>OX422215.1:536455923-537817173 GCA_949130495.1 Sambucus nigra | reverse complement strand
TAAACACCCCTTGTACCTAGGGCAAGAGAGATTAAAAGACCTATAATAATTGTGGAATTATCTTGCACGACTCTTTCAAAATTTTAATTTAAATTCTATTTTCTACATATGTAATTTACATTAGGATGGGTTCATGCATCCCAACCCTAAAAAAACTTAGCTAGACATGATTTTATTAAATGAAAACAAAATTCTAAATGTGCAAGAAATCATAGGTCTATTATGTATTGAAAATAAACTTGAATTGAGAAACAAAATTAAACTACAAGAGTAATTTAAACTTACAATATGGAAGAAATGAAAAGTAGAAATTATCAATACTTGAATACAAGAAGGAAATATGAACTTGAAGCTTGAGTCTTGAATAGCTCTTGTTCAACTTACAAACTAGGGTTTCTAAATCCTAAGAAAATATGAAATTATATGCCAAAAGGAACTCTCTCTCTTCCTCTCTTCATTACTCTAGGGCTTGGCTTTTTATATTACCCAAATATGACTTTTCCCATGCCTCTCCACGTTTTACAACTAATAAAAAGGAATTATACAAGACATTTCAAGAGTTGAAACTCTTCAGCTTCCAGAATTGATTTCAAACTTTGACTTTCATTCTCCAACTTTGACTTGCCATATCTTTTGATCTAGACTGCCGGTTCTTCCTATGTTCTTGTAATTTAGAAATCTTCAACTTTCTAGTTTTCCCCACCTCCGGAATATGGCTATAAAATTACAAAAGTGCCCTTGAACTCCCCATTTCTTGCTTTCTTTCACTGTTTTGCGTTCGCTTTAGCACTAATTTACATGAAATACCTGTAAAATACATAAGAGATATAAAAAATACAAAATACTTGCCAAAAAGGGTTAATAGCATAAATATAAGACAAATACAAGCTATTTACAATGCACGAGATCATAAAAATATCGAAATTAAGGGGATAAATGTGAAGAATTTATGCCTAATCAGATAGCAAATTTCTAAAGGAAAATGGATCGTTCATTCGAACCGTAAGACTGATTTATGCATGGGACTGACCTTTAGAAAGGGTATTCAGTTCCCTTTGAGATTTCATTTAGCTTCGTTTGATTCGGAGAGTTGATCTAGATCAAATGGGGCGCAAAAATGCCCGATGACCCTTCGGAGTAAAATGGGTCATTCGTCTGTACCGTAAGGCTGATTCATGTGGTGGCCCATGTGAAAATATATTCAGAGCCCTTTAAAGATTTATCGTGCTTCATTCGATCTGAAGAGTTGGTCGGAGTTAAATGGGGCCCAAGAGTGCCTGATGGTTTCTAGACCAGTTTTCGAGGTATAATGGATCATTCGTCTGAATCGTAAGGCCGATTTGTGCACGAGGCAGACCATTGAAAAGGGGATTCAAAGCCCTTTAAAGATTAACTAAGCTTTTTCTCAGGTAAGGAAGTTGAACGAAGTCAAACAGGGACGAAGAGTGCCCAGTGGCCTCTAGATTAGTGGGTATGACCTAGGGTGTATGGTGAATGAACGAATGATAGGGACCTAAGGAGGTTCTTAGGGGGTCCTAGGATGGGATGCCTATAGAGAGCCCCTCGATGGGTAATCTTAAAATAAGTGAAAGTATTGAATAGTAGACACCGCATCGACAATGGAAAAGAGGATTTTAGATCAATTCTGTGGACCTAGAGGACGAGGTTGACCGATTCGGGGGGCCGAGGTCAATTATGTGGACCTAAGGAGACGAAGGCGACCAATTCAATGGGTCGATGTTAGTTATAAGGATCTAAGGAGATGATTATGGCCAATTCATCGGGTCGAGGATGTGTTAAGATTGGTTCTAAGGGGATAGGGAGACCAGTTGTCAATTCTAAAGTTGTGATGGGGATGACCAATTCTGAGGGCCGAGGTCAATATTGAGGATAAAAAATTAGGGCGACCAATTCTAAAGGTCTAGGTCAATTATGAGGACCTAAAGTTGTGATGACCAATTTTAAAAGTCAAGGTTAATTTCGAGGACCTTAAGTAATAGTGACCAATTCTGAGGGCCGAGGTCAATTATAAGGACCTTAAGTTGTGACTACCAATTCTAAGGTCGAGGCCAATTTTGAGGACCTTAAGTTGGGACAACCGACTCTGAGGGTCGAGGTTAATTCTTAGGACCTTAATTTGTGATGACCAATTCTGAGGTTCGGGGTCAATTATGAGGACCTTAAGTTGTAATGACCAATTCTGTAGGTCGAGGTCAATTATGAAGACCTAAATTTGTAATGCGAGTAATTTACCTCTTGGGAAATTTTAAATTATCTTGGGGGTGTAGGTGCACCTGTGGTTTTGTTGGGGATTGTGTTATTTTGAGACTCCATTGGGGGGTGCTTAGACTGGGGGATTACTGAGGATAGGGGTGTAAGATTAATCCTGTTGGGGACTATGCTGGAGATAAGAGCATAAGATTAATCTTTCTAGGAATTTTGAGAGTTTATAAGGGGCTTAATGCCCTCCCAAATTATTTTCTTGAGGACATTGAGGTTTCATATTTTCCAGGGATTTTTTGTCATTTTTTGAGCAATTTCTAGATTTTCTGGAATTTTCTAGCATTTTTTGTACAAATTTTGAATGGGGCTACTGTTAGGAAATCTTGGGAGGGTGCCAATTGGTAAGGTCACGAAAACCTAGGTTTCCTTAGGAAGAGGAAAATGCGGCTACCAATCGGTATGGTCAAGGGTTTGCTGATCGGCAGGCCCCTTAGCCTTCTATAAAAGGGTGCAAACCCTCCCCATTTTCACACTTCAAGTGTTTGAATCTCTTGCTTTCTCTCTATAAAAATCGTTCCTAAGTGTATTTTTCTTTAATACTTGAAATGGATGGTTCTTTAAACGAGGGGTACAACACCGAGTGGTTGGCTATTGATGACTTGGCTGGCTTGGAGTGGCAATCTAAGGTGTCCCTTATTTTGGGAAATGATAATGGATTTCATTTGTTCGAGTCTATAACAAATGAGCGTAAGCTACTATGCGAGTCGGTATACCACCGTTCGTCTATGGTGAGAAACTCTAGTGGCTACTTAAGTACAGTGACCTTCGGTATTTCATTTCATTTCATTTTTCTCTTTCTTTTTTGTGCTAATGAAAGGTTTTTCTTCTTTTTCTTTTGCAGAATGACATTACTCGTTCGAGCATTTATTTTTCGGGGATGATAGGTCTGAAGGAGGTTTGGAAGAAGCTCCCTACTATGGTTCATTAGATGGTTTCCTATGAGGGTTTTCACCGTTTGACACAGTCTCAGGATTAGACACCGTGTTCTATTGTAGTTTTGTGTGCTCTAGGGGAGAGGTGGTGGGACACTACCCACACCTTCCATCTTGGGTTTAGGGATATGATGATCACTCCTATAGATGTTCATCAGTTGATTGGAGTTGATTGCGAGGGATTTTAAATAACGGAGGATCACACGTTGAGGGTGACACTAGAGGCAATGCATTCATCTTTTGGGGATGTGGGTTAGATCGTATATGGGGATTCGATCCATATTTATGCTTTAAGGGAGACACTCTTGAGGAGGAGGGTGAACATGACTGATGGTGAGGGGTGAGACAATGGTTTATCTGTTTATTTTACTGTTGTTGGGTGGCTTTTTAGTGGAAACGAGTGGCGATGTTGTCAACTCTAGTTCTCACTGTATTTAAGGATGATTTCTGACGCCCAGTTGTATGACGGGGGGAGCCTGACTTTGGCGTCCCTTTATTCTTCTTTGGGTGCTTTCAGCCGGTGCTACTGACCAACTTTTAAGGGAGCCATGTACCTTCCGGAGTTAATTTTGAATTTATTTTCCTTTTTCTGCATTTCCTTGCATTGTTCTTTCATTCCATTTTTACTGATTCCAGCCTTTTGTAGGCATGGTTTTATGAGGTGATAGGGTATATTGCGGGGTTGATAGCCCTAAAGGATGAGGTTTGGGGTGACTTCTTATGAATGTTCCGATGGAGAAAGTGCAATCGAAGGTTGAATCCGTATTTTGGGACACCCCGCCTATTCCAATCACGGGTGATCAGTCTTTTTACTAAATAAATAGGAATCCCATCTGGATCATTCTTAGAATCACTGTCGATTTTTTTTTTAACTACTAATCATCTATGTTAAATTTAACAAGTGTCAAATTTTTATCTTTCATTATTATAACAACATGCAAAAATATAATAAGTTAACTAAACCATCCACACAAATATAATCTAAGCAATCACACGACATATACATAAATAAATGAGACCGAATAAACCATTGGTTCCCAAACAATCCATATATAAGTTTGACGTAATAAAGATAAATCTTAGAAACAGTCTGATAAATAAACTGGAGAAGTAAATAGTCTGAAGGGGAAACACGCCTAAATGAAATACTGATAGAAATCCTATCTAGAAGTGAATGAGCTAAATCATCTAAAGAAACTCCTGCATGCCTCAACAAATACTGCAGCTACGCATCCCTGGATAGAATCATCAAGCTTGGCATCCCTGTGGCCAGACAACTAAAAGGTTTTGAGTATATTTTGACACGGGTCAGAGCCCAAGATAACAATTTGAAAATATTTTGCAAGTGTTTAAATCACAGTTTAAATCGGTTATTAAATACATATGTTAGTTCAACGTACACTTCCTTGAGTTCCTCACCTCTCAACCTATGTGCATGCCTAACATATCCTACCTAGCTATGCTAACCATCCCAACTAGATAAAGTATCTACATAAATTCAATAAGTCTTGATCTCTCATAATTCCCATACACATGCTTCCACAATATCAATAAGTAATATGTTCCACGTATTATTACTGATTCAATCAGTTAAGTTTCTCTACTTAATTACTTTTAGATGTACACAATCTATCAGTTCTATATTCACACACATAAGTAGATAATGTACTTGTATATATTTAACACACATATAATATATATGACTATATCATCCCGATAATGTCCCCTCGTGATGATGGCATACTCTACTATCAACTCCATGTACCTTTCGTACCAAACCAAGGACCAATGGTTCGGCATGTCTCCTCCAATCCAAAATAAATCAACACACATTGGATGCGAACATGGTTCTAAGCCTCTGGGATATGCACATACCTAAGGTATCCAAACAGCATGTCGATCCCACTAATACACAACACAAAGTGAGCCGCCCTAAGTTCCATGTTCCGAGGGACAAATCCAGGCCTCGCTAGAATCGCCAAGGTGGTATCGCCCTCTGCGTAAAAACCTCCTGGTAGCAGGATGCGTAGGTATGTTCACACACATCATGAATCACAACGATAGGTATTCACACAACCTATTTATGTATATAAGTCTGTAGTTATACATACAACCCATCGTATAAGTCCGCACGTAGTATATATCTCTCGCATACTCATCGTATAAAAAATTACTATTTTAGCCCTTATTATATTTTTTGGGGTATCGCTCACTACCCTAAGGGTATTAGTTACCCATTAATAATATCAATAGCTAATACACTCATACACTATTGGTCCAAATTCTAGATTTACTTCTCTCTGTGATGCGTTCTCATTCCCTCGAATTCATTATTTTCATAATTCATATCTCACAAGTATTCGCCTAAATTCTCTCATTATGGCTAAGCCACTATCCCACATTAGGCCTACTATAATTCAATATATTCCTCATTATGATTTAAAGATTTCCCAAAAGTTTCCCCATTAATTATTCACAAGTTCAGGGCTTAAGAAGAGAAATTTCTCAATTCTGGGTAAATCGAATCGATTCGCCCAAAGACCGAATCGATTCGCTCTTGGGCTGAATCGATTCGAAAAGTGTCAGGTCTTCTTCTCCAATATCCTGTTACATTTTTCATTTTTCACCAATTTTCTTCAACACTACTTTCATGATTCATGTTAAAACTCTCATAATTTAACCCAACCTCTAATATGAGTGTAGTAATAGATTCCAATGAATTTTCATTATCAAAACATCACTTATTCCATGATTCATAATATTAAATTCTCTAATTAGTTCATGCAAACCCGAGTTTCATATTTCAAACAAGTTCTTCAAAAACCCATATTTCATTCTCTTATATTATCCCAACAAATCATATTTCGAAATACTAATTCCAGAATAAAAACCTCTAACATATTTTCTCATAATTAACATGAATATGGCCCAATATTTATTCTAAAAATCATGCAATCATGCTAGATATCTCAACTCCTAACATGGGTATTATAACTAATTGAAAATAAGCAAGATAAACACTTGCCTTATATGGGATTGATCTGATTTCATTTTTCTAATGATGATGTTTTTGTCTTCCCTTCCAATCCACGCTCCAAAGATGACAGTGATGCAAGAACAAGGTTGAAAGCTTCAAGAATCCTCTCCTAAGGTCTAAGAATGCTCGCCCTTTCTTCTCTAATGACCTCTAAATGGTTTCCTATTCCTTTAAATCTAACCTCTCCCAACTTCAAGTTGATATAACCCTTGGAAATTCGTTTCTCCCTTAACCCTAGGCTACCAAATGACTAAAATGCCCTCTAACGGTGTCGGTTAGGTCTAAAAATGGCCCGGGACCCAAACATCACAGTGGGGTATACTATTTTGACTATCTAGACCCTTTAGGAGTCAATTATGACCTTGAAATCATCATCTGAGTCACTCTAAAATAATTTCCCATCTCGACCTCATATAGTCCACAGTCGACACCCGGTTGAGATATATCACCATCACGTCACTGCCACTTGCACTGACGTAAAATAACCATTTACTGTTCACGTTGTAATTATATTCAATAAAAATTAATCACTATCTCTCCTATTAATATTTAATCAACACATAATATTTTATTTTCATTAAATTACATCACATGTGTATTTTAAAAATTTACCGAATTAATTCAATTTTAAATACTTAGAAATATAGGGTGTTACATACTTCCCCCCTTACAAAGGAATTTTGCCCTCGAAATTGGGACGTACCTGCGGTAAATAACTTTGGATACTTCTCTCGCATGTCATCGTCTCGGTCCCATGTCAACTCATCAACATTGTGGTGCCCCCACTAAAATCTAACCAAAGACACCACCTTAGGCCAAAACTTGTGCTCACTACGATCAAGTATCGCCACCGATCCGTGCTTATACGAGATGTCTGACTGCAAGTCGATATCCTCCAATGGAACATGCCAGAAAACCCGCTCACTTCTCTGATATTTCTTCAGCGATGACATATGGAACACATCGTGGATCCTCTCTAGATGCTTCAATTGTCCCAGCCTATAGGCTACTGATTCCACCCTCTTAATAATAAAAAATGGTCCTACATATCTCGACGCTAGCTTCCCCTTATTGCCAAATCTCATCACCCCCTTCATAGAAGACACCCACACCAACACCTGGTCACTAACCTTAAGCTCTACATGCCTATTCTCTACATCATCATAACTCTTCTGCCTATCTTAAGCTATACGGATGTGCCCTCGAATCAGCTCAATCTCGGCAATGGTGTCCTAATTCATCTCCGACCTCAATAAATTATTGTCTCCCACCTCTAACCAGCAAGCGGGCGAACGAAAAGGCCAAAAGTAGAGTGCTTCGAATGGTGCCATGCCGATAGCGAATTAGTAGGAGTTGTTATACGCAAACTCCACCAAAGGAAGGTACTTATCCCATCCTCCCCTGAAGTAAAGTATGCACATCCACAACATATCCTTAAGAATATGATTAACCCTCTCTATCTTCCCATATGTTTGTGGGTGATACCCTGTACTCAACTGCAAATTCGTGCCCATAGCCTCCTGAAAGCTCTGCCAAAAATGGGACATAAAGATCTTGTCCTGATTGGACATAATATTAATTGGTAGCCCATGTAGCCATACTATCTCTGAAATGAACAACTATACATACTGTCTCATCTCAAAATCTATGTCAACCAAAAGAAAATAGGCCACGTTAGTCAATTAATCCACTATCACCCATATGGAGTCGTGACCTCGCTGCGATGTTGGTAGCTTGGTAATAAAATCCATGGAGATACTCTCATATTTCCACACGATAATCTCGAGTGGATGCAACATCCCTATCGGTCTCTGGTGGTCTATCTTCACTAGTTGGTAGGTAGAACACTTCGAGACAAACTACGCTATGTCTTGCTTCATCCCCGACCACCAATATTGCCTACGCTTATCCTGGTACATCTTTTCCCCACCGGGATGTACCATAAATCTGGACTCATGAGACTCTGACATCACTACATGTCTCAAATCCTCATCTTCTAGAACCACGAATCTCCCATTAAAATGTAAACCACCCTCCGAACTGATTAAGTATGACCCCGCCCCATTAGCTAATAACTAACAAACCCTGTTCTGGCAATAGTGATCCCTTGCCTGTGCTCTCACCACCCTCATCACAATCTCGGGCATGACAGCTAATACGAACATGGATGCTCTAGAAATCTCATCTTCATGTCAAAGCTTTCTCCACTTCACCTTCCGTACCTCCTCTATATCCTCCGTGGGTTATCGGCTCAACGCATCTGCCACCACGTTAGCCTTCCTAGGATGATACTTAATATCAAAATGGTAATCCTTCACGAACTCCAACCACCTCCTCTACCTCATGTTCAAATCTTTCTGCATGAAAATATACTGAAGATATTTATGGTTCGTAAATAGGGTAAATTGCTCACTTAACAGATAGTGCCTCCAAATTCTAAAGGCAAATACAAATGCAGCTAACTCCAAATCATGGGTTGGGTAATTCCTCTAACGGGGCTTAAGCTTGCGAGATGCATAAGCTATAGTCCTCTCCTCCTGCTGTAATACACCCCAAAGTCCCTATAAGGATGCATAAGTGTAGACGCGATACTCCACTCCTCCCCTAGGTAGTGTAAGTACATGTGTTGAGGTCAATTTGTTCTTTAGCTCATCAAAGGCTAACTGACAATAGTCATCCCCATAAAATGACACCCCCTTGCAAGTCAGATTCGTCAGCGGACCCACAATCTTTGAGAAACCCCGAATGAATCGTCTATAATATCCGTCTAACCCCCTAAAACTGCGAACCTCGGTCGGTGTCATGGGATATCTCCACTACCTCACCATGGATACCTTACTCGAATGAACTGCTATACCCTTGTCAGGCACAATGTGGCCCAGATTCTACACCTCCCGAAGACAAAACCCATATTTATCAAATTTGGCATACAATTAGTGCTCCTGTAGTGTCAGTAAAACCATTCGTAAATGCTCGACATGCTCATCCTTCGAGCGAGATAAAACCAAAATAGGGCCGATGAACACAAACACAAACTGGTAAAGGAACTCTTTAAATACCTGGATCATCAAGTCCATGAATATTGTTGGCACATTGGTGAGCCCGAATGGAATCAACCTAAACTCGTATGACCCATACCGAGTCAAAAAAGCAGTATTCGAATCGTCCTCCTCTCTGATGCATAACTGATGATAATTGCACCTCATATCAATATTGGAGAAGTAAGTCGATCCCCCCAGCTGGTCGAACATAACATTAATCCGAGGCAGTGGGCACTTATTCTTGATCGTGACCTTATTCAACTCTCTATAATCGATACACAACTAAAGAGATCCATCCCTCTTCTTGATGAACAACATCGGTACACCCCACGGTCAACTACTTCGTCTGATAAAACCCTCAACTCCCTCATCTCAAATGGGTCCATGCAATAAGGTGCTCGGCCTATAGGCCTCGTACCTGGTGCTAGGTCAATCACATACTCTATTTCTTAGCTAGGAGGCAGTTCGGGTATCTCTTAGAATACATCCTCAAACTACCTCACTACTAGAATCGAGTCTAACAAAACCACAACCTCTAATGAGGTATCCCCCTCAATATAATACAAGTGTGTGCTCGAGCCTCCCTTAGGAAGATGCATCACCACTAAGAATATACCCTGTCTTAGAATTGAGAACACAATAGTTCTCTCGAAACAATCCATCATCGCCCGGTATCTATCCAACAAATCCATACCTAAAATAACATCATACCCCTCCATGTCTAACACAAGAATATAGGTGGCTAAACATAACCTACCCACATCGATGTCCACACCCTACAGATCGAGTGTATAAACAACCCACTACCTAATGATGGCTCTATGCACATACAGAGACTATCATCTGTCCCTAATAGGCCGATAACTCATGAAAATCTAGTCACTATGAAAGAGTGTGATGCCCCAGTATCAAATTGAATCCTACCCTCATGCTCATATATAGGAAACGTACCCTTTACTGCTGGTGGTGCCTATGGGGACTACTGTGTGAAGGAATCTCGGATGTTATAAACACGTACATACTACAACTGTCCCTGTTGCGGTGGGGCTGGTGCTGCAGGTGACCTCTGTGCTTGTTTCTCCTATGGGGCACCCTGCTGCTGCGCTACTATACTCCACTATGGGCAATCTCTCCTCTTATGGCCCGTTTATCCATAAATAAGGCATTATCCTAGGAACTCCCTCTGACCCTGACGATGCTGACCTTGATGGTGCTGACCCTGTTGTTGGCCCTAATAGCCTCAACCCTATTGGCCTCCCCTATTTTTCCCTTGACCCCGACGGCCCTGATGATGATGCAACTATCGAGGACCCTGCTGGCCTTGCCTGTAACCTCCTAGGGGTCGATATCCCCTAGATCTAAACCTCTTGGACGGATCCTCTTGTCGGGAATCCTCCCCTTAGTGTTTTGCCTGACTGCTGCTGCTGCTACTGTGGTGCTCCACTAACGCCGCTCCCTTCTGCATTGATCGGTTGGCTAGGCTTACCTCCTCTCTTGTTTCCCTTCACATGGAAGCGATGGTCGTAGCAGTGTAAAAGTTTTACATTAATGATATCTGTATAAGTCACTAATGCAGGGTTGCCAATCAAATATTGCCTGATTCTCTAGGCTAAACAATCCATAAACTTCACCTTCTTCCTTTCTTCATTGTTCACCTCGTCTGGAATAAATTTAGATAAATGAGTGAATTCCTCCTTGTACTTGGCCACTGATGTGTCTCCCTAGGTTATCTCACTAAACCTCCTTCGTATCTCTGTCTTAACTGCTAGCGAAAATTATTTACAGTTGAACCACAACCAGAAATATGCAATAAACATCATCTCCCTTCCTTAATGGTGGTAACTGACTCCCACCACTGTAACGCTACCCCAACTAGCCTAAAAGTGTCTAGCATCTTATTCTGCACCTCGTTATACTCTACCATGTGCAGGTGGCACTATATATCCTTCTTCCATTGATATTCTGTAATCATGTTTGAACTCCCCTGAAACTCTTATGGGTGGTCCTTCTGAAAAGCCTCCCTATCCTTCTACCACTTTGATGGCCTCGGGTGGGTCTGGACCATAGGCACCACTGGCTGTGGTGGCTTCCGGGCCTATGGAAAATAGAGAGCCATGGCAGTCATCGCCGCATTAACTGCACGTACCACTATCGCTGTCACCTCTACTATTGACACTGTCCCATATGGTGGCTGTAGTTGCAGTGCCTGTGGCTCATGCTGAGCCTCCCTTACATTATCCCTAACTGATGATCTCGTCGCTCGCTCTCTCCTAGGTGGCATCAGAAAAGAGATCATATTGTATGAGTTCACATTCACTACAAATATAATAGTAAAAGAACAAAATCTCAAATGCGTAATCATGAATGCAAAAAAAGGGCTCTATGTCAAAGAACGTTATGCTAAAATTATAGTAAGCCGTATAGATCCCGTGGACACTAAAAACTGATGCTCTGATACCATCTGTGACCCCCCACTTATTCTAACCTTGGGTAATCGGTCCTGTCATTAAAATAAACAGTAATTCCATGTGGTTCATTCTTAGCATCACTGTCTGAAAACTTTTCTAATTACTAATCAACTATGTTAAATTAAGACGATGTCAAATTTTTATCTTTCATTATTATAACGACATGCACAAATAAATTAAATTAAGTAAACCATCCACATAAATATAATCTGAGCAATCACACGATAGATACATAAATAAATGAGACCAAATAAGTCACCGATTCCCAAATAATCCAAATATAAGTCTGACATAATAAAACTGAATCTAAATACAGTCTGATAATTAAATTGGAGAAGTAAATAATGTGAAGGGGAAACACGCCCAAATGAAATACTGAGAGAAATCCTATCTAGAAGTGAATGAGCTGAAGCATCTAAAGCAACTCCTGCATGCCTCCACAGATGGTACAACTATGCATCCCTGGATAGAATCGTCAATCTTGGCGTGCCTGTGGCTGGACACCTAAAAGGTTTTGAAAATATTTGGACACGAGTCAAAGACCAAGAAAATATTTTGAAAATATTTTGGAAGGGTTTAAATCGGTTATTAGATACACATATTAGTTCAACGTACACTCCCTTGAGTTCCTAACCACTCAACTAATGTGCAGGCCTAACGTATCCTACCTAGCTATGCTACCTAGCCTAACTAGATAAAATATCAACATAACCTCAATAAGTCTAGCTCTCTCACACGCTACCACAATATCAATAAGTAATGTGTCCCACATATTATTATTGATTCAATCAGTTAAGTTTCTCTACTTAATTAAATTTACATGTACACAATCTATCAGATCTAATATCACACACATAAGTAGATATAATGTACTTGTATATATTTAACATACACATAATATATACAAATATAACATTCCCAGAATGGCCCCTCGTGATGCTGGCATACTCTGTTATCAGGTCCATGTACCTCTTATACTAAATCAATGACCGATGGTTCGACATGTCTCCTCGGACCCAAAATAAATCAACACATAATGGAGGCAAACATGATTCTAAGCCTATGGGATACACATATACCTAATGTACCCAAACGACACACCAGTCCCATTAGTACATGGCACATAATGAGATTCCCTAATCTTTATGTTCTGGGGCAAAAATCAGACCTCGCTAGAATCGCCAAGGTGGGGTCACCCTTTTCACGAAAACCTCCGGATAGCAATCATCATAGGTATGTTCACACACATAATCAATCACAACTATAGGTATTCACACACACACACACACACACACACACACACACACACACACACACACACACACACACACATATATATATATATATATATATATATATATATATATATATATATATATATATATATATATATATATATATATATATATATATATATATATATATAATCAGTGGGTATACACACAACCCATCATATCAGTCTGTGCGTAGTGTATATCTCTCGCATACTCATCGTATAATACCATTTTAACCTCTTATTATATTTTTCAGAGTATCGCTCACTACCCCTAAGGGTCCTAGTTACCCCTTAATTATATTAGTAGCTAATACACCCATACACTATTGGTCCAAATCCTAGATTCACTTGTCTCCGTGATCCGTTCTCATTCCCTTAAATTCATTATTTTCATAATTCATATCTCACAGGTATTAGACTTAATTATCTCATAATGGCTAAGCCACTATCCCACATTAGGCCTACTTTAATTCAATATATTCCTCATTATGATTTAAAGATGTCCCCAAAGTTTTGCTTTTGATTATTCACAAGTTCAGGGCTTAAAAAGGGAAATTTCTCAATTCTGGTCAAACTGAATCGATTCGCCCCAAGACTAAATCGATTCACTTTCCAAATCAAATTAATTCCATGATTCACAAGATTAAATTCTCTAATTAATTCATGCAAACCCTAGTTTCATATTTCAAGCAAGTTCTTCAAAATCCCAGATTTCATTCTCTTATATTATCTCAACAAATTAAAATTATAACTAATTGAAAATAAGCAAGATAAACACTTGCCTTATATGGGAGTGATCTAATTTCATTTTTCTAATGATGATGTGTTTGTCTTCCCTTGCAATCCACACTACAAAGATGATGGTGATGCAAGAACATGGTTGAAAGCTTCAAGATTCCTCTCTTAAGCTCTAAGATTGCTCTCTTATTCTTCTCTAATGGCCTTTAATGGTTTTCTATTTCTTTAACCCTTGCCTCTCCCAACTGCAATTTGATATAACCCTTAGAAATTCGTAGCTCCCTTAACCCTAGGCTACCAAATGACTAAAATTCCCTCTGACAGTGACGGTTAGGCATAAAAATGCCTCGGGACCTAAACATCACACCCATGTATACTATTTCAACCCTTTTGGAGTCAACCGTGACCTCGAAATCACCATTTGAGTCACTCTAAAATAATTTCCCATATCGACCTCATATAGTCCACACTCGACACCCAGTTGAGATATATCACCATCATGTCACTGCCACTCATTCCGATGTAAAATAACCATTTACTATTCACGTAGTAATTATATTCCATAAACATTAATCATTCTCTCTCCATTTAAAATTTGATCAACACATAATATTTGATTTTCATTAAATTACGTCACACGTGTAATATAAAAATTTACCAAATTAATTCAATTTTATATACAAAGAAATATGAGGTGTTACATCTTTGTCCTTGGCTGACGTGTGATGGTTTGTGAATGCCCTGACGAGTGATTAGGTTATCTTTCATTTTTTTGAGTTTTCGTTTGGCATCTTCATTTCTTGAGTATCTACCGATTCTGTGTTGGGTATTGTAGGTGACCTTATACCGCTGGTGGTGACTCCGTGGGATAGAGGTAACGAGCCTACATGCGCATATGTGGCGGTTGATCACGAATGAGTTTGGGTACGTATCTTACCTAGAGGAGAGGGTGGTGAGGCAGATCATGGAGGAGGAGGTGGCGATCCCACCGCCGGTGCCCCTATTTATATGAGGTGTGTGAGAGAGTTGTTGGACGATGCATGGGCGGTGGTAATGATCGACGAGCCCTATACGCACTATACAGATACATCGAGGAGCTATGATTATCTAGATTTTGTGACAAGTTGGTTGAAACGCTCAAGTATATATGAGGTGGAAAATATGCCTCGACCCTCCAAGACTTTGGGTAGGCGTACAATTGGACCAATGGGATCGACCCACAATGCAGGTGGTGTCACGTCGGCAATGACACAAGTAGAGGAGGCTCCGATCATTCAGGTTACTTCCCCTTCCTATAATTTTCGACTGAGTAGTGGGGAGTCACTACATCGTCCTAATGCGCTCGTGTCTGGGTTAACGAGGCTTACGAATGGTCCCCTCCGGCCTGAGGTATATCCTTTATCTTTTTTTGTCTTATTGATTCTTCTTTGCTTTTTTACTGACTAGTTTTCTTTTTGCTTGTTGCTTCTTTACTTGCAGTATGTTCGAGTGTCGACCAACTGGTTGCGGGATATCAAGGAGTGGATGTACTCCATGTTTGAGTGTATTAAGAACTCGATTCCTTCATGATTTGTGCCACCTACCACCTCAGATGAGGGTTTTGATTCTAGGAGTGGAGGATCCACCAATCGTCACTGGGAAAGCACGTCTGTCTTGGGTTAGTTGAGGGTTTAGGAGGGAAAGTTGAGGATTTGAGATAAGTCACGTTTGTTTTTCTGTTTTTCTTATCTGCAAAATGTAATCAAGTGAAGCAAAATATATGAAATATGCATTTTCTTTTTTGGCATTTTTCTTGATTTAGTGACTTATCCTATATGCACTTTTATTTTTCTGCTGAGATTGTTTATTTTATGCAAAGATAGAGATACGTACGGAATTCATAATAAAAGGCAAAATGTTCATTATCATTAGAGAAAAAGAATAAACGTAATTAACTCAAGGAAAATATTTTTGAGTAAGAATTTATCTTAACAGAAAAATGAATAAATAATTCAGGGGTAATTTTTCAAAATGAGGATTTTTCTAAAATTGATTTTGATAAAGGAGGAAAGATGGATTTTTCCGATGTAGGGGGGTTGCCGATCGACATATCCCTTGACTTGCCTATTGTCATGGGGGTTAAGTCATATCATCCTTAGGCATTGATAGAACTTTCCTGCACATCAGAGTACTCTTATAGGACAAAAATTTAATCGAGTTTCCAGAGATATTGTCTTTTGCCAAAAGTTTTGAGTATAAAGAGAGGGTGTGGGATATGAATATATAATGTCGATTATGATGCTTTTAACTTGAGCTAGATTTTTCTGTGGCATAATCGAGCCATAGACAGAAACTTGTTGGTAGTAGCGGTACAATTCTGGTACCTTCAGGACCAAGTTTTCCATTTTGGCCTAGATGAGGTCTGTCCCACCTATGAGGAGTTCTTTTCCATGATGGGGGTCAAACCCAGTGTGGCGGAGGCTATGAATAATTTTTCCCATGATCCCCAGGTATTCTGGTCAGAGTTTCTTCATATTTCTCCCTCAACGGCTTAATCATTAATTATAGGAGGGGCCATTTCTCTTCTGGAAGTTATTTATTCAGTGCGCTTGAGGGGTTTTGAGGATGCTAGCCTTGCTGGATCTATCGCCTTGGGCCTTACTAGAAGGATTTTACTAGTGACGGGGGACTTAACTGCGTATTCCCAAGTGGCTATGATAATGGCATGGATATTTTATGCCATAATCATGCAACGGTGGTGCTAGCTGAGACCCTTAACGGTTTTGATGCTTGGAAGAAGGGTTGTTCCAAATTTCTAAGGGGAAGGTCGATAATGCTGTTTATGTGGCTTGCAGAGAGGTTTCATCTGGAGGCTCCTCCTGAGTATTCCATAACGATTGTGCCCAATTTTTTTATCCAGCCTTTCTTTAGTTTCGGCCCATTTATAGAGAGATGGGTTAACTAGTTTGTAGAGCACGGAGCCTGGTGTCTTTGTTGGTCAGTGCCATGGTGCGGGGACTTGGTTCCTGTCTAGTACCTTAGAGAATATCGGTATGTGAATTTGGTGGGCCTTCGGTAGACTTCCTTCTATTTTCTATGGTAGCTCTTGCACCAAGTTGACTGGGAATAAATTATGGCCATCGCATAACAAACTTCTTCCCAGTGGAGGATTTGACTGAATCACTGAGGATGATACTGGGATCTTTGTGGCAACACCGTCAGTCATTTATCGATCCATCATAATCTATGATAAGGGGCTAACATGTGTTTGGGGACTACCTGAAGTGGTTATCGAAGCGGGTAGTAGAGAAAATTATGGTGGAATATACCGTTTGAAAGGTGGTTCGTTAGCTTTTGACACCATGGAAGATGGTGTTGTGGTTCTGTCCAGGCTTGTTATGGCATACTGCTCTATGGAGCGCATAAGGAATGTCAACCAGGAGTGAGAAACTTAAGGACCTCCAGGGACTAGTAATGATGATGAAGCGAGGCCATCGGACACTTAAAGGCAATGTTTTATGAAGCTTGGGTGATTTTGATGTTTTTGTATTTTGGGGGGTTTTGGAATAATTTTTGTTGTAACTTGGTTCAGGGTTAGGCTTGTTTTGGAATGGTTTGGTTAGCGAAAGGGGGTGGTTTATTTAACCCCCTTCATTGATACTTCATGTAACAACGTTATATTCCTTATTCGACATACAAATTGATTTTGATCAATTTTGTTATGCCTCTGGGTTCATTTTGCATTTGAATTATCTATACTAATTGCTAAAGCATACATAATCCTTTTGTTTATGTAAATGATAAAATGGACCGCCGTTCTTGGTGGTTAAAAAAGAATAGAATTTTGTAAAAAAGAAGGGGACCGAACCCATGTATGGCATATGGGTTGCCTATGTACCTCTCGGGGTTTTGAAAATTTTCATGAGTTTCATTTTGAAAAGAAAAGGTTTTTGAGAGGATCAGGTCCCATGTAATTCTGGGTAGGGAAAATGAAGAATAATTTTTTTAAAGTAGAAGGAGGATGAGAAGAGTCATAGCATGCCGAGATTTAAAACTAAGGGTAATTTTTTTGAGATGGTCCAGGTTTACTGGACGTGCTATCTCTTCTCCATCAAGGTCTTTGAGCATAGCATCACCTCCTGAGAGAATTTTCTTCATGATATATGAGCCACTCCAATTTGGTTTGAATTTCCCTCCAGAGTTACAGACGGGTTCAATAATCTCTTTGAGGGTGAGGTCTCCTTCCTGGACACCGAGGTCCTAGACTTTTCGATTGAATGATCACGGGTATCCCTGTATATGATATAAAGCCTTTAGTCTCTTTTCATCCAAGAGTGATAATTCATTAAAGTGGCTCTGATGCAATTCTTGTTTGCCAACTTTGCTTATGAGTACGAAGCAGTGGGAAGGTATTTCTAGTTTAACGAGTAGGAAAACTTCCATTTCGTACACTAAAGAGTAAGACGTATCCACAGTGGGCTTACTTATTGAAGTGGGGTAGACCCAAAAAGCATAAGGGATCCGATCGATCTAATTTTTACAACTCTCAGTCATCTTGCTGATTATCTCTTTAAGGCTTTTATTGGCGACTTTGATAGCACCATTGGTTTGAGGATGGTAGGGAGAAGATTTCTGTCTTTGAATCCCATACTCGTCAACTAGTTTTGTGGCCTTAGCTTAGAATGGAGCCCATTATCTGACACTAACTTGTGGGGAACTCCGTATTGGCAGATAATGTTCATTATGATAAAATTGGCTACTTTCTTGGCATTCAGCACCGTATATGACTCAGCTTCGACCCATTTAATGAAGTAATCAAAGGTGACCAAGATAAATTTGTGACCATTTGAATCTTTGGGAGTAACCTTCCCAATGATGTCAATGCCCGAAGAGGAAAAGGGCCAAGGAGAGGTCATGTTAAATAGTTTTCAGGGTGGAAGTGTTGGACATTGGCAAACGGTTAGCATTTAAGGCATCTTCGAATATAGGCTGTGTAATCTTAAACTATGGTAGTCCAATAGTATCCTTGACGGATGATATTTTTGGCAAGCATGTGACCGTTCATGTGGGGCCCGCATTCCTCACTGTGGGCTGCATCATTTCTTCAACATCCTCCCCTGCTATGAAGTGCAAATGGATTCTATCGAAGTTTTTCTTAAACAATGCTTTATCACAGATGATATACTGGGCATCCAATTTGCGAAGGGTCGCACGATCTTTCTTATCGGTGTCTTAGGGATACCTACCATGTTTGAGGTTCCCCATATGTCATAATACCACAACCCGACCATATTAGAATCTTCCTTAGTTACGAGTTCAATGTGTTAGCAGTGGGTAGGCATAACTTGTTTCAGAAAGGGGCAATTCTTATGCCCTTAGGCATGTCGACCATGGAGGCCAGGGTTACAAGGGAGTCAGCTAGGCTATTCTTTGCATGAGGCAAGAAGTTGAAGGTGACATCTTTAAACTGGGAGGCTAGTTCTCCCACGTGGGCATGGAATGATAGGATCTTCTCATCTTTGACTTTCTTTTTTTTGAGGATTTGGCCGACGATAAAGGTAGAGTCTCCGTACATGTCTAGGTGCCAGATTCCTATTCTGAGGGCGATTTAGAGGCCTACAGTGCATTCCTCATACTATAATATCCGTACTTGAATTATGAGACCTCAATTATCAATTTAATCCCTCCCAGAAAATATAAATTCAAATATATAAAAAATAAGGATTAAATTACTCTATAAAACCTACAAATTTCCAAATTAATCAAGGATCCCTGAAGTTTCAATAATTTTAAATTAGACCTTGAAAACTTCAAACTATCACGACTTAGCCTATACTTAATCCCTAGATCCAAACTTTATGTCAAATTGAACCTTTGGACTTCAATTCATTAGAAATTATAATTTTATCCCTTGCAACTTTCTACAATTATAAAAATAAACTCTACCAAAATCACACTTTTAAAGTTATACAAGCATAAACCTCATCAACCAAGGATTCAAAACCAATTATTTATTATCTACACAAACCCCCCTATCCACCTAAGTCTCCACATAAGTACAAAATGCCAAATATAACATGTTTGTACCATGCAAACATGTGAGGTTTAATTACCAAGCATTTCAAATCTCTAAAAAATAGCTCAAATCCACCTTCCATTCAAACCAACCAACTTCCCAGCTCTACACTATAAAAACCCCACGATCTCAGCCATTAAAACTCACCTCATCAGTAGATTCAAAAACTCAATTTTTTTCTCAAAACACGTAACCTATCATTTTATGGATTTCATTCAGTTCTTTCAAGTCCAAATGATTTCTGTGTAGAAATTATGCTTATAACAATCTTAACATTAGAAACTTTACGTGTAAAATAGCCCCTAAGTGAAAAATATGAAAATTCCACCATTAAAGCTCGAGTTTTAATGGTGAACTTCGATATAATTCTTATAACTTAGGTTTGAAGTTATGAAATTATTCACTAGAACATTAGGAACTCTAGTGGAATGATCAAAACCCATAAATTTACGCAACAAGCTTCAATTGATTAAAAGTGTTTCTAAACCAGAAAACTCAAAACTTCGAATTCTCCTTGTATAATTGACCTCAAACCCTGATATCAAAACCAAATTACTCCTAAACATAGCATAAACCAAACCATGCTCAAAATAATCCTTGCCATAATCTTAAAATCTTTGAATGTTAAGTAAAAATTTCAGGAAAAAAACAGAGTTATGGAACTCAATGTACACTGCACCAAAATATATAAAACCTATATATTTAGATTCCTTATGAAATTTTAAGTTGAGTTTGTTAGGAAATCATCAAGAATGGTTTAGAAACAAAGAAGATATCTTCGGTCAAAAATTTGAAACCCTAAAGTCAACAATCGAGAGGTTGAAGATGAACTATTTGACCATGAACTTTGACCACGCGCGTGGCCAATCAAAATTTTCTGAAATTTTTTCCCATATTTTTATTTTTATTTTCTTGGTCAAAATGGTATAAGGTAAGGCTGTGTTTGGTCAAGCATAGCCAAAGTTATCGATAAAATGATATTTTAGGTTTGAAATATTTTCCTTAAATTACAATTCGACCCCTCCTAACCTTTTCAACTTATGAATTTGAAGCTCAAACTTTGTCTATAAGTACTTTAAATTATTTTAAGCTAAAAAGTCTTCTACACCAAAGTTCAAATTTGTCCTTAAGTCCAAGATTTTAAAGTCCCAAGTTATTTACAATTAAACCTCTAAAACTTTAAAAGATACAGTTTTTATTATAAATTGACTAAAACCAAACCCAATTCAAATAAATACTTATTCACCTAAACATGGTATACAGATAATCAAGTAACGTATCCTCATGATATCCTGTTTTTATCCATAAGCAGTTCAAACTACCAGTCAAGTAGGTAATTTTACCTCTTTGCTAGTAAACTTTTGCATAATTGTTAACGATTATTGATATCATTCCATGATAGCCCCATTTGATTCCTTGTATGTGTAGAAATTACCATACTCATATGTTATTACATCACTGATTATTTTAATTACAATCAATCAGATCAAGTTAAACCCTTCTCATCTAATAACTGTTGCACCTTTATGAAATATTATTTCCTGAAAAAGCATCAGCAATAATTAGTGAGTAGATTTCCCTATTATTCCATAATTTTTTTTCTAGTTGGCCTATGGTCTCAGATGTTTGAGAGCTTGGAATTTAGCTACATACATATGAGTGCCACCTTAATTGTGTGCCTGACCTATTATTATCCAAATATTTTAGATTATTTATTATTTGGTTTTACTGATGGCTTATTTAATTCTATACCCCTTAGTGAACTGGTAAGTATGGGATTATCAGTTTAGAAATCCTTGACTTTCTTTATAATAAACTGGTAAGCATTGGATTATCAGTAAAAACTCCTTGATTTAATGTTATTATGAGGAACATTTACATTGATAAACACTGAATTCTATATGCACTCCACCTCTCATCTATACAAATATTTGTTATAAAATTGGTAAAGCCTTCTTAGTATATTTGTGATAATTCCTTTTTCCTCCAAATGGACCAGGAGAAAGAGGATAGTATCTCTTCCCCTTAAGAGACAAACACCAGTCACCTATTTTCGTATGTAACTGCATGGGTGGAGATTGAGACAAATGGAAGAAATGAGTGGCCCTTTTCTATTTTCTACGTTATAGCTCGAGTTGGAAAACAAAATGTAGCTCACCCTTGCGATGGTAATACACTATGTGTACTATTTTTATAATGAATTAAGTTCTATTTTTTGACTTAACTTTAATTCATTGCTTTATATATACTCTCTTGTGCTTTCATACCAAAAAGTAGGGTTTGAAAAGTTAGTATCAAACCATGTTTTAATTTTAACATATCACCCGATTAGAATTCTATATGGGAAATGTTTATAAGCTATTAGTTATTTTATCTTTTTGTAACTTCTTTTATTACTATTATATGGTAATTTCATTTTGCAACATGGATACGTGGAATTTATTTTTATTTAATATGGACATTGGATTAACAAATCGTTGGGAGAATACAATCTGAGAAGAAGCACTTACAAGTCTTAGAGAAATGATTCACGCGATAGATGAAGATTGGGTGGGTTTCAGTAATGATATAAAGCAACCCGTATTGACAAATAGAGTGTTAGGTGAAGTGAAAGTGATGAGGAAAGTAAATAATTATGTTAGTGATCTAGTAAAACATCAGGAAGCTATAAATATTACTTTAGCAGATGTACCACCAACTCCATTGATGTACTCAGATGATACTTCCATTGGTGAAATTCATTGTGGTTTATCTTCTGACACTAGTGATTTGACAAATGACGATCCCCCAAAACCCGATGATTACCTTGATATTCCAAATTCTAACTCTTCAAAAACTGATGCTACTATTCCCATCACTGGAAAATCCAAATTGAAAAGAAACTCATCTCTCCTAATGTTATATAGAAAAATAAAGTATTATACATGATGTGTCCTACTAATCTTTAGGAGGTTGATTAACTTTAACTATTGTAGCATAAGTACTAATGTCGAGTAAGTATGTGATATAGCTCTAAATGTATCATAGAACTCTATCTTATATAATATAGTAGGCTTGTGACATATTCTTATTTTATGTTCTTGTTTATTATTGTAATTATACGATTATATTTTAGGATGGTTAGTACTCAAATTTCGTCCACAGGAACTCACATTCTATATATTCAAACTGAAGGGATCATGCGATGTCTTTAGGAATTAACATCTTTAGCCAGACAACAAAAAGTTCCTCGCTCTTCTCCAGAGGAAATCTCAGAAGAAATCCATAGGATGAATGCCCTGAGGAATTTTTGAGACAACGACCTTCATCCTTTCTTAGAAATCCAGGTGCCAGTGAAGCTGAGAAATGGATACATTAGATTATGAAAATTCTAAATGGAGTAGGTATAACTGCCAATATTCGAGTAACTTTTTTACGGCTTATATGTTCTAAGGTGATGCTGATTTTTGGTGGCAAGAGGTGTCACATAACCAAAACATTGTTAGTTTTACTTGGGAGCAATTTGATGAAATCTTCTTCAACCTGACGCTGAACGAGATCAATGAACTGCTGATTTCTTAAAATTACAATATGAAGCCAAATTTATCGAGTTATCCCATTATGTCATTTAGTGTGTGGATATTGAGATAAAGAAATGCAACAATTGAAAGAGGACTACATTCAAGGATTAAGAATTAGGTCTCTCCTTTACAAATTTGCGAGTATTCTCAACTTATCGACGTTGCGGTAATTGTGGAACGAAATTATTTCGTCGTGGTACGATCTTTTCCCCCCGTTACTAGAAATAATCATCTAATTAGGACCCCAAATCAATATCGACCTCAACCCTATCCAAATCCAAGTGGAAAACTTATTTCCAGATTTTTCATAACACAACTCGTTCATTGATTCGCTGTCGTGATGGTCAAGAATTAGGATATATTCGACCACAGTGTCCTAAATGAAGATCTCTTCTAGTTCGTCGTCAGTTAGATAATCCCTCACGAAATCCAAATTCCTGACTTATCCAAAATCAACCAAATCCAAATCCAACTAAGAAATTTATGCCCGTCCCGAGTCGTGGAAATAATTGTGCGATATTGCTTACATGAAAATCTCATGATGTGGTGGAAGGTACAATAATTTTTCATCATTTTCCTGCAAATATTTTATTTAATTCATAATCAACACATTCCTTTATCAGCCTTAGACTAGCTAAATTATTACGATTACTATCTACATCTTTAACTATTCCATTGGATATTGAATTACTTACTGGTGAAATCAATACACATACACAAGGTTATAGCAATTGCAAAATTCAGCTTGGTTCAGGTACACTCCTTGTTAACCTGATAATTTTAGATATTTATGGTTTCGATATTATTATTGGAATGGATGTTCTATCAAGACATCAAACTTATATCGATTGTCAAGCCAAGAAAATTTATTTTCGAAATGAAGATAATTATTCCTTTATATTTCAAGAATCAGGTTCGTCTGAGCCATAAAGTTTCCAAATTCAAATTTCTTCGTTAATTCCAAGAATTTTGGAACAATTCGAAGTATATGTAGAAATTACCATACTCATACGTTACTATATCATTGATCGTTTTAATTACGATCAATCGGATAAAGTTAAACCCTTCTCATCTAATAATTTATATCATAACAATTCCTTGTAACGATACAATTTACCTTGCACCTTTGTGAAATATTATTATTTCTTGAAAAAGAATTAGTAATAACCAGGGAGTAGACTGCCGTGTTATCCCACAAAATTTTTCTACTTGGCCTATGGTCTCAGATGCTTGAAAGCTCAAAATTTAGCTACATACGTATGACTACCACCTTAATTATGTGTCTGGCCTATTATTATTCAAAGGTTTTAGATTATTTATTATTTGGTTTTACTTATGGCTCATTTAATTCTATACCTCTTAGTGAACTGGTAAGTATGGGATTATCAGTTA
The DNA here is from genome assembly GCA_949130495.1 of Sambucus nigra. Taxonomy (NCBI): domain Eukaryota; kingdom Viridiplantae; phylum Streptophyta; class Magnoliopsida; order Dipsacales; family Adoxaceae; genus Sambucus; species Sambucus nigra. The sequence goes on along the minus strand of OX422215.1, from coordinate 537,792,391 downwards.
AAAAATCCTTGAATTTCTTTATAATAAACTAGTAAGTATGGGATTATCAATTCAAACTCCTTGATTTAATGTTATTATAAGCAACACTTACATTGAAAAACGCTGAATTCTATATGCACTCCACCTCTCATGTATACAAATATTTGTCATAAAATTGGTAAAGCCTGCTTTGCATATTTGTGCTAATTCCTTTATGCTCCATATGGCCCAAGAGAAAGAGGATAATATCTCTTCCCCTTTAGAGACAAACACCAGTCACCTGTTTGCGTATGTAATTGTATGGGCGGAGACTAAGACATATGGGAGAAAGGAGTGTCACTTTTCTATTTTCTACGTTATAGTTAGAGTTGACGAATAAAATGTAATTCACTCCTGCGGTGGTAATACACTATGTGTAATATTTTTATAATGAATAAAGTTCTATTTTCTGCCTTAACTTTGATTCATTGCTTTATATATACTCTCTTATGCATTCATACCATAAAGAAGGGTGTGGCACATACTCGGTCATGTTATTGGTGCAAAGGAAGTCTAGTTTAATGGCAATGGGGGTGTGAGAGTCATCAAGGACGTTTAAGAGTATCCCAATGTCGTATCCTTTCTTGTCGGTAGCTCCGTCAAATAATATTTTCCATCTAAGGTCCTCCTGAGAGGTGTAGTGAATATCTTTATCCAGGAATTGGGAGACCCAAACATTGAATTCTTCCATGGGGTAATCATTTGGGTAGTCGAAGATGGCTCTCCTTTTCAAAGCTTCTTGCATGACGTACACAATATCGAACTTGGCTAGCAACATCAACCAATGAGTGATCCGACTGGATAAAGTGGGATTATCTAGAAAGTACTCAATGGGATCCATATGGGATACTAGTTTGATGGAGAAGGCAAGCATGTAGTGCCATAACTTCTGCGTGACCCTGACCAGGGAGACACATGCTTTATCCAAAGCAGTGTAGTTGACTTCATACCCGGACAATTTTTGGTTGGCATAATAAATGGATATTTTCTTACGGTATTCTTTAATGTATTGGGATAGTAAATCCCCTACTGTAGTATCTGTTACAGTCAAGTAGAGGAGAAGAGGGAGACTTGGTTGCGGAGGCATAAGCATTGGAGGTCGGGTGAGGTATCGCTTGATTCGATCAAAGACTTCTTGGAAAGCCTCATTCCAATCTTTAGTTAAATCCTTCCATAGAAGTTTGAAAATGAGTTTGCGGATTGAAGTCAGCTGGTTGATGAACTGACTAATGTACTGTAGTTTACCCAGGAATCCTTTGACTTCCTTCTCCGTCCGTAATGGTGGGATCTCAACTATGGCTTTCATCTTGTCAGGGTCTGCTTTGATTCCCTTCTCAGTGACCATGAATCCTAAGAGTTTTCCTTTTGTAATGTTAAAAGCATATTTTTGTGGGTTTAGCCGCATCTGGTATTTTCGTAATCGTTCAAAGAACTTTCAGAGGGAGGGAATATGACCTTACCGAGTTTTAGACTTAATGATCATATCCTCTACATATACTTTGACCTCTTTGTGAATAAGGTAGTGTAGGATAGTTATGGCTGCCCTTTGGTAGGTAGCCCCAATGTTCTTAAGTCCGAATGGCATGCCAGTAGAGTAAAAGGTTCCTCATGGGGTGATGAAAGTAGTTTTCTCCTAATAGTCAGGGTGCATCTTGATCTGAATGTATACGAAAAATCCATCGATAGGTGACTTGAGGGCATGGCTAGCTGTGTAGTCCATGATCATGCTGATGTTGGGCAATTGGTAATCATCCTTCGAGAATGCTTTATTCAAATTGCGATAGTCGACACACATTCAGACTTTTCCTCTCGACTTTGGTATAGGGAAGATATTGGCGAGTCATGTAGGATATTCGACTACGCGAATGAAACTCACGTTCAATTGCTTGACCCCGTCCTCTTTGAATTTGAGTGACCATTCCATGTGGTGTTTCCTTTTCTTCTGTTTAATTGGTTTGCATTCTGGTAATACTGGGATAACTTGCTGAGCTATTTTTGGATCAATGCCGATCATATCATCATAGGACCATGTGAAGACGTCCATGAATTATTTTAATAGTTCTTCAAATTATGCACGCTCATTCTCGTTAAGGGTGGACCCTATTCTAATCTCGCGCTGATGGCTAGTAGAACCGAGATTAATAAAAATAGTCTCATCATCAATAATTATACTCGGTTATGTTTTTTGTTATTCTCCTTATTAAGATCAGTTAATAATTGTACATTTATAAGATCATCATCATCAAAGGTTTGATTAGAATCAATATAGTTAATATAAGGCACAACAAGATACTCAAAATCTTCATTTATTTCATTTTCAGGAAAAGCAACATTGAGAACCTTGTCAAAAGAGGCGTTAATTACATTGATAGTAGAAAAAAGAAAAACGACATATGGTGAAGAGGCTTGGATATGGTAGACAACAGGGTTAAGTTGATTCTGAGCAGGTCGGATAGGTATAACATTCCATTTGATGAGAGGCATATCTGTAGCTTTGATTTGAGTAGACGGGTTTGACGACGTGGTATCTGAGCGGATCATGTAGAGACTCAACCATAATGTTTGCAGGTTGGATGAGTCCTCGAAATAACTTTACTCAGAATCTCCGATAATTGTCACGGCTTTCTCGGTGAGGGGTTGCACTTTATGTTGGAAATTTTTGGCCCAAGTGTTACTGTCTTGAAAGAAGATTTTTAGCCCGAGTTTTATATTCTTATTAACATGGTCATACCATGGTTCAGGGAAACCGTAGAAAGGGAAGTATTAACCCTCCTCAATAAATCTTCTATTCAAAGAGTTTATCGAAACAAGCCTTTCTTTTTCTAAGCTTCTTTTCAGTCGTGGTCATCAGAGTGATTTGAGTTCATTTGGTGAGGGCTGATAACCCAGGACATATGGGGGAAAGGCCTCGTTCAGGACTATGGGCTCAATGATCCCTTATTGGCATCACCCTAGCCCCATTCCAAGCATGAAGTGCATGTTCTTGAACATCTGAATCACATTGACGTTGCCATGCGGGTTGTATTTTGGACAAACTTAGTCTTTAAAATTTTCTCCTATTGGAAGGGGAAGTGAGTAAACTTTGAAGCCATAGAGGAGTATATCATTTATCCCATTTTGAGTCTTTAATAACGAGTTACTAGTGCTGGCATTGTCTATACTGTCATCATATCCCAAGATGGTGATAACCTGACGAAGAATTTTAGTTTCTGATGAAGAGAAGAAGATACCCCTTAAATGCTATGGAGCCATGGACAACCAAGGAGTAGATTGAAACATGTAGGTATGTAAATGACTTGGAACTCAATGATAGGATTGATAGGTATAGCCCTTACTTTGAGTTTTATGGACCCCATTACTTCTGAAAGGGTGTTGTTGTAGGAGTGAGATCACTGACTTTTAATTCGAAGTAATTAAAGGTTTTGAGAGGACAAACATTGAGGGAAAATACGTTATCAACAAATGAGAGTGGGACTGTCTTTTCCAAGATTTCAATAGATAAATTAAGAATATAATTGTGGTCTCGACCAATCTTCAGTATCTCTTCTTCAAAAAAGAAGAGGAGTTTGGAAGAGGTCAAGGACCCAACTATGTTAACGAGTTCTTGGGGAATGGTGGAAGGAGGGACTGTAGGCTCAGTGAGGAGTTTTATCAAAGAATTTCGGTATAACTGTGAGGACGTGAAAACCCCTCATAGGGTGATATTGGTGATGATGTTGGAAATATCACCACCCTTTAAGGTTTTTGTAAGCTCAAATCGATGATAACAATGGTAGTTCAAGTATATACTAAGTATAAGAGATTAAGATGAGGAGAAGAGGATGAACACCAATATCTAAGTGGTTCAGCCAATTAGGCCTACGTACACTGTGCAAGTGAGTGAATAAGGTCACTAAAATAGGGAACTAATGGTCATGGATACAATCTCTCAAGCTTTCTCTCTCTACTGTATAATTTGACAAGGTTTAGATAGGGTTGTCATTATGGGACCCTCCTCAAGGTAGGAGAAGACAAGTATATATAGTGTTTGGGGGGTGTAATGTACCCCCCATGCATGCAATGAACATGTATGTGTTGATCTAGCCAATCTGATGAAGACATCTATCCTTGTCACATGTAGAGAATGATGATGAAATATTCCCCCATGTGAGGGGGTTGATTCGGTTAAAACTAATTTTGTCCACGTGTTCCTTCCCTTGCATATTCTTGTGAATGCTCGTCCCTGTACCTGGAAAGTACAACCTCAGCCTGGAAGAGTACGAGGGTGGGAAAATCTGACTACTACCTTATCCGAGGTTATTCACGATGAGCTCGGCCCAATAGAAAGTCGAGGTGAGAAGAGCGCAGTTGTAACGTCGGCCTGGGCCGAGGTTACGCAGGCGTAGTTAGAACGTCGGCTGATTCCTAGCCGAGGTTGATTATGATGACTGTGGTAGTCTTTACTGACTTTGGCTGATACCCAACTGAGGTTGATGTATGATGCAGACGTGATGTCGGCTATGGACGACCTGTTGGATAACTGACAACATGAGCCATGTAGACCTCACCTGTTCCCTGTTAGTGGGGTACTAATAATGTCGACCGTAGCCGACCTTATGTTAGGCGAGATCGCCAATCGGCAATTTAGACCCCTTGCTACCTTGACCACCATTTTTTTGAGGTTAGTATCTCCGAGCTTTCAGGTATATTTTGGGCACATCAATCACCCCTAGCCTTTAGTTACTTATGTGAATGGGTGACTATGGGGTATGTAGCTCTGAGACCTTTCTTCATTGTGCACCAATATTCTTTTGACAAGTATCAAGTATTGCAGTAGATAGCGTGTTGGCCAAGTGCCATGATGGTTACTTTTTAGGCCCCCAAGGCAATGATGGGCCTTAGGGCGCGTGCATATTGGTTTGGGGTTTTTAAACCTCACTTTCTTCTTATTTTTCCAATTTCTTCTCCTTTTACCACCTGAGCGTCCTGTGTCCTCTCTCTCCTCTCCAAGAGTTTCATCGCTACTCAGACCTCTGCATTTTCATTGCCCTTACTCTTCTTATCCTTCATCTCGCACTTCCTGAGGTACTGTCTTCACCTTTCCTTCCATTTACAGCCTTATTTTTGCATTTCTTGTATTTTTCGACAACTGTTATCATTTTCTGGTGATCGTATGGGTTTTTCGGTGACTTATTGAGTTTCCAGGTGGTCCCTGTTCTTCACTGTTATTGCTTTAAAATCCCAGTTTGATCCTTAGTTAAGTTTCCAACTTGTTTATTTTTGATTTATTGTCCCAAGTGTAAGGTCTCACTCATATGCTCAGACCCCTTTATTAGTTCTTAGAGTAATTCCCTCCTCTTAGGGAGAAGATTCTAGACAAGATTAGACAAATAGAAGGAGCCTAAGAGGAAGCTCATAGGTCTGAGGCATTCCCTCTCAGACCTATCTTTCCACCCCCCTTGAGGTTGAAATACCATGAGCCAACATAACCAGCTGAGCTAGTGGAAACTCCATTGGAACCCACTCCAATGTGTGAGTCTGAGTCATCTACCTCAGACCCCATGTCTGTTAACTCATTCCAGGAGGCAATAGATTTCTACATTAGGCAAGATCAGGTCCCTGATCATGCCGAGGTCGAGAGTCATGACTCGTCCTATAATGGTTCTAGCTCTTCACGGACTTCTTTTGATGTTGAAGTTATAGGGCCGAGTGTGGCTGTTCCATTGATAATAGATGCTATTCCTCTGTCGGCCGCCACAGGGGCTGAGTTCGCTCAGAGGTTCCCTGATGGTGCTCCTACACCTGCCCAGGCTGACATCACCAGGGATGAGGATGATGGTCACGAAAGTGACATTAACATCTCGGAGGCAACTGAGATATAGATCACTATCAATGAATTCGATCTCTTAGATTTTAGGCACCTTTATTCCATCGGTCCTTCTATTAAACTTAGGAGACATTTGAGGGATGAGAGGGCCTTTGGTGAATGATATGGGGAGATCTGTGTATATGAGCACTCCTCTTCCCTGAAGGCCAAGGATGAAGTCCTCCAACAAAAGGTTGATGCTGCAGTGAAGGCTGCCCTTGAGGATGCCTCTGAGAAGTGGTTAGCCGACTATCAGGTCTATGACTAATTCATAAGCTTCGGCTTTGAATACCTCGAAAAAGGGGTTAAGGCCACTGGAAAATGGGCTACCATGAAAGGGAAGGAGTCAGAGATCCTGACAGCCTCGGACTTCATTGGTCTGGGCTACGCTGATCCTCGGTTTGCTCAGGACTTATAAGAGGTTGAGGAGGAAGGAGTTGTTGTGCCTGTAGAGACTGCTTAACCAGAAGCTATAGGGACTGAAGACGTTAATCCTCAAGATGATGGAGGTAGAAGTGACCAACATCGACCTAGGAAGTGGAGCCATGGACACTAACCCCGAGGTTGCAAACACTTAGGCCGTATTTTGTGAAGCTCTTATTTGTAATTTTTATTTCTGATTCACATTGGTTTGTAACCTCTGATAACATTTTCTATTACATTTTGACTTGTAATTCTAACTTCTATGCTATATCATTCTCTGAGGAGAACTTTGCTTCTTTTGACCTTGAAGATTTTTATATGTCGTGCATTGATGTCTTCATCACTAAATTTTGATGTTACCCTTGTAACATATTAACAAATTAATGGTTACGAGGTCTGAGTTCATCCAACTATGATGTTTCACCTCAGACCTTGTCACTAAGTTATGATGTTTTAAGGTCTGAGGTCATCAAACTAAGATGTCACCCCCACAAATTTCACCAAATTAATGATGTTTAAGGTCTGAGGTCATCCAAATATGATGTTTCACCTCATACCCTGTAACTAAGTTATGATGTTTAAGGTCTGAGGTCACCAAACTAAGATGTTACCCCCATAAATTTCACCAAATTAATGATGTTAATGGTATGAGGTCATCAAACTAAGATGTTACCCCCATAAATTTCACCAAATTAATGATGTTTAAGGTTTGAGGTCATCCAAATTGTTTCACCTCAGACCTTGTCACCAAGTTAGGATGTTTAAGGTCTGAGGTCATCAAACTAAGATGTTACCCCCATAAATTTCACCAAATTAATGACGTTTAAGGTCTGAGGTCATCCAAATATGATGTTTCACCTCAAACCTTGTCACCAAGTTATGATGTTTAAGGTCTGAGGTCATCAAACTAAGATGTTACCCCCATAAATTTCACCAAATTAATGATGTTTAAGGTCTGAGGTCATCCAAATATGATGTTACACCTCGGACCTTGTCACCAAGTTATGATGTTTAAGGTCCGAGGTCATCAAACTAAGATGTTACCCCCTTAAATTTCACCAAATTAATAATGTTAAAGGTCCGAGGTCATCAAACTAAGATGTTACCCCCATAAATTTCACCAAATTAATGATGTTTAAGGTTTGAGGTCATCCAAATATGATGTTACCCCCATAAATTTCACCAAATTAATGATGTTTAAGGTCTGAAGTCATCCAAATATGATGTTTCACCTCAGACCTTGTCACCAAGTTATGATGTTTAAGGTTTGAGGTCATCAAACTAAGATGTTACGCCCATAAATTTCATCAAATTAATGATGTTTAAGGTCTGAGGTCATCCAAATATGATGTTTCACCTCAGACCCTGTCACCAAGTTATGATGTTTAAGGTCTGAGGTCATCTAAATATGATGTTTCACCTCAGACCTTGTCACCAAGTTATGATTTTTAAGGTCTGAGGTCATCAAACTAAGATGTTACAACCATAAACTTCACCAAATTAATGGTGTTTAAGGTCTGAGGTCATCCAAATATAATGTTTCACCTCAGACCTTGTCACAAAGTTATGATGTTTAAGGTCTGAGGTCATCAAACTAAGATGTTACCCCATAAAATTTTTCACTAAAGCATAATGAACCAAGAATTGACCCAGGAACTGATCTTTTCATTAATAATGTCTTCATAAGATGATACATTTACATAGAAATCATTGTAACATCATATGTAATACTTTTTTAGATGATCAACATTCCATGGATTGGAGAAAGGTTCCCCTTCAAGGTTTTCTAGCTTGTAGGTCCCGGGTACAACCTCCTTGATCACTTTGTAAGGTCCATGCCAATTTGGGTGAAGCTTATTTTCCTTCTGCAGCGTCTTCTTTAGCACCAGGTCTCCTATAGCTATGGGCCTTAATTTTACCCTTTGATTATAGAATTTTATTATTCTCTGCTGGTAGGCTACCTATCTGATCTCGACGTCTTCCCTTCTCTCCTCAATCAAATCTAGGTCAAGTCTTCTCTCTTACCCATTCTTCTCGGGGTCATAGGTCTGAACTCTCTGAGTGGAGAGTCCTACCTCTGTTGGTATGATGACTTTTGAGCTATGTGCTAACATAAATGGGGTCTCCCCTATTGGTGTCCTAGCCGTTGTTCTGTAGGCCCATAACACAACATAAACCTTTTCAGTCCATCTCCCCTTAGCTTCCTCCAACCTCTTCTTAATCTCGTTGAGGATTGTTCTGTTTGTGACCTCGTTTTGACTATTTTCCTGAGGTTGGACAGGAAAAGAGAAAAATTTCTTGATCCCAACTCTCTCATAATATTTCCCTAAGGAAGAATTCTTGAACTGGGTTCCATTGTCCGAGATGAGGGTATTCAGGAGGCAATGTCTGCATATGATACTCTTCTAGATAAATGGTAAGGTCTTCTCCTCTGTGACCATAATTATTAGTTCAGCCTCCACCCACTTGAAGAAGTAATCAATTGCTACTATCAGAAATCGATAATTATTCCCAGCTCTTGGAAAGGGACCTACCAAGTCAATACCACATACTGCGAATGGATAAGGATAACTGATTGACGTCATAGGTTGATGAGGTTGATGGGGGATATTGGATAATCTTTGGCATTTGTCGCACCTCTTCACGTAGGCTGCAGCATCCTTAGCCAATGTCGGCCACCAGTATCCTTGCGTGATAACCCTTTTGGCCAAAGTTCTTCCTTTTATGTGACTGGAGTAAGAACCCTCGTGTACCTCCTGTAGGATGCGGGGGACCTCTGTGGGATGAACGCATCTGAGGAGAGGTAACATAAATGTAAGGACACAAATTTCCAATTGAGTCCATATATAGTTTTGGCTCAATTCCGGACAAAAACATTTATTCATAGGATAATATTTATTTGTAATATTCTCAAGCCTATGAAGTGTTTATTGAAGACGTAGCAGAAAAGAGTATAAAGCTTCATCAAAATGCCGGTTTGTGTGCCTCGTTTCTACATCATCAATCATAGTTCCATGCTCCCAAGGTATGAATGCAATTATATATATATATAGGAGCTTGGAACAAGTTTATTGGGTGTTAGGTTAATAAAAACTGGTTTTTACTTTCAGAAAAATTTAATTAAAACTTTAAATTAAAGTATATAAAGTTTCTGGGCCAAAATCGAATTTTATAAAAAATTCTGGAAGTCGTTCGAAATGTCGTTCGAACGAGTTTTTCGTTCGAACCAGGTTTCGTTCGAACGAGTTTGCCAACGAGTTCTCACTAACCTATACTGGTATGTCGTTCGAAATATCGTTCGAATGAGCTTGTTCGTTCTAACGAGGTTTCTAACGAGATTCTAACGAAGTCCATACTGGTGTGTCGTTAGAAGTCTCGTTCGAACGAGAGTTCATTCGAACGAAATGTCGTTCGAACGAGCTGTCAGGCGAAAACAGTTTTTTGGCAGTTTTTGGCAGTTTTTCACCCACTTCCCCATTTGTTTTTTAACCAACTTTTACTGACTTTAATATGTGCGGGAATGACATTTTCCAAACTAACATTTCCATAACTTTTCCAACTTAGTTTATCTCTTAGAGAGAGTTTGAGAGCAAAAATGGTTTAGGAAAATGCTCATGTTTTGAGTGAATTTTTTAGAGAAAAATATTTTCATCACTCTAGTGTTTACACCCAATTGAGTTTATCCAAGTTCATATATACATATCAAATTGCTTGGAGTTTGGCACCGGTTTATCTCTACCGAATTCAAGAAGAGAAGTTTTGGTTTGCTTCTACATCCATCAAAGAAGAAGACTTTTTGTTGCGACTCTACCCACTTGGAGAAAGGCTCCATGTACGGGTGACGGTGACCATAGAAAGCCCCATCGGTGGATTCCGAGATCGCGGTGGTGTTCCGAGGTTATCTGCTAGGAAGAGGTGTCTACAAGAAGAAGCGTCGAGGCTTGAGAGGGATCGAGTCAGTCGTTGTAAGTCTACCTGTCTTGTACTTGTAATTCCGTATCTAGTGGATTTGTGGCTAGGGACGTTCGAGGTTGTTTCCCGTCTTGGGTTTTTCCTCATACATCGCGGCGTAGTGTGATTGGTTTATTTTATCTTGCTTAAATAATTTAGAACGCATGTTTAGAATCATTCAAGATAAAATTTGGTTTAAATCATCACACTCATTTAATTTGGTGCTAAATTAAATTTTGGTTAAATTTGGTTTATTCAAGTCCTTTGCTAAAATTGGTTTCGCCTAACTTTGGTTAATTGTTAATTATGACTTAGGCAAATTCTAGGGCTTGGTTTATTTAACTTGGTTTAAGTTTAATTTGTTTAAACAAAATTAAAACTTGGTAATTGTTTGTTTTGTTGAACCATCATCATCTTTTACGCTTCCGCATCTCGTGTTGTTTATATAAAAGGAAATTACAAGTTAAATATTTTAATTGGGAAAATTAAAATCCGGGCCTTTTCAATAAATACTTTCTTATATAGGACATCTCATATTATTGAGAACTTTGCAGCTCTATACATCAGTTTCCTCCTTTCTAGATTTGATTCCAGCAGCTCTCCCTCTCTGATATATCTAATGAGGGGGTCCATCCATGAGTCTCCCAGGTTCAAGTTGAGGCAAGATTTGGCAACCTCTTCTTCCTTAATGGTCGGTTTGAGTAGTATCTTGACTTGTACTATCCTTCTGATGCCTGTCCTTGTTGCTGAGGCCAACCTAGGTAGCACATCTGCGTGGCTATTATTTTATAGAGGTACTCTCTTCATTTTTACCTCTTCGAAGCTTTTAAACATCATTATTACCCTCTTTAGGTATCTGGCTATCCTTTCATCCTTGGCCTCGTAAACTCCAAACACTTGGTTGATAACTAACCTTGAGTCGCTATGAAGTAGGAGTCGACCAACCTAAGGGTCTTTGCCAAGGAGAGACCTGCTATCATGGCCTCATATTCTGACTCGTTGTTTGATGCCTTGAAGTTGAACCTTAGTGCATATTCAACATTGGTACCATCCGGAGCTGAGAGTATCAGCCCTGCACCGCTTCCACTTTCGCAAGATGACCTGTCAATGAAGAGGTTCCAAACATCTCCATTCGAAAAGAAGCTCCCCTCTGACAGGATTCCTTGCTTGAAGATTACCTGTCTTCCTTGTTCTCAGCTATTTCGTTTCTCACTCTGTTAGACACAACCTCTTTCGGGTCTCAGAAGACTTTACTATTTGATCCCTCTGCAATCACTGGACTATTCTCAACCTCAGTCTCTTCCCACATGAACTCAGCAACAAAGTCTGTAAGTGCCTTCCCTTTAATAGCCACCCTGGGTTGATAAATAAGGTCATACTCTCCTAATTTGATTACCCAGATCATCAATATGCCCGACTTCTCAGGCTTATGGAGGGCTTGCCTTAATGGGGAATCAGTGAGGATGACCATAGAGTGGGCTTGGAAATAGGGTTTCATCTTCCTGGAAGCGTGTATCAAAGCGTATGCTAATTTCTCCATCCTAGGGTAGTTTTGTTCAGGACCTTGAAGGGCCTTACTATTAAAGTATACTAATGATAGGGGGAGAAATGGTATCTAATCCTATTATTATCTTATCTTAGTTTGGGGGAGATTTGTCTTAGGGGGAGACGTCTTTCTAAGTAGGTCATGTGTTTGATAAAGGGGAGAATTAATTTAGGGGGAGTAATTAATTAACTGCATTGAATACTTTGATATTCCCTATGCATTTGATGAGTTTGCTTAAGTGTGTAGGAATTCTTCTAAAGCGGCATCTGTCAATGGCAAAGCGTTTGATCCTTGGGTTGAGTCAAGTTTGGGTGGGTTATGTTTTGAGTCTAGTGAGCTTGATGGCCCTTTAGGATTTTTGTTTGGTTTTTGTCCCGGAATAGACAAAGGGGGAGATTTGTAAGGACACAAATTTCCAATTGAGTCCATATATAGTTTTGGCTCAATTCCGGACAAAAACATTTATTCATAGGATAATATTTAAATTGTAATATTCTCAAGCCTATGAAGTGTGTGTTGAAGACGTAGCGGCAAAGAGTATAAAGCTTCATCAAAATGCCGGTTTATGTGCCTCGTTTCTACGTCATCAATCATAGTTCCATGCTCCCAAGGTATGAATGCAATTATATTTATATAGGAGCTTGGAACAAAGTTTATTGGGTGTTAGGTTTAATAAAAACTGCGTTTTGTTTTAAGAAAGAAATTATATAAAACTTTAAAATAAGTTCATAAAGTTTTCTGGGCCAAAATCGAATTTTACAATCTTTCTGGTCGTTCGTTAGAAATGTCGTTCGAACGAGTTTTTCGTTCGAACCAGGTTTCGTTCGAACGAGTTTGCCAACGATTCTAAACTGGTCTGTCGTTCGAAATGTCGTTCGAACGAGATTGTTCATTCTAACGAGGTTTCTAACGATATTCTAACGAAGTCCATACTGGTGCGTCGTTAGAAGCTCGTTCGAACGAGAGTTCGTTCGAACGAAATCTCGTTCGAACGAGCTGTCAGGCGGGAACAGTTTTTGGCAGTTTTTCACCCACTTCCCCACTTAGTTTTTAACCAACTTTTTCAGACTTTATGAAGTGCGGGAATCACATTTTCCAAACTAACATTTCCATAACTTTTCCATCTCTTAGAGAGTGTTTGAGAGCAAAAATGGTTTAGGAAAATGTTCATGTTTTGAGTGAGATTTTTAGAGAAAAATATTTTCATCACTCTAGTGTTTACACCCAATTGTGTTTATCCAAGTTCACATATACATATTAAATTGCTTGGAGTTTGGCACCGGTTTATCTCTACTGAATTCAAGAAGAGAAGTTTTGGTTTGCTTCTACATCCATCAAAGAAGAAGACGTTTTGCTGCGATTCTACCCACTTGGAGAAAGGCTCCATGTACGGGTGACGGTTGTCCATAGAAAGCCCCATCGGTGGATTCCGAGATCGCGGTGGTGTTCCGAGGTTGTCAGCTAGGAAGAGGTGTCTACGAGAAGAAGCGTCGAGGCTTGAGAGGGATCGAGTCAGTCGTTTTAAGTCTATCTGTCTTGTACTTGTAATTCCGTATCTAGTGGACTTGTGGCTAGGGACGTCCGAGGTTGTTTCCCGTCTTGGGTTTTTCCTCGTACATCATAGCGTAGTGTGATATTGTTTATTTTATCTTGCATCATAATCTAGAACGCATGCTTAGAATAAATTCAAGATAAAATTCGGTTTAATTTATCACACTCAATTTAATTTGGACTTAAATTAAATGTTGGGTAATGTTGTTTAATTCAAGTCATTTGCTAAAATTTGGTTTCGCCTAATTTTCTAATATTGATAAATATGACTTAGGCAAATTCTAGGACTTGGATTAAATTAATCGGTTTAAGTGAACATATGAATTGATTAATTTTACTTCACTCGGTTTAATTTTAATTTTGTTTTAATGAATTAAAATTTGGCATTTGTTTATTTTGTGAACCATCTTTACGCTTCCGCATCGTATTGAGTTTCTACATAAAAAGGAAATTACTACTTTGATTTAATAGAAAAGCTCGCACCGCTTTTACATATACAGCCTTTGTACCCCAACGTCTTCCCGTACTATGGCTGCACTTATAGCTAATTCTGAGACTGCTAGATAAACATATAATTTCTCCCCCATGATGGGCCGAGATAAGAGCAGGGGGGATTCGAGGTAGGAGTTGAGCTTCTTAAATTCCTTGTTACACTCTTCATCCCATTCGAAAGCCTTTCTAAGTACTTTAAAAAGCGGAAGACATTTGTCCATGGCTCTGGAAACAAATCTGTTCAGTACCGCTGCTCTTCCAGTGAGCCTCTGAACGTCTTTTATACTTCTTGGTGCCTTCATATCAAGCAGAGCCTTGATCTTCTCAGGATTGGCTTCTATTTCCCTCTGATTGACAATGAATCTAAGAAATTTTCCAGTTCCTACTTTGGAGACACACTTTGTGGGATTAAGTTTCATTCTATACAAGTCCATGGTATTGAAAGTTCTCTCTAGGTTTTCCACGTAAGTGCATGCCTTCAAGCTCTTTGTCAATATATCATCTACATATACCTCCATAGTCTTACCAATTTGATCTTCAAACATCTTATTCATAAGACGTTGATACGTGGCCCCTTCATTCTTTAAGCCGAAGGGCATGACCTTATAGCAATAAGTCCCCTTGTCTGTGATGAAGGCTGTCTTCTCTGAGTCTTTAGTATCCATGAAGATCTGGTTATAACTCGAATACGTGTCCATGAATCTCATGAGCTCATGCCCTGCTGTAGCATCTACCATCTGATCAATTTGAGGTAAGGGATAACTGTCTTTTGGTCAAGACTTATTCAGGTCAGTGAATTCTACACACATCCTCCATTTTCTATTGGCTTTGGGCACAATGACGTCGTTTAATAACCACTCTCGGTATATGACCTCCCTGATGAATTCTACCTCTTCCAACTTTCTGACCTCTTCCCTGATGATGTCATACTTTTCCCTGGAGTAAACTATTCTTGTTTGTTTGATTGGTATGGCATCTTCTATGACATCGAGTTTATGGCACATAACCTCCGGGTCGATGCCAGGCATGTCTGCGTAGCTCCAAGAGAAGACACTCTCCCTCTTCTTCAAGAATTTTATCAGTTCTTCCTTGATCTCTGGTTTTAAGGCCTTGTCGACTTGGACAGTTTGTTCTGGTTCGTCCTTATTGAGGACGATGGATTCTACCTCTTCTGCGGCCTCTCCTTTCTTTAACTTTATTTTATCCCTAGGATCAAGTGTATCAAAGCTCTATGTGGTTGTTTCCCTCTTATGGGTCTCCCTCTTTTCCA
The DNA here is from genome assembly GCA_949130495.1 of Sambucus nigra. NCBI lineage: Eukaryota > Viridiplantae > Streptophyta > Magnoliopsida > Dipsacales > Adoxaceae > Sambucus > Sambucus nigra. The sequence continues at coordinate 537,777,295 of OX422215.1, read as the reverse complement.
CCGAGTTGAAGTAACATTCTCGCATCGACGTCTGGTCCCCTTGCACTAAGAATTTTAGCATTTGGTGGACCGTTGATGGCACAGCTTCAAATTCCTTGATGGTAACTTGTCCTATGTGAGGTTGTATGTCGAGAAGATATTTTCATCCATAATGAAAAAATTGATCTTTCGGGTCAACCTCTTAGGCCATTCGTCCCCCATTCGCACATCCATCTCATACATGCCCAACTAATGGACCTTCTCCCCACTAAAGCCCATCAATGGATGGTGATAAGGTACTAGCCTAGCTCTTCTAAGCCCTAGGCTTTTGAAACAGGGACAGAACATCACGTTCGCTGAACTTCCTCCATCTATGAGGATTCTCTGTACCTCGTACCCGTTCACTCTTATTATTATTACCAAAGGGTAATCATGTGGGTCTAGGATACCTTTGAAGTCGAGTCGAGAGAATCCAACTATTAGAGTATCCGTATCTACCTTCTTTCTCTTCTGCTTTGCATCTAAAGACGCGAGATTCACAACCTCTACTTTGGTCACTGACTTGGCCTCTGCCACATGAGCTCTTCGGTCAGATACGTCAGAGCCACCTCCATCATGTCCTCCACAGATGGTGCTAACTCCATAGGAGATCATTCTAACCCTCTTCACCGGGGCGCTGTCGTCTTTTGGTGGGAGGTTTGGATCATCTTTATCATCCCCATCTGAGTCATTGTCTCTTCTTGCTGGGGTATCATCTCGACATCTGTCATTTCTCTTCTTTTTAAGGTCATCTATTCCCCTCTTATGAGACTTACCATCAATATATTTCCTCAACTTCCCGAATTTTAACATCTTCTCGATCTCATCCTTTAAGGCGAAGCACTTGTCTGTCACATGGTCGTGGTCTTGGTGGAAGTCACACCCTAAGTTCTTGTTCCTCTTATGCGGAGGAGCCTTCAGCTTATCTGGCCATCTCAAAGATCGGTCATTCTTGATCTCATTGAGGATGTGTTCGCATCTCACAGTTAGAGGAGTATAGCGTGCAAACTTGTCGTCAGTTGACCACTTCTTTCCATCTTTCTTTCTTTGGAATTTCACGATGCCACTTGCATTCTCATCCTCATACTTCATGGCCATGGCCTCTTCGGCGTTCATGACTTTCCCTACAATTGCCAATAGCTCTGCCATAGAATTGGGAGGGTCTTTCGCAAGTTTCCATAGCAACTTTCCCTTTTGGAGTCCTCCAATGAGGGATGTCATGGCTATATTCTCTTCATAATATTTAACCTCCAATTTCTCTTTGTTAAATCCCAAAACAAAAGTTGTGAATGAACCGTTCAGCCAAGCCCTTAAAGTTCTCAATCGAGTTCTTTAGAAGAGAGGTGAACCAGATGTGTTCAACTCCTGTTAACGTTCTAGAGAAGGACCGACACTTCATCTCATTAGGGATTGAATAAATGTTCGCTGCAGATTGGTACATCTCAATATGATGCACATGGTTAGTACTACCGTCATACTTGGGAGACACCGTAGGTGGTTTGAACTTAGCAGGGGTTGGGAAGTTCACTATCTCAACCACGAATGGGGAGCCCTCTGAGAAACCTCTTTATAGTGGGTATTGGCTTTTGATGAGGTCTCCTATCTTCTCTTTAAGGCATTGAATGGAATCATTCCATAGCCTCACAACGTCGGCCATGCCGAGGTTGTCCCCAGCCACAACTAAGGGGTGGACTGAGGGTTCCTCAGCCGTAGCTCAATGTCGGGTGTTGACCTCCTCTTAATCCCTATCTTGGCCCTGATGGGGTCGGCCACGATGAGGTCGACGTTCCCCATCTTCCCTTTGCGACCATGCCGCACTTCTTGAGTTGGATAACCTCTGCCTCAGGTCATTAACTGGGCCGAGCCTTTCAAATGCCGACCCTCTGCTTAAGTGATCAAAAGTTGATCCTCTCTGTTGGACACCACCATCTCTTCTATCCCTACGACCTCGACTTCGGTGGATAGGACGTACAGTGTTATTTGAAACCTCATATAGCTCCCAGCACTCTTCTGGAGCATCTTCTGCCTCCATATCATCATTCTTATCCTAGGGCAAGGGTTTCCTTACCTCCCCAGATGCAAACGCCTAGGGTTAGCAATGTCCCTCCTCCATTGAGGTGTAGGTTGGTCTTTCGGCGGTGCTTGGGGTGGTCCCCTGGCTTCAGGATGGGGTTGAGAAGCCGCCAGAGTAATCATCTTTGGTGAGACCCCAGGTGACCTCATCATATTTTGACTGAGTTATGAAAATTTCTCCTTCATTGCTTGTTGCATTGCAGCTAAGGACTTCAAGGCTGCAGCCACCTCAGCCATTTAGGACTGGGGTGGCGCCTGGCTGGAACTTGGTCCTCCAGCACCAGATGGTGGAGGTGGTAGTAACTCCGATGCCCTATGTTAAAACTAAAGATCTTCTGAAGAATATGAGATTAATACCTTAAAGGACCTCTTTCAATGGTGAAATAGCTCCACGCAAGGGGTGAGTCGTGGTTCACCACCAGAGTCTCTGGTGAGGTTAAGCAGAAAAGGAGGAAGAGACAACTTCTCGTTCCCACAAACGGCACCAAAATGATGATGTTGGAAATAACACCACCCTTCAAGGTGTTTGTAAGCACAAATCGGTGATAACAATGTCAGTTCAAGTATATACTAAATATAAGATATTGAGATGAGGAGAGGAGGATGAACACCAATATGTAAGTGGTTCAGCCAATTAGGCCTACATCCACTGTGCAAGTGAGTGAATAAGGTCACTAAAATTGGGCATTAATGGCCATGGATACAATCTCTCAATCTTTCTCTCTCTACTGTATAATTTAACAGAGTTTAGCAAGGGTTGTCATTATGGGCCCTTCCTCAAGGTAGGAGAAGACAAGTATATATAGTGTTTGGGGGTTGTAATGTACCCCCCATGCATGCAATGAGCATGTATGTGTTGATCTAGTCAATCTGATGAAGACACCTATCCTTGTCACATATAGAGAATGATGATGAAATATTCCCCCATGTGAGGGAGTTGATTCAGTTACAACTGATTTTGTCCATGTGTTCCTTCCCTTGCATATGCTTGTGAATGCTCGGCCATGTCCCTGACAGGTACAACCTCGGCATGGAAGAGTACGAGGTTGGGAAAATCTAACTACTACCTTATTCGAGGTTATTCACGACGAGCTCAACCCAATAGAAAGTCGAGGTGAGAGGAGCAGAGTTGTAACATCGGCCTGGGCTAAGGTTACGCAGGCATAGTTGGAATGTCGGCTGATTCCTAGCGGAGGTTGGTTATAATGATTGTGGTAGTCTTTACTAACCTCGACTGATACCCAGCTGAGGTTGATGTATGATGCAGACATGATGTCGACTGTGGATGACCTGTTGGATAACTGACAACATGAGCCATGTAGACCTCACATGTTCCCTGGTAATGGGGGTACTAATAACGTCGATCGTAGCTGACCTTATGTTAGGCGAGATTGCCAATCAACAATTTAGACCGCTTACTGCCTTGGCCACCATTTTGCTGAGGTTAGTATCTCTGAGCTGTCAGGTATATTTTGGGCACATCAATTGGCTTTGGTTTTCTTGAGTTGGTCAAGGGCTTTACTTTCTTCAAGGGTCATTTATGGTATGGGAAGTTCTTCGACAACTCCCTTTCCCTTAACTGTCTCGATCACATGAGGAATCAGATCTTTGTAGTGTCTCCCTGACCTGGTTATGTGATTTACTAAGGCGAGGAAGACTAAGAACCTCGTGTATTCATCTACCTCTGATTGAATTTTCACCTTATTAATTTCCCCCAACAGATGTTCAAAGGATATCATTCTGTACAAATTGGATACTAAACTGACTTTTCCTAATTGGGTTCGTCATCTGACCTGTCAAAGTCACCCCCCATCCGGTGGAAGCTATGTCCTCTTGTTAATAGAAATCAATACATTCAACAACCTAGATGGATTCATCGTACATATTTTCCCATTCAGCAGGGAGGTGCAGGAGTGAAGGGACCAACCGTCCCTGAAGCTTCAAAGCGATGAGTAGATCATCAATGCTGTAAATTTTACTTGTCTGTAAAAATGCATCGGCCATTATCTGTACCACATCATCTAGACTGAATTATTCAATAGGTACTATCCATTCATCTGATTCTCGAGTCCACTTTTGGGCTTTCATGAACAGGCCACTGAATTTGCGACAATGAACAGTCATCTTAGCGGGAAATTTCAGCCTAAACTTCAAAATTTGGTTTAACACAGCTGGTAATTCGATGTCTTTACCTTCAAATCGAGTACGGATGACAATGAAGGTACTTTTAAGGAGGGACAAAGATTGATCGATGAAGCATGTAGTGTGTAAGAGAAAATATGTACAAACCTTGAGTGGTTTAGGTGAGATTATGGGTACAATGGGTTCTTTGCTGGGTATAATTTGAGGAAGATAAAATTCTGGGTCACTCTCTAGAAATATAGCATTTGTATGGGTTAGAAGTGGGTTATGAGTGATATTGGGTTTAGGATTTATAAGGACAAAATTTTCAATTGAGTCCATTGTATGTATTTAAGTTATTCTCGAAACAAAACATTATTTTTGAGTCATAGATAGATTTTTTATTGTCACAATTTCACACAATCTATGACATATAGTTTATTGAAGACATTGTGGCCAAGCTTCAAAGATTTATCACGCCGAGGTTAATTTGGTGCACGTTTCACGTCTTCATTGCATTTTGATCTCTTAGGTATGAATGCATAATGATTATGGGACTTGAAAAATGTTTTTAGGATGTTATTTTTATTAAAAAATGTCTTAAAAGGTTTTAACTTCGTTTATTCCGAGATAAAGATTGTTTAGAGTCGTATTGAACCTTTCCTTATGTTTAGAAGGATCAAATGATACTTGCAATCTTTTAAGCAACATTGCAAGGTTGTTCAAGCGAGGTGAACATGTCGTTCGAGCTATATGGACATTTTGTTCGAGCGACATGCTGATATGATCAAACGATGTGCCGACTTAAGTTAATTATTTAAGTCATGTTTCACTCAGAATTTCGTAAGTTGCAAAACCAAAAAATCAGTTTACATTAAATACGTTTTTTGCACAAGTTTTCTAAGGTTTTAAAAGTCTAAAAACATTCTTAGAGTATGTCTTATACCGCTACAACCGTCGAAGAAAAGTTCAAGTCCAATTATGTATTAAGACGGATTTGAATATCAACATTCTTCAACAAACAAGCCTATGCGAGATAAATTTTGTTAAGGTTGTGTTTAAGTTCCTTAATGGTTCATTTAAAGTGTTGGGATAATTTTTCTAAAATGTTTTTAAACATCTGAGGCGCCATTTTTCCTCAAATGAAGTTTTTTTAAGTCCTAAGGTGGAGTTTTAATAAAATTTATTTTTCGCTGATGTTGTTCAAATGACATGACAATGTCATTGAAAGCCACCGCCTAAAAGAGCCCAAGAAAAAAAAATTAAGGCAATAAAAAGATTCATATGCTAAAATAGGGCCAACAGGATATCTCTAAGTTGAGAAAGTTAGAGACCTCAAAAGAGCTTGAAAAGAATATGAATATATTTTGAGGGAGCTTGGATGGAAATTAAACGAGTTTGCACCACGAAGCCTTATGTTTGAAAATCGTATGGCTAAAACTTAGTTTGATGACATTTAGCTATCAATTAGAGCTTCTTGAATGTTTCAAATTGTTGGAGTTTTGATTCCTTTGTTATAGTTCACGCCCATTCACTCCATATCCATGTTTGAGCACATTGATACTATGTCGACATGAAACTCACATTGTTTTACTTGTTTTATTTTTTATGTTTGAGTTTGTTTTTCTACTGTTTGGTATTTCCAGTTAACGTTTTTAGAAAATTTCTTCACCGGGAAAAACTTCATGATTTTTCAGACTGAAATGGAGATAATTTGATGTCATTTGAACATCATCTGGACCTTGTTCGAGCGACAAGTCCAAGTCTCTTAAAGTATTGATATCACGAGGTTCGAGCGATATGATGAAAAGTGTTAGGTATGGTTCACGACAAGGGTCGTGCGAAGGTCGTTTGATGTGTTTGATCGCACGATATGCTACTAGTTTGAAGTTTATAATGTTTCTTGATGCATGGTTCAAATGACATGGTCGTTTGAGCGACCTCTGGGGATTTTTTTAGATTTGTTCCTATTTCTTACTTGCTTTATTTTATTGATATATTTTTGGTACTGCTGGGTTTGTTTGATCAGTTTATATGCAGTGTTGATAACTATGCATGATGAATTTTACTGCATTATTCGTTTAGTCACATCATTACTGCTTTTGATGATTTCTTTCATGTGACTATTGCTTACTAGCTACGCATTTGATATATTGTGATTATTTTAGCTAGCTATCTATATTATACTTTAAAAACAATAGAAAGAGAATTTAATGAAGAACATTTATTATCATTTAATTTTTTAAAAACTTCTCCCTTCTCCTTAATTTTTTAATTTCTAAAGAAAAAGTGTCTCTCAAAATTGACTATTTACATTTTTTTTCTATAATAATTTCTTTTATATTGGGGCAATATATGAATTTAGTTGGTTCATGTATTACGGAATTAATGTATAGAAGTTTAAATGGATATTCATGAATTTAGTCAATACATGTATTTAGTTGGTTCATGTATTAGGATGTCATGTATATACATCTAAATGAGGTATGTTTTAGTTAATAAGTTAAATGATATTTGAGCTAATATAATATGTAGTTTTTATTTATGCAAGTTATTATGAATATATTATTGCCAATCAAAATTTATTGTTTGACTTAAATAATGGATTTTTCTTCGTCCATGTATTGTATAAGATATTAATTTGAAATTATTTGTATAAATTGATATTAAATAAAATAGGAACACGAAAATGGAACATAGAATCAATTATGATTTAAACATGAATACTATTGATTGAACTGAACTAAATGAAAATGTGGTATGCTTTAGTTAAAAAGTTAAATGATATTTGAGATAATATAATATGTAGGTTTTATTTATGCAAGTTATTATGAATAAATTTTTGTCAATAAAAATTTATTGTTTGATTTAAATAATGGGTTTTGTTTCATCCATGTATTGTATCAGATATTAATTTGGAATTATTTGTATAAAATAATATTAAATATAATAGGAACACAAAAACACAACATAAAAACAATTATGATTTAAACATGAATATTATTGATCAAACTGAACTAAATGAAAATAACATGATTTATTATATTATGTTCGGGTCAAGCTTATATCGATTTAGTCATGTTCGTGTGTGTTTTAAAATTACCCCCTCGATATAACTACGATCTTGACCAGATGTATGCATCAAAGTATGGTAGGAAAAAAAACTATATGCGCTCGCGCATTGCGCGGGTTACATGCTAGTATAAATCTATTTATTTAGATATGCTTCATTGATTATTCTTACTAGATTTGATGTTTGTTTATCTTTTTCACTTATTGTCTATTCGAGACAAAAAGGGGGAGAGATGTATGTGATGTAGGGGGAGATTTCATTTGATGAACACATAGGTTATTGTTTCATTACATATTGATTTCATATGCTTTGATTCTTATATATTGGTATTAATTTTTTTCACAATTTGATATCCAAATTTCAATGTTGTTTTCAAATTGGTAATTGGGATCAAAATATTTTTCTCACATATTTAACAAATGGTTTATTTTACATATTGGTATTTTTATCATTTGGTCCTCGACACTTCACTGGGTATTTGTCTGTTTCATGTGTGTTCAACTAGTCAAGACTTCAAGACTACATCACATTCAGACAACTCATGCTTGCCGGATCAACATTTACTAGTCTTGTCCTATAATTTTTAATTTTGGGTTTTATGGGATAGGATTTAGGCGTCATAAGGCTTGACGGCCCGACTTAGGCATTTCACTGTTTGAGTTTTGCCCTGGAATAGTCAAAGGGGGAGATTTGTAAGGACAAAATTTCCAATTGAGTCCATTGTATGTATATGACTTATTCTCAGAAAAAATATTATTTTTGAGTCATAGATAGATTTTTTATTGTCACGATCACACACAGTCTATGACATATAGTTTATTGAAGGCATTGCAGCCAAGCTTTAAAAATTTATCTTGCCAAGGTTAACTTGGTGCACATTTTACGTCTTCATTACATTCTAATCTCTCAAGTATGAATGCGTAATATGGGACTCGAAAAATGTTTTAAAGATGTTATTTTTATTAAAAAATATTTTTAAAATGTTTTAACTTCCATTATTCTGAGATAAAGATTGTTTAGAGTCTTATTGAACCTTCCCTTATGAAGGTCGTTCAAGCAAGATGAACACGTCGTTCGAGCGACATGGCCATTTCATTTGAAAGACATACTGATCTCCTTCAAACGATGCACCGACTTAAGTTTATTATTTAAGGGGTGTTTCACTTAGAATTTTATAAGTTACAAAACCAAAAATCAGTTTACATATAATACATTTTCTGCACAAGTTTTCTAAGGTTTTAAAAGTCTAAAACATCATTAGAGTTTCAAGATCCGAGCTTTCATACTCTTTTGATATAGAGATCTTGGTTTGCACCATTAGGAGTTTATTCATCACTTTGAACGTTGAGTTTTATGGTGAAAAAGCGAAGGAGTTCGTGTTCAACATCGTAGACGTTTTCAAGCTGTATTGGTAGACACCGAGGTATTCGTGGACCCATTTGATGTGGATAGGTATCTTAGAAGGACTTCTGCTTGGGCATTATGGAGGAGTGGTTGAAGGATCAGAAGAGCGTAAGACTTGTGGGGGATCGAGTCGTTGAGTAAGTCTATCGTCTTTACTTTGTAATACCACATCATAATGATTATCTAGCTTGGGCCGTCTGAGGTTTTTTCCCTTAGTGATTTCCTCATACATCCAGTGTTACCTTTGTGAACTTATTTATTTTTCTTTCTTTAATCTCCTAGATGCATGTTTAGGATTAAAAAATAAAATTGGTCTTAACTAAAATTGGTTCACATACTTGGTGTGGTTTAAAATTTGGAAAAGAATTTTTAAGAAAGAAAGTTGTTTTTGACATCCTTAAAACACATTGAAAAGAAAAAGGGGCCTACATGATTAAATGGTGGGGTGATAATACCCTGATCAATTAGGCCTTGGATCACATTCCTAAGGTGGAAGCATTGGTCAGTAATATGACCAGCGAACCGGTGGAAATCACAACGGGTATCGGCTTTGAAATTTTTAGGGAGTAAATTTGGTAGTGGACGAGGGTCCAAGGGTTTGATGAGGTTTCAGCTCAAAAGGGCCTAGTAGACTCTTGAGTGGGGAGCATGGAGATCAGTATAATCTTTCTTGGTAGGATTGGGGTGACTTTTCGGTGCCCAAGAGGTAGTAGGTTGGGAAATGTTATTTATGGTTGAGACTGTAGCACTAGTGGGCTTATCATACTTTCAAGGAGTTAATTGTTCGGTCACTTTCTTTGGCTTAGATTCTACTTTGGCAACGCCTTCCTCAATTTCTTCACCATCCTCTCAGAGGCTTAAAAGTTCCAGTAGTACTGTCCTCCCATGGCTCGAATATGAGGTATGAAGTTCTTCTTCACGATACTGACTTGTTCCTCCTCGGAGGGTCTATTGATCATGGTAGCAGATTGCTCTCTCCAACTCCCTATGAAGATATCGAATTTTTCCCCATGGTTCTGTTAAGAAGCTCTAGATCTCAGTGTGTAACCTGTAGCTCCTCATTGCACCTGTACTGAGACATGAATTCTCGGGCGACATCCTCCTAACTAAGGATTTTGGATTCTTCGAGGGACAGAAACCAATGGAGGGTGCTTTCTTTCAAGGTCTGCTAGAACATTTAGGCCATTATCTCTTTGGAGGCACAAATGAGGGTCATGGCACGGTGATAGCTTCGAAGGTGAACAATTGGGGGTCCCCTTCCCCCAAACTTCTCGATGTCTGGCATCTTGAACTTCTATGGAAGTCTAACTCTGGGATAAGGAGACATATGGGTGTAGTCAATGTAGTTCATGAATATATTGACTTGGTCAAACTTCTTCGATAGAAACTTGAGGCCTTCCTTGACCTTGTTCAGTTCCACCTCCTTAGTAGTCAAGGGTACTGGAAGGTTAGCCCCTGGTTGGGCAAGTTTTAAAATAGGGAGTTGAGCTGGCGTTAGCCCATTGGTAGGCGGGGTATGTGGAGTATGGTGATACTCTTTTAGGATCCAAACATGCTCGAGAGTGGGTGAACCCATGATACGAGGAAAGAGAAACTCAAGTTATTTGGGAAATTAGGCCCAATAATGTTGTATCTCATGGACCTCGGTTTGAAGGTTGTTAATCTTAGCAGTAAGATGGGCTAAGACTGTCATCAACCCGGGTTGCACATTCGTTGCTGGTCAGTGTTCTCTATAAAGAGCTCATGAAGATAAATCCTAAAATCGGATGAAGTAGAAGAAGAATCGACAGAGCTTTGGGGAAGTTTGATGGAAGACCGAAGCCAATAGGGAGCCATGCTAAAAATGGGTATGCTATCAACCTAAGAGGGAAAACGGTTCGAATTTATTTTTAAAAGAAGGAGGGGTAATTTTTTTGGTATTTTGGAAGAAAGAGGAAAAAGGTTTTTGGTATTTTTGGATTTTTTAAAATGAAGGAAGGAAAAAGGAGAGGAACCTCAACATGATTATTATTAATGTTATTATTAGGTTCTCACTTGTATTTGGTTTTCCTAAATGTAGAAAAAATGCCGAACATGACCCAGGCCTAGGAAAATAGGGTTTAAAAGTACGTAAAACATGGTTGGACATTTTTCCAGGCTCATGGATGGTTAGCTATTTTGAAAAAGGCAAAATAGTACAAAAATTTGGGCGGTACGCTGACCCAAAATTTTGATAGAATTTCGCATGGTAATCGGCAAACTAAATATAAGTGTCCTCGGTTCGACACCTATATGTGATTTATGCAATTATTGGGTTAGTGGAAGGGTCTCCCCTAGGAATGACTTCCACGATATACCTCAAGCCTATAAGGGAAATCATTCATTGATACGTGTGGACAATCCATTTGATATACCTGAGTGTACGTGAAATGCCTCACTATATACCTTTTGAGGATAGTATGCGTGTGAGAGAATTTGATGTACTCTACATACATGGATGAGTTCCCTATTATATATCTCCCTTCGTGAGTTCAGTCAAGTGGTATGATGCGAGGGGAACCGTTCGATATACGTCGAAGGTATGAGGCCAATGGAAGGTGAAAGTCATATTACTTAGGCTAACTGCGAACCGCAAGACCAACACCCATCACAAAGTGACCCCCCAGTACGGGACAAAATTTTGGTCCATATAGCCACGCTCTTGGTGATATAATGTGCAAAAATGCATGAGTCTTAGCATATTATGGATAGAGTATTTTTTTATCAATTTTATTAGCTTGATGAGTAAAAGGAATTCTACACTAATGGGGAACATATACAAGTATTATGAAAAGTAAATCTAGCATGTAAACTATACTACGCATGGATACATGTGAGTGAATAAGTGACATGGGAATATACAAGTGTGTATGATAGTGAACCTATACATAGATCAACTAAAAATGATATGTGATTTGTGTAAGTGAGCATACATATAAGTGTGGGAAGTGTAGCTGTGTGCTAGTGAAGCCTAAAAATGGATATTCTAAGTGGTGTGTGAAGCATGTAAGTATAAAGTAAAGATTAGCGTAAGTGTGTGAACTGTACATGGAGAGTATATACAAGTGTGTGAGTGAAAAGTGATATATACATGAGAGAGATATACAAAAAGGTAAATAAAGGACAAAAAGGAACATATAAGTAGGTACACAGGCACACATGCAGAAAAGAATAATACCCATGAAGGAATACAGTATAGTCCTCTTAAAATAATCCCCATCAAAGTCACCGATATAGCCATCGTTGGGGGTTTGGGGGGGGGGGGGGGGGATTATCTCCCGAGGTTGATCCATCCTTCCTTAACCTTTTTTTGGGTGTGTGCACGAGATTTCATCCTTTATCAGGGCGCTCAGTCGTCGTCGATGTGGGATGTTATGTAGATATAGAGTCGCCAACCTATTTTGCATAAAACAGGCAAAAGAAATGTTGTCGCCTCGAGAGAACGACATCAAGGACAATACTGATGCTTGCGAAAACAAGTAGTTCAAGGGTCCGGGGACTAAATTGCAAAATGGAAAGGTGTTAGGCACCCATCCGTCCATTTTGGTCTCTCATGGGAATGTGTTAATCTTCTCTTGTTAAAATCCATGATGTATGTGCTTATATGCATAATATAAATGGAGGACGGGATCGCTTAGATCGCGTCATGGATAAAGGTGGAAAGAGGTCATACTTAAAAGTGTTCTGAAAATAGTAATTCAAATTCTGATGTAAGTATTTGCCGATTCACAAGTCATTATAGAAGAGCGATTTCATACATAGAACAAGAAACAAGCAAGCAAGCATAATACACACACACACACACACACACACACACACATATATATATATATATATATATATATATATATATATATATATATATATATATATATATATATATTATGAATGTATGATAAGAACAAAGTAACAAATGTATGTGGGAGGACTCGAGTCTAGGGATTTACCTAAGACTCCTACGTATCCCGGGGGCATCAAAGTCCACATAGTTCGAAGACAATACGAGGTGGGGTTTAACCCATAAATCCAACCGAGAGCTTTGATTATATGTGTGTGTGTGTAGAAAAAGGTGTTTTAGTATGAGAAAATGTGATGAGAATTACCCGTTTGGAATTTATAAGTAAACCCTTTTTTTTCTTGTTTTTGGGTTTTCTTATGAAATAAAGTATGTGCAAATGCTAATAATAAAAAAAATGAAATTAAAGTATGTGATGTAATGAAGTAAAGTACTAAAGTGAAAATGAAGTAACTAATGCAAAAATTAAAGAATATAAAGACAAAGGGGAAGAATTAGACCTCCTTATGAAGACTTAAAGTGGACCTTGATCGTAGATGTGCTGATCTCACGATGAGATGATGGTGGTTTGAGGAGATGGATAGAAATTTACTTAAAATAGTATGAAAAGGATGGGAGGAATGTAAAAAATGGACTTTTAAGGGGGAACAACTCTTAATTCGAAAGAATTCTCTTTGAATTGCTGAGAGGGATGCTCATGGGTGCCTTATATGGTGAGGTCATGGAATCTATTTATAGGGTCAAGGGGGGATCCTATAGGCATGGTACTTGACCTGCCTATCGGCGTAGAACCCCAGACACACTACCAATAGGCAGGGTCTTGAGATTGCCATTAAATATTCTGAAGCGGGTTTTTTGGAAAAATGATTGTAAAACATGAATCGTAAGTCGGAATCATACACGGGGTGAGTCATTGGAAAAGGTATTCAGATCCATTAAAAAAGACACGTGTCTCTCCTGAATTTGGAAGTTGACCAAAGTCAAACGGGGACCGAAAGCTCCCGTTGGTTACTAGATAGAAAATTCCCAGAGGAAAACGAACCTTTTGTTCGAATTGTAAGGCCTATTCGCACATGAGATGGACTATTGGAAAAGGTATTCAACACCGTTCGAGATTTCATTTAGCTCCAATTTGGAGAGTTGACCTAGGTCAAACGGGGCCTAAAAGTGCTCGATGACCCTTCAAAGTACAATGTGTCGTTCTTTTGTCTTGTAAGGATGATTTGTGCACATGGTGGATCATTAAAAAGGGTATTTAGAGACCTTTGAAGATTCATTCAACTTCATTTGGGATAAAGATTTGAACAAAGTTAAATGGTCTCAAGAGAGCCCGATGGCGTCTAGATCGGTACTCGGGGTATACCCTAGGTTTGCGGTGAAAGAGTGAATACTAGGGACCTAAGGAGGTTCTTAGTAGGTCCTATGATGGGGTGTCGAGAAGTATGGCATTGGATTACTCAATAGTGTGGGCATTTTCTAACGTGTTCCTGGAGGATCTTCCTGGGTTGCCCCTACACCGGGAGGTGGATTTTGCCAGAGAGGTGCATCGGGGCATCTAGTCCATCTCTATACCACCCAATAGGATGGATTCAATGGAGTTACAGGAGCTAAGGGTTCAACTGGAGGATTTGACCACTAAGGGGTTCATCGCCTTAATGTGTCCCCATGGGGAACCCCAGTCCTCTTTGCAAAGAAAAAGGACAATTCTCTGCATTTTTGCATCGACTACAAGTAGTTGAATATGGTAACGGTGAAGAACAAGTACCCTATGCCTCGTATTGACAACTTATTTGATCATTTACGCGGGGTGGGAAAATTTTCAAAGATTGACCTTCGATCTGGGTACGAACAGTTGCATGTCACGGAGGAAGATATCCATAAAATTACATTTCGGACTCGGTGCATGCACTATGAGTTCCTAGTGATGCCCTTCGGGTTGACTAATGCCCTGGCGATGTTCATGTATCTAATTAATCACATTTATCATCCCTACCTTGAACAGTTTATGGTAGTCTTGTGGATGACATATTGGTGTATTCGACCTTGGACATAAACCATGATGATCACCTTCGCATGACATTGCAAGTCCTTAAGGTGAAGTAGTTGTATACCAAGTTCAGTAAGTGCGAGTTTTGGATGGAGGAGGACAGTTCCTTATCCATGTGGTTTCTGGAGAGGGTATTTATATCGATCCTTCCAAGGTAGAGGATGTCCTAGGGAGGTATAAGCCAAGGACAGTTGCAAAAGTTTGTAGTTTATTAGGTTTGGCCGGTTACTACCGTAAGTTCGTCCAAGATTTCTCAAGGGTCACTTTACCCCTACCATATTGACTCAAAAGGATGTACACTTTGAGTGGTTGGAGGATTATGAGTCGGCCTTATAGGAGATGAAGGTTCTATTGACTTCTACACCCGTTCTTATCCTCCTAGAGCATGACAGGGGTTACACCGTGAATTATGACACTTCAGGGTCAGGACTCGGTGTAGTTTTGGTGCAGAATGGGAAGGTAGTCTCTTGTACATCGCCTCTGTTGAAATTTCATGAGAGGAAATACCCTAACCACGATCTAGAGTTATCCATTGTGGTGTTTGCACTCAAAATTTGAAGGTATTATATGTATGGAGAACGATTTAAGGTGTTTTTTGATCATAAGAGACTCTAGTATGTCTTCACGTAGCATGATCTTAATCTCCGTCAAAGGCGATAGATAAATTTGATGGAGGACTATGACTTATCATTAGAATATAATCTCGATAAGGCCAATGTGGTGGCCGATGCTCTTAGCCAAAAGTCTAGTCTCACCCTTGCAACGATGAGGTGCCATTAAATGAAAATGTTCAGTGAGTTACAGAAGTACGACTTAAACATCCAAAGGGTTTATGATAGGGAATATCTTTAGGGTGTGGTAGCCTGGTCACTCATTCAGTAGAAAATTCTTGATGCCCAGTCATGTGATCCCAAGTTTGTTTAGTAGCGAGACCATATTCAGAATGGGGAAGTGTTCGACACTCTTACCGTGGATAAGGATGATAGGGTGAGACACAAGGAACGGTTGATTGCACCAATTATTGAAGAGCTTCAGGACGAGGTAATTGCGGAGGACCATCACTCGCGAAAGATGAATAAGGACCTGCGCATAGATTTTTGACTATTCGATATAAATATGGATATGGCAACGTATGTAGCCAAGTGCTACACCTGTCAGCAGGTAAAGGCCAAGCATAAGAAACCACCGGGGCTATTGAAACCACTATTCGTGGCATAATGGAAGTGAGATCATATCACGATGGATTTAATCACTGCATTACCATGGTCTGAGCGTGGTCATGATGTAGTGTGGGTTATAGTTGATCGACTCACATAATCTTCACACTTCCTACAGATCAAGGTCACGGATAGCGTGGCTAAGTTGGAGAGGTTGTATGTTTGAGAAATAATCAAAATCCAAGGGTCCCACTCTTAATCATCACAGACGTGGATATTCAATTTGTATCTCGATTTTGGAAGAAGTTTCAACATGTCCTGAATCCAACGGACAGTCAGAGCTAACCATCCAAATTTTGAAGGATATGCTGAGAGCTTGTGCACTCGACTTTCAGGATAGTTGGGCAAAAAATCAACATCTGGAAGATTTTGCTTACAACAAAAGGTACTAGGCAAGCATCGAGATGGCTCCTTACAAGGCTCTTTATGGGAGGCCATGCCGCTCTCTGGTTTGTTGGGATGAGGTGGGTGAGAAACATCTCACCAATTCAGAGTTGATGAATTATCTTCATAATCCTCGGCACGTGATCGATTGGAACTTCATCGAGTTAGGGGAAAATGAGACATTTCCCACGCCACTGATATTTTTTTTTGGACCGTGAGGATTGAGTCCTATGCAAAAAATCATCTCCTTAGTTAAGGTTATTTGGGAGATTCAGGGCATTGAAGTATTTTCCTGGGACCGCGAGTCGAATATGCGGGAGAAGAACCTGAAATTCTTCCCCTAGTTGGTTATTCTTATTTTGGGGATGAAATCTCCTAAGGTGGGGAAAATGTAATATCTGTGCCCTTGATTTTATCTCTTTCCTTGTAAACTTGTAATTATGAATGAATATTGAGATTTAATCATCGTTATAGCCTTCGTACATGTCGAATTGTTGTTTCTATAACTCAAAGTCTAATTCAAAGAAAACACAAGTCGTTCGAGCGAGGGGTTATTCTTGTTCTAATGGGTTATTCGAACGAGTTTCTAACGAGGATTCTGACGACTTGAGTTTGATCCATTCCTCACGCGCACTGATATCTTGTTACAACCTCTCATTGAATGTGTCGGTCGAACGAATGAGCAATCTCATTCGAACGAAACTTAAAAGTCGTTCAAACGACCGAACCTGAATTTGGTCAATTTGAAATGATGTTGTGTGGTGTCACATTTTGGACCCTCGAATTGATGAAATATCAACCTCTGAAGGCACCAGATGATAAAAAATGTGTTTGGTGTGTTTGGTTGTTTCAAATAATTTTTGGGGGTTATTTTGGGGGTTATCAGAGAGAGAGAAGTTGGTTCTTCCCTACCATTTTCATCAGCCATATTTCCTCTCTCTCTCTCTCTCTCTCTCTCTCTCTCTCTCTCTCTCTCTCTCCAAGTTCAAGAGTTTATCTTCTTCCCTAAGCTTTCCCCACCATAGACACACCTTAACACCACTTTGGAACACCATTATCAAGCCTTGTTCTTCATCCTCAAGCATTATTAAGGCAATAAGTTGGTATATCCAAGCTTTTAGGAGGGATTTCAGAGTTATCTTGAAGAAATTTTGGGAGTCTTTGGAGCTAGGAACTTCCATCTTCATCATCTTAGTTATCTCCTCTTCAAATCATAAGGTAGGGTTTTCCTCTTCCTAAAGATTCCAAGGTTTATAGTTATGAAAAATGTGTAGGATGCATGCCAGATGATATTTAATGCCAAAAATGAACTAATTTTCTAATATGCTAAGGTCTTGCAAAAATGGATTTTCAAAGAAAATAAACCCTAGATGAGTATTTTATGAATTAAATGACATTTTTACCTTGAAATATGGAAAAAAGAATGAAAAATATAAACCCATGATTATTATCTTGTTTAAATGCATTTTGAGGAATTTCTAGGATTGAAATTTCCTTTAACATGTGTAAAATCATGTAGTAAGGTAGAATTTCTATTTTAGATTTGATAAATCATGTTGAAATGGGTTTTATGAAGACATGAGGAAATGAAAAAAATAGTCCGAAAAATGTTTTAAGTATTGTTAGAATGAATAAAAATGATATTGAAGTCACATGTGATAATAGGTAAAAGTTCAAACATGTGGCTAAATATGGCCTTGAATGATTAAATGTATTTTATGTGGTAAACATAAAATGATAAACATGATTTTTGACATAAAATCATAGAAAAGATGTTGGAAAGTAGAAGTTGATTTTTAGTGCCATGAGAATTTAATAATTTTTTCACAAAGTTATTATGAAAAAAGGGTAAAATGGTGATTTGACAAATTTGAGGGTCCTCGGGTTGGACTCCTCACGAGAGCTCATCAGTCAGTTTTTGGGTAAAAAAATGGATAAAGTAGACAAAACGACACGTTGGCCAAAGTGAAATGGTAATACGAACCGTAGGAATAGTCACTTACCCAAGGAGTATAAAATAGTCACTTTCGCATCAAACCTACTAGGCAACGACCTAAGGATTTTCTTAATAACATGGTTGTTAGGAATTTTATCACCTAGGTTAAACGACGAGTTGACAATATTGGACAACGTAGCATTAAACTCATAAAAAGTTTCACTCTCTAACATCCTAATGGTCTCAAACTGTGTAGTAAGATTTTGAAGTTTCGACGCCCTAACCGTGCTAGTGCCCTCGTGAGTGAGTGACAAAATATCCCAAGACTCTTTTGATGTTTCACAAGTCATAATTCTATTATATTCTTCCGGTGTGACATGTGAAGAAATAAAGTGCAAACCCTTAGAATTATATTGTGAAAGTCTATGTTCAGTTTCGGTCCATGAGTCGACAGGCTTTAAATTAGTGACCTCACCTACAATAGTGACAGGGGGTGTCCAACCTTTCTATACTGCTAGCCACACATGCTCATCAATAGATTTTAATTCACGTTTCATTCTCATCTTCCAATAGGTGTAATTAGTGCCATAAAAATAGGAGTTTGAAAAAGTTCGTTAGTTCCAAAATTCATCTTTGAAAACATACGGGATCACAAAACAAATAAATTATGTTTTCTAGCTCTGATATCAATTTGAAAAGAGTGGCCCTACACAAGTATGTTTAAAATCAAACCAATTTTCACAAAAAATTATCCAACTTTTAATGTGCATCAAACCAAGTTGTGAAAAATCAATTTTTACTTTAAACCAATTTTATCTTGATTAATCCTAAACATGCATCTAGTCATTAAAGCAAGTAAAGTAAAGTAAAGAATACTCACAACGTTGGATGTACAATAAAAAATACAAGATGAGAAAAAACCTTGGACGACCCAAGCCAGACAATCACTATGAATGTGGAATTACAACGAACAGACAAAAGACTCACTCAACGACTCGATCCCCATGGGTCTTGACGCTCTTCTGATCTTCAACCACTCCTCTCATAGTGCCCATGCAGAAAGTCCTTCTTCCACGATACATGTCCACAACACACACGTCCACATATGTCTCGGTGTCCACCGAATGGCTTTGATACGTCTATGCTGTCGAACAAGAAGTCCTTCTCTTTTCTTCACCGCAAAACCCAGATGTTCAAGTATAGAACAAACCTTCTTTGGTGCAACAAGATCACATAAGCATATAGTAATGATAACTCGGATCTTTCCAAACTCTAAGGATGTGTTTAAGCTTTGAAACCTTAGAAAAACATGTGCAAAATTCGTACTAGATTGAAAACCATTTTTCAGATTGCACTCCCATTAATTCTGATGAAAACACACTTTAAATAGGAAAACTTAACCACCTCAAAAAACGTGTCACTCGAACGAGATTGACCAGTTGTTCGCGCGACATGGCTATCTCGCTTGAACGAGCAGAGATATCATTTGAACGACGCGCGTGTCAGTTTGACTTTTTCTTTAAAATGTCTCTTCCAAAAGAGATCCAATTAAGTCAAACTTTTTTTCGAGCTTATTAGAATAAAACAAGGTTTAAAACATTTAAAACACTCTTTAAAACATTTTAAAATATTTTATTTATAAAAAAATATGCTTATCATTTTATAAAAATTATTGCGAGCACCATTAATTATACGTATTCATACCTGTGTGATCTCAGAATACAATTAACTTGAAGTCGAATAAACTTGCACCAATTAAACATCGACATGATTAATTCTTTGAAGATTTGCTACAATGTCTTCAATTTCTTCAATACGTCATAGACCAAGTGGTATCGTGACAAAATAAAATCTCCCTATGACATATTACAAACACATTTTTGTTCACAAAATTAAGTCAAAACAATATAGGGACTCAATTGAAAATTTATGTCCTTACAAATCTCCCCCTTTGACTATTTCGGGACAAAACTAAACCAGTGAAATGCCTAAGTCAGGCCGTTAAGTCGTATGACGCTTAAATGCCGTCCCATAAACCCAAAGTAAAAAATTACAGGACAAGGACTAGTATATGTAGCACCGACAAGCATGAACTATCTGAATGTGATGTAGTCTCGAAATCTTGAATCGCTGAAGCATACCTACACACATGAAACTGACAAACAAATACCTAGTGAAGTATGGAGGAACAAATGAAACCAATATATATCGAAATGATACCAATTTTACAATAGATACCAATATGAATAACCTCTGAAAAATCATTTGTTAAACAATTAAACAACTTGCACTACCAATTTCTAATACCAATTTGCAAAATATGTAATAAAAAAACATGCTAAAAAAATCTCCCCCTACATCACATACATCTCTCCCCCTTTTTGTCTCAAATAGACAACCTGGTGAAAAGATAAACCAATCAACAATTATCTAACATGAGAATATACCAAATATAAATCACTAGATAATCATGAAACAACCATCTAAATATGATCAAGTAATGACAAATCAGTAGCTAGTAAACCAATGAATCACACAAAGAATATATCAATCTAATCAGGTGTGGTAAACTAAATCATATGCAAAATATCAATTTTGAAACAATATAATCTGCATATAAACCAGTTAGTCCGAAAATTTTCCAGCAGTACAAAAATAAACTATTGGAATGTAAACAAAAAGGAATAAAAATATTCCCAGACTGTCATTCGAACGAGACAGGGACATCGCTCAAACGAGATGAGGATGTCGCTCGAACGAGTCTTCTCGTGACAACCAAACTTTCCCAGATTCCCATAAATATCATAAATTTTTGCCCAGTGAAATTTTTTTCAGAAAAATCAAGCTGGAAGGGCCTGATAGCAGCACAATAGTGCTAAAACAGTAAGCTTTTAACACAAAATGCAAAAACGCATAAAAACTAACAATGCGAGTTACATGCAAACATAGTACCGATGTGCTCAAACATGGACATGGAATGTATGAGTGTGAAACTACAACAAATGAGTCACAATTCAAACACATCGAAATGATCAAGAAGCTCTAGTTGATAGCGATAAAGCATCAAACTTTATCATAGACATATGACAATTAAAATGAGATCTTAATGAACTAAACATACTACATGCACACAAATCCAGAATTTTGACGATTCTACAAAAAATAGCGTCAAGTTGAAATGTTTCAACAATAGGATTAGTTGTGCAAACCCCTTTAAATTTTCTCCAACCAAACTCCCTCATAAATATAGATTTTTCAAGTTCTTTTGAGGTTTCTAGCATTCTCAACTTAGAGAAAATCTTATTGGCCCTTTTTCTTAGCAAATTGCTTTTTCTTTTGGGCTCTTTTAAACGATGGCTTTCACGACGAGACAATTTTGAACTCTCGCAGCCCTTTCCCATGAGTCACTCATGATTTTTTAATTAGGTACCAATTCTAATCCCTACGGTAAATGGTTCTTACATGCAAACTTTTCCTTAAGTCTACTTACGCATAGATGACAAGATTGAGATAAGAACGCCTCACTAAATTCAAATATGCAGGAGTAGTCAAACATTTATATAAACTCATGCATGTGTGCAATGTTGGCTTATATACAGAGTCGAATAAAAATACATATCAACTTAGAAACAACCCCATTTGAACAATGGTTAAGATGATTCTAAGCATCGATAATAATGACCAAATGTTCTAGCCACATGGATAAGAAACGATGGGGTCCAAGCATACCAATATGCCACATCAAACATGTAAACTCAAAAATAGAAACCGAAAATCGTTTTGGCTTTTCAAACATATTTTGACTCAAATAAAAGCAAAATCTTTTTGGATTTTCAAAAGTTTTCTCAAAAACAAAATATTTTTTTATTTTTTCAATAGGACTCAAACAAATGAAAAACTATAATACAAAATGATACACAAGTCCAATGAATATATCATGAATCTAACTAGCATATGACAAACATGGCAAAACTATTATCCTTTAGATTTAACATGGGAAGAATCAAGTGCACCCAAACGAGAATTATGAAGTTTTATTCCTAAAGCCACTAAATCCGATTTCCTAACCCAAGTAGGTGTAAAACGATGCATGGGGTTTTGGGAACCGGGGAAACTTTATTTCTAAACTTCCTAGGAGCTTGTCTAAGGTCGTAACAATAGCGCTTAAGGTGACTTTTCCTACTAAAAAACGTGCAAGTGTAGCCACGGTGGGAATGATTAGCTATATGTGGACCTTTTCTAACCTTCCTAGTGTTTTTCACACGTGCGCGCGCGCGCGCGCGGGGGGGGGGGGGGGGGGGGGGGGGGAACAATTCTCTCATCAAAACCTATACCTCCCCTATCTCCCTTAATTTGGACGGTTCCTAGGGTCTTATCTAACTTCTCCAACCTAGCCTCAAAATCAAACTTAACTCAGACGAATCTCTCAATCTCTCCTTCAACTCATGAATCCTAGACTCGAGCAAATGCCTAGACTCCTCAAACTCTAGAATTTCCTTTTTCAAAGACTCCATCAAACCACGGAGATTATCTCTCTCTTTCTCCACAAACTCTAGTTTCTCCCTAAACTTCTTATCTCGTGCCCTAAGATCCTCTATCAAACTATCTTTATTTTCTATGGCACGCTTATTCAACTTATCTTGCAATTTTTCACCTTAACCATCTCGGCATACAACTCATTAAATACAACTTGCAATTCTTTCACATCTACCTCCTCTTCGTCACTCTCTTCACCCTCACTAACATGAGATTTACTCAAAACCTCCTCAGAAGTGTCATTCACATGAGAATCGTTGTCGCTCACATGACATGCCATAAACGCAACAATGTTATGCTCAATGGGGGAACTCTCTCCCTCTTCCAGATCACTATCACTTAAGGTGTCACTATATACAATGGGTTGCTTGCCCTCTTTCTTAAGTATAGTGGGACACTCCTTAACTTTGTGACGGTAACCCTCAAACCCAAAACACTTATCTGACTCATCTCTCTTAGTCTTCTCAAACTTATCCTTAGAGGTGGGATCAACTTTGTTGTTGTTGAATTTTTCAAATTTCTTGGCATCTTTCGATTGCTTTTGAAACTTAATAAATTTTTAAAATATCTTTGCCAACAAAGCAACATCCTCAAAATCGGAATCGGAATCGGAATTTGAAACTTTAATTTCTCACTTCCGGGTTTTCAAAGCAATACCCTTTTCTTTCTTAGGCACTTTCTTGGAGGTAATCATGTCGATTTCATAGGTTTGTAAGTCACCTACAATCTCTTCTAGTTTCGTTGACTCTAACTTACCCAAGGAGTTTAAAATATTCACTTTCGCATCAAACCTACTAGGCAACGACCTAAGGATTTTCTTAATAACACGGTTGTCAGGAATTTTCTCACCTAGGTTAAACGACGAGTTGACAATATTGGACAACCTAGCATAAAACTCATCAAAAGTCTCACTCTCTAACATCCTAATGGTCTCAAACTATGTAGTATGATTTTAAAATTTCGACGCCCTTACCATGCTAGTGCCCTCATGAGTGAGTGCCAAAATATCCCAAGCCTCTTTCGATGTTTCACAAGACATAATTCTATTATATTCTTCCAATGTGACATGTGAAGAAATAACGTGCAAACCCTTAGAATTATATTGTGAAAGTCTATGTTCAGTTTTGGTCCATGACTCGATAGGCTTTAAATTAGTGACCTCACCTAAAATAGTTAGAGGGGGTGTTCAACCTTTCTAGACTGCTAGCCACACACGCTCATCAATATATTTTAATGCACTTTTCATTCTCATCTTCCAATAGGTGTAATTAGTGCCATAAAAAATAGGAGTTCGAAAAAGTTCGTTATTTCCAAAATTCATCTTTGAAAACACACGGGATCATAAAAAAAAATTATGTTTTCTAGCTCTGATACCAATTTGAAAAGAGTGGCCCTACACAAGTGTGTTTCAAATTAAACCAATTTTTACTAAAAATTATCCAACTTTTAATGTGCACCAAACCAAGTTGTGAAAAACCAATTTTTACTTTAAACCAATTTTACCTTGATTAATCTTAAACACGCATCTAGTGATTAAAGCAAGTAAAGTAAAATAAATAATACTCACAACGCTGGATTACGAGGAAAAACCCAAGACGGGAAAAAACCTCGGACAACCCTAGCTAGACAATCACTATGAATGTAGAATTACAACGAACAGAATAAAATGAAGTTTAAAACATTTAAAACACTCTTTAAAACATTTTAAAATATTTTCTTTGTAAAAAAATCATACTTATCCTTTTATAAAAACTATTCCGAGCACCATTAATTATATGCATTCATACCTGTGTGATCTCGAAATACAATTAACTTGAAAATGAATAAAGTTGCACCCATTAAACATCGGTATGATCAATTCTTTGAAGCTTTGCCGCAACGTCTTCAATTTCTTTAATACGTCATAGACCAAGTGGGATCGTAACAAAATAAAATCTACCTATGATATATTACAAACACAGTTTTGTTCATGGAATTAAGTCAAAACAATACAGGGACTCAATTGGAAATTTATGTCCCTACAATGGCTATGATCTTTTAGGGTAGCCTGTAGACCTTCGTGGTGATCTAAATAAGACATCCTTTGGGTTGGCCACGATCTTAAGGGATGTAGTAGGAGGATGATTTGAACTGAAAGATCGCAAAGCTTATTTAGGCAAGGCAAATGTCGGTCTCCAGGAGAATAAATGTTAGCCTAGTGAAAAACGATGAAGAAGTTAGCCTAGAAAATTAAAAATCAATCATCTGATAATCGTCTTTTCTCGATAAGACTTCAAATACATAATATTTACCCTCATGTTAATCCCCTAGTAGTGAGCCTCATATTTCATCAATACAATGTTTTAAGAAGATCAGTTAGGTTGATGCTCAACTGAAATAATCAATTAGGACTATTTCAAAGGTCTCAATCTATTAAGCAAGAAACTAAATCGCTACCATCGATCATTGATTGTATTCACCAAGGATAATGTTTTCCTCTAAGGATGATATAACCTAATGTTTCATAGGTAAGTGTCTTATATGTATCACTAAGAGAGTACATTTATTTATTATGGATCAGAACGTAATATTTCTTATAATATTTGTATGGGATAGATTTCTTTAAGGCAGTACCATTGAACGTTCATCAAATGTCGAGTTCCCCAACTCATTCGATGTAGAGGAAGTAAGGGGTGATCAAATAGAATCATGCAAATTATATTTCACATTGACGAAATTAAGATAATATGAAAAGGTAGAAACTACCTCTTATCATATTGATACCCCAGATCCATGAGATGAAAAGAAGTTGGAGAAGGGGGAGGCAACTGAGCAAGTGGAATCGGTGGTTCTCGATGAAGAGGAACCTGAAAAAATCATGTAAATTATGTTATCTCTAAATTCAATTATGTAGAAAAGACTAACTGAAGTAACTTATCCTACATAGCACATATCCAATGTTCATCTTTGAGTGCTTCCTTATAGTTCTTGGGCTCGACTTTGGACGTGTAGCAAACATGGCTAACAACTTTCTCTAGTCGAGCACGAGTCTTGACCTCTAGGGTGGGATATCCTATAATAGCAGAAGGATCATGACTCTTGCGAACCCAAGCATGAGTGTCCCCTAAGTCAGGAATGGGGTCCACTCTAGGTGTGGGAGGTATAATAGGATCATCAGAAGAAGTGCGCCATCCTCACACAAAAGGCTAGAATCAACAAATGCCAGCGGTTCTCCAGCTTGCACGATGACGTTTATTGGCTCCATAACCTTAGAGATACTCAAGTTAAAAACTCGATATGCTCTACTAGTCGATGAATATCATAACAATATTCCCTCGTCGCTCAGGGAGTCAAACTTTCCCAATTTCTCTATATCTCGTAGGATGTAGCATTTACTCCCAAAGACACAGAAATATGAAGGGTTGGAGTTCTTTCCAGTCCATAATTCGTAAGGCATATTAAGTGTGTGTGGATGAAGGTAAACCCTATTCATTGTGTGGCATGTAGTAGACACCGCCTCTGCCCAAAATCTCCTAGAAACTCTATGACCTAGAAGCATAGATCTAGCCATTTTTGAATCGTTCGATTCTACCTCTCAACAATCTCATTTTGCCGAGGAGTCTTCACAACTAAAAATTCATATTTGATCCCGAGGCTATCACAGTAAATATCTACTTTAGCTTCCTTAAACTCAGGGCCTTTTTCACTATATATTCTATTGATAGTGACTCCGTGTTGATTTTACAAGACACGACACTTGGTCATAAGAAATTACACAACATCGGATTTCTCTCTCAGAAAACCTACAATCAAGTAACGAGAGAAATCATCTACCATCATGAGGATATACCTCTTAGCACCAGAACTCTCAGTACGAGTAGGACCCATAAGATCCATGTGTATCAACTCAAGAACTCGTGAAGTGGTAATGGAATTAAACTTCCTATAGGGACTACGAACTTGCTTTCCCATTTGATAGGGTACACAAACCGTAAAAGTTGGGTTTCCAAGTGATGGCAAGCCACGTACTAGGTTCTTTTTAGCTAATTTCTCCAAATCTCTAAAGTTTACATGACCTAAACGACGATGCCACAGATACATAGGAGTGATCGTGTCACTATTGCAGACAAATGAGGACTTGTGCATAATCCCATAACAATTATCTTCAGTCCTCACCCCTTGCAATAGAATTTTACCAGCTTGATCATAAACATTGCATTCGTTCCGATCAAACTTTACTGGAAAGTCAGCATCGCATAACTGGTTAATGCTGAAAAGCTTTGCTTTCAAACCTTTGACGTAAAAATCACCCTCTAGCTTAGGAAATTCTGTTATCTCTACTGCACCTCATCCTACTATGCTAGATTTGCTCCTGTCTCCAAATGTGACTTTACCTTCCTTGCGATCCTCACGGTAGGTAAAAAATAAGACATCACCTGTCTTATGTCCAGGGCACCCACTGTCAAAGTACCACTGAGACGTGTTATGTGCTTTAAGAGCAACATGAACAACAAGGGCTTTTTCGTCGAGTTTAGGCACCCAAGATGTGGTAACCTTTTGTTTGCCCTTGTTATTGTTGATTCTAGTAGGGATACTAGAAGTGTTCACTGTTGGCATAGAAATCTGTTGGAACTCTTCCATTGGACTCTGGGAAGTGGCGACTAGAAACTCAATCTGGTCTCTAAGACTCGAGAAATTGCTAGTGGTACGTGGTGGAGCAAATATACATTGTGTCCAACCCAAGATATACCAAAACTCCATAAGGTGGACCTTTTTTTTGCAATAGGTAAAGAAGTACACAGTCTGTGGCCGACCTTAGCTTGCTTTTCTTAGATGAACTCTTTTTTGGGGTTTTTGGCGATGGCCATATGGGCTCGTAGTAAACTCTGGAACCGGTTCTGGTGTCACATGGGACGTGAAGGCACCATCAAAACCAATTCCCCGCCTTTCAGCAAAACCTAAAGCATGGGCGAGGAGCATCTTTCCCATCTTTCCAGATCTATCCTCAACCTTTACCTTGACCTCCCTAGCTATCTCAAGGTCATGAGTAAACTGGATTATAAGGGCTTTAAGATTCTTTTGAGTTTCCATGGAGGTATGGAGCTCACTTGTAAGACTATCCACTTGCTTGGTTAAGTCCCCTTTCTCTTTATCTAAACGTCTCTCTCTTTCACAAAAATGACTCTCCCTCTCTACATAAAATCTCTCTCTCTCTCTCTCTCTCTCTCTCTATCTATCTATCTATCTATCTATCTATCTATCTATCTATCTATCTATCTATCTATCTATCTATCTATCTATATATCTATCTATCTATCTATCTATCTATCTATCTATCTATCTATCTATCTATCTCATCTCTCTCAAATCCTTCTCTAGGGATGCTATCCTAAGAACTAATGATTTGTTACACTTTTTGGTCTTGAAAGTATCAGCATATAAATTAGCATATGCGTATCGGAGATCACTCTCGCTCTCACTTGCACCATCCTCTCCCTTACTCACATCGTTATCACTGTCGAGGTGTCCCTATGAGTTTGCATTATCATCATCGTGAGGAGAACTGTCAGTTCTCACATGACTAGCCATGAATTCGGTGAAGTTACATTCATGCAGTAATTCATCTCCTAAATCCACCGACTCGACCTCACTATCATCACTCGGGGAGGCATTTAAAGCAACTTTGGATCTAGACGTTTCAACCTAGTTGCACACTCAAAACCCCTATGACCTCTACCACCACACTCAAAGCATCTCTCTCCGTCTTTCTTCGAGGTGTCCTTTTTCTTTTTCTCAAATTTCTTTTTATCTTTAAAATTTCTACTTTTCTTTAATTTAAGAATTTTTTTGATTTTTTTTGCAAATAAGGCCAAATTGTCTAAATCAAAATCAAAATCAGAATCAGAATCACACATATCTTCCTCTCTTTTCTTAGACGACTCACCTTTCTTTCTTGCTGAACCCTCACTCTTTTTAGCTTGGTCTTTAAGTGCTACCCATTTGTCTTTTGATTTGATCGTGTTAGGGAACATGTCAATTTCATAGGTGTGTAGGTCTCTAACTAACTCTTGTAACTTCAGCCTACTCAAATTACCTAATGAATTTAACACAGTGACTTTGGGGATAAATCTCTTAAGCAGTGATCTCAAAATTTTCTTATCTACTCTAGCATCAGGAATATGTTCACCTAAGTTGAAATTAGTGTTTACAATATCAGATAAGCGTGCATAAAATTCATCAAAACACTCAGAATCAAGCATGGTGATAGTTTCAAATTGTGTAGTTAAGTTTTGAAATTTTGATTCATTAACTGCATTTGTGACTTCATGGGTATGTTAAAGAACATCCCATGCTTCTTTAGACGTGGTACATGTCATGATGCGTAGGAACTCGTCAGGTGTGATGGCTCCAGAAATGGCACTAAGCCCATGTGAGTTATATGTGCTCCATTTAAATTCATCTTCAGTCCATGCAGTCACAGATTGTAAAGTAGTTACGTTATCTACAGTGACAGTGGGAGGTGTCCACCCTCTTTCACACACAACCCAAACATGTTCGTCTATGGACTTTAAGTGAGATTTCATACGGGCTTTCCAATATGTGTAATTTGACTCGTCAAAAATTGGGAGTCTATTATATAAGTTTTCCATAGAAATTGCACTTTTTCAAAGATTAATTTTTAGAACAAAATTGATATCCAAAAAAATTTTGCGAAAAAATTACACGGTAAAATTGTTTAATTGGTTCTGATACGAATTTAAGAGTGCGCCAGCAATCAATGTCCAACTTATTTAATTAAATTCCAATTTTAGCCTAATTCAGTCTTAACACTTGCAAATAATTGGGACAGATAAATGAAATAAATCAAACATGCAAGACAGTTACATTATGAGGACACCCCCCCCCCCCCCCCCCCAAGGGAAAAACCTTTTTATTTCACTATAACTTATAGATCTCTAGTTACATAGATTATAATGAAATATAGTGACACATGAAATATCCGTAGGTGTCGGTTCGATGTCATCAGCAAGAGGTCTGACATGAACTCCAAGATCATCAGTGGAAAATCAGCCTTCATTTTCTCCACAAGTACTCCAGATGAATAGAACAATTTTCTTAGGTTTAGAGGATTCACATAAATGAGTGGGAATTGTTTGTGAATCAAAATAGTGTAGAAAACATGAAAAACGAAGTCTGTTTTTAATGTAGAAGAACTGAAGAAACGTCAGGTCCAAGACTTGCAAAAACGTGTAGAATGAACATTGTTTAAATGCAGAAATCGAGGTGGTGGATCGTTTGAACGAGATGGGGTGTCACTCAAATGGCGCCAAGTGTTGTTAGAACGACTTCGCGTGACATGAGTTGTCATTTGAATGACTTGCTCTGTCATTTGAATGATCTGAATGATGTGTATTTTCTCGCCTCTACACTTAGAAAAAGTTCTTATTTCGAGATAAAAATATTTCAGACTTAAAAAATTTATTTCAAAAATGTTCCAAAATATTTATGCAAATATTAAAAACTCCAATTAAATTATTTTACCAAAATTGGGAGTCGAGTAATGGGAACAAATGATTCTTGAAGACGCACGATGCATGATAGAATGATGTTGATGCACTACGCATGTATGAAGGTAGTGGGTGCGTGATAACTTCGGATCTAAGTCGAGGCCGTCATGGATGAACGTGGAGATGTGCCTAATGTAACGGTATCAGACATACTTGCAGTGATCTATGATTTTCCCAAAGATTTCCTAGATACTAAACGGACATTTATGAAATCATGTCCTTACAGTCTTTGTAGGAGGGTAGTGAGACTGGGGTCTATGAATAACTGGAAAGGGTGAGGCGTGACCCACTCTAATGGATGCTGCCTGCAAGGCCTTCAAGGTCTCCTGGTTCAACTTCTGAAGAAAACTTCTCCTTCTGGTAACAATGGAACTCAAGCTTCAACTCACTCCCTGCAAGAAGATGAACTTTCACAGCAGAATAACAATTTTCTCAAGGGAAATACCTAAGAGTGATGGTTGTCAGTGGGGAGTGAAGGAACAAGGCACTCAGCACTATGAGAATGAGCAGGGAGAGAATACTAGGTAGGTCTAGTGATATTTTAGCAGAGTAACAGTGCAATTTCTATTGTCCTTCTCTTGACCTTGCCCAGAGGTCTATTTATATTGGGGCGTTAGGGGTGAGTGGCATTTTTGGGCACCAAAATTGAGAGAGTTGGTGGGGAACAATGTCTGAAGTGTACCATTTGTCCCTACCTGTAGGCAGCCTGCCTGTCCCCTCTGCAGGCGCCACCTGGCGCCGACCAAAAGTCAAAAAGCACATATGTCCCCTAATGGAGACAAAATATCAGATTTGGTAGTTATCTTTTGAAACGATAACTTGTGGTGCAATTTTGCAAATCTTGAGAGAGGAGACCTTAAGGACTCCTTTCCTGTAAAAAAAATGTTGTTTTTCTTGAGAGGGACCTTGAGGACCCCCTCTTCTGGAAAAGTCATTTTCTTGTAAAGAGTTTATTTCTTGTGAGTAGCCAGCTCTTTGGCTGCTCACTTCACTTGTGATCAAGTGTGAAGTGTGCGTAGTCTTGAGTGACTTCTGGGTCTTCCTACTAGTATTCTCTCAATCCTATAGCGCTAAGTGGTTGAGCTTGCTCAACATATCTTGTTCCTCAGCCGCCAAGCCAAAAACTCCCAGGAGGTTCCAACGCGCCTGTTCGAGCCCTGCTTGCTCGACTAGGCAACCTGTACAAGAAACTAAAGTGTTAGTGTTGTTGTTCATTTAGAGACATATGCTTCATGATGAGGAGTTGCTCGTGATAGCTACTCCCTCAATATGAGTTTCTGTCGAAACCCTTGTAGCGGCACTTCTCAAATAACATTTCTGCAGTGACCCTTGCAGTGGCGCTGAGCCTTGTAGTGACGCTGACTCTCTCGACTGTCATTACTGCAGTGACCCTTATAGCGGCGCTAACCCTTGCAGTGGTAACTCTTAATTTAGGATTTCTGTGGTGACCCTCGTGAGCACCTCTCGAATGTTATTGCTGTAGTGAC
The DNA here is from genome assembly GCA_949130495.1 of Sambucus nigra. Lineage (NCBI taxonomy): Eukaryota > Viridiplantae > Streptophyta > Magnoliopsida > Dipsacales > Adoxaceae > Sambucus > Sambucus nigra. The sequence goes on along the minus strand of OX422215.1, from coordinate 537,745,638 downwards.
TCTTGTTGTAGTGGCGCTGACACTTGCAGTGGCGTTAACCCTAGTGGCGCTGACACTTGCAGCGGCGTTGACACTTGCAGCAGCACTGGCACTTGAAGCGGTGCTGACCCTTGCAGCGGCGCAGACACTTGCAGCGGCGCTGACCCTTGCAGCGGCGCTGACACTTGCAGCGGCGCTGAGACTTGCAGCGGCGCTGGCACTTGAAGCGGCGCTGACCCTTGCAGCGGCGCTGGCACTTGAAGCAGCGCTGACCCTTGAAGCGGCGCTGACACTTGCAGCGCCACTGGCACTTGAAGCGGCGCTGACCCTTTCAGCGGCGCTGACACTTGCAGCGGCGCAGATACTTGCTGCGGCGCTGACCATTTCAGCGGCGCTGACACTTGTAGCGACGCTGACCCTTGCAGCGGCGCTGAACCTTACAATGGCTTTTGGACTTCTGGGTGACCCTCGCGGACACCTCTCAGATGTCATTAATAATAGAAGCATTTTTATTTTATTTGCTTTTTTTTTATTGATAGACACCCATCTACATTTGCCCCTCGTGCAAAGATTTATTGGTAGGGTAGACTAAAAAAACTTTGTACGCCATAAATTTGATTTCAACAATTATATATATATATATATATATATATATATATATATATATTGAGGGACCCTAGGATCATTAACTGCGGTGTCCCTTTATCCGAGGTTTTTAATTTTTTTGAGAATCCACGTGTCAGTGTGGGAACTGTCATCTCATCATTTGGGAAAAAAAGTTCATCACCTTTTTGCCTTCCTGCACGTTTTCCCATTTTGATGCAAAAAACATAAGCCCCTTTTCTTGGGCTCTTTCATCTTCTTCAAAAAAAAACATAAGACCCCTTTGGATTTGTAGTGAGAAAAAGTGAGAGAAAGGGATTTTTTAAAACACCATAGCCTCCCATTTTGCTTTACCTTTTTTCAAATACCATAGCCTCCCATTCATGGATTCTAACCCAACGAATGCTTCTTCAAATGTAAACACCCCTAAAGTACCCATGGCTCTAAACTCTATGCCTTCTTCATCGTCCGTTACGAACGCTCCAATCGCCGATATTACTGTCGTCGGCGACCCCTGGTCTCATCCGACCAGTGGCGTCGACGCTTCGTCCGCGATGTCCGCCTCTTCGGATTTTGGGTCGAGAACCCTCGTGGGTTCCTCGCCCTTCCACTCGGCACATACGGCTTTTTGTTTGGGTTCCTCCGTAGTAAGGGGTGTCTCGACCGAGCCTCTGCTGACGGCGGGAGGTGTCTCGACCAACTGCGTTCTGCACAGGGAACGGGGTGTCTCGTCCAATCCGGACGTGGGTTTGAATTTTTTTTGTTAAGACAGCTGCCGACAAGGGTTCCCCGCGATTGTATCCTCCATCCAAGGGTCTCTCGCCCCATTCAATACCTCGCGCCGTTAATATTTTTCAGCGAGACTTATCTCGCCCCATTCAAGACCTCGCGCGCTCGGAGTCCGCGTCCCAGGGTTCCTCGCCTGCTATTTTTACATATGGGGGTCTCTCGTCCGTGATGAGCTTTTCTAGAGGTTCCTCGCGTAATGATGTCTCTTCTATAGGTATCTCGATACATCACGGCGTTGGCAGCGATTCCTCACGCGCTGGCATAAATATGGGGAATACTCCGCTGAGTCAGTCTATGGTTGGGGGTGTCTCGGCGATTGCGAGTTCTAGTAGGGGTTCCTTGTGTCCCATAGTCGAGGGTCCCTCGCTCAATTCATTGTTGGCATCCGGTGGTATCTTGGCCTTGGGGGTCTCGGCATATGTTGGCGCTGACGGGGGTATCTCGACCCTGGATGTCTCGACTCCCATGATTTTTTCTGAAGAAGGGGTATCGGCCTATGACAGTATGATGACCTCTCGCCAGCGGCCGGGGGTCTCGCAACTTGGACTCGCGTCTACGGATCCCTCGTTGTTACAAAGGGGTGTCTCGACATGTGTCAGTGCTGACGGGGGTATCTCGACCTCGGGTGTCTCGACGCCCATGATTCTTGCGGGGGCTTCCACTTCCACTTCTTTTTTTACGACAGGGGACACCCAGGGTCCCTCTCTTGGAGTGCCCACTAGGACGAGTTCTTTTCTTGAGCCAATGGCTCTTGGTGGTTCATCAGCTACGTCATCTTCTTCTCAGGCATGGAAGGACTATATGCACATTCGCCAAGGGCGAGACTTTGGTATTTATCGTCGCGCTCCTTTTTTTGGTCCTGCTGAAAATTTCATGATTTCACTTTCTGAGTTTGGGGAAAAAAATTTGATGCTGTTCTTGAGCGTTCTCATGTGGGGTTAAGTGAGTCTGTTGACCTCCCTACTATTTCTCCGGATCCGTTCTCTGAGTCCGAGTCGACCGCGGTGACTTTCCCTATTCCAATGTTGAAGTTAAAGCCCCGGGGGGACCCATAGAGGAGTGGGCTAGCTGGGTTGATTATGTTCTGACCGTTCCTGATTATGTGGCTATTCTTAGGGAGGTGGGACTCTTTACCGCCGTCAGCAGCCTGAAGTCCTGCACCATACTTAAGCATAGTTCTTCACTCAATCTTTTATTGTCTCGCTGGAGTATGGAGTCTCACACCTTTGTCACAGGCTGGGGAGAATTTACCCTCACCCTAGAAGATATATGTGAATTGTACGCCCTTCCTTTCTTTGGGCAACAGGTCTTTTCTGATGACTGCAAGGATTCTCTAGAGCAGGAGATGGTGGGGGAGCTACGGTCAGCTCTCGGAGAGTGCTCGAAGTATGTGACTATAAATATAACTGGTCATTCCAAGCATTCCTTTGCCAAATGGCAAAGATACTGGTTCAGAGATTTTGATCAGTTGCATAAGGGGGAGACTTCACGCGCAGCCCCCAGATCCCAGGAGGGTCCTAAGATCCACTCTCCTGCACATTTAGCCGCTTTCCTCGTTACATTTCTGACTCGGTTCCTTCTACCAGGTATGCCCGAAGACTGTCCTCGCGAACTTCTTTTTAGATTGGTTGTACGATTGTCTCGCGGTAGGTCGATACCCATGGCTGCCTTGACCTTGGGTTCTCTTTACACCTGGATGAACCGAGCACACATAGATGTAGAGAGGTCCTGCGGTCGGTATGATGTTGCTAATCATGCCAACGCCCCTCTCTTAATGGCCTTTTTATTTGAGCATTTCCCCCACTTTACTTCAGGGGCTCACGCTTGTCATAGGGATGCTGCGAGACTTCTCCGGTGGCATAAGAGAATTCCTAAGCAATCTCTGGAAATGTTGATCTACGACATCGAGGAGTTTTAGTTTCGTCCTTATACCAAGCGCCCTGGGGGAACTTTCAGCTGGTTTTCTTTCCCTGGCAATGGCGGGACCTTCTATTGCCCTTCAGCAGTGGGGTCGGTTTCCACGTGTCCTCATATTAATGTGGTGACGATTCTCTTACCATGTTATCTCCCTTCTTGGACCGAGTTAGGTCCGCGTGCTGAATCTTATCATTCCGAGAGGGCAACACGACAGTTCGGCTATGATCAGGGCGTTCACACCCCTCCTCTTCCTACCTATAGCAGTCATTCTGAGGCATTTTCAGAGGCGTGTGCTAGCTTTACTCTTCAGGGATTATTTCGTAGGGTCAGTGGTTTGGGTGGTCTCTATGTGCCTCCCTGCGATTATCATCCTTCATTCACTTCATCTTGGTTCCTTCTTTGGCAGCGGCAGGTCCGTCTTATCCAAGAATGTGTAGTTGGCCCCCCTCATGAGACTAACCCCATTAAATACACCAGAGCTCAGTTTTTGGTCAGGCGGACGTAGAAAGATCCTTGGTTTCTCAGCACCACCTCCACGCCACCCTTGGAGCAGGCCATTCCCATTTTAGTGAAACCTCTCATTGACGAGTCACTTCCGTCTCCGCCGACTGAGCTTCCCCCTGTGAAGTCTAGAAGCCAACCAAAAAGCAGAGGGAAAGCGAGCACCTCTACTACGAGCAAAAGGAAACACCCTGACGCTGATGTATCCAATTTTGTTCCTGCTACTACTGCTTCTCCTCCTTCTTCTCCTGTGAGGACCCGGGCTGCGAAGAAAAAGAAAGGAGATGGCGCTGGTATGTCTGCTTCCTCTACGGTGGATCAAGAGTCTGATACTGGCAATCTTGGGGTGGGGGATACTTCCCAAGTAGTGAGAGGGAAAGGCTACTCCTCACCGAGCCCTGCTTCCCAGGAGGCGCGAGTCGCGTCTATTACCATTGCGGAAGGTACTATACCACGACATTCTTTACTTAGTGGAACTAGTTCTCTCGGAGTTTCTTTATCTCCCTCCCCTTCATTGGAAGAAGAACTAGTTAATTATGAAAGCACCCCTTCCTATGACGACCATAGTTCTTCTTCGGGTGATATGGGCGGCCCGGGTTTTCATAGCGAAAGCACTACTGACACTTATGCTTTGTTATCAGTCTCCAGAGAGTCTTCTAGTGATGATGAGGCATCCCATTCTCCTGGGGGGAGGGGTTAGCCCCACCCATCTCCCTTATAGTCAGACTACGCGCCCTGCTACTGTAAGCGTTCCCCCTTTACTTGTCTATATTTTTTTGCATATGATTTTCTTTCTTCCCCTCATTATTTTCTTTCTTATTTGTTAACTAAATCATTCTATCATATTTGTGCAGGTCATTTTCGTAGAGGCAAGTAGTTCTCCTCTTCCCCCACTACGACTGACGCCCTTTCAGCGGGAGAGGAACTCCATGCTCATTTCTTTCCGAGGCCTTTTTAGAGAGGTTTGCTGTCTCCTTAATTCCTTTACCATCTGTTGTAATTTATTCGTCTTCTAACTACCTTTTGGTTGTGTACGCTGTCATTTCCCCACAACTTTCATCTGTGCACTTTACCGTCACCAGGACCACCCTTGTGGATTCCCCTTCTCCTCAGGTATGCCTCGCTATTCTCAAAACTTTTATTGTACCATTTTTTCTTTTACTTATTCCTTTTATTTACCCATTTACCATGCGTAGAGGGTTGTGTCTTCTGGCGTTGTCACCTCATCTTCTCTTATCTCGACGGTGGGCACTTCTGCAGCTGAGCCCGTGGACGCCTCTTCATCTGAGGTATGCATTTTTACTTTTGAATATTTGTTTCCTTTTAATAGGAGTCCTAATGGCTCTTGAACTTTCTTCTCAGGGAGGGGCTCCTCCCTTACCTGGCGTTATCGCCCCGGGTTTATCCTCTTCGGGGAGAATTTCTATCCCTAGGGTCCGTGTATCTATGGACGATAGACCTTTGGTTCAGGCGATCTCTCGTGGCCCAATATTTATTATGGCTTCAACCGGTGAGCCTACACTTCAGGTCAGGCCTTTCCACTGAAGCATGGAATCTCTTTTTCCTCGATCATGCGATGGATAACATAGTTTCATTCTTTGCACGCTATCAGCACAGCCCCTACTGCGCCGACCGTCCTTTTCCGCGCTTCCCCTTTGGATGGGGTTCAGGTACTCTCTTATTTTCTTGGTTCTATATTTCTTATCTATCCATCCTGTACTTATCGTAGCCCTCTTTTACTTTGTCGCAGTTATCCCTTGGCATTGTTTCGAGTGTTGCTCCTACTACTGTCTCTTCAACAACCCCTATACATGGGCCAGTTTGTCCTGTTATCGCGCCCCTTCAGGTAGGTGTCTCTGTGGTGATTTTTTTGGAGTTTCCCTCTCCCTCTTTTTTTTAATTGAAGTATTTATCATTCATGGAGTAACTGATTTGTTACCTCTCGCCCTTTCTTGTCACTCGCAGCCTCGCCTACCCCTCGCGCCCTCCGTCACTGAGGTTGTTCTTCCGAAAGTGCCTGAGGTTGAGGTAGCTTCTTCAGAAGCACTGGTCGCTGAGACAGCCCCTTCTGGAGCATCGACCAGTGTTGCTGCCCCTATGGGAGCCCCTACTCCTCCTTCTATGACCGTTACGGAGGGCGTTATTCAGGTACAGTGTCTAAAAGTATCTACTTCCCTCATGTCATTCTTATGTCTTTATTATTTTATTTAAATTGTGCAAGCATTCCCATCTTCACTTTTGTTGCATTGCCTCTAGGTGAGCGAGGTCGCTCTGATGACTAAGGAGCCGGATGAAGTTGCTCTAATACTTGTGGAGTCAGAGAATGGGATGGCTACGAGAGAGGTATTAAACTAGCATACTCTCTTTTTACTATTTCCCTTCTTTTCTTCTTGCGTATACTGTGCAAGCATTCTCATTTCCCCTTTGTTTTATTGTTTCCAGGTGCATGAAAGTACTTTGATGACTGTGGAGTCTGGCAGTGGGGCAACTGCGAGAGAGGTATTAGACTGGCATACCCTCTCTTTTTACTATTCCCCTCTTTTCTTCTTACGTATACTGTGCAAGCATTCTCATTTCACCCTTGTCTCATTGTTTCCAGGTGCATGAGAGTACTCCGATTATTGTGGAGTCTGGCAGTGGGGAAACTGCGAGAGAGGTATTAAGCTGGCATACTCCCTCTTTTTACTATTCCCCTCTTTTTCTTCTTGCGTATACTGTGCAAGCATTCTCATTTCACCCTTGTCTCATTGTTTCCAGGTGCATGAGAGTACTCCGATGACTGTGGAGACTGGTAGTGGGGCAACTGTGGAGGGAGATCATAGTTTTGAGTTCACTCCTTTGGTCGGTGATGTTGATTCTGGTGGAGAGTCTTCTTTCCTTCCTTCTGAGGCGGGATCTCGTCACCCCGATGGCGATGATGAAGTAAAGGATTCTGCGACTATTTCTAGTAGGATATGGCGTGAGGAGTTACCAGGCCGATTCAGGGTACATGAGCGTCATCTCTTGGATCTCATCTTGGAGCACCATCCCGAGACGTTCACTTCTTAGAGTATACTTCAGGTTGACAGCCTTACAACCTTCAACCTGAGGGCTCTTGCCAGCCATGTTTATGAGTTCTTGGCTACCTCCCCTACTCAGCTGACTAGCTCTTCTATTTTGCTATTCTTGGATGCTCTCCGCGACTTACACCAGTTCTATCATTTTTGTTTGGATTGGCTTGACACGGGGGTTTGCCCCTTTCTGAGTGTTCCTTTTCGAAAGATAGTGAGATTTCACACTTCCCGATAGTCTAGAGTTGAGCAACGACACGCTGAGGCTATGAGGATCTGGAATCAAATCGCCCTACTGCAGGTGAAGCTTGCTAGACTTGAGTCTGGCGATGAGGAGGATAAGGCTAAATTCATCAGGTTGGAGGAAGAGTTTCTGCGGGAGGCTGGTCTGTCATATGTTGGTGCCATCGCGCATGATGATTTTTTTTTTTGTGGTTTCTAGCAGATAGGCTACTTCTTGCTTTGTAGTGCTCAGGATTCTATGTGTACATCACTTACCATTCCTGTATGAGACACTTTGTTTCTTCTGCACTTTCTTTTTCCTTTGTTCTCCCTTTATACTGTGGATGCTTGTTTTATATGACTTGCTCTAATTTCTGTGAGCATTTAGTCTACTGGTGGCTACCCCATATACTGCGGGGTATTTGCATTAATATGAAAAGTTATGTATTATCATATTTGTTGATACCAAAATTAATATGCTGATGTGGACGAATAATACGAAGACACGTGTCAATCTACGTGGCACGATAGCAGCGAGGAAGTTCATTTCCCGACCAACCATGCTTCTCTCCGAGCAACGAGGATACACCGAGGAACTCTAGCACACCGAGGAACTCTAGCGCACCGAGGTACTCTAGTTCTCCGAGGAACTCCTGATCAGCGAGCAGCTATGGCGGTCCGAGCTGCACCTCGGTCGTATCATTAATTGCCAGATAATCAACAGTTCAGATATTCATTGAATGCTTATATTCTTGACGCGCACGCTGCATTAAATGTATTACCTTTTCACATGTATATCATTTAATGTATCGAACCTTTCATGTACAGCCTCAAGGCTATAAATACCTTGTATCAAACCCATTCATGAGGACCGGAATTTCTTGAGAGAACTTGTAATCAAGAATTCTGCAAACACTCAGCAATAACATAATAGTGGACGTAGGCTTTATTCCTAGCTGAACCACTTTAAAAATCTTTGTCTTATTTATTTATCTGTGATTGAATAATTAAAGCAATCTAGTTTTTTACATCAACAGATTGGCGCCGTCTGTGGGAAACGACTGTTACTATCGTTTTTCGCAAAAATCATTTGTTATCAATGGCAGATAATCCAGAATCCAGTAATCGAAATGCTGGAAATCCTCCAAATCCATCTACAACTCCAGATCTGACTGGAATTATGACAAATCTGGCTCAAGGACAAACCGTCATGCAAGAATCTATGAGGCAACTCATTTAAACTCTTCAAGGCGATGCAACTACCTATTCAGGACAACGGAGTGATCGTGGGCAATCACGATCCAGACGTACTGCATCATATCGCAATGGGGAGTCTAATGATTCTTCTTATCAACCTGGGCGAACTTCATCGATACGGGCTACGGATACAAATCAACCTATATCTCTCTCTCCGGAGAGAACCAGCGCTTTGGAAAGATTAAGCAGGGCATCTCCTTTCAGTCGATTAGGACCAAGGAGGAATATGAGTCCACCTAGAGCTCCATCGAGAAGTTTTCGGCCACCATCAGGTTTTAGAGAAGGATCAGCACAATCACGACCAGCTACTCGTCGAGATAAATCTCAGGAAGCTACGTCAGAACAATCAGTTGCTCGGACTAAGCGGCCTGAGGAAGGAAATGAAGCATTGAAAGGTTCCATTCAGCGGTTGGAGGATAGACTGGGCGAAATGGCTAAGGCAAGAAACCCCTTACAGAGAACTTTTGTTCAAGGGACACCTTTTGTGCAAGCCATTGTGGATTTTCCTACACCATCGAAATTCAAAGCACCTGTGGTGACCCCCAAGTATGATGGAAAGACAGATCCTGTACTTCATATAGAACAATATCAAGCTGCCGCCGACATATATGCTGTCCCCGACGAGATGAGGTGTAGAGCATTCTTGGGAACTCTTACCGGATCTGCACAGATATGGTATAACAATCTTCCTCGGGGTAAGATTTCAACTTTTATTCAATTAGCCGAGTTGTTCATTGGGAATTTTTGTTTTGGGGCGAAGCCGATAAAGCGAGTAGCACATTTGTTAAGTGTTAGACAAAAATCAGGTGAAAGTACTAGAGACTACATAACTCGTTTTAATAACGAGAAGTTGGAAGTCGTAGATTACGAAGAAAAGACAGCAATCACTGCTTTGATGAGTGGTTTACTGCCTAATAAGCTGTACTACACCTTGTCCAAAGATCCACCTAAAACTATGTTCGAGTTGATGGCAAAAGCAGCCAAAATTATGAATGCCGAGGAGGCTATGGCTGCGAAGAAGAATATGGATAAAGAAGTAAAAATGGAGGTCGACAAGTCTAAGAAGAAAGATCAGAAAGGTAATGGTGGTGACAAGCATTACAGGAATAATAGGACAACATTGGAAGTCCTAAAGAAGTACGATAATTATACCCCATTGAAAATGGGTATTAATCATTTTTTGGAAGAAATCAAGAATAGCGAGGAAATCAAGTGGCCAGAGAAACTGAAGACAAATCCCGATCTGAGGAATAAGGCCAAATATTGCGAGTTTCACAAAGATCATGGCCATATGACCAAAAATTGCATAGCCCTTCGGAACGAGATTGAAACACTCATCCGAAGAGGAAAGTTGTCAAAGTATGTAGATCGTAGAGGTGAAAGGAAGAATGATGACAGAACTAGAGAGAGATCTAGATCTCCTTGTCGTGCAGAGGAGAAAAAGAAGAGGGATCATGAAGATGATCCAGATGATGACCCTGATCTTCCCAAGAAGCCAAGGCAGCCTGAACGAGAGGTATTTTCCATTCGTTTTGGGTCATTTGATTGTAATGTTATTACAGGAGGAGATGCAGGAGGAGGAGACCTTACTGCAGAAAGAAAAGCTTACCTCGGAGAGGCTCAAGCTTGTTCATATATTCAGCGAATAAATCTGGCCGAGGATGATCGTCCGAGGAAGGTAAACAAAGAGAAGTTAGTGATTGGTTTTTCAAAAAATGACCTGGCAGGTGTTCTTTACCCTCATGATGATCCTTTGGTGATCAAAATGAGGATGAAGGATGTGGTCATTTCAAGGGTGTTAGTAGACAATGGTAGTTCGGCAGACATCATGTACTATTCATGCTTTGATAGCTTGAATTTAAAATTATCTCAATTGGAACCTTATCACAGACCCCTTCTGGGTTTTGCTGGCGAGAAAGTTTTTCCACTTGGGACGATCAAGTTGGATATACTCATTGGAACTTGGTCTGCTTGTAGAACAGAAAGAATACGCTTCTTTGTGATGGATAAGAATGTGCAGTCAGCCTACAACATCATCATGGGAAGAGTTGGATTGAAGAAGTTCGATGCAGTTACATCTACAGTACATCAGTGTTTGAAATTCCCAACGAATTTTGGAGTCGGAATTATGAAAGGTGATCAAAAAGTAGCTCGAGAATGCTATTATTCGTCTACCGAGCAAGAAGAACTTGAAGAATCAAGGAAAAAGACTACTACTTATCAAGTGGAGGAGGGTACAGAAATTGAAACTCTTGACCCTAGGGATGAATCTCAACTTGTAAAAGGACAGGTGGTGGAGTCTACAGAAACTGTTATTCTGGACGATGAGCATCCCGAACGAGTAACCCAGATAGGATCATCGCTGGATGTTTCAATAAAACAGGAGTTGATAACTTTTTTGATAAACAGGAAGAATACTTTTGCTTGGAGTCATGAAGACATGCCAGGTATAGATCCAAACTTCTTATGTCACGAGCTCAATGTGAATAAGGAGATCAAGCCTGGGAAGCAAAGAAGAAGAGTGTTTAGTCCCGAGAAGAACCAGGCCATACAAGAGGAGGTCGAGAAACTTCAGAAAGCCCAATTCATTGAAGATGTGAAATATCCAGATTGGTTGGCAAATGTGGTGATGGTAAAGAAGAAGAACAACAAATGGAGAATGTGTGTTGATTTCACTGATCTCAACAAGGCATGCCCAAAAGATCATTTTCCATTGCCCAGAATTGATCAACTAGTGGATGCTACCTCGGGACATGAGCTAGTCAGCTTTATGGATGCTTATTCTGGCTACAATCAGATCAAAATGAAGCCGGAAGACAGGGAAAGTACTTCTTTTATCACCCCAAGGGGAACTTATTGTTATAATGTTATGCCTTTTGGTTTAAAAAATGCAGGTGCAACATATCAGCGGCTGATGAACAAGGTTTTTGCCGAACAAATCAGTTGCAATATGGAAGTCTATGTCGATGACATGCTCACCAAAAGCAAGAGAGCTACTAATCATCTAGTTGACTTAGGCCAGACCTTTGATCAACTGGACAAATACCAAATGAAGCTCAACCCGACGAAGTGTACCTTTGGAGTACGAGAAGGAATGTTCCTCGGATACATCGTCAATCAACGAGGTATTGAGGCAAATCCAGAAAAGATCAAAGCTCTTTTAGGGCTGCGATCCCCAACGACGAGGAAAGAAGTACAAAGTCTTACCGGACGAGTTGCAGCGCTCAACAGATTTGTATCCCGAGCAACTGATAAATGCCTCCCATTCTTCAAAACACTGCGAAAAAGTTTTGAGTAGACTGATGAATGTGAGAAGGCCTTTCAAGATTTGAAGAAGTATTTGGGAGCCCCACCATTGTTGTCTAGGCCAATAACTGGAGAGAAGTTGTACTTGTATTTGGCAGTATCAGAGAACGCAGTTAGTTCAGAATTGATCAGATTGGAGAATGGAGTCCAGAAACCTATCTATTACACAAGTAAAGCTTTCCGAGGTGCAGAAATCAGGTACCCAAAGCTAGAAAAATTGGCATTGGCATTAATTAAAGCAAGTAGAAGAATGAGGCCATACTTCCAGGCCCATACAATCATTGTGTATACCGACATGCCATTAAGACAAGCCCTTCACAAGCCAGAAAAATCAGGAAGATTGATGTATTGGGCAATAGAACTCGGTGAATATGATATTGTGTATGAACCCAGATCATCATTGAAGGGACAAGCTGTAGCAGATTTTATAGCAGAGTTCACATACCCTGATACCCCCGAGGAACAAAAGGTACTTGCTGACCTACCTGTGGACGATACAGTATCTACAGACACAAATCCAGATCAACTAAGGTTGGTAAAAGGACTTGTGGATGTAGAAAAATCATCATATTCGAACCCAAACCAACTAAGGTTGGTAAAAGGGCGCGAACAGATGACCGATGAGGAACGAAAGATACCAGGGAATGATGAAACAAAACAACAGATATTTTATCGAGGAACTCTGAGGGACAAGAAATTTGAAGACGAGGTACCTACATGGAAATTATATGTAGATGGATCATCATCAACAGCTGGTTGTGGAGCAGGCGTTGTTTTAAACACCCCAGATGATATTGACATGGAGTATGCCCTGAGATTCCAATTCAAAGCTTCCAATAACGAGGCTGAGTATGAGGCTATGATAGCAGGTTTTCATTTGGCGAAAGTTATGGAGGCACGGCAAATAATTGTTTTCAACGATTCTCAATTAATTGTGAATCAAATGATGGGAATATATGCAGTTAAAGGAGACTTAATGGTGAAGTACCATGCGAAGGTGATGGAGTTATTGGCAGAATTTGATGCTATTCAATTGGTGAGAATACCGAGGATGGAGAATGCTAGAGCAGACGCATTAGCCCGATTAGCGTCGGCCACGCGCACCGAGCTACGAAGAACGATACCAATTGAAGTATTAGAAAGTCGGAGCATAGAAGAAGACCTGATGGTGAATATAATAACTCTTGATTTAGGACCATCTTGGATGGATCCTATCAGGGCATACATTGAAGAAGGAGAATTACCGGAGGATAAACTAGCCGCCAAGAAATTGAAGTATAAAGTTGCTCGGTATGTGTTAACTAATGGTATTTTGTATAGACGAGGAATTATGGCAGGCTTGCAGAGATGTGTACATCCGTCAGAGGTCAAGGAATTGGTTGAAGAAATCCATGAAGGATCTTGTGGAGCTCATGTAGCAGGACGGACACTTTTGCAAAGGGTAATGACATAGGGATATTACTGGCCGACGATGAGGGCTGATTGTATAGCCTATGCTAAGAAGTGTGACAAGTGCCAACGTTTTTCCTCCATCCGAAGAACTCCACAAGCATTGTTGACACCCATAACTTCACCTTGGCCATTTGCCATATGGGGGGTTGATCTGGTTAGACCATTGCCGACGACCCGAGGAAGGTTCAAGTATCTCGTCGTGGCAGTGGATTATTTTACTAAGTGGGTGGAAGCTGAACCACTAATTGATATGACGTACGAGAAGGTATATCAGTTCATTTGGAAGAACATCATTTGTCGATATGGTCTCCCCCATGCATTCATCACAGACCATGGAACACAATTCGATAATGAAGAATTTGCTGCCTATTGTCATCAATCGAACATTTTGAAGTATCATTCAGCACCAGGCCATCCCCAAAGCAATGGACAGACTGAGGTGACAAACAGAACATTACTAAATGGTCTGAAGAAGAGGTTAAGTGAATCTAAAGAAAATTGGATTAATGAGCTCCAATCCGTACTATGGGCTTACCGAATAACTCCCCGAGCAACAACTGGAGAATCACCATATATGTTGGCATTTGGAAGTGAAGCTGTGATACCTGCCGAGTTGGGTCTCCCAACTCATAGAGTGCTGAATTTCAACTCCCCGATCAGCGATTTAATGAGAAGATTGGATTTGGATATGCTCGAGGAGGTTAGAGAAGAGGCAGCCATTAGGAATGCTGCTTACCAACAACGTACAGCTCTGTTTTACAACAAAAGGGTAAAGAAATGTGACTTAAAAGAAGGGGATTATATGCTAAAGAAAGTCATTCAGAAGCAAAATAAGTTGGAAGCAAACTGGCATGGACCTTACCGAGTTACAGAGGTTGTTCGTCCAGGAACTTACAGAATAGCAACTCTAGAGGGAGAAGAATTTAAGAATGCGTGGAATGCTGAACACCTACGCAAGTATTATCAGTAATGTAAAATGTAAAAGCATTTCCTTCATTATGAATAAAACGAGGATGTTTCGCCATTTTCTTTCTGGTTGAAAGTTTTTCGTGGAATACTAGTGTAATACACTATGCACAAAAAGCTCTAAGGAGCCAAAATGCGCTCTAAGGAGCCAAAAGCTCTAAGGAGCAAAAGTGCTCTAAGGAGCCAAAAAGTGCTCTAAGGAGCCAAAAAATGCTCTAAGGAGCCAAAAAATACTCCTTTGGTTAGGAGGCGCTCTAAGGAGCCAAAAAGTGCTCTAAGGAGCCAAAAAATGCTCTAAGGAGCCAAAAGCTCTAAGGAGCCAAAAAATACTCCTTTGGTTAGGAGGCGCTCTAAGGAGCCAAACGCTCTAAGGAGCCAAAAAATACTCCTTTGGTTAGGAGGCGCTCTAAGGAGCCAAAAGCTCTAAGGAGCCAAAAAGTTCGAAAGAACCATTACCACTCCTTTGGTTAGGAGGTGTACATCAGCATGATCAACTACGGTTGGTAAGATAAAAATATATTCTCACATTACAACTTATGTTGGTCGACGAGGACAAATTCTTGACCTTAGTTGGTCGGACACATTTTTATATTTGAAATTGAACCAAGTATGGCTGGTCGGGGATGAAAATCCATCAACTGTAGTTGGTCGACAAACATTATTTATCCACCTTGGTTGGTTGGAAACAGTTTGAACAATTTATACTCATTACTTTATTATTAAGTGATTGAACAACCTTGATACTTGTAAATTTTTATTATTAAGTTGGTTGATGAACAGCACGATATTGTTATCTTTTTAACAAATACATAGATACATATGCACAAATATAAAGGTGTTTGATAAACACAAGACAATAGCAAAATTGGCAAACAGAAAATGAAAGTCTTTTCATTAAAAATCTAGAATAAATTACAAGTTACATGAATGTACTAACTGTTACATTAAAAACCTATTCTATTGGTTTCTTTCCTTTATTTTTTGAAACAGGCTCCTCGCCAACAGGAGGATCCTCTAGGCAAAGAGGAGAATTAATGAAATTAACATCCCTGAGCATTCTGACGTTCATCACAGAAGGTGTATCCAAGAGATGCTCAGGACGAGACAATTCAACCTGAGAATGAAGGCTATAATCACCAAGGTACTTTGAAATCAAGCTACGAGGAATGGAACGAGCTGGGATCCATGCCATGTACAATTTGAAAGGTGGTACAGGCAGGTCTAATAATGATGGAGCATGATAATCCCATAAATAATGCCCTTGCTCCAATTTTAACACACCCAGTGCGTTCAACCATCCTTGCTTGTAACCTTCATTGTTGGCATGTTCAATACGAGCATCCAGATGAACAAGAGCTTCATTATATCCTGCCATCCAGAATTCCCTGGGTTGTTTATGAAATTGAAAGGTTAATCTGTCCAATTGCTCGAGAAGGTTTTTGGCAAAAAGATCCTTAGTATGAAGAGCAGACTTTGTCGCAGCCAGTTGATCTTCTAAAGATAAGTTTTTCTTGGACAATTCAGACAGAGCACGATCCTTAGCCTTCAGTTGGAACGCTTGAGTTTCCAGAGTAGATTGTGTGCGAGCCTCTTCAACGTTGCGACTAAGAACTCTTGATCGGCTCCGAGAAGAAACTGGAGAACTTTGCTCCTCGCCAATTCTTCCTCGTCCCCGAGAACCTCTTCCTCGTCCACGAGCAGTCCCAGAAATAGCAGATCTTCTTAAATCATCCAGCTCTTGCCTTAATTTGGCATTTTCGACCTCTAAGAAAGAAAAACCCTCATCAGTAACGGGCACTAGAGCATTAGAAGATGACGCTGCAGATTCATATTGAGCCAACTTTTTCTGTAAATTATTATTTTCTTGTTCTAAGATCTCGGCAATCTGCCTGCAAGCTTCAACTTCACCTTTTAGGGTCCTTTCCCTAATATCATATCCAGCAATGATCTTCTTATGGCCTGTTTCAGAAGAGAGCTGCTGGTATCTATTTTCATAATCCTTGTGCAATGAAGCCAATGATGCATTGTGTTGATTTTGAAGATCCTCTATGGAACCATGAAGTTCCTCGATCAATTCGTAGTATGCCACATTATTGGCCACAGATCTATCAAGTAAATCCTTCAGATACCGGTAAGCCTCAACTGCTTGTTCTGAGGCATCGTGACCAAGGATGTCAACAATCTCTGATACACTTAGGTCTGTATGACCAGCTTTATAATAGCCATTGCATTGTCGCATCAATTCAGTATCAGGAGCAGATATCAATTCCATTCTGGCCAAAAACTAATAAAGAAGAGGAAGCAGGAGTTAATAAATAAGAGCATACAGAGTATCAACAAAGAAGAGAAATGAAGATGTATTTTATTAGATCATCAAAAAGTTACATTGTTCGATTACAAGTAAGGAAATATAGAAATGATACCGAACAACTTCACACCTTTTCCTTGTCCCCCAAGACTTTCTCGGGAGGCTGGGACGAGGAGCTCGGTTGCTCGGTGGTAACAACGGTTTGATCAGCAAGAATCTTCTCGACAGGAGGAGGCATGGAAGAAATGTCCTCGTTGACAGAGGGTTGAGAAGCAGAGACTGGGTCACCCGTAGCCATAGAAGATTCATCTGAGACAGGCTCATCTTCTTCTTCTTCCACAATTGCTGGAGGAGGACCAGGGAGGTGTTGTTGGAATAGCTCATAATCGTCTTGGACCTTCAACTCTTGCAGAGCAGCTACCCAGCCATCGTGGAAGTATTTCAACTTCCCATATTGGACTTGGGATGTCATTGCAGCAATCCCTTTATCCCATCCTTTCTCCCAACCAGCACTGAAATGTTTCTTGATTGCGACCTTTCTCCTCAACTTCTCCGAGGAGAGCTTCACATCCAATTCCTCTTTTTTGACCTTGATATCTCGCAGGGTAGATAACTCTTCCTCTGCCTTTTTCAGCTGGCCATCATATTCCTGATGTTTAACCTCTAAACCTTTTACTTTCTCCTCCAAATTCTTGGAGGTTTCAGCCATTTTCACCTTCTCAGCTTCAGCCACAGCTAATTTCTTCTCCCAAACAGCTTTTTCGTCAACATACTGTTGACGAGATTCCTTTAAAGACTGGGTCAAACCCAACAGAGCATCCTCTACGCCTGACGAGGAGCTTGAAGCTTTAATAGCTTTATCCTTCTTCACAATATTATTAAAACAGTTCACCAACTGAAAGATGAGAAAAATAGCAAAGTCAATACAAAATGCAAGCTTTCAGAGAAAGAAAGAAAAATTAGAAGTATAAGAAATTTACTGAAGCAAGGTGACGAGCAGCTAAGGATGTCAGCATATCCCTAGGAATTCTTTCATCAATACCATGGACCTCGGGTACGACCGAGCTCATTGCAGAACTTGGAAGAGTGATGTTTGGAACATCAGTACCACCAGCAGGTAGGGAGGAGGCAGTTTCAGCCGGAGTAACTAAGGATGATTTCCTCAATCTCTTTAACGGGCGGTCATAACCTTCAACCAAAGAGGTCTTGGTCGGAGAGATTGTAATTACATCTACAGGAGCAGTTTTCTTGCTCGGAACCATTGGGGGCTTCTCGGCAGCTTTAGAAGACCCAACATCCACTTTTTTAGTCCCCTCTGGGGCATCAGTTTTACTTTTCTTGGCCCCAGAAACAGAAGTAACATCATCAAAGAGAGCAGGAGGAGCTCTTTTCTTACCCATCTTTTGACTTAAAGGAAGATGAGAATCTGAAGATGAACCTTCTGGAGTTGAAGCTGGTTCAACAGGGCGAGCAGTATAAGAGGTTGTGTAATTCTTATACTGTAGCAGATATGAGGCAGACCTGATGTGTTCGTCTGCAATGTTCTTGTGCAAACCCCAGATAAGTTTCAGGTGCTTGATATTAACCTCTGATTCTTTTGGAGTTCTTCTTTTGCTATCAACTGCAAATAAACACATAACGAGATATCAATCGTACATTTTGTCAAACATGATGAAAGCATAATTTCATAAATAAAATAAAATGAAAAATAAACCTATCCCATTGCCATATGGGGGGCATCTGGGACCGTTGTATACTTCATCTCCAGTTAAAGGGGCATATTGCCAATTTTTTATAACCAACCCATGTTCAAAATAATCTCTATTTGAGTCAGGGAGGTTAACTACAAGAGCCCTATTCAGAAACCTAGTTTTTAAGTAATAAATATTATCTAGAGTGGCCCAATTATAGCAATACATAATCTCAGGGATCCCAATACGAGTCCCATGAGTTAGATTTAATTTGTGTACCCCATTAATTATTCTCCATGAATTGGGGGCTATTTTTGCAGGGACAAGATCAAAATATTGACAAAACTCAAGACACAATGGATTTGGTGGAAAGGAAAAACCGCATTCAGCAATAAAAATACTGGGGAACCAATGTCCCTCAGCCAGACGAAAATAAGTTTGAGGTTCAGAAAGTTCCTCCAAGATTACCCAAGACGGGATGGAAAAGTCAGAGCGGAACTTTTCAAGAGATTCAATAATGTAAACCATGATGAATAAAAAAAAAAAGAAGGAAGAAAATCTTACAGGAAGGAAGGAGGTCTGCTGACAACTAACGAAGGAAAAGATGAACGCACAAGAGAGAAGGAGAGAATAGAAAGCTTGAAGGCAGAAAATTGGAAAATGTAGAGGACGGTATGGTTACCCAAGAAGTTTAAATACTTTGCATTGGGAAGCGGCGAAAGAAATGATTACCAAAAAGAAACTACTGAACTTCCGGTGGCTAAAAGGACAAAAACTACACGGAGATCGAAGCGCTTATAAAAAATTCAAAAAAAGGGCGAAAGCTGTGAAATGAGAAGGAAATTTGAACACAATGTTCCTGAAACCCAGGAAAAGTCATTTAATATTGCCATATACCGAGAAAGAATGTTCCATACTCCTCAAAGTTCGAAATATGAAACATTGGGGGCTTCTGTTGATACCAAAATTAATATGCTGATGTGGACGAATAATACGAAGACACGTGTCAATCTACGTGGCACGATAGCAGCGAGGAAGTTCATTTCCCGACCAACGATGCTTCTCTCCGAGCAACGAGGATACACCGAGGAACTCTAGCACACCAAGGAACTCTAGCGCACCGAGGTACTCTAGTTCTCCGAGGAACTCCTGATCAGCGAGCATCTATGGCGGTCCGAGCTGCACCTCGGTCGTATCATTAATTGCCAGATAATCAACAGTTCAGATATTCATTGAATGCTTATATTCTTGACGCGCACGCTGCATTAAATGTATTACCTTTTCACATGTATATCATTTAATGTATCGAACCTTTCATGTACAGCCTCAAGGCTATAAATACCTTGTATCAAACCCATTCATGGGGACCGGAATTTCTTGAGAGAACTTGTAATCAAGAATTCTGCAAACACTCAGCAATAACATAATAGTGGACGTAGGCTTTATTCCTAGCTGAACCACTTTAAAAATCTTTGTCTTATTTATTTATCTGTGATTGAATAATTAGAGCAATCTAGTTTTTTACATCAACAATATTGTATATATTTTTTTTTGAAAATGCACCTCTTGCAGCTGTGAGGTGTTGGCATGTGACTTTCTTGGATTGCCCCTCATGTCAGTGGGGGTATTCCTGCATACTACTGCTTATAGTCATAGAGGCTAGGTTGGAGAGGAGGGTGATCCCTGCCCCTTTCCCGAAAGCCTGACTTTATTAAAAAAACTGTTTGAATTAACCAGCCCCTTGTCTTTGGGGTCCTTGCTCTATATTCTCTTTAAGAGTTTCACTATTCTTTGTAATATTAAAGAGGAGGAATTTAATCTTCCCTCTATATTTTCTATTAATTTATGTCTGGGGTACTTCGCTCAGTATTCTTTCTCTTAGGATGGATTTACCTCCCAAGTGTAGTGAGCAAAGTTCCTGATTTTTTTGTACTCTCTTCTAAGTTAATAGGGAGTGTATATATATGTATAAATGAGCAAGCAAAGAAAATGTCAACAATGATCAAAAGTGTTGCTATTTAATTTCTTTACTTTTGTGTGCTGTTTACAATGTAGTATTGCTCTTAAAAAAAATTTACAAAAAAAAACTTTTCTGGTATAGGAGCAATCCTCGAAATCCATTACAAACATGCAAAACACAAACAAAACTTGTTAGCTGTTACTAAGCATAGTACCTCTTCAGCCACTTGCAGTTGATGGACTGGAGGCAATCACTCTCTGGTTATGATGCTTGGAAGTATCCCGACTTCCCCACTCCTCCGACGACAAAAGGGCCTTCCCGGTTAGGTTTGAATTTTGATGCTGACATACTACGAAGATGGTGAGTTGATGCTCGCAGGACTAAATCTCCCACCTGGAATTCTCTAGGCTTGACCAAGTTTTCGTAGGCCCTGGACAGTTGTTGAGTGTAGAATTTGAAATTCTCTCTTGCCTTGTCTCTATGCTCGTCCAGCGCCTCCAGTTGCACATGCCTTGGGTCTGGGACGAGCCTAATGCTAAGAGAAATTCTGGCTGAAGGTACCGCCAGTTCCACTGGTAGGACAGCTTCGGTCCCATATACTAGAGAGAAGGGGGTGAACCCTGTTGTCTTTCTTTTTGAAGTACGGTAGGCCCATAACACCATAGGAAACTTCTCATCCCATGCTCCCGGCATGTCCTCAAGCATTTTCTTCAAAATATTTATCAGGGTCTTATTGGTAGCCTCTGCTTGGCCATTGCCCTTGGGGTAAGATATGGTTGAGCTATTATGCACGATCTTTTACTTGTCTGTGAGGAAGGACATCTCTTTGCATAAAAATTGCTTCCCATTATCCGTTAGGATCACTTTGGGTATACCAAACCTGCAGATGATATACTCCTTTATAAACTGGGTTACCACTTGGGCGATGACTCTCCTTAAAGGAATGGCTTCTGCCTATTTGGTGTACAATTCTGTAGCCACAATGATAAAATCCTTGTCGTGATATGCTGGGGAGATCTTTCCCACTAGGTAGAACGCCCATGTGTGGAAGGGATAAGGGGCTTCCAAGCTTTGTAGACTGATGGAGGAGCGTGCACCATGTTTCCATGCACTTGACATGCTCTACACTTTTTCACATATCCAATGGAGTCAGCCTCCATGGTCGGCCAGTAGTATCCCAGCGTCATCAGTTGATCATACAACTTGGCACCTCCCATGTGGGAGGGCTCATGAGCTTCTTTCAGCACCCTTTCCACCTCTTCTTTGGCTACGCACCTTAGCGCCTTCTCATTGTACCCTTTCCTATATAGCTCTCCCTTGACTAAGTAGAAACGGGCTATCCTTTTTCTAAGGTAAATTTCATCCGCTCTCTCGGTAGGAAGCTCCCCATCTTTTAGATATGCTAGGTACGGTTGTCTCCAATCTTCAAAGGCTTCCATAAAGTTAGCCTCTGTCGGCTGGTCAAAATTAGCTTGGAACTTTAAATAACTTTGTTGCAAGCGGGCCGCTTCTACGCTTATGGCGGGCCAATAATACCCGCTTCGTTGCAGTCATCTGTAAAGGGGGATATTCGTATCTCCGCAGTGCTTCCGGTGCATTTCTATTAACCTCTCCTTAGCTTCTTGCTCCCCTACGCACCTTTCCAGAAACCCTCTGGGACTCTTGAAGTAAAGAGTTCCCTATAGCACATGATAGTTGGCTAACTCTAATATTTTCATTGTCCTTTCCCTGGTTTCAAGTTGCTTCTCTACCAGACGCCTCCAATCTTCCGGCTCGTTACTTGGGAATAAGGACTTTACAGTAGTGGGTACCGTTCTCCGCCTCACTGTGATGGTTGCTTCTGACTCCTCCATGTCCAACTTTTGTGCTATGGTGGCGAGCACGTCAGGTTACCTGTTCATCGTTCGCGCCTGCCTCTCCACAGTTACTTCCAAGAACTGTCCCAGCAGCCTTTGGATGATGTGCCTGTACGACGCTAAGTTGTCATGTTTAAGGGAAAACTCTCCATTGACCTGCCTTACTACCAGATTGGAGTACCCTCGTATACACAGTACCCTGATCCCTCTTCTGAGTGCTTCCAACGTCCCTAGAATGAGGGCTTCATACTCAGCTTCATTATTTCAGCATTTAAAATCCAATTTGAAAGAGAGGGTAATCTTCTCCTTCCCATCTGACAGTATGACGTCGGCTCTACCTGTTCCTTGAGCACTGGAACCATCAAACTCCATAAACCACTTCTTCACCTCCTCCGCCATGCATGCTTGAAAACTTTCTCCGGGCAGCTCTTCACTAGGTGGTTCGAAAACCCCACTCGAGAAGTGGGCCAACAGATCTGCTACTGCCTGGCTTTTAATGGCTTTAGGCACTACGCATTTTAGATCGTATTCTGACAAGATCAAAAACCACCTTGCTGCTCGTCCCACGAGTATAGTCCGCGCGATGAGGTACTTGATGGGATCACACTTGGTGACTATGTGAATTGTGAAGGTTAGAAGATAGTGTCTCAATTTCTGGGCTACAAATACCAGCGCCAGGCAGTGCCTCTCAACGCTGGTGTATCTCGATTCTGTTCCAGATATTACTCTTGACAGGTAGTAGATCAGCTTTTCCGCTCCTTCTTTCTCTTGCGCCAAGAGGGCCCCTATCGACCTCTCTGTAGAAGTAAGGTAGAGCAGTAGTGGTGCTCCGGCTTCGAGGGGAATCATCGTGGAAGGAGATGCTAGGATTTCTTTAATCTTCTCGAACCCACTCTCTTGCCTTTCTCCCCAAACCCACTTGGCTTTGTCTTTTAGTAGAGGAGCGAACGGATGAGTTACTTCTGCCAATGCAGGTATAAACCTCCGCAGGTAGGATACCTTTCCCAGGAAGCTCTTAAGTTGTCTTTGACTCTTGGGCGGTGGCATCATCACAATGGCTTTCATCTTCTCTGCATCCACTTGCACCCCTTGTCTATTTACCACAAAACCTAAGAATTTCCCTGCAGTAACCCCAAAGGCACACTTTGAGGGGTTCATTCTCATCTTATATCGACGACACCTTTCGAATACTATCCTAAGATCCTGAATATGCTTGTTTTCTTTCTTAGACTTCACCACCAGATCATCCACATAGAATTCTAGTATATCATGAAATAAGTCATGAAAAATTACCATCATGGTCTGCTGGTATGTGGCTCCAGCGTTCTTCAATCCGAAGGGCATGACTGTATAGTGAAAGTTCCCTAATGGTGTGCGGAAGGCAGTCTTCTCTGCGTCGGCGGGGTCCATTTTAATATGGTTATAACCAACATACCCGTCCATGAAGCTATACATCTCATGTCCCGCATTGGCATCCACTAAGTTGTCTATGCTGGGTAGTGGGAATTCATCCTTAGGACATGCCCTGTTCAAGTCATGAAAATCTACACAGATTCTGATTTGGGTCTTGTCTTTCTTTGCCACTGGCACTATGCTGGACAGCCATATGGGGTGCTGAATAGGCTTGATGAACCCTGCCGCTAACAACTTCTCCACCTCAGCTTTTATTTTCAAATCAAGGTCTGCTTTATATGTGCGTGTGGCTTGCCTTATCGGAAGGGCATTGGGAAGGATGTTCAATCTATGAGATCTCACTTCTGCGTCTATTCCTGGCATCTCCGTGTACTTCCAAGAAAATACATCAGTGAACTCCTTAAGTAGCTCAATGAGCTCTTCCTTCTGCTTCGGTTCCAGGCACTTGGAGATTAAAATGGGTCTACTCTCGCCCTCTTCTGTCCCCAACTTGATTTCCTCTAATTCCTGCAGCTGCTCTCTGGGTCCGTCTTGCATGCACTCTGGCGCTTCTTCTGGTTCCTCAACATGCTCAACAATATGGGATTCATCAATAATAAAACACTCGGGCGTCGGGTCGATGCTCTCATCCCAGAACACCGTCTGCGCAGACCGTTATAAACGGTAGATGATCTTTCCATCAGGCAAGACCACTTTCTTGCAAGTTCGAGGGGGTCTAGTTACCTCCGCTACTTTCCTCTTGCCTTTTGCCATATGGGGGATTATCCTCTCCCCTAAACGGTCATGAACGGATTTCTTTTGTGGGACCCTTCCCTCAGTTACCTTGATTCCTACTAGTTTTCTTGTAGAGACCTTTCTTTCCTCATCTAACTCGGTGTAGAAGGCATCATCTACCAGGTGGGCCTCCTCAACGGTGAAGGGTCTCTGCGTGGCCTTGATCACTATCTCTGTACCTCTAATGTTTGCCTTCGCGCATTAATGGTAGGTGGAAGGCACTACGCCATGAGTGTACATCCATACCCTTCCAATGAGTAATTGGTAGCTGGTGTTAGCGTTAATAACATGAAATTTGATATGGGAGGTGAAATTTCCCAACTTAATTCCCACATTCACGTATCCAATAGACTGCATTCGGGCGTTGTCGAATCCGGAAATTACTAGCGGTACCGAAACCACCTTCTCCTGGTCAATTCCTGTTTCATATAATGTACTGATGGGCATGATGTTAATGGATTCTCCTCCATCCATCAACGCCCTGGGAAATGAGACTCCATTAATTATGGCTGTGACGTACAACGGGCGATTATGGAAGTAGGGCACCACCCTATCTGCTTCTGAAAACACCACTTCAGAAGTATACTTCTTAATCATCTTTCCGATTGGCCCCTGCCAATTTAGCGAAGGGTCTCCCCGCTGCTGCACTGCCTCCAAGACTTTCCTCGTGATGGACACCCTCGTGTTGTACGTCACCCCTATCTGGTCGAAAAACCACCTGAACTTGGGGCTCCTTGCTATGGCCTCACATTCGGAATCTAAGTCTACCTCGTACGTCTGAGCACTGCAAACATACTCCGCCTCAGAGGTCCCTCCCTCATCTAGAACGAGAATGATGTCTACCTCGCCTTCTGAGAGGGCCACTTCCTCAACTTCCCCACTTCCATTTTCTTATTCCGGAGTGAAGAACCACTCCTCTTGCTTTCTTTCTAGCTCAAGTTTGTTCAGTGATAGATTTTCTAACTCCTCGCATAACTGCTCGCCACTCTCCCGCTTCATAAGACTTCTTGTAGCTTCTTCGTCGTAGGCAACTACCATGTTGGCGGTGCCAAAGTGATGCGCAGGAAGTGGGTTCTCATTAACATCCACAGGGGGTATCTTCAAGGTACCGTTGGCCATCTGCTCACCAATGATCCTTCGCAAGTAGTAACAATCCTTGGTAGAGTGCTGCACTCGTTAGTGCAATTCGCAGTACTTTGGATTGGCCTTGTCAGCTGCAGTGGGGGTTTCTCCTTTTAGGTGGGGAGGTCCTGCTACACCTTCTCGTACTAAGGTGCGGTAACAATCCATAGCCTCAGCTACGCTGCATGGTAGTGGTGGCGGGGCATCTTCCCCAAATTTTCTCTTGTTGCCGGGACTGTCAGTCTTGGCCCCAGAGCCTCCCTTCTTCCCTTTGTTATTCCCGTCCACATAGTTAACCGCTTGCCTCCTCGAAATTTGAAACCTCCCGGGGGTCAGTGGAACTTGCGTCCTCCAACCCGGGGCTCTTGGTTTGATTATCATAGCTATGTTGTTGGCGGCCCTGGTGAATTCTCTAAAAGTTCCATCTCTAGTTTCGTTGATCAAGTGCAGCTTGTACTCTTCTAAGAGTCCTTCCACACATATCTATAGCAACCTGGCCTCCGCCACGTCCTCGTGGACATCTAAGGCCCTCTCACGAAATCGCTTGATGTAGTACATCAACTCTTCTCCTGGCTTTTGGACCTCTTGCGCCAAGTGCCTCAGTGTAAATTCATCCTCCGCTATAAAAAACTTCTGGAGGAACTGCCTGCGTATCTCTTCCCAAGTAAGGACGCTGTTAGGCGCCAAGTGGGAATACCATGTATAAGCCTTCCCAGTGAGAGTCTTAGAGAACTCCCACAACCTCAGGTTCTTATCGCCAGGATGTACTCCCAGGTACTCGATGAACCTCTTCAGGTGCTCTCTAGGGTTCTCCCCCCTACCGCCAAACTTGATAAATTTTGGTGGAATATACCCCTCAGGGTATGGCTTCTCACTTACTTCCTGTGGATAGGGGTCTTGTAACTCCTCGTATAGGTGGGAACCCTCTCTCTAAGAGGAGGAGAGGAGCTTCCTCACTTCTTCCATAGTAACAGCCTTAGAGGGTGACTCCTCCAAACACGTGCTTTTAGCAGCTGGAGACCCTGTTGGCGCCAGGACCTGCTCCGGCCCCACCTTCCGAGATGAAATCGTCTCTGCTGGAATCGTAATAGGAGTGGCTACCCCTCCAGAAGGGGCAGCAGCAGGTGTCACGCAACCTTGACCAAAGCTTGATAGATCCACGTTGTTTTGCTTTAAAAAGTAAAAAAACATCGCCATAAGATTCATACCTGCCATTGGAGCCACTGCCGGCGAACTGGTCTGCCCTCCCTGAGGCGCTGGCGCCTTGGCTCCGATCACCACAACTTCTTCCTGAGTAGTCTGGTCACTGTGAGCTCCATTACCAGACGGAATGTCCTAAAAAACCAACTGCTTAGAGACATTGAAACCTTCTTTGTCCATGGAAGCGAGGATACCTCCCCAGCGGAGTCGCCAAATGTAGGAGGGTAGTGAGACTGGGGTCTATGAATAACTGGAAAGGGTGAGGCGTGACCCACTCCAATCGACGCTGCCTGCAAGGTCTTGAAGGTCTCCTGGTGCAACTTCTGAAGAAAACTTCTCCTTCTGGTAACAATGGAACTCAAGCTTCAACTCACTCCCTGCAAGAAGATGAACTTTCACAGCAAAAATAGTAATTTTCTCAAGGGAAACACCTGAGAGTGATGGTTGTCAGGGGGGAGTGAAGGAACAAGGCACTCAGCACTATAAGAATGAGCAGGGAGAGAATACTAGGTAGGTCTGGTGATATATTAGCAGAGTAACAGTGCAATTTCTATTGTCCTTCTCTTGACCTTGCCTAGAGGTCTATTTATAGTGGGGCGTTAGGGGTGAGTGGCATTTTTGGGCGCCAAAATTGAGAGAGTTGGTGGGTAACAATGTCTGAAGTGTACCATTTGTCCCTACCTGTAGGCAGCCTGCCTGTCCCCTCTGCAGGCGCCACCTGGCGTCGACCAAAAGTCAAAAAGCACATATGTCCCCTAATGGAGACAAAATATCAGATTTGGTAGTTATATTTTGAAACGGTAACTTGTGGTTCAATTTTGCAAATCTTGAGAGAGGAGACCTTAAGGACTCCTTTCCTCTAAAAAATGTTGTTTTTCTTGAGAGGGACCTTGAGGAGCCCCTCTTCTGGAAAATATATTTTCTTGTAAAGAGTTTATTTCTTGTGAGTAGCCAGCTCTTTGGCTGCTCACTTCACTTGTGATCAAGTGTGAAGTGTGTGTAGTCTTGAGTGACTTCTGGGTCTTCCTACTAGTATTCTCTCAATCCTATAGCGCTAAGTGGTTGAGCTTGCTCAACATACCTTGTTCCTCATCCGCCAATCCAAAAACTCCCAGGAGGTCCCAACGCGCCTGTTCGAGCCCTGCTTGCTCGACTAGGCAACCTGTACAAGAAAGTAAAGTGTTAGTGTTGTTGTTCATTTAGAGACTGATGTTTCATGATGAGGAGTTTCTCGTGATAGCTGCTCCCTCAATATGAGTTTCTGTCGAAACCCTTGTAGCGGCACTTCTCGAATAACATTTTGCAGTGACCTTTGCAGTGGCGCTGAGCCTTGCAGTGACGCTGACTCTCTCGACTGTCATTACTGCAGTGACCCTTGCAGTGGCGCTGACCCTTGCAGTGGTAACTCTTAATTTTGGATTTCTGTGGTAACCCTCGCGGGCACCTCTCGAATGTTATTGCTGTAGTGACCCTTGTTGTAGTGGCGCTGACGCTTACAGTGGCGCTGACCCTTGCAGCAGCATTGACACTTGCAGCGGCGCTGACACTTGCAGCGGCGCTGGCACTTGAAGCGGCGCTGACCCTTGCAGCGGCGCAGACACTTGCAGTGGTGTTGACCCTTGCAGCGGCGCAGACACTTGCAGCGGCACTGACCCTTACAGCGGCGCAGACACTTGCAGCGGTGCTGGCACTTGAAGCAACGTTGACCCTTGCAGCGGCGCAGACACTTGCAACGGTGCTGACCCTAGTGGCGCTGAACCTTGCAGCGGCGCTGACACTTGCAGCGGCACTGGCACTTGAAGCGGCGCTGGCACTTGAAGCGGCGCTGACCCTTTCAGCGGCGCTGACACTTGCAGCGGCGCAGATACTTGCAGCGGTGCTGACCCTTTCAGCGACGTTGACCCTTGCAGCGGCGCTGAACCTTGCAATGGCTTTTGGACTTCTAGGTGACCCTCGCAGACACCTCTCGGATGTCATTAATAAAGAAGCATTTTATTTTATTTGCTTTTTTTTATTGATAGACACCCATCTACAAATTTATTTCAGACTTAAAAAATTTATTTCGAGATAAAAATATTTCAGACTTAAAAAATTTATTTTAAAAATGTTCCAAAATATTTATGCAAATATTAAAAACTCCAATTAAATTATTTTACCAAAATTGGGAGTCGAGTAATGGGAACAAATGATTGTTGAAGACGCACGATGCATGATAGAACAATGTTGATGCACTACGCATGTATGAAGGTAGTGGGTGCGTGATAACTTCGGATCTAAGTCGAGGCCGTCATGGATGAACGTGGAGACGTGCCTAATGTAGCGGTCAGACATACTTGAAGTGATCTATGATATTCCGAAAGATTTCCTAGATACTAAACGAACATTTATGAAATCATGTCCTTACAGTCTTTGTAGGAGGGTAGTGAGACTGGGGTCTATGAATAACTGGAAAGGGTGAGGCGTGACCCACTCCAATGGACGCTGTCTGCAAGGTCTTCAAGGTATCCTGGTGCAACTTCTGAAGAAAACTTCTCTTTCTGGTAACAATGGAACTCAAGCTTCAACTCACTCCTTCCAAGAAGATGAACTTTCACAGCAAAAATAGCAATTTTCTCAAGGGAAACACCTGAGAGTGATGGCTGTCAGTGGGGAGTGAAGGAACAAGGCACTCAGCACTATGAGAATGAGCAGGGAGAGAATACTAGGTAGGTCTGGTGATATTTTAGCAGAGTAACAGTGCAATTTCTATTGTCCTTCTCTTGACCTTGCCCAGAGGTCTATTTATACTGGGGCGTTAGGGGTGAGTGGCATTTTTGGGCACCATTTGTCCCTACCTATAGGCAACCTGCCTGTCCCCTCTGCAGGCGCCACCTGGCGCCGACCAAAAGTCAAAAAGCACATATGTCCCCTAATGGAGACAAAATATCAGATTTGGTAGTTATCTTTTGAAACGGTAACTTGTGGTGCAATTTTGCAAATCTTGAGAGAGGAGACCTTAAGGACTCCTTTCCTATAAAAAATGTTGTTTTTCTTGAGAGGGACCTTGAGGACCCCCTCTTCTGGAAAAGTCATTTTCTTGTAAAGAGTTTAATTCTTGTGAGTAGCCAGCTCTTTGGTTGCTCACTTCACTTGTGATCAAGTGTGAAGTGTGTGTAGTCTTGAGTGACTTTTGAGTCTTCCTACTAGTATTCTCTCAATCCTATAGCGCTAAGTGGTTGAGCTTGCTCAACATACCTTGTTCCTCAGCCGCCAAGCCAAAAACTCCCAGGAGGTCCCAACGCGCCTGTTCGAGCCTTGCTTGCTCGACTAGGAAACCTGTACAAGAAAGTAAAGTGTTAGTGATGTTGTTCATTTAGAGACTGATGTTTTATGATGAGGAGTTGCTCGGGATAGCTACTCCCTCAATATGAGTTTCTATCGAAACCCTTGTAGCTGCACTTCTCGAATAACATTTCTGCAGTGACCCTTGCTCGGGGTAACTCTTAATTTTGGATTTCTGTGGTGACCCTCGCGGGCACCTCTCGAATGTTATTGCTGTAGTGACCCTTGTTGTAGTGGCGCTGACGCTTGCAGTGGCACTGACCCTAGTGGCGCTGACCCTTGCAGCGGCGTTGACACTTGCAGCGGTGCTGGCACTTGAAGCGGCGCTGACCCCTGCAGCGGCGCAGACACTTGCAGCGGCGCTGACACTTGCAGCGGCGCTGACACTTGAAGCGGCGCTGACCCTTGTAGCGGCACAGACACTTGCAGCGGCGCTGATCGTTGCAGCGGCGCAGACACTTGCAGTGGCGCTGACCCTTGCAGCGGCGCTGACCCTTGCAGTGGCGCTGACCCTTGCAGCGGCACTGGCACTTGCAACGACGCTGGCACTTGAAGCGGTGCAGACACTTGCAGCGGCGCTGACACTTATAGCGGCGCTGGCACTTGAAGCGACGCAGACACTTGCAGCGGCGCTGACCCTTGCAGCGGCGCTGGCACTTGAAGCGGCGCTGACCCTTTCAGCGGCGCTGACACTTGCAGCGGCACAGATACTTGCAGCGGCGCTGACCCTTTCCGCGACGCTGACACTTGCAGCGGCGCTGACCCTTGCAGCAGCGCTGAACCTTGCAATGGCTTTTGGACTTCTGGGTGACCCTCGCGGACACCTCTCGGATGTCATTAATAAAAGAAGCATTTTTATTTTATTTACTTTTTTTATTGATAGACACCCATCTACAAACTTATTTCAGACTTAAAAAATTTATTTCGAGATAAAAATATTTCAGACTTAAAAAATTTATTTTAAAAATGTTCCAAAATATTTATGCAAATATTAAAAAATCCAATTAAATTATTTTACCAAAATTGGGAGTCGAGTAATGGGAACAAATGATTGTTGAAGACGCACGATGCATGATAGAACAATGTTGATGCACTACGCATGTATGAAGGTAGTGGGTGCGTGATAACTTCGGATCTAAGTCGAGGCCGTTATGGATGAACGTGGAGACGTGCCTAATGTAGCGGTATCAGACATACTTGCAGTGATCTATGATATTCCCAAAGATTTCCTAGATACTAAACGGACATTTATGAAATCATGTCCTTATAGTCTTCATTCTTTTCTATTTCAAGAATTAATGTGTCTCTAAGGGAGAGGCTGCTGTGCTCAATGATTTCAGCATCATCCTTAGAAATGTCATTGTGATTGATATTCTTAAGTTGATTGGCCTCCTTTAGAATAAGGTCTTTGGTTTTGTCTTGGGATTTTCATTGAGGAGATGAATTTTTAGCTTCATTCATGTTATCCTTCTCAACATTATTAGTAAGTGGCAATGAGTCTGCTAAGTTTAAGGCTAACTTTTCTGTGTCAAAAGGTTCATTGATGATAATCGTTATTTCAACGGTATTTAATACTCCTTAGAAGTCACTCTGTTCTCTCTTCTACTCATAAAACATCACACTGCCCATTGATCAGGATCATCAAATTATTATATCAAAAAAATGAAAAAACACTTCAAAACCATAATCATTGGATCATTTATCTTTTTCTCACTAAGAACACTATCATTTATTGTCCTATAACTATATTCTCTTCATCCATTGGTGCCAACTTACCTGATCGTATGTGTAATTCTTGTTCTCTATCCCTCTAAGCCAGTGCCTTTAAGGGTCCACATTTATTATCAGACATTTATATATATGTGTTTCTCATTATTATGACAATCATAAAATCTCACTTTCCTCACTATTATTGCATTAATATTGTCTCTTCACCACCTCATTATTTACTCCATATTAAACTACTTTCTTAGATTTGGTACTCCATTGGGGTGCTATTATTGTCGAAATGGTAATAGAAAATATTAATCGAACTTTGTTTAATGATACTCATAAGAGATCGTATTTCTTCAATGATTGATCCCTCTTAGAACACGACTACCACCAAGAGTCGTGAGACTGACCAAGTGTAATACCCCGTATTTTTTGGCGATATTTATTTTGGGATTAATTAATTAAATGAGAATTAATTAGGAATTAATCCGGGTAAAATACTAGCGAGATGTGAGTTGGTATTTGACTATATTGAGTATATATGATGTTATATGAATATTGAATTATGAAATTTGTCATGAGATTGATATACGACAATTTGGTCATTTTATTGGGACGCATGGACAGTCGCGTCAGGTTATAATTATTTTAATTGTAAAAGTGAATTTAAATTATATTAACCATATGGTCGTTTTGAGTGCGCCAACGCGTCCGGAAGGGTCGAGATAGTCAGAAAATACTAGCCGGGGGTTTGGTTTGGGTCCCGGGGTATTTTTAGGCCATACCGGCATCTTATAAGGGTAGTTTGGTAATATTGTATTTTTGGGAATTAATAATGACAAAAATTAGGAGTCTTTATCTGATTGAGAATAGACCCACTAAACCCACTAACCAACCCTTAATGACCCAATAAGCTATGGGGGTTAGCAAATTAGGTTTCCAAAACATTCCCAAAGAAAACCCTAGCCACCATTGGAGATATAGCTTGGAGAGAGAGAGATAGAAGGGAATTCTGCAGAAAAGCTCCATCAAACCATCACCAAATTCAGTGACACTAGAGGCAAGTGATTTAAATTGATTTAATTCAGAGAATGTTTCTTCCATGTTAGATAAATTGACAGATTTACATTTATTCTTGAAAGTTAAATAGAAACCCATTTGAATTGGACTCAGGACTTAAACTTTGAGGACAAATTGCATGTAGAATAGTATGGAGATGATTATTCTGATATTAATATATGTTGGATGTAACAAAAACGGATCTAGAATGGACTTATATAGGATTTAAAATTCTAGGTTTTATGTTCTTGAAAATTTGGGGAAAAGGGTAGAGATTTGATGAATTAATGATGTTTAGGATGTGTAAATTCCTTGAAAGATGTTAGTATATGATCTTAGTATGTTTTAGGATGATTGGAGACCTTAAAACATTGTTGGGACGAATTTTGGTTGAGATTAGAAGTGTAGAAATTGGTGAGAAACGAATATAGAAATTCTGGGCTTGAATCTGGTCACTCGTTAGAAGACCTACCCAGGTCGTTCGAACGAGCTTCTAACGAGTTGATAGTTTGGGGTTCTAACGAGAGGGATGTTCGTTCGATAATCTCGTTCGAACGAGATCTCATTAGATAGCCCAGTTCGTTCGAACGAAATCTCGTTCGAACAGCCTCGTTCGAACGAGACTTCTAACGAGCTGGCAGTTTAGGCCTTTTTGGCCTGTTTTGATTTTGGGAGTCCCGTAAACTTGTTCGAGGTTAGAGATAACATTCCTTTGATGGTGTATTAGTATACTTGGGACATTTGGGATATAATGAGGAGTAAATTATATAAGTGTGGATCAAATCGAATAGACATTTGAGTCGAGACGTGAGTGCCTACTACGACGTGAGAATAAATTATGGCGCGTATAATTATGGACCGGGATTATATAAGTTGTATATATATTAAGTTGGTACGAGAATGCGATAAGTACTACAATTAAACTACGGTGATTACTAAGATGTGTGCTTACTTAGTATTGGTATATGATTTGTGTGTATGACATACCTACCATACTTGCTATCACGGGAGGTTTGCGTTCGCTTAGGGCCCTCTAATCCTTGTGTTGCCCGGATTTAGACTGGTTACCTCGATGAACATAGGTCAGAGAAGGACTTATTGGGATGTTAATAAGTCTGCTGATCGTGGGAGCGCAGGTATGTGCGTGACCCATGTGATGTGACTGTGTTCGCCTCCATTATTTGTGATGTTGTTATCTGTGAACTATTCCTGAGAGATTCGGAATATGTGATCCTTATGTACGTGATGTACCGGGTTGGATAGCAGAGTATGTGTGCACCGCAGCTTAGTCTCGGGGTGCTTATATTGTATATTTATGTTGTGGCAAATATACGCTTAATAAACGGGGAACTTTCATATGGTATTGTGTATAACTACGGAATAACAAAAGGGATGATCTATAATGAGTCGTATTACTTTTACGTGAGAACCTGAATTTACTTTAAACCCCTATTTAATTGCGAGCGTTATAATGTTAATGGGAACCGAGTAATAAGGGTCTACCTATGGCAGTCTAGCTAGATATGATGTCACTTAGCTAGTGGTTTGTGTCATTTTAGATAGGTACTTACGTTAGGAATGCACAGTTAGACGAGAGGTGAGAATTTCATGTGAGTGCACGTCCTAACACGTACTTTGCATTTAATGTTTTAAATGTTTTTAAAGCACTTGCAGGTTTTTAAAATATCTCCACATTCGGGCTCTGACCCGTTTGCTTTCAAATATATTTTTTTTTTGTAAAACCATTTTAGGTGCCCAGCCACAAGGACACCATGCATAGGATACTCATTCAGTGGACGAGCTGTAGCTGTTTGTGGAAGTTACAGGGATTTGCTTTTAGATGCTTCTATCATTTGGATTCCATCTTCAGTATTCCTCAGTTTTAGGGCATGTTGCCCAGTTCCATTAGAGTTACATTTCCATTACAGTTTTCAGACTTTGGCATGTATTGATTCAGTATTCAGTTTAATTATTTCAGTTTGTGGATCTGTAGTGAGTAGTTTTCCTCCAGACTTTATTTACATTATGTGATGGTTATTCTATTTACTTCGGTATGGTGAATGGTGTTATTATTCTTCATTACACTTGTTGCATGTTAATCAGACTTATTAAAATTTGACAACTTACTTTTTAAATACTAGGTGGTTAGTAATCATTAAAATGTTTTCGACAGTGATGCTATTAACTGGACCAACTTGGCATTTTGAATTAATTTAATAAAGGAGTAGCTACCCGGTATTTAATTAGTCGGGGTGTCACAGGTGGTATCAGAGCATCAGGTTCTAGTGTCCTTTAGGATCTGTACGGCTATTATGTTTCCGCTAAGTTTCTTTGATATAGTGCCCTATATTTTAGGACTGTTGTACTCTTTTTGTGTATGCTTCGTTCTTCAGCTATTTTAAGTTTATAAACAGTGAACTTATAAACTTTATTCTTATTTCCGATGCCTCCACGACGTGCACGACGAGTTCCCAGGGATGCAACGCCCGAACCCCAGCCCGCTCCAGTTCAGGGCATGATGAACGCCGCTGAGGTTGTAGCTATTGTAGCCCAAGCGGTAAATGCCGCAATTGCCGTAGTTCAGCAGGCACCACCTCAGGCGCCGGTTGCCGCGCCAGTTTAGGCAAATGCATTCCCGTCTGCTTGGGAGCGTGTACGTGACGCTTTTCAGAAAGCGCATCCGCCAGAGTTTGCAGGTAGCTCAGATGTGGTAGTATCGAGCCAGTGGAGGAAGGATATGCAGAGGCACTTGAGGATGTATGAGTGCACGGACGTTCAGAAGCAGGTGCTAGCTACTTTCAAGCTAGTTGGATCTGCACTGCAGTGGTGGGAGTCTATTACAACCGTGGAGGAGAGGGATACTCTCACTATTCAGGACTTTTGGGTGCGGTTCGACCGCAAGTACTTTTTCGTCGGCTATTCACACGGAAATGAGGAGGAAACTGATGAATCTGAAGCAAGAGGGTAAGACCGTGGCCGAGTATGAGGCCGAGTTCACGAATCTGTTGAATATCGTTCCGGATGAGATACCGACAGAAAAGAAGAAGATTGAGAAATTCACCGACGGGTTGACATGGAGAATCCGTCAGCATCTGTTAGGGAACCTTTTGTTGGCCACTTATTCTGATGTGGTTAACGCTGCTTTGTTACACTGCCAGGATCACCGCTTTCATATGGCTGAGGGCAAGAGGTCGGGAGAGTCTAGCCATCAGGGCAGGACAGGAGGACATGGTGCCGGTGGGGCACAATCTGTTCAGGGGCAGAGACAGGGTGAGCAGGGTTCTCAGCAGGGGGATCAGAAGAGGTTCAGATCAGGGAATTACAGGCACGGACAGGGAGGTTTCCGTCAGGGCCATCAGGGTCCAAACGGCCATCAGGGCCAACAGGGGCAGAATGGACAGCAGTTTCAGCAGGGCCAAGGGAGGAACGGTAACGGCCACCAAGGCCGGGGACCGCAGGGGCAGAGAGGAGGGAACTTCCCAGGGAAGTGTTTTGTTTGTGGCAAGACTAACCATAAACGATAGGATTGTCCTGATAGGGGCAGGGCCCTACAGCAGCAGCAGCAGGGTGCTCACCAGGAGCCGCAGAGGCCTATGTTTCCCGTCGCTCTCCCCGCACCGCCACAGATGGTAGCATTGCCACCCATTCCAGCAGTCCCAGTTCAGCAGGGGCAGCTACAGTATGGACGTTTCTACAACGTCCACCAGGCAGCAGTTCCACAGGAACCGCCCGCGATTGAGGGTACGTTTCCTATCCATGGCACTATGGGTCGGTATTATTTGATACGGGGGCTACACATTGTTTTATATCTACACATTTCGCGAAAGCCTTAGGATTGTTAGCTACGGCAGAGAGCACAGTGACGTGTGTCGACTCACCATTTGGGAGTGGGTCACTTATATTCTTTATATGCCGGGGAGTGGGGGTAGAGATTGGTAATCTGGTATTACCTGCAGATATGTTGGTATTAGATATGCATGTTCACGATGTGATTATCGATATGGATTGGCTCGCTGATTATAGATCCATGATTGATTGCTTCGGTGGGAGCATTGTTATTGCCATTCCGGGGCAAGAGATGTTTGTAGTGGCGATGCCTCGCCCAGAGGGAGGCTCGACCGCTCATTTGTATTACCTAGAGGAGGATACCTCTAAGGAGGTTGTGATTCCTTTAGATTCGATCCCAGTCGTCAGGGAGTATTCGGATGTGTTTCAGGAGATACCAGGCCTACCCCCCAGTCGAGAGATAGACTTTGTTATAGACCTATTACCAGATACGAGGCCTATAGCACGCGCACTGTACCGTATGGTTCCGGCAGAGATGCGAGAGCTACGAGACCAGATAGAGCAGCTGTTAGGTCAGGGCTTTATTCGCAGGAGTACCTCACCTTGGGGCGCTTTAGTTTTGTTTGTGAAGAAGAGGGACGGTTCACTAAGATTGTGTGTGGACTACCGAGAGTTGAATAAGGTCACGATACAGAATAAGTATCCGTTGCTTCGAATCGATGACTTATTCGACCAGTTGAGAGGAGCTTCTTTCTTCTCGAAGATTGATTTGAGATCGGGATACCATCAGTTGCGTATCAGGGAGGAGGATGTCTCGAAGACTGCATTCTTGTCGAGATATGGTTCTTACGAGTTTCGGGTTATGCCATTTGGTTTGACCAACGCTCCAGCAGTGTTTATGGACTTGATGAACAGAGTGTTCAGGAATTTCCTAGATCCGTTTGTCATTGTTTTCATTGATGATATTCTGGTTTACTCCCAGACAGAGGAGGAGCACGTCGAGCATTTGAGGCAGGTTTTGCAGACGCTGCGTCAGCACGAGCTGTATGCAAAATATGAGAAATGCGGGTTTTGGCTGAAGGAGGTCCAGTTTTTGGAACACATTATTTCCGACCGGGGAATATCTGTTGATCCGGGGGAGGTATCCGCGGTGAGGGAATGGGGACGGCCCATGACACTGACTGAAATTCGTTGTTTCTTGGGCTTAGCAGGATACTACAGGAGGTTCATTCGGGGATTTTCGAAGATAGCGGGTCCTTTGACACATCTGACTCGTAAGGGTGTGCCATTCATCTGGAGTGATGCCTGTCAGTTGGCATTTGATGAGTTAAAGGACAAATTGACCTCAACACCTATGTTAGCATTGCCGAGACCGGGAGCTGAGTATTTGGTTTACACCGATGCGTCTTTTCAAGGGCTTGGAGGTGTATTACAGCAGGAGAGATAGGCCATAGCTTATGCTTCCCGTAAGCTTAAGCCTCACGAGAAGAATTACCCCACGCATGATTTGGACTTGGCGGCAGTGGTATTTGCCCTACGGATTTGGAGGCACTATCTTTTGGGGGAGAAGTTCCAACTGTTCACGGACCACAAGTCCCTACAATATATGTTCACGCAGAAGGAGTTGAATTTGTGGCAGCGTAGGTGGCTTGAGTTTGTGAAAGACTACCAGTTCGATATCCAGTATCACCTAGGTAAGGCTAACGTGGAAGCAAACGCGTTGAGCCGTAGGCCAGCAGATGAGGTGGCAGAGGTGTGGAAGGCAAAGTGGAAGGAGTTGGGTCACCAGGATGCAGTGGCCCGATCTTTCATGTCTGTGATGACCGTTACACCGCAAATTGTCACGAAGGTAGTACGGGCACAGGCTAATGACTCGTTCTGTCAGGAGCAGATAGTTCGATTACTAGCATAGGGAGCTGAGTCCTATACCGTCAGCTCAGACGGGGGATTACGCTTCAATGGGAGATTGGTAGTTCCGGAAGGGGAGAAATTACGACACGAGGTGATGGCAGAGTCGCACGGCTCACGGTTCGCGGTACATCCCGGAGGGGACAAAATGTACCAAGACATGAGACGACAGTATTGGTGGAGCGGTATGAAGAGAGATATTGCTGAGTTTGTTTCGAAATGCGCCACTTGCCAGCTAGTAAAAGTGGATCATCAGAGACCGACAGGACTTCTACAGCCGTTGGAGGTCCCGGTGTGGATGTGGGAGAGCATATCCATGGACTTTATCACGGGGTTGCCTACGTCGCAGAGGGGCCACGGCTCCGTTTGGGTAATTGTGGACAGGTTGTCCAAAGTCGCTCACTTTTTACCCGTAAGGACTGACTACACTACGGGACAGTATGCCCAGCTCTTCACTTCAGAGGTTGTGAGACTTCACGGTGTGCCCCTAAATATCGTGTCTGACAGAGACAAGATATTTGTTTCGCGGTTTTGGGAGAGTTTCCAGGAGGCCATGGGCACGGAATTGCGGTTGAGTACGGCTTATCATCCAAAGACCGATGGGCAGACAGAGCGCACAAATCAGATGTTGGAGGACATGCTACGCATGTGCATTATTGACTTTGGGGGTGGATGGGAGCAGTACCTTCCACTGGTGGAGTTTGCTTACAACAACTCCTATCAGTTCACTATTGGCATGGCTCCATTTGAGGCATTGTACGGTAGGCCTTGTCGTTCCCCAGCATGTTGGTTAGAGGTGGGGGACAACAAACTACTTGGGCCGGAAGTGATTCAGGATACTTCGACAAGGATTGAGTTGATTCGGAGTCGCATTCGGGTAGCTCAAGACCGGCAGAAGAGTTATGCTGATGCGAAGAGGTTTTTCAGGGAGTTCCAAGTGGGGGACCAGGTTTTGCTCAGAGTATCTCCTATGAAGGGGATTATGCATTTCGGGAACAAGGGGAAGTTGGCACCGAGGTATGTGGGGTCGTTCCCTATTATTGAGCGGATT
This sequence comes from Sambucus nigra, assembly GCA_949130495.1. Lineage (NCBI taxonomy): Eukaryota > Viridiplantae > Streptophyta > Magnoliopsida > Dipsacales > Adoxaceae > Sambucus > Sambucus nigra. Next base: position 537,706,434 of record OX422215.1, on the reverse strand, counting down.
GGACCAGTTGCGTATAGACTCGGGTTACCAGAGCATTTACACCGGATTCACGATGTATTTCATATTTCCTCGCTAAGGAAATATCTCAGAGATGATTTGGCTCATTCTCACATCGCTTTGGAGGAGATTGATTTACAGTCTGATAGCTCCTACGAGGAGGGGCCGATTGCTATTTTGGACCGAAGTGAGAGGAAGCTGCGGTCAAAGATAGTTTCGTTAGTGCGTGTTCAGTGGCGACATCACAATGTCGAGGAGTCCACATGGGAGCGCGAGGATGAGATGCGCGAACGTTATCCAGAGTTGTTTTTAGCAGGTACTTTCTAGTTCCAAATTTCGGGACGAAATTCAGTTATTAGAGGGGAAGTATGTAATACCCCATATTTTTTGGCGATATTTATTTTGGGATTAATTAATTAAATGAGAATTAATTGGGAATTAATCCGGGTAAAATACTAGCGAGATGTGAGTTGGTATTTGACTATATTAAGTATATATGATGTTATATGAATATTGAATTATGAAATTTGTAATGAGATTGATATACGGCAATTTGGTCATTTTATTGGGACGCGTGAGACAGTCGCGTCAGGTTATAATTATTTTAATTGTAAAAGTGAATTTAAATTCTATTAACCGTATGGTCATTTTGAGTGCGCCAACGCGTCCGGAAGGGTCGAGATAGTCAGAAAACACTAACCGGGGGTTTGGTTTGGGTCCCGGGGTATTTTTAGGCCATACCGGCATCTTATAAGGGTAGTTTGGTAATATTGTATTTTTGGGAATTAATAATGACGAAAATTAGGAGTCTTTATCTGATTGAGAATAGACCCACTAAACCCACTAACCAACCATTAATGACCCAATAAGCTACGAGGGTTAGCAAATTAGGTTTCCAAAACTTTCCCAAAGAAAACCCTAGCCACCATTGGAGATATAGCTTGGAGAGAGAGAGATAGAAGGGAATTCTGCAAAAAGGCTCCATCAAACCATCATCAAATTCAGTGACACTAGAGGCAAGTGATTTAAATTGATTTAATTCAGAGAATGTTTCTTCCATGTTAGATAAATTGACAGATTTACATTTATTCTTGAAAGTTAAATAGAAACCCATTTGAATTGGACTTAGGACTTAAACTTTGAGGACAAATTGCATGTAGAATAGTATGGGGATGATTATTCTGATATTAATATATGTTGGATGTAACAAAAACGGATCTAGAATGAACTTATTTAGAATTTAAAATTCTAGGTTTTATGTTCTTGAAAATTTGGGGAAAAGGGTAGAGATTTGATGAATTAATGATGTTTAGGATGTGTAAATTCCTTAAAAGATGTTAGTATATGATCTTAGTATGTTTTAGGATGATTGGAGACCTTAAAACATTGTTGGGACGAATTTTGGTTGAGATTAGAAGTGTAGAAATTGGTGAGAAACGAATATAGAAATTATGGGCTTGAATCTGGTCACTCGTTAGAAGACCTACCCAGGTCGTTCGAACGAGCTTCTAACGAGTTGATAGTTTGGGGTTCTAACGAGTTGATAGTTTGGGGTTCTAACGAGAGGGATGTTCGTTCGATAATCTCGTTCGAACGAGATCTCGTTAGATAGCCCAGTTCGTTCGAACGAAATCTCGTTCGAACAGCCTCGTTCAAACGAGACTTCTAACGAGCTGGCAGTTTAGGCCTTTTTGGCCTGTTTTGATTTTGGGAGTCCCGTAAACTTGTTCGAGGTTAGAGATAACATTCCTTTGATGGTGTATTAGTATACTTGGGACATTTGGGATATAATGAGGAGTAAATTATATAAGTGTGGATCAAATCGAATAGACATTTGAGTCGAGATGTGAGTGCCTACTACGACGTGAAAATAAATTATGGCGCGTATAATTATGGACCGGGATTATATAAGTTGTATATATATTAAGTTGGTACGAGAATGCGATAAGTACTACAATTAAACTACGGTGATTACTAAGATGTGTGCTTACTTAGTATTGGTATATGATTTGTGTGTATGACAAACCTACCATACTTGCTATCACGGGAGGTTTGCGTTCGCTTAGGGCCCTCTAATCCTTGTGTTGCCCGGATTTAGACTGGTTACCTCGATGAACATAGGTCAGAGAAGGACTTATTGGGATGTTAATAAGTCTGCTGATCGTGGGAGCGCAGGTATGTGCGTGACCCATGTGATGTGACTGTGTTCGCCTCCATTATTTGTGATGTTGTTATCTGTGAACTATTCCTGAGAGATTCGGAATATGTGATCCTTATGTACGTGATGTACCGGGTTGGATAGCAGAGTATGTGTGCACCGCAGCTTAGTCTCGGGGTGCTTATGTTGTATATTTATGTTGTGGAAAATATACGCTTAATAAACCGGGAACTTTCATATGGTATTGTGTGTATAACTATGGAATAACAAAAGGGATGATCTATAATGAGTCGTATTACTTTTACGTGAGAACCTGAATTTACTTTAAACCCCTATTTAATTGCGAGCGTTATAATGTTAATGGGAACCGAGTAATAAGGGTCTACCTATGGCAGTCTAGCTAGATATGATGTCACTTAGCTAGTGGTTTGTGTCATTTTAGATGGGTACTTACGTTAGGAGTGCACAGTTAGACGAGAGGTGAGAATTTCATGTGAGTGCACGTCCTAACATGTACTTTGCATTTAATGTTTTAAATGTTTTTAAAGCACTTGCAGGTTTTTAAAATATCTCCACATTCGGGCTCTGACCCGTTTGCTTTCAAATCTATTTTTTTTTGTAAAACCCTTTTAGGTGCCCAGCCACAAGGACACCATGCATAGGATACTCATTCAGTGGACGAGCTGTAGCTGTTTGTGGAAGTTACAGGGATTTGCTTTTAGACGCTTCTATCATTTGGATTCCATCTTCAGTATTCCTCAGTTTTAGGGCATGTTGCCCAGTTCCATTAGAGTTACATTTCCATTACAGTTTTCAGACTTTGGCATGTATTGATTCAGTATTCAGTTTAATTATTTCAGTTTGTGGATCTGTAGTGAGGAGTTTTCCTCCAGACTTTATTTACATTATGTGATGGTTATTCTATTTACTTCGGTATGGTGAATGGTGTTATTTTTCTTCATTACACTTGTTGCATGTTAATCAGACTTATTAAAATTTGACAACTTACTTTTTAAATACTAGGTGGTTAGTAATCATTAAAATGTTTTCGACAGTGATGCTATTAACTGGACCAACTTGGCATTTTGAATTAATTTAATAAAGGAGTAGCTACCCGGTATTTAATTAGTCGGGGTGTCACACCAAGACTCCACGAGCACCATGATGGGGCCAAATCATATGACAAATATTATATGAAAATTCATGGATTTTTTCCAAACCAACCCAGGTTTATTGGGGTTTGATCCAGCTACATACACGATGTATTTCACCACACCAGAATTACACCCAATAGCTCCTACAATGGGACTAGGTGTTCAACCTCAAAAAGTTATTGGTGATCCAACGATTGACCGCACACGTGTATGAGACATACCATTTACCGTTGAAATAATTACTACAGTTGCTATATCTCATAACTCTACTCAACCAAAGACTACACAGGATAAAGTATTAGAAAAATAGGGTTTGACTTGGAGGACATAAACACAAAGATGGTAAATATGATGATGCTAAATGCACGCTCATCTGATGAAGCTGTGTAGATTTATGATGACTTTAAGACACCATACCTAGAGGAATATAATGATTAACCATATCTTGAGGGATATACTCTGCCAGTGCTTGAGAAATTTAATGGCAAATGAAGTAACCCGAAAGGGCATATCAAATGCTTTATTGAGCATCTAGGAGATTTCTATAACAACACTATGTTTTGTCTGAGAGAGTTCTCCAAATCTCTCACATAAAATCCTAACACTTTGTACTCCTATATGGATCCAAGGAGTGTGGTCACTTCTGAGGACATTCACATATAGTTTTTATTTAAAATCTTTCTTGTAGAAGATGAGTTTACGCTTACTGAAATCTCTAATGAGAAATTAAAACCAAGATAAGAGGTTATGACTTACATAAGGAGGTTTAGAGAAAGGTATTTAGACGTTGGGGGGGGGGGGGGGGGGATACAACTAAAAGTAAAATTTTGAATAAAGTTTGAAACCAGAGTATATTTTCCATTTGATAAAGGGAACAATCTTCTAAAGCATCACTAGATCTACCAGAAAGATCTTTATGGTTGTTCAACCCAACCTAGTGGTGCAAAATATGGGGTGGAAGCTAACAACAACTCAATCAACTCAAGGGAACTTTGGTAGACCTTCTAATAACCAATTGTAATCATGGCTCAACTATACATATGGGGTGAATATGCTCAATCATATGGAGAAGGAAATAAAGAAAATAAGAGGACATTTGGCTTCGAATAACCCCCCCCCCCCCCCCCCCCCCCATTGTGCTCAGTCAAAGGAACTATGATAGATTATAAAAAAAATGATGGATGATAGTTTCATTTTTCCTTCCAAAAATTCTAGCCAATATTCTCTTTTAGTGGAGATTCAAAGTAATCCAAAGTATTGACATGTAAACTACCAAGTGTGTCATCCCTCCATTGAATGTTAAACATTGGGGAGAGTCATTAACAAGAAAGTAGTAACAGGAATTTATAGACCCCATAAAATAATGTCAACACAATCCCTTTGCCAACCCATGCAAACTAGTTGGTAATATTAATGAAGAATCATAAGTACCAAAAGAAGATGATGAGTTTGACATGTTATATGGTGGTTGTCTGGTGTTAATGGACAATGTGATCATTGCCCATGATGAACCAATTATTAGAGTTATCAAGCAAGAATTTCAATCTCACGACTATGAGATAGATGTAGGCAAGGAGTACCAAGTGTCCAAATCACTAAAGTTAACCTAGATCTTTGATAATGTTAGTATCACACAACACAACAAGTTTCAGATCACTCAGGGGATAATGGAAATATGAATAAAGAACTTAATTCCATCGCTGAACTAGAAAGGCAATATGGAAAAGTTGACTCATCACTTCATGTCTCAAATAACTTTTTCAGATGCAAATCGAGACATCAGGTTCTCCATAATAGACCTTTATACGTCATGACAAATGTCAAGAGGGTCATCTTTGCTAGAGATTTGATGGATAATGGTTCATTAATAAACATCGTGTCCATTAAATCCTTTTGGTAAGCTAATATTCTCGATTCAAGGTTGATCGAGATTCCTTCGTCTATCTTTGGGTATATTAATCGGACCTATGCATCAACAATTTATGTTAATGTGGGAATTCAAATGATTAATCTCACATCACCCATCAAATTTCATGTGATTGATTTGGCCACTAATTATTTAGGAGCATTTTGTTGCATAACCATAAACTGGTCCCTTTGATTTACCACCAATATGCAAAGGCCAATGTTAAAGGATTAGAAATAATCAGCCGAGCAACCAAGAAACCTTTTTAAAAAAGAATAAGTACACCTCATAGATGAATCATTTTACACAAAACTCAATAAAGATATGTGAATCCTTCGAAGGAGTGTTGAAGGAGTAAAGGTTCCCATGATCAAAGACCAATTATGCCCTATGCCATTCCAAAAAGATTAACGCAAACAAACTGAACAAATCAATGAGGTCACTCCATATACCAAGGTCATTTCAATGTAGCTTTGGGATAAAATGATGCCCATAAATGTTCTATAAGATAAGGAGGAAAGATGACAAAGCACCCTAAGAAAATTGGGGAGTCCTAATTATGAACCAATAGGAAGTTAGAGTAAAAGGAAGGCACCCTTTCGTCGAAAAGAAATTATAAGAAGGTTTTTCTCAGTGATGGTCGAGTGATCTATAGCTTGTGAAGTTGTGAGAATGTAGTGGAATTCACCAAGGAAGATGAATCAAAACAAAAGTATGAGTGTTTTCTGGTAGATAATCAAGACCACTATTTGATTAATGATACTTCCAATATACAAGAGGTTGTGGAAGACATGGAATATGAACCCGAGTGAATGCAAGGTAGACCAAAACCATAAGTTCAAAGCTTTAATAGATCGATCTAATAGATGTTGGAGAGGAGCCATAACCAATATTTATCTTGAAGACCTGAAAGTAGTAATCAAGCATGAGTTGATCCAGATAATCAAGGAATATAGGGATTTTTATGCATGCGAATATACCGAAATTCCTAGGTTAGATCGAGAGGTAAGCTACCAAAAATTAAATGTTATGCCCTAAGATATTCCTATTAAGCAAGCAACAAACCTACAATCCAGAGTTGGATCTAAAAATAAAAGTCGAGGTGGAACGACTATTAACCATTGGATTTATTAAATCCATTCCACATCCGATTAGAATTTCTTGCATTGTTCTAGTGGGTAAGAAAGAAAAGACCGAATACGCTTTTGTTATGAATTTCAGGAACACAACATAACTTTCCCCAAATGATAGTTCCCTTTGCCTTCTATTGACAGGTTGATCGACTCAACGGTTGGCCATGAAATTTATAGTTTCATGGATGATTAAGTGGAGTACAACCAAATTAAGATGGACCTAACTAAAGCCAAAATCATTGCTTTTAGAAATCCATTAGGCAACTTTAACTTCACAATAATGCCTTTTGATTTAAAAAACATAGGGACCACATATGAGAGAACAATGATGGACATTTTTCATGATATATTTAATGACATTTCAGAGTTTTATGTGAATGATCTTGTGATCAAGTCCAAAAAAAAGAATCACAATTGGCAGTCTTGGGGAAAATATTTCACAGATGTAGGAAGCACAACATTAATATGACTCATTGATGCGGTTGCTTCGTAAAGACACCAAATTCAAATGGGTTGAACCACACCAAGAGGCCTTTAACAAGATCAAGAAGTTTTTAATATCTTCTCAAATAATGATTACACCAAAGCCTTGAATACCTTTCTTTCTCTATTTAACCTTTACCTTAAGATCAATAGGTGAACTCTTCACGTAAGAGGTATATGGATAAGAAACTTATGTCTACTACTTGAGTATAATTGTCCATGTTGAAACAAAATTGTTTGGGATTGGTGTTTTTGGCTCAAAATCTAAGACACTATATGTTAGCCTTTACCATTCACATAGTAACTATATGTGATCCAATTAAATTTTTACTTGGTCAAATAATCTTAATAGGGAGAGCGGCAAGATGATTCCTCTTTCTTTATGAATATGACCTTGAGTGCATGGTTCCTCGAGCATTTATAAGTCATAATTATACATATCTATTAGCTATTTTTACTTCTCAATTTTTCAGATCACTACATTAGAAAAAATTGGGTGATGATCTTTACTCCAATGTGTGTAAAGCAAACCTGGAGGAATGGTCCATGGAGTTCGATGGATCATCGACAAAAAGGGAAGAGGGAGTTGCAGTTTTACTATCCATTGGAACATAAGTTATTACTCTATCCTTTAAGATAAACTTCTCTTATTTAAACACTAAATCTAAATACGAATCACTAATATTGGGGTTTCTTTTAGCTCTGTAGGCATCTGCTTTCTTTGTATTAAAATGCGATTCTAAATTTATGGTGAAGCAAGTGAATTGGTATTAGGTATGAAACATCTCAATCTGGCATCATACATAATCGTCATACAGAGGTTGTTGGACTAATTTCATGATGTAAGAGTAGAGAGACACCCAAGAACGATGAATTGACACACATAAGCTTATGCAAAAATTGTCCAAAAGGTTATCATGAGTTAACAACAATCATGATACAAAGATAACAACCCCATCATTAGAGTACTTCAACTCTTTATAAGCGATAATGGTTCGGATAAGGTCTTTTATAAGGTAATTATTTAAAACTAGAAATGGAATGATAAAACTCATGGATCTAGCATAATACTTCCTTATTAAAGGAATCTCTTATTACAGAAATGTTGGGGACCTCCTTTCCACATACATTGAACTAGAAGAAGCACATGAACGAATTAAGACCCACGATAAACAATGTGTACCAATAAATATCCCTTTCTACCGAAGAATCCAAACAGAGAGATATTTTTGGCCAACAATGAAGCAAGATGTAATATAATACAAAGAAAACGTGTTAAATTCCAGTATTTCTTTTAGGAAATAGAAATCAATTTCATGAAAGCTTAGTTGGAATGGATACAACTCTACATTAATTTTCTCAATGATGGAATTGTCACAAGCAACAAAGTAGATGACATGGTAGCTCAAATAAGGCCCCTCGATTGTTCTTACTTTAGGGAAATATTTTTTTAAAAAGGTTATTTTAATAGAATACTCTGATGTAACAAGAAAAAAGAAGGAGAAAAGGCTCAGAAGAAAGACCACGATCCAACTCATATTGGGGGTGAAAAGTTATATGACTATCTCATAACACTTGCCTAATATTGTCCAACAATGGAGAAAGACTCATCTGAGTTTGTTTAAAAATGCAAGGCTCGTCATCTCCATGGAAATCTTATCCATGATCCATAAGTGGACCTCCAGTAACTGTCCACACCTTACCCATTCCACACTTGGGCACTTGGTCTAGTGGGATAAATCAACCTTTCATCTAGGGGAAAAATTTAGATTTTAGGGGAAACAGAGTGCTTCATTAAATGGTCAGAACTTGAACCGTTAAAGAGATAAATATAAAGAGTTGTATAATAGTTTATTAGAGAATACATTATTTGTTGATTTGTCATCCGCAAGTGATTGTAGTAAAAAATGACACTCATTTCATTAATAAAGAGGTTTCAATATTGATTGATAAATATTTCATCACCCATAACACTTATATAATGGCATACCTCAAAGGTAGTTGTCCATTTGAAGCTACAAACAAGACTTTGATCAACATTTTTGGGAAAATGATAGAAAATTTTCCAGGAGCATGGGATGATATACCAAGACAAAACTAATAGGTTATACACCATTTTTATTGGTATATGGAGCTAAGGCAATTTTCCTAGTAGATCTTGAAGTACTATAAACCATATGTGCCTTACGAAGCAAACTAAAAAAGCATATTAAACTAGAAGCACTAGATGAATACCGTGACCCTACTCATAGGCACTTCTAGATTTACGCGAAGAGACTCTCTAGAGCCTATAAAATTTGGTCAAGCCTAGAAAGTCCATGAAAAGTGACATAGCCCTAAAAGTTATTATCAACATTAGAGGTATTCATTTCCCCAAGTTTACAACAAATTAGTAAGGACCTTATGTTGTTAAAGAAGCTCACGACTGAAGTCATTGTCTCATATCAAAGACTAAAGGAGATAATCCATTCAAAGTTAAAAACAAATGGCTCAAGTTATATCACATGTAAATAAGGTGTTTTTTATGTATAAAATGTTTTGTAAAGTTTTGTTCATGCACATTTAACGTTTCCTTTTGTAAGAGCATATATTTGTCATTGCTCAAATAGCTTTCGCTTATATAGATTTTGACATATCTCGTTACCATTTGACTCGAGCTGTCACGAAGGACCGAATATTCAACATCTCCAACTTTCAAGGATCTCTACACTATGAAGGTATAATGTTATTAAGTGTTTAAATCTATTCCTTGAATTTATTTTGGGATGCTTGTTTTTATTAAAACCGAAACGTGATTTTTATTTAAAAATCGAGGAATTTTTTCTTTATTTTTTTTTTCAAATTTCATGAATTTCATTTAAATGAGATAAGATTGTTGTTCCAACAAAATCTCAGTCTCATTCAAAGTCTCATTTGAAGATAACACCGATCAAACATCGAATGAGGGCGTACTATTTTAGGTTGTTTGGAGGTCTTTTAAAGCTGGTTCAAACGAGATGGCTTTGTTGTTCGAACGAGATTCATTTTCATTAAAATGAATTGCTATTCTCTTTCAAATGAACCTAATTTTCGTTCGAACGAGCTGCTGCCTCAAAATTTATGAACGTTAGATAAATACCCGTTTCGTGTTAATTTTAATTAAGACTTTTTCTAGAACTATTTTTGCATAACTTTTGCAGAAGTTTTCAACCTTTTGAGTTTAGATAACCTTTTTGAATAAAAAATCGCATACCCAATATATATTTGAGTGAATTAGTTTAAAGCCTTTAGTTTGTATCCTTGCATACACAACTCTTGTGGAGAGAGTTTCTTCATGCATACCATTGTGATTCTCGAGGGAACCATTGCTAAAGATAAAGGCCGTGTGTGGATCGAGTTGTATTCTTTAGAGAACTACAAAGACAGTGAGCATTATACTTATGGCCGATATCAAGTAGTCTGTAAGTCAGTAGTCTTGTAAAGAGTGATGAAAATAAAGGTTTTACCCATAGGGGTTTTTTCCCTCAAATTTCCTTGTCTCTTTATATGCTTTAATTTATATATTTTATCACCTAGATCCTTGTTTAAGATGAAAAGATAAAATTTGGAATTGTGTGTGCTGGAAAATTAATTATATATAAATCCATTAAGATCACAAGCGCACTCTCAAATTGGTATCAGAGCTTGTTGCACAAATTTACTGTGTGATCTTTTTCGCAAAAATATTTCTCTTTGATATCAATTTTTTAAAATTGTTGATCTTTGAAAAATCGAATTTTAATGGAGAATTTGCATTATTGAGTGCCCATCTTTGATGGTACCAATTATGCTTATTGGAAGGCTAGGATGAGGTCTGTCTTAAAAGCCATAAATGAGAGAGTTTGGTTAGTTTGTGAAAGAGGGTGGACTCCTCCCATGATCATTGTCGATAATGTTGGTGGCTCGAAACCTATTTCTTCTTGGACTGATGAAGAATTTAAGTGGAGCAATTTTAATTCTCGTGGACTTCATGTTATTTCTAGAGCCGTCACCCTCGAAGAGTTCTGCGCATCATGACATTTACTACGTCTAAGGAAGCATGGGTTACTCTCCAGATCACTCATGAGGGTACCAACGATGTGAAAGCGTCAAAGCTTTAATATTTGACCACCGAATTTGAGACCATCACTATGTTAAAGTCTAAGTCCTTCGATGATTTTTATGCACGTTTATCGCATATTATCAATTCAAGTTTTAATTTGGGTGAGAAAATTCCGAAAATGAGAGTTGTGAAAAAGATTTTGAGGTCACTTCCCTCCCGTTTTATTCCTAAGGTCACCGTTCTTAATTCATTAGGTATCCTAGACGCTCTTAGGTTCAAATAACTTCTAGGAGATCTTCAAACGTATGAGATAGATGTGTTCCCTAAAACCATTAAACCTAAAGAAGTAACGATATCTTTAAAGACTCAAACTAAGAAAAATAAGAAAGGGAAAGTGTGTGAGTCTGAATCGAGGGTGAGTGTAATTTAGATGACTTGGCCTTGTTCGTAATTTTTTTTAAAAAAATTCTCAAACTTTCCAAAAATAATTCTTTCAATAAAAAGATTTTTGATAAAAACAGAAGTAAGAATGAGGTCATGAGTAATAGTAAGAAAGAGGAAGATATAAGGTGTTATGAACGTGATGGTAAAGGGCACAAGGCACATGAGTGTACCTTAGGCTAAAGGAAAAGGACAAAGAGATTGAAAATAAAGCCACTCTTAGTGATAGTGACATCGAGTCAGTTGATTCAGGGTGAGAATCACCACATGAACCGTGCATTGCATTCATGGCTGGTAACATGAGTACTTCCAGTTTGTCCCATGCCGATGAGGACATATCTAAACGTGGGAGCCTTAATGATGTTTCGAGTTATTATGGAGATAGTGAGAGTGATGATGGTGTTTTGAGTGAGGGAGAATGGGATCTCCAAAGAGCATTTAATGATATGTACACCGAGATGTTGAAGATGAAAAAGATTAATAAGGATTTGTCTCTTAGGGTGTTAGATTTGAAGAGAGAGGTGAAAGGTTTGAGGGTGCGTAAGACATTGGCCAGTCAACTCGAGAAGGCAAAGGTTTTTTTTATGTGAATAGTTGATCGTTTTAGGCTGGAAAAAGAGTGATTTGACCAAGATCGTAGATATTCTTACAGTATATCTTCAATCTTCATTGGAGACTCATAAAAAACTTGAATCTTGTGTATCCCGACTTGAAAGAGATCTCGAATGTGTTCGGGAGGTCAAAGTTACTCCAGAGGACACATCTAAGAATGTAGTAAAGATGCTCCCCAGTCCCTCTTTAGGTAACATTGAGAGGCTATGAATAGGTTATGGAGGTGCACCACTTCCCATATTGCACCTGAGCCGATTCCTGAGTTTGTGTTAGATCCATATGGCTCTCGACCTAACCTACCTAGGGGAGCTCGTCCTAGACATTTTGAGAGATATGGATCTAAGCCGTGTATGCTTGTTCTAATGGAAAGCAAAGAGGTCACCTAAAGGAATTTTGTTTTAAATTGGGTAGAGTGTCTCATAGGTATCTTTCACGATATGCTACTACACGTGTTCCCATCTGCACTCCCGCACATGTTACTCCACATGCTTCCGGGCATCACATGAGAGATTTTGAGAGTTTTTTAGAGCAAGTAGAGTTTTTAGTTAAAACTTCACAAGATTTGATGGTGTTTTTTCATAAGATGTCATCTCCTTTGGAGAACTCCTCCGGACCTAATGATTGAGGTTGCGACTTATTTCTAGCATATAATGCTTTTCATGTTCATATTTTGCATGCCTATTGCTAGATTGTACTATTATTGTACTTATATTTTTCATTTCGATATGTTTTTCAAAAATCCAAAAAGAGTTTTGTTTTTCTTGAAATTTTTAAAAAAATAGGTTTCTTTGAAAAAGTGAAAATGACAAAAAGATTTTATTTTTGACAAATTTTTTGAAAAATCCAAAAATATTTTTGTATTTTTTTTACACCATATGTGGATGAACATTAAAGATGTCTGAGTCACCAATTCATTCCATATCTACATGACCATTTTGTAGTGTTTTAAGGCGTAACATCGTTTCATTTATGTGCTTTATAATGTGTGGAGTCATTATGATGTGAATTGATGCCAACTTGCTACATGTTTGACTCCTTGTCCCCTTTAATACACATAAGCACGAACTTATTTGAGTATTGAACTTACCTTTCACATGTCGGTCGTAGTGTTTTCATCTCAATCTGACTTTTATAATGAACCAAATATGAAAATTGAGATAATAAAAGTAGTGCATATAAGAACCATTGTCCGGATTGACAAAATAGAAAATCACTTATTCGGTATATTTGGTATATTTTATGCAATGGAATCGGGTTATGGAAGACATGTTGACTTTGCGTGAAAACCCACCATTGTCAAATAAAAGAGCCTAAAATATTAAAGGCACATAAAAACAGAAGTGCCAGGCAATTTCAAAAAACATTGATTCTTCCCTACATATGAGCATTAATTTCTTCAAAAAGCATTGAGAGAAAAAATTCAATATGTGAGATTTTGAGGGAGTTAAGTCAAAGATCAATGGGTTTTCACGTCCTATAAAAATCTCGAAAACCATTACATAGTTTTGGGCATTATTGGTGCGATAATCACTTACGGTCTTGCTTAGTTGATTAGTTTAAGTCAATTTTGCTTGAGTTCACCATTTTTACACCTAAGGTTGACTTTGAGATCTTTTGTTAGTGGTGTATCATTCCTCCATGCACATATGTTATGCTTATCTCCATTGATTAACCTATACAATATGTTCACACCCCTACATTCCGTTTTCATGATACATGTATTTTTGTGTTTTTCCATGGTGTGTTGTATTTGTAAAATTTTTATACTTGAAAAAAATTGAAAATTTTCAAAAATAATTTGTAGTGCTTTTGAGATCGTCATTGCATGTTATTCATTCATACCTTTTTGTGATGATATCTTATCCTTATTTATGATGCTTTGCATTTAGTGATTAGTTTATGCTCCTTGTCAATTTTGAACAAAATAAAAGGGGGAGAATTTTACTATTTACGTATATATTAAACTTAATGAATCACGGGGTATTTGCTTTATTTAATGTATGTAGGAAATTTTGGAAGATAATATTCACATTACACTCAATGAAGTGCCCATCAAAAGATGAAGAAGAAGTTAAGATTTGAAGACTTTATTTTAAAGACATCTTTACTCTTGTACCTAATCATTTTAGAGTTTGGGAGGGTATTAGGATATTTTCATTGTCTTAGGGGATTTCATTATAATTTAGATTTCGGTCTTATGTTTGTATTGGAATATCCAAAAGGGAGAGATTTGTAAGTGCATATTTTCTGTCTTTGCTCAAATAGCTTAGGTTTACATAGATTTTGGCATATTTCGTTACCATTTGACTCGAGCTGTCACGAAGGAATGAATATCCAACATCTCCAACTTTCAAGAATCTCCACAATATAAAGGTATAAAGCTATTAAATGTTTAAATTTATTTTGGGATATGTTTATCTTTATTAAAACTTAAACATGGTTCTTTATTTAAAAATTGAGGCTTTTTTTCTTTATTTAAATTTTTTCAAAGTTCGCGCATCTCGTACAAACGAGATGTGATTATTGTTTTAATGAGATCTCTGTTTTGTTCTAAGCCTCGTTTGAAGATAAAATCGATAAAACATCTAATGAGGGCATACTGGTTTAGGTCATTTGAAGGTCGTTTGAAGATGGTTAAAATGAGATAGCTTTGTTGTTCGAGCAAAATTTATTTTTGTTAGAATGAACTGCTATTCTCATTCGAATGAGACTCATTTTTGTTCAATGAGCCGCCTCCTTGAAATTTGTGAACGCCATATGAATACCCATTTCATGTTTATTTTTGTTAAGACTTGTGCCAGAACTGTTTTTGCATACCTTTTGCAAAAGTGTTCAACCTTTTGAGTTTGGAAAATATTTTTGATTCACAAATCACATCCCCAAGATATATTTGAGTGAATCAGTTTAAACCCTTTATTTTGTATCCTTGCATACACAACTCTTGTGGAAAGAGTTTCTTCATGATAGACTATTGTGATTCTTTAGGGGATCATTGTTGAACACAAAGACTGATTGGTAGATACCGAGCATAGAAGGACATATGTGGATTGCTCCTCACCGACTAGTATTTTGTAGAGATCTATGAAGACACTTCATATTATACTCGTGGCTGGTATCAAGTAGGATATAAGTCGATAGTCTTGTAAACTCTAAAGTGTTGAAAATAATGGTTTTACCCACAAGGTTTTCCCCCCTCAAATTGCCTCATCTCTTTGCATGCTTACATCTTTGCATGCTTTAACTTATCTAGTTTTATCACCTAGATGCTTGTTTAGGATAAAAAGACATTGTGTATGCTGGACACTTAATTATATAAATAATCCATTAAGATCGCAAGCGCACTCTCACCTATAGTCAATTATGAATAGAAAAGATAAGTCATGGAATAAGAAAATTATAGAACAAACATTAAAACACACAATGCATGAAAGTATCATTACCTTTGTATTTCATTGCAAAAACATAGTACAAATTACAAAAATGGGAGGGGCGTTACCGAAATTATAAGAAGATCATAAAAGTCTTAAAAATGAGGAACCATAAACTGGGGGTTTAAAAAAATCTCCTTAATAGATGAAGCTACATCAACACACACATTTATTTGATAGTAATTCATATCAAATATACTAGAATCAACTTATGAGTTCTCTTTTAATTGAGCTTCATAAGTCTCTTTTGATTTAGCCAAATCTTCTTTAACAGTTTCACGGATGTGGAAGCTTCATCAGTCTGGTCGAGAAGGTTCTCCCAGCTCTACCAATGGGAATCTTATGTAGCAAAAAGTGGGGTAGGTCTTTTCCTTTGGGCCTTGAATGTAACCAACATAAAATATGAGCTTCAGTTTAATTTCATATCCTCAAACAATGAGGCAAAGAACGAAACTCTACTCGTAGTCATCAGTCTTACCTTATCCTTGGGGGTAACCCAAATTCAGGCTCATAGTGACTCACAGTTAACAATTAATCAGTATCTAGGAGAGTATAAAACCAAATAAAAGAACATGGCTAAATATCTAGTCAAGGTAAATAGTATACGATTAAAGTTCAAGAAAATTAGAAGAGTTGGGATGCTCACATATAACAATATTAGAGTCAATGTTTTAGTTCAACTTGTATTCGTTGCGAAGAGTGATGTCAATTAAGATCATAGTGGAGCCTAACACTGATCACGAGGCACTTAAAAATAGAAATCCTTAATCTTAAATTTGACTCTTCATAGATAAACTCCTTTATTTATTACCTCAAATTTGAAAAACTATATAATTTTCGTAGAGAAGCAAGGAATATTCGATTTTGAGCTGCCAAATTTGCTATTATTGGTGAGTTACTATAAAAAAGAGGTTTTGTCTTGCCCTTAATAAGATGTGCGCATCCGTTTGAGGTAGAATATCTTTTGGCAAAGTATATGATGGTTAATGTGGGAGCCACATTACAATACGATCACTAGCCAAATGTATTGTGACTAAGGGGTAATACTGGTCGAGTCTAGCAAAAGACACCCATGCTTATGTAAAGAAATGTGATGAATGTCAAAGGCATAATAATATAAACCATTAATTTAACTAAAAGTTCACTCCGATTTCAGACCCTTAGCCATCTGATCAATGGGTATTGGATATTATTGGGGAACTCCCCATGGTTTTAGGGCAGTTATGATTTGTAATTATGGTGGTGGACTATTTTACCGAGTGTGTAGAGACCAAAACCATGGTGAATATCACAACTAATTAATGTTTTCAATTTATAAATATGACTTTAAGGGATGATAAAATCCTTGATAACTTTAGACACCCCATCCTAGGACCCCTCCAAGCACCTCCTTAGGTCCCTAGCACTCACTCGTTCACCGCAAACCCCAGGTCATACTTCGAGTACCTATCTAGAGGTTATCAGGAACTCCCAGGTCCTATTTGACTACAGTCAAATTTCCTCTTCAAAGGGCTCTAAATCTCATTTCCAATGTTCTTCCCCATACATGAATCGACCTTACGGTTCAGACGAACGGTCCGTTTCACTATCAAAACTGATCTTCAGGCCATTGGGAACTCCCGGGCCTCGTTTAACTTTGGTCAACTTTCTGGCCTAAGAAAAAGGTCAATAATCTTTGAAGGGCTCTGAATCCCCTTTCTAATGGTTTACCCCATGCGCAAATCGACCTTACAGTCCAAACAAATAGTCTATTTTACCTCAAAAACTGATCTAGAGCCCATCGGGCCCTTTCGAGCCCCATTTGACTTCGAATAACTTTATTGCTGAAGCAAAAGATTAGTGAAATCTTGAAGGGCATTGAATACCTTTTCCAACGGTCTACTCCGTGCATGAATTGACCTTACGGTTCGAACGAACGATCTGTTTTATCCTAAAAATGGATCTGGAGGCCACCGGGTACACCTGAGCGTCATTTGACCCTGATCAAATCTTTATCTTGAGCAAAGCTCAATGAACATTCAATAGGATATGAATCCCCTTTTCAACGGTCTATCCCGTGCATGAATCAACCTTACGGTACGGACGAATGACCTATTTTACTTTGAAGCATCACGGATAGAAAATGAACACCAAAAACCCCTAACTCTCAAACTATTTTCTGAAGAAAATTTGGTAGAGATTTGGTTATGATTTCTTTTTTTTCTCTCTTTTATTTCTTTTCTTCTCTCTTCTCACTCTTCTCTCTCTTTTTACTCTCAGACCCTTAGACCTCTCAAAGATTGAAATTGTGAAGATGAAGGTCTCTATTTATAATAGTATTGGAAGGATCTGGAAGCTTAAGGCAAATCAGGGTTGAGATTAAATTGACTGTACGAACTCTTAATCTAATGGCTATTAATGGACTACACAAATAAATGCTTTGATTGGTTTTAATTATCGTCACAAGGATTGTTCAAGATAACATGCAGACCTTATACTAAAGATGATCAAACGATTAAGGTTGAATTTCTCATCACAAACACATAGAAAACACAAATCCAATCAACAAAAGAACAACACGTGGAAAAATATAAGTGACTGAAAAATGCATGTTTTTTATCTTTTAAACATCCAATTTGCACCCACAAATGTCTCTAGCGCTCTCGGATTCTACCCAAGGTAGTTTATAGGAAGTTTTAATATATGAAAATTATAACCCCAAACATATTAAAACCCTAAATTTAATTCTTTAAAAATAGATTTCAAATGTTCAAAAATTCCTAAAAAATCTTAATTAGTGTAGAAAATTCATTTTAATCCAAATTAACACACACACCTTATATATGACATGAAATATGCATATGTGAAATTCTAGAGTATTTTGTGTGTTGGTTTTCTACTTGAAGACGATTGATCTTTGCTGATGAAGATAGTCTTAAAGTTCTTAAAAATGCAATGAAGTAAGAGGAGTGACTCAATTTTGTCCTCTTTCCAAACTAATTGAGATCCTATATAATATAGACTCAAGTGATTCAACTATATAGTGTGCTTCAAAGAGGAGTTTTACGATGACACATGATCATCGCTTCATTATCTAATGGAGTTGTTAGTATATTTTACACAAAACAAATAAAATAATGGGTAGGTCTCTATGGAGACCTAGTGTTGGCAAGTGACCTGCATGTTCAACTAGAGAGCTGAAGGTTCAGGAAATGTATAGATAAGGAAAGGGCTAGGCACCCTTTCTGCCCTTTTGGTCTCAAATGTCGATGTAAAATATTTATGTCAACATGTTTTAGTGTAAAAAGAAATAATCAAATGGAAATAGTGAGTATGTAAATAAACTGTGCAATGCAATATAGGATGCATGTATAGATAATACAAAAAAAGGATAAATATGTACAAAGTCAGACTTAATCACTTGGACAACAGTCCGAGTGAGCTTACGTACTTGCACGGAGCGATTCAAAGTCCACATAGTTCACAAAATGATAAGGAGGGATTATAGTTATTCTGAAGGCTTGATGGGAGAGTGAAAATACCCTCGTTTAGTTTGGCTCAATTATGTGACAAACTGTCGCTTTTACACTCGGTTCCCTTCCTGCACTTAACTCCTACCTTAAAATATTTTTTATTATTTTTAAAATTTAAATTCCTAATTTTTAAAACCTATTTTGTAGTATTGGTATAATATTCTAATTATTTTTGTAATTATACATTTTATATGTATTTTATCCTAAATAATTTTTATATTAAACTTGTAATGGTTTTATTATTTTTCAAAATTATATCCTTATAATTTTTTTTGGAATGTAAATTGTTAAATTTAACATTTGATCAAACATTTTAATTATTTAATTAACAATATTTAACAAACTATTAAACAACAACGTCTTTGGCTTTGGTGGGTCATTTTATGTTGATCGAGGTTTACTAGTTTTGGCCAATGGGATTAGATCATTTATCCCACGTGGCTTGACCACGCGTGACCTAACTGGGATGTTTGGACGCCGATGATTTTTCTAGGGCTATTTGACTAATCCGCCCTCTGATGTGGGTTGATTATTTACGAATGTATCCCCGTCGATCTAATTTTTGAGTGTTGTCATGTTTGCCCCTTATCCTCTGTGATTTTATGCCCCTATACCCTTTTGGTTTTGGAAATTACGATCGTACTAGGTGCCTTGCCTTCGAGCCTATAAATAAGAGGCTTGGTTGGTTGTTTTAAATTCAACATTTTATTTTAAAAACCAACGGTTATGCTATCGAAATTTATGCTCTCTTTCTCTCTCTAAATTTTTTTAGTGTTCTTCACTATTTTGAGAGTTATTTCCTTCTCATCCAAACATCAAGGCATCTTTTATATTTTACTCTATGAGGTTTTGTGTTTGAATATTTAGTTTTGGTTTGATAGTTTTGAATTTTCCCAGTATTGAGCTTTTGGGTTTGAAGGGGTATTTATGGCTTGATTTTATCCTCTCTATACTACATGGGGAGACTTTTTTTGCAATGGCATTTTTGTTAGTGGATCATCAGTGGGTATAATTTCTAACCTTTCCTTTGATATAAACTTTTATACTTATATTTTTATATGTATATCAACCTACACACACACACACACACACACATACATATATATACACATACACTTATATAACCTGTTTTGTATAAATTTTTGGTTTTGCATGTTGAACTATAACATGGTGTTTAGATCTGCAGGAGGGGCTTAATGATAAGCAAATTATAGATGATTAATATTAATAAAAGTCCATGCGTTTATGCAACTGGGGTATTATTATGCACATTCAACATATCACGCGTATTTTTGTATTATTTATACATTGACTAGGTAATATTCTAGTATTGAGGATGCAACATATGTCGCTAAATTTTACATGTGGCAACCCACTTGTGTTGGTTTTCATTATAAATAGATCTCAATTCCTTACATTTGAAGAGCTCTTCTTGGGAGAAGAGGAGTTTCCTTGTCTTAAGAGTTTTCATAAACAAAATTATGATTGTGCTTGGTTATTGAAATTAAGTATGAGATTGCTATATTGAGGTATAGTTATTTTTTATAGTAAGAAATATCCTAGAGGAAGTCAGAACACATTTTGAACGTATGATTTACTTCTGTTTGTTAAATAGTTATTTATGACATTGAGCTAAGGCCATCCAAAATGGGCCCTCTAATACCATTGTGGATCCTTTACTTTCGTTATTTTTTAGTGACAATAGGAGCTGAATCCTTTAAAATTTAGAACCGATTCCCTTAGCGTCCCATAGACGAAGGGAAGGGTTAACGGATTCTATAATGTGCAAGAGGCGTGGAACTTTTTTACGCCCCATATCAGGCACAAAACAGTTTTGCGCCCCATACGCAGACGCAAAACTGTTGCCCGCCTGGTTGAAATTATAAATAAAAACAAATATGTTTCAAATGGTTATATTGCCAACGGTTAGTGCAACGTAGGTCAGACGCAAAAGTTTTGCCCGCCTAGACCAGGCGCAAAAAACTTTCCAGCCCACACCCCTTTTAGCGTTTCTACATTATGAGACTCACTCATTATCTCGTCCCATAATACCATAAATTTATGGGATTCCATTATAGATGACATAATATGTCAGAATATATTTAATAAAAGTTAGGAGAAAAATATGACTAAAGAGATTATTTTTTTCTAAAATATACTATTTATATCTTTTGCATTGACAAGTGCATGTTAGGAACTTGTTGGCATTTATGAGGGTCTTTTTCTTAGATAACTGGTGACACAAATTAAAGTGCACCTCTAACCATTAAATTGTGTAAGCCTATTTTTTCGGCAAGGTACACCGTTTTTATCACAAGAGGTAACATAAAAGGGCATTGTGTACATTGTTTTATCCTTAAAACTACGTTTGCGTGTGTAAAAAAAATTTAGAAGTACTGATACTATTGATAGAAGAGAAATTCGAAGTGTACCGCCTCATCGTCCTGCATTGGAATCGCATAGATGATCTGGTACCAAACAAAGACAGCTATATTTCTTGCTCACATTGGTTCAATTGGGAATAAATGATGAAGTCCTCCATGTGTATAACAAAGTCTTTCACGTATCCTTTTCTTTATTTTGTTGGGCACACACACACACACACACACACACACACACATATATATATATATATTAAAAAATAAGATGAACAATTTAACAAGTAAACCCATCTATTTACAATTAGGCGGTAAACTCATCTATTTTCTTTCTCTCTCTACTTTACCCTTTACTTCTAAGGTATGACATCCCTTTCAGTTATATATATAACATTATTGTTAATGTAATCTTGGGTTTTTGATATTCTATTTTTAGGTTGCAAATTAGAGATTATTTTTTTTGTTCACATATTAATTTTTATTCTCGTTTTTGATTTATTTAATCAGGATGGAATCAGAAATTTCTAAAAAATCTCCTAATATTAATTTGAATATTATCTTGGATGAAGATGAAATAAAGGATATAGGGGATGGTTGTAATGAAAATGAAGAATGTGTAGTAGAGAAAATAAATTTGAATATTAGCTTGGATGAAGATGATATAGAGGATATAGGGGATGGCGATGGTGATGGTTGTAATGAAAATGAAGAATGTGTAGTAGAGAAACTAAATGACCCTCTGTTGGGAATGGAATTTGATAGTGTTGATGATTTATTTGAGTATTATAAAAAATATGGTAATGACAAAGGGTTTCCGGTGAAAAGGAGGACTTCAAAAGAAGGAATTGATGGTGCAACACGATACGTGTGTATTTCATGTGGTCGATAGGGCAAACCAAAAAGTCAAGCCAAAAATTCTTTCAAAATGCATCCAACTCAAAAAGTTAATTGCAAGGCTATGTTTAGGGGGGTTGTAGGTACTAACAGAAAAGTGAAGATTTCGTTAACTGACCTTAATCACAACCATGAATTAAGTCCGGGAAAATCTCGATTTTATAACACTAATCGGGTAATAAGTTCGGTTACTAAAAGGAAACTAGATATGACCGATAGGGCCGGTGTAAGACGAAATAAAAGTTTTAATGCGTGTGTGGTTGAATTCGGAGGCAGTAAGAATGTACCATTCATATTGAAAGATTGTTATAACTACATTGATAGAGTTAGAAAGTTGAGACTTGGGGATGGTGATGCTTTAGCTGTGCAAAATTATTTTATAAAAAATCAAGCTAATAATACTAATTTCTTTTATTTGATGGATTGGGATGATGGGGGTAGGTTGAAAATTTTATTTTGGGTAGTTGCAAGGAGTATGGCTGCGTATGAAGCGTATGGTGATGCTATCACTTTTGACACGACGTACTTAACGGATATGTATGACATGCCATTTGCTCCTTTTGTGGGGGTGAATCATCATGGACATTCAATATTGTTAGGGTGTGGTTTGATATCAAATGAGGACACTCATACATTTACTTTGCTTTTTAGGACATGGATTACGTGCATGAATGATAAAGCTCCTAAGGCAATTGTCACTGACCAAGATAGAGCCATAAAAAATGTTATTGAAATTGTATTCCCTCATACACGTCATAGGTGGTGCTTATGGAACATTATGAAAAAATTACCTGAAAAGTTAAGGGGGTATGAGCATTATGAGTCAATAAAGAGTGCTATACATTCTATTATTTATGATTCCCTAAATTCCATAGATTTTGAAGACAAATGGAGAAGGTTAATTATAAAATTTAACCTTGAAAATAATGAGTGGTTGTGTGGGCTATATAATGAGAGATTTCGTTGGGTTCCCGTTTTTGTGAAAGATACATTTTGGGCTGGAATGTCAACCACTAAAAAAAGTGAGAGTATGAATGCGTTCTTTGATGGCTATGTCTATTCTAAGACTAGCTTAAAACAATTTGTTGACCAATATGAGAATGCATTGCGTCGCAAGGTTGCGAAAGAGAGTGAAGCGGACTATGATTCTTTCACGGGTGCAATTCCATGTATTATAAAATATCATGTGGAGAAACAATTTCAAGCTTGCTACACAACAACAAAATTTAAGGAGATAAAAAATGAGTTAATGGGAAAGATTTATTGTCGTTCGTATTTGGTTGGTAATGATGGTAACATTGAGGTGTACCGAGTGTCAGAAGATTTGGCTGGAGTGATTAAGGGAGATACCTCTTTTATAGTTTCGTTTGACCTAACCGAGTGTGACATAAAGTGTAATTGTCGCTTGTTTGAGTTTCGCGGTATCATTTGTAAACATTGTCTTACAGTGTTTATTGACAAAAAAAATCATATTATTCCAGAAAAATACATTTTGAGACAATGGAGAAAGGATGTGAAGAGGTGTCACACAAAAGTTAAAATTATTTACTCTGATTGGACTATGAATCCCGAGAATGAACGGAACGATAGGATGTATAATGTATTTTCTAAAATCGTAGACTTGGCAACGGACAATGAAGATAAGACAAAAATGGTGATGGATTGGGCTAAAAAATTATTTAAAGCTTTAAAGAATAATGAAGACATTTGTGTAAGTAGTGAAGCAACTCCAAGCGGGGGGGGGGGGGGGGGTTACTAATGTCAATACATCGAGATGTCCTATTATTCGTTCTCCACTGGTTGCTCGTAGCAAATGTCGACCATCTTATAAGAGGCAACAAAGCAAGATAGAGAAATATATTCAAAATAAAGCAAAAAAGACACAGGCAAGTCTAGTATATATTTTTTTATTTTTTATTTGACATATTAAATTTTTATTTTTTAATTGATATATAATTTTAATTTTTTAAACGTACAGTTGGAAAAAAAGTACACCTCATAGGTCACGAGGCTCGAAAGTATATCGTATGTTCCAAACATTCAAAACTGTAATTCTCAAATTCAGGTAATTTTTTTTATTTGAAGATTAATTATATGCAAGGCTACTATTTTTTATTTTTTTATTCGCAAAACTGTCATTCTCAATTTTTTCTATTTTTATTATGTGCAGGACTATTATCATCCATTTTTGACTGGTGCAAATCAGATAAACAATGATCCAAATAATTTTGATTTATTTTGGAAGCCAATGGAGAATTGAACTTGTTGGATTTAGTTATTATTATTTTTGTATTTAATTAGTATTTTTGGAACTAGGTGGGTGTTGTAATATTTTTTTCCTTCCCAAAAGGGAGTTTTTTTTTTGTTTTGAATGGCATTAGTAGCCTTCTGCTTTTGAAACTTCGTTGTTTATGATATATGGAAGACTTATTAAATGATATATGATATATGGAAGACTTTGTTATACACGTGGGCTGAACCAAAGTGAGCAAGAAATATAGTTGTCTTTGCTTGGTCTGCCAGATCAGCTATGCGATTCCTATGCGGGACAATGAGGCGGTTCAGCTAGAATCTCTCATTGATAGAAAAAAGAACTTTAAGTCATAGACGAAAGCTCTCTGAGGAGATAGATTTCTCATATCTAAAAATCTTTATTACAAACTAGACGGTGCATGTACAGGTAGTAGCGGCAAATGGACGATTATGGACGAATTAAAATGGATATGAATAAATTTGGATGAGTCAAAAGCGGATCGGACAGAATAATTTGGACGGATTGAGTTGGGTCAAATCCTGGTCGGGTCGGGTCAAACCCGGATCGATTCGAGTTGACCCACTTTTTTGTGAAAAAATAATTATTATACCATATACGGATAAATATGGTATAATAATTTTGAAAAAAAATATACAAGTAAGTATTTAAATAAATAAAATCTTTAAACTATTTAATAATTTGCGTTTTATTTTTGAGAGGTTCTAAAACCATTTTGACCTGCTAACAAACCGTCTTATTGAATCGTTCAAGCCATTTTGATCCACAAACACAATTAATGGGCCCAAACACATTATTTTGGGTGAATTGAAAACGATTTCATTCTCAAGAGCCCATATTACCGGGTCTAGGTACAGGTACAGACTACTGACAACTTAGCGTACACCTTGAGAATATGAGTTGGTAAAATAATTTATTTTAATCAAGGTTCTAAAAAACGCGGGGCGTGATCGAGGCGTGGAGGCCAAGCCTTAAGCCTTAGAAGCCTAGGCGGGCCTAGGCGTAAAAAGGCGTGAAAAGGCGTTTAGGCCTTCTTAATATATTTTAATATTTTTTAACCATAACAAGGCTATTAAAATACAAAAATTGCACATATCATAAAAATACGTCTAAATATATGCAAATTAAAATACTATCTGATTATTTTGGATAAGATAATGGCCCGATTTGTAAACAAATTCTTTAAAAGGCGACATCGTTTCACTAAGGCATTGTTGTTTTTAGAAAAAAGTGCGCCGTAAGGGTTTTACCAAAAATAAGGTGTGAAAAGCGTAAGGCGAGGGGTTTCTCCTAAGCCTTAAGCCTAGGCGTGCCTAGGAGGAGACTAGGCGGGTTTTTAGAACAGTGATTTTAATTATTTTTTGGATTGCATTTCTTAGAGTAAAAAAGTATAGGATCAAATACCAAAAAGTCCCTCAAATATTTTTTAATACACATTTAGTCCAAATATTTTATTTTGTACCAAAAAATGGTACAAAAAAATCTACAAGTAAGAGACTTTTATATTTTGTACCAAAAAGTCTACAAGTAAGAGAATAAGGGACTTTTTGGTACAAAATAAAAGACTTGGATTAAATATGTATTAAAAAATATTAGAGGGACTATTTGGTATATATATATATATGTGCAAACCGACACAACTCAGTAACATTTCTTCATTGAGAATCCAAAATCACGAGTTAAAAAGAAGAGAAACTTTACCTGAACCGCATGTGCAGCCCGCCTAGCGACCGCATACACTTTTTTTTAAGCTTCTTACCTTTTAAGTTTTTAACTTTTTAATATTAAAATAGGTTTTTATATTTAAAAAAAAAACAATTCTTATATTTTAAAAAATAAACAGTTTTTCAATTAATATTTTTTTAATTAAAATCAAACAGTTTTTTTTTTAATTAAAAGTAAACAGTTTTTTTATTAAAATTAAAATTAAAAAATAAATTTTCATAACAAAAAATATGTTTACTGAAATAATATCGTGATTGATTAAAAAAAATTATATAATCAATCACGATACATTCCCGGATCCACAGTCCGGAAATTTGGGTCCGCGCCAGTGACACTAATCAATCGCGATACCATTTCAATAAATATAATATTTTTTTTATTAAACATGATTTTTAATAAAAAAAAGTTATTTTCACCTGGATTTATAGTCCGGGAATTTGGTACGCGCCAACAACACTAACCAATCGCGACGATGATGTGGTCCGCGCCAGCGGTACTAACCAATCGCGACGATGATGTGGGTCCGCGATAGCGGCACTAACCAATCACGACGATTAATTAGTATCGCGTCATCGATACTAATTAATCGTGATATTTTATGGGTCCGCGCCAGCGGCACTAATCAATTGCGATATTATGTCAAAAACATAATTTTTTTTATTTATAAAAAAAATATTAACTTTAATAAAAAAATTACTTTCAATAAAAAAATTAGTTTTTTATGTTAATAGAAAAAACTTTTTTCTATACGAAAAAATATTTTTTTTATATAAAAAACCATTTTTATATCAATTGTTACGAAAGAATAAGAAAAAAATATTGCGATTAATTAGTGCCACTGGCACGGACTCACATTCTCGGACCAAAATCATTTGTTGAATATGGGTCCGCGCCAGCGGCACTAATTAATCGCAATATTTTATTAAAAAAAAAATTGCAATTAATTAGTGCCGCTGGCGCGAATCCACATTTCTGGACCAAAATCATTTATTTAATGTGGGTCCTCGCCA
The DNA here is from genome assembly GCA_949130495.1 of Sambucus nigra. Lineage (NCBI taxonomy): Eukaryota > Viridiplantae > Streptophyta > Magnoliopsida > Dipsacales > Adoxaceae > Sambucus > Sambucus nigra. Next base: position 537,679,271 of record OX422215.1, on the reverse strand, counting down.
ACGACACTAATTAATTGCAATATTTTATTAATAAGAAAACTGTTTTTCTTATATATAAAATCGTTTTTTTTAATTTTATAAAAGATTGTTTTTTTTAATTTAAGAAAAAACTGCTTTTTTTATATATAGAAAACTGTTAAAAACAAAAGAACAGGCCGTTCATGTAGAACCGCTCTAAAAAGAATACAAAACAAACCCAAGTGAAAACCTACAACCTAATCACCTGGGTCGTCCCTTTCTCCGGCTTGAACCCACCATAATTTTTTTGGAGGTGGGAGCTCCATCGTGCATAACTTCATCGATAAGTCGTCTCCGATGACCTGTGTCATCACCCCCTGCTCTGATCCACCACAGGGCAACCCATCTCAATTTCATGTGTGTACTCCATTGATAACAAAAACCGACTGAGTGTTGTTTCTTATGGAGTGTTATTGATGTTGCAGTCGTTTGGTCATTATTGGGTTGGGCAAGGAGGGGTAAATTAGTTGTTGGTTGTATGAACTGCGATGGAGAGAGTGAAATGGGTAGGCTATTAAGACAAGTTGAGGGTGGCAATTCGTGTGCGTCGTGTCGTGTTCGGGTCGTGTCATGTCGAGTTTGTGTCAAGTATTAGTCAACCCTAACTCGACCCATTTAATTAATCGTGTCAGATGAGCAAACACTAATCTGACATATTTATTATCGTGTCGTGTTCGGGTTGACCCGCATAACCCATTAAGTAAAATATAAAATAATTTTTTTCTTTTCTCTTAACCAATCATACCAATCATAGGTGTATAATAACTTAAATTTAATTAATTTCAACTTCTTTCAACACATAAATAATTTATCATCCGATTCTCTATGAATTTTATAGAATGTCTATCAAGATATATAAATTATCTAATATATTCTCCATAAAATACGAGTTAAGCGGGTCTATTCGTGTTATTTTCGAGTTATACGTGTTTGACACTAACCCAACCCGTTTATTATTCGTGTCATATTCGGGTTCGTGTTAAGAAATCGTCAACCCTAACCCGCTAACTTCGTGTCGAGTTCGTATCGGATTATCGTGTCGTGTCAAAAATTGCCACCCTTGTTGATGGATGAGTGAGACAATTACTTGACTTGGTTGGTTATCATCTGCTTTGGTAGTCGATTTCCCATAGCGTGTGCAATAGTACACTTTAAGATCAATTGATAAAGATAAATCTTTTAATAATCTCCCTACTGATTTATACATTTTGGGGTCTGAAAATATACTACATTGTCAACTAGGGGTGTGTTTCGGCCGGATCGGATCGGAATAAGGGTGTTCGGAAAATTTTCCAAAATTTTCGAAATTTTAAAACCCTTTCCAAATCATAAAAAATAAATTTCGAAAAATCATATTTTTTCCAAGTTCGGATATTCGGAATATTCGGAATTCTCGGAATTTTTTTTATTCGGAAAAATATCGAAAAAGTTGGAATTATCGATTTCATCTATTTCGGAAAATATCAGAACTATCATTTTTAAAAAACATACATACGATTAATGAAGAAACTCTATAATGCATCAATAGCATAAACAATAATGTAACATATAATGCATCAGACTATTACGATTGAAGGAGCCATTGAATCTGAAAATCTTTTATCATACATCAGATAAAAGGTTTACAAACATCTCAAGACCTTACAAGTTACATCTCAAGACCTTACATGTTTACATAGTTTATATGAATACATCAGATATTGGATTAGGCCTAAAATCAGTGTGAACCCTTGACAGTATAAGATTCGTCCTAAAATAAATCCTAAAAGTTCAGGTGGGTAAAGCTAACACCATTTCTTCTTCTCTATTTACTGTCATATTCAAATTAACAAGAAAAAAAATTAAATATGTGAGCTGTGAGCTGTGACCTGAGATGAAAGCGGCGGTTTGCGACGTGTCCTGAGATGCAAGCGATGAGGTGCTGTGAGCTGCTGTGATGAGGTGCTGTGATGAGCCGAGGTGCTGTGATGAGGTGCTGCGATGAGACCTGAGATGAGGTGCTCCGATGAGGGTGAGAGAGAATCGCCGCTTGAGATCGTGAGTGTGAGAGAGAATCGCCGCCGCTTGAGATCGTGAAGGTGAGAGAGAATGTGAGTACCGACTGAAATTTTTTAGGTTTAGGTAGAGGTTAAAATGTGTAGCAGTAGTATATATATGGTAAGGGTAATATACTATTAATAAATATTTTTTAATGTTAAAATGTTAGGACAAATAACAAATAAAAAAGTATTAAAATAAATATTAATATTAGGATTTCGGAATATATTTCGGATAATTCGGATCGGCATGTTATCGGAATTTTCGGATCGAAAATTTGGAATTTTGGAAAATTAAATATGGTTTCCAATTCCATTCCAATTTATTTCGGAATATTCGGAAATCGGAAAATTCGGATATCGGAAATTTAAAAATGATGCCAAAATCGGAAAATTACGGATCGGAAATCGGAAAAAACAAAAGTTCGGAAATAATTAACACCCCTATTGTCAACCGATATGACTTGACTAAACTTATTTCCTTGAGAAACCAAAATATCCTTACTCAGCGGAACCTTACCTCCGGCAGAAATCGACGGAGCTTGCTCCAACAAACCTCGAGCACATATAATAAACCCAAATTAGATTTTGACTGGGCACAAAGCCGACCAACAATACATGGATGTAAATAGATGCACCAGGAGTTCCTACATAGTACAAATTGAAACAAGCCCACATACCTTATTTTTTTATACCAAACGAGGAAGATTCAACTCTCCGATCAAAGTCCCGATGGTTCATCTCCAAATTTCGAAATAATACACTATTAAACGACCAACCATGGCGTTAAACCTGGGTCCACATCAAACCGAAACACATGTTCTAAGAAACTCAAAACCAAATCCAACAGAGTTCCCTCGTGTTTAAAAAAGACCCCATTTTACAGTTATGAGCTCATACCGGATGTTGATATGTGCTCCCTCGCATTTTGATATGATCCAGCTGTGTTTGGTGAATCACCTTATAAATTGAGCTTGCTTGTACATTTGAGAGTCAATTGTTGAACTTGTGTATATTCCTAAAGTTTCTTCGAACAGATTTGAAAGGGCTAGTCAGCTGGAATATAAATTTTATTATTTTTTTTCCCAATAAAAAAATTGTCTTTTAGGCCATGTATGTGGTATACTTTTGAGTGGCCCTTCGCATATGGATAATTCTAAAGTAACAGGCTTTATGAGAAAAGTTAAAAACTTTTTATATTCATATGTATATATACGTAGGCCATGTATGCATATTTTGTCATATTCATAATTTTACAACTACAACATTATATCGAGTGTTGGTTGTTGGATTAAAAAAATTATTATTGTATTTGATTTTTCAAAAAGTTTCAAATCGATGGGTCATGTCATTTTAATGTCCATTCACGGGGTGTTATTTGTCAACTGTTATAAGTATTATTGTTGCAAATTATTCGAATAAAATAAAGACTAGAATCAAGTCAAAGTAACATATGTGCATTCCACAATTGAAAATAAATGTTTTTAATACGCTTATTGCTGAATCGTATATATTGTTTCTTGTACTTTATCGAAACATATTTACATATGTTTATTGAAAAATATAAATTGTCATGTGGTTATTATGTTCATACGACGTTTCCTTCCAACATAATAAATTATTATACCTCAAAACATTTAGAAGTGTTATTCAATGATTTTAGACAAATATGAACATGATTTATCCTTCGGGAATCACTTACGATACACCTAAAGCCTGTGTACACGATGAACCGCACCATTTGAGATAGAATACTGAGATTTTTTATTAGGATTCATCGCATGATATCTCTATACATTATTACATAAAACTAAAAATGAGTCAGAGAGAGCATGGTGAATAGTATTTGACATTTCATAGAACAATTAAATTTGTTATTTTATGTCTATTTCATAAATTATGAATCATTTATGAAAGTGTTCAGTATGTTTTACAACTTAGGATTAACCTTGAGATTGTATACACCTCAAGATTTAATATGTGCTCAAACAGTATTAAGTTTTTATGCGACATACACCTACGAGTTTGGGTGGTTATGATTCATTATATAAATATCCCCGGACTTTATTTATTTTTATTTTGTTACATCAAATAAAATAAAATAAAGGGGGCATGATGAGATTTATACTCGGATATTTCCTGAGTTTTATTAACCATTTGCAATATTTTATTATTGTGTCAACAATATTTTTTTTCCAGAGGCTTCTGAATGAGTAGATATTGAGCGACGCTAACATCAAGTCATTATTCAAAGATATGATAGTTTGCGATATACCCCATGAAATGTAATGATTTGGTTGCTTTCATTTTTTCAGGTGGGCATTGTAAATGGTATATGTAATTTATTTTATTTTATCTTGAGATAAAATAAAATAAAGGGGGCAAATGGATATTATGATGTAATGTAGCTTTTTAGTTTAAATATTCTTCGACATCATCTGCGATAATGTTAGATTGATAAACCTTCAGAGTATAGTAATGTCCAAGCAGGTCATTACAAAGGTTGTTCATTTTCTTTCGCAGAGAGTTCAGACGGATTAATTAGTTGTCACTGAGAAATTGACAACACGAAGTCATAGCCATCCTTCAGATATGAGATCATGTTACGAGGACTTTTCGAGTATTGTAGTAAGTCTTCTTCAAAGGTGTATTATAATCCAAAAAAATTATCAAATTGATTGGTGGTTGAACCACGATCTGTGTGACTTGACTCGTCCGGAGAAATTGGTCCTTGATGCGTGGAGACAACAGGCGAAGGACCACGCTCAGTTTGTTCTTCGACAGGGGTGGGCTCCCTCGCGACCTGAAAAGTGATACAGAAGAATGAATTTGCAAAAAATCTTAAATAGTTTGTTTTCATTGTTAAGTCACCTCATAGTTGGAGTTGGAGAAAAATCTTAACAAGTGTGTTTTCATTATAAATCACCTCATAGGTGGAGTTTACGAAAAATCTTAATAAGTTTGTTTTCATTGTTAAGTCACCTCATAGTGGAGTTGGTGTGAAAAGTCTTAATAAGTGTGTTTTCATTGTTAAGTCACCTCATAGGTGGAGTTGGCAAAAAATCTTAACATGTGTGTTTTCATTGTTAAGTCACCTCATAGGTGGAGTTGGCGAAAAATCTTAACAAGTGTGCTTTCATTGTTAAGACACCCCATAGGTGGAGTTTGCGAAAAATCTTAACAAGTGTGTTTTCATTGTTAAGTCACCTATAGGTGGAGTTTGAAAACAATCTTAGCTAGTGATTTTCATTGTTAAGGAGTCATATTTTAGTTTTTAAATCTTCGTTCTAGCAGGCATAAGGACAAAAATTATGCAAAATAATGAGAACGCAAGAGTTACCTCAATAGAAGAAGAATGAGTGGTAACTTCAACAACCCTATGGGTGAGTCAATAATACGTACATCCACAAGAAATGTCATTGTGATTTGGGCGAGTCAATAATATGTGCATGCACAAGAAAACTCGTCATGATTTGGATGAATCAAATAACAGGCTCATGCATTAAAAAACCTCGTGGCGATTTAGACGAGTAAAAAACATGTGCATACACTAAAAGATTAATTGAGGACAGTGGTTATTATGTAAACATGTGCATACACTAAAAGATTTAGACGAGTAAAAAACATGTAAACCATAATAATACTTCCACCAAGATTGTTTGAGAATGATAAAAAAGAATGATGAAGTAGTTATTATGTAAACCATAATAATACTTCCACCAAGCTTGGTTGAGAATGATAAAAGAGAACGGGAAAGTAGTTATTATGTAAACCATAATAATACTTCCACCAAGCTTGGTTCAGAATGATAAAAGAGAACGAGGAAGTAGTTATTATGTAAACCATAATAATATTTCCACCAAGCTTGGTTGAGAACAATGAAACTGAACAATGAAGGGGTTATTATGGGACCATAATATACTTCCAAATAACTTTGTTGAGAATAATGAAAGAGAATGATGAAGTAGTTATTATGTGCTCATGATAATACTTTTTATCATGAGCAGCGTTATGAACAACCACAATAAAATCGTGGATGCATGTTTATTTAAATAGGAATGGGGGAAACACTCATAGTATATCATTCGCATTAAAAGAATGATCAAGAGGTCCGTCGAAATAACCCATGAGCTTAAGATGAGATATGAGATATGATATTTAAGATATGAGATATGAGATTTAAGATATGAGATATAAGATTGAAGTATATCACCAAATTAAAATGATATATGTGATTATTAACCACAATTCACAGGTTGATTGAACGTATCAAAACTGACTATAAGTGTTTCGTACATATAGTCGATATGTTTCAGCGAGGCATCGACACATCAACTATATGTATGAGGGATCAAATGTAGGAGGGGCTTAATAATAAGCCTCTCATTTAATTATTAAATGAGATTAGAGATGATTAACATTGATAAAAGTCTACGTGTTTATGCGACTTAGGTATTATTATGCGCGTTTAGTATTTCATGCGTATTTGTGTATTATTTTACATTAACTACACAATATTCTAGTATTGAGGGTGCAATAAATGTTACGGGGCACATACCTTCCAAAAGAGAGCATGTGTCACCATAGGTTGTTTGACACATGTCTCCATAATAAATTTGACATGTGCAAACCCACTTGGTTTGGCTTTTATTATAAATAGATCTCATTTCCTTACATTTGAAGAGAGCTTCTTGGGAGAAGAAGAGTTTCCTTGTCTTAAGAGTTTTCTTGGAGAGTTTTAGAAAAGAGTTTGGAGAAGAGTTTTAGAATTATTTTGAGAAAAGTTTCACCACCTCCCACCTCTCTGAGAAATCACCACAAATGAGTTTTTCGACGAATAGTACAAACCCACAAACTACGCTGACTTTGATTCCAACTATGACGGATACGTAGGTGCAACTGAAGTTGCTTAAGTCAAATACCTACAAAAATCCGATATTTATCCATATTAAACTCCCCTCTTATAAGATCTAAATGTGGTTATGTTTAAAGTTATAGCCTTATTGGTATGATTTAACTGATCGTGTTTGTTTTAAACCAAACTTATCTCTTTTTAATTCTTAATTGATTTCTAGACTATTTGTTGTATAGAACTTAGTTTGATAAATATTGTGGCTTATGCATGTTCTTTTTGCCCAAAACGTTGTTCTAGCAAAACTATCTTATGAAACCCTACACTGGACTTTGTTACTCTTTCAACCATATATTTTTATATGTGTTTTTATAATTGCCAAACATTTTGCGTGTTTCACCAAATTTGGTTATTTGACCATACTTCATGTTTAGTCTATTAATTATTTAAAACTAGTCTTCAGTTATTTCATCTCAGTTATTATTTTGTTTTTGCCATAATATATTCCTTGCTAATCTTAACCAAGCTTTAACACAAAATTGATACTTTCTATGTTTCTTCACACCTATTGATTTTAAATTACCAAAAAGAAGATTTTTATGTGTTGAATGATTTAGTGTTTATAATCTTTACTGTTTTGGTCAAACCAAAAACTTATATTAAAATCATTTTTTATTCATCTTCACTAGTACTTTGGTTTTGAGTGTGGAGAGTTTAGTGTGTTGTTCCTAAGTTGTCACTGGCTTGTATGTTTAGTAAAATTTCAGTAGTTGTGGGGTTGTATAGTTTGAGCCTTGGTATACTGTTAGTATTATAAATACTATTTCATTTAGACATTATAATCTGTAACTTGTACATAAACATTTGTTATATTGGACTTGGGTGTGTGTGTGGCCCTGGAACTAAGGGACCCGGAGTTTTCCAGTTAGCTAGTTTCCTCGTGAACAAATTATTATGTATTTACTGCTTCTCCTCATCACATTATAATTCAAATAATTTCTGTTATAAAGAACATCACAACAAGTACAAACTTTTTTGTGCATGTTTTCACACTTTAAAATTTAAAAAGGGTTTTACCAAAGACTCAAAAGAGTTTTTAATTAATCTTGACACTGTTGTGCATCAGACTATTTCAAGTGGTATCAGAGCAATAAGATTACTTTACATTAAAGTTTTTTTCTCTTTAATATCCTGAACTATTTTAAAACCTATTTTTAAATGGAATACTATAATGGTAGTTTTGTACGTCCTCCCATGATTGATAATTCTAACTTTGCTTACTGAACAGTAGGGATGGTTGTATGCATCCAATAACTGGGAGATGAGGAATGGGACATGGATGAAATTGGTTTTACTATAACTACTAAACATATTAGTGAAGGTGATTGCCAATTTTTTAAGAAAACCTTTTTCAAATGGATAAAAGAGGAGAAACAAAATTCAAAATATAATAATAAAGGCAAAAATATCATTTTCCAAGCTATAGGTGAGTCTGGGTTTAAACGAACCTCAACAAGAACTAAATTTAAGTCAACTTGGGACATTGTAATGTCTACCTATAAAGGTGACACATGGGTTAAAAAGTCTAAATCATAAATTTTTGTTCACTTTTTTTCGCAATGTTCATGAAAGACGGTAAAAATTTTGATGATTTCAATCGTAGACTCCAAGACGTAGTTAATCAATCGCATTCTAATGGAATAATGTGTATTGATTATGAAATATATGCTAAGATACTTAGGTCTTTACCTACTATCTTTGATATGAAAATACATGATATAGTTGAAATGTATGATCATAGTATGACACCTCAACTGTTGTGTAGTAAACTTAAAACATTTAAATTGTAAATTTTCTTAAATAAAAATCAAAGAGGAAAAGCACATGCACACAGTACACATCCATCTTTAGTTTTTTAAAACTAATGTGAAACATTCTTTCTTTTGTCTCCTCACTATCTAATTTAGATGACTCTTTTATTTCCCTTGAGTCATTTGACAATGAAATTTCCCTTTATCCAAACACTTTATAAAAAAATTTAAGTATAAAAACAAATTTGCTTATAGAGAAGGCCAACCTAGTTATACCAATATTCCTCATGAAAAACGATATGAAAAGAAAACCTTTGAAAAATATGACACTAATAAAGATATTAGTCATATCCAATGTAATAAGTGTAATGAATTTGGTTATTATGTTAATAAATGTTTTTTTTAAAACAAAATGGCAATCTTTGAATAAGACCCATATATCTAAACATGGGATGATAGTTCGAATAGTAATAGTAGTGAAGTTTATAATAATTACTTATGTGTGTGTTAATGAGTCCAAAAATGAGTCTGATAAGTTATTTACACTATCTGATAATTATGATCTTTTTGTAAATAATTTTGTGTTACATATTGAGAACAACTCTTTAACTGATAGGACTCATGAATACAAACACACTACTGCCACTGTTTCCAAAACTTTGTATGATTGTACCATGAATTGGGATAATGAAATTGATTTATATAATAAATCATCCCCTTGGTATGAATATGTTAATAATGATTTTGATGATGATTTGAATTTTGAGAAAATGTACAAATCAAACTTGAAAAAGTGCACACACTTAGGCAAAATCAATTCGAGGTTGCTTTCTAAAATTGATGTGTTAAATAATCAAATTCGCCTAATTTTTGATGAATCAGCTATGCAAATGGAAGATATTGAATCTGATAATCTTTTACTTGAGATAAACATTTTAAAACTAATTGAAAACAATCTTTGGTTGGAAGTTAAGCACAAGGCTATCCTAAATGATTTTGAAGAATCTCAATCTGATTTAAAAGAAACTTTAAAAAAATTGGATTCTTACGACACTTCTATCCTTTCAATTAAACATATGGATGATTTTGGAAAAGCTCATATGGACATGGAAGGAATTGGTTTTAATGGAAAGTCTTTTTTGGAACAAACTTTGGTAACTCCATTGAAGATTGTCCAGAATCATCCATTATTCATATGCCTATTCCACATGTGAAAAATTAACCTCAGATTCAAGCCAATTATCCTGCTAGGCCGATTTATCATTGTAACTTCTGTAACAAATCTAGCCATTTTTGACAGAACAGGTGCCAATACTAATAGACAAAAGATACATTTTAGAGCCAAATTTATTAATAGGCAACTGTATCATTGTGATTTCTATAATAAAACTAACTATGTAGAATTTTTTTTTACAAACGTTTAAACTTAAATAGAGAAGGTAAGAATGCTAATAGACCTAAAGTTTGTATAAAGACCAAATCTGTTAAGAAGCCCAAACCTACTAAGCCAATGCCTTTGAAAACTAAAACTGTTTTTCCAAAAACTAAGGTAACTTGGATTTGATTTAGGTTACTAGTTGAGATGTAATGTTGTCGTATTAGAATTAAATTCTAATTATAAAAACTTTGAGTGGTACTTAGATTCGGGTTGTTCTAGGCATATGACCGGGGGCATATCAAAATTTTCCTCCTTTAAAACTTTTATTGGAGGAAATGTGACTTTTGGAGATGGTAAAATGTCTTGGATCATAGGAAAAGGAACAATTAAGGTTGATGGGCTCCTTGACTTGGATGAGGTTTTACTCATTGAGGGACTTAAAGCCAACTTGCTTAGTATAAGTCAATTTTGGGACACATACCACCCTGTTATCTTTTCTAAATAGGAGTGCAAATTTTTTTATTTAGAGGCTAAAACTATTATTTGTGGTGAAAGAACGCTCGATAACTGTTATGGCGTTATTCAAAAGAAAGATGTTGAAAACTATTTATCCACTAGGTTAAATGACTTAGACTTTTCGCATGAAAGACTAGAACACATTAACTATGATAACTTGTCTAGGTTAACTATTCAACAACTTGTTCGTGGTCTACTTAAAATTCCCAAAGTTAAACGCACTATTAATGGATCATGTCAAGTTGGTAAAATTCACAAAGCCCCTCACAAGAAAATAAAAAATGTGTTAACCTCTCAACCTTTAGAACTAATTCACATGGATGTAGTAGGCCCCTCTAGGACGACCAGTATGTGTGGCAATTCTTACATTCTTATCATTGTCGATGATTTTACTAGATTTACTTGGGTGGCTTTCATGAAAGAAAAATCGGACAATTTTTAATTTTTTTAAGAATTAAGCATGAAAAAGTCACCAATTAAATGGGATTCGAAGTACCAGGGTTGGAGAATTTATATTGCTGCATAAGAAATGGGTACCAATACGAATTTAATGTACCCAAAATTTCTCACCAAAACGGTATAGTGGAAAGAAAGAATCGAACCATACAAGAAGTGGCTCATGTCTTACTTCACATTAATAATTTTCCTAAATATTTTTGGGTTAAGTCTACTCAACTGTGTGTCATATTATGAATAGGGTATATTTAAGAAAAAATATCAAATAAACATCTTATGAAATTAGTACGGTAAATAACCAAATCTAAAATATTTTAGGGCCTTTGGTAGCGATTGTTATTGTTGATGTAAAAAACTAGATTATATCTAATTAATCAATCACAAATAAAAATGAATAAATAAGACAAAGAATTTTTAAAGTGGTTCAGCCTTGTGAGAATGGCCTATGTCAACACTTTTGTATTGCTGACTCTTTATTTGGAATCTCGATAATTGCTTTACCAAGAGATCCCTAGTCGCCTTCTTATGAGGAGGTTACAGTGTATTTATAGCCTTGAGGTTGTACATGTGAAAGGATAATGCGCTGTTATCTAGTAGACATATACATCTGTATGATAATAATGTGCATTTAATGTGTAGCTGTCTTTTGATTCTCTTGATTTGGATGCTCTGCACACTAAATAACTCGGACCGCTTAAGTTTCTCGGTACGTTTAAGTTGCTCGGGGCACCTGAGTTGCTCTTCTAAAGTAATTTTACTTGCCATGTAGGTTGATACGTGTCTTCAAGTGATTGGTCCATGTTAGCAGACTAAATTTGGTATCAACAGAAGCCCCCAATGTTTCACAGTTGAGGTTGACGGAGAGTGTGGAATATTATGCTTGAAATCTGCTTGGATTAATTATCCTCATGAATTTTAGGAAGATTTTACTTATATATAATTCCTTTTTGAGCGCATAATATCAGACTTCATAAGTATTTTGAATTTTCAAGATCACTTCGATTTTTGTGCCCTTTTCTTCTTTTAGCCGCCGGTAACGCAAATGTCTTTTCTTGTAATCATTACTTTTTTCTATTCCCGAGGTAAAGTATTTAAGTGTGACAGAAATCCTATCGTCTTTCACTTTTTAAAATCTGTATCTTTGAACTCTTCATCTTCTCTCTATCTTGTGCCTTCGTTATTTCCATCGTTCATTGGCAACTGATCTTTATTTCCTCTGTAAGATTTTTTTCCTTCTTTTTTATTTTCTTTATTCACCATGGTTTATCTTGTTGAATCGTTAGACAAATTTTGGTCTGAGTTTTCAATCCCTTTGTGGGTTATTTTGGAAGAAGTTTCTTATCCTTGTGATTTACTTTCTTTGGCGGAGGGACACTGGTTCCCAAGTCTTTTTGTAGCTGAATGTGATTTTTCTTTCCCGCCAAATCCCCTGTGTTTGGAGTTTTGCCAATATTTCGATGTTGTTCCTGCAAGAATAGCTCCAAATACATAGAAGGTAGTTAATGGCGTACATAGGTTAAATCAACTTCATGGAACTCGTTTGGGGATTACAGAAATTATGTATTGCTATAGATGGGTCATTAGCGATAATACTTTCTATTTAAAAACTAGGTTTTCGAATAGAGCGTTAGTTGTCAATCTTTCCGATGCCAATAGGGATTATTTTGATCATGGGATTTTGATGAAAAATTGGCAAAACCCTCCATTAAATGGAGATGACGTGTACCAAGGTCCCAGGTGTCCGCTTTATGGAAATGGGATAGGTTGTTTTTATTTTTAAAATCTTATTTTCTTTATATTCGATGAAATGCATCACTGACATTTGATTTTGTTTGTTATAGTTGACAGTAAAAGAAAACCTCCAAAAGAAACCGTGGTTAATATAAAGCATTTAAAACTTATCTGGAGCTTGCATCAATCTGTTGTTGGGAAGCACATTAGATCTGCTTCTTATTTGTTGCAATACAGAAGCTACACTTCATCTTTCATTGCTCGTCCTCGTCCTGTGGTGGTTGATCTTGATCAGGTACCAGCCTCTAAAACAAGTGTGGAAGGTTCTTCTTCTGACTTGAGAATTCCCATCACCGATCTGATGAAGAAGAGACAAGCTCCTACCTTTTTTGACAAGTCTGTCTCTTCCACTGTGGAGGCAAAGAAAAGTAAACAAGATGTCCTATAAGAAGGGATAAAGACTATAAATGTAACCCCTCCCACTGCTTCCAAGGAAGTTGGCGAGAAGGCCCTGTGCCTCCAAGTAAGACTGTTGTCATCTCCCCAATAAAGATAATATCTTTAATTTCAAAAGCTCCTGCTCCTCTGAGGAGATTAAAAATAAGTTCTTCTGAGAGACCCGTTGAACCTATCTCTGAACATTCAAATGTTGAAGCTAGTATTATAGTTCTTGTTGCTCCGAACTCTGTTGTGAGCTTGGTAAGATCCTGGACTATTCCAGAATCCTAAGGTGTAGAAGACATATTTTCTCGCGAGAAACTTACTACACTGGATGCTCAACACATTACTTCAGTAAGTATCTTTATCTTGACCCCTTTATTTTTTTTAATACTATGTTCATATATTGACTTAAATTTCTTTCTTTTTTCAGCTTGTGATGTGTTTCAACACCATTTTGAAGAAGAATGAAACTATTAGGGCTTCAAGATCCTCGGGTGGAGTAGAGGAAGTTTTTACTGGACTAACCCAATCTTTGAAGGAATCTCGTCAGATGTACGAGGAGGACAAAGATGCTTGGGAGAAGCAATTGAAGTCTGTTGAAGCAAGTCGAGATCATGCTAAAACTGTCTCCAAAGAGTTGGAGAAGAAATTGAAGGAGGTCGAGCAACATAATAGCGAGCTCGAGGTCAAACTTAAATCTGTCGAGAAACATAAGATAGAGGCAGAAGAAAAATAAAAGTCTTCCGAGGAGCTTCTGAGAGAAAGGACCTCCTCTGAGAAAATAAAAAGGAAAATTACTGTTAAAAAATCTTTCAGTGCTGGTTGGGACAAAGGTTAGAACAAAGGCCTGGATGTCATGTCTTCTCAAATGAAGTATGCTAGTGTCAAGTATTTTAGGGATGTATGGGTTGCAGCCTTGAAGGAGTTGAAGGTTGCTGAGAATTCTGAGTTATTCCAACAACATACTCATGGCCCTCCTCCCTCTCCTGGAGAAGAAGAAGAGGATGAAGCAGCTTCAGATGAATCTTACTTGATGATAGGAGAGCAGGTTCCTGTTATTGCTATTGCTCAATCCTCGGAGCAAGTCCATCCAGCCATCACATCTACCAAGCAGCTACCCTTGCCCTCTGAGTAACCAACTCCTTCATCCAAATCTTCTGAAGAAGTCGTAGGAAATAAGGAGAAGGTGTAAAGTTTTTCGGGTCTTTTATTTTGCTATTTTTGTGAATATAACCTTGAACTATGTTCCCCTTCATTATGATGAATAACATTTGACCTTTTGTTGTTCGTCTTTTACTTGCTCTGTTTTCACCTTTGTTGATTCTCTTTTATTTCTTCCCTTTACTAGTTTATGGCCAGGATGGAGCTTTTATCAGCTCATGATACAGAATTGATGAAGAAATGTAATGACTATTTCAAAGCTGGTCATGCAAATCTTAATGAGGCTCAGATAACTGACATCCTTGGATCAGGTGCTTCTGACCTAGTAATTGAAGCTTACCAATACTTAAAGTGCTTACTTGATCGTGTTGTAGCCAATAATGTGGCCTACTACGAGATGATTGAAGATCTCCAAGGAACAATCGAGGAACTTCAACAGCAGTATAAAGAATCTTCGGCACTTCTCCATCAAGGCTATGAGAAAAAGTATCAACAATTGAGTGCTGACAAAGGATATGACAAGTTCATTTCTGCTCATGAGAAAAAGGAGAGTGTTCTGAATCTTGAAATTGAAGAACACAGACATATTGCCAAGCTGTTGGAGCAGGAGAACATCGCTTTGCAAGAGGAAATAAAGCAACTCAAATCTACTGCTTCTTCTTCGGGAGCCTTGGTCCCAGTAAATGATGATGGTTTTTCATTTTTAGAAGTAGAAAATGCTAACTTAAGGGATGCGTTAGAGAACTTGAAACGAGCAGGATCTTCCACACCTGCTCGTGGCAGATCAAGATCTTCTTCTCGTGGATGAGCAAGGGCTGGTCGGGTTACTATTGAAGAAGCGAGAACTCAGTCGGCTTTAAAAAATTAACCCGTTCAGTTGATGACAAAGAACCAAGCCTTGGAAGAAATATTTAAGAATATTCTGAACTTCACCGAGCAACTATCTAATTAAAGTTCTGCTCTAGAAAGTAAAGAAATTCTCGTGAAGAATCTCCACGAGCAACTTAAGAGGTTAACTTATCAATTTCACAAGCAGCCCAGAGAATTCTGGATGGCTGGGTATAATGAAGCTCTATATCGCCTTGATACTTATTTACAGCAGTTGAACAATGATGGATACAAGCAAGGGTGGTTAAATGCATTATGTGTCTTGAAGCTGGAACAAGGTCATTTCCTGTGGGATTACTACGAACTTGGGGTCCTTGATTTACCTGTGCCTCCCTTCAATCTTGACCTTAATTAGATTCCAGCCCGTGCTATTCCTCGAATTTTGATATCGAAGTATCTCGGTGATTACAGTCTTCATTCAAACTTTGAAATAGCTCATCCAAAACACTTTCTCGATCTCCCATCCATAATGAATGTCAGAATGATGTGAGATCTAAACTTTATAAATTCCCCTTATGCCTTAGATGATCCTCCAGCTGGGGTAGAACCTGCATCAAAAGCCGAAGGAAAGAAACCAATAGAATAGGATAGTTGATGTAATGAATTAGACTTCATATCTTGTGTAATCTGCTTTGCTTTAATGAAGAAAAAGTTTGCCTTTTGCTATTTCATTTTTGTCTTTTGCCATTTCATTTTCTTCGAAATAATTTGTAGAATGAAATGCTCTTGTTTGTTAGTTTGTGAATATGTACATATATATATACCATACTTATACCATTTGTTGTTTCATTATAGTGACTTGTCACTCTTTGGGCCTAAGCAATGGAATGATGTTCATCCCATATTCCTGTTTAGTTATAGTAATCTCGTATGGATTACCTAGTTGCCTAGACAATGGACGCCCCAGGGAGGTCATCCAGCTTCTTGCATAGTTTGGTACCAACCAACCGGAGTTGGTTATTATTGATTTACCGATCAACCGGAGTTGGTGGTAATGAGATACCGACCAATCGGAGTTGGTGGTATTGAGTTCCTGATCAATCGGAGTTGGTGGTAATGAGATGCCGACCAACCGAAGTTGGTGGTAATGAGATACCGACCAACTGGAGTTGGTGGTATTGAGTTCCCAACCAACCGGAGTTGGTGGTAATTGAATTGCCGACCAATCGGAGTTGGTGGTATTGAGTTCCCGACCAATCGAAGTTGGTGGTATTGAGTTACCGACCAACCGGAGTTGGTGGTATTAAGTTATCGCCCAATCGGAGTTGGTGGTATTGAGTTCCCGCCCAATAGGAGTTAGTGGTATGATGCTTTCTAGATTTGGGTTTGTGTAGTGTGTAGCACTAACATTATGAAAAAAGTTCAACAAAAGAAGAAACATCACTTTATTCATATTGAAAGAACTGTGTTACATAGGAATTTTATCTATTGATAATACTTGCGCAGATGCTCTGCATTCCATGCATTCTTGAACTCTTCTCCTTCAGAAGTTTTAATTCTGTATGTCCCTAGACGAATAACTTTTGTTACTCTGTAAGGTCCATACCAGTTGGCTTCCACTTTGTTATGATT
Organism: Sambucus nigra; assembly: GCA_949130495.1. NCBI lineage: Eukaryota > Viridiplantae > Streptophyta > Magnoliopsida > Dipsacales > Adoxaceae > Sambucus > Sambucus nigra. Next base: position 537,662,411 of record OX422215.1, on the reverse strand, counting down.
ATGGGTTACTTTCTTCAGCACATAATCCCCTTTTTTTAAATCACACTTCTTCACTCTTTTGTTGTAGAATAAAGTTGTTCGTTGTTGATATGCTGCATTCCTGATTGCTGCTTCTTCCCTAACTTCTTCGAGCATATCCAGGTCTAATCTTCTCATCAAGTCACTGATAGGAGAATTGAAATTCAGCACCCTATGCGTAGGTAGACCCAATTCAGTAGGTATGACAGCCTCACTTCTAAATGTCAATATGTATGGAGACTCTCTCGTTGCTGTTCATGGTGTAGTGCGATAAGCCCATAACACAAAGTGTATCTTGTTAATACAATTTCCCTTTGCATCATCCAGTCATTTTATCAAACCATTCAGTAGCGTTCTGTTTGTCACCTCAGTTTGCCCATTGCTCTGGGGATGGCCTGGTGCAGAGTGGATCTTCAGTACATTGGATTGATGACAATATGCAACAAACTCCTCGTTGTCAAACTGGGTTCCAGGTCAGTAATGAATGCATGTAGGAGACCATATCTGAAAATAATATTCTTTCAAATAAATTGATAGACTTTGTCGTATGTCATATCAATGAGAGGCTCAGCTTCCACCCATTTAGTAAAATAATCCACAACAACCACGAGGTATTTGAATCTTCCTCTGGTCGTTGAAAGTGGTCCGACCAAGTCTATCCCCCACATGGAGAATGGCCAAGGGGACGTGATGGGTGTTAACAATGCTTGGGGAGTTCTTCAAATGGAAGAGAAACGTTGGCATTTATCGCACTTCTTGGCATAGGCTACGCAATCTGCTCTCATCGTTGGCCAGTAATACCCTTATGTTGCTATCCTCTACAAAAGCGTCTGACCTGCTACATGGGCTTCACAGGACCCTTAGTGAACCTCTTCGATCAAGGTTTTAACTTCGTAGGGATGGATACATCTTTGTAATCCTGCTATAACTCCTCTTTTGTACAAAATACTACTGGTCAATACATAACGAGCAACTTCAAACTTTAGTTTCTTAGCTGCGAGTTTATTAGGTGGAAGAATCCCTTCTTCGATATAGACCCTGATGGGATCCATCCAGGAAGGTCCCAAGTCAAGGGCAATGAAATTCATCATTAAATCTTAGTCTATGCTCTGACCAGCCAGGATTTTTATTAGGATTATTCTTCGTAGCTCGGTGCGTGTGGATGATGCTAACCGAGCTAGGGCGTCTGCTCTTACATTCTCCAATATCGGTATTCTAATCAACTGAACTGCAGTAAAACTCAAAACAACCTCCATTGCTTTTTCATAATACTCGACCATTAATTCTCCCTTTGCTGCATACACCCCCAGAATTTAATTCACGATTAACTGTGAATCACTGAATACAATGACCTGCTCTGCCTTCTTGGTTTTGGCCAGAATTAGACCCACGATCATAACTTCATATTCAGCCTCATTATTAGAAGCCTTAAATTGAAAGCGCAGAGTATACTCCATATCAATCTCATACGGACTATTTAAAATAATTCCTGCTCCACTGCCTGTAGTGCACGAAGAGCCATCCACATACAGATTCCACACAGGCACTTCATTATCAAACTCTTGGTCAGACAGAGCTCCTCGGTGGAATATTTGATGCTTCCTTTTGTCTTCCCCCAACACTTATCGCCGCTCATTGATTATCTTCTCTTGATCGTCCACGGATGGAGGTTGGTCGGGGGTTAAATTTGATGATCCCGTAACATTCACGGGTTGGTCTGCATTAAACTCCTGTTCTTCGGAGGTATCAAATTGAGTAAATTCTGCGATAAAATCCACTACTCCCTGCCCCTTAAGTGATGATCTTGGCTCATACACTATATCATATTCACCAAGTTCTACTGCCCAGTACATCAATCTTCCTGATTTCTATGGTTTATGCAGAGCCTGTCTCAATGGCATATTAGTATACACCACTATAGTATGGGCTTGGAAGTATGACCTCATCCTTCTGCTAGCTTCGATTAGTGCCAATGCTAACTTCACCAACCTTGGATATCTGATTTCTGCTCCTCGGAAAGCCTTGCTGGTGTAATAGACCGATTTTTGCACTCTATCCTCCATTCTTATCAACGCCGAGCTAATTGCATTCTCGGAAACTGCCAGATACAAGTATAATCTTTCTCCCATCACTGGTCTAGATAACAATGGAGGTGCCCCTAGGCATTTTTTCAATTCTTGAAAGGTCTCCTCGCATTCATCATTCCACTCAAAAGTTTTTTGGAGTGTTTTAAAGAATGGGAGACATCTGTCTGTTGCTCGTGACACAAATCTGTTGAGTGTTGTGACTCGCCATGTGAGACTTTGTACTTCCTTTTTCATAGTTGGAGATCGTAGCCCCAATAGGGCTTTGATCTTTTCAGGGTTCGCCTCGATACCTCGTTGATTAACAATATATCCGAGAAACATGCCTTCTCCTACTCCGAATATGCATTTGGTGGAATTCAACTTCATTTGATATTTCTTTAGTTGATCAAAGGTCTGACCTAGGTCAACTAGATGATCAACAACTTTCTTGCTCTTTGTCAGCATATCGTCAACATAAACCTCCATGTTATGACTGCTTCGCTCTGCAAACACCTTATTCATCAGCCATTGATATGTCGCACCTGCATTTTTAAGTCCAAAAGGCATAACATTATAGCAATAAGTTCCCCTTGGGATGATAAAAGAGGTACTCTCCCTGTCCTTAGGCTTCATTTTAATCTGGTTGTAACCAGAATAAGCATCCATAAAACTCAACAATTCATGCCCCGAGGTTGCATCAACTAGTTGATCGATTCGGGGTAAAGGAAAACGATCCTTTGGGAATGCCTTATTAAGATCAGTGAAGTCTACACACATCCTCCACTTGTTATTTTTCTTCTTTACCATCACCACATTTGCTAGCCAATCAGGATATTTGACATCCTCAATAAAAGAGGCTTTTTGCAATTTTTCCACTTCTTCCTATATAGCTTGGTTCTTTTCAGGTCTAAACACCCTTCTCCGCTGCTTCACTGGCTTGACCTCCTTGTTCACGTTGATCTCGTGGCACAAGAAACTCGGGTCTATCCCTGGCATGTCTTCATGACTCCATGCAAAAGTCTGCTTTCCGCGCCTTAGAAATTCTATCAATTCCTGTTTTATCGATACATCCAGTCATGCACCAATTTGAGTTGTTCTTTCCGGATGTTCATCCTCCAGAATGATATTTTTAGTAGCCTCCATGACCTGGCCCTTTACGAGCTGAGACTCATCTCTAGGGTCTAATGTTTCAATCTTTACATCTTTTATTTCATCCACTTGATAGGTAGTAGTCTTCCTACTGGATTCTTTGCATTCGTCTTGTTCAACAGATGAATAGTAGCATTCTCGAGCTACTTTCTGGTCGCCTTTCACCACTCCCACTCCAAAATTGGTTGGGAATTTTAAATATTGATGTACAATAGATGGTACTGCTTCGAATTTCTTCAAACCTACCTTTCCCATTATGATATTGTAAGCCAATTGGACATTTTTATCCATTACAAAAAAACGTACTCTTTCTGTTCAACAAGCAGGCCATATACCAATAAGCATATCCAACTTGATCTTCCCAAGTGGAAAAACCTTTTCTCCAGTAAAACCGAGGAGGGGTTTATGATAGGGTTCCAACTGGGCTAACTTCAGATTTAAACTGTCAAAGCATGGGTAGAACATGATATCTGCCGAGCTACCATTATCCACCAGTACCCGTGAAATCACCACTTCTTTCATTCTTATCTTGATCACCAATGGGTCATCATGAGGATATAATACACCTGCCAGATCGTTTTTAGAGAAACCAATGACCAGTTCCTTGGGTGATCATCTTTAGCCAAGTTTATTCGCTCTATGTACGAGCAAACTTGAGCTTCATTGAGGTAAGCTTTCCTCTTTGTAGTAAGATCTCCACCTCCTGCATCTCCACCTGTAATAGCATTACATTCAAATGGCCCAAAATGGATTAAAAATACCTCACACTCTGGCTGTCTTAGTCTTTTAGGGAGATCGGGGTCATCTTCTGGATCATCTTCATGATCTCTCTTCTTGTCTTTATTTTCTCGATGAGGAGATTTAGATCTTTGTCTTCCTCGATTGTTGGTCTTTCCATTATTTTGGCGATCAACATACTTAGCCAATTTTCCTCACCTGATGAGTGCTTTAATTTCATTCTGGAGGGCTATGCAATGCTTGGTCGTATGACCATGGTCTTTGTGGAATTCACAATATTTGGTCTTGCCCCTTTTATCAGGATCTGTCTTCATTTTCCATGGCCAGGCTAACTCCTTGCTGTTCTTGATCTCCTCCAGAATGTGATTTATATCTACCTTTAAGGGAGTATATTTTCCAAACTTCCTTAATGATACGAGAAATCGTCCATAAGGCGTTCTCATACCAACAAGTCAAGAGTAAAGTGTGTAATAAACAAGTAAAGCAAGTAGATAGAGAAAAGACACGATATAGAGTGGTTCAGCCTTTAAAATAGGCCTACGTCCACTGTATTGCCCTGTTCTCATTATATGCGTTGCATTATACAATATTATAGTGCCTAAAGAGGCGCACAAGTATGAGAATAAAAGAGAGTACATGGCAGTACTGAGGATTTTAGAGTGCCAGAGAGGAGGCTGCGATGTAGATGTGTGGCCTGCAAGTCGTGTGTTGAGGTCGTGTAGAGAGAATCTGTATTGCAAAGCCTTCCCCGAACGGGTATGGAATCGCGGGTCTGGAATCGATCCCCTTACTTCTAGGTGTGGTCCTCTATTTATGAGGAAATGTGTTGAGTCACATGCCCTCAGCACGTGGCGTATACCAAGTCTGCAGTAGTTGTGGACGAGGGGGTGTGGCCTGCAAAGCAAGCAGTGTTGTAAGCTAATGGAGGCATGCCGCAACCTATAATGGGCAGGGCTGCACCCTGTGCCATCTGGTCCTGAAGGGATGTCGCACCGAGAGAGTTCTGGCCGCCCCCTGAGTGAGGTTCGTCCGCGCCCTGAGTGAGGTCCGTCCGCGCCCTGTATGGACTAGGGTGAGAACTGGAGAAGAATTCATTCCGCGGCAGGGGTGCTATATTTGTATTATCAATAAGCCCCTAAGCCGTAGTTCCGAGAGAAATTTATTGGGGCTGCGGCTAAGTGGCTAATGTGCCGCGGAGCTTTTAAAGCGACGATTCTTCTTTCGCGCTCCCTTATATAAATTTTTCCTTGCCGTGGACTTCATTACCTTTCCAAAACTTTGAGAGCACATCGAGAACGAAACTCTGCACCTCCATACTCTTTGCATATTCCGGCAACCTTTCAAGGCGGTGTGCGGTGGTGCAAGGTGGTCTGAAGCTCAGCACTGCCAATTTCTCCATTTCCAGGTGATTTTTCAACCACTTTACTTTCTTAAAAGCCTTGTAAATTTACAGTTTTATTTATGTTTGCATGATTTGATGTTTCTGGTTCATTTGCTAGAAATCTAGGGTTTTGTTTGTACGTTTTTCCCTTTCCCACATATGCTGCATATGAAATACATACAACTGTTCTTGGTGTTCATAATCGAACTCTTCGTATTCTATGAGTTTGATCCTAAAAACGATTAGAATTTAGATAATCAGTTGTTTGATCCTAGAAACGATTAGAATTTAGATAAAAACGATTACAATTACAAATAGAATTTAGAATTTAGAATTTAGATAAAAACGATTAGAGTTTGATCCTAGAAACAATTACAATTATCCGTTATTAACACATTTTACTCGATTATTTCGCATAACGGGCTCGTTACTTTTATTTTTATTTATAATTCACGTCATACTCACTTCTCCTACCTCGAAGTATTCTAAGAATAATTTCAGTAGGCACACAGTCACTCACCTTCTAGTCTAACTTCCTTACAAGTCTCGACCTTTTATTAAACGTACTCATGATTTCATATGTGTGAATAACTCCCCGTTAATCCTTGATTTCATCTTACATTAAATTCTCACTCAACGAAGTTTACCTAGACCTTAATGGTCCTATTTATATCCCATTATGCTCCAACAATAATAATCAAGGGTTGCTACACATTTTTAATCGGATTAAACCATCATAAGGGGAATATGCAGTTTTCCAGGAGGGGTCGATTGATCGAGGAAATGGGGTATGAAAAATGAGTTACTAAAGTCGTTTATTGAAAATAAACTATTTAAGTAACTTCGAGTTATTTTTTGAAGAAACTCTTTTCTTAAATCAAAAAGGATTAATCACAAGAAGTGTTTAATAAAACAGTATGTACGAGATCTTATTCAAGATTTAGGGAACAAGTTTAAAAGATAGTTTAAACAAGTTTTAAACATATCACAACCAAGACTGAGATGAGAAAATGTAGAAAGATTCTGTTCACAATTTTTTACGTGGTAAAACCTCACCAATTGAGGAAACATCCACGATTCCCTCTACAGAGTAAAATGAAAAATCAACTAAAACAAATTTATGAGTTACAAACTATATAACTAACATGCAAACAACTCAGACCTATATAAGTTTAGGAATGTACCCTCTGGTGTCCTTATAACTTCTCTGCAGTTCTGATTGTAGATGTAGTTCTCTCAGTTTGTCAACTTCTGATTTGTTCCAGCACTTTACGTCGACTTATGATCACAAGATCTTATTACCAACACTTTTCGTGTTGTAGGGTGTAAGTGTCTGTGGAGGTGCTTTCTAACACACACACACTTATTAAGTACAAACAGTCCTAACAAATTACAGTTACACTATATGCTATGATCTTTTCTTTTCTTTCTTCTTACAAAACTTTTCTTTCTATAACACACACACTTATTAAGTACAAACTTATCTAACACACTTAACACACACACACACATATAGTGTAACAGTTACACTTTGCTTTCTAACACACACACACTTATTAAGTACAAACAGTCCTAACAAATTACAGTTACACTATATGCTATGATCTTTTCTTTTCTTTCTTCTTACAAAACTTTGAACCTTATTTGACCTTTCAATTAATCCTAGAATCCACGGATACCTTTCTAGGAAGACAGACAAGGTCTTAATCAATCTCAAAATTTAGAGAAACTTTTCGAGATTGAAAACCTCCAAGTGAGATTCCAAACTAGGTCAAAGGTTTAGTTTTACAAGAACAAGAAACAGAAAGCATTTATTGTTGATTCCAAAGTAAGAAAACGTTTTAGAGAAAATAATGAACAATATATTTCTCAAGATGAGAAATAGAGAATGAAACTAAGTGTAATGTAACATGAATAACTCAGATCTGAGATTTCTATGAAATCAGAAACTAGATCTAAGTAAAAGTCTAAGTTGGAAACAAGATCTCACGAACACAAGGTTACAACAATAAAAATAACTCAACTCAAACTCTCAAACACTCAAGAACACTCAGGGTAGTGTTTTTGGATATGGTGTTTGGATTAGGTTTGAAGATGATTTAGACGAATGAAGTTAGGGTTTCTAAGTCTCTCTCTTCTCTCTCTGTTTTTCTCTCTTCTCTTTCTTCTCTCTCAATTTCTCAAAGGAAATGAAATGGCAAAAGTCTTCGAAGTCTGAGGGAAGGGTCCTTTTTATAGTGGGAGGAGAAGGTTCGAGATATCTGATCAAAACCAAGGGCTGAGATCGAGTCAATTTAAATTGACTTGAATCTAAGGGCTCACACAAGGCGGTGCTTAAACGAATGCTGATTGGCTTAAAAAGTTACACGGGGATTCATCAAGGCAACATGCTGACCATTGATAAGAAATGATCCAAGGGCTGATAACACATGCGTCTATTGTCTCAGTAAAACCAATCAGAGGGCAATAGGTGTTGGCCAGTTAAGGGATATAAAACGCGCGTCCAAACTAATTACAAAGTATACCCTGAAGTCTCTGCCGCTTTTGGATTCTACCCAAGGTAACATTAGGCCATAATACACAACAAATAATATTAAGAGATTGACCCCAAAACTTTTAAATCAAGTTTTAATTATTAAAACATGGTTTAAAAATTGTTTAAAATATCCCAAAAAATTATTAGAAATCAAATCGAGGGATTTAAACACACTTAACACATGTACACACATTATAATGCAATATGACATGCATGAATTGAATTCTAAGTGTGTGAGTGTTGGCAATAGTCTCTTGATCACTACAAGAAAGAGAGAAGAATAAGCATAGCAATTTCTGAGGTTCTTTTGTTTCTAGGATGGACACAATTTTGTCACAATTTCCAAACTAGATGAGCACTTATACAATATAGACCCAAGTGAGTCAAAAGTATAAGGGCTTCAATCTCCCCATTTGGAAATATGAGACAAAATCTCCTTTGAGTCAACTAGGACTCGTAGGGAAACAAAAATAAGAAAAACATAGTCCTATCAAAATTCTATCTACCCAAGTCCTAGAAATCAAAAAATACATAACTCAACTATTTACAATTTAATACCCTAAAGCATCAGTTGAGAATGACTGTACAAAAAGGAATACCTGCAATGTATCACTAAGATCAAGCTGTTTAGTATATGTAAGAGATTAGTAGACTCAAATTTCTCCCCCATTTTGTCTCAAATGGACAAAGGGAAAAACTTGAATAAGCAGCAAAGGTATTACTCAGCACAAACCATACCAATAGATTTACGTAATGAAATGAATCTATTATAATCTAGAGGTTTAGTAAACATATCTGCGAGTTGTAGATCAGTAGGAAGATAATTGATTTCTAATTCCTTAGATTCAACTAATTCGCGTATAAAATGATGTCTTATTTTTATATGCTTTGTTCGCGAGTGTTGAACAGGGTTTTTAGAAATATTAATCGCACTTTGATTATCACAATAAAGATGCAATTGGTTTTATTGAATACCATAATCACTTAGCATTTGTTTAAGCTACAATAATTGAGCACAACAGCTACCAGCGGCTATGTATTCAGATTCAGCAGTCGAGAGTGATGTGCAGTTTTATTTTTTACTACTCCATCCTACCAAGTTATTACCAATATAATAACATGCTCCTGAAGTGCTTTTACTATCATCAGTACATCCAGCCCAGTCAGCATCAGTGTACCCAATAATAGTGCTTGGTGTGTCATTAGTGTACCAAAGTCCGAGATTCAGATTGCCTTTAATATATTTAATTATACGTTTAACAGAATTCAAATGGCTCTCTTTAGGGTTGTTTTGATAACGAGCACATACACACACAACATACATGATATCAGGATGCGAGGCAGTAAGATAGAGTAGTGTGTCAATCATACTACGATATAGAGTAGGATCTACAGATTTTCCATTTTCATCTTTTGATAATTTTATCGTAGTACTCATAGGTGTGTTAGCATCTTTAGCACTCTCGAGGCCGAATTTCTTAATAATCTCTAAAGCGTACTTAGAATGTGAAACAAATAGTCCTTCTAGATTTTGTTTGACTTGGAGACCTAGGAAGAACTGCAACTCCCCCATAAGGGACATCTGAAATTCCTTACTCATAATTTCAGAAAAGGATTTTACTTCTGAGGTAGAAGTTGATCCAAATATAATATCGTCTACATATACTTGAGCAATAGTAATGTTTTTGTCAAAATGTTTGACAAATAGAGTTTGGTCATTTCCACCTCTTTTGAAACTTTTATCCAAAAGAAAATTGGAAAGACACTCATACCAAGCTCTAGGAGCTTGTTTAAGGCCATATAAAGCCTTTTTCAGACGAAATACATGATTTGGATATTTAGGGTCAATGAACCCTTTAGGTTGTTCTACATAGGTTTCCTGAGCCAGTATTCCATTAAGGAACGCATATTTGAAATCCATTTGATATAATGTAAAACGCATGTGACAAGATATAGCGAAAAGCAGATGAACTGATTCTAAACGAGTAACAGGGGCAAATGTCTCGTTAAAATCAATTCATTCTATTTGGGAGTATCCTTGAGCAACTAATCTAGCTTTATTTCTAATTATTATCCCATTTTCATCAGTTTTATTTTTGAAAATCCAACGTGTACCAATAACCTTTTTGTGATCAGGACGTGGAATAAGATACCATACATCATGAATGACAAATTGTAAAAGTTCATCCTGCATAGCAGAAATCCAGTGAGAGTCATTCAATGACTTATTTACATTCTTTGGTTCCACAAGGGAAACAAAACATGCGTAATGTGCATAATTTCTAAGTTGGGATCTTGTACGCACTGGCTCACTAGGGTTGCCAACTATGTTGTTTATGGGATGATCTTTAGAAACCCAGTTAGGTACTTCAGGTGTCTCAAAAGGTAATGAATTATCTATTTCAGAAGGGTCATTTTCTAAAATATTTGAAGACTCTTCTTCAATAGGTAATTCACCAGTCTTGCTTTCTACAGTAGTGTCACTAATAATTATATTTATGGATTCCATCATGGTTTTAGTGCGAAGATTATACACTCGATAAGCTATACTGTTAGGCGAGTATCCTAGAAATATGGCTTTATCTCCCCGGCTCTCAAATTTAGATAAGTGTTCCCTATCTTTGCATACATAACAAGTACTGCCAAAGGTTCTAAGATATTTGAGATTAGGCTTTTTATTGTACCAAAGTTCATAAGGGGTTTGTTTGGAATTCTTTCTAAGATAGACCCTATTAATGATGTGACACGCAGTACGAATAGATTCTACCCAAAAATATTTAGGTAAATTCTTGGCATGTAACATGACACGTGCCATCTCTTGCAAGGTACGATTCTTTCTCTCGGCGATTTCATTTTGTTGAGGAGTCTTAGGAGCACTGAACTCGTGTTTGTCACCATTATAGTCACAGTATTCTATAATACCAGTGTCTTTGAATTCACCACCTCTATCACTACGGATTCTATTTACTTGAGTGTCCTTTTCATTTTCAATCCTAAGAAGAATTTTTAGGAAGGTTTGAAAAGTGTCAGACTTTCGTTTTAAAAAGGCTACCCAAGAAAATCTGGTGAAGTCATCAACCATAACTAAGATATAACTGTGTCCACAAAGGCTAAAAGTTTGGGAAGGACCCATTAGGTCCATATGGATGAGTTCTAAGGGATTAGAGGTGAGAATATCTTTAACTTTCTTATGAGGGGCCTTAACAATTTTACCTTCTTGACAGGAACCACAAACAATATTATGAATGGGTTTAATTTTTGGAATTCCTCTTACTATGTCGTGAGTAGACAATTTACTAAGATTATCGTAATTTATGTGACCCATTATGTTATGCCATATCTCGTTGTCATCCATTCTGGCAACATTACAAATTTCAGAATTGTTCTTGACAGTGTAGCAGTTGTCAGGAGTTCTTGCATTCACCTTTTTCATTTAAAATCTTGCAATTGTTCTTTGAAAAAGTAACAGTATGGTCTGAGTCACAAAATTGCGAAATACTAAGTAAGTTGGCCTTTAGACCTTTAACTAGAAGAACATTTTTAAGAATAGGAAGCCCATCTTCTTGGAGAGTTCCTTTGCCTGTGATTTGACATGAAACTCCATCACCAAAAATGACTTTACCACCAGCAAATCTGGTTTTGTTTAAAAGTTTAGATTCATCTCCAGTCATGTGCTTAGAACATCCAGAGTATAAATACCAACCAGATGATGTGTGTTCGGCTTTTAAAGCAGTAACAACAATATTACACTTCATCTGAGGTAATAGATCATCTTTTCTAATCCAAATTGATCTAGTTTTCATCTTGCGTTTATTAGCTCTCAACTGATAAAATTTGCGAGCATTAGATTTTTGCTGAAAAATGTTTTGCGCATGATTTTGAATTTTATGAAAGACTTGAGCATTTGGTTTAGGAAAGTGCTTAGGATTCCTTCAAGGAAATGTTCTTTTAGGTTTGGTCTTTCTCTTTCTATAGTTAGAGTTTTTATCTGGCTGTCTAGGAAGTATATAATTGTTTCGACTCCTCCTAGAATAGTTAAAGTTCTGGTAAGTACGAAGATTATAGATAGGTTAAACAAGTCTCCTAGCATAGCAACCATCGAACGAGTGACCATATATGTCATAGTAGGAGCAATAAAGATTGCTCAAGATGGGGGTCTCCTTAGGAAAGTCTCTAAACAAAGGTTTTGAAAAGTTTCCAGTATGAACTTTATTCCTGGGTAGTATAGGTTTGAAAGTAGGTTCACTCTTTCTGATAAAAGGGCAGACGTATTTAGCCTTAGGTGACCTTTTATGATTAGAGCAACTTGATTCTCCAATGTTGAAGTTTTGATGTTTTAAATCAAACTCAGTTTTTAGGGAATGAAAATCTGGGCATGTTTCAATAGGTCTTTTGCCTCCTGACACAAACTTGATAGGTTCAAAAGGTTTTGTCTGTGTTTTCAAAGTGGGACAAAATCCTATACCAGTTCGATCATCAGAATTGGTTTTAGATTCAGCAACAAATTCATCAAAACAGTTAGAATTATTTTCAAATTTTGTAAATTTTTTGAAAACAGTTGTTGCCTTTTCTTTGGTTTGTTCCAATTCTAACAATGTCCCTTTGTATTTTTTCTCCAGAATTTCATTTGTTTCAGTCAAATTTTTTAGTTTTTCATTAAAAACTTTAATTTCACTTTCATGAGTTAAACAGTGGGTAGTGTACTCTTCAGCATTCAGTTTAACCATCAGGCTTAGATCTTCCAATTTCTTGGTAAGATCTTTAACAGTCTTTTCTAGTCTAGTGCTTTTCTTGAGAGTCTTAGTGTAAAGTGTGTGAATGTATGGGAGGTCTTCATTGTCTGAGTCACTAAGTGTGGTGTGTGAAGTGACCCCTAAGGTTTCATTCTTAGAACTCACACACCCATTAACATCGTCATTATCGCATTCCCTTTGACTCACACACCCCGAGGTAGAACATGCAACATTCTCAGTAATCAAAGCATCTAAACCAGTAATGACCACATTCGAAGTATTAGTCATAGAATTATTTGGTTCATCCTCATTAACAAACATAGGCATGTCATCATTATAAATAATCTTGGCAAAGAAAGACATGCAAGGATAAAAAACATCTGATGACTCAGGTTCCTCATTTTCAGAGTCACTTGAATCATCCCATGTTTTGCAGATGTTAGCTCTAGTGTGTTTGTTTTGAGTGTTCAAATTAACTCTACAGTCTTGTGCAATGTGTCCCAGTTTACCACATCTATAGCATTCAGTCTTCTTAAGGTCTCTATTAGGTCTGATATGAGAGTCCTTGTGATTTTTGTCATTGTTTTTCTCATGAGGTCTGTGACTAGAGGGAGTTGGATAATTTGACTTGCCTTGTTTATTTGCCACTTTGTTTCTAAACTTAATGATTTTCTTGAACTATTTTGTCATTAAGGCAATCTGATTGTCCAAACTCTCTATATCGCAGTCCTCATCAGATTCATCATTGGAAGTATTAAACTCAGGCTTAATCAATTTAGAAGAGAATCTTAGATTGGAACTAGTCTGTTTCCTATGGGATTGGGTTAATTGTTTCTTAAATTCCAGTTTCATTTCCACAGTTCTTAATTTACTACTGAGTAATTCAGGAGTGAGATTTATATCACACATTTCCTCAATAGCATATCTTTTGTCATCAAACTTCCGTGGTAATGATCTCAGAATTTTAGATACAATTTCTTGTCTATCATAGGTTATGCCATTAGCATGCAGTTTGGTCACAATATCAGTCAGGTTCATATAGAAGTCATCAAATGATTCAGTCTCAGACATAATTAAGGAGTTATACTGCTGGATAAGCATTTGGGTTTTAGCATCCTTAACTCTAGTGTCTCCTTCATGAGCAGTAACCAAGGTGTCCCAAGCTTCCTTAGAAGTGGTACAGGATGAGATTCTTTTGAACTCATGTTCATTTATGGACATAAATATGGCATTTTTTCCTTTGTTATTATTTCGAGAAACTTGTTTCTCTTCTTGAGTGAACTCACTTAAAGCTTTCTTAACTCTCTCATTACTTCCTTCATTGGCTGGTTTAGTAGGAAAAGTATAACCATTTTCAACAATGTCCCAGACATCATCTCCCAAAGTTCCTTGAATGAAAGCAATCATCCTTACTTTCCAGTAAGCAAAATTGGTTCCATCAAAGATTGGAGGTCTGGTCAAGTTACCAAATCTTTCATTTTTCTCGTCCATATTTGATTTTCAGAAAACAATTTCAGAAACACAGGATCTCTTTAAAAGAAATTTTACCAAGCTCTGATACCGATTGAAAAATGCGTTACTGAAGCCGTTTATTGAAAATAAACTATTTAAGTAACTCCGAGTTGTTTTTTGAAGAAACTCTTTTCTTAAATAAAAAAGGATTAATCACAAGAAGTGTTTAATAAAACAGTATGTACGAGATCTTATTCAAGATTTAGGTAACAAGTTTAAAAGATAGTTTAAATAAGTTTTAAACACAGCACAACCAAGACTGAGATGAGAAAATGTAGAAAGATTATGTTCACAATTTTTTACGTGGTAAAACCTCACCAATTGAGGAAACATCCACGACTCCCTCTACGGAGTAAAATGAAAAATCCACTAAAACAAATTTATGAGTTACAAACTATATAACTAACATGCAAACAACTCAGACCTATATAAGTTTAGGAATGTACCCTCTGGTGTCCTTATAACTTCTCTGCAGTTCTAATTGTAAATGTAGTTCTCTCAGTTTGTCAACTTCTGATTTGTTCCAGCACTTTACGTCGACTTATGATCACAAGATCTTACTATCAACACTTTTCTTGTTGTAGGGTGTAAGTGTTTGTGGAGGTGCTTTCTAACACATGCATGCACACACACACACACACACACACACACACTTATTAAGTACAAACAGTCCTAAAAAATTACAGTTACACTATATCCTGTGATCTTTTATTTTCTTTCTTCTTACAAAACTTTGAACCTTATTTGACCTTTCAATTAATCCCAGAATCCACGAATACCTTGCTAGGAAGACAGACAAGGTCTTAATCAATCTCAAAATTTAGAGAAACTTTTCGAGATTGAAAACCTCCAAGTGAGATTCCAAACTAGGTCAAAGGTTTAGTTTTACAAGAACAAGAAACAGAAATCATTTATTGTTGATTTCAAAGTAAGAAAACGTTTTAGAGAAAATAATGAACAATATATTTCTCAAGATGAGAAATAGAGAATGAAACTAAGTGTAATGTAACATGAATAACTCAGATCTGAGATTTCTATGAAATCAGAAACTAGATCTAAGTAAAAGTCTAAGTTGGAAACAAGATCTCACGAACACAAGGTTATAGCAACAAAAATAACTCAACTCAAACTCTCAAACACTCAAGAACACTCAGGGTAGTGTTTTTGGATATGGTGTTTGGATTAGGTTTGAAGAGGATTTAGATGAATGAATTTAGGGTTTCTAACTCTCTCTCTTCTCTCTCTGTTTTTCTCTCTTCTCTCTCAATTTCTCAAAGGAAATGAAATGGCAAAAGTCTTCGAAGTCTGAGGGAAGGGTCCTTTTTATAGTGGGAGGAGAAGGTTAGAGATATCTGATCAAAACCAAGGGCTGAGATCGAGTCAATTTAAATTGACTGGAATCTAAGGGCTCACACAAGGTGGTGCTTAAACGAACGCTGATTGGCTTAAAAAGTTACACGGGGATTCATCAAGGAAACATACAGACTATTGATAAGAAATGATCCAAGGGTTGATAACACACGCGTCTATTGTCTCAGTAAAGAAACACACTTCTAACCAATCAGAGGGCAACAGGTGTTATCCAGTTAAGGGATATAAAACGCGCGTCCAAACTAATTACAAAGTATACCCTGAAGTCTCTGCCGCGTTTGGATTCTACCCAAGGTAACATTAGGCCATAATACACAACAAATAATATTAAGAGATTGACCCCAAAACTTTTAAATCAAGTTTTAATTATTAAAACATGGTTTAAAAATTGTTTAAAAAATCCCAAGAAATTATTAAAAATCAAATTGAGGGATTTAAACACACTTAACACATGTACACACATTATAATGCAATATGACATGCATGAATTGAATTCTAAGTGTGTGAGTGTTGGCAATAGTCTCTTGATCACTACAAGAAAGAGAGATGAATAGGCATAGCAATTTCTGAGGTTCTTTTGTTTCTAGGATGGAAACAATTTTGTCAAAATTTCCAAACTAGATGAGAACTTATACAATATAGACTCAAGTGAGTCAAAAGTAGAAGGGCTTCAGGGTCGATCGATCGATTGATATTCTTGGGTTGATCGATCGATCAAGCAGTTATGACAAAAACCGCATTAACCAAAATACGGGTTTGCCTCTCCAACCTCAACCAAATATCCATATATCATTCCCAAACTCCCAACAAACGTTACTACATGTACTATATACTAGAACACATAATTTTCTACGTAAAATATGTCCCAATTCATCAATTACAACAATTTAATGGGTAAAATTTTCCTGAGCTTCAAGAACCCTAATTTTTCTTTTTCTTTCAATTATTACAATTCTTTTCTAGATTTCCTACTTCTAAATCCATACAATTTCGTGGTTTATCCTCTACATGTGATTTAGATGTCCAGAATATAATTACTACTTCTACAACATGTGATTTCAAGTCTCAAAACTATACTTTCTTCCATGAAATAAGTTCTAAACAACCCTAGACTAACATGATTGAGGCATCAACTAAAAATAAAGTAACATAGATACTTGCCTAGAAATTTGGGTTCTTGAATTGTGGACGAAAGTGGTATGGTTGTGTTCTCCGTCGCGCGATCTACGATTTGGTGGTGGTGGCGGTGTAAACGGTGGAGTTTTTGGCTTTGAACTCCTTCGAAAGCTTTCCCACTTCTTATCCAACGGCCGTTCTTTGATTTTTATTTTCTTAACCCTAGATGACAAATCCTAGAAGATGATATAACCTTGGGAAATTCGTGGGTTTAATTATCCAAAAATACGAAATGTCCAAAACGCCTTCCCGGGATGTTAATTAGGCATAAAAAAGACCCGAGACCCAGACTAAACCCCTGGGTACATTATTTTGACTATCTCGATCCTTCCGGATCCATTGGCGTACTCAAAATGACCATACGTGCAACTTATAATTTATTCACTTTTAATAATAATGATTTAGTCCCGACACGACACATGCGTGTCCTGACTTCGATTTTCATAATTGCCATTTTATTCACTCGTGACAATTTTAATAAAATAAATTTCATATATTACTTTACTCATCCAGTAATATTCAATAATATCCAATAATTACTAACTCACATCACGTTAGTAAATATATAGAAAAATATTTCCGAATAAATATTAAATTAATAACTCAATTAAATTTAATAAATCCCCAATTTTAAAAGTCATAAAAATACGGGATATTACAACACGTCGCCTCAAAAAATGTGCTCGTTCGAACGAGGTAGCAGTCTCGCGCGAACGACTTAGAGATGTCGTTTAAACGACATCTTGCGACATCCCTATGTCGCTCGAACGAGATACCAATCTCGCTTGAACGACCCGGGCATCAAAATTGAGGTACGCTCCAACACTTAGAAAAAATTACTCATTCTTAAATTTGACGAAAAAGACCGCTCCAACACTTAGAAAATATTTTGTAAAAATATCCCAGAAGCTCTAAGTGGAAAGTTAAGGTATTAAAAACATAACCTTACCAAAGAAAACTTCGCGGAGTCTTTTTGATGAAGAACTTGATTAATTCGAATCCGTCTTGATGCTTGAATGTTTTTGAATGCTCTTCGATGGTGTAGCGGTATATGACATACTAAATTGATAACAGACTTATAAAAATATGTCCTTACAAATCTCCCACTATGTCTATGCCGGTACATACATAAAAAATCCGAATTATCAAATACCAAAATGTCTATACAAATCTACCCTCCCATGAATAAATTTGCAAGATCTCAAACTGTTCTTCAAATGTCTTCATCAAATCTCAAAGCTTTTTTCATCAGGGTGTGCAACATGTGATCATCAATCTTTGTACCTACACACATGAGATAAAGTAAAAACCTTTGTGACGCATCGAGTTTGAAATGATATAAGAATAAATCAATAATAAATGAAATCTGCCCCATAATGCAAAAACTCCCCCATAACATGATAATTATTTCTCTCCCCTTTTATGATGTCCCCAAATAGACAGATAAGAAGAAAAAATCAAAGCATGGAGTGTCATGATAAAGTGCAATGCAAACATGGATCGAACTAGGCGCATGCAAAGGTATGTCTCAAAAATTTAACAAACTATTTTTGACTTTTTGATTTTTTATACAAAAATAAGATAGTAAAAATCACACCATGGATTCAAACTCAAACAACCAAGACATGAAAATGGAATGTATGGGTATGAACACATTCGATAGGTAAATCAACTCAATCAATCATATGTGCACGATGCATATGTGTACTCCTAACGAATGAACATCCAAAGTATCCTTAGGTGTACAAATTGTTGAATTTAGATGACATTGTCTTAATCAAATCAACAAATCAAAATCTAAATGATTTCCACACCAATAACATCCAAAACTATTTAACGCTTTTCAAGACTTTTAAGGACGTGCAAACCCATTTTAATTCTCCATACAAACACCCTCATGTATATTTTCTTTTAGAGGTGTATAAACTAAATTCTAAAATTTTGGAGAATTGGTGCAAAAACTTAATTGGCCCATAATTGGCATGAATTTCTTTTTATTGCCTTTAAATTTTTCGGGCTCTTTTAAACCTCTTTGGACCCGGATAATAAAATTCCTTAATTTTTTAGGTCCAATTTAAACAACGGCTTAATCGCAAAGGATAAATATGTACCTTTTGTATCCCTTCACCGTTTTCAGACAAAGCACACAAACACACAAACGGGTCTTACATGCACAACTTTCTTATCAAGTTTTATTGCGCTTGATTCATTGTAAGGACAGGATTGAAGTGAAAACACCCAACCAACATGCGATAAGACAAGAAAAATAATCAAACAAATCTGTGCATGTGTGCAATAAAGGAAATTATGAGTCAAACATGTAGGAAGTAACACTTAATTACATCTTAATGACTCCAAACATTATAAAGCACATGGATGAATTGAACTATTGTCTCAAAACACTATCAACTAGTCACATAAAAAAGTGGAACGATCTTGTGACTCGGTCATCTTAAGTGTCCATCCATAAAAGGTGTAAACAAAATACAAAAATCTTTTTGGATTTTTTAAAATTTTTATCAAACTAAAATCTTTTTGTATTTTTCAAAAACAAAAATCTATACAAAAAGTACATGTCACAACGCTAGCAAAAATATATCAAAAAGCATAACTAGCGTATGACAAACATACAAACACAATCATCTATATTATATGGCAATAGAAGAATCATATGAAAGCAAATGAGAATCAACTTGTCTAAAATCTAGTGCCTCTAAAAGTGATTTCCTAACCCAAATAGATGTGAAACGTTATGTGGGGGATTTAGGAACTAAGGGAACACTATACATAAACTCCCTAGGACACTTTCCAAGATCAAAATAAAAACGCCTAAGGTGACCTTTCCTACCACAATATGAACATGTGTAAACGGGTGGAACGAAACCTATGGGTTAACCTTGTCTAACATCCTTGAAATTGGTTGACCCTCTAAAAAAAATAATGGTTTTGGCTTTAGAATTAGAAGCATGAGAACAAGATGAGTCATTACTATCACTATCAAACCTACTCGAGTCTGTCAAATCATTTTTTAACTTTAAAATTTTGACTCAAGTAAAGAATTAGACTCTTCTAATTTGAGGGACTCCTTTTTAAAATTTTCAACAATTCCTAAAAGGGTATCTCTCTCTCCCTCAATTAAAGCAAACTTTTCCCTAAGAGTCTCTTCACGTTCCACAAACTCATTGATTAAAATATTTTTGTCCTCTTTGGCACAAACACAAACCATCGAATTTTTAAGGTCCGCCAATTCTTTTTCTAAAAATAGGACCCTATCACTGATATGCCCCAAGTGTAACCTCGGCCTAGAGACACCAACCTCGGCCGAGATCATGGTAGACGTTGGACTAGTCTTGGGCACGCGATATCGCCCCTCGACCATATCAAGGTCGGCCCAGGCCAACACTACTATGAGACTCTTTAAGGGACGTCATGAGGATCAACAGCACTTGCATATGCCTTGAAATGGCAACCTCGGCCCCCGAATTTTTTTATTTCAAATTAAAACATGTCAGAATATGTACGAAATTAAATTAACATGCGTTACTTTAATTAAAATTGACAAACGAATCCGACGTCCTAGTTTCTTCCTCATTTAATATTATCTATTGTACTTGTTCGTTTATTTTTTATTTTTTATTTTTATTTTAGAAACTTAATCACTCTTATATACTCATATGTCTAGTTGGACAATCAAAACTTTATAAAAATTGACGAAATCTCTGTGGGTTCGACCCGTACTTACACCCGCTATATTTCAATAGCCCGTGCACTCGCGGTAGTTTTATAACAAATAAAACTTGACAACAAGTTTTTGGCATATGCCGAGCCTGCAAGAAGTCACCAGGAACCTCATCAAGTCACCAGTTCAACCTCATATCAGGCCGACCCTGTTTGTTGTCTCGGCTAGGATCAGGCCGAGACGTCCATGGAATCCTCGGACTGAACAGGTATCAAGACTCACCAACCTCCGCCTCACTAAGGCCAAGGTCATACCCCATACGCGATAGCCGAGCACCTGCTGACATATGGATAAGGACACGTGGACACAAATCAGTTATAAGAAGATTATTTCCCACATGTGGGGAGAATATTGCATCATCATTCTCTACATGTGACAGTGACAGATGGCACTCCCACATTGGTCAGGTAACCACACACATGCTCATTGCATGCATGGGGGGTACATTACACCCCCTAGGTACTATATATAGAGGTCATCCTCTACCTTGCAAAGGGATCCCATATATCCAACCCTAGATGAAACTCTGTCTAGATACACAGTAGAGAGAGAAAGCTTGAGAGATAGTATCCATGGCCATTAGTGCCTTATTGTAGTGAGATTGCACACACAGTGGACGTAGGCCATTCTAGGCTGAACCACTTATATCTTGGTGTACTCTCCCCTTCTCCTCTTCCCATTCTCTTGACATTTACATAACTATGCTGCCATTGTTGTTCTAGGATTGAGCTTAAAAACACCTTCTCTGGTGGTGCTAATTCCAGCATCATCATTTTGGCGCCGTCTGTGGGAACGAGAAGCTATCTCTTCCTCTTTTTCTGCTTAACCTCATCGGAGACTCTGGTGGTGAACCAGGCCTCCCCCTAGCGCGGAGCTGTTTCACCATTGAAAGAGGTCCTGTGAGGTACTAAGATCATCCGCTACTCAAGCTCTATAGTGTTAACATATGGCACCAGACTTACCACCGCCTCTTCCGCCGCCCGGGGGTGGAGGGCCTTGTTCCAGTCAGGCGCCCCCCAGTCCGAAATGGCGGAGGTAGCTGCAGCCTTGAGATCCTTAGCTGCAAGGAAACAAGCTATGCAGGAGCAATTTGCACAGTTCAGCCAAACTATGATGAGGCCACCTGGAGTCTCACCGGATATGATCACTCCGGCGGCTGTTCAGCCTCATCTTGACACTAGGGGACCACCCCAGGCACCAATGAAGGACCAGCCTGCACCCCAGCGGAGAAGGGACGTTGCTGACCTTAGGCGCTTGCGCCTGGGGAGGCAAAGAAACCCTTGCCCAGAGCACAGGTATGACGATCTAGAGGCGGAAGAAGCCCGAAGGACTGCTGGGAGCCGTATGAGGTGTCAAATAACACTGTACGGCCTCTTAGGCAAAGTCAAGGTTGTGTCGGCCGAATAGGTGAAGAGGCCCAACAAAGAGGGTCGGCCTTTGATACGTTGAGCAGAGGGTCGACCTT
Source organism: Sambucus nigra (assembly GCA_949130495.1). Lineage (NCBI taxonomy): Eukaryota > Viridiplantae > Streptophyta > Magnoliopsida > Dipsacales > Adoxaceae > Sambucus > Sambucus nigra. Next base: position 537,640,527 of record OX422215.1, on the reverse strand, counting down.
CGAGAGACTGGGCCCGATGAATGACCTAAGACAGAGGCTATCGAGATCAAGGAGCACAGCAGGCTCTCAGAGAGGGAACAGTCAGGGTAGGCCAGACTAAGGCCGACCCTGTGAAAGAAGAGGCAGGGAATAAGAAGAGGTCAACATCCAACGTGTCGTGGCAGGGGATAACCTCGGCCAAGTCGATGGATAAAGACCATGGAATGATTCTATCCAACGCCTTGAGGAGAAGATAGGAGACCTCATTAAAAGCAGGGACCCATTACAAAGGGGTTACTCAGAGGGCTCCCCATTTGTGGCTAGGATAGTGGGATTCCCAACCCTAGCTAAGTTCAAGCCTCCTACGGTGTCTCCCAAGTATGATGACAGCACTAACCCTATGCATCATATCGAGATGTATCAATCGGCAGCAGACATCTACTCGATACCCGATGAGATGAAGTGTAGAGCCTTCTCTGGGACCTTAACAGGGGCTGCACACAGTTGGTTCACCTCTCTTCTGAAGAACTCAATTGAGAACTTCAAAGGCTTGGCTGAGCGATTTATCCACAACTTCTGCTTTGGGATGAGACCTCAAAAGAAGACTACCCAACTGCTGTATGTCAAGCAGGCCAAGGGTGAGAGCCTAAGAGACTACATTGCAAGATTCAACAAAGAAAAATTAGAGGTGGAAGATTATGAAGAGAGCATAGCCATGACCGCCCTTATAGGAGGCCTCCAGAAGGGGAAGCTATTATGGAAACTGGCGGAAGACCCCCTTAGGACTATGGCGGAGCTGCTGGCAACCGCAGGGAAAGTAATGAATGCGGAAGAGGCAATGGTCGCCAAGTATGAGGAGGAGAACCACGGTGTCACTAGGAGGTCCCAAGGCAAGAAAGAGGGGAAGAAGAGGTCAGGTGATGACAAGTTCGCTCATTATACACCCCTGACTGTAAGCTGCGAGCACATCCTCAATAAGATTAAGACTGACCGGACTCTGAGATGGCCAAAGAAACTGAAGACCCCACCACATAAGAGGAACAAAAACCTATAGTGTGAGTTCCATCAGGATCATAGCCATGTCATGGATAGATGCTTCGCTTTAAAAGATGAGATTGAGAAGATGTTGAAATATGGAAAGCGGAGGAAGTATGTGGATGGTAAGGCTCCAAAGGGTGGAAGAGATGACCCTAAGAAAAGAAGAAATGAGAGATGCCGTGGCAATGTCCCGGCCAGAAGAGATGATGATTGAGAAGGAGATGACGAAGATGACCTGAATCTTCCGCCAAAAGATGACAACACCCCGGTGAAGAGGGTCGGTACAATCTCCTTTGGTATTAGCACCATATGTGGGGGATTTGTAGGAGGTGGCTCTGAAGTAGCAGATAGAAAGGCTCATGTAGCAGAGGCCAGGTCAGTAGCCAAGCTTGAAGTTGTGAATCTAACGTCTTCCGATACAGTGCAGAAGAGGAAGAAGGTAGACATGGACACCCTCATTGTGGGGTTCTCCACACTTGACTTCAAGGGTATCTTAGCCCCCCATGATGAACCTTTGGTCATAACAACAAGGGTGCATGGGTGCGAGGTACGGAGAATCCTCATAGACGGGGGGAGCTCAGCAGACGTGATGTTCTGGCCTTGCTTTTAGAGCCTAGGTCTTAGCAGAGCAAGGCTGGTGCCCTATCATCACCCATTGATAGGCTTCAGTGGCGAAATGGTCCACCCCTTGGGCATGTATGAGATGGACGTACGAATGGGTGATGAGTGGACTAAGAGGCTGACCAAGAAGATAAACGTTTTCGTTATGGATGAGAACGTTTTCTCAGTCTACAACCTCATCATAGGAAGGGTGGCCCTTAAAAAGTTTGAAGTTGTGCCTTCGACGGTCCATCAGATGCTAAAATTCCCGACTCCTTATGGAGTAGGGGAAGTGAAAGGGGACCAAACCACGACGCGAGAGTGTTACTTTAACTCGGCTGAAGAGAGAGAATCCCATAAGAGGGCAACCACCACTTATAGCATTGACACTCTTGACCCAAGAGATGAAACAAAGTTGAGGAAGGGAGAAGCCGCGGAAGAGGTAGAATCCATCGTCCTCAATGAGGGCGAGCCGAAAAAAACCGTCCAGGTCGGTAAAACCCTAGATCCAGGAATCAAGGAAGAGCTGATAAACTTCCTTAGGAGGAGACATAGTGTCTTCGCATGGAGTCACGCAGACATGCCCGAAATCGACCCTGAGGTGATGAGCCACTAGCTCAACGTAACCAGAGATGCCATGCCGATCAATCAAAGATGAAGAGTCTACTCCAAGGAAAAATACGATGTCATCTGGGAAGAGGTCAAAAAGTTAGAAGAGGCCGAGTTCATAAGAGAGGTTACCTATCCGGAGTGGCTCTCAAATGCAGTCATCGTGCCTAAGGCCAATGGGAAGTGGAGAATGTGTGTGGATTTCACTGACTTGAACAGATATTGTCCAAAAGACAGCTATCCCTTACCTCGGATAGATCATATGGTGGACGCGACGGCAGGACACGAGCTCATGAGCTTCATGGGAGCTTATTCAGGCTATAACCAAATCTTCATGGATGCTAAAGACTCTGAGAAGACAGCCTTCATTACTGACAAAGGGACGTACTGCTACAAAGTGATGCCCTTCGGTATGAAAAATGCAGGGGCAACGTATCAACGTCTTGTCAATAAGATGTTCGAAGAGCAAATAGGTAAGACCATGGAGGTGTATGTAGACGATATGCTAAAGAAGAGCTTGAAAGCTTATACTCACGTAGCGGACCTTGATAAGACCTTCGATGTTATGGACTCGTACAAAATGAAACTCAACCCAGCAAAGTGTGTCTTCGGAGTAGGAGCTGGGAAGTTCCTGGGGTTCATCGTTAACCATAGGGGAATTGAAGTAAACCCTGAGAAAATCAAGGCATTACTCGACATGAAGACCCCTAGGAGTATCAAGGATGTCCAAAGACTCACGGGAAGAGTGGCTGCCCTTAACAGGTTTATTTCTAGGGCAACGGACAAGTGTCTTCCATTCTTTAAAGTTCTAAGAAAGGCCTTCCGATGGGACGAAGAGTGTGAAAAATCCTTCAACCAACTCAAGTCCTACTTAGGGTCTCCCTTATTGCTGTCTCGGCCCATCGCAGGAGAAAGGTTGTTTGTGTATCTGGCAGTCTCTGAATCAGCCATCAGCGCGGCCATCATATGGGAAGAGGATGGGATCCAAAGGCCTGTGTACTTCAACAGTAATTTCCTTCAAGGGTTTGAACAAAATTATCCCCGCATGGAGAAGTTGTCTTATGCCCTAATACGCGCCTCAAGAAAAATGAAGCCTTACTTCCAAGCTCACTCCATGGTAGTCCTCACTGACTCCCCACTAAGGCAGGTCCTGCATAAACCTGAGAAGTCCGGGAGGTTGATGACCTGGGCCATCAAACTAGGAGAATACGATCTTACCTACCAGTGTAGGACAACCATCAAAGGGCAGGCCCTCGCGAACTTTATTGCAGAATTAACCTAGGAAGAGGTCGAGACAGAGAAAGGCCTAGAGGACGGCGAAGGGACAAACCGTAGTGTCTTCCGAAACTCGGAAGAGACAGCACCAAACGTCTTCCGAGATCGGGAAGAGGTCATCGCAGGCAAATCCCGGAGCAGAGTAGAAGAGAACGAAGAGGATCGATACCTCTTCAAGAGAGGAATTATGGAAGAAGGGGTCTTCTCATCAGATACAGACGTCTGGAGCCTCTTTGTTGATGGCTTTTCCTGTGATAGTGGAAGCGGTGCGGGGCTAATACTCTCAGCTCCAGATGGCGCCAACATTGAATATGCCTTGAGATTTAACTTCAAGGCCTCAAACAACGAGTAAGAGTATGAAGCCATGATAGCAGGTCTCTTATTGGCAATGACTCTTCGAGTAAAGCGACTCCTACTCTATAGTGACTCAAGGTTGGTGGTCAATCAAGTACTGGGGATATACGAGGCCAAAGACAAAAGAATGGCCAAGTACTTAAAGAGGGTAAGAAGGTTGTTAAAATATTTTGAAGAAGAAAAACTAAAGAGAGTGCCTCGACTAAGTAACAACCACGCTGATGCATTGGAAAGGCTGGCCTCGGCAATGAAGACAGATATGGGAAGGACCATTTCGATCGAGGTCTTAGGAAAGGCAACCATCGAGGAAGACGAGGTATGTAACCCTTGTCACAATTTGAACCTAGGAGACTCATGGATCGACCCGCTCGTCAGATACCTAAGAGAGGGAGAGCTGCCTGAGTCCAAGCTAGAAAGGAGAAAGTTGAGATATAGGGCTGCCAAGTTTTCAATGGTAGGAGACGTCTTGTACAAAAAGGGGTTTCTATTGCCTCTCCTCAGATGTGTGCATCCCATGGAAGTTCCCCGGGTCTTACAGGAGGTTCATGAGGGTTCTTGTTCTAGCCACATAGGGGGAAGGCCCTTGGCCAAGAGGATCATCACTCAGGGATACTGGTGGACGAACTTGTCCAAGGACGCTGCAGACTATGTGAAGAGGTGGGATAAATGTCAAAGGTTCGCCACTATCCCTCATCAACCCCATCAGCCTATGACGTCATTCTCTTCTCTATGGCCATTTGCGGTATGGGGAATTGACTTAGTAGGACCTCTGCCAAGAGCTGTCAACAACTATAGATTCTTGATAGTTGCCATTGACTACTTCTCAAAGTGGGTGGAGGCAGAGCCAATGATAACAATCACAGAGCAGAAGACCTTCCTGTTCATTTGGAGGAATATCATATGCAAATATGGTCTCCCAAACACCCTCATCTCGGATAATAGGACCCAATTCAAGATCTCCTCCTTAGAAAAGTATTTCCTAAGAGTAGGGATTAAGCAGTTCTTCTCATCTCCTGGTGGACCTCAGGCAAATGGTCAGATCGAGGTCACAAAAAGAACTATCTTAGATGGAATCAAGAAGAGGTTAGAAGATGCGAAGGGAAGATGGACTGAAGAGGTCTACGCTGTGTTATGGGCCTACAGAACCACGATAAGAACACCGACAAGAGAAACCCTATTCATGATGGCACATGGGTCAGAAACCGTCATCCCAACGGAAGTAGGACTCCCAACTCATCGGATTCAGACATACGACCCTGACAATAATGGGGAAGAGAGGAGGCTAGACCTAGATCGTATCGAAGAAAGAAGAGAAGACGGAGAAGTCAGAAAGGCAGCCTACCAGCAGAGGGCAGCAAAATTCTACAACCAGAGGGTGAAGTCAAGACCCATTGCAGTAGGAGACCAAGTGCTAAAGAAGACCCTACAGAAGGCAAACAAGCTTCACCCAAACTGGCATGGCCCCTACAAAGTAACAGAAGAGGTTGTTCCTGGCACTTACAGGCTAGAAAACCTAGAAGGAGAACCTTTCACTAACCCATGGAATGCTGACCACCCAAAGAGATATTACATATGATGTTGCGTAGAGTTTTATGTAAATGTACCATCTTATTGTGAAGAGGTTATTAATAAAGATTAGTTCCCATGACAGTTCTTGCTTCATTCTTAAATCAAAGATTAATTATGAGGATTACATCTTAGGTGATGACCTCAGATCCTTATAACATCATAATTTGGTGACGAGGTCTGAGCTCAGACACCATAAAGAGATGACATCAGACCCTTAACATCATTAATTTGGTGAAATTCATTATGAGGATAACATCTTAGGTGATGACCTCAGACCCTTATAACATCATTAATTTGGTGACAAGGTTTGAGCTCAGACACCATAAAGAGATGACCTCAGACCCTTAACATCATTAATTTGGTGAAATTCATTATGAGGATAACATCTTAGGTGATGACCTCAGACCCTTATAACATCATTAATTTGGTGACAAGGTCTGAGCTCAGACACCATAAAGAGATGACCTCAGACCCTTAACATCATTAATTTGGTGAAATTCATTATGAGGATAACCTCTTAGGTGATGACCTCAGACCCTTATAACATCATTAATTTGGTGACAAGGTCTGAGCTCAGACACTATAAAGAGATGACCTCAGACCCTTATAACATCATTAATTTGGTGACAAGGTCTGAGCTCAGACACCATAAAGAGATGACCTCAGACCCTTATAACATCATTAATTTGGTGACAAGGTCTGAGCTCAAACACCATAAAGAGATGACCTCAAACCCTTATAACATCATTAATTTAGTGATAAGGTCTGAGCTCAGACACCATAAAGAGATGACCTCAGACCCTTAACATCATTAATTTGGTGACAAGGTCTGAGCTCTGACACCATAAAGAGATGACCTCAGATCCTTAACATCATTAATTTGGTGAAATTCATTATGAGGATAACATCTTAGGTGATGACCTCAGACCCTTATAACATCATAATTTGGTGATAAGGTAATGACCTCAGACCTGTATAACACCATGAATTGGTGACGAGGTCTGAGCTCAGGACCATTGGTCGAGTTTAAACAAGACCATTGCAAAGACAAGCTTAGAAAGAGGGCTTCAGAGGTTGAAGCTCATTGAAATTTTTTTTTAAGCAGAATAATGGAACGAAGAATGAAAAGCATCACATGACATTCAATGAAAAGAAAGTGAAGACGGTCCTCATTAGAGGCTGATATATATATTTAGAAATTAGATGTTCAATGATTACAGACAAAAGTTCCACCATACAGTTAAATTACACAGTGGTAAAAAATATCCTAAGAGTCTGAGGAGGGAACGTTGACACCCTCGACTTGGTTAGTCACCTCGGCCGCATCATCACAAGGGTCTTCCCCTCCAGCCTCGGTGACCTCCAATGCAGCAGTCTCGGTAGGAGTAGCAGCCTCTTCCTCAACCTCTTGAAGAGCCTGGGCAAACAGAGGATCAGCAAAGCCGAGACCCACAAAGTCAGAGGCCTTCAAAGTGCCGGCCTCTCTCTCCCTGATGTCAGCCCATTTAGTAGTGGATTTGATACCTCTTTCAAGGTATTCAAAGACAAACCCCATGAACTCATCAGAGGATTTGTATTCAGCAATGATCTTCTCAGAGGCGTCCTCAAGGGCGGCCCTGACAGCTGAGTTGACCTTTTGCTGCAGAACGTCGTCCTTAGCCTTTAATGCAGCAGCATGATCCTTACCGAGCTGGGAGATGTCCCTCTACAACCCTTTCACCTTGTCCTCAGAGGCCTTTAACTCAGACTTGAGGCGCTCTATCTCTGCATTCAAAGTACTTTGGACTTTCCCGGCCTCTTGCCCCTTTTGGATGAGAGGTAACTTCCTCAGAGTCCACGGGGCGGATCGGTTCTTTTATTTTTTTGTCTCTTCAGTTCTCCTTCGGTTCGCAGTCCACTGGAGTTTGCAGGGCGGACCGGTCCGTGTTGAGTGCGGACCGGTCTGCCTATTTGACTTTCCTCTCAAACTTTGACTGTCCGTATCTTCTGCTCTGGGTATCCGATTGAGGTTCCGTTTCTTCCTAGGTGCTTGTGAGGATGATACCTTCAACTTTTCTTTAGGTACCTCATCCGGATTCTGGGTAGAAATGACTCTTTTGCCCTTTTGACTTTTCTCGTTGACTTTCTCTAGTCTTCCGGTTTCCTTCTTCTATTTCTTGACATTAGATACCTGTAAAATCATAACAAAATACCAGAAACTCGGTGTACTTGTTAGGATAAGTCAATAACAAGATTCTGAGATAAAGTCAATCCAATTACGTTGTTCGAGGTGATTAAAGTACCGAAATTAAGGGATAAATTAGGAAGAATTTATGCCTAATCAAACCCCCCTAACTTAGAACTTTGCGCGTCCCGAGCAATGTAAAAGAATTATAGCAAGGCTCAACTTTTGAAAAACATTTTATTGGGATAAATTACCTCTTTCGCGGGCAAGCGATTGCATTTAGCGTATGCAACAAGCCTTTAAACCCCTAGGTTACCCTAGTGGGACGAGTTGTGTCTCGTGAGGGTTTGCAGAGAATATACCCACAAAATTCGACTCAAAGAATTTCAAAATAATCAAAAATTGTATAATTCAAACTTTTCCAGAAAATAGTCATCATTAAGTCATGTTTACAAGTCTCAAACTGTAGTGTGTGTGTGCGAAGCCTGAAATATAACCGCCAATTTCCATCGATTGATCATTACGTTACTTATCCAAAAATTCGTTTTGATTTCAATTTCTCACGGAATACTCTCTCAAACGAACCTCTCGGATTATGGCTATTCTCTCGGCGTGCGTGATATAAAGAGTAAATGTAATTGAAGCAAATTCACGCATGCAATTAGAAAGACGGAAATTTTATGGCGAAAGGATCTCTTCAACGGATTACGATTTTAAAAACGGGAACATTGCCGTTATTTCGCGCTCTTAGCCTCTTTTATTATCTTTTGGTGTATTAGCCCTCCACGCGGTACTCAATTTTCGCAATTTGGACTCGGTTAGGACTTTTTCGGGTTTAAGGTTGCATTGGGTAAAATGAAGGAGGTAAGGAAAGTTGGAATTGGAAAAGTCATTCGTGATGTCCATTTGTGCATTTTCCGGGCTATTGCTCATTTTTTTCTTCTTTCTTTTCTTTTTTTCTTGCTATTTTTGTTGAGCATTCTTCTATTTTTTTTTCTTGCCCCTTTTTTGTTGCACTTTTCGGACTTAAATTCTGAATTTTTTTTATTTTTCGCAATTCCGGGCCATTTTGGGTTTTTCGGGTTGTCAAACGAAAGGGAAAATTATTTGGCTCAATTTGGGTTGCAAAGGGTAATTTTTCGCTACTTTTTCTGGCCAATATTTTTTTTTTGGGTGACAAACGAGGGCCTACTTCATTGTCCAAAATGCCAATTGCGTTACCATTGGCGTTTCGAGATGAATTTAAGTTTAGAGACTAATTTGGCACGTTTTTCAAGGCAATATTGCACACATTTTTCAAAACCGATCAAAATGAAGGAATTGAGATCCTTGACAACTTATTAAGAGCTAAAAGGAACTTTGAGTTAACAATTAACTCGGATTGATTTAAAATCTCGCAAAACGTGATAGGCTCGAATCTAACCGGGTTTGTTAATCTCCACATTTATTCGTTAAGTCGTCAATTTTCGCTCAATTTCCATCTTTGGTCAATTTCGGCTTTGTGTATGTTGAATGTTTACAATTTGAGACTCCAATTTGACTATTAATGATATTTTTGAAAACTTTGAATTCCAATTTTTTATTTATTTTGAACAAAAATATTTTTGGATTTTTCAAAATTTTATGATTTTTTTGGAAATTTTGGGCATTTTTGAAAATTTGTGAAGTTTTAGAAATATGCACTTGTGACCCCCCCTAACTTAGACTTTTGCATTGTCCTCAAGCAAAAAAAAAGGACTAAAATCTAAATAAGGCAAAATAATAAGTGCAATAAGTAAAACAAACAAATATGGAAAAATGCAACTTTGTATAACATAAGACTGTGGTACAAACAGGATTACAGCATATGTAGGATGTGAGAATAAATACATCAAAACAGTCCTAGCAACCAAAATATCACGGGGGAGGGAAATGGGAGGAGCTGGGCGCGTCGGGGCCGTAGGGGTCTTGGAAATGCGATGGGAGTGGCTCATAAGGATCCCCTAGGCGTCGGTAGATATCCGCTTGCCTTCGAGCCGCCCGATTCTGATCGCGTTGGTAGTCGATCACAAAGGTGTCGAACTTCTTCTCAAAGTGCCCGAATCGGGTCTCAAGGTTGGACAACCGGGTCGAAATATCGGTACCCGCCCACTCAAAGTCCGGGTCGTCCTCCTCGTCCGCCGACTCGTCGTCGGCGGCGATGTCACCCATCTCGACGTCCGCTTCGGCGGCCTCCTCGTCCGCGCTCTCTTCCGAGGCAGCCTCTTCCTCGCTATCATGACCTCGCCGTGCCCGGATTATGGCGAGCTGTTTGGCACTCTTAGTGCGAGTGACCTGTCCAAAGGGACCGGGAATCCGAGTGCGGTCGGCAGGGGCCTCAATGCCGGCGTCTAGGAGGATAGAAGTGATCAGCCGGGCATAGGGCAAAGGGGCGGTGCCCTTCTCATCCAAAGAAGCGGCGATGATGTCGGCATATAAAGTGCGGGCCAAATGGATGGTGGTTTGAGGATCGAACAAATGGTAGGTCAAGGTGGCCTGCCGAGGCCTCATGGCGGAATCGTTGGACGTTTGAAGGATGTTGGCGCATACGATTTGGAAAGTGAGGCGCGCCGTTTCATTGAGGCGTCCAACCGCGACGGTTTGACCCGCCCAAGCCACGTTAGGCGCAATGCGCGCCATGATGACGTCTTTCGCGACCGGAGGAACGTTCCGAGGATATGTGAAGTCTTGGGGGTCCGGGACACCAAAGGAGGCCAATTTGGCCGTGAGGAGGGCTAAGGAAAAAGGAACGACCGTTCCATCAACGTAAGCTTGGGCCTCAAATTGGTCCGTTCGCACAAGCGTTCCATAGAATAACCGGACCTCGGAAGCCCATACGGCGTCATGAGGTTCATTGAGGAAACAACACCACCCCCGGGCCATGAAGAGGGCTGTGACAGAATTGGGCAGCGCATTCTATTGGACCGCGCGCTCCATATGGAGTTCGCGGTTGGTGCCGAAGAAGGCGGTGCACCATCGCTCCTCTTGGCGGGAGCGGAATTCGTTGCTCCCGGAGTGTAGGATGTCGGTGGAGGCATACTTGGTGGGGGCAGCACGGGGGGCCATGGAGACTAGGCAGAGGGAAGAAACTTAAGAAATCTGGGAGAGAGTGGAGAGAAGTGGTGTTTGGAGGTGTGAAGAGAAGGGGAGGGGGTAGGGGTGAATTTATAGTGGAGGGGAAGGGTTTTGGAGGGAAAGGAGGGTGGGTGGGAAAGGTTTTTTTGGAGGGAAAGGGTGTATGGGGAAGTGGAGAACCGAATGGGAGGGAAGAATGGGGATTGGGGGGAAGGGGGGGTGCATGGGAAGAAGAGATTCAACGAATCTGCAGAAGGCGGACCGGTCTGGTCCAGGGGCGGACCGGTCCGGTCTTTTAATTTTCAGAAATTCGACAGGCAGACCGGTCCGTCCTTAAATTAAAGGAACCGGTCCGGGGCGGACCGGTCCGGCCTTAAATTAAAGGAACCGGTCCGGCTAGGGGGGTTTTGTGCTGGAATCTCCCCGAACTGGATTTCAACCTCTCTACTTCGAAAGATTGCACTTTTAAACCGTGCTACTCACCAACTATAGACTAGGGACCTCTCAATATCGCTGGTCACTCAGATTGACCAAAATCCTCAACGTGCACATGCTAACCCGAATGTACCAAAATCCTAACGACATTCACTAACGCACACGACACACACGACTCTCACCCTGTACGCGTCGGGGGTGCGATGACCTAACTGGAATTGTTCACTCTACCCCGTAAACGGGGTCCGACAACCAAACGGTGTCGAATTCTTCTTCGCACGCCTCAAGATATGGCTTTAGGCGTTGTCCATTCACTTTGAATGTGTTTCCCCCTTTTAAATCTTCTAATTCGACAGCTCCGTGGGGGAAAACATTCTTGACAACAAACGGGCCAGACCATCGCGACCGCAACTTGCCCGGAAAGAGATGAAGACGAGAGTTATAGAGAAGAACTTTTTGCCCGGGAAGAAACTCTTTGCGTCGAATGATGCTATCGTGAGCGAGTTTCATCCGTTCTTTGGCGATTTTGGCATTCTCATACGCATCATTGCGTATCTCCTCTAACTCATTTATTTGAAGCTTACGGGCTTCACCGGCTTTGTCCATGGCATAATTGAGCTCCTTAATTGCCCAATACGCTTTGTGTTCTAACTCCACGGGGAGGTGTCAAGGCTTGCCATACACGAAGCGGAAAGGGGACATACCAAGCTGATTTTTGTATGCGGTGCGATAAGCCCATAGCGAATCGTTCAGTCTAATTGACCAATCTTTCCGGTTAGGATTAACGGTCTTCTCGAGAATATTCTTGATTTCACGATTCGCTAGTTCGGCCTGCCCATTTGTTTGTGGGTGATACATCGTTCCAACCTTGTGGACGACTCCATACTTTCTCATGAGCTTCTCAAATGGCCTATTACGAAAGTGCGTGCCATTGTCGCTAATTATCGCTTTCGGTGCGCCGAATCGGGAAAGTATGTGTTCCTGTAGGAACTTTATCACCACCTTACTGTCATTAGTCTTAGTAGCTATAGCTTCTACCCATTTAGAAACGTAGTCTACCGTGACTAGGATGTATAGGAAACCAAAGGATGGGGGAAAGGGACCCATGAAGTCAATACCCCAACAATCGAATATCTCAATGATGAGTATGGGGGTAAGGGGCATGATGTCGCGGTGAGAGATGGCTCCCATTCGTTGGCACCTATTGCATGACTTGCTAGCGTCATTTGCATCCCGGAAGATTGTGGGCCAATAGAGGCCGCATTGTAGAATTTTAGCGGCCGTCTTTTTCGCTGAAAAGTGACCTCCACATGCTTTCGAATGACAAAACTGGATGACCTTTGGAATCTCGTCATCCGGTACACATCGTCGGATGATTTGGTCGGCGCAGTATTTAAAGAGTAAGGGATCATCGTAGAAGAACATGCGCGACCAAGTAAAAAACCTCTTCTTATCTTGTGGTGTCCAATCGGGAGGGACGGCTCCCGTGACGAGATAGTTCACTATGTCCGCAAACCAGGGATAAAAAGAAGTAGCAAAGAGTTGCTCATCCGGAAAATACTCGTCTATGGGTATGGGATCACTAGGCACGTCGGACGAAAGCCGAGACAAATGGTCGGCGACGTTTTCTACTCCTTTCTTATCTTTGACAGAGAGATTGAACTCTTGTAGGAGTAGGATCCACCTTATGAGGCGTGGCTTGGCGTCTTTCTTCGAAAGTAGATACTTTAAAGCCGCGTGGTCGGTGAAGACAATTATAGGAGAACCAATGAGATACGATCTGAACTTATCAAGGGCAAAGACTACTGCTAGCAACTCCTTCTCCGTGGTAGAGTAGTTGAGTTGAGGTCCGGTAAGGGTCCGGCTAGCATAGTAGATGACATGAGCTTGTTTATCTTGACGTTGGCCCAAAACGGCCCCAATTGCGTAATCGCTTGCATCACACATGAGTTCGAATGGTAAAGACCAATCCGGGACTTGCATGATGGGAGCGGACACGAGCATGTTCTTTAATCTGTCAAAGGAGCTTTGGCATGCCTCGGTCCACTCAAACGGGTTATCCTTCATGAGAAGGTTGCTTAAGGGTCTAGCGATAGCGCTAAAGTCCTTAATGAACCTGCGATAAAACCCGGCGTGACCCAAGAACGAGCGCACATCTTTAAGCGATCTCGGTGGGGGAAGGTCAGCTATGACATCTATCTTAGCCCTATCAACCTCTATGCCTTTAGATGATACTATGTGGCCAAGAACTATTCCTTCAGTGACCATGAAATGGCACTTCTCCCAATTCAGCACTAAGTTCTTCTCCACACACCTAGCAAGTACTTGCTCCAATTTTTCTAGACAAAGATCGAAAGAGGTGCCAAAAACGCTGAAATCGTCCATGAACACCTCGAGTCCTCTTTCGACCATGTCACTAAATAAGCTCAACATGCACCGTTGAAAGGTCGCGGGTGCATTACACAAGCCGAATGTCATACGTTTGTAGGCAAACGTACCAAAAGGACAAGTGAACGTCGTCTTCTCTTGGTCAAGTACATCTACCTCAATCTGGTTATATCCGGAATAACCATCAAGGAAGCAATAATATGGGTGGCCCGCCACTCGCTCAAGCATTTGATCAATGAATGGCAAGGGGAAATGATCTTTTCTTGTTCCCGCATTGAGTTTCCGGTAATCAATGCAAACACGCCAACCGGTGGTGGTGCGTTGGGGAACAAGCTCTCCCTTAGCATTCTCAATCACAGTCATACCCGACTTCTTCGGGACGACTTGAATAGGGCTCACCCATTTGCTATCCGAGATTGGGTAGATAATCCCGGCATCTAATAGTTTAATGATCTCAGTTCTCACAACTTCTTTCATGTTGGGGTTCAGTCTTCTTTGCATTTCTCTAGAGGGTTTGACATCCTCTTCGAGGTGAATCTTGTGGGTGCAAATCAGAGGACTGATCCCCTTCAAATCAGCTATACACCAACCAAAAGCACTTAGGTGCTTCCTCAAAATTGTTAACAGCTTACCCTCCTGCTCGTCGTTTAGGCTAGAGGAGATAACAACAGGAAGTGTCTCATCCTCTCCTAAGTATGCATATTTGATATGGGAGGGGCGTTTCTTTAATTCAAGAGTTGGAAACTTCTCGTCGGAGGGAACAACGCGTGTATTCCGTGGTGGTAACTCCTCGAATCTAGAAACCCAATTCACATCTCTCGCGTCCTCGTCCGACGCTCTCTCATCAAGTAACTCTCTTAATTCCCTAATCTCCCTCTCGTACTCAGTATACGTCCCCTCACTCTCATTGCTCGAAACCAGACAGGATCCTAAGGCATCGCCACAGCAATTCTCCTCAATGTACTCCTCTACTATCTCATCTATGAGACTCACCGCGTGAATGTCATCTTCCTCTCCCGTATGTTGGGCAATATTGAAGATGTTGGTCTCCAAGGTCATATTCCCAAAAGTGAGCTGCATTCGCCCATTCCTTGTGTTGATAATAGCGTTAGCTGTCGCTAAGAATGGGCGTCCGAGAATGATGGGAACATGATTGGTCGAGATTAAGGAGGGCTCCGTGTCCCAAATGACAAAGTCTACCGGGAAGTAGAAAGTGTCCACTTGAACGATCACGTCCTCTACTACACCTCGTGGGACCTTCACAGTTCGATCCGCTAACTGGAGAGTGATTCTTGTGGGCTTAAGGTCACCCAAATCGAGTTGCCTATAGATTGAGTAAGGGAGAATATTGACACTTGCTCCCAAGTCTAGTAAGGCTTTTTCAATTTTGTTCTCTCCAATGATGCAAGAAATGGTGGGTGCACCGGGATCTTTGAATTTAGGAGGAAGCTCATTGAGTAGGATGGAGCTCACGTTCTGTGCTAGGAAGACATTCTTCTTCACTTTCATCTTCCTTTTTACCGTCAACAAATCTTTGATGACTTTTGCATAAGCTGGAATTTGTTTGATGGCATCGAGGAATGGTAAATTCAGCTTTACCTGCTTTAATATTTCTAGCACGTCATCACGTGGGTTTCCTTTCTGGGAAGGAATCAACCTTTGAGGAAACGGTGCCGCGGAGGGTGGTTTCACAATTACCTCGGGCTCACTAGTGTCATCTTTATCACTCTCATTTGAGGTGACATCTTCGGCCTCTTTCGTGTCGGGCGAAATCACCTTATCTTTGGTTGTGTCGTGTGGGGGAGGTGATAAATCAACGACTCTCCCACTACGCAGAGTGGTCACAGCTTGACATTGCTCCTGATTATCAGTAGAAGTGGAGCTAACACTAGTTTGACCTTGGGGAGGTCTTTGGCCCTGGGCAGGAAACTTGCCCTTTTCTTGAATGCTCAATGAGGATTGAATTTTGGACAGATTTGCATTTATGTCGCCAATTAGACGATCAAATTTGGCATTGGTTGCGGTCTGGCTAGTGATGAATTGATTCATCGTATCCTCGAGAGTTCTCCGCTGTGGCGGGATATAATTTCCATGGGGTGGCGGTGCTTGCACATGACCTTGCATGTGTGGAGCTTGTTGAAATTGTTGTGGAGGAGGGGGGGCAACATGCGAAGAAGGGTTCATTGCGGCATGTTGTTGCCCGTAGCTAAATCCGGGATGATTTTTCCACGAGGGGTTGTATGAATTCCCGTACGGGGCACCGAAATTACCCTTAAAGCCTCCTACTCCACTAACTTTCTCCTGCAACATTACTTTGCAGGCGGGTATCGTCGGGCATTCCTCAGTTGAATGGCCCGCCTCACAAATCGCACACACCTTTTCGACGGGGTTTTTGAACGATCCAACTACCTCGCATAAATCTCGAAATCCTTTCTCAAGAGAGTCCAATCGACATTCCGACATAGAGGTCTTGTCTACATGGTGTAGGCCGGACGCCGATGGAGTAGTGGTCGCTTGACGATTTCGATTCTGAGCATTAGGATCAGAAATATCCCACGATTGGGTAGTCTCGGCGACATACCTCAGGTGAAGCTCAGCATCGTGACAGTCTAGCTCTATAAACGGACCACTACCCATGGTTTCAATGAGTTGCTTGGAGTTAAGGTTCAACCCATTATAAAGGAAGGAAATGATTTGAGCTGTATCAATGATGGGGGCACGAAGCAGTTAACTCATTGAAACGTTCATAACATCGATGGAAAGGCTCATTCTCCAATTGCCTGAATGATTGAATCTGAGCCTTTATGGAGATTGTTCGATGTGGTGGAAAGAACTTCTTGAGAAATCTGGATTGTAACTCGTTCCAAGATGGAATCGAGCTCGGAGGTAAAGACCATATCCAGGTCTTAGATTTATCTTTTAACGAGAATGGGAAGAGTTTGAGGCGAATCACCTCCTGCGTGCAAGTTTGATCATTAAGGGTATCACACACGTCCTCAAATTCCCGTATATGCAGGTATGCCTTTTCTGAATCCATACCATGATAGTGTGGTAGTGTCTGGATCATCCCATTCTTGAAACGGAACTGCCCGGCATTATACGGGAGTATAATGCACCCCGGAGTGACAGTGCGCTCGGGATATAAGAATTCTCTCAACGGGCGGTACGGAGGCTCTTCCTCATCGGTAGTTGCATTACTGTGCTGCGACATCTCTCTCTCACTCGACGATTCGGTGTTCTCACTGGGTGTGCACGACGTGTGTCCTACGAAGGAGAAGGGAGTGTTGCTAGAGAGTGAGTGTGACAGTGTGGGAGGTGGGATCCAGAAATGTGGGGCTTGTGGAGTGTGGGGACTATCAGGATTATACTCAACAAGTGGATTTTCGTGAATGCTGGTTGGAGTATTATGGGGTGTGGGAGTGGTTTCAGGATTTTGCATTAAGCTTGTGAGAGATGGTGGTGAATCTTTTTGTGCTTTAATATTTTTTTTTTTTTTTTTTTGATTTTTTTGGATTTTTGAATTTTTGGTCAAAGCTTTGGATTAACTCGATCTAATCCTAAGTCTACCTAATTCCCCGGCAACGGCGCCAAAAACTTGACACGACTCAGAATGTGTCTCTAAGGTGTGTACTCTCTAGGCTCAAGTGCAAGCCTGTCGTTCAAGTAATAATCCGACAAGTCGGGTATCGATCCTCAGGGAAAAAGGACAACGGAGTTGTGACGACGGGATAAGATAGAGGAATCCTAACGTTGACTCTAAGAAGAAAAGAAAAAAATTGATTTGGTCTTTTGGGATTGATTAAACTAAATGCAATTACGAAAGTATAATGAAAAATGCAACTAACTAAACTAGCTAGATTAAGAATGAAGGATTGAATTGAAACTTTTAAACGAGATGATGAAAACTAGGACGAGAATACAATCCCCCAACCCTAGTGTATCACAATATAATATTAATCGTGAATTTATCTAATTAATTTGACCCGGAATTTAGTACTCCCAAGCATTACGTATACGAGGTTCAAGCCCGCGTCATACTTAATCAAAGGACGAGTAAACCAGTATTACGATAACGACACTCGAATTGTATTCTCAATCATCCCGGTTACCCAGGGGCAAACGAGATATTTAGACCTACAATTGTTGTGTCCCTACGCAATACGGTCAAAATTAATTACTAAGTTCAGAGGATTAACTTTATACATGCAATGACCACATCAGGTTGGGTTCATGTAACCCGACCTTGGAAATCTAGCCGGACATACCGAAAATGATGAAGACAGTATTTAACATACAAGAGTTCATGATTAATCTAAAGACAATTGATGGAATACTATAAAATAGATTCACAAAGAAGAAACAACTTACTAAAATTACCCAAAGAACAATTGCAGCAATGAATAACCTTTCAGTCTTTGAATAAAACTTGAAATTGTATCTACAGCTAGGGTTTGTGGAAGAAAAATGAGAAATTAAAATTAACTCCCCACGTTCTATCCTCCTTACAACGAAAATAATTCGGGTTTTTATACCCTAAACGAAATCTCAAGAAGTTGAGTCTAAACCGGAGCCTTTGGAGGAGAATCAGAAACCAAATCTCGATGGGCGGATCGGTCTGCCTCTAAAGCGGATCGGTTCTTTTATTTTTCAGGCGGACCGGTCCGGGGCGGATCGGTTCTTTTATTTTTTTGTCTCTTCGGTTCTCCTTCGGTTCGCAGTCCACTGGAGTTTGCAGGGCTGACCGGTCCGTGTTGAGTGCGGACCGGTCTGCCTATTTGACTTTCCTCTCAAACTTTGACTGTCCGTATCTTCTGCTCTGGGTATCCGATTGAGGTTCCGTTTCTTCCTAGGTGCTTGTGAGGATGATACCTTCAACTTTTCTTTAGGTACCTCATCCGGATTCTGGGTAGAAATGACTCTTTTGCCCTTTTGACTTTTCTCGTTGACTTTCTCTAGTCTTCCGGTTTCCTTCTTCTATTTCTTGACATTAGATACCTGTAAAATCATAACAAAATACCAGAAACTCGGTGTACTTGTTAGGATAAGTCAATAACAAGATTCTGAGATAAAGTCAATCCAATTACGTTGTTCGAGGTGATTAAAGTACCGAAATTAAGGGATAAATTAGGAAGAATTTATGCCTAATCAGGTTGACTGCCAGGTTACCATTGGTTATCGGTAACATAACGGATAACCCTCAGATAACCATGTTAGTGTTGTGGATGTCTTACCACTGTCGTCTAACTACTTTAATACTAGTAGAGACCCTAAATGGATTGAATGTCAGGAAGGAGGGTTGGGTTAATTTCTTGTGGGGGATCCATGTTATGTTGTTCATGTGGTTATCATAGAGACTTCTCTGGGAAACCCCTCCTAAATACCCTTTGTCAAGCATTCTTAATTTCTTCTCTCGATCGTTCCACAACTTTGACCCTACGATGGAGAACTAGGTGAATTAACTTGTAGATCACGGGGACAAGAGTCTTTAATGGTCTTTATGGAGAACTGGTTGAATTACTTACGACCCATCATGTAACTGGGTGATGATCGATACGTGCAGTTAGTAGGCCTTCTCCAGACCTCTTTTGATCTTCCATGATAATTTTTATGCTAAGAGGGATGGGAGCAAATCGTTCTTCAGCGTATAACTAACTTTTTTCCTATAAAGGACTTTACTGAGTCACTGAGAATAATTTTGGTGACTTTATGGTAGTGCTACCGATCATTTACCCGTGTGTCTCAATATATTAAGGAGGTTGGGTTAATATTTGAGGATTATCTGAAGTGGTTATGGAAGCGAGTGGTTGCGAAGATTCTTGCTGAGGAGGCTGGTCAGAGATGGATTGTGATGTTCTACACTTTGGAGGAAGGTATCGTGGTTTCATCCAAACTAATTAAGTCCTATCGACACACAAAGAAAATTTAGAGTCTCAGCCATTATTGGGATTGTTGGGGTCCTTTGGGGACATGAAATGATGATGAAGAGGTTCCGCCCGACAGTTGGAGACAGGTTTTGGGTATGATAGGGGGTGTTGTTGGAATGTGAACCTTAAAAGAATGTTATGTGGGTTCTAGGATATTTATGAGAAGGTTGTTTCTGAGGTGTTTTGGTCTTTGTAATGATGTGGGTTATTTGAGTTTTGATGTTTTTGTGAGGCTTGTAAGGGAGTGTTTTTTTTTATTCCCGTTACTGATATTTCATGTGATAGTTGTATCCCTTATTTTTAATCAATAAATGGACTTCAATATTTTTTGTTGTGTCTTTGATGAAATATTTTGCTTAAACTATCTATACCGATCGCTAAAGCATACACGATCCTTTTGTTCATCTAAATGATGAGGGAGACCATCGTCCTTGGAGGGAGAAAATAATAGAATTTTATGAGAGATAAAGGATCATGACCATGTCAATCTTATGGGCTACCTACGTACCTATATGGGGTTTTAAAATTATGAGTTGCTCTATTTTTTTTTATATTTTTAAAGGGCTATTATTTTGAGAGAGGATTGGGTCCTACGTAGTTATGATTAGAGAGGAGAGAAGGGATTTTTTTATAGAATAGAAGGGGGTGAGAATAGTCGTAGTCCGATGAGAGTTTGACCTAGGGGTAAAATTTATTGAGACGATCCAAGTTAACTGGATGCGCCATTTTTTCTCAATCAAGGTCTATAAGCATAGCGACTCCACTAGACATGATTTTCTTTACGATGTGGGGTCCACTCCAATTGGGCTTTAACTTTCCTCTCGGATCCCAGTCAGGTTCTATGATTTCCATAAAGGCAATATCTCCTTCTTGGACACCGCTATCCTTGACCTTTTTACTGAATGATCACAAAATACGGAGATGGTTCCCTTGTATATGATACAAATCTTTCAAACTCCTTTCACCTAAAAGTACAAGTTCATCATAGTGGTTTCCATGCCAATCTTCTTCACTAAATTTACGTTTGATCATAACCCTTAGAGAAAGTATTTTAAGTTTGACAGGGAAACCACCTCCATATCATTGACAAGAGAAGAGGGAGTAGCCTCGGTGGGTGTTCTGATGGAGGTGAAGTAGCCCAAGAGGGGATATGGGATCTGGTTGGCCTAGTCTCTGTAGCTTTGTGTCATATTTATAATGATGGTTTTCAGGCTTTTATTGGAGTCTTTGACGGTGTTATTAGTTTGCGGTCGATAAGGAATGAACTCGTGCCTTTGAATTCCGTACTCGTTAACTAATTATATGACCTTAGCTTTGAAATGGAGCCCATTATCTGAAACCAAATCGTGGGGAACTCCATAGTAGTAGATGATGTTCTTCCTGATGAACTTGGCTACTTTCTTTGCATTTTATACCACGTATGACTTGGCTTCAACCCATTTCATGTAGTTAATGGTGACCAAAATGAATTCATTCCTGTTCGAAGACTTGGGAGTGACTTTCTCAATGATGTTTATGCGTGGAGAAAAAAAAAGGGAGAAGTCATGTTGCATAACTCTCAAGGGGGCAAGTGCTTAAGGTTGGCAAATTGCTAGTAGTTGAGGCATCTTCGGACTTAAGCAGTGCAGTCTTAAACTATAGTGGTATTATAATATTATTGATGGATGATTTTTTTTGTAAGAATATGATTGTTCATATGGGTCCCACATGCCCCATTATGGATCTTCAACATCACGTCTTCGATCCTTGCCGCTGCTATGCAATGCAAGTGGGTTCCACCTAAATTCCTTTTAAATAGTGCCTTGTCGCAGATGATATATTAAGCAGCCAACTTGCGAAGGGTTGCACGGTCTTTCTTGTTATCATCTCAGAGATACCTACCATATTTGAGGGGGTTCTAAATGTCATAATACCACAATCCTTCCATGTCCAAATCTTCTTCTATAATGAACTTGATATGGTAGCAATGAGTGGGTGAAGCCTATTTCTGGACTAGAAAGAGGGGCTATTGTTATCCCTTCTGGAATATCGACCATGGAGGCCAAGGTTTTAGTGCTTTATCTAGGATATTCCTCTAGCGAGGAAGGTAATGGAAGGTGACATCTTTGAACTGGGAGGCGAGCTCTTGTAGGTGATCTTGAAAGGGTAGGATCTTTTCATCTTTGACTTTCCATTAATTAAGGATTTACCTCATGATTAGGGCGGAGTCTCCATAGACATCCAAGCGTTTAATTATTTCTTAAGGGCTATATTGATCCCTAAGGTGCATTCCTCATATTATTTCATGTTATTGGTGCAAGGGAAATCCAATTTGATGGCAATGGGGGTATGAGAATCGTCGGGGGAAATTAGAAGTATCCCAATGCCATACCCTTTATTTTTTGTAGCTCTGCCAAAGAACATCTTTTACCTTAGGTCCTCGTGAGAGGTGAAAATGATGTCTTTGTCTGGGAACTCAGATGGATCTCTCTCTCATAGACTTTTGCATGACATATGTGATGTCCAACTTGTCCAGTAACATCGGCCATGGGATCAAATGGATAAACAGAGCGGGCTTCTTTAATAGGTATTTCATTTGATCCATTTGGGACAACAGTTTGATAAGGAATTCAAGCATATAGTGTCAAAGCTTCTGCATAACCCAAACTAAGGTGACATATGCCTTCCCTAACGAGGTGTAGTTTACCTCATACTCATCTAACTTTTGACTAGCATAACAGATTTTTCCCTCCTTATTAGATTCCTCAATGTATTGGGTCGGCATAGACCCTACTGCGGTGTGGGTGACAATTAAGTGTAGGAGGAGGGGGAGACCTTACTATGGAGGCATGAGTACCGAAGGTCGAGTGAGGTGTCGTTTGATCTGATTGAAGGCTTCCAGACATGACTCGTTCCAAACTTTAGTTGAATCCTTCCAGAGAAGCCTAAAAATGGTGACCTTACCTAGGAATCCACACAATTCTTTCTTCGTTCAGGGTGGTGACACCTCGATTATTGCTTTTAGTTTGGTGGGGTCTATTATTTTACTGACCACGAATCCAAGGAGTTTGCCCCTAGTGAAACTGAAGAGGATTTTTTACACGTTGAGTCGCATCTGGTATTGTCATAACCGCTCAAAGAATTTCCTCAGGGCTGGAATGTGACCTTCTCAAGTCTTGGATTTAATGATCATATATTCAATATAGACTTAGAATTACTTATGGAAAAGATCGTGTATAATAGTTTAGCGGACCTTTGGTAGGTAGTTCCAATATTTTTTATATTAAATGGCATGATTGTGTAGCAAAGGGTTACCCATGGGGTGATGAAGGTGGTATTTTCCTAATGACCAGGATGCATATTAATATAGTTATACCTAGCGAAACGTCGATAAATGACTTGAGGGCATGACTAGTAGTGTTATCAATGATCATGCCGATTTAGGCTAAGGATAATCATCCTTTAGGGATGCTTTATTCAAATCTCGATAGTCAACGCACATTTGGACTTTCCCTCCTAACTTCGGTATGAGGATGATGTTTGCAAGCTATGTGGGATATTCGACCATGATATACCAAAATACACCCTCGTCTAGTCCGAGGTTATCCTCCCCCAGGACAAGGATTAAAATACTACTGCACAAGGGGTCTTATCAGTGCCAGACGACCCCATAAGGGGCCAACCCCTCATCATGGACCAGATGACCCCATAAGGGGCCGACCCCTCATCATGGACCAGACGACCCTATAAGGGGCCAACCACTCATCATGGACCAGACGACCCTACAAGGGGACGAACCCTCATCAAAGGCCGTACGACCCTATGAGGGGATGACAGTACGAGGCCCATATCCAGTCGGACCCAATGCTAGCATCAATTTTAGCCTTGGCCTGGCCTCCTAAGTCGAGGGTGACATCATCATAGCGCATGATTTGGGAGACGCGTGGAACAGTGCGTGTGGGACTCACATAACACGTAGACTATACCGTTATAACAATATCATCCCCTCACGTGAGGGAATATTATGTCATTATTAATCGCACGTGGCATGTCAAAGTGTCAGCATAGGATTGGCTAGATCATCATTCACATGCACCATGCATGCTTGGGAGGTACACTACTCCCACCAAGCCCTATATATACTTGTCATCTTCAACCTTGTAAAAGGATCGCTAATTGTAACCCTAGCAAAAACTATGCTTATACACACAGTAGAGAGAGTGAGCTTATGAACATTGTATCCAAGGTCATTAGTGCCCATATTTAGTGGATCACACACTCAAAGTGGATGTAGGTCTGATTGGCTAAACAACTATACATCATTTCCTTCATTCCACTTATCCTCATCTACTTCTATATACTTACACTCATATATAACTCTATTGCTGCCATTATTGCTACTGTTTGAGTTCTCCACGTCTTATCCGATGGTGCTGAATCTTAGCATCATGAGTTTGGCGTTGTATGTGGAAATAATAAGCTATCTATTCCTTTATACATCTTGGCCTCACTGAAAACTCTGGTAGTGAACCAGTTATCCCCCTTCATGTGGAGATGTTTCACCATCTAAAGAGGTCCATTAAGGTTATCAATATTATCAGCCTTTTGATCATCACAACTCAAATATATGGCTCCAGAGTTACCACCACCACTTCCTCCACCAGCTAGTGGAGTAGGACCTTCTTCGAGTCAAATACCACCTCAGTCTGAGATGGAAGATGTGGCTACTGCCCTAAAGTCCTTAGCAGCGTGTCAGCAAATTATGCAGGAGAAATTTGCAGCTCTTAGCCAAAACATACTAAGACCACCAGGAGTCTCACCGGGGATGATTACTCTGGCAGCAGCTCTAGGGCAGCATGAGGCCAGGGGACCACCGCAAGCACCACGCAAAGACTTATTGCCTCCACAATGACAAAGGGATGTTGCTGACCCCTGGCGTCTATGCCTAGGGAGGCAAGGAAACCCTTACCCAGAAGACATATATGATGATCTGGAGGTGGAAAATGCCCCCATAGAGTGCTAGGATCCGTATAAGGTATCAAATAATACTGTGTGACCTATCCAGGAAAGTAGAGGGATATGTGGAAGGCAAAATCTCGATGATCGCCCGAGAGGTTCTACTTTTGATCATTTGAGCAGGGGGTCGGCCTTTGAGAGGACGGGCCCTGTAAATAACATGCGGGAAAAATTATCCCAATCGAGAAGTATTGCGAGGTCCAGAAGGGAGGCAGTAGATGGCCGACCCCACAGGGGCCGACCACATAGACAGGACGACGGTCAGGGAGAAATGAACAACCGACACATACATGCCACATCACAACCTTCAGTTCACCCTAAAGAGGAGGCAGGGGATAACATCGGCCAAGTCGACCCTACGAGGACATGGAATGACTCGATCCAAAGGCTGGAGGATAAAATTGGTGATATCCTAAAAAGTTGGGACCCTCTTCAGAGGGGGTACTCTATTGGCTCACCCTTTGTAGCGAGGATAGTCAAATTCCCAATGCCATCCAAGTTTAAGCCACTTGTGATCACCCCAAGGTATGACAGGAGTACCAACCCTATCCATCATATTGAGATGTTCCAATCAACGGTGGACATATACTCTATCTCAGATGAGATAAGGTGTCGTGCCTTCTCCGAAACTCTAACTGGGGCTGCACATGTTGGGTATATGTCTCTTCTAAATAACTCCATTGAAAGCTTTAAGCAGTTAGCAGACCGATTTATCCATAACTTTTGCTTTGGAGTGAGGCCACAAAAGAAGACCCCCAGGACCATTAAAGACGTTCAGAGGCTCACGGGGAGAGTGGTTGCTTTGAATAGGTTCATATCCAGAGCCACAGACAAATGTCTACCATTCTTTAATGTTCTCAAAAAGTCATTCGAATGGAACGAGGAGTGTGACCATGCTTTCAAAGAACTAAAGTCACACCTAGGGTCTCCCATGCTATTGTCACGACCAGTGCGGGGTGAGAGATTATATGTGTACTTGGCCATCTTAGAATCGGTAATCAACGCAGTTATTGTAAGAGAAGAGGACGGGGTGTAAAAGACTGTGCATTTCAACAGTAAGGCACTCCAAGGGGTAGAACAAAGATACCCCAGGATGGAGAACTTAGCCTATGCCCTGATCCACGCATCAAGAAAGATGAAGCCGTACTTCCAGTCACATACAATGGTCATCCTCACTGACTCTATGCTTAGGCAGGTCATACACAAGCTAGAAAAATCGGGGAGGCTTATGGCTTGGGCTATAGAGCTAGGGGAGTTCGACCATGTGTATCAACCTAGGATGGCCATTAAGGGGCAAGCATTAATATATTTTGTGCCTGAGTTTACTTGGGGAGAGGATGAGGATGAAGACGAAAGCCTCAGGAAGACAGATATCCAACAAGGCAGAGTTGTTAACCCGTCCACAGGTAAGGGTGAGATAAGCACCGCTAGAGAAAAAATTATCCAAAATGAGGAAGGAAGACACCTCTTTAGACAGGGATCCTTTACCGAAGGAAATTTCTCAGAAGAACAGGTTATGTGGAGCCTCTTTGTTGACGGTTCCTCTTGCAAGAGTGGAAGTGGAGATGGATTGATAGTATCAGCACCTGATGGCACGGACATTGAGTACGCCCCGAGGTTCAACTTCAAAGCCTCCAATAACGAGTCTAAGTATGATGCCCTAATAGCAGGACTCTCATTATCTATGTCTCTTAGCGTGGGCCATATCTTGGTCCACAGTAATTCAAGATTGGTGGTGAATCAAATACTAGGAGCATACGAGGCCAAAGATAAAAGAATGGCCGAATACCTTGAAATGGTAAAGTCACTATTGAAGAGCTTCAAGGAGGTAAAGATGAAGAGGATACCTAGACAGGATAATGGTCAGGCCGATGCCCTCGCCAGGCTAGCTTCAGCAACTAGGAAAGATATCAGGAGGACTGTTCGAGTGGAAATTTTACTTCGACCAACGATTGAAGATGTAGACGGAACACTTATCTCTTATTTAAATATAAGCGATGAAGCTTCTTGGATGTACCCTCTAATCAGATACATTAAAGAGGGGGAGATGCCGAAAGCGAAACAAGAAAGGAAGAAGTTGAGATACAGAGCAGCGAAATTCACTGTCATCAGAGACACCTTGTATAAAAAGGAGTTCTAGCTCCCATTGCTCAGATGTGTGCACCCGTTTGAGGTCCCACACATCTTGCAAGATGTGCACGAGGGGTCTTGTTCAAGCCATATTGGGGGCATGTCGTTAGTAAAGAGGATAGTCACCCAGGGATATTGGTGGCCGACCTTGGGGAAGGATGCTATGGCTTATGTAAAGAAATGTGACAAATGTCAAAGGTTCGCCACTATACCCCACCAGCCCCATCAACCTCTCACCTCCATCATGTCCCCATGGCCATTTACAGTATGGGGAATTGATCTAGTAGGAGCCTTGCCTAGGGCCGTCAATAACTATCGATACTTGATCGTAGCAATTGACTATTTCTCAAAATGGGTGGAAGCGGAGGCAATGGTCACAATTACCGAGCAGAAGACCTTCTAGTTTATTTGTAAAAACATTATATATATTTATGGTCTCCCCAACACCCTCATCTCAAATAACGGGACTCAATTCAAGTATGCATCCTTGGAGAAATACTGTGAAAGAGTGGGTGTTAAACAATTCTTCTCTACTCCAGGCCGACCTTAGGCTAATGGGCAAACCGAAGTTACAAATAGAACAATCCTAAACGGAATCAAGAAAAAACTCGAGTAGCCAAAAAGAAGAAGGGTTGAGGAATTATACGCTGTACTGTGGGCCTACAGGACAACAGCCAAGACTCCTACCGGGGAAACCCCGTTTATGCTAGCGTATGGCTCAGAAGCCGTCATCCCCACCGAGATTGGGTTTCCCACTCACAGAGTCCAAATGTATGACCCCCAGAGAAATATAAAAGAAATGAGACTTGACCTAGATTTGATCGAGGAGAGAAGAGAAGACGCTGAGATAAGGCAAGCAACCTATCAATAGAGGACTGCCAGGTTTTACAACCAGAGGGTGAAGCAAAGGCCAATCGTTGTGGGGGACCTAGTCCTCAAAAAGACTTCGCAGAAACCTAACAAGATCCACCCAAATTGGCATGGCCCATATAGGGTCATTGATGAAGTTGTCCTTGCAACATGTAGACTAGAGAACCTCGAAGGTGAACCATTTTTCAACCCCTGGAATGCTGATCATTTGAAGAAATACTATCAATAATGTTGTAATGTCCTATCGGACCACGGTTGTGATGAATGTGTTACTCCAATAGAACACTTGATGCTAATGAGAATATTATATTGACCCCTTATCTTGTTTGTCAATTTTGGTATGATTGGGGTAATTCTTGCTAAATTCCCTCGGCTATAATGAGGGTGAATGGTAGGGACGACCCTCCATTCACTATCAAGAAAGATGAGGGGGGAGTTAAAATTAAAAAAATATCATTAATTTGGTGGGTAACCACCCTCGGCTATAATGAGGGTATATGGTAGGGACGACCCTCCATTCACTATCAAGAAAGACGAGGGGAGACTTCAAATTAAAAACATCATGTTTGGTGGGTAACCACCCTCGGCTATAATGAGGGTGAATGGTAGGGACGATCCTCCATTCACTATCAAGAAAGACGAGGGGGGACTTGAAATTAAAAATCATCATGTTTGGTGGGTAACCACCCTCGGCTATAATGAGGGTGAATGGTAGGGACGAGCCTTCATTCACTATCTAGAAAGAAGAGGGGGGACTTGAAATTAAAAAAACATTTATTTGGTGGGTAACCACCCTCGGCTATAATGAGGGTGAATGGCAGGGACGACCCACCATTCACTCTCAAGAAAGACGAGGGGTGACTTCAAATAAAAAAACATCATTAATTTGGTGGAAACCACCCTCGGCTATGATGAGGGTGAATGGCAGGGATGACCCTCCATTCTCTCTCAAGAAAGACGAGGGGGGACTTCAAATTAAAAAACATCATTTGTTTGGTGGGTAACCACCCTCGGCTATAATGAGGGTGAATGGTAGGGACGACCCTCCATTCACTATCAAGAAAGACGAGGGGGACTTGAAATTAAAAAACATATTTTTTTTGGTGGGTAACCACCCTCGACTATGATGAGGGTGAATGGAAGGGACGACCCTCCATTCACTCTGAAGAAAGATAAGGGGGACTTCAAATTAAAAAAACATCATTTGTTTGGTGGGTAACCACCCTCGGCTATAATGAGGGTGAATATTAGGGACGACCCTCCATTCACTATCAAGAAAGACGAGGGGGAACTTGAAATTAAAAAACATCATTTGTTTGGTGGGTAACCACCCTCAGCTATAATGAGGGTGAATGGTAGGGACGACCCTCCATTCACTATCAAGAAAGACGAGGGGGAGTTCATAGGATGGTTAATTCAAATATCACAACCAAGACAAATCACACAAGAGGCAAGCATACAAGACAGGAAGAGAAAGATTATATTATAAATAAAGTGTTACAAATCTTTGTCCAAAAAATAAAGTACAAAAATATTTTTTTACAAACAGAGGGTATGGGCTACAGATAACCACCCTATTGAGCAATATTAGCAGGCAAGGCTTCAACGTCAACCACAGAAGTCTCTTCGATGACCAAAACATGTCGATCCTTGGAGGTATCGGTCCCTTCGACGTGCACCTGAGACTCTACATGGGCTAGAGCCTCAGCTATAAGGGGGTCTTCCATCTCCACTGCTTCAAGAGAGGGACTAATAGATGACACGGCATCAATAAATTTTAAAACGACCCACCGACAGGCCGTCCTAATCCCTCTCTCCAGGTACTCAGGGAGGAAACTGTAGAATTCATCGGAGAGCTTGTAATCCCCCACAGCATCGACCTCGGCCTTTCTCACCGCCTTAGCAAGTTCAGCCTTGAATTGGACCCCCTGATTAGTCAAGGCCTCTTCCTTCTCTTTGATAAGGTTGTCCTTCACCTTTAGGTCGACCTCGTGCTACTTTACCAACTCATCCATGACCCTTGAATGCTTGGTCCCGGCATTCACCAACTCTACCCTGGCAGTCTCCAGCTCGATCTTCAGGTCAGCCTCATGCTGAATAGCCCTCTCGGCCTCATGAAACTTCTGCTAGTTTGCAGCCATCCACTTAGTGGCAGAGGTGAAGGCACAAATAGTCTACACAGACAAACACATATTAAAGGGCTGAGGGAATAGATTGTAAAATATTAGTGAATCAAAAAGTGAGAATTAAAGGAAATACCTGGGCCAGAGTATGCAGACCGTAGTTATGGACCTTGGCCAGGGGCATCTTTGACAACAATTCATAATCTGTGGCCGAGGGTGTAGCAAACATTAAGGCTTTAGCTACCCTCAAGTTGGCTATGAGGGATGAGGGGTCGGCCTTTAAGAAATTCAGGTTCTGAGACCAATAGGCACCTATGCTCGAAGAGGAGCTGGTCGCCTCAGTGTGTGTATGAGGAACCTCTACCCTCACCCTCGTCCGTGAGTCAGGACGAGAGCTACCAGGTACTTTAAGCTCCTTCTATTTTTGACTGTCGGTAATCGGCTCCATCGGTGTCGGCCCCATGGACTTTATCTTTTTAGGAGGCTGCTGAGGCTCTTTACCTTTCCTCTTGCCTAGACCAGACATTAAACTAGGGCAGTCATCTCCCAGAGTTGATCTGATAAGTTTGTAGGCTGACCTAAAAAGGAGACGATACATCAGAAACAAGCAGTAACAATGAGGAAACACTTGAAGAAAAATAAAAATTTAGCAAAAATCAACTCACATAATTCTTTCAGGGGGACGACCCTCAGACCAGCGTCTTTGAGGAAACGAGGGGTCATCAAATCTTCAAATTTTTCAAGTTCACCCTCTTTCCGTTGCTCCCTCAGGTAGTCAATAATGTCCCTCTCATCCAAGCTGAGTCTAGGGTCTGACCGTTCTCTAATCGAAGGGCTGGACCATGACCTGGGAACCCTCGGACTGTCTTCTAAAGGCTCTACCCCAGCGATGAATTCCCAATCCCCAGAGACGAAGAAAAATCTCTTCTTCCAATCGTGGTTCGTAGTTTGTGCCATGTGAAAAAGTCTTTTATCGGACTTCCTCGCCCCTAGATGAAAATACGCAGGTTTCTTGAATGAGGAAGTGATATTGTAGCAAGCTATAAAAAGATCAACCAAAGGCTTGTCAATGAAAGTATTCTTCCAGAGGGAGATATAGCCGAGGATGATTCTCCAAGAGTTAGGAGGAAGTTGAGAAGGAGCAACCCCAAGGGTAGATAGAATGTCAACTATTGTTCATTCATTAAATCATCTTCATCAATAGTTTGATCAGAATAAAGACAATTAACATAAGGAATTGTAATATAGTCGAATCATAATTTATTTCATTGAAAATATTTCCAGATATAATCGTGAGAATCTTATCAAAGGAGGCCTCATTCAAACTTACATCAGAAATGGAAGAAAAAGCAGTAGACTCAGATATTTCTTGGAGAGGATGAATAGTAAGGTTCAGGTTAACTTGCATAGATTAGACATGAATAGCATGCTAATTGAGGAGGGGTGCATTAGCGATGGTGATCTTCTCAAACGAGTCAGATAATTTAGTTTTTCGATGGACCATGCAGTGATCTTGACCCAGTATATTTAGGTTGAAGGATTCATTGGTATCACTGCCCTCGGGATTCTGAGTGCTGTCCATGGCTTTGATTGTTAAAGGCTCTACCTCTTTCTTCTAATCTTCATCCCAAGCGACTTCATTTTGAAGCAGATCTCTATCCCCTATTTTAACTTTTCTCTGTGGGGTCATACCATGGTTCTGAGAATTCATAAAAAGAGAAATCCTCACCTTCCTTGACAAACCTCCTGTTTAAGTAGTCTCATGATATTATCTTCTTATTTTCTAAGATTTTTTTTATGGTAGGACCGGTGGAGTTCCTTGAGTTCAGTAGGTGATGGTTGGTAGCCCAGGTCACATTAGGAAAGGCTTCCTTTAGGATTATTGTCGTGATAATTCCCTACTAGCATCGATCTAGCCCCATTTCGGGCATGAATTGCATGTTTTTGAACATATGAATTACATTGACATTCCTATGAGGGTTATGCTCTGGACACACTCAGTCTTTGAAATTATCCTCTATTGGGACATGACGTGGTTCGATCTTAAAATTGGAAATAAACATGTTATTGTCCCCATACTTAATCTTTAGTATTGGGTTATTGGTTCTGGTACCATCTGAATTATCATCATTCTCGAGAATTGTGATGACTTGACCATTAGCAAAGAACTTTAATTTCTGATGGAAAGAAGAAGATACACCCCGTATACAATGGAGCCACGAGTGGCCAAGGAGCAGGTTAAAGCAAGTGGGTATGTTGATGACTTAAAATTTTGTCTGAGGTCGGATAGGGCCATCCCGTAGTGTAATCTTTATGAAACACATAACTTCTCGGTGAGTATTGTTATAAGCATGCACAATGACGGATGTCAGAGTGAAATCATAACTTTATCCCTAGGTAATTAAGGGTTTTGAGTGAGCAGACATTGAGGGAGGACCCATTACCTGCAAGTGCCAATAGAATCGTCTTCCCTATGACTTTAATGGAGATGTTGAGTGTATAGTTCTGATTAGGATTGATCTTTTGAATTTCTTCTTCAAAGAAGGAGAGGAGTCTGGTAGTAGTTATGAATCTCACCATGTGCATTATTTTTTTAGGAGTAGTAGTGGTAGGAACCATAGGTCCTATGCGGGGATTTATCAAGACATTCCTGTACAATTAGGAGGACATGAAGAGCCCTTATATGGTGATGTTGGTCTGAGTCCTTTTGAGCTAGTCAAGGACCCTGCTATCTTCAACTGTCATTTTTGGCATCGGGAATTCCTTAAAGACTCCTTTTCTTTGTATGTTTCTATTGACAAAAGCTTTGGATCCTTATAGGGTCGCCTGGATCAGGTCATGTGGTTCACGAGGATAAGGAAGAATAAGGTCCTCCTATCTTCATCTACTTCGGGTGCAATGGATACCTTATTTACCCATCCTAGTAATTTCTCAAAGGAAATCATCCCACACAAAGATGCAATCGAATCGGCTTCCCTACAGTTGATTCATCATCTGAGCTATCAAAATAGTCCTCCCTTATCTTGTGGAAATGATGTCACCTTTCCATGAGAAATTGATACATTTAGCAACCCCCATATCTTCATCATACAGATCTTCCCATTCAGTAGGGTAATAATGGAATAAAGGGACCAGGCACCCTTGGAGTTTCAGAATCATGAGTAACTTGGACACAGTTCACATCTCTATTCTGGATGAACGTATCTTACATGGCCTGCACAATATCATCTAGGCTGAATTATTTCGTGGGCACAAAGCGTTCATCAGATTCTTGAGCCCACCTCCAAGATTCCATAAATAGGTTACTGATACTATCACATTCAAAAGTCATCTTTAAGGGAAATTTCAACCCAAACTTACAAGAAGTTCCATGCCACCCCCTTCTGAGAAGGTATGAACAACAATACAGGCTTGGGTAAGGAGTGTTGGAGCTTGATCGACAGGGTTTGTAGAATGGAGGACAAAGGAAGGATATATTTTGATGGGTTTGGGTGAGAGGGTAGGTATATTGGGTATTTTAATGGGATTGATTCTTGTTGATGAATCAAATTATGGACTTTCTTATGAATGGATGGCATTTACTCTAGTTTTGTGTGCTGGAAGAGGATTATGGGTAGCATTGGTCTTGGAATCGGCTGTTAGGGAAATGATACCTCTGTATATAAGACTTTGGATAAAATTTTTAAAATGGAAGCATAGATCAGTGTTATGCCCAATGATCTGGTGGAGATCGCAATGGGCGTCATGTTTGAAGTTTTTAGGAAGATAATCTGGAAATGGTGGGGGTTTCATAGGTTTGACGAAGTTTCGAGCAAATAGGGCCTGGTACACTTTTGATAGAGGAGCATGTAGTTCAGAATACTCCTTTTTGGTAGGGTTAGGCCAACTTTCATGTGTCCATGAAGTGGAAGGGTGGTATATTTTATTTATGGTTGAGATTGAGGTACTGACCTAATTATTATACTTTTGCGGTTGAAACTATCCAGTCGATCTTTTCGGTTCAGATTCTACTTTATGGTTCATAACACCCTCTTTAATTTTACCATAGCCTCTTAGAGGGATCTGAAGTGAAGTTAGTACTGACCTCCCATGGAATCTTGAATATAGGGCAATAAGTTCTTCTTTGCTATGCTCACTTGTTATGGTAACTACTTTTTTTCTCCACTGTCAGATGAAGCTACTAGCTAATTCCCCTTGGTTCTGTGTGAGTAGTTCTAAGTCTCTACGGGTGACTTCCATAAGTTCAAATTCTACTTTATGATTCGTAATCCCCTCTTTAATTTTTACCCCATCCTCTCAAATGTATCTGAAGTGAAGTTAGTACTGACCTCCCATGGAATCTTGAATATAGGGCTATAAGTTCTTCTTTGCTATGCTCACTTGTCAAGGTAACTGTTTTTTCTCTCCACCGTCTGATGAAACTACTGGTTAATTCCCCTCGGTTCTGTGTGATTAGTTCTAACTCTCTATAGGTGACTTCCAACTCTTCATTATACTTATAATGTGTATGAAGCCTCTAGCTACATCTTCCTAACTGTGAATTCTGGACTCTTCGAGGGATAAAAACCACCAGAGGGACCTTCCTTGAGGGTTTTCTAGAATATTTTGGGCATTACCTCTTATAATTCCCCAAATGAGAGTTATGGAATGATGATAGCTGCATAGGTGCGTAATTGGAGGCCTTCTTCCTCCGAATTTATCAATGTCCGGCATTTTGATTTTTTTTTTATAATAGAGCTTTGGGATAGGGAGATATGTGCGTGTAGTCCATATGATTATCTAAGATATTAACCTGGTCAAATCTCTTAGATAGAAACCTTAGGTCCTCTTTGACCTTATTCAGTTATTCCTCCTTGGCATCCACTGGCACTGGTAGGTTAGCCCCTGGCTAGGCAAGATTCGGTATTGGCAACTAAGCTGGCGAAGGCCCATTAGCAGGTGGGGCGCATAGGGCATGCTGATAATCTTCTAGAACCCACACTGGTTTTGGAGAAGGTGGACCATAGCACGGGGAAAGAGGATTTCAAGATCGAGAAGCTCAGGAGCCTGAACCCGGTGTCCTTGTATTTCCTGGACTTATGTTTTGAGGTAGTTAATCTTAGTGTCGAGTTGGGCAAGGATGGTCATCAGATCTAGTTGTGCGTCTGTAGCCTGGTTAATGTTCTCCTTGAATAACCTTTAGAGGGATATCTCGAACTCTATAAAAGCAGCAGAAAAAGAAATAGATCTTCAAGGTTATTTGAGGTGAGACCTAAGCCAATAGGGAGCCAGGCCAAAATCGAGGTACACGGTCGCACCTTAGAGAAAAAATGATTTTTGTATTTACTTTTAGGGAAAGTGGAATATTTTTGGAATTAATGTTTTCCTTTTTTAAAAGAGGGAAAATATTTTTGTTATAATTTTTTTAAAAGTAGAAAAAGGAATATCATCATCGTGGTTATTATTATTAGGTTCCATTTGTATTATGTTTTGCCTTGGATGCAAGAAAAATGTTGAACATGATCCGAATCTTGGGATAAGATAGGGTACATAATGCAAGATATGGTTTGACTTGTTTCCATATTCATGGATAGGGTCTTGTTTTAAAAATGGGCGAAATAGAGAGAAAATTGGGGTGGTAAGGTGACCCAAAATTTTTACAAAGTTTCACATTGGAAATGAGTGTCCATGTGAAATAGGTATGAGTGTCCTAAAGTAGATGCCTATATGAGGGTGATGCAATTGGTGGGTTAGTGGAAAGGTTACCCCATTTGGCATGACTTCAATGATATACCTCTTGCCTATAAGGGAAATTATACATCTATACATGTGGATAAGCCATTTGATATACCTGAGTGTACGTGAATTTCCTCCTGATATATCTTGTGGAGACGGTACGTGTGAGAGAAATTCGATATACTCGACGTACGTGAACGAGTTCTATTCTAAATATCTCCTATCATGAGTTCGATCAAGCGGTATGATGCAGATGAACCATTCGATATACATCAAATTTACGACGCCAATGGAAGGTAGGAATCGTATCGTTTAGTTTAACCGTGCCCCGCAGGACTAGTACACATTATGAAGTGACCCCCAGTATGGAATTTTGGTCGATATTGCAATGCTCAAGTGACATAGCGTACAAGAATTTATGTATTCATTAGTATTTTATAGAGAGTTTTATGTATGCTAAGTGAGAAAAATACTACCACTATGTGGGAGAATATACAAGTGGCATGGGATATAGTGGATAAACATGGACAGTAAAACTGATATGTATGTACATGGAGAATGGAGACTATACAAAGCATGATGATAGATATAAAGTGTGAAGCATGTGAATATACATAAGTGAGTGGAAATATATGCAAAGTGAAAGAGTGACATGTGGATATGTGTGAGTGAAAATAGTATGTGGACATATACAAGTGGGAGAAATGTGGAAGTGTTAGGTAGAGTCTAATTCTCTAAAAATAATCCTTAGTGGAGTCGCCATTGTGGTCATCCGGGTTGGATTCCTCCAGTATGGTCCTGCCCCAAAATTAGAGGGGAGAGAAAATCGAAGAAATCTCTAATGGGGATTTGAGGATAATGGAATACTCTTCCACCACTCACGCTGATCTACGAGGGCTGCCACCTATATAAATCGACCGTCATAAAATGATAGAAAATGTAAAAATGGAGTTGCTAGCCTATTTTTCTCAAAACAGAAAAAATAATATAGCCATTGCGAGAGAACAACATCAAAAGACATGCTAATGCGTATGAGACTAAATGAGTCGAGGTTCCGGGGACAAAGTTATGGAATGGGAAGGTGTTAGGCACCCATTCCTCAAAGGCTATGATAATTTTCTATTTTCTCCAAAATGTGATACATGTGCACATGTGTGCGTTGTGAACAATGAGTGAAAGAAATCATCTAAGTCACGTTATGGGAAGGATAAAGAAAAATAATTCGAAGGATTGTGAAAAAAAGAATAACATAAAAATATAATGTGAGTGTTCGTTAAATCAAACATCACTATGAAGAAATGAGTATGTATATCGAGTTGAACACGAATGTGTAAGAGTATGCGTATTCGCAATATTACTCAACAGATGAAAACATAAAATGAATAAATGAGAAAATAGGACTCGAATATCGAGATTAGATCGGGATGCCTATGCAGTCCAAAAGGTGTCAAAGTGCACATAATTTGATAACACACAAGGCTGGGGTTTAAGCCATAAATCCTAAATTAGAACTTCCTTTAGTTCGTTTTATAAAAAATGTGCACAAGTGCAAGGAGTGTGAAAAGTGAGGAAATTTTAATTTAGGGTTCATAGGAAACACACTTTTTGGATTTTTTTATATTTTATGAAGATAAGTTTTGTGTGTAATAAATAATAAAAAGTGAGATTAGTTTCGAAGTGAAGAAATGAAATAAAAGATATATCACAAGTGGAAAGAAAAATAAATAACTACTACTAATTGAATGAGTTATAAACGGATAAGAGTAGAACTTCTAGAGGACTTTAGTTTTGATTTTGAAGTAGTAGAGGATGATTTTTAGGTGGTTGGATGATGGTGAGGTAAAAATAAGAACTTTGATGGAAGGTGGATGACAATGATGTAAGAAAATGGAGAGAATGTTTGGAAAAATGGAATTTCGGTGCACTGATTTCGAGGAGAATGTTCTGACTTCAAAAAGGGACCCTTAGGAATGAGGTCATGGTCTCCCTAAATAGTGAAAATTATGATTTTATGGGGTGCTGATCGGCATGGAACCTGACCTACCTATCGCAAAATCCCTGCCTTTCTCGCCAAGAAAAGCACACCCTGTCGATAGGCAGGGGGTCTGGGGTGCCTTTTGGCAGTCTGGAACGTACTTTTTTGAAAAAATGGGCATAAAATGCAAATTTTAATTTTGAATCACGTATGGATGGTACTGTTGGAAAGAGTATTCAAATCCCAACAAGAATCAATTGAGCCACTCCTGGGTTCGAGAGTTAACCAAAGTCAAACTGGGCTCGGAAGCACCCGATGCCTCTAAACGGGGGATTCTTGAAGTAAAAAGGCACGTACGCGCGAATCGTGAGGCCAATTCTCCCACAATATGGATTTTTGGAAAGGGAACTTAGAGATATATGATATTTCAATGAGTTTCTCTTGGTTTGGAGGGTCGATCGAGGTCAAATAAGGATCGAGGGTGCCTGGTGGCCTCTCGATCTGGATTCTAAGTAAAAAGGTGAGCACATGAAAATCGTGAGGCCGATTCTCGCACGGGATGGACCGTTGGGAGGGGGATTCCGATACTTATGAGATTTCAATAATCTTCTATCATTTTGGAGGGTCTACCGATGTCAAATGGGCCTTGGGAGTTCCTAGTGGCCTATGGATCAGGATTAGGAGTAAAATGTAAGTACACGAAAATTGTGAGGCATATTCGCACACAGTATGGACCGTTGGTGTGGCCATCCCAAGGTGGGATCAGGGGGTCTCCGAGGGGGGTCCTCTTCCTCCCCATTTCTTCCCTTTCTGCCTATTTTTCACAAAATAGTCAAAATAAATGTTGCCACCTTGAGAGAATGGCATCAAGAACAATACTGATACTTGAAAAACCCAATAGTTCAATGGTACAAAGACTAAGTTATTGAAAGGAAAGGTGTTAGTCACCCATCCCATTCTTTTGTTATCTCATGGGCATGCGTTAATCTTCTCCTATTAAACTCGATGATGTGTGTTCTTATGTACATAATATAAATGGAGAATGGAATCGCTCAACTCGCGTTATGGAAAAAGGCGGAGTGAGGTCATCATTAGGAGTGATCTGAAAATAGTAATTCAAAGTATAACATAAGGGCTTGTTGATTCACAAGTATCTATACAAGAATGAATGAATATATAGAAAATGACATAATCACGCAAGCATACAAAATATATTATATAATAAGAACAAGGTAGCAAATGTATATGGGAGGACTCGAGTCTAGGGATTTACCCAAGATGCCTACGCATACTGGGCACATCAAAGTCCATGCAGTTCGAAGACAATATGAGGTGGAGTTTAACTCATTAATAAAATCAGGGACTTTGTTTATGTGTGTGTGTGTAGGAAAAGGTGTTTTAGTATGAGAAAATGTGATGAGAATTCTCCATTTGGAATTTACATGTAAAACCTATTTTTCTTATTTTTGGATTTTTTAGATGAAAATAATGTACGTGCGCATACTAATAATAAAGGTTTATAATTAAAGTATATGATGTAATGAAATAAAACACTAAAGTGAAAATAAAGTGACTAATGCTAAAATAAGAGAATTTAAAGACAAGGGTGGAGAGTTGGACCTTCATATGAAGACTTGGAATGGATCTTGATTGTAGATGCGCTGATCTCATGATGACATGATGGTGGTATGATGAGAGGGGAGAATTTACTAAAAGGAGTATGAAAATGATGCAGGGAAAGTAGGAAATGGGTTTTTTAAGAGGGGAATAACTCTAAATTCGAGAGAATGTTCTCTGAATTATTGAGAAGGATGTTTACGGGTCCTAAGGGGTGTGTTTCAAAGTGAGGTCATTTACTCTATTTATAGGGCTAATGGGGTGAGTATCGGTAGGGTACTTGACCTGACTATCAACAGAGAACACCAGACACTACCGATAAGCAGGGTCCTGAGGGTTCCATTCGACAGCCTGAAGTAGGTTTTTCGAAAAAATAATCGTAAAATATGAACCATAAGTCAAAATCATGCACGGGGTAGACCTTCGGAAAGTTTATTTAAAGACCTTTTATAATATATTAAGAAAGTAAATTCATAGCCCTAAGAATATTCATTGAGATTTCGCTCAGACGAAAAAGTTAACTAGAGTCAAATGGGGCTTGAGGGAGCCCCGTGGCCTCCAGATCAATACTTGACCAAGGGTTTGCGATGAATGAGTGAGTGTTAGGGACCTAAGGAGGTTCTCAAGGGTATTAGGATGGGGTGTCTACAGGGATCCCCTCTACGGGTGATCTTGGAACAAGTGAAGGTCGTCAAATAATAGACACCTTATCGACATTGGGGAAAAGGTTTTTAGGTCAAATCTGTGGACCTGGAGGGTGAGGTTGATCAATTCAGAGGGATGAAATCAGTTCAGAGATAAGGATGACCGATTCAGTTGGTTGATGTGATTTTTAGGACCTAAGGGGATGAGGATGACTGATTTAGCGGGTCAAGGTCAATTTTGAGGACCTAAGGAAGCTAGGATGACCGATTTAGCTGGTTGAAGATGTGCTGAGATTAGTTTTAAAGGTCTAGGGTGACCAATTCATCAGGTTGAGGTCAATTTCAAGGACCTAAAGTGATGCTATATGGATTATCTATTTAGTTGGTTGATATCAATTTTGAGGGCTTTAAGTTGTGACCACCAATTCTGAGGGCTGAGGTCAATTAGTAGGACCTAATGTTATGATGACCAATTCTGAGGGCCGAGGTCTGAGGACCTAAAGTTATGATGACAAATTCTAAGGTTCGAGGTCAATTATGAGAACCTTAAGTTGGGACAATCAATTCTGAGGGTCGAGGTAAATTCTAAGGATCTTATGTTGTGATGACCAATTTTGTGGGCTAATGTCAATTGTAAGGACCTTAAGTTGGGATGACCAATTCTGAGGGTTGAGGTTCTGAGGATCTTAAGTTGTGACGACCAATTCTGTGGGACGATGTTTAAGGACCTTAAGTTGGGATGACTAATTATGAGGGTTGAGGTTACTTCTGAGGACCTTAAGTTCTGACAAATAATTCTGAGGGCATTAAGTTCTGACGACCAATTCTAAGGGTCGAGGTAAATTCTGAGGACCTTAACGTGTGATAACCAATTATGAGGACCGGGGTTAATTCTAAGGACCTTAAGTTGTGATGACCAGTTCTGAGGGTCGAGGTCAATTTTGAGGACCTTAAGTTGTGACGACTTATTTTGAGGGCTAAGGTCAATTTTGAGGACCTTAAGTTATGACGAACAATTCTGAGGGCCGAGATCAATTCTGCGGACCTAAAGCTATGACGACCAATTCTAAGGGCCGGGTTCAATTTTGAGAACCTAAAGCTATGACGATCAATTCTCAGGGTTGAGGTCAATTCTGAAGACCTAAAGTTATAGGGCGGCGAATTACTCCCTTGGGGATTTTTAAGTTCCCTTGGGGGTATAGATGCACTTGTATTTCTACTGGGGATTGTGTTATTTTGAGATTTTATTGGGGGATGTTTTATCCTTGTGATTCTGGTTGGGGAATTGTAGTAGACCTGAATGTGGACACACCATTGGTTCTGCTTGAGGATACGTTGAGGATAGGGGTGTAAGATTAATCCTGGTGGGGATTTTGAGAGAGGATTAGTGTTCTAAAAATAATTTTCTTGAGGACAGTGATGTTCCATATTTTTAAGTGATTTTTGAGAATTTTCTTGGTAACTTTTAGATTTTTTTGGAATTTTCTAGTATTTTCTGTTCCAAATTTTAAAAGGGGTGCTGATAGGAAATCATAGAAGGGTGCTAATCGATAAGGGCATGGACTCCCGGGCTTCCTTGGTAAGAGGAAAAGGCGGATTTCAATAAGTATAGTTAGGGGATTATCGATCGACACGCCCTTTAGACTTCTATAAAAAGAGATGATCCCTCCCAATTTTTCATAACTTCAAGG
Organism: Sambucus nigra; assembly: GCA_949130495.1. Lineage (NCBI taxonomy): Eukaryota > Viridiplantae > Streptophyta > Magnoliopsida > Dipsacales > Adoxaceae > Sambucus > Sambucus nigra. The sequence goes on along the minus strand of OX422215.1, from coordinate 537,599,339 downwards.
GTTTGAATCTTCTTCTTTCTCTCTCTAAAAAATATTCTCAAATCCTTTTTGCTTCAAGACTTAACATGGATAGTTCTTCAAATGAGAGTTACAATACTGAGTGGTTGTCCATTAATGATTAGGTTGACCTAGAGTGGTAGTCTAGGGTGCCCCTTGCTTTGAGCAATGAAAATGCCATTAATTTGTTCGAGCCTGTAGCTAACTAGTGTATCCTACAATAAGAGCTTGCATACCACCATTCGTCTAGGGTAAAGAACCCTAGTGGCTACGTAAGTTGGTGACATTTGGTATTCCATTTTATTTCTCTTTGTTCTTTGTGATAATGAAAGATTTTTCTTCTTTTTTTGTAAACTGATAATTCTCCTTCGAGCATTCAGTCTTAGGGGATGACATGGCTGAGGGAGGTTTAGGAGAAGCTCCCTGTTGTGGCGTGCAAGATGGTTTCATTTGCTAGTTTTGGCCGTTTGGCGTAGGCTTTGAATAGGACACCGCATTCTACTACGGTGTTATGTGCTATAGGGGACGGTGGTAGGAAACTACACACACCTTTCATCTTGGCTTGGGGGAGAATCCCTCCCATAGACGTTCAACAGCTGACGAGGGTTGCTTGTGAGGGGTTCCATATGGTGGTGGACCGTACATTAAGGGTGACCGGATGTGGGACATGAGGTATTGGGGGACGTGGGTTGGATTGTATCTGGGGATGCTATCCGTATTTCTACTTTGAAGGAGTCTCTCCTAAGTAGGAAGGTGGATGTGACCGACGGACGGTAGGTGAGATAAACATCCCGTTTGTTTATTTTACTTTTACTGGGTGGATGCTTGATGGCAATTAGTGGCAACGTCCTCCATATTTAATTCTTACTGTATTTGAGGACGATTTTTGACATTCAGCTGTATAACTGGGGAATCCTGACCTTGGGGTCCTTTTATTATTCTTTGGATGCTTTCAGTCGGTGTTGCCGGTAAACTTTTACGGCAGCCACATATCTTTTAAAGGTAATTTTAGATTTATTTTCCTTTTTTATGCATTTCCTTTCATTCTTCTTTTATTCCATTTTTGTTGATTCCTGTGTTTTGTAAACGTGGTTTTATGAGGTAATAGGGCATAATGGAGGGTTGATAGTCCTGAAGGATGAGGACTTAGGGGACTTCTATCGGATGTTTCGATGGCGAAAGTCTAACCGTCGATCAAATCAATATTTATCCTTAACAGATGTGCGACGGGCTCTAAACACCCTGACGAGTGATCAGTTTATCTTTTTATCTTTTCTGAGTTCTTCTTAGCTTCTCCATTCCTTGAGTAGATATTGATTATTTGTTAGGTATCGTAGGTGACCTTCTACCCCTGGGGGATGACTCCGCGGGTTACTGGGGTGATGGGCCTACATGCACAGATGCAACAGTTAATTGCACTTGAGTTTGGGTACATATAGTACCTAGGAGAGAGGGTGGTGAGGCAGATTTTAAAGGAGGAGGTGGAGGTCCCACCATCGGTGCCCCCTATGTACACGAGGTGGGTGAGATAAATGTCAGACGATGCCTAAGCGGGGATAATCAATGATCCTTATACGCATTATACGGATACAATGGTGAGCTGTGATTATCTAGATTTTGTAACGAGCTGGTTGATGCCCTGTATCTATGACGTGGAGAACATGCCTCCACCTGCTATGACTTTAGGTTGGGTTACTAGCGTGCCAGTGGGATCGACCCACAGAGCATATGGTGGCACGTCGACCGCAGCGAAAGAAGATGCTTTGATCATTCAAGTTACTCCCCCTCCCTACAATTTTTGACTGAGTAGCGAGGAGTCATCGAGCGTGTTGCACCGTCCTAATGAGTCGGTGTCTGGGTTGATAAGGATTACCAATGAGGCCCTTCGATCTGATGTATATCTTTCTTTATTCTCTTTTTATTTATTTTTCTTTGCTTCTTTATTGACTGACGTTGTTACTTCTTTGCTTGCAGTATGTTCGGGTGTCGGCCACCTGGTGAAGGGACATCAAGGACTGGATGACCCTCCATGCAGGATTATATTAAGAAGTTGTCTCCTTCTTTCTTTGTGTCGCCTGCCATCTCAGATAAAGGTTTGAGTTCTGGGAGTGGAGGATCCATCACTCATCGCCTGGGAAAATGCATTCGCTATGGGGGTTGAGGGCTTGAGAGGGACAATTGAGCATTCGGGCGAAGTACCATTTGTTTTTTCTTTATTTTTTTCTTTTCTATCTGCAAAATGTAACCAAGTGAAGCAAAATATATATGAAGAATATGCATTTTCCCTTTTTAGCATTCTTCCTGTTTTAATGACTTGTCCTATATGCGCTTTTGATTTTTTGTTGAGATTATTTATTTTACGCAAAGGAAGAGATAAGTATGGAAATGGAAGGCAAAATGTCTTTTAAAATTATTTTACAGAAATGGAGTAGAAGTAATTAACTCAGGGCAAAGATTTTTGAGTAAAAATTTATCTTGAGAATGAGTAAATGATTTTTTTAGGGGAATATTTCTGAAAAATAGAGAAAATGAGTAAATTTAAAAGAAATAACCCGGGGGATAATTTTTTAAATTGAGGATTTTTTCTAGAAATTGATTTTGATAAAAGAGGAAAGATGAAATTTTCCAAAATAAGGGGGATGCCGATTAGCATACCCTTTAACCTGCCTATCGGCATGAGGGTCAACTCAAATAATCCCTAAGCTTTAATTGTACTTTCCTGCACATCAAAGTACTCCCGTAGGGCTGAAAATTAATCTGGTTTCTAGAGTTCATGTCTCTTGCCAAGGGTTTTTAGTATAAAAGGAAGGATGTGGGATGTCCTTTCTCCAACAATACCCACATTTCCCTTATTTCTTCATATTTCTTATTTTCAAATCGATCTTCCCATGTATGAAGAATTCTCTTCTTACTTTGATGGTCTGGAGGCCATGTGCCAATACAATGTGGATTATGACACTCTCAACTTGCACCAGGTTTCTCTTTGGCAACAATGGCGGTATAGTTCTGATATACTGAGAACCATGTCTTTCATTTTGTCCTGGACAAGGTCTGTACCACCTATGAAGAATTCTCAGCCATGTTGGGGTCATCCCCAGTGTGGCGACGACTATGCCCAATTTTTTCCATTCTTCCCGGGCATTTTTGGCAAAGGTGCTTCACATTTCCCCTTCGGCGGCTCGACCATTGGTTACTGGAGGGATTATTTCTCTTCAGACAGTTAGGTATTCAGTGCGCATGAGGGGTTTTGAGGATGTTAGTTTTGCTGGAGTTGTCACATTGGGCCTTACTACGAGGCTTTTTTAGAGATGGGGGACTTAATAGTGAATCCCCAAGTGGCTGCGATAACGACATGGATGTCTTACCACCATAATCCTGCGACGGTGGTGCTGGCTGAGACCCTGAATGGTCTGGATGCTTGGCAAGAGGGTCACCATGACTTTCTTAGGGGGAGCTCGATAATGTTATTCATGTGTCTTACAGACAGGTTTCATCTAACAACCCCTCATGAGTATCCCTTGGTAGGTGTGCATAATTTCTTTGTCTGGCCATTCTTTAGTTTTGGCCCATCGGTAGAGAACTGGGTCAATTGGTTGGTGGAACACTGAGTCCGATGCCTTCATTAGTTAGTTCCATGGTAGGAAGACTTGTAGCCTGCTTTACAGCTTGGAGAGTACCGATGTGTGCAGTTGATGGGCCTTTGGCTGACTTCTTTATATTTCCACTACCAGCTTCTGCGCCAAGTCAGGTGGGAACAAATTTTCCCCCCTCGCATAAAGCACTTCTTCCCGATGGATGATTTAACTAAATCACCAAGGATGATGCTGGGCTCTTTATGGCAGCGTCTTCGACCATCTATCCACCCGTTACAGTATATGGGAGGGGCCTAGCATGTGTCTTGGGATTACCTAAAATGGTTGTGTAAGCGGGTAGTAGAGAAAATCATGGCGAAAGATACTTGTCAAAGGTGGTTCATTACCTTCGACACCATAGAGGATGGTGTTGTGGTTTTGTCTAGGCTCGTTAGGGCGTACTACTCCATAGAGTGCATACAAAGTGTTAACTAGGAGTGGGAGACTTGGGGACCTCTGGGGGTCTAAAATGATGATGAAGCGAGGCCGTCGGGCAGTTGAAGGCAATGTCTTATGAAGCTTGGGTGTTTTTTTGTGAAGCTAGGGTAATTTTAGTGTTTTGTATTTTTGGGGCTTGGAACAAGTTCTTGTGTATCTTGGTAATTATTAGGTTTGTTTAAGAATGTTTTGGTCAGTGGAAGGGAGGGTGATTTATTTAACTCCGTTCGCTGATACTTTGTGTAACAACGTTATATTCCTTATTAAGAAATAAAAGATGATTTTGATCATATTTTGTTTTTCCTCTTGATGAGTTTTACATTTTAACTATCCATAGCAATTTCTAAGGCATACATAATACTTTTGTTCATGTAAATGATAAAATGGACCACCATTCTCGAAGGTTCGAAAAGAATAAAATTTTGTGAAAAAGAAGGGAACCGAGCCCATATTTAGTGTATGGGTTGCCTACGTACCTCTGGGGGTTTCAGAAAATTTCATGGGTCTCATTTTGAAAAGAAAATGTTTTTTGATAGGATCAGGTCCCATGTAGTTTTGGACAGGGGAAATGAAGATTTTTTTAAGAATAAAATTGAGATGAGAAGAGTCATAGCGTACTGAGACTTTGGACTAAGGGTAAAATTTCTATAGACGATCCATGTTAACTGGATGCGCCATCTCTTATCTATAAGGTATATGAGCATAACGATGCCTCCTGAGATAATTTGCTTCACGATGTAGGGCCACACCAATTTGGTTTGAACTTCCCTCTAGGTCCTAGATGGGTTCTATGATCTCTTTGAGGGCAATGTCTCCTTCTTGGACATCGCGGTCCTTGACTTTTTGGTTGAATGGTCATGATATCCAACAATGGTACCTTTGTATATGATATAGAGCCTTTAGCCTCTTTTCATTTAAGAGTGATAATCTTTTAAAAAATGCCATTCTTCTTCCCTAACCTTACTCTCGAGCATGACGCGAATGGAAGGTATTTTTAGCTCAATGGGTAGGACTGCCTCTATGCCATACACTAGAGAATAAGGGATAGCCCCAGAAGGGGTTATAATCGAAGTGAGATAGCCCCAGAGGGCATAAGGGATTCGATCAAGCCAATATCTATAACTCTCAGTCATCTTGTTGATTATGGTTTTGAGGCTTTTATTGGCGGATTCAATAGAACCATTAGTTTGGGGTCAGTAGGGAGAAGATTAGTATCTCTGAATTCCTACTCATCGGCTAGTTCTGTGACCTCATCTTCAAAGTGGATTCCATTATCTAATACTAATTCATGGGGAACTCCATATTGGCAGGTGATATTCTTTCGGATGAACTTGGACACTTTATTATCATTCAACACTGCATATGACTCGACTTTGACCCATTTGGTGAAGTAATCAATGGCGACCATGATGGATTCGTGATTGTTTGAAGCTTTGTGAGTAATGTTCCCTATGATATGAAGTCCCGGGGGAAGAAGGGCCAAGGAGAGGTCATGTTATATAGTTCTCAAGGAGGCAAGTGTTGGATAGTGGCAAATAATTGGCATTTGAGGCATCTTCGAACATAGGTAGTACAATATTGAACCATAGTGGTCCAATAGAACCCTTGATGGATGATCTTTTTGGCAAACATGTTACCCTTTATGTGGGGTCCGTATTCCCCACTATGGATTTTTTGCATCATTTCTTCGTTATCAACCCCTGCTATGCAATGTAAATTTGGCTCCATCGAAGTTTCTCTCGAAAAGTGCTTTATCACAGATGATATACTAGGGAGTTAATTTGTGAAGGATTGCACGATCTTGATTATCGACATCTTGGGTATACCTACCATGTTATAGGAGGTGCCAATTATCATAGTACCATAACCCGTCCATATTAGAAATTTTCTCGGTAACAAGTTTAATGTGGTAGAAGTGGGTGGTCCTAGCTTGCTTATGAACCAGGGAAGGTGATTTGTTATTCCCTTAGGCATATAGTTTGGGGTGGAAAGGGTGTCATCTAGTTTGTTCTTTGCACGAGGCAGGTAGTGAAAGGTGACATCTTTAAATTGGGAGGCCAGCTCTTCTAGGTGGGCATGAAAGGGTAGGTGCTTCTCGTCTTTAACTTTCCATTTATTAAGGATATGGCCAACGATGAGGGAAGAGTCTCTGTAGACATCTATGTATCGAATTATTTTATCAAGGGTGATCTTAAGGCTTACAGTGCATGCCTCATACTCAGTTATGTTGTTGGTGAAGGGAAAGTCTAGTTTGATGTCAACTCGGGTATGAGAGTCATCGGGGTGATTAGGAGTATCCTAATGTTGTATAATTTCTTATTTGCAGCTTCATCAAATAATATTTTCTAGTTAAGGTACTCTTGAGAGGTGCAAATAATATCTTCATTCGAAAAATTAGAGACCCAAACATTGATCCCTTCCATTGGGTAATCAGTAAGGTAGTCGAAAATGGCTCTCCCTTTCATAGCTTTCTACGTGACGTATACAATATCGAATTCATCTATCGACATCAACCAATAGGCCATGTCACTGGATAGAGCGGGATTTTCTAGAAGATACTTCCATATGGGATACTAGTATGATGGGGAAGGCAAGCATGTAGTGTCGTAACTTTTGTGTGACCCAGACCAGGGTGATACATGCTTTCTCCAAAGAAGTGTAGTTAACTTCGTACCCGACCAATTTCTGAATGGTATAATAAATGTCTCTTTCTTTACAAGATTATTCAATGTATTGAGTTAACAAATCCCCTATTGCAGTTCTTTTACAATCAAGTACAGGAGTAGGGGAGTCTTGGCTGCGGAGGCATCAGCACTAGAGGTCAGGTGAGGTATCACTTGATTCGATCAAAGGCTTCTTAGAAGGTCTCAATACAGACTTTGGTTGAGCATTTTTGGAGAATTATGAAAATGGGTTTGTAAATAGAAGTCAGTTGGCAGATGAACCAACTAATGTACTATAGTTTACCTAGAAGTCCTCGTACTTCCTTCTCCATTCGTGGTAGTGGCATCCCAAGTATGGCCTTCAGCTTGACAAGGTCTGCTTCAATTCCCTTTTTACTGACCATGAGTCCCAATAATTTTTCTTTCGTGACGTCAAAAACAAATTTCTATGAATTTAATTGCATCTGGTATTGCCGTGATATCGAAAACACATTTATGTGAATTTAGTCGCATCTGGTATTTTCGCAGTCGCTCAAAGAACTTTCAGAGGGAGGGAATATGACCTTCCTGAGTCTTCAATTTGATGATCATGTCATCTACATAGACTTCAATCTGTGAATAAGTTCGTGTAGGATGATTATGGCAGTCCTTTGGTAGGCCTCCCCCATGTTCTTAAGTCCGGATGACATGACAGTATAGTAAAAAGTTCCCCATAGGGTGATGAAGGCAGCTTTCTCAGGGTGCATCTTAATCTGGCTATATCCGAAGAATTGATCGAAAATGACTTGAGGGCTAGGCTAGTTGTGTTGTCCATGATCATGTCGATATTAGGCAATGGGTAATCATCTTTTGTGAATGCCTTATTTAAATCCTGATAGTCTACGCACATGTGGATTTTTCCTCCCAACTTCGGCACGAGGAAGATATTGGAAATCCATTTAGGATATTTGATTACATGAATGAAACCCACATTAGACTGTTGACCACTGCCTCTTTGACTTTGAGTGACCATTCGATGCGAAGTTTACTTAGCTTTTGTTTAACTGACTTGCATTCTGGGAATGTTGGAATCTCATGCTGAGCTATTTCTTAGTCAATTCCAGGAACGTCATCACATGACCATGTGAATACATCCATAAAATCTTTCATTAGTTCTTCAAATTGTGCACCCTCTTGCTCGTTAAGGGTGGAACCTATCCTAATCTCGTGATGATGGCCACAAGAACTGAGATTAATAACAATTATCTCATCATCATTAATTTAAACCTGATTATGTTGTTTTTCATTCTCCTTATTAAGATCATTTAAGAATTATTCATTTATAAAACCATCATCATCAAAGGTTTGATTAGAATCAAGATAATTAATGTATGGGTTTATTTCATTTTTGAGAAAAACATCATTGAGAACCTTGTCAAAGGAGGTCTCGGTTACATTGATATCAGAAAAAGGAATAGAAAAAATAGGTCAAGAGGCTTGGATAGGGTAAATATTAGAGTCAGGTTAAATCCAAGCAAATTTGACAGGTACAACGTTCTTGTTGAGGAGAGGCATGTCAATAGCTTTGATTTAAGTGAACAGGTCTGATGGAATGACATATGAGGGATCATGCATAGACTCAGCCCTAGTGTTTGTAGGAAAGTGAGTCCTCAAAATCACTTTCCTCAAAATCCCCGATAACTATCACGGCTTTCTCGATGAGAGGCTGTACTTCATATTGGCAGTTTTTGGCCCAAGAGTTGCTGTCTTAAAAGAAAATTTCTAGCCCCGATTTCATCTTCTTGTTAATATGGTCATACCATAGTTCAGGAAAGCCACAGAAAGGGAAGTCTTCACCCTCCTTAATAAACCTTCCTTTCAAATAATCTCTCAAAATTCTTTTCATCCTCTATGCCTCTTTTTAGTCTTGGCCGTTTGAGTTCTTTGAGTTCTTCTGGTGAATACTGGTAACCCATGCCATATAATGGAAAGGTCTCCTTCAGGACTATGGGATCAAGGATCCTTTACTGGCATCACCCTTGCCCCATTCTGGGCATGAAGTGCATGTTTTTAAACATCTTAGTCACATTAACGTTGCCATAAGGGTTGTGTTCCAAAAAAACTCGATCTTTTAAATTTTCTTCTGCTCGAAAGGGAAGTGGATCAATTCTGAAGACAGAGAGGAGCATGTTATTCATCACATGCTGGATTTCTAATAGGGGATTACTAGTGTTGCCATTGTCTGTATTGTCATCATCCCCTAAAATGGTGATAACTTGATCTTTGGCGTAGAATTTTAGTTTCTGATGAAGAGAAGAAGATACCCCTCAGATCCTATGGTGCCATGGATGGCCATGGAGTATATTGAAATATACAGGTATGTTAATAACTTGAAAATCGGTGATAGGATTAATCGATCCAACCCCTATTGTGAGTTTTATGGACCCCATTACTTCTCGGTGGGTATTGTCATAAGCACGCACGAGGAGTGAGATCACTAATTTTCAATCCCAAGCAATTGAAGGTTCTGAGAGGACAAACATTGAGAGCAAACCCGTTGTTAACAAGTGAAAGTGGGAATGTCTTTCCCAAGACTTCAACGGAGATGTTGAGGTCATAATTGTGATTAGGGTCAATCTTCGATGTCTCTTATTTGGAAAAGTAGAGAATCCTAGAAGAGGTAAAGGATCCAACTATGTTTATGTCTTCTTTAAGAGTGGTGGAAAGAGGGACTATAGGCTCGCCCGGTGAGTAGTTTTATCAAGTCATTTCGATCACCTGCGAGGATATGAAAATCCCCCATAGGGTGATATTGGCTTGGGTAATATTGATATGGTCAAGGACTTTACTATCTTTAATGGTCATTTCTATCATGGAAAGCTCTTCAGTAACTCTTTTTTCCTTTATCTGTCTCGATCACATGAGGAATCGAATCTTTGAATTATATGATTTACTGAGGCGGGGAAGAACAAGAACCTCACATCTTTATATACCTCCGGCTGAAGGGACACCTTGTTGATTTCCCTTAACAGATCTTCAAAGGATATCATTCCACTCAGACTGGCTACTAGACTGTCTTCTTCCCAACTGGATTTATCACTTGAACTGTCAAAGTCATCCCCATATTTGGTGAAGACTATATCCTTTTACTAAGAGAAATTAATACATTCAATAACCTCAATGACTTCTTCATACATATCTTCCCACTCAGTGAGGAGGTGCAGGACTGAAAGGACCAATCGTCCCTGAAGCTTAAGAGCAATGAGTATCTCAGAAATGCTACAAATTTCGCTTGTCTATCGAAATATGTTGGCCATGGTCTGCACCACATCATCTAGACGAACTTTTTCAACAGTTACCACCCATTCATATGATTCCCTAGCCCACTTTTGATCTTTTATGAGCAAGCAACTGAATTTGAAACAATCAACAGTCATCTCAACGGGAAAGTTTATCCCAAACTCTAAGAGTTGGTTCAACACAACTAGTAACTCCATGTCTTTCCCTTCAGACCGGGTACAAATGATAATATAGGCCCTTTTAAGGAGTGATAAAGCTTGATTGGTGAAGCATATAAGGTGTAGGAGAAAATATGGGCAAACTTTAAGTGATTTGGGTGAGATTATAGGTACGATAGGTGCTTTATTGGATACGATTTGAGTAAATTGGGTCAAATTTTGTGTCACTCTATACAAAGATGGCATTTGTATGGGTTGGAAGTGGGTTATGAGTGGTATTGGGCTTAGTATTAGCTAGTGGGGCATTGATACCCCAGTCAATTAGGCCTTAGATCACATTCCTAAGGTGTAAGCATTGGTCGGTAGTGTAACTAGTGGACTTGTGGAAATCACAACGGGTATCCAGATTGAAGTTTTATGGGAGTGAATTTGGTAATAAATGTGGGTCCAAAGGTTTAATGAGGTTTAGCCTTAACAGGTCCTGGTAAACTTTATACAGTGGAACATGAAGCTCAGTGTACTCGTTATTGGTATGATTAGGATGACTTTTAGGTGACCAAGAGGTAGCAGGTTGGGAAATGTTGTTGATGGTTGAGACATTAGCATTGACGGGATTTTCATAATTTTGAGGAGTGAATTGTTCGGTCACTTTATTTTTCTCAGATTTTACTTTGGTAATGACTTCCTTAATTTCTACACTAGCCTCTCGAAGGGCTCCAAAGTGTGGGTAATATTGTCCTCCCATGGACGCTCGGATATAAAGCAAGAATTTCTTCTTCACAATACTGACTTGTTCCTCCTCGGAGGTTCTGTTACTCATGGTAGTAGCTTTCTCTCTCAACTTTACCATGAATTTACTAACAGTTTCCCCAGGGTTCTGCTTAAGAAGCTTTAGATATCGGCGTGTAACGTCTAACTCCTCATTGTACTTATACTAAGACATAAATTCTCGTGCGACATCCTCCCAACTACGAATTCTAGGTTCTTCAAGGGAAAGAAACTAATGGAGGGAACTTTCTTCCAAAGTTCGCTGAAATATCTGGGAGATTATCTCTTTGGAAGCACCAAGGAGGGTCAATGCTCGGTGATAGCTTTGAAGGTGAATAATTTAGGGGTCCCCTTCTCCAGAACTTCTCAATGACTCATATTTTAAACTTCTCTGGCAGTCTGGATTTGGGATAGGGAGACATATGGGTGTAGTCCATGTACTTCCCAGATATATTGACTTGGTCGAACTTCTTTTTTAGAAGTTTGAGTTCTTCCTTAACCTTATTCAGTTCCTCCTCCTTAGGATCCGTGGGTATTGACAGATTAGCCCCTGGTTGGGCAAGATGTGGAATAGATAATTAAGTTAACGGTGGAACATTGGCAGGTGGGGCATGCAAAACATGCTGATAATCTTCTAGGACCTAGACAGGCTCGAAAGCGGGTGGGGCCATGGCATAAGGAAATAGAACCTTGGGTTCTTCAAGAATCTGGTCCCAATGACGCTGTATTTCATCGACCTCAGTTTGAAAGTTGTCAATCTTGGCACTGAGCTGGGCTAAGACGGTCATCATATCGGGATGCACATTCGGTGCTTGGTCAGTGTTCTCCATGAAGAGATCATAAAGGTGAATCCTAAATTCGGATGAAGTAGCAGAAGAACCAAAAGAGCTTCAGGGAGATTTCATGGAAGATCGAAGCCAATAGGGATCCAGGCCAAAATCGGGTATGCAATCGACCTGAGAGGGAAAACGGTTTGAATTTATTTTTGAAAGAAGTAGGGAGATTTTTTTTTGGTATTTTTGAAGGAAGAGAAAAAAGAATTTTGGTATTTTTTATTTACAAAAAAGGAGGGAAAAAGGAAAGGAATCTCTACATGATTATTATTATTAATGCTATTATTAGGCAATCACTCATATTATGTTTGACTAAATAGAGAAAAATGCGGGATAGGACCCGAGCATGGGAAAATAGGGTTTGAAACATATAATACATGGTTTGACTTGCTTGCAGGATCACGAACATGGTCTTGTTTTTGGAAAAGGGGTGAAATAACACGAATATTCGGGCGGTACGCCGACCGAAATTTTGACAAAGTTTCACATGGTAACCAACAAACTAAATATGTGTAATAACCCAAAATATATTTTATTAATTAAATGAGTTTAGATTACTCGACATATTATTTTAATGTCAAGTAACATTTTTTTGTAAATTTTTACGCATAAGTATTATAAAAAAAATTGTACTTTAATTATCTTTGGTTAAAATCCCGACGCGACATCATCGGTATGTCTCGAATATAAATTTTGAGTGGTTGTTTCAAAGTTATTTAATACTCAGTGAAAAAAAAGTGAGCTTACAAAAACGTTTGTGGTTAAAATAAGAATAGCCCAAATTCTAAACCTAATATATAAAGGAAGTAAACCCTTGTTTGTTATTTTTGGTGGCTGTAACAAATTTCATCTCTCTCAAATCACGGTTCTCTTTATGAAAATCCCACAGCTCCTAACACCTTACCTCGATTTACACTTCCCCCGAAACCAGCCGTACCTCCGATCTCTCCCTTCCCTGACCCCGTCGCTGACAACCCCGACCTGTCCTTCTTCTTCTTCATCTAGTTTTATTTTTTCTTTTTAATTTTCTTACTGCCATGGATCAAAACCTTGATGTTTATATATATATATATATATATATATATATATATATATATATCTCTGTGTGTGTGTGTGTGTGTATATGGATGTACATGCGTATATGTGCGTGTACGGTTTAGAGCCGACCACCACCCATTTCAGTGAAAGTGCGCTACAGTGGAATAAGGCGACTTCTCAAATAAATCCAATTTTAATTAACCCAAATTTTAGTTAAACCATAAAACATGCATCTAGGGATTTGATAACATAAAGTAATAGGCATGCAAAGGAAACCACTATGAGGAAAAATCCTTAAAGGGAAAAACCTTTTATTTCACTATAATTTGTAAATCACAACTTACACGGATTACAATGAAATAGATATTCGCCCACGAATACCCATAGGCGTCGGTCAATGTCGTCAATAGTGGTTCACATGCAACTATACCACAAGAACCAAAGTCCTGTATTCATCCTAGGAACACCGCAGCACTCCCTATGAACCTGAGTCCAAATTAGCCAAGAATCTTTGCGCAACAAGATCCTCAATGACACGCAGTCATATGATGTAGATTTTCCCTCTCTATAAGAATAATTTCAGCAAGATCGTATTTTAGGTTCCAAAACAATTCATTAAAGGATTAGGATGTTTTGTCAATTGTAAAAATAAAGGATTAAACCTCTAAAGTGAGAAGACAAATTCGTAATGTTGTTTACAGAAAATGTAGATAGTTTTTGCATAGGTCTTCTTATGAAAAACGGAGATGGAGAGTCCTATTTATAAAAGACTTAAGGTCGCGACTCGTTCAAACGAGATTGGATGTCGTTTGAACGAGATCCAGTGTCGTCTGATACTTTGCACGACACAACTTATCGTTTGAACGAAGTACGGTGTCGTTCGAACGAGATGATTAAAATACTATTTTTTTCATTTATCTTTTCCTCATTAAATGCACCGCCCCGAAAATTATTTTTTTGACGAAAAACATTAAAAACTTTGCTCCAACACTTAGAAAATATTTTGTTAAAAATAATCCCAATACTCTAAGTGAAATTCTAAGGTACTTAAACACAAAATTACCAAAATTAATCTCATGGAGACTCATTTGATGAAGAACTTTGATATTCAGATCCGTCTTGATACATAAATGATATTGAATAATTCTTTTACGGTTGTAGCGGTATATGACATACTCTAATGTAAACAAGACTTATAAAATACGTGCTTACAAATCTCCCCCTATGTCTATGACGGTAGAAAATTTTAAAAAAAATCCGAATTATCAAATAAAAATGCCTACACAAATCTAATACCCCTACCATGAACCCTAAAGTGAAAAGGTACTTGAAGTGCAAGTCTTCAAATATTCATCAACCTTCAAATTTCAAAGCTTTTCTCATCAAGGCGTGCAACATAAAGATCTTCACTTTTGTACCTACACACATGATATAAAGAAAATACCTTCGTGACGTATCGAGTTTGAAATGATATAAATATATCAATCAATATAATCAAATCTCCCCCATAATTCAAACTACCCCATAATTTGTTCTCCCCTTTTTTATTTATCTGAAATAGACAAGAAAAATAATAAACAAACAAAACATGGAGTGTCACGACACACATCACAAATATGGATCAAACTACGCGCATCTAGAGGAAATACTCGAAGGATCCACAAATTATTTTTAATTTTTAATTTTTTTAAACAAAAATAATTTACAAAAATCACACCATGAATAACATTAAAACAACCAAATCATGGATATGGATTGAATGGGTGTGAAAAAATTCAATAGGTAATAAAACTCAATCAAGCATATGTGCACAATGCATAAGTGTACTCCTATCGATTGAACATGAAAAATATCCTTAGGTGTAAAATTGTTGAATTTAGATGATATCGACTAAATAAAATCAACAAATCAAAGCCTAAGTGATTTTCACACCAATAACGTCCAAAACTATTTGGTGTCGTTTCGAGAACTTTTCAAAGGATGCAAACCCATTGACACATATCCATCCAAAACTCCCTCATAAATAATAATATTTTAATTTTTCTAATGAGGTTCTAAATTCTCAACTTAGAGAAAACCTATTGGCACAATTTTTGGCATATTTCATCTTTTTATTGCCTTAATTTTGTGTGCGAGCTCTTTTCAAACGGTGGCTTTCACGACGTGATTGTTATTTACTCGCAACCCTTTCTTGTATCACTCATTATTTTTTTTAAATTCAAACAAATTCCTAACGGGAAATGGTTTTTACATGCACTACTTTTATTACTCTCGTATTATTGCACTTGGTTTGTTTTAAGGGCATGATTTAGATGAAAACACTGGACCAACATGTGATAGACAAGTATAATAATCAAATAAATTTGTGCATGTGTTCATTAAAGGAAATAATGAGTCAAACATATATGAAGTATCAACTAATAATATCTCAATGACTCCTAACATTGTAAAGCACATGGATGACATGATATATTGTCTCAAAACACTATCAAATAGTCACATGGATAAATGGAATATAATTGTGACTCGGTCATCCTAAGTGTCCATTCATATATGGTGTAAAGCAAAATACAAAACTCTTTTTGAATTTTTCAATTTTTCTAAAAAATAATGAAAATCTTTTTGTATTTTTCCAAAAATTTTCAAAAACGAAAATCATAAATACAAACATGGTACACATTAGCAATAAGCATAATATCAGCGTGAGAATCTTCCTATGCTAGAAAATAGTAAATCATATAAAGAATCATCAATCTAAGCATGTGTGATTAAATGAGCAATGCAGAATTAGCAATTGAGCATAAATATTAAAAGTAACTGCATATAAACTCGCATAGGCAACCCAACAGTACCAAGAACCTAATCATATGAACCCAGGGTAATTAAATAGATAAATGTAGAAAACCAAACATGTCGTTCAAACTAAACTCAATGTCGCTCGAACAAAAATTCTTGTCGTTAGAACGACAACTTCACGCAACATCAGATCTCGGTCAAATGAGAAAATACAAATTTTCACAGATTCCCTAGAATGTTAAACAGTGTTGCCCAGTGAAAAATTTTCCAGAAAAAATACCTGGAAGGTACTAACAGATCCAAAATAGTGCTAAAACAGTAATTAAAGTAATAAAACAATGTAAACTACAACAAAGTGAGTCATGACACTAGAAAGAGTATATCAGGGAGAACAACTAGCGCATGACAACCATCAAATACAATCAATGAAACGATTTCACATGGGGTGAATCATGTGCAAGCAAACGAGTGTCATGAAAAATTAGGCCATAAGCCTATAAATCAGATTTACTAACTTAAATCGATTTGTAATGACAAGTGGGGGTTTGAGGAATCGAATTTATTCTTTTATTAACCTTCCTAGGTCCTTTTAAAAGCTTGTAACAAAAATACCTAAGATGTCCTTTCTTATCGCAATGTGTGCAAGTGTAAACAGGATGGTGAATGTTACCTAAAGGTGGTCCTCTCCTTAACTTCCTAGGCGACGTTTTCCTCAAATTCCTAGGTGGCTCTGGCTTGACAAACCTCGGTGCCGCTCTCTTAACAACCCTAGGAGGCACTCTCTCATGAGTGGGGGTGACTTTGGGAATGGGTGCAACATTATCCTCGAAACCTATACCACCCCTAGTCTCCTTAATTTGGACAGTACCTAAAATTCTATCTAACTTTTTAGACCTAGACTCCAAATCAAATTTAACTTTACTCGAATCTCTCAGACTTATCTCAAGTTCACCTATCATAGATTCAAGTAAGTGCTTAGAATCCTCAAACTCATGAAGATCCTTTTTCATAGCCTCCATCACCCCTCGAAGACTATCTCTCTCTCCATCGACGTACTCAAGCTTCTCTCTCAAAATTTTCTCAAGTGCCCTAAGATCTTCAACTAAAACATCATTATTTTTTAAGGCACACTCTTTTAATTGAGATTTAAATTTCAAATTTTCTTTCTTTATTTTCAAAGCTTCAGCATAAAGTTCATTGAAATTAGTTTGTAAGTTACGCTCATCTACACTTCCATCCTCACTCTCATCACCCTCACTATAATTACTAATCCCTCGGTTGGGAAGCTCTCTCCTATAATCATGAAAAACTTCTTCTTCTGAGTCACTGTCACTAAGATTAGAAACATGAGATGTCAGCTTATTCAATTTCTTCCTTAAATTTTTGGGAGACTCATCTATCGTGTAACCAACACCCTCTCAACCCGAACACATCTCTGAATTGTTTTCAATGGAAGATTTAAAATAGCTGCTCGTGTGAATTTTCCAATTAGACTTTTCAAAAAGTTGACATTTAAAATCATCAAAACCACCAAAAGCCATTTTTAAGGAAAACATAATCAAACACAATAACTTAGTGCAACCTGCTCTGATACCAATTTGATGACGTGAGTATTCAAATTGTATCAGCAAAAATACATGAAAAATCAGGATCACACGATAAATTAGCATAACCCGCTCTCATACCAATTTGTAGAAAATGTGATACATCGAAATAATGAGATTTTTCAAATAAATCCAATTTTAATTAACCTAAATTTTAGTTAAACCCTAACACATGCATCTAGGTGATTTGATAACATAAAATTAATAAGCATGCAAAGGAAACCAATATCAGGAAAAATCCCCGAAGGGTAAAACTTTTATTTCACTATAATTTGTAAATCGCAATTTATATGGATTACAATGCAATAGATTTTGACGCACGAATACTCACAGGCATCGGTCGGTGCCATCAGTAGTAGTTCACATGCAGCTATACCACAAGAACCGCAGTCCTATCTTCTTCTTAGGAACACCGTAGTACTCCTTATGAACCTCTGTCCAAATCAACCAAGAATCTTCACGCAGGAAGATCCTCAATGACACACAGTCATATGATGTAGATTTACCCTCTAAAGTTTTGTGAATTATAAAAACAAAAGAGTAAACCTCTAAAGTGAGAAGACAAATTCGTACTACTGTTTGCAGAAAATGTAGACAGTTTTTGCACAGGTCTTCTAATGAAAAACGGAGTTGGAGTGTCCTTTTTTTAAAAGACTTAAGGCTTCGAATCGTTCAAACTAGATTGGATGTTATTTGAACGAGATCCAGTGTCGTTTGATACTTCGCGTGAAACATCTTGTCGTTTGAACGAAGTACGGTGTCGTTCGAACAAGATGATTAAAATAATATTTTTCATTTATCTTTTCCTCGTTAAATGCAGTGCCTCAAAAACTTCAAAAATTATATTTTTGACAAAAAAAAAATATAAACTCCGCTCCAACACTTAGAAAATATGTTGTGAAAAATAATCTCAATACTCTAAGTGAAATGCTAAGGTACTTAAACACAACCTTACCACTCCTTTGATGAAGAATTTTGATATTCGGATCTGTCTTGATGCCTGGATGATCTTGAATAATTATTCGACGGTTGTAGTGATATACGACATACTCTAATGTAAACATGACTTATAAAATACGTCCTTACAATTTCAATGGTGATGGCCAACCGACGACCAAAACAACCCCAAACAAGGGTGTGTTTCTAATGTTTTCGGGGTTTTTTTCTTTATATATATATGGATTTGAGATTATTGAGATGATTGTTGTCGTTGTTTTCTTTTGTTCGAATTCCGTTCCGTTTCGGTTTGGATGTCCAAGTAGTGTAATCTCAATTTGGTATTAGCTACTTTAATTTTTATCCTACCAATATCGTTTATTCTTTATACCCATTTACGTATAAAAATGATTGTAAACATGAAATCCGACACGTACGAATAATCGTACATTTTTCTAAATGTATTTGGACTCATTGTAATTTTTTTAAATAAAATTGTCCTTTTTAAAAAAAACACATTTAAAACAAGTTACGACACCAAACGACTCGAAGTTATGTGATTATAATTTGAGACATTATAACAAATTATTTTTATTAAAAATACGATTATGCAGGTCTTGGATAATTTGTTTTGTTGTGTTGACTAATATTGGAAGTGGCATGACCACTAGTTTATTGTCCAAATAAGGAAGGGAATTTTCAACTTTATTTTAATTTCATTGTTTTATGAACATTAATTTTATACTCACTATGACGATATTGACACTCAAATGATATTAAATATGGCCAACGGGGAATAGTAAACACTAACACGATATCGGATTGGAACTAATAATTTAATTGATATAATTAAGTAATTAATCTGGGACCAACTATGAAAATTAATATTTTTGGAATTATCTATCTGGACAATACCCGAAAGAAAAAAGATCTTTTCATTCGTATAAAATTGTGGACTTTGTAAAGATAGTCAAAATCATATATTTGTCTGAGTTAATATATATATATATATATATATATATATATAAATATATATATATTCGTTGCTTATTCAATCAAATTGAATCCTTTGATTCCATATAAAGAATATTTTTCCCGAAAATTGCATTATTCAAATATAGAGTTGCCATATAAACGTATTTCTAAATTCTAAATATTACTTATTTCATCAACGAACTAAAGAGCGTAATTTAGAATTATATTCAAAATTCCTATATTTATGCTTGTCATAGCATAATCTTTATTTGTATTACCGAACGACATGAGATTTTCTAAACCCGAACCATTTTCCCAAAACTCCAATATAAACACTCTCATTTAAACCCTCAAACCAAATGATTATGGGAACTAGAACACAACAATGAAAGATCCATGAATAACAAAAAAAAGCTTATAAGCACCAGTAGGTGGTTAATTTCAGTATTATACCTTGAACTTATGTCTTTGACGTTATTGCTTGTTATATCACTATGTGATAGCATTGAACTCGTATTCTCATTTATGAAATCTTTGATAGTTAAACTGTACCATGAATATTGATTCAATATTTTATCAGATTAAACTCAACCCAGCCCAACTCTGACAACCTATTTGATTTCAGTAAACTATTCGGATTGCAGTACACCACTGTATCCTGTTAAATAATTATTAAAGTGTTTTATTATATTGCAGTATACCCTACATATTATTAAACTTGATTTCAATTATTTGATTTGAAGCATATCCTGCCATTTTTTTCAATGAAACCTCTAGTAGCATACCGTATAATCCAGGGATTAAACCCGGTAAACTCCCGATAAATCTAATTGGCTCGAAGGACTCAGATTTTGAGTGCCTTGTTGTTGTTTTTTCTCTACGTATGAGTTCCACTTTAGCTAAGTGTGCCTATTTATTATTCCCCAATTATTCTGGATTACATATTCAAGTGCGTTTTATGCCTTGAGCGATATTATAACGGTATGACTATGCATTTAGAGCCCCTATTGATGATAAATTAAGGGTTATCGTATTATAGTCTAAACCTTATTTATAACTCGACAAACACCATATCCGATTATAATCACCATACATTTCTTTCACATATATCGCAGACTTCAGTATACCCCTGTTTAGTTATATTGATATTTTATTTTGCTGTAGATTACCATACACTATTTTATATTTTGAGCATTTCAAACCCAGTTATGCTATTCCAATATTAACATTGTTATAGAGCTAGAATTATCTACTGGGCAAAGTTTTCCTTATTCCTTCCTTTTCTGTTATTTTACACAGGTACCAATTGGTCATGATGAATAGTTCAGAGATCCGCTAATACATAGAGACAAAGAGACGTCAAGTTAGAAGAAAAGGAGCCCAGTTAGCAGGAGAAATTCTTTTGTAGTGTTCCTAGATTTTAGTTGTAACACATTTGAGAATCAATAAATGCCTCAGTTACTTCAGTATTCAGATTTATTTATGATTCAACCATTATTAGGTTAACCCTCACCTTTGGATAATTAGGATGTGACAGTTCGTATCAGAGCTCAACTAGGTTAAGTATCCTATGTCGGACATTAGTTGAGCATTAGTGTCAAGTGAGTGATTTAGATCGTAAGAATAGTGAGAATAAGATGTTTAGACTTAAGTAAGGAAATAGATCTCGACATTATATGTGAAATACCGAGATTTTAGTTAGGAAAATGTTTTAGAAGATATAAAGAATAATGAATATTCATACACTATGTATTTAGGGATTGTGAGAATAAGCTCTTGAACTACAATTTGGAGATATATGATTTGTTCCGATATTAGATGGTACGTGATCGAACGAATCATTAAAATTTTAGGATTGTTAACGATGTGATTGAGGATTTAGAGGCATACTAAGAAAATTATCTTAGGACGGGAATGCATACACTATACTCCATAAGTCTATATGTACAACTTTGTTCTTTTGTCTACATTATTCGATTGATACTCCCCTTGAAAATGATTTACTTCATTTGAAATTATAAAAACTTTCATTCTTGAAAGTTATTACACTTCTCTATTGAACTTTTATTATCAACTTCCACATTGTACTCTTATTATACTGTATCCTATTCCCATTACATTACGAGAAGAATTACTTATGTTAGAAATGGTACGTGTTCAGGAATAGATAAGCAACTAGTCAATAAGATATTTAATGGTTATTGGGAGTTCTTTAGAAGAAAGTTGAAGGCATTAGAAATTTTATATGGACTGTTATACTCTTTAGCATTTAACGGTATTACTTACTTGATCCTATCCCATGATTATAATTTTCCCAAATTTTACATAAACTTGGTTATGAGTTTCGATTAATTAACCTAATACGATATGCCTCATAGACACTGCTAAATTATTTCCCCAGTTTATCGTGACTTATAATCTTATTTAAAATCTCAATGAGCCTAGTTTATAATTACATGAAAGCTTGCCTCATACCTCTCCATGACTTGAATATCCTAAATATATCTTTTTTATAACCCATTTTCATAAAGGAACCATAATATGGAAATCAGATAATCTTACTATTAGATAATATATCTTTTCCACTTCGATACGTAAATAATAAGAGAAATAGCTCCCCTCATCCTTTTACATGGGAAGAAATATGACTAAACCATGTGAATGTTAACCATCCGTGTTAATGACTTTGGTATATATTACCAAAATGACCAAAGCTTTACATGAATTAGTAATTGTTTACTTTAATCAACCAGCGTTTTGCAGTATCTAAAAATACTTAGTCCCAGATTACTTATTCCTCTTCTTATTAAGTTACTGTGAATGATAAAAAATAATTATTCGTGAAAAGTAAACCAATCTATAGAGATATACCGAAACCTTATGCTTTAATCATATAGATTCTATGACCACATTTGACAAGTTACGTTCGACATTATGTATTCCTATTGCGTTACGATGAACTTTAGATTAACTGAATCCTTATTCAGTATAGTTCAGTTACTTGCGACGTATGTGAGATCCTTTAACAGATAATTGAATTAGTGATCCATTTAATTTTAGAACTCCTTCCTACGAATATATACCAGGTATCCCAGAATGATTATTCAACATCATACTCTTGTGACCTTTTAGAGTTCAAAAAAACTAAAGGATTAGGAATAAACACCAATCGAATCCTTTAGCATCTAAAATTGTTACACAGTTCGTTACCAGTGATGAATCGTAACCTACCCAAATTAAGAGAATCATTAATTTAGACCCCATTACGTCTACTTACATTCATCCTATTAATAGTGCTTCAGATATTTAGTTAGCCTTATATAAGAGTACTTTCTGACTGTTATATTTGTGTTACCTTTTGGATAAATATAGAAGACCCTAATCTTTTAGTGTACGATTAGAAATTCCAAATAACTTAAGGATACCCAGGTTCGAAATATGTCTTCACCCGATAGGACATGAGTTGGAAGCATAAACACCGAATGGACTTTAGAAAGGAGATAATCCAAGTTAGACTCTCATCTAGAAAGATAAATGTTATAGCCAAAACTTAATATTGTGACCTTATTAAGAAACTTAAACCATCTGACCTTATAGTATATTGTTGAAACCAAAGAACTATGTAAATTGTAATGAACCCCGCACTTTTCCAAATTTCACCAATACAGTTTCCTATCCGAACCTGAGAAAGAAAACCTTCGAACAACAATCTCTAATATCCCTTTGTGATGAAACACAAACCAGAATGAGAACCAAGAGTTATCTTATGACAGGAAAACAAACCTATAATTTATAAATAGATTACATGCCCCTCTACATGGAAACATATAACCAAAAGCTCAAGATACACCCCAGAAACTTAAGAACGTATCATGTAGAGAAGAAATATCAGTAGTGACCAATATAAAAATGATAGTAGATCGACTCACCAAATTTGACCTTTCATCCCAATAAAGACTATTAATTATTTTCAATTTTTTGGTAGAAGAATTTATAGTCTTATGATTAAACTTTCTTTCAATTATCTGATTTGCAGCATATCCTGCCATTTTTATCAATAAAACCTTTAGTAACATACCGTATAATCCAGGGATTAAACCCGATAAACCCCTGGTAAATCTAATTGGCCCGAAGGACTCAGATGTTGAGTGCCTTATTATTATTTTTGCTCTATGAGTGTCGCTTTAGCTAAGTGTGCCTATTTATTATTCCCCAATTATTTGGGATTACCTCTTCAAGTGCGTTTTATGCCTTAAACGATATTATAACGGTATGACTACGCATTTGGAGCCCCTATTAATGATAAATTAAGGGTTATTGTATTATAGTCTGAAACTCGTTTATAACTCGACAAACACCATATCCGTTTATAATCACCATACATTTCTTTCACATATATCGCAGACTTCAGTATACCCCTGTTTACTTCTATTGATATTTTATTTTGCTGCAGATTACCATACACTATTTTATATTTTGAGCATTTCAAACCCAATTATGCTATTCCAATATTTACATTGTTGCATAACTAGAATTATCTACTCGACAAAGTTTTTCTTATTCCTTCCTTTTCTGTTATTTTACACAGGTACCAATAGTCCATGATGAATAGTTTAGAGATCCGCTAATACATAGAGACGAAGAGACATCAAGTTGGAAGGAAAGGATCTTAGTTAATAGGAGAAATACTTTTGTAGTGTTCCTAGATTTTAGTTGTAACACATTTGAGTAATAATAAATGCCTCGGTTATTTCAGTATTCAGATATATTTATGATTCAGCAATTATCAAGTTAACCCTCACCCTCGGATAACCAGGATGTGACAATATGAGTGCCCTAGGTTTGACACATATATGAGGTTTATGCAATTGTTTGGTTAAAGGAAGGGTTCCCACCTATGGAATGACTTCCATGATATACCTCTTGCCTATAGGGGAAATCATTCATTGATATATGTGGACAAGCCATTTGATATAACTGAGTGTACTCACTATATACCTCATGAGGACAGTACATGTGAGAGGGAATTCGATATACTCGACGTACATAGATGAGTTCCCTATTATATGCCTCAATTTGTGAGTTTGATCGAGTGGTACGATGCAGGGGAACCATTCAAGGTACGAGGCTACTAGAAGGTGAGAGTTATATCTCTTAGGCTCACTGCGACCCACGGGTGACCCCCCAGTACGGGAAATTTTTTTGGTCAATATTGTCGTGCTCTTGGTGATGTAGTCTGCAAACATGCATGAGTCCTAATTAATATATTATATATAGAGTATTTTTTTCAATTTTTATTAGCATGAATAGGAAAGGGAGTACTATAGTAATGAGGGAGCATATACAAGTATTATGACAAGTAAATCTATCATGGAGACTATACTACGCACGTATACATGTGAGTGAGTAAGTGACATGGAAATATATACAAGTGAGTGTGTGTGGTATTGAGCTTATACATGGATTAACTACAAGTTGTGCATGATATGTGTAAGTGAGCATTGAGATATATACAAGCGTGGGAAGTGTGGGTGTGTGCTAGTGAATCCTAAACATGGATATTCTAAGTGGTGTGTAAAGCATGTGACTATAAAGTGAATCTAAGTGTAAGTGTGTGGAATGTACATGTAGAGTATATACAAGTGTGTGACGTGTATAAGTGAGTGGAAAGTGATATATTCATGAGGGAGATATACACAAAGGGTAAATATAGGAAAAAGGAAACATACAGGTAGGTGCATATGCACGCATGCGAAAAAGAATAACAACCATGCAAAAATAGAGTCTAGTCTTCTTAAAACATCCCCAACAGAGTCACCAATATGTCCATCCTAAGTTAGGATCAGGGGTATCCGAGGAGGGTCCTCTTCCTCCCCCTTTTCCTTCCCTTTCAATGTGCCTGCAAGATTGCATCCTTTCTCGGGGTGATCGACCGTCGTCGATGTGGGGTGATATGTAGAGATAGAGTTGCCGGGCTTTTTTTCATAAAATAGGCAAAAGAAATGTTGTCTCCTCGAGATAATGACATCAAGGACAATATTGATGCTTACGAAAACAAGTAGTTCAATTATCTAGGGACTAAGTTACGGAATGGGAATGTGTTAAGCTCCAATACCGCCCTTTCGGTCTCTCACGGGAATGTGTTAATATTCACCTCTTAAACTCCATTTTGTGTATGCATATATACATAATATAAATGGAGAATGGAATCGCTCGACTCACGTCATGGACAAAGGCAAAGTAAGGTCATTCTTAGGAGTGTTCCTAAAATAGTAATTCAAAGTATAATGTAAGTGTTTGTCGATCCACAAGTCGCTATAGAAGAATGAATGATTATATCAGACAAGACACAAGCAAGAAAGCATATAAAATATATTATACAGTAAGAATAAGGTAGAAAATGTATATGGGAGGACTAAAGTCTAGGAATTTACCCAAGATGCCTTCGTAACTCGGGGACGTCAAAGTACACATAGTTCGAAGACAATACGAGGTGGGGCTTAACCCATAAATCTAACTGGGGAATTTTCTTAGATATGTGTGTGTGTGTGTGTAGAAAAAGGTGTTTTAATATGAGAAAATGTGATGAGAATTCCCCGTTTGGAATTTGTAAGTAAATCCTTTTTTTCTTCTTTTTTTTTATGAAAATAAAGTATGTGAAAATACTAATAATAAAATTTTGGAATTAAAGTATATGATGTAATGAAATAAAAAAGTAAAGTGAAAATAAAGTGACTAATGATAAAATAAAAGAATTTAAAGACAAGGGTGGAGAGTTGGACCATCTTATGAAGACTTGTAATGGATCTTGGTTGTAGATGCGTTGATATAACAATGATATGATGGTGGTATGAGGAGAGGGGTGATAATTTACTTAAAGGAGTATGAAAATAATGAAGGGAATGTGGGAAATGGACTTTTTAAGAGGGGAATAACTCTGAATTCAAGATAATGTTATCTAAATTGCTGAGAGGGATGTTCATGGGTCCTAAGGAGTGTGTTTCAAAGTGAGGTCATGGCTTCTATTTATAGGTACAAGAGGGTGTCAATCGATAGGGTCCTTGACCTAATTATCGACATAGAACCCTAGACACACTATCGATAGGTAGGGTTGTACGGGTGCGATTCGGTAGTCTAAGGTAGGTTTTTCAAAAAAATGGTCATAAAATGCGAACCGTAAGTCAGAATCATGTACGAGGTGAATCATTAAAAAGGATATTCAGTTACCTTTTAGAATCCATTGAGCCACTCCTAGGTTTAGGAGTTGACTAAAGTCAAACAGGTCCTGTAAATGCCTATTGCTCATTTAGACACGAGATTCTCGGAGGAAAATGGATTGTTCATCCAAACCATAAGGTTGATTTGCACATAAGATGGATCATTGTAAAGGGTTTTTATATACCTTAAAGATTTCACTCATATTTTTTTAGTTTAGGGAGTTAACCAAGGTCAAACGGGGCTCGAAAGCGCTCAGTGACCCTTAAGAGAAAAAGGGTCGTTCGTCCAAACCGTAAGGCCGATTCATGCATGAAGAAGAATGTTGGAAAGGGTATTTAGGATTCTTAAAAGATTTATTCATTTTCATCCAAGATAAAGAGCTAACTAGAGTCAAACGGTGTCTAGGAGTGCCCGATTGCCTCTAGATAAGTTTTTGAGGGAAAATGGATTATTCGTCAGAATCGTAAGGTCGATTTAGATCCCTTCAAATATTTATTGAAGTAAATTTAGATCCCTTCAAAGATTTATTGAGCTTCCGCTCAGACGTGAAAGTTGATCGGAGTTAAATGAGGCCTAAAAGCATCTGGTAGCCTCCAAATTAATTTTCGGTAGTAAAACGAACCATTTGTCTGTACCGTAAGGCTGATTTATGAACGGGGTGGACCTTTTGATAGGGTTTTAAAGACTTTAGAGGATTTATTGATCTATTTCTTAGATGTGGAAGTTTACTGGAGTCAAATGGGGATCGAGAGTGCCCTGTGGCCTCCAAATCAATACTTGGAGTATGACCTAGGGTTTGCGATGAATAAACGAGTTCTAGGGACCTAAGGAGGTGCTTAGGGGGTATTAGGATGGGGTTTCTATAGATTGAAAGTGTATCCATAGCCCTATGAGATTTCAATGATCTTAACTTAGTTTGTAGGATTAACTGAGGTTATACGGGGATCAAGGAGCTTTCGGTGGTCTCTAGATTAGCGTTCAGAGTAAAAATGTGAGTGCATGCGAACCGTGAGGTTGATGCACGCACAGTATGGACTGTTGGAAAGGTAATTCAAAGACCTATGTGGTTTTAATGAGATTAGCTCAGATTGGATGGTTGACTGAGGTCAAATAGGGCTCGAGCGCACCCGTTTGTCTCTAGATTAGGGATCATATTAGTACCAAGGGTTTTATGGTGGGAGGAGAAGTTTTATGGACCTAAGGAGGTATTTATGGGGTATCTGGATGGGGTGTCTACATTTTGGGTTGGTTATTTATGCATGTATCACTGTCGATCTAATTTTTGTGCGTTGCCATATTTGCCCCTAATCCTCTATGATCTTATACCCTAATGCTCTTTTGGTTTAGGGAATTATGAACGTACCACAGACCTTTCCTTCGAGCCTATAAATAAGAGCTTAGGTGGTTATTTTAAATTAGATATTTTATTTCAAAAAATAACTGTTATGCTACCAAAATTTATGCTTTCTTTCTCTCTCTAAAATTTCTTACTGTTCTTCATTATTTTGAGAGTTCTTTCCTTCTCATCCAAACATCAAACCATGTTTTATGCTTGGATATTTACTCTGTGAGGTTGTGTGTTTGAAGATTTGGTTTAGGATTTGATATTTTAGAATCTTTCCTCCATTGAGATTTTGGGTGCGAAGGGGCATTTGTGGCTTGCTTCTTTGATCCTCTCTATACTACGTGTGGAGACTTTTTCTGTCTTGGCATTTTTGTAAGTGGATCATGAGTGGGTATAATTTCTGACCCTTCATTTAATATAAACTCTTATATATATATATATATATATATATATAACATGTTTTGTATAATTTTTGGCTTTGCATATTAAACTAAAACCTGGTGTTTAGATCTAAATGTGGTTATGTTTGAAGTCAAAACCTTGTTGGTACAATTTAACTGATCATGTTTGTTTTAAAACCAAACTTAGCTCTTTTTATATCTAAATTTATTTCTTGACTATTTGTTGTGTAGAACTTGTTTTAAGAAAGATTGGGCCTCGTGTATGTTATTTCTGTGCAAAACGTTATTTTAGCAAAACTATCTTTTAAAACCCTAAACTGGACTTTATTGTTGTTTCGACTAGATTTTTTATATGTGTTTTTATAACTGCTAAACTATTTGCATGTTTAACTAAATTTGGTTATTTAAAACCTTCTTCATGTTTAATCTATTAATTATTTGAAACTGGTCTTGGGTTATTTCATCTCACTTATTATGTTGTTTCCATCATAATATATTCCTTATTGATCTTAAATTGGCTTTTGCACAAAACTGATACTCTTTAGGTTTCTTCATACCGGTTGATTTCAAACTACTAAAGAAAATACTTTTATGTATCTAATGATTTAGTGCTTGTAATATTTACTATTTTGGTTAATTCAAAAACTTATGTTAAAATTATTTTTTATTCATCTTCACTGGTACTCTGGTTTGAGTGTGGAGCATTGAGTGTGTTATTCCTAAGTTATCACTAGCTTGTTGTGTTTTGTAAAATTTTAGTAGTTGTGGGGTTGTATACTTTGAGCCTTGGTATATTGTGTGTATTGGTTAGACTATTCAGTTACACATTATAATCTGTAATTTGTACTTAAACATTTGTTATAGTGGACGTGGTTGTGTGTGTTTTCCTACAACTAAGGGACTCAGGATTTTTCAGTTAGTTGGTTTCCTCGTGAACAAATTATTGTGTATTTATTATTTATCCTCATCCCATTCTAGCTCAAACAATTTCTATTATAAATAATATCACAATCAATATAAACCTTTTGTATGTATGTTTCAACTTTTGAAAATTAAAAATATTTTTACCAAAGAGTCAAAAGAGTCTTTAATTAATCTTGATATTGTTGTCTATTAGATTAATTCAGAGAGATTTTAACCCAATTTTATTTCTCAATTTTTTTTAGAATGAAAAAGGGCTAGATTAAAAAATATAGAGAATTTTGCATTCATGAAATATGATTGGATAAAATGGGCTCACTCATAAAACCACTTTGTTAAGGAAAGAATATAGATACGTCCAGCAATAAGAAGAAAATAATAGGTAGAATCTTTGAATCAAGTGATCCTCTAACCTATTTATGTATTTTTCATGGTTTTAAATCTTTTTGTTCAGTTTTTTTGTATTTGTATAAATAAAGAGTAGAAACATATAAATATGTACAAGATATGACTTAATCCTTAGGGGTGGAACCCCTGTTACACCTATCCACTGTAGGCAAAATCAAAGTCAATGTCATTCCATCATGAACTTTAGAGACTAAAATAGTTAGTAATAATATATTTATGAGATTATTTTCTTGATCTCAACAAAGAAAGAGGGGTAGACCTTGGAAGAACACAAAACCCTAAATTCTAATAACCATTTGGAAAAGACTCTTAACTCACCTCCTTCGTATTCGATCTCGATCTGTTTCCTAAATCTCTTCTCCATCACTTGTCAATCTCATCTCTCAGCACTTCAGTTCCACATTAGAAAATGTTGTTTTAAACAAGAGAGTTGAGGATGTAATGCCTATTACCACTGGTCACAAGCGTGAGGAGCTTGAATCTCAACTTCAAGGATGCAATATTTTGGATACTAACTTTTCGATTGGTCTTTTTGGTACAAAGGAATCAGTTGCTATTGTCAAATCATACTATGACAAGAGAATAGTTGGATGCCCTGGAAATGAAGGCGAAGATGAGCATGATGTTGTTTAGTTTTGGCTAGAGAAAGTCAAGACACATGAGTGCCCAATGTGCACACAGTATTTTACACTAGAAGTGGTTGGCCCAGGAGGACCACCACATGGGCATGGCAACGAAGATGATCACCACTGAGATTCAAGCTTGCAATTTTCCTACTGGAATAAAAATCTGGTGAGACGATGTGACATCGTCTAGTATTTTCTACAGTTTTAGGATTCAAAAGATCTCTTCTGTTTGCCTTTAGCTTTTATGGCTTTTGCTTTGGCAGCGTTAAATATATTGCTTATGTTACATTTTATGAATTTTAAACACAAACTGGTCATCTACTGGAATTATGGATGGCTTTGTTTTTTATTTTCCTATGCATCTTCAAAAAAAATAATAATAATATATTTATGATGTCACATGTGTACCTTTTCATTTCTACAACGTTTCAATATGAAATCAACCTTTTTGAAGATAGATTTGAGATTTATTTAAAAGGAAAGTACTTCTTCCAAGTTACAAAATGAAAGAAAAAAGGAAAATATATTTTTGAGCTTTTTGGATGTATGTGAGAAAGAAAAAAAGTTAGAACTTTTAGGTAAAAAATTGAGGGTTTAGTTTTACAGGGTTTTAGAATGCAAAAGGAGAGAGTTTTGAGGCATATCTAGAGAGAAAGAGAAAAAATATAAAAGGATAACATTCATAAAAGGAGGAGTTAAGTATTTTTAAAGTGGTTGGTGAGGCCTTGTGATACTCCGTATTTTCTGTGCATTATTTAATTGTGAAAATTATTCATGTGTGCTTGTTATGACATGTGATGTCATTGTTTATATTTATATGTGTTAAATGATGCATACTTAAAATCAAATTTAATATACGATAATTTGTTAAGTAATGTTTGGGCTCGTACCAAATAAATATTAGTTTGCATAGTGTCATATCTTGGGTTGGCTTTTGGGTACATTTAGAACTATTTTTTACTTAATATATTGGCGTTTAAGCCCAATGGTTGGTACATAACTTGAGAGGAGTTTTAAACCATTTGGAAGATCATTCGGGATCATTAGATTGGGGCTTAAGTTAGGTCAAGGCTTAATTTCGTGGGAAGCCTATTGTTTAGGTTAATTAGAAAACCAAAAGCACATTTAATGCTTGCGAGAAACACTAAGGCTAAGGAATGGAGAGGCACCTAAGAGAGAAGAAAAATTGGGATATTTTGGGGATTGATTTTTTAATCAATCCGTATGGAAATTTTTCATCGTTTAGGAATTTAATTGGATTTTTGTTATGGAAATAGTAGTCCATTGGATTATGAATTAACATAAGTATACTATGAGATTAATCAACTTTTGAGATTAGTTAATTGAAATTTTTTTACTTTAAATCCTTAGTCAAATAACTCGAATTACTTGATGAGAAATCTAATGAATTAATAATGAAATTGTATTTAAATTACTTTATTGAGAATCATATTAAGAAATCGTGCAAAATCCCCTTGATATCAAATTGGATATAAGTAAAATTTAGTTAGATGGATGAACTGAGGGTTCTTAAACCCGTAAACTGATTTTGATGCTTAAACATTGCATTAATCACCTAAAACTTGAGTAATTATGTTGGTATTGATGATGTATACCCTAAATTTAAAGAAGTTTGGGTTTGGGATTGATTATAGGCTCGAAAGTGAGGGTTTGAGGTCGTTAATGACAGCTGTTGGGAGTTAGAGAAGATCTTCGGCAATCTTGTTTGAAGCTCGTTCGAATAAGATGTGGCACCTCGTTTGAACGACTTTAGTAATCTCATTTGAATGACTTTGGAAGCATGAAATTGTAGATTTTTAAATTATGAACATGTGGGCACTGGTTTTATTTTTTTCAATTTTTATTGATTTAATTATGAATATTTTACCAACAGTGCATAAGGATGAAATTTTGGATTGGTGATTTTAGGTTTGGGCTTTGTGTTGTGTTCATTTGGTTAGGGTTTTGATTGGGGAGTTGTTTTACGATTACAATCTGAGATGTTAGGATATTGATGAGAGAATATATGGGATTTCTATATCATTGTTTGAGGACCTTGAGTATAGGTCAGAGTATGGAGATAAATTATGAGGTAAATAGATAGGTAGTGATTGTGTAGATCACCTGATAGTTTAGAATGCATTAATAAACCATTTAGTAAGGTAGTAATTATATTATGATAATGTTGGTAAAGGTTGGGTGTGCGAGATACCTAGACTTGGAGAGTCTTTGGAGATCGAGTTACTGTTATATAATAAATTATAGTTAACGTACGTATTAACTAACAATAGTTAGAGACTTTATGTGTAAACCTAGCAGTTGAGGTTTTTATTTGTTAGTTTAGCTTGATTACGTAAGGTAATACTTGTTTACTTGATTTATGTGCAAACATACCAGGTGTTAGTACTCATGGGATACGTACTGGGGAGATACCCTTATAGGGAGGATACGATGAAGACGGAGTTGGTACCCCGACATACAAAGATGGTCTTTACCTTGGTCATGATTACCTGGACACTACGTGCTGAAAATACCCATTATATCTAGATGTGATTCACGAGGTGATCCTTGTATATAGCCGGTCGTATGAGGCCATATGACTAGTGTGAAGGCGTAGTAATTATCCTTTGTATATGTTTTGAGGTAATAGTTGTGTAACAACCTTTAACTATGCTTAGTATACGCAAGCGATCCTCGAAAGTAGTAGAGATATGCCTTTACACTACTAGAAAAACGACAATTAAGGACAGCTAATTTGTTGTCCCAAAAGGCCATTTGTTGTCCCCAATAGTATTTAGGACAGTCATAAGGACAGGAAGAGCTGTCCTATTAGGTGGGTATCATAAAAGTCTAAAAGGACAGCAACTGCTGTCCTTTTTGAGTTTTTAGGACAGCAGAAGTCGTCCTTTTAGCTCTGTCCTTTTAAATCCAAATACTTCTAAAAGCTTATAAGGACAGATGTTGTTGTCCTTTAAAATGGATTATTAGGGACAAAAGGAGCTGTCCCAAATAGATTTTGGCGCATAAAATGTGGCGCCAAATTAATATGTTAAAAGAATGTTATAGTTGTCCTAAAAGATAAATATACATTTTTTATACATTAATAAAAATTGTAGTTCTTCAAAAATCGAGGGAATCTCTAATATAATAACAGTAAATTAAAAAATAAAAATGCAAAGTCATATTATACCAAAATATAACCTTTGGATTAATAACAAAACCAAATAGTATTTAATCACACTTCACAAAAATAAACACCACCACCACATATTTTCAAACCATTATTTCCAATTCCATGTTAGTTACATCCATGACTTAATAACAATCCATAGCAAAAAAGAAATAGACCCTTTGTAGCTGAAAGTTGATCATTTGTAGTCAATCGTGGGTATTGGAAGTATCAACTAGTGGTGGCGGTGGTCTTAGTGGGATGCCTGCCGTTCATATTGTACAAGATATTTCAATCCGCGCTTCTACTAGAGCTTCCTTCTTGGCCTTCGTGACTCTTTATTGTATTTTATTTTCCAAATTGGCACTCACCATATCAATTTCTTCTTGATGACGATTCTCTCCTAAATTGAAGTTCCCATAACTCTATGATGGGAACAAAGATGTTCGGTTAATGACATTCATATCCGCGACTCGCTGCAAGAGAAAATAAATAATGTTAATGACATTTCAAGTTACTTGTCATTGTTTTTAAATACTCTTTAAGTTGGTCATTTTCAAATACTTTATTATTTTTTAGAAAATTCTGACAGAGCTTCTTTTGTTTTTCCATGTAATCCAACCTGCTTAATCATCAATAATCAACCACCACCATATAAAATCACCCCCCCCCCCCCACCCCACCCGGTTTACCCTAAAACTGTAGAAACCCAACATATACATACCAATATCACCAACTTTAGAGAACATATACAGACCAATATCACCAACTTTAGAAATCCATGAGGCAACTATTTAATAAGAACCAATGAAATTTATTTACCAGCAAAGTAGGATAGAGGACAAGCTCCAATTTTAGAGGCTTTGTAGGATTATGAGGACCGCAAGGTATAGTGACAACCCAACTGTAAAGTGAACTTTAGTCAGTATAATCACATATTAATTAGTTAGCCTTCCTAAACATACCATGAACGTACTAACATCATATTAATCATTTTTACCCTCAAAACATCGCTACGTTCCTCTCCTACATTACATATTGTTCAGACTATTAGAAAATTCTAAACACCTAGATAACTCGAGGTTAACCCCTTCTTATTCAACCACTGCATTTACAAACTTACAAGCATCATCTAAGCTTACACTCTAAACACATATGCATATACTATATAAATGTCAGTTAAATAAGTAAACATGACTTGTTTGTATAATCGGTACTTATGGTCCTTCTTTGGTCTCAGGAACATTGCAAAGATCTATGTTAATATGAAAATAAAAAAAAACAATCAGATACTATGTCACAGTCACAGTGTTTGCCATGAATGCAATGCCCCATTGGACAGGGAAGAAAGCAACAAGAAATATGAATGCTGCAAAATTTAGAATATCTCGAAATAAGCACTCTGAATTCGAAAATGGAAGAAATCCAAATTCTCTTTGACAAGTGATATGTACATGTTCTCTATAAAAGAATGCATCATTAGAAACAACAATAGGTTGGATTGTTAGAACACCTATAAGAAACGCTCCAGTACAAGCATTACTAGGAATTTCTAGGGAGGATTTAAGTTCTAAAGATGTTCTAGAGATTTAAGTTTCGAGACTACTAATATTTATTATGTTCTATTTTTTAGTCTCGAAAGACTACTAACATATAAAATATAATCCATAAAGAGAGTCCATACCTTCATACATTCACATTGAGTCTTCCTATTTATAGGATATAGTGAGACATCCCAAAAGACAAGAATGTGAGTGGACATCCACCCAAAAGCCAAAATCCACACTATTTAACAACTGTACTAATATTACTGCCAACTAGAACCACCTCACACGCGCCTATTCACTTACCCCCCCCCCCCCAACACACACAAACTTCAGCCTATGTTTTATTTTTTAGCAAAAGATCGCGGCGGGAAATCTAACAGAAAATTGAAGCAAGTCCACATTATTACTCGCTCTCTTTTCTCTCTCTATTCTTGAAACTGTGTAAACTTATTGCTTTGCTGTTACCATTGACACTATTGATTCATCTCCAATGGATGATAACTTGGATCTTAATGAGGCACAATCTGATGGTGGTAAGAGTAAAGAGCCCGTACAAGCACCCATCGACCCCTACGTACCCGTCGACCCCTACCCACATCTTGTAGAAGCATATGATATTTGCTTGGCAGCTTACAAATACGTAAAGTCAATAGCTTATGCAACAGACACACGAGCAGAATTTTCCCCTTCTAGGGAACCCTTCCTTGAAGCTGCGCAATTGTTCCACAATCTGCCTTCTCGTGCAATGTGAGATGAAATTTCCCTTAATGGTTCAGTTGTTAAAATAGTACCTGAAGTTCTAATTGCTATAATGTTTAATGTGGAGAGATGGGCTTCCTTAATGTCTCATATGGTCTATCGTTCATTTGCCGATGTCCCACCCGATGTTTTGCAGAAGTTGGGCACAATTGATGGAACAATCCTAAAAACGTTGATGATAGAAGCAGAGATCCAGCTACCAACACCAGTTACGCAAAGAAGGGAATTTAGTTTCTTAAGATACGTCAAAATACTTTCGGAAGATATGTGGGTCATAGTCGATTTATCAATTGATTATTTTTTACATCCTTATAATTTCACATCAGAACTGAACAGTAGGAGGAGGCCATCAGCGCTATTAATCAAGAAGCATGAAAACCATTCCTAGATTATCTGGATCGAGAACGTTGAAGTGCCTGAATGCCAATCGAAAGATAGTATATATGCTGGTATTATCAAATCAAAGGCTGCATATGGTGCAACGGTTTGGCTTATTGCACTCATATGGGGATTGAAACGAAATTATAACAGAATATTGGTTACTGCTAAGATGACTAGCTTCCGATTTCAAGAAGAGACCTTATTAGTCTATGATATTCTTCTGAAGAAGAGTGTGAGATTGCAGAAGTCAGATTTGGGAGAGCCTCAAGAAGTGATAAAATCTGTCTCAGGCTATGATGATACTTGCAACATTACTCTATATAAGAAGGGTACTGGGTATATGTTACAAGAGGCATCAAAGAATGGGTTTTGCTCCTTCATCATATCAATACCAATGACCGAGGATGACATAAATTCTTCTATCTTTGATGGAAAATATGAAGATTATTTGTTACAACCTTCAGGTTTTGCCTTAATGGTTGATGGGGATGCTTCTTTAGTAACCATTGATGTGAACCGAAAAATTGATGTTGAAGATAATGATAAAGTCGTTGAGTCTGTGAAAAATCTCACTCGTTCCATCATTAGAGACATACAGAAAGAGGCATTTACAGTAACCACCGAGGCAGAGCGTCTAGCTAAGAGTTTGCGAAAGGCATGTCTTATAAAGTGAAGATAGTTCCTGTGCAGTTTGTGTTTTTCTATATTTTTCCTTCTAAACATTTGACCCAAATTCAACTTTTTCAATCATTTGATGTCTTATAAAGTGAAGATAGTTCCTTTGTAGTTTGAATGTGTTGGATAATAGGTATGCAAAGGCAGAAATGAAACTCTTCTATTTTTTAGTCTCTTATTTTCATTTATTAATCGAAATTTTATTTGTTTTCATAAACGTTACTTTTGTTTTCATCCTTAACATTTCATATGTTACTATTTATGGATTTCCCCTCAATAGCAGGAATGCATATGTTGGATTCGAGTTGATTTGTTTGATGGTTTGACAATTTCATAATGTTCAATGTCATCCTATCACCGATTTTGAGGTCTTTAAAGTAGGTGGTCACGAACTCCAAACACCAGAATATTTAAAATTTCATAAAACACATTTTTAAAGAAATTTATGTAAAGTAATTGGTAAACTGTTAAATTAATTAAGGGAATTAGCACCACCACAATATTATTTTTAAGACATGTTTTGAAGCTTTATTGACATTTTTCAATTGTACCAACATTATATTCAATGTTAGTCCTCATATTATAGTACCATGTGCATACCCTTAATTAAAGGCAATAATTTCATCAATTAAGAGGATGCATCATTATATTGATAAATACAATATAAAATAAATAATGTGAAAAATAAATGGTATTGCACATAATTTAATAGGTACATTCACATTCTAATGCAGTGTGACAAATATGTAAAACAAATTCTTTACTTCGGACGCTCTATCGACACTTCTATATAAATTGCTAAGTACTTAGAACCCTCAAACTCTTCTTCACATCCCAAAAACATTAGCAAGCCACTGTCACAATACATAAGAATTCTAATTCTTTAAGAGATTAATCTCCCACTATCACTTCATTCCCTACACCAGAAGTTAATTACCTTTTTAATAGAGGGAAATGAGTTTAACATCTTAAAAAAATAGGCGAGGTGATTTAATTTTTTATAAACTCATATTTATGTTCTGTACAGGCAAGATAAACTTATCAGAGATGAAAGTTTGATAAGCTCAACCGCCTTATTCTTCCTTTTATATTCACTCTCTCAGGGCCTGGAGAGCTTCAGCGCAGAGTCAAATCGGAGGACCATCTTTGTGCTCTCTCATCTCTCCACGGGTTCAAAATCTCTCTCTTAGTGATATTTTCAGTAATTACAGGTGACATTGGTACCCAACGTAACACCCTAATGCATGCATAGATCGATTGAAGCCACAGGGAATGGCTAGATTTAATTACCTGATTCAGTATGCCCTTTCAATTGAAAGTAATTATTTATATGAATATCATTAATTTATTTAGGTTTGATTATACATTTACCCCTCATCTTTTTATCTACTTTAGATTGCAGCTGAAAGTGTTAAAATGTATGTAGAAATTATCGATGGAACTCTAAATTTGGTTGACAAGGTAACATTTGATTTTATCTATTTGACACAATCAAATTGGTCTCAATCGTATCATCTTATAAAAATAGCATTCACTTTGTGTTCTGTAACATTTTTTTGAGATGCAGCGCCATGATGCCGCTAGAGCACTTGAAATTTATAAGAAATCAGGAGATCATGTATATATATCATATGTGTGTTATTTATGTCTTATTTGAGAATTCACAATGGTTTTCCAAATAGAAGGAATCGGATAGCTTAAATGTGTCATATCCCTGTCGTAGCAGCACAATGGTGGAGGATATGATAGATAATAAATGACCCCAGAATACACACAACTGTCCTGATATTAAGATGTTCAAGCAGGTGACTGTTAACTATCCCAGGTTGGATAGTTCAAACTAGTGATAATCAACCATCCCAACTTTTATCCACCACTCACGCATCCCACTTTGTTGTTTTACTCACCAGATGGTTAACACTTTGTTGGGGTGGGTGATATATGAGGTGATTGTGTTTTCTTGGCAAGATTTGATGGGGATGATGGGATTTCCAAGCACGTGAGGTGATTGTGTTTTCAAAGTACCACTCAGGGCACACTCCCTCCAAGGCTATTGTCACCCCTCTGAGGTATTTATCATGCTAATTTTTGGAATGGGTTTTTTATTTTGCAACAAAATGCATTTTTTTGGCACAAAAATGGTTCAATGGATTTTTGTGAGTAGGTAGGAGATCCCAAGTTTTTATTTGAAGGCAAAACCATAAAAAGAATGGAGATTCTTGTTTTGAGCACCTTGAAGTGGAGGATGCAATCTTGCACTCCTTGTTCTTTGATAGAATACTTTCTTAAAAAGATTAACCATGATCATCTCTACATTAGAATTCCATAAGCGTCGGGTAACACAATTAGTGTAGTATGTGTTAGTATTTCTCCACTATTGATAGATATAGAGTGGTTTATGATGCTTAATTATCATGGAAACTATATGCACTAGTTGGTAGTTACCTTAAACTTGTTAACCATAGGATATCCACATGCATGTCACATGTAAATTGAACACGGTGTGAATGTGAAAATCGAATTCACTACATTTTAAATTGCAGTAGGATCTTGCACTCGATAACAATTTCAAAACAAAGTTGTTAATAGACAATTTTATGTCTAACTTGACTAGTCAAAAATTATCTTCATAATCATACTCGTTTATAATACTGCAGCTGATTATTACTTGTTCATGCGATAATCTAGTACCTAATCCCCCCAAACGGAAAAAAAAATCTTATCATTGATATCCACTTTTGAGTCCCCCCCCCCCCCCGGTATAACAATCTCTGGTGCCTCTCTTATACTGAATTGTTTGCATAAGGCTTGTGTACCCTGTTAAGATGTTATATTGTCTTGTATTTAAAAGCATAGTACTGCTGAACATTATGGATTTGCATGGAGTATCAATGACATGCAAGTTATGTCCTTGTTTTGTTACAAGTCATGATATTTGCCAACACCTTATCTCATTCAAAGAAGGCATTTATGAATTTATAAATGAAGACGCAACATGTATAATTTTTTGGTCGTAATTACATATTTTCTTTATCTTTATTGTATTTTCCTTGTTAGCGGAAGATTTCAAAATTTGTGGGCATTGTTGGACCAAATGGGATACTTTCGAGAAGTTATGGCATGAAGAGTTCATCGGGTGGCTATCAAAATACAAATGAAATCTGGTTAGTCTCAAATTCTCTTTAAATGTTGTAGCATTAAATAAAAAAATGGCCTGAAATAGAGGCGACAAGTAGCCAAACGTAAAATGGCTTACTTTATGAGCTTATATAGTTAAACTGGTGGAAGGGATTTGTTAGTGGTTTGGTTTTGGAATTTGCTGCTGCTGTTGAGTTTTTTTTAAATGTTAAAACATGCTGGATTTAACGAATAAACAAATAAAACTATGTCAAAATTTTCTAAAATCAATAAACGTTCTAAATTGGTTAAAAACATATCGTTATAGGATGAAAACCCAAAACAACCTCCAAACAACCCCAAAGAGGCACGAACACCTCGTACGGGATCAATGTAACACATAGGAACTGACCGTCTAGTCACGGTTTGAGAATTTTGAGAATATGCCGATAATTTGAAATATCTAGATTAATCTTACAAACAAGTCGTCAAAGGGTGAAAACCTAAACTAGCCCCCAAACACCATCGTAAGTGGAACGAACACCTCGCACGGGACCAATGTAACTTGTAGGAAATGAACGCATAGCCACGGGACTTATGATTTGAGAATATGACGATAATTTGCAAAAATAAACACTTAGACTTAAAAACAAGCCGCTAAGGGGTGAAAACCTAAACCAACCCCCAAATGTCACCATAAGAGGCACGAACACCTCTTAAGGGGACAATGTAACTTATACGAACCAACCGCGTAGTCGCGGGTCTCCTGGTTTGAGAATATGACAATAATTTGCAACAATCAACACTTAGACTTAAAAACAAGCCGTTAAAGGGTGAAAATCCAAACCAGCCCCCAAATGATCTCGTAAGAAGCATGAACACCTCGCATGGGACCAATGTAACTTGTACGAACTGACCGCGTAGTCGCGGGTCTCCCCATTTGAGAATATGACGATAATTTCAAAATACTTAGATTAGCCTTAAAAACAGGTCATTTGAGGGTGAAAACCCAGCCCCCAAACGATCTCGTAAGAGGCATGAACACCTCGCACGGGATCAATGTAACTTGTACGAACGAATTGCATAGTCGTGGGTCTCCCGCTTTGAGAATATGACGATAATTTCAAAATACGTAGATTAAGCTTAGAAACAAGCCATTTGACGGTGAAAATCCAAAACAGCCCCCAAACAGTCCCATAAGAGGAACAAACACCTGACACGGGACTAACGTAACTTGTACGAACTGACAGCGTAGTCACGGGCCTCTGGGCTTGAGAATATGACGATAATTTCAAAATATATCGATTACGCTTAAAAATAAGCCCTTAAAGGATGAAAACCCAAACCAGCCCCCAAACGGTCCTGTCAGAGGCACGAACACCTCGCACGGGACCAATGTAACTTCTACGAATTGACCGCGTAGTCGTGGGTCTCTCCATTTGAGAATATGATGATAATTTCAAAATATATCAATTAAGCTTAAAAACAAGCCCTTAAAAGGTGAAAACTCAAACCAGCCCCCAAACGGTCCCGTAAGAGGCACGAACACCTCGCATGGGACCAATGTAACTTATATGAATTGACCTCATAGTCATGGGTCTCTCGATTTGAGAATATGATGATAATTTTAAAATACGTAGATTAGGCTTAAAAACAAGTCGTTTGAGGGTGAAAACCCAAACCAGCTCCCAAACGGCCCCGTGAGAGGCACGAACACCTCACACTGGACCAATGTAACTTGTACGAACTGACCGCGTAATCGCGGGTCTTCCAATTTGAGAATATGACGATAATTTCAAAATATGTAGATTAGGCTTAAAAATAAGCCGTTTGAGGGTGAAAACCCAAACTAGCCCCCAAACGGTCCCATAAGAGACACGAACACCTCGCACGGGACCAATGTAACTTGTACGAACTGACTGCATAGTCGCGAGTCTCCCCCATTGAGAATATGAGGATAATTTCAAAATACGTAGATTAGGCTTAAAAATAAGTCGTTTGAGAGTGAAAACCCAAACTAGCCCCCAAACAGTCCCGTAAGAGGCGCGAACACCTCACACGGGACCAATGTAACTTGTATGAACTGACCACGTAGTTGCGGGTCTCTCGATTTGAGAATATGACGATAATTTCAGATTAGGCTTAAAAATAAGCCGTTTGAGGGTAAAAACCCAAACTAACCCCCAAACAGTCCCGTAAGAGGCACGAACACCTCGCACGGGACTAATGTAACTTGTACGAATTGACAGCGTAGTCACGGACCTCTCAATTTGAGAATATGATGATAATTTCAAAACATATCGATTAAGCTTAAAAATAAGCCTTTAAAGGGTGAAAACCCAAACCAGCCCCCAAACGGTCCTATAAGAAGTAAGAACAACTCGCACGGGACCAATATAACTTGTACAAACTGACCGCATAGTCGCGGGTCTCCCCCTTTGAGAGTATGATGATAATTTCAAAATACATAGATTAGGATTAAAAACAAGCCGTTTGAGGGTGAAAACCCAAACCAGCCCCCAAACAGTCCCGTAAGAGGCACGGACACCTCGCACAGGACCAATGTAACTTGTACAAACTGACAGCGTAGTCACGGGCCTCTCGGTTTGAGAATATGATGATAATTTCAAAATATATCGATTAATCTTAAAAACAAGCCATCAAAGGGTGAAAAGCCAAACCAACCCCCAAACGGTCCCGTAAGAGGCACGAACACCTCGCACGGGACCAATGTAACTTGTATGAACTGACCGCGTAGTCGCGGGTCTCCTCATTTGAGAATATGACAATAATTTCAAAATACATAGATTAGGCTTAAAAACAAGTCATTTGAGGGTGAAAACCCAAACCAGCCCTCAAATGGCCTCGTAAGAGGCACAAACAACTCACACGGGACTACTGTAACTTGTACGAACTGACCGCATAGTCGCGGGTCTCCCGGTTTAAGATAATGACGATAATTTCAAAATATGTAGATTAGGCTTGAAAATAAGCCGTTGAAGGGTAAAAACCCAAACCAGCCCCCAAACCGCCCCGTAAGAGGCATGCACACCTCGCACGGGACCAATGTAACTTGTATGAAATGACACCGTAGTCACGGGCCTCCCGGTTTCAGATAATGATGATAATGATGATAATTTCAAATTATGTAGCTTAGGCTTGAAAACAAGCCGTTTGAGGGTGAAAACCCAAACCATCCCCCAAACGGCCCCGTCAGAGGAACGAACACCTCGCACGGGACCAATGTCACTTGTACGAACTGATCGCGTAGCCGTGGGTCTCCCAGTTTGAGATAATGATGATAATTTCAAAATATGCAGATTAGGATTGAAAACAAGCCCCAAACAGCCCCATAAGAGGCACGAACACGTCGCGCAGGACTAATGTAACTTATACAAACCAATCGCATAGTCGCGGGCCTCCCAGTTTGAGATAATGATGATAATTTCAAAATATGTAGATTAGGCTTGAAAACAAGCCATTTGAGGGTAAAAACCCAAACCAGCCCCCAAACGGTTCAATAAGAGGCACGAACACCTCGCACGGGACCAATGTAACTTGTACGAACTAACCGTGCCATCGTGGGTCTTTTGGTTTGAGATAATGATGATAATTTCAAAATATGTAGATTAGGCTTTAAAACAAGCGGTTGAAGGGTAAAAACTCAAACCAACCCCCAAACGGCCCCGTAAGAGGCACGAACACCTCGCACGGGACCAATGTAACTTGTATGAACTGACCACGTAGTCGCAGGTCACCCGATTTGAGAATATGATGATAATTTCAAAATATGTCAATTTGGCTTTAAAACAAGTCGTTGAAGGGTGAAAACCCAAACGATCCTGTAAGAGGCACGAACACCTCGCACAGGACCAATGGAACTTATACGAACTGACCGCATAGTCGCAGGCCTCCCGGTTTAAGATAATGAAGATAATTTCGAAATATGTATATTAGGCTTGAAAACAAGCCGTTTGAGGGTGAAAATCCAAACATGCCCCTAAACGGCCCCGTAAGAGGCACAAACACCTCGCATGGGACCAATGTAACTTGTATGAACTAACTGTGTAGTCGCGAGCCATTGAAGGGTGAAAACCTAAATCAACCCCCAAACGTCCCCGTAAGAGGCATGAACATCTCGCATGGGACCAATGTAACTCGTAGGAACTGATCAGGTTGTCATAACTTCCGTAAGATTTTCAATTTTAGAATATAGTAATAATTGCAACTCCTATATGTAATTTTTTAGCTTGAGTAAGATTTTTTTTATAAATTACTTGATTTCTAATATTGTATCGTTTTTGTATCCTATTTTTTTTGCAGGATAACATT
Source organism: Sambucus nigra (assembly GCA_949130495.1). Classification (NCBI taxonomy): domain Eukaryota; kingdom Viridiplantae; phylum Streptophyta; class Magnoliopsida; order Dipsacales; family Adoxaceae; genus Sambucus; species Sambucus nigra. Next base: position 537,555,323 of record OX422215.1, on the reverse strand, counting down.
TTATCGTTTGCATTTATTCACGTGGAACACACGAAGAACTCAATGGTTTACAATAAGGGGTTTATTCATGATTCTATTTTTTTTGTGTTATGGACGTGCGGTCTTTTGTAGTTTTATGATTAACTTTTATGGAAGTGTGGGCTTTTGTAAGTTTATTGTTATATTTTCTGTCCTTGCGAGCTTTATGTTACACAGGTTTTATATTCGCAGGTTTTAGAATGTCCAGAAAATAAAGGAAATCTGTCCAATTTTTTTTGTCTGTGAACTACTAAAGACTTGTAATATTTTGAAGTTTGTATGTACATTAGTTTATCAACAACGTGCAAGATTTGCAATTTCTGAATTTTCTTGTTTTCAAATAATTAATTTTTTTTCTTTTATCCAAAAATTTGGCACAGTTCAAAACCATGCCAAAGGTGTATCAAATTTTGGCACGGTTTTGAACTGTGCCAAAAGTTTATCAAAATGTTCTCAATCTGGCACAATTCAAAACTGTGCAAAAGTGTGCCAGAAATATCAAATTCTGACATGGTTTAAAAGTGTGCCAGAAGTGTTCCTGTTTGGTCAAATCTGGCACACTTTTGAGCTGTGCCAGAAAAAAATGCCCATTTTGGAACACCTGATTCTGGCACAATTCAAAACCGTTCCAGATTTGATCTGGCACCGTTTTAAACCGTGCCAGATTCCTATTTTTGGTTTAGTATAATGAGATATGAAAACCTTGGAAGATAATTCTCATTAGATGTCAATTGGATGTTCGTTTAAACATGATCTCAATGTCGTTCAAACGAGATTAAAATTAAAAAAAAAAATCTTTGAAAAATGTTTTAAAATGGTTCCAAATAATTTTAAGTATAAAAACTCACACCCTTAAAAATATTCAAGGACCCATATTCAATATACATTCATACTTGTGAGATCCTTGGTAAATGTGAATACAAACTTGGCACTAAACACGATACAATGTATCCAATATTTGAAGCTTGACTGCTAAGTCTTCATTAAACACGTCATAGACTTATGGGATCAACAACACAAAGTCGATCCTATGACTCAAACATTTTTTTCGGAATAATGCCAATTACATACAAATTAACTCGATTGGAAATTTTTCCTTACAGATTTTGTAGTTAGAAAATAAAGTGAGAGACTTGAGTTTCGTCAAATTTTATTTGGAATTTAGGTCAGAAAAGTTGGATAATATTTTAAACGCCATCAAGATCAAAATGACAAGGTTTGAATTGGCTTCGATGATCACTATGGTTCCTCTCTTAAAGTCAAGACCAACATTTTTTGAGAGTCAACCAATGCCAAAGATGTTAGAAAAGGTAAATCCAAAGGTAACATTCCTCGTCATGTCTACAAATGTGCATATTGTGATCGAAAATGTCACATTAGCCATTTTTGTTATAATCTTAAAAATGGTCCTAGGAAGTTTAAGTCTAATGTCGCCAAGGTTCTCAAAACTCAAGTTCATCATGTTACACCTATGTGAGTTAGGAAATCTGACTTGAAGGCGCTAATTTCTAGACATGTTGATTATCACAAACTTTCATATGATTTATCACATGAGATATCTTACAATTGATTGTGCTTTGCATGTTTTTCATACGCTAGTTTTTGTTCTTCATTATTTATATTTTGAATAGTTGTATGATATTTGTGTCTTTGTGTGACACACCTCCTAATAAAATACCGGGTATGATCATTCCTATACCAAATTAAAACAAGAATCCCAGTTGGTTCATCCTTAACATCACTGTCGAAAACTTTTTAAAACTTACTAACCACCTAGTATTCCAAAAGCTGGTGCCAATTTTAACTTTTTAATTAAACAAAACAGTACATGCGGAAATAAATATAAACCATTCACACAACTGAATAAAACTCAACTAAAATAATTAATTACACAACTTGCCGAATAAACCATCGGCCACCAAAGTGAAATAATCCAATACAATATTCAACAGCGGAATAAAATAAATCTAAAAACTGAACTGAAAGTCTGGGCGACATGACCTAAATAAAACTGGAACTGATGAATGATTCCTACTCTAGGAATGAATAAGCGATGCGTCTAGTCCAAATTCCAGCAAGCATCCACATATGCTGCAACTCCAAGTCCCTGGAATGGAATATCAATCCTGGCGTCCCTGTGGCTAGACACCTAAAAGGTTTTGAAAATAGTTTTATAGCAAGGGTTAGAACCCAAACTATTTTGAAAATATTTGACAAGTGAATTAACTGCAGTAATTAAAATTCATGAATGTGCTTCATATATAAGTTAGTGTCGCACTCTCTTGTGGACATTCTCACCCTTCCACTATTGTACACACCTATCAGTTACCTTGACCCCTCACCTAGTTGTACTACCCCGTCCAACTAGACCTGGTTTAACTTCCCCCTTGCCATACTATACTAACCCGAGTAAAATGATTCTTGAGTTATAAGTTATCTCAAAATTAACTTAATTAATTCCTTCTTAAATAGTAACATATAATCGTGTCACAAGTTATATAAAGTAAATACATCACACAGTGCATTATTACCCGCATATAATACTGAATTCCATTATATACGTACCTTTACTAAAACATCCACACATATAACATACGTATATCCGTCCCTCCGAGTATACCCTCGCCGGATGATTTCCTCTAAAGTGCTATCTCACTAGGTATGCTCACAAAACCTAGTTCCCCAAGTTGGATTCGCTCACCAACTTGGACCAAACTATAAACGTAGTGGAGGCGGTCATATTCCTTCCCTGAAAGTGAGATAATCCCCTCACCCATATACCAGATGCTACAACCTGGGGATATACTCTCCCTACTCCTCAAGCTAGGGGATTCACCCACATCGCGCAACCTCCCTTGATAGCACTAGAGTATGTAAATTGAATAAATATCTAGTCACTGATATTTAATATCACACACAATATATATACACGTATATATATACTATCACTACACCGTATATATATAATATAAATTTCGTCTTTACCGTGTACTCAAAATTCCGTACACTAGCCTGTAATTTCCTGAGTCTGTGGCCCGACTCATCATAATTAATTTTCTCACTTAATAATTTATCATCTTCCTGAGTCTATGGTCCGACTCTAATATAATTAATTTACACCTCAATTAATATAATACTTTCCCTGAGTCTATGGTACGACTCTAAATAAATTAATTAACACACTTATTAATTTAATACCTCCCCAAGTCTATCGTCCGACTTTAATTAAATTAACACACTTATTAATTAATACCTACCCAAGTCTACAATCTGACTCTAATCAAATTAATTAACACACCTATTAATTTAATACCGATCCGAGTCTGTGGTACGACTCTCATTTAATTAATTTATACATTAATTAATTAATACCCTTCCTGAGTCTACAATCCGACTCTAAATTAATTAATCATAACATCAATTAATTTAATACTTTTTCGAGTCTACCTTCCGACTCTACCTTCATTAATTAACACATCCATTAATTTAATAACTTGGTGTCACTTAACCATTATCCCCGGACTCGCTCACTTGGCCCATAACTTAACATCTCCCGAGTCTATATTCCTATCACAAGAAAACACACAATAGGCATTCACAACCCAAGTAATCCTATAAAGCAGTAGGTATTTACACAACCCAATTATTCATACTTGTACGTAATATATTTCTCTCTAATATTCACCGTACTCGTTTGCTTTATGAATTCATTTCACTTTCGTATTAATTCAAGTATTCACACAACTCTAAGGGTCCTAGTTACACCTTGTTATATCAATTCAGTAGTTACCCTTGTTAACCCACTGACCTAACGAATTTAAGCTCGCTCACGCTTTTCTTTAATTATATTTTTATCATCTCGAATTAGAGTATGTCACAATCAAGCCTATGAATCACCACTTTAACTCTCTCATAATATTAAAGTCCAATATTTAATCATAGACCTACTTCCATATCATTATTCCATCAATATATTTCATCAAGGTCCCAAAAACTTCCCTGATAAAATTTTAGACATTAGAGGTTTAAAAAGAAAAATGTGAAATTTTTTGGCAGATTAAACATCCTCTATTAAAATTTTGATTTCTCCCTATACAGAACTCCGATTGGCCAGATTATAAGTTAATTGGATAGCTAAGAGAAATAACTTTCCAGTAATGAATGGTTCACACTCTAATTCGAAGCACAACTCAAATCGCACGCGTTTAAAGTCACGTCAAAATTCTGGCAGATTACTATGTTGACAGATCAAATACCCTGTAGTAAAATGTTGATTACTCCCTCTACAGAACTCCGATTGACCTGATTCGAAGTTCATTGGATATCTAAGAGAAATACCTTTCTAGTCATGTATGGTTCAGAGTCTAATTCGAAGTACAAATCAAATGACATACGTTTAAATTTGTATAAAAAATTCTGGCAGAGTGACCTCTTGTGTTCATCAAATAAACCTTAAGTCATTCAAGATTCATGTTGTTCTTCCAAGAACTCATAAGGATTCCATGTAAATCATTAAATATATTCAAATTTCATTTTATCTTTACTTAGGGATATATAATACACCTATTTCTTACTTTGAATCTCAGCCAAGTATTCCATTACCAAAACCCCATTTTGTACCCATTTATCCCCAAAACGAATGTTAGTTTACACATCACTAAAATATGAATTGGATATCACCATTTATACATTTTCGCAAATTAACCACTTGCCTGAAATTGTTCGCAGGGTCTGATTCCGTTGGTGTAGAGAATGGTTGATGAAGAACACCCTTAATTTGGCTCCAAAATATCCCCCAATTTACTTCTTGATTAGCTTCCTCTAATCCTCTCCCAAACCCTAGGTTTAGAATTTTCTATCTGCCGTTCTTAATCTCTCAATTAGGTTGAAAACACTAAATCCCATTTTTGGCCATCTGGACCTAATTAAAATGGCTCAACTCACCCTGCGTGGCCCCGGCTATGCCCAAAAATACCCCGAGACCCAATTACTATCCTCCGGTACTCTTTTCTGATTGTCTCGACCCATCCGGACGCAACCGCACACTCGGAATTATCATCCGAAATAATTTTTGTCATTTCCAAATTACGACCTCGAAATACGACACACGAGATTTCGAACCATTAAACTTAAAAATCGTCAATTATAAATAATTCGGCTCACTCAAATAAATTCTCAAACTCATGAATTTAAGTTTTTTCAATTTAAATATTTTAATAACTCCCAAAAATAATTAAATATTAAATACTCAAAATTACGGGGTGTTACATACCCCCCCCCCTACAGATCCTAAGGACATTAGAACCTGGTGCTCTGATACCATCTATGACACCTCGCCTAATAAAATACCGGGTGATCAGTCCTATAACAAACTAAAACAGGAATTTCAGTTGGTTCATCCTTAGCATCACTGTCAAAAACTTTTAAAAACTTAGTAACCACCTAGTATTCCAAAAGCTGGTGCCAATTTTAACTTTTTAATTAAACAAAACAGTACATGCGGAAATAAATATAAACCATTCACACAACTTAATAAAACTCAACTAAAATAATTAATTACACAACTTGCCGAATAAACCATCGGCCACCAAAGTGAAATAATCCAATACAATATTCAACAGCAGAATAAAACAAATCTGAAAACTGAACAGAAAGTCTGGGCGAGATGCCCTAAATAAAACTGAAACTGATGAATGATTCCTACTCTAGGAATGAATAAGCGATGCGTCTAGTCCAAATTCCAGCAAGCATCCACATATGCTGCAACTCCAAGTCCCTGGAATGGAATATCAATCCTGGCGTCCCTGTGGCTAGACACCTAAAAGGTTTTGAAAATAGTTTTATAGCAAGGGTTAGAACCCAAACTATTTTGAAAATATTTAGCAAGTGAATTAACTGCAGTAATTAAAATGCATGAATGTGCTTCATATATAAGTGAGTGTCGCACTCTCTTGTGGACATTCTCACCACTCCACTATTGTGCACACCTATCGGTTACCTTAACCTAGTTGTACTACCCCGTCCAACTGGTCTTGGAATAACTTCCCCCTTGCCATACTACTTTAAACCGAGTACAATGATTCTTGAGTTATAAGTTATCTCAAAATTAACTTAATTAATTCCTTCTTAAATAGTAACATATAATCGTGTCCCAAGTTATATAAAGTAAATACATCACACAGTGTATTATTACCCGCATATAATATTGAATTCCATTATATACGTACCTTTACTAAAACATCCACACATATAACATACGTATATCCATCCCTCCGAGTATACCCTCGCCGGATGATTCCCTCTAAAGTGCTATCTCACTAGGTATGCTCACAAAACCTAGTTCCCCAAGTTGGAATCGCTCACCAACTTGGCCCAAACTATAAACGTAGTGGAGTCGGTCATATTCCTTTCCTGAAAGTGAGATAATCCCCTCACCCATATACCGGACGCTATGACCTGGGGATATACTCACCCTACTCCTCAAGCTAGGGGATTCACCCACATCGCGCAACCTCCTTTGATAACACTAGAGTATATAAATTGAATAAATATCTAGTCACTGATATTTAATATCACACACAATATATATACACGTATATATATATATATACTATCACTACACCGTATATATATAATATAAATCCTGACTTTACCGTCTATTCGAAATCCTGTACACTAGCCTGTAATTTCCTGAGTCTGTGGCCCGACTCAACATAATTAATTTTCTCACTTAATAATTTATCATCTTCCCAAGTCTATGGTCCGACTCTAATATAATTAATTTACACCTCAATTAATATAATACTTTCCCCGAGTCTATGGTCCGACTCTAAATAAATTAATTAACACACTTATTAATTTAATACCTCCCCGAGTCTATCGTCCCACTCTAATTAAATTAATTAACACACTTATTAATTTAATACCTACCCGAGTCTACAATCCGACTCTAATTTAATTAATTAACACACCAATTAATTTAATACCGATCTGAGTTTGTGGTACGACTCTCATTTAATTAATTTACACATTAATTAATTAATACCCTTCCCGAGTCTACAATCTAACTCTAAATTAATTAATCACGACATCAATTAATTTAATACTTTTCCGAGTCTACCTTCTGACTCTACCTTCATTAATTAACACAACCATTAATTTAATAACTTGGTGTCACTCAATCATTATCCCCGGACTCGCTCACTTGGCCCATAACTTAATATTTCCTGAGTCTATGTTCCTATCACAAGAAAACACACATTAGGCATTCACAACCCAAGTAATCCTATAAAACAGTAGGTATTTACACAACCCAATTATTTATACTTGTACGTAATATATTTCTCTCTAATATTCACCGTACTCGTTTGCTTTACGAATTCATTTCACTTTCGTATTAATTCAAGTATTCACACAACTTTAAGGGTCCTAGTTACCCCTTGTTATATCAATTCAGTAGTTACCCTTGTTAACCCACTGACCTAACGAATTTAAGCTCGCTCACGCTTTTTCGTAATTATATTTTTATCATCTCGAATTAGAGTACGTCACAATCAAGCCTATGAATCACCACTTTAACTCTCTCATAAAATTAAAGTCCAACACTCAATCATAGACCTACTTCCATATCATTATTCCATCAATATATTTCATCAAGGTCCCAAAGACTTCCCTGATAAAATTTTAGACATTTGAGGTTTAAAAAGAAAAATCTGAAATTTTCTGGCAGATTAAACACCCTCTAGTAAAATTTCAATTTCTCCCTATACAGAGCTCCGATTGACTTGATTCCAAGTTCATTGGATAGCTAAGAGAAATAAATTTCCAGTAATGTATATTTCACACTCTAATTCGAAGCACAACTCAAATCGCACACGTTTAAATTCACGTCAAAATTCTGGCAGATTACTGTGTCGACAGATCAAATATCCTGTAGTAAAATGTTGATTACTACCTCTACAGAACTCCGATTAACCACATTCCAAGTTCATTGGATAGCTAAGAGAAATAACTTTCCAGGCATATATGGTTAACACTCTAATTCGAAGTACAACTCAAATGACATACATTTAAAGTTGTATAAAAAATTATGGTAGATTGACCTCTTGTGTCCGTCAAATAATCCTTAAGTCATTCAAGATTCGTGTTCTTCATCCAAGAACTCATACGGATTCCATGTTAATCATCAAATATATTCAAATTTCATTTTATCATTACTTAGGGATTTATAATACACCTATTTCTTACTTTGAATCTCAGTCAAGTATTCCATTAACAAAACCCCCTTTTTGTATCCATTTATCCCCAAAACGAATTTAAGTTTACACATGACTAAAATATGAATTGGATATCAACATTTACACATTACCGCAAATTAACCACTTGCCTGAAATTTTTCGTAGGGTCTGATTCCGTTGGTGTAGAGACTGGTTGATGAAGAACAACCCAAATTAGTCCCTTAATTTGGCTCCAAAAGATCCCCCAATTGACTTCTTGATTAGCTTCCTCTAATCCTCTCCTAAACCCTAGGTTTAGAATTTTCTATCTGCCGTTCTTAATCTCTCAATTAGGTTAAAAACACTAAATCTTATTTTTGGCCAACTGGGCCTAATTAAAATGGCTCAACTCACCCCGTGTGGGCCCGACTATGCCCAAAAATACCCCGAGACCCAATTACTATCCTCGAGTACTCTTTTCTGACTATCTCGACCCATTCGGATGCAACCGTGCACTCAGAATTATCATCCGAAATAGTTTTTGTCATTTCCAAATTACGACCTCAAAATGCGACACACGAGATTTCGAACCATTAAACTTAAAAATCGCCAATTATAAATAATTCGGCTCACTCAAATAAATTCACCAACTCATGAATTTAAGTTTTTCCAGCTTAGATATTTTAATAAATCCCAAAAATAATTAAATATTAAATCCTCAAAATTACCGGGTGTTATATACTCCCCCCTTACAGATCCTAAGGACACTAAAACCTGCTGCTCTGATACCATCTGTGACACCTACCTAATAAAATACAGGGTGATTATTCCTATACCAAATTAAAACAGGAATCCCAGTTGGTTCATCCTTAGCAACACTATCGAAAACTTTTTAAAACTTACTAACCACCTAGTATTCCAAAAGTTGGTGTCAATTTTAACTTTTTAATTAAACAAAACAATACATGCGGAAATAAATATAAACCATTCACACAACTGAATAAAACACAACTGAAATAATTAATTACACAACTTGCCGAATAAACCATCGGCCACCAAAGTGAAATAATCCAATACAATATTCAACAGCGGAATAAAACAAATCTGAAAACTGAACTGAAAGTCTGGGCGACATGCCCTAAATAAAATTGGAATTGATGAATGATTCCTACTCTAGGAATGAATAAGCGATGCGTCTAATCCAAAGTCCTGCTAGCATCCACATATGCAGCAGCTCCATGTCCCTGGAATAGAATATCAATCCTGGCATCCCTGTGGCTAGACACTTAAAAGGTTTTGAAAATAGTTTTATAGCAAGGGTTAGAACCCAAAACATTTTGAAAATATTTAGCAAGTGAATTAACTGCAGTAATTAAAATGCATGAATGTGCTTCATATATAAGTTAGTGTCGCACTCCCTTGTGGACATTCTCACCCCTTCACTATTATGCACACCTATCGGTTACCTTGACCCCTCACCAAGTTGTACTATCCCGTCCAACTAGTGCTGGTATAACTTCCCCCTTGCCATACTACTCTAAATCGAGTACAATGATTCTTGAGTTATAATTTATCTCACAATTAACTTAACTAATTCATTCTTAAATAGTAACATATAACCGTGTCACAAGTTATATAAAGTAAATACATCCCACAGTGTATTATTACCCGCATATAATATTGAATACCATTATATACGTACCTTTGCTAAAACATCCACACATATAACATACGTATATCCATCCCTCCGACTATACCCTTATCGGATGATTCCCTCTAAAGTGCTATCTCACTAGGTATGCTCACAAAACCTAGTTCTCCAAGTTGGAATCGCTCACCAACTTGGACCAAATTGTAAACGTAGTGGAGGCGGTCATATTCCTTCCCTGAAAGTGAGATAATCCCCTCACCCATATACCGGACGCTATGACCTGGGGATATACTCTCCCTATTCCTCAAGCTAGGGGATTCACCCACATCGCGCAACCTCCCTTGTTAACACTAGAGTATATAAATTGAATAAATATCCAGTCACTGATATTTAATATCACACACAATATATATACACGTATATATATACTATCACTACACCGTATATAAATAATATAAATCCCGGCTTTACCGTGTACTCAAAATCCCGTACACTAGCCTATAATTTCCTGAGTCTGTGGCCCGACTCAACATAATTAATTTTCTCACTTAATAATTTATCATCTTCCCGAGTCTATGGTCCAACTCTAATATAATTAATTTACACCTCAATTAATATAATACTTTCCCCAAGTCTTTGGTACGACTCTAAATAAATTAATTAACACACTTATTATTTTAATACCTCCCCGAGTCTATCGTCCGACTCTAATTAAATTAATTAACACACTTATTAATTAATACCTACCCGAGTCTACAATTCGACTCTAATTAAATTAATTAACACACCTATTAATTTAATACCGATCCGAGTCTGTGGTATGAATCTCATTTAATTAATTTATACATTAATTAATTAATACCCTTCCCGAGTCTAGAATCCGACTCTAAATTAATTAATCACAACATCAATTAATTTAATACTTTTCCGAGTCTACCTTCCGACTCTACCTTCATTAATTAACACATCCATTAATTTAATAACTTGGTGTCACTCAACCATTATCCCCGGACTCGCTCACTTGGCCCATAACTTAATATTTCCCGAGTCTATGTTTCTATCACAAGAAAACGCACAATAGGCATTCACAACCCAAGTAATCCTATAAAACAGTAGGTATTTACACAACCCAATTATTCATACTTGTACGTAATATATTTCTCTCTAATATTCACCGTACTCGTTTGCTTTACGAATTCATTTCACTTTCGTATTAATTCAAGTAATCACACAACTCTAAGGGTCCTAGTTACCCCTTGTTATATCAATTTAGTAGTTACCCTTGTTAACCCACTTACCTAACGAATTTAAGCTCGCTCACGCTTTTTCGTAATTATATTTTTATCATCTCGAATTAGAGTACGTCACAATCAAGCCTATGAATCTCCACTTTAACTCTATCATAAAATTAAATTCCAACACTCAATCATAGACCTACTTCCATATCATTATTCCATCAATATATTTCATCAAGGTCCCAAACACTTCCCCGATAAAATTTTAGACATTTGAGGTTTAAAAAAAAATCTGAAATTTTCTGGAAGATTAAACACCCTTTAGTAAAATTTCAATTTCTCCACATGCAGAACTCCGATTGACCTGATTCCAAGTTCATTGGATAGCTAAGGGAAATAAATTTCCAGTAATGTATGTTTCACACACTAATTCGAAGCACAACTCAAATCTCACACGTTTAAAGTCACGTCAAAATTCTGGCAGATTACTATATTGACAGATCAAACACCCTGTAGTAAAATGTTTATTACTCCATCTACAGAACTCCGATTGACCTCATTCCAAGTTCATTGGATAGATAAGGGAAATACCTTTCCATGCATGTATGGTTAACACTCTAATTCGAAGTACAACTCAAATGACATACGTTTAAAGTGGTATAAAAAATTCTGGCAGATTGACCTCTTGTGTTCATCAAATAAACCTTAAGTCATTCAAGATTCATGTTCTTCATCCAAGAACTCATAAGGATTCCATGTTAATCATTAAATATATTCAAATTTCATTTCATCTTTACTTAGGGATATATAATACACCTATTTCTTACTTTGAATCTCAGCTAAGTATTTCATTACCAAAACCCCATTTTGTACCCATTTATCCCTAAAACGAATTTTAGTTTACACATCACTAAAATATGAATTGGATATCACCATTTACACATTACCGCAAATTAACCACTTGCCTGAAATTATTCGTAGGGTTTGATTCCGTTGGTATAGAGAATGGTTGATGAAGAACACCCCTAATTAGTCCCTTAATTTGGCTCCAAAAGATCCCCCAATTGACTTCTGATTAGCTTCCTCTAATCCTCTCCCAAACCCTAGGTTTAGAATTTTCTGTCTGCCGTTCTTAATCTCTCAATTAGGTTGAAAACACTAAATCCCGTTTTTGGCCATCTGAACCTAATTAAAATGGCTCAACTCACCCCGTGTGGGCCCGGTTATGCCCAAAAATACCCCGAGACCCAATTACTATCCTCCGGTACTCTTTTCTGATTATCTCGACCCATACGGATGCAACCGCGCACTCGGAATTATCATCCGAAATATTTTTTGTCATTTCCAAATTACGACCTCAAAATACGACACACGAGATTTCGAACCATTAAACTTAAAAATCGCCAATTATAAATAATTCAGCTCACTCAAATAAATTCTCCAAGTCATGAATTTAAGATTTTCCAATTTAAATATTTTTATTACTCCCAAAAATAATTAAATATTAAATCCTCAAAATTACGGGGTGTTACACTTTGGTATTTTGATTATTTATTTTTGAGTGTATTTGGAACATAAAAAAAAATTTATTCGCCTTTTGAGTCGTTTTTAGAAAAATATTTAAAAACGCAAAAAGATTTTGTTTGCATTTGTTTAGCTGGTTTTACACATTTTATGTGGCATATTGGTGTGTTTTAATCCCATTCTTTCATATTTTTCACGTGGCTTGAATATTAAAGTATAGTTTACAATGCTTTGGATTAATTTTTAATCATGCTTGGATGGAGTTGTTGGAATTTGGTTTTGCTTAGTGGATTCATCTAAGTATATGCCTCCGCACACTTACACAAGCTTTTTTGGATTTTAACTATTTTTGTTCATGAGTTAAGTTATGACACCCCGTCCAATTAAATACCGGGTGATCAGTCCTTTATTAAATTAAAATGGAATATCCGGTTGGTGTATTCTTAGCATCACTATCGAAAAATATTTACCTTATTAATCGCCTAATAATTAATCAAGCTAGTGTCAAAACTTTTAATCCATTAATTAATTTTCAGCAATTTAAACCATTCACCACATTCACCATTCTCATGAATAAATATAATACTGATTAAGAAATTATCTGACTGAATAAATAAGACTGGAATAAAGGTCCCAGCTCAAACGTCTCAAATACAATAATCCATAAATAAACTGAATCACATCAAACTAAATAAAGGAGTACAATAGCTCTCTGAAACAAATGATAGCTGAGAATGGGCAACATGCCCTAACTGAAATAACTAGATTAGTAACTGAATGAATAATAGTGGAGGTGTATAATACGAGGGTCTACAACTCCCACAATAATCGCAACACGTCAAATCATCTGATAGTCTATGTCTGACATACCTGTGTCTGAACACCTAAAATAGTTTGCATAATGGAAAATAGATTTGCAAGAAACGGGTCAGAGCCGTAGTGAAAATAGTTTTAAAATTTTTAGAAAGTATTTAAAATTAAAAGCAGATATTATATACATGTTAGTTATGCGGTTTTATCTTGAGAAATCTCACCCCTCAACTAGTGTGCACGCCTAACGTACTGCTAAACCATTCTAGTTACTGTTTTCATTCCTAACTAGTTCAAGCTCATTAATCTTCACATCTATTATCTCATAATAGCTACCCGTATTTCCCACGTAATATGTTAATGAATATTTTCATATATTTTATCTCGACTGAGAGAGTTTTCACATTCGAAGTTGAGTGTTAACGTACTTAAGTTATTTTAGATTTCACCATCCATCTTATCTACTAAGTTCACATAGTAGAACATATCAGAAGTATATATATATTCATCACTCTATCACATATATATATATACTAATACAACACCTCTAGACTAAGCTGTGGTGCATGCATACTCTGCTATCATGTCCTGGTACATCTCGCACTGTATAAAGGACTATTGGTTCGGTATCTCCCTCGAACCATAAATATAAATCACATATATTGGAGGCGAACACAGTCCCCAGCCAAATGGGTTACACACATACCTACGCTCCCATTCAACCTTCGAACTATCATAATCTCATATAGTATGTTTCCAAGGTTCAATGTTCTAGGTACAAGTCTAAAATCCCCCTGAATGGGATCATCAGGATAAGACCGTCCACGACATGAAACCTCCCATCGATAGCAAGCATTGTAGTTATGTCATACACATAAAGATCATACAGTAAACATACACACAACCTATATATTTATATCATTGATATAGTTATACACACATCCCATATCATAAGACTCATACGTAGTATATTTATATCTCGAATATCCCACGTATTATTATATTACAACTTTTCTTCTCATCGTACGCTCCCGAGTATCTCTCACCACTTGAAGTGTATCCTTTATTTTATACATAATATCAGTAGGTGACTCACTCACATCCTACTGGTCTAAGTCATTGGTTTCCTCGAATTCTCGCGACCCGAATTATTCACACAAGTATGTATTTCTCTATATTAAGCCTAATTAATTTTAGTCCTTATTTCCTCCTCATAGGAACAAGCCAGAAGCCCCATTTAGGTCTATTGGTACTTCAATATAAGTCCCATTATATTTAAAATTAAATTCATCCAAAGAATCCCGAACGATTTCCAAATATTCTAAACAAAAAGGGAAAAGGTAGCCAAAACTGGGTAGCCGAATCGATTCGGCTATGGTCCAAATCGATTCGCCTTGCCGAATCAATTCGTCTACAGACCGAATCGATTCGCCCCTACACGTATCGAATTTTATCATTTCTCAGGCTATGGGTTTTATCCATAATCATCACCAAAGCCTCCATTGGATCATCCAAAACTCCTAAACAATTATACTATATGTTATACCAACCTAAATACATGAAACCTAACGTACAAGAATCATAAATTCATGACGGGGCATCAAATATCGGGACTAATTAAAGATAATTTCATAAAAATCCTAGTTTCTTAATTCCTCTTCAAGAACTTTGAATAACCCGAATTTCTTACCAATTTAAATCTCTTTAAGTCATAAATTCCATTCTACATGCAATATAGAGTTATACCTAACATGGTTCTGCTTCAACATCATCAAATTCACTTTCCAATTCAACCCAATTTCAATATAATTATGTGAAGAATGTTCCTACACTAACATGAATATATTATCTACTCAAAATTGAGCAAGTTTAAACACTTGCCTTTCTATATAGGTTTGATCCATTGAAGAAGATGGGTCTATTGGTATTTCTTCCTTTTCGATCTACAATGCGGTGGTGGTGACGGTGCAAGAAGGTGTAGGATTAGTGGTTCTAGCCTTTGGAACTCCTATCATCTTCTCTTTGTTTCTCACGTAACTAACCTTAACCCCCTTCTCTAATCAGATATACTAAAATTTAAAAATTCGTAGGTATTATTTCCCCCAAAATACAAATGACCAAAATGTCATCCCGGGATGCCGGTTTGGCCTAAAACTGTCCTGGGACCCAAAATAAATCCCTGGGTAGACTTTTCTGACTATCTTGGCCCTTCCGGACACTTTGGCGCACTCAAAATGATCATTTGGGTGACTTAAAAATTAATTACTTTCTATCTCATTGAATTGAGTTTCGACACGACTGACACGCGTGTCTCGACTTAATTACTGTAACTGTCGTATTTTTCACTCGGGATAATTTTAATAAATTCATAATCATATATTACTTTCTTACTAAGTAATATTCAACATAATTCACATCAATAAATACTAACCCGTATCTCACTAGTTAATATTTATTTTAATTCGAATTAATTATCAATTAATTTCCCATATTTAATTTTAACTAATCCCACATTTAAAAATCATTGGAAAAAATATGGGGTGTTACATACTTCCCCCTTATAATGGAATTTTGTCCCGAAATTTGGAAAATAAAAGTATACCAGGTAAGGAAAACTCTAGATATTTTTCGTGCATCTCATCCTCGTCCTCCCAAGTAGACTCCTCAATATTATGGTGCTCCCACTGGACACGCACAAGTGGAACTACCTTCGACCTCAATATCCTCTCGCTATGGTCTAAGATAGTCATCGCTCTCACCTCATACGAACTATCAGGCGGTAAGTCAATCTCCTCCAACACAATATGAGTGTAAGCCAACTCATCCCTAAAATACCATCTCAGTAAAGAAATATGGAACACATCATGAATACGATGCAAATACTCTGACAACCAAAGTCTATACACTACTAGTCCAATATTCTTGATGATAAGAAATGGACCCACGTACCTCGATGCCAACTTTCCTTCTTCCCAAATATCATTATCCCCCTCATAGGAGATACTCGTAGTAACACTTGATCCCCCACATCAAACTGTTAAAAGAATCTCTTGGAATTGGCGTAGCTTTTCTGTCTGTCCTGAGCTACCCGTATATGATCCCGAATCATCTCAATCCTGGACATAGTGTCCTAAATCAACTCTGGACTGAGTAGGTTGTTATCCCCCACCTCTATCCAACAAGCATGAGAATGACAAGGCCTACCATACAACGCCTCAAATGGAGCCATACCAATAGTAAACTGATGGGAGTTATTGTATGCAAACTCCACCAATGGAAGATACTGCTCCTATCCTCCCCTAAAATCAAGGACACACATACGTAACATATCCCCTTTCATTATATTCATCTTCTTGGTCTTCCCATCAGTTTGCGGGTAATAGGTTGTACGTAATCGCAACTCCGTACCCATGATCTTCTGGGAACTCTATCAAAAGTGAGACACAGTCGGACGACATCCAGTGGCACCCCATGAAATCTTGCTATCTCAGTTATGTTATTCTATTATTCCCGTTATATCTCTACTAACGGTATCCTTTAGCCCGACGGTCTTCCCCTACCATCCCATCTAGTGTCTAATTTTCTTTAGTCATCACATATAAAAATACTTCATCATTAATCTACCAATTTGCCTTGGTGTCTACACAACACTTTGCGATTTCGTTCCCTTTTTGTCATTATTATAAGCCACTCTACTCACGGCTAACGTATTCCCTCTACTAGGGAAACCCTAACACCCCCATGTGTCAACTCCCTTATTCATTTGCTCTTATTACACATATATTTCCACATATTTATAAAGTTTGGAACATTACATTATACCCAATAACCTTTCACTAATGGTACGCTTTAGTCCGGCTGTTTATACTCCACCATTCAAAATAGTGATCATTTTATTCATGGAAAAAATCTGCAATCATGCCCGACTATTCACCTCCAACCTTTACGTTTTTAGTTGGTTCTGACATAACTCATGTCATATTACCCTTCTACATAGAGTAGCTCCTCATTATTCCCGAGAATCTAAAATGCACATTTCGTTTACTTTTCAACACTACAATCACTCTTTTCCATCTACTCTTCGATTTCTGATGACTCGCCTCGCCTTTCTCTCAATGACACTACATTCTCTTTGTATCATTTTACTTCAGTTTTAATTTTCTCATGCATCTATGCTTTTTTGATAACTTTCTATGTTTACTGCTCGTGAATGATATTGTAAATCTCAACTAATTAGGGTGCCCATACACCATATGTCTCATGCATTGCAGCACAATTCCACTAAACATAATAGTCTTGTGTTAAATTAATTTTCTCTTACTTAGCATGACCATATACTAAGGTTATACTCGATTACCCTAATAATCGCAACTTAATTATTCTCTAGGTTGCCTCACCGATATATTCATGGTGTAAACATTCTACACTGGTCTTCACACCGGTATTATTCGGCTCTACCGACCTTAAATGGTAATCTAACTATCATCTCCCAGTTATATTCACATATACATACAATAACTAGGGTAATAAACTCATATCCTAAAGACCAAACTTCCCTCAACTTCCAACGTTCGCTAGTATCATGCGTGGGATGTTTCGCAAAGCGAAATCCAAATAAGGAACCCGATGATACACTACTCTCTAACATTGTTAGTCGTCGAGATCTATTAAGTCTCCAATACATAATATGTACCCCCAAAGTCCCGTCTTCTGATATAAAAAGTCTACTCGATCACTCTCATGTCACCAAAGATGACACACAACATGACGCTCTCATTATCACATGTTCTCACATTATATAAATATCGAGCTACATCTATTCGCTCGACAAAGAACACACCGCACCCTGAATCACATCAGTAAACATCCCTATGCACCGGGATCATATATAACAAGACAACATACTCACTGAAGTCTATGATACAATAAAATTTATATGTATAGGATCAATCCTCTTTCAGGTGATACCTCGCAAAAACAATATAAATTAACCCGAAATAATGATTATGATAGTTTTATCACACAATTTACTACCGTTCAAACCCTCAGTATCCAGTCACTACATGACATAATACAAATACTTTATCCTCTCATAACACTCAAAGGAGAAAAAATGTTACATAATATAAAATTTTCTCTTAGTGTCCACACCTACTCCTCCCTACAAGTGATACAAAAAAGTCCCGCTACCCAATGGTAATTATATAAATAATTAGGCTGATACCGACAGTACACCCACTAAACCCGACTGACACTCGAGTTTTAGTGTTACCAATCATATATTGTGACGTACCCATGTCTCCCAATCCTAATCCCATTCTTATATGGATAAAACAAAGATTCTATCTCCTTTTGTAATCTACCTTGCCTAGTCAACGGGTCCCTGAGCATCACTCTCATACCGGAACTGACCCCTGACTTACTGTAATGGTTATATATTTAGGATCTTATCCTATAATTTCCCCTACCTCACTTTGTCAACCCTTCCTAATGTGGTCCCTCTTTTCAAAATTGTAACAACTACCAGAGAAACTCTCCTAACTCTGGCCCTAGCCCTGCTGGCCTCCATCACCATTTCCTCAGCCCTAACAACCCTGAGGAGTGGGGATGTTGTTGTTGCTATTGAGGAACCTACTAGTCATGCCTGATCTCACCACTCTTGAGTTTGTAACCTTTGTACTTAAATTTCTTAGTCTGATTCTCCTGTTGGAAGTCTCGTTCCTGCTGCTATTTTATCCTACTGAAAACATTCCCATTTACCTTCCCACTCTAACTGGTCTCACTTTCTTATTATAGATAAGTTTAATAAAGGTTGTCGTACTCTCCACACTTAGGACACCTTTTTGTGCCATTCTTTTGTCTATGGCCTCACTAGCCAAGTTTGGGTATCCTTCCCTCAAACTGAGTAGTTTTGGCCTCGATTGCTACCCTCGTTGTTCCTTGGGCTCTACTAACCCTATGGAACTCGTTGTTGGTCTTGGAGGCCCTAACTAAATCCACCGTCATTTGGTAGGAGTTTAATTAATCCGAATCATTTAAATGGGTTCCCTACTGGGTACACCCTCCCATGGTGCTTCACTATCACCATCCAATCTAGTGTTTCTCTTCAACAAGATTCTCCAAACCTCTTGGATCCCTTCTCATGGAAGCATTGTTATCAACTTGTAAACGTACTACTTTGACGACATTGACACTAGTCATTCTAATTAGATTCCTCATCTACTCTTGTAAAATCTCATCACGAGTCCATTATCAACTTACGGGCCCTCTAATATTCTCTGTACCCCCTTCGTCAGGTACTAAGTTTGCTAAACAGGGTAACTCCTCCACGATTGTTCTCTATCTTGCCCACTTGTGAATAGTTTCAAAACTCAATTTGCATCTCTGTCCGAACAGCAGATGGAAGATCCGATGATCAAATCGCACCCAAATCTCTCATTATTAATTTATTTATCAATGGTTCTATGGAAAACTCCCATAATTACTACTCTGCTCCTCTAAGAAAAAAAAATAATTTCATTTGAAATTTACTCCTGGGCATCGTTGCCCTCCACCCTATACAATTGACTTTGAATTATCCTTCCATTGGCCCATCAAGCTTCCTCTTTTCCCAGAATTCTTACATGTGACACTTCGAAATAGTCCATTTGCCTCTCCCCATACCTACTACGCTGGGTGAGTCTGAGTTTTACCACCTATTGATACCAAAAATTATCCTATTATGTGAATTAATCAGAAATGGACATGTGTTATCCATAGTGGCATTAATCCTTGTCAGCATGGCCTATTTATCAGAATAAATCCAAAAATGCCGACCAACAGTGCAAGAATGCTGACCAACACCAGGAAGACGAACCAACACCATGAAGACCTACCAACATGGGGTTATCAATCGTCATTAGTTGTATACATTATGAACGTTGTACAAATGTTAATGTATACGCTATAAAGGCATTCCATTCTTTAATATTACACTTCTAGTACACCTTCAGGGGCTATAAATACATTGTAATCCCTACAGACATAGGACATGAAAGAAGAGACCATTGGCAAACACAAGGTAATATACACCGGTGAACGTAGCCTTTTTCCTTTGAGTCGAACCACTTTAAAAAAATATGTTGCCTTTTATTTATTTATTAATATGTTGATGCAAAAAATTGTGTCTCTTATTTACTTATTTATCGGTGATCAAATAATTAGAGACAGTCTAGTTTTTTTCATCAACAGATTGGCGCCGTTTGTGGGAACGTGTTTCTAACCATTTTCACCCATTCATTCATTCAAATGGATGATATTCTTGAATCAAGCCTCAGAAATGATGGCATTCTGCATATTCCGTTTGCCCCACTAACTCCCAATGATTTGACTAGAATTCTGACAAGTCTCACGAGGGGACAAGAAGTTATGCAAGATACCATAAGGCAGTTAGCATAAACCTTTCAAGCCAGATCACCTTCCTTACCTGCTCATGGAAATATGCCACCTCTTCCTCAAGAAGCAATAGGCATAGTCAATATAGGATTACTCCAGATATCTCTTATCTCCTAGGAGTAAGTTCTTCTCTCAGAACATCAGAGCCCTATGATGATCAGTCTTTTACTCCTGAAAGATTGAGTGCCTTAGAAAGGCTTAGTCGAGCATATCCTTTTGACCATTTGGGACCCAGCCCAGGGAATTATCGAGGAATTTTTTATGACCAACCGATCAAAGGGAATGCTCAGCCCAATCTCGATCAGATGCTCGATGAACTTCCTGCATCGAACAACAATCACAGGAAGAAAGTTTAGCATAAATAGTTGGTAGGAATGAAAAAGTTGTATCACACAAATTCGATTATGGAAATAATGCATGGAAGGGCTCCATCTAATGCTTGGAGGATAGATTTAGAGAAATGTCTAAAGCCAAGAACCCATTCTAAAGAAGCTTTGTGAAAGGATCTCCTTTCATACAAGTTATTGTGGATTTTCCCACACCTTCAAAGTTTAAAGCTCCTATGGTTACACCCAAATATGATGGAAAGACTGACCATGTCCTTCATATCAAGAAATACCAGGCAGCAGCTGACATATATGCCATCCCCGATGAGATGAGATGAGGTCACACGATAGATCTTTTTATTGCTCTACAAAATGAAATTAAAATTCTCATCTGAATAGGCAAATTAAACTAGTTTCTTGATCGGAAGAACAACGAAGAAGATCAGCAAAGCTCAAAATTATTTTGCAAGCCTAGAGACGAGAAAAAAAGGACACGTGAAGATAACCAGGAGGATGATCCCGGCCTACCCAAGAAGCCTAAGTAACCAGAACGTGAGGTATTCATGCTCATATTTGGTTCTTTTGATTGTCAAATGATTACAGACAGTGATGCGGGAGGAGGAGATCATACATCAGAAATGAAGGTTTACCTCAATGAGGCACAAGCTTGTTCCTATATATAGAGAATCAATCTAGCTGAAGAAGATCGATCGAGAAAGTCAACAAAGATAAGATAGTGATCGATTTCTCTAAAAATGATCTCTCAGGAGTATTGCACCCCCATGATGATCCTCTAGTAATAAAAGTTAGAAAGCAGGATATAATTATTTCCAGAGTACTAATTGATAATGGTACCTTGACAGATATTATGTTCTATCCTTACTTTGAAAGTCCAGATTTTAAGCTTAGCCAATTGGAGCCCTACTATAAACCTTTAATAGATTTTTCTGGTGAGAAAGTATTCCCTCTGGGAACAATTAAGGTGGAGATGTTGATCAGCACTTGGCCAGCCAGCCGAATAAAGAAAATCTGTTTCTTTATAATGGATAAAAATGTTCATTCGTCATATAACATGATTATTGGAAGAGTAAGGTTGACAAAGTTTGAAGTCGTACCATCTACAGTCCATCAATATTTGAAGTTCCTGACCAACTTTGGGGTAGGCATTATAAAGATCGACCAAAAAGTAGCTCGGGAATGCTACTACTCATCTGGCGAGCAAGAAGATCTAAAAGAAATAAAGAAGAAAACCACGACTTACAAAGTGGACACCTCTGAACCTAATGAAGAATTTTAGGTTGAAACCTTATATTCAAGGGAGGAAACAGAATTGGTGAAGGGACGAATAGTAGAAGAAACAAAAAGAATTGTGTTGCATGATGACAAGCCAGAATGCACCATTTAAATAGGAGCAACGCTAGATCCTGTTCTTAAACAGGAACTAATGGAATTCCTTAGACAGAAAAAGCCTGTGTTCGCATGGAGTTACGAAGATATGCTAGGGATTGATCTTAATTTTCTTTTCCATGAACTCAATGTTAATAAAGAGGCTAAACCTGTAAAGCAGAGGTGAAGAGTGTTCAACCCCGAGAAGAACCAAGCAATATAGGAAATAGTTGAAAAGATTCAAAAAGATGTTTTTATCATTGAAGTAAAGTATCCAGATTGGTTTGATAATGTAGTGATGGTAAAAAAAAGAATAATAAGTGGAGTAAGTGAGTAGACATCACAGATTTGAACAAAGCATGCCTAAAGGATCATTTTCCTTTACCACGAATTGATTATCTTGTGGGTGCCACATCGGGACATGAACTATTCAGTTTCATGGATGCCTATTTTGGTTATAACTAGATCAAAATGAAGCCTGAAGATAGGGAGAGCACTTCCTTCATTACACCCAAAGGAACTTACTGCTATAATGTTATGCTATTTGGTTTGAAAAATGCAGGTTTAACTTATAAGAGATTGGTGAATAAAGTCTTTGAGGAGAAAATAGGCAAAAACACCGAAGTTTATGTGGATGATATGCTGACAAAGAGAAAAGGAGCGTCTGATCATATTGCCAACCTCAGCTAAACTTTTGACCAACTGGAGAAACACCAGATGAGACTAAACCCGACCAAGTGCATGTTTTGAGTATAGGAAGGAATGTTCCTCGGGTACATAGTAAACCAAAGGGGATTTAAAGTAAACCAATATAAGATCAAGGCACTGATTGCGATGCAGTCCCATACTTGCAAGAATGATGTACAAAGGCTAATTAGGTGTGTAGCAGCCCTGAATAGATTTATGTCCCGAGCTACTGATAGGTTCCTACCATTCTTTAAAGTGATGAGAAAAAGTTTTAAATGGAATGATGAGTGCGAACAAGGAGTTGAAAAAAATACTTGGGGTCACCTCCCCTACTTTCTCGATTAATTCTAGGGGAAAGATTGTACTTGTACTTAGCTATTTTTAAATCAGCTGTAAGTTTTGCTTTAATCTGAGAAGAAAATAGAGTTCAAAAACCAGTCTACTACACTAGTAAAGCTTTTTGAGGAGCAAAAATCTGATACCCACGATTGGAGAAGTTGGCATTGGCACTGATTGAGGCATCCAGATGGATGAATCCCTATTTTCAAGCCCACACAATTGTAGTATTCAATGATATGCCACTAAGGCAAGCTTTGTACAAACCAGAGAAGTTTGACAGATTAATGTACTGGGCAGTAAAATTGGGGGAATATGATTTATTTATGAACCAAGATCTTCTTTAAAAGGTCAAGACGTTGCAGATTTTATTACAGACTTCACTTGTCCCGATGTTCCAGAGCAACAAGATGGGCAGAAAGAACAAGAATCAGGAGAAGATGCTGTAAGCAATCAATCCCCCGAGAAACCTTCATTAGAAGAAAGGTCAGAAGAAATCACTGCCGACCTACATGATTACTCTTCTAGAGCTCAGGAGATGTCAGGGAAGTATGAGGAAGCACGGAAAAAAAAATCCATTATAGGAGCTTGATAGACCAAGCGTTTGATAATAATATCCCAACATGGAACCTATATGTTGATGGGTCATCTTACGCAATCGGAAGTGGAGAAGGTATCATACTTAATATTTTGAATGGAATAGACGTTGAATATGCTTTTTGATTCCAATTCTAGGCCTCAAATAATGAAGAAAAATATAAAGTTATCATAGTGGGCTTGGATTTGGCCCAATCACTGAATATCGAGCAAGTTGTGTCGCACAGTAGTGGTGAATCAAATATTGAGCTTGTATGGAGCTAAAGGAGAATTGATGACCAGGTATTTAGCGAAATAATTGAAAGTAATAGCAATATTGTCTGCAATTCGCATGTGCAGAATTTTAAAACTGGATAATGCTCGAGCAGATGCACTTGCTCGGTTCACTTCAGCAACCAGAATTGAACTCCGATGAACTATTCCTATCGAACTTCTAGCAAATAGGATTATATGAAGACCTGATGATTAATTTTATAACAGTAGGCATGGGACCATCTTAGATGGATCCCATCAGATGTTATATTGAAGAAGGAACTCTGCAGCACACATAATTGAGGCTAAAAAGTTGAAATATAAAGATGTCAGATATATGCTAGATAAATAAGTGTTATACAGGATAGGACTGAAAGTTAACTTGCAGCGTTGCATTCACCCATTAGAGGATCCAAACTTGATTCTGGAGGTCCATGAAGGTTCTTTTAGAGCCCACATAGCAGGAAGAACACTACTGCAGCGAATCAGTACACAGGGATACTATTGGCCTATAATGCGAGTAGATTGTGTAGCCTTACAAGAAAATGTGACCAGTGCCAGAGGTATTCTAACATTTACAAAATTCTGTAGGCTATGCTAACCCCAATCACATCACCTTGGTCATTCTTCATATGGGTCATAGACTTGGTCAGACCATTGCCGACCACTTGAGAAGATTCAAGTACTTAGTTGTTACTGTGTACTAGTTTACGATGTTGGTTGAGGCTGAACCATTTATAGACATGCCTTATGAGAAGGTCTACCATTTTATTTGGAAGAATATCATCTGTAGGTATGGTCTTCCCTATGCCTTTATCACTAACCATGGAACACAATTTGACAATGATGAATTTGTTGCCTACTCTGTCCAATCTAATATCTAAAAGCTACATTCGACTCCAGGTCATCCTCGAAGTAGTGGGAAAACTAAAGTTAAAATAGAACTCTTCTCAATGGGTTGAAAAAAAGACTTTATGATTCTAAGGAAATTAGATCAACGAGCTACATTCTTTTCTATGGGCATATTGAACAACCCCAAGGACTGCAACTGGAGAATACTTATACATGCTGGCATTTGGGACTGAAGTTGTAATACCTGCCGAATTAGGCCTTCTATCCTATAGAGTTTTGAACTTTAACTCTCATGTAAGCAATCTAATGCCAAAATTAGATTTGGCTATGTTGGGAGGATTATGTGAAGATGCAGCTTTGAGAAACACTACTTAACATCAATGAACAATAGGTTTCTACAACTAGAGAATGAAGCCGACCAACCTAAAGGAGGGATATTATGTGCTAAAAAAGGTTATCCAGAAGAACAACAGACTTGAGGCCAATTGGCTTGGATCATATCATATTTCAGCAAGTGACCGACCTGGGACATAAAAAATTGAGACTCTAGAGGGAGAAGAATTTAAGAATCCATGGCATGCCGAGCACTTTAGGAAGTACAACCAATGATGTAATCAATTGTACTCAGTTTAATTTCAATTTTCAATATCAACAAAATGATAATTCCTTCTATTTCTATTTTTGATTTTTTTTGGGGAGTATTAGTGCTATGCACTATAATATATATATATCAGGTTGCCAAAAAAACTTCAAAAGTTACACCACATTATTGTTCGCCACTCAGAATAAGTATAACCACATATTTGATATAAATGTTAGTCGGCTTAGGCAAGAAGTTACTCGGCATGAACATAAATTTATCGGCAGCAGATGAAAACCCAAGTACAGTAGGAGATTAAGTCATGAAGGAACTTGGTCAACAAAGATAAGGATAAAACAAAATCTTTATCCTACTGGGCCAAGTTAAGGAAGAACGTTGTGAAGATTCCTCAAGAGGAATGTAGATGAATATTCCACATATGCTTGGTCACACCATTGGTAACTAATGCAGAAAACCTAAAAATGTAGGTGCATTAGTAGAACCTACGGAGACACATGGGTAACTAGTGATGAATTTAGATTTTAATCTGAGTAAGCTAGTAGAACCTATGTATTCATTGATAATTAATGATTAAGTGTGTCAATAGAACTAATGAAAAAAAAAGATAATCACATTTAAAGATTGACAAGACAAATTGATTAAATATATTTCATTCATTTACTAATCATTACATGATTTTGTTCTTAATAGGATTACAGAAAATTATTCTAAGGGGGTTTTGCCTCAGCCTTAGAAACTGGCTCCATACCAACTGGAGGATCTTCTAGGGTGTAAGGAGAATTGATAAAATTAAAGTCTTGGAGCATCTTTCTATTGTTTCTTCTTGGTCTATCTAATAGATGATGAGGGCAAACAATTTCCAGCTCGTTGTGAAGTCCATAGTCCCCTAAATACTTGAAAATCAGCCATTAGGGAATTTTATTGACAGGAATCCAATTAACATCTAACTTAAAGGGATGATGTTCAAGGTCCAACAATATAGGATTATACCATTGACAGAAAGGACTATTTTGCTCTACCTTCAGTACTGTCAGGCAATTAGTCCAACCCCATTTATAACCTTCATTTTGGGCTTGTTTAAACCACTCATCAAAATACCCTAAAGCTTCATTTTACCCATCCATACGGATTTTCATAGGTTGCTTGTGGAATTGGAAGGTTAATCTATCACCTTGGTGTTACAACTTCTTTAGCACCCCATATTTGGCTTGTAACTGAGTAGACTGAGTAACAAGTTGCTCGGATTGTGTCTGAAGCTTCTGGGACATTTCACTAAGGGCTTGATTTTTGGATTTCAATTGAGCATCTTGATTTGTAAGAGTTTACTGTGTCCTTGCCTCATCTATTGTAGCTCAGCCAGGTCTAGTTCTTACTCAGGAAGATGAAGCAGATTTGGTCTTTTTTCGTGACTCCACTTCTTCCCTTAACTTGGCATTTTCAGCCTCCAAGAATGAAACCCCTTCATCATTAGCAGTAGCAATGGAAGAGGAATTATTCAATGCATTCAATTCATCCCTCAAGCTATTATTCTCCTCATCCACTAACTTAGCAATGGCCCTAGATTCTTCCACTTCATGATTAAGTAAAACCTCTTGTCTTCTAAAATGGGAAGCATATATCTCCAGTTTTTGCTCAAAACCCCATCCTTCACTTAAAGATTGATACTTTTTTTTCCGTAGTCATCATTCAAGAGGGCCTTGGATTCCTTATGATTCTCTTGCCGTTCCTCAATCATTTCAAATAAGCCATGTTATTGGATACTTCATGATCAATGAGGCATTTTAAATTAAGGTAGGCTTCCTTGGATTAATCTAAAGCATTTACCTCGAGAAACTTTGATACCTCTTCCTCGGTCAAAGACAAGTGACCATCTTTAAAGAGTTCATTACATCTTTGAAGTATCTTGATGTGAGTTATGGAGAATTATTCTAGTTTTCCCATAAACTATTAAAATTAAGAAAAGTTTCTAATCAATAATAGTATGTGAAGTAAGGAGAAAAGGCAAGCAAATTAGAAGTAAAAGTACGTTCCTTTCATTGATAAACTGTTGGGTACAAGTACATCAGCATAAAAGAAAAGAAAAATTACAACTGCAAAAGAAAAGAAAATAAAAAAACTGCTCAGAAAATTAGTCTACACCTTCTTCACATTTGAAGTAGACCCAGAAGGATTGGAGGTAGGAGTGGGCAAGGTATGATTACAACCAGCTGGGGGAGCAGAAGAGTCAAATGCAGCAACTTGGTGTTGATCGACATATTCCAGCCCCAAATTGGATTCACTTAATCCCCTATCATCTTTAATTTCCTCTTCCATGTTAGGAGGATATACTGGGTTATGTTTGAGGAATAGTTCAAATTCATGGGGAGTACCAACCTCCACTAAGGCTGCCGACCATCCATCCTTGAAGCATTTTTTTCTTTACAAATTCAATTTGTGTAAAAAAATCTCCAACGACCCTATCCAAACCTTTGTTGAAGTCAGATTCCCTAGACTTGGCTCTTTTATCCCTCTCTATAACAACATTGGCTTTTCTAGCATCCAAGTCTTTCTGCAGATAAACAACCTGCCCCCGAACAGCAGCAGCATCATCTTCAACAGCCTTTATTTTGGACTCCCACTTCTTCTTCTCATTAGACAATACTTATTGGGAGTTGAGCAAGGACTTCTACAATTCATCAAAGGCCTCCTCAACCTTGATTAAAGAAGAACGCATAATATCATCCTTCTCTGACATGTTGTTGAAGTCGACCAAGAACTGCAATAAAAAATAGAGCAAGTTAGTGTAAAGATTAGCAAAATAAATGAGTAAACATAAGAAGAGATGATAGTACTTACCATAGACAGTCTTTGAGAAGCCCTTTCAGAAATTAGTTATCTGAACCCTATGGTATGGCAATGTACTAGGCTTTATTAGTTGTCTGGACAAGCTAGTGGCAAAAGCCACTGGTGAGCGAGAAGTAGATAAATCAATCAACTCTTATTGGTCGGTGTTGAATGAAGACCCTTTTGTGAGCCTAGAAGGGAGCCCTCCTTTCAAACTCTTAAGATGTCTTTCATCAGCTTTCTTAGTTAGGAACTTCTTTCGAGCATCATCCTTATTAGATGGGAGCTTTTTCCCAGCATCCTCTTTGTTCTTAGCCCCATCAGCATCCTGCTTGGAGGAACCAATAGAAACAATATCACCTAAAATATTGGGATACTTCCTCTTCCCCATGGTAACAGCAAAGGTAAATCTAAGTCTAGAGATGAGAGGGAAGTAACAACAAGGTCACCACTACAATATGCAGTGTATGAGGATGTGGAGATGGGATCTTGATTAAGATTAATCAGAGGTGAAGGCACAGAAATAGTTGGGCGAGCAATGAAATAAGTTATGGTATTCTGGTACTACAATAAATATGAGGCTGATCTGGTATGCTCCTCCTCAATTTTCTTGTGAATGCCCCAAATGAACATCAACTCTATGAGATTGATATCACTCTCTTTGGGACACTTTCTTTGTCGATCAACTGCAATCAAAGTTAAAAAGGTATACATCAGTATTAGCATTTAGCAGAGTATACAAAGGAAAATAAATAAATAAATGCAACCTATCCCATTGCCACTTGGTGAGCACTTAGGCCCCTGATACTCAGCATTTCTAGTCATGGGACCATGTTGCCAATTTTTGACAATAATCTTGTTTGGAGTCAGGAAGATTAACAACTAAATCTTTATTTATAGCCCTAGTTTTCAAATAATATATGGTGTCACTTAAGACCCATTTGTAATAAAACATAATTTCTGGGATCCCAATATGGGTCCCATGGAACTGGTTTAACCTGTAAACTTCATTAACCACTCTCCAAGTGTTGGGGGCTATTTTAGCAGGAACGACATCAAAGTACTAAAAAAATTCAAGACAAAATGGGTTTGGGGGAAAAGTAAACCCACACTCAGGAATGAAAATGGAAGGTAACCAATTGCCCTCAGGCAAAAAAATAGATCAGTGGGAAGATTAGGAAGTTCCAACTATACCCACAAAGGGATATTCTATTCATTTATGAATTCTTCTAAAGAGGTTACAGAATAACCCATATTCGAAGAAGAAGAAGAAGAAGAAGAAGAAGAAGAAGAAGAAGAAGAAGACGAAAAAGGAAAGATAAATGATTCTTACAAGAATTTAAAGATTTAGTAAGAACTGAAGAACGGGAAAACAATCGGAGAACAAAGATAACAGTAAAAAACTCAGAAGATTTTGAGGTAAAAGACAACCGTGGCTTTTCCTGCCTCTTATAGGTTGTTTCAAAACTGGTGAAGGTAATGATTAAAGGAAGCATCGATTGAATTATTGGCGGTTAAAGCCAGAAAAGACACATTTGCCCAAAAATTATTCTTTAAAACTATGGATAATTACCAAAGTACCATACACATTATGAGCCGATAATCAAATCATTAACTTTACAATTATGGGAAGTCGGTATTCGACCAAGACTCGAAAATGTTGCCCGAGCAACTTTAAGAGCTAAATGTTCCATAATCTTGTAAAAACCTTAAGCATGAAATATTAGGGTCTTCTGTTTCTACCAAAAATTATCCTATTACGTGAATCAATAAAAAAATGGACATGTGTTATCCATCGTGGCATTAATCCTAGTCAACAAGACTTATTTATCAGAATAAATCCAAGAATGCCGACCAACAGTGCAAGAATGCCGACCAACACCATTAAGACCGACCAACAGGGGGTTATCAATCGTCATTAGTTATATACATTATTAAAGTTGTACATATGTAAATGTCTACGCTATAAAGGAATTCAATCCTTCAATATTCCACTTCTGGTACACCCTCAGGGGCTACAAATACATTGTAATCCCTACAGCCATGGGACACGAAACAAAAGACCACTAATAAACATAAGGAAATATACACTAGTGGACGTAGCCTTTTTCCTTTGATCCGAAACACTTTAAAAATCTTTTGTGTATTTTTTTTACTTATTTGTCTCTGATCAAATAATTAGAGATAGTCTTTTTTTTGCATCAACACCATCGTTATCTATGACAAGGTTTGGGGAGATACTGCCCCCGAGTGATTATCCTAATGCCATTTGCCGAAAAAATAGTTATGGTGACTTCCATCGCGATCACCGTTACCAGAATATCCCATGGCTTCTGCAGAGCCTTTCCTCCTATTGTCCTTCTAACAGCCCTTGCTAGTCATCCTATATCGTTCGGTGTACGAAGCCTAACCGAACTCTCATATAATCATATCACTAAATTTAATAGAATAAGAACGTAGGTCGCATACATAGAGGAATACAAGAATCCTATAATAAGGCTCTGTATCAAAGAACGCTAAGCTGAAACATGAAAAGCCGCACAGATCCTAAAAGACTCTAGAACCAGATGCTCTGATACCACTTGTGATACCCCACCTAATTAAATATCAGGTGATCAGTCCTTTATTAAATTAAAATGAAATATTCGGTTGGTTCATTCTTACCATCACTGTCGAAAAACATTTACGTTTTTAATCACCTAATAATTAATTAAGCTAGTGTCAAAACTTTTAATCCATTAATTAATTTCCAACAATTTAAACCATTCACCATTCTCATGAATAAAAATAATACTGAAAAAAGAAACCATCTGACTAAATAAATAAGACTGGAATAAATGTCCCAGTTCAAAAGTCTCAAATACTATAGTCCATAAATAAACTGAATCCAATCAAACTGAATAAAGGAGTACAATAGCTCTCTGAAATAAATGATATTTGAGAATGGGAAACATGACCTAACTGAAATAACTAGATCAGTAACTGAATGAATAATGATGGAGGTGTCTAATATGAGGGCCTATAACTCCCACAATATCTGCAATACGTCAAATCATCTGATAATCTACGCCTGGCGTCCCTATGGCTGGACACCTAAAATCATTTGCACAAGAACAAATAGATTTGCAAGAAACGGGTCAGAGCTTGAGTGAAAATAGTTTAAAACATTTGTTAAAGTATTTAAAACGCTTAAAAGAATATATTATATACATGTTAGTCAATAAATCTCACCTCTCAACTAGTGTGCATGCGTAACGTACTGCTAAACCATTATAGTTAGTGTTGTCATGCCTAACTAGTTCGATCTCATTATTCTTCAAATCTATTATCTCATAATAGATAACAATTTTTCCAACATAATACATTAATGAATATTTTCACATCTTTTATCTCGAGTGAGAGAGTTTTCACATTTAAAGTTAAGTGTTCACAGACTTAAGTTATTTTAGATTTCACCATCCATCTTATCTACTAAGTTCAAATAGTAGAACATATCACAAGTATATATATATATATGTACTAGTACGGCACCTCTAGACTTAGCTGTGGTGCATGCATACTCTGTTATCATATCCTGGTACATCTTGCACTATATAAAGGACCGTTGGTTCGGTATCTTCCTCGAACCATAAATACAAATCAACATATATTGGAGGCTAACATAGTCCCCAGCCCAATGGGTGATGAATATACCTACTCTCCCATTCAACCGTCGAACTATCATACTCTCAGATTGTACGTTTCCAATGTTTCTTGTTCTTGGTACTCATCAGGATAAGACCGTCCACGACGCAAAAACTCCCCCCGATAGCAAGCAGCGTAGGTATGTCATGCACATAAAGATCATACAATAGGAGTACACACAACCTATATATTTATATCATTGATACAGGTATACACACGTCCCATATCATAAGCCTCATACATAGTATATTTATATTCCGAATATCCTACGTATTAATATATTACAGTTTTACTTCTCATTGTACGCTCCCTAGTATCTCTTACCACTCGAAGTGTATCATTTATTTTATACATAATATCAATAGGTAACTCACTCACATCCTACTGATCTAAGGCAACGATTTCCTTAAATTCTCACGACCCAAATTATTCACACAATTATGTATTTCTCTCTTCTAAGACTAATTAAATTTAGTCCTTATTTCCTCCTCATAGGACGAGGACTAAAACTCCATCTAGGCCTACTAGTTCTTCAATATAATTCCCAATATATTTAAAATTAAATTCCACCAATGAATCCCAAATGATTTCCAAAGATTCTAAACAAAAAGAGAAAGGTGGCCAAAACTGGGCAACCGAATCGATTTGGCTCTACTCTGAATTGAATCGCCCCTACAGGTATCGAATTTATGCATTTATCAAGCTATGGGTTTCAACCATAAACATTACCAAAATATCCATTGGATCATCCCAAACTCCCAAAAAATTATACCAGATGTTATACCAACCTAAATACATGAGTTCTAACGTACAAGAATCATAAATTCATCATGGGGTATCAAATATTGGGACTAAGTCAAGATAATTTCATATAAACCCTAGTTTCTTAATTTCTCTTCAAGAACTTAGAACACCAAGATTTCTTACCAATTTAAATCTCCTTAAGTCATAAATTTTGTTCTACATGCAATATAGAGTTATACCTAACATGGCTTTGCTTCAACATCATCAAATTCACTTTCCAATTCAACCCAATTTCAACATAATTATAAGAAGAATGTTCATACCGTAACATAGATATATTATATAACCAAAATTTAGCAAGTCTAAAAACTTTTCTTTGTATATAGGTCTGATCCGTCGAAGAATATGTGTCTATTGGTGTTCCTTCCTTTTTGATCTACAATTCGGTGGTGGTGGCGGTGCAAGAAGGTGTAAGAATGGTGGTTCTAGCGTTTGGAACTCCTCTCATCTTCCTCCTATGGAGTCTCTGTGACTTCTCTTTGTTTCTCACGTAACTAACCCTAACCCCCTTCTCTAATAAGATATATTACACTTTGCAAATCTGTAGGTATTATTTCCCCAAATATACAAATGACCAAAAAGCCCTCCCAGGATGCCGGTTTGGCCTAAAATTGTACCGAGACACAAACTAAACCCCCGAGTAGACTTTTCTGATTATCTCGACCCTTCTATATACTTTGGCGCACTCAAAATGGCCATTTTTTATTACTTAAAATTCAATTATTTTCTATCTCATTAAATTGAGACCCGACATGACCGACACGCGCATCCCGACTTAATTATTGTAACTGTCATAATATTCACTCACGATAATTTTAATAAATTCGTAATCACATATTACTTTACTCACTAAGTAATATTCAATGTAGTTCACATAAATACATACTAACCCTTATCTCGCTAGTTAAGATTCATTTTAATTCGAATTAATTATCAATTAATTTTTCACATTTAATTTTAATTAATCCGACATTTAAAAATCATTAATAAAAATACGGGGTGTTACATAAGTGAGGTATTTTCCTATCAATATTGTCAATACATATCTTTAGATATGGAGGATTTGTGCATGTAAGAACCATTGTTGTGAGTTTTCTCTCAAATTTGAAAAATAAGAGTTTGTAATGGAAAGGACTATTAAGGGAGTAAATCTCCTTTGCATGAAAGGCTGCCATCGACAAGAGCCTCAGATAAACAAAGAGGCAAAATAAAAGAAAATATTTTCCAAGGACAAGTTTATAAATGATCATAAAAATTGGCATCTTCAAAAAGAACGAAGAACAAAATTGAATTTGTTAATTTTGAAGGTGGTATAAGTTGAACATCAATGGGTTTGAATAGTGAGTCCTAGTAAATCATTAATTTTCGATGTTGTGGATTTTAGAATCATCAATATTTTCTAGACTAGTGTGCATTGTATATGTTTGTCCATTATAAATTTACATACTTGTCACTTGAGGCTAAATCTAAGTTTGATAAGATAAAGCGATCAAATAGAACTCATTAGACTATCTTAAGTGGTCGGGACATACTTCTTTTATTTTCTAGTTCACTCACCTTCACTCCGTACCACATTTATGCCATACAAATGTGGAAATATATGCCTTTTGTGTGTCTTTTATGGTTTTTTATACCTATATATTCATATGCGCTCTTGCTATATGTTCGTTTATATATATTAGGTATTTTTTTTGTTTCGAGTCTTTGCGTTGTATTTAATCCATTTCCATCTTATTTTTTTGCATTTATATCATATGCTTCATATTCTTATAACATCGGTATCATATGTTTCATTGTTTGGATTGTTTGTACTTAAGTTGTCGTGCTTGTTTATCGTTACCATTTCACTTAACATCGCATGATATTTCTTGTTTCATTTACATTCATATGTATCACATTAAGGGGGATAAGTTGTTTATATTATGAACCTTTACCTTTGTCTATTTTCGAATAAAAAGGGGGAAAATCTAACCTAATAGGGATTAAGTATTTTTTAAAGGAGTGACGTTCGACTAAGGGGGATGATTAGTTTTTCATATGAGGATTATATATTTCTTATTATATTTCCATTTGAAATGTGTGTTAAGTGTGAAGGTTTCGCTATGGTTTGAAAAAGTTTTTGTAAGATCAAAACCATTCAAGAGTTTATGATGGTCAAGTGCCAGGGTTAGGATTGAGTCTTAGAGAGATCGGTGGTCTCATAGCTTTTTTTAGGGGGGGTGTCCAGGAATATCCAAAGGTGGGTATTTATAAAGGAAAATCTAACAACGAGTTAATTTGTAATATTTAATGTAAAATTTGTAATACTGGCTTTATTCCGTTTGGACAAAACTATTTAATTCATAGTTTGGGATTCGAGTCAGTTCGTCCTTCAAGTCTATGATGAGTATTAAAGACTGTGGTGAACAAGTAAAGTGACATCAAATTCATGCCATATTCTATGTCAAGTTTTTTCTTCGTTAATGAGACCTTAAGAAAGGTATTAATGAATACCATGTTTTATCTTTGGATTCATTTTGGGTGTTATTGTTTTTAAAATGATTATTAAAGCCATTTTTGAAAAAGTATTTTTCAAAGAAAATATTTTTTTGAAGTTGTTCGAATGAATTCATCTGTCGTTAAACAAATCCATGAGTTTCATTCAGACGAGTTCTTTATCGCATTCCAACAAGTTTGGGCCTCTCATTCAAACGACATTCAACTTGCTTTCGATCGAAAAGATTATGCTTGGAAGAATGTTCTCTTTTAAACCTCATTTGATCCCCCTTCAAATGAGTTTAGCTAAGTCATTCGAATGACATTGTTTTGGTTAGAATGAAATGGCTAATGTCATTCAAATGAACAAATGGGTTTCCTTCAAATGACTTGCCTAGGTATGTGTGCTGATTTTTTTTTGTGTTTCCAATAAATAAAGATTTTGGACTAACAGTTTTGAAAAGAGGGTTTGCAAAAACATTTTTCATAGACAAAACTAGAGTCTCTTAAACCATATTTAACACTAATATGTTTGATATC
Source organism: Sambucus nigra (assembly GCA_949130495.1). Classification (NCBI taxonomy): domain Eukaryota; kingdom Viridiplantae; phylum Streptophyta; class Magnoliopsida; order Dipsacales; family Adoxaceae; genus Sambucus; species Sambucus nigra. The sequence continues at coordinate 537,519,072 of OX422215.1, read as the reverse complement.
CAAGAATCTCCTTAATATGATTATTGGTGATCTCATGTGTCTTATACCAAGATTGTTTACTCTTCGTTTAGTACGCTAGTGTGGTGGATTCCATATTTGCATTGGGTGATAACTAGAACTACTCAAGAAGAATGTAAAATTGTTCGATACCGATACGTGGGAGGCACCTTCATTATTGATATTATTATAAGGCGTCCAATAATGGTTGTGAAGAATTCCATAAGAATCAAATAAGCGCATCAAGGCTTAAAGGCAACAAATATGTTAGTAAGTCTAATTTGTCCTTGTATGATACACGTAGCATAGTGGACTTGTGTGGCTAAGTCATCTGAGGTTATTCCCATTCTGGGTTTTCCTCATATATTATGGCATTATGGTTTATTGCTTTATTTTACTCTTGTTATATCACCTAGATTTATGCTTAGGGAAAGATAAAATTGGTTTAAGTTTTCACAATTGTAAGAGGGTAGTTGTACATGAGATTATGAATAACATGATATGGTGAGGCGTAATCCATTGAAATAGAAGTTATCTTCAAGGTTTCTAAGGTCTCAAGAGTAGTTAAAGATGAATACTGTCTATTTTTACTAACAATGGAGTCGTTATGATTACTATCTGAGAAGATAATGATTCTCTATAATTTACAAGAACAATAATATTAGAGAAAATGGATCAATTAGAAGTGATGGTTCTTGGGAGTGAAAAGAAAAGAACTTCAAATACCAAGGAGAGAGCAGTGGAGAGAGTAATTTCTGGTGCTATTTTGACAGAGTAATAGTTTTTCTATCTTGTGTTCTATGATTTAACCTTTCCCAAGGGATTTATTCATAGGAAAATATTAGAGTTGATCTGGAATGTGGGCGCCAAAATTATATTCCTTTGAGATAATATTTAAAATGTACTTTTTATTCCATTTTGTTGTCTGTTGTTCGTCCGCTCTGATAGACAACATCTGGAACACCCAAATTCAAAAAGAAAATATGTCGGGCATAGTGCCAAAAAACATGATTTGGTAAATATCTTTTCAAATGGTAATTTGGAAAATAATCTGTTAAAAGATTACACGCAGCCTTAGGGGAAACTCGTTAATAATAACTTTTAAAATAATTTATGAGAAACACCTTGGCTACTCACTTATGCATGAATGACCTCTTAGGTATCTTCTATTAGTATTCTCTCTTTCCTAAGGTATTGAAGTGTTTAGGACTTAGCTTTCCCAACAAAACCTGCCTCTCATCCACCAAATCAAAACTCCTTAGAGATCCTAACTGGCATGCTCGAGCCTTGCTCGCTCGATTAAGGATACCTGTGTTAGAAAGTAACAATGTTAGTAATTATTCTAATATATAGACAAGTTTATACATACTTGACTATTTACATAGCATGCCTCAATATTTTGTTTCTTCTCGCATATTTTCTTTCTTATCTTAGGGTTGTTCATTGAGCACCCCCTCTCTAAACTTGAGACTTATTTGATTAGGTGTATCTCATTTGGTCTTGGGTCCACACGTTGTAGCACCATCTCACCAAGTGATCTGTTTTGGTTAAATTTCCTCCTTTTGGTCTTGGTCTCACTCGTTGTGGTGCCCTCTCCCCAAATATTATATTTTTGCTTTCTTCTGTCGTTGGTCCACTCATTATGACCCCTCTCATAAAATGGTCATTTCGGCCTATTTGTGTTTCATCCCACTCACACGGCACCCCTTCTCCCTTTTGGGATGTTTTAGTTGAGACTGCCTTTGGTCATGTTTATATGGTATCCCCCTTATCTGTTCTTGCACCCACTCTTCTTGCACCCGCTCTCCCTATTGGCTTATTTGTAGGAAATTGAGTGGGTGCCCCTCTACATTAGCTCCCTTGTGAAAAAGTTATTTTGTTGGATATAATGAAGAGTTTGCACGAATAAGTCATTATCTTCTGGGAATTCTAGGAGTCTTTCTTCAAGTCAAATCATTACTTTTGTTGGGAATTTTATGCCCCTGACATGGCTGCCATATTAATGCACCTTTTAGTATTTTGAGGAGACACGTGGATATCTGGGAACACTCATTTTGTGATTTAGGTAATCATTTTTATTCTTTCTTGAGTCGTCAAGTGTCCATCCCTTTCAAGGTATAAATACCTATTTCGAAAAAGAATCAAACTCCACCTTTCATTTGCCTTATTGCTTTCCAAAATTTAGAGAGAGAAAAAATCTTGCTTCCCCAAGCCCTTCTTCCCCCACTATTCTTACTTCTTAAAACCTTTATTAATTCAATGGATTCTTCATCTGTCGTGTCGTTTGTTGCCATTGGTGAGATTATCATATATTCTTTGCCCATTTAGGTCACCATCTCCATGATTACTTCCATCGGAGCCACGGTTATGGCCTCCTCCATAGTTATTTCTACCACCGCCACCACTGTTGGGTCTAGTGGCATTAATCCTTCCACTAGTGGTACCACTTCTTTGACTAAGGTTCAAAAAGAGTACTTTGAGACCTACTCAAAGAGAGATTTTACCATGTACCATTTTACCCCTTACTTTGGCAATAAGGAAACCTTTATGCCTTTGATCGAGAGGTTTGAGTATGAATTTGTTGCCAAGATCAATGAGTAGCCACTTCTGGACTATATTGAATCTGTTGATACTACCATTCAATTGGCGGATAGTATTTTGCATGTGCGAGTGGATAGAGGTAACTTTCCCTTCTATAATATTAATATTGAAGTTTATGGTGGTTCCCCAGACGAGTGGGACCTTTGGGTAGACAATATTATAATTGTGATTACATATAAGGATGTTGTGGAGCAGCTTGGTCTGACTAGGACTCTCACCAGCTTAAAGACTTTTCCCATTGCTAAACACACCAACACTTTTAACCTTTTAGCCTCTCGTTTGAGTGTTGACTCCCATTCATTTGTTACCATCTAGGGTTAGTTTCCTATCATTCTTGAATACATTTATGAGTTAACATGTCTCCCTCTCTTGGGAAGTCATGTGTTTACTGAAGATTATCAATGATGATGTCGAGCGGGTCATGTGCGAGGTGCTCCAACATTCCTTGTCAGAATTTCCTCATTACATTGTAGCTAACAAGATAGGGGCCACCAAGCACTCTTTTGCTAAGTGAAAATGATATTGGTTCATAGACTTTAAGCCAACTCCAAAAAACAAGAGTTAGAGTAGGGAACCTAAGAGCTAGGATGGCCCAAAGATTGAATCCACAACCCACTTAGATGCATTCTTTGTAATTTTTTTAAGTAGATTTCTATTTCAGGGGAGGCTAAATTACTCCCCTCACGAATTGTTATTTCGCCTTACTGTTAGACTTGCTCGAGGGAGGAATGTGCCCATCGCAGTTCTTACTTTAGGATCCATGTATACCTAACTAGATAGTTACCATGTGGACATAGAACATTCACATGTTCATTTTGATGACAAATTTTGTTAACTCTTTTATTTTGATGGGATTCCTATTCGAGAGGTTCCAAACTTTGCCCCAAAGCCTCGCTCGGTGCATAGCTAGGCCACTCGTATTTCAAGGTGGCACAAAAAGTCCCCTAAGCTATCCATGGGTTCACTTATTGACAATATTAATGAGTTTTCTTTACTCCCCTACTCCAAACGAGTGGGCGGTGTCTTTTCTTGGGGTTTCTTCTTAGCATCTCTGGGTACCTTCCTTCATCCTATCGATGTGGAATCAGTTCCAGATTGCACCCACATATCGATTATGAAAATGGTTTCTCCTTGTATTCTTCCATCACTATCTAAATTTGGCCGAGGAGTGGAATTCTATCACTCAGAACGTGTGAAAAGGCAATTTGGTTATGACTAGGGTACTTATACCCCAAACTATCCTTCCAACCACTCACCAATAAAATTGTATTTAAAGGTATACACGAATTTCACGTTAAAGGGGATGCTCTAAAGGACTGAAAACTTTGGTAAATTCTTTATTCCCCCTCGTGATTGCATTCCCTCATTCATCTGTTCGTAGTGATCATTCAGCTCTTGTAACTTCTTTATTGTTAGAATCATGATGACACCATGATTTACTCCCCCTCCACCACTGGGAATTTTCCCAATGAGCAAGATCTCGTTAGGGCATTATAAGTTTCTTAAAACACTGGTTTCCATTATGTTTCTTTATTTTACTTCACTTGATCTTTTACAATCTTTCACTAACTCTAACTTTTCTTTATCTTGCTCTTGATCAAGTTTCTACTGTGAGAACGAGTGAACCATTGAAGGTGAGTGTTGCCCCCTTGTCTGCTTCTCCCCAAATTCGTCGAGCACCTTTCCTCCCTTAGAGGAACACAATTCTTATCTCCTGTCTAAGTCTTTCTAGAGAAGTTTTTCCCCCAAATTCTAAGATTTGTATCTTGTTTATTTACACATTTTTTTAACGTCTTTAACCTTCTCTGAGGATTGTTTTTCTACTTGCTTATCCTCCAGCTTTCCACCTTATTCCCCATTTCTACGAGGGGCTCCTCTATATCTACCCGCTCTGTGAAATTATTCATCAGTATTTTCTAAACATCTTAAGTCTTGCTACTTATGGCCTTGGACTTATTCTGGTGGACTGACTTGGATATGTTTTCCTCTTTAATAGGTGACTGTATCCCTCAGCTCATTTACCAGGCCTCATGCTTCCTCTTTGGCAAGCAATTATTCAGTTAGGCCTTCCATCACCATCTTTGCAAAGGTATTTTTCTTTTTTCATCATTTTTCCTTTATGTATATCATTGGTTTTGTTTACGACTAAAATCACTCTTTATTTACTATATCTGAACTTTATTTTGCAGGGCTCTATTTTAAGAGAACCCTCAACTAGTGGGGGAATACTTCTACCCATAGAGGTGATCATTCTTGGGTTGTCCCCCAGGAGGATTTCCATTCCTAGATTTTATCTCCCTATGGGCAATAGGCCATAGGTCCAGCGCCTTCCTTCTCAGCCTATTACAGTGTGGCTTCGAGTGGGCATGTGTCACATGTTTCTCTTTCAACTCAAGTACTTAGCTATATAGACTTGTCACTTTCTTACTTGGATTTTTTTTTAAATCTTTTTTGTTGGAAAGTTGGTACAAGCACTCCTACACCCCATGTGCTTGATTTAAGCCCCTCTCCCCCTTTTACGGTTTAGGTCATTGATTCTACTATTTTTGGTTTTCAACCACTTATTGCTATGTACATTACCTGAGTGGTGGCTTACTTCTTGCTTATCTATGTTTTAGACTAGCACCAGTACATCCTCGTCATCCGCTTCTGTAGCTAGTGTCCAAGAGAGCAGTTCACCTGTCATTCCATCTCAGGTATTTATTTTCATCTTTTAAGTTTTCTATACTTGTATTTTTGTCTTCATTTTTGAACATCATGGATCATAACTGTCTCCTTTTCTTCTCGGTGGTCCCTCGTAAGACCCTGCTTTTGTGGACCCACTCATAAGTATACCTGCTAGAACCTCCTTACCAAAAGACTCTCAAGTATTCACTATATTATACTTGGTATTTCACCCAACTTGCTTTCTTTACTTATGCAAGCTATTTTGGTGATATATTCTTTCTCTCTTTATTTTCGGGCTAGTGTTGTTGATGTCCCTTTACCTGTGGGACATCTTGTGAGACCTATTGAGGTGACTCCCTTGGTACTCATTTTAACATATCTTTTATTTATAGTTGCTTTTACTGTGCGAGCACTCACTAACACATCCCTGTTTCCTTATTTTCAGGTTAGTGCTACGAGTGTTCCAATGAGTGTGGAATAGCTTGGGAGCACTACTATGAGTGTGGTATTGTATTGTCATACCTTAACTACTCTATTATATTTTCTCCCTTTTTATTCATTATTTTGTTGTGCAATTACTCACCAAAACTCCCCTATTTTATTGTTCTCGGGTTAGTAAGGAAAGTGTTCCTTTATCCGTGGAACAATCTGTGAGTGTTATGGCGAGCACTCCTCAGGTATTATACTATCATACCCGGTTTAATTTTTCTTTTAATGTTTTTTAGAGTCTTGATTTTTTTACTGATCAAGTGCTTTACTAACATTATCTTGCTTCCCATTTACTAGGTCAACACAATGGGTCAAGGAGGACTTCACAGGCTATCCGGTAGCCCACTCATTCCTCTAGGCATAGGAGTAAGTTCTTTTTACACATTAACATATCTCTTAGTTAAGATTATTCAAGTTAGCTTTTACTTTCTCTTATTTCCTTCTCCATATCATTGTTTTCAGGAGCATGCGAGTGATCCTATCTCTGAGGCCACCCAATCTGATAGAGTTGTACAAGAGGAATTTAGCAAGGAGCTATCTTTACTTTTTTGTGAGCCTACTTCTATGAACACATGCTATGATAATATTGAAGTGGAGTCTCCTGAGGTCTTCAAAAGATATTTATGGCACGAGGAGTACCCATAGAGATTTAGGTAACACGAGCGAGAGTTCTTGGACTTGATTCTCGAACACCACCTAGAGACAATCACCTCCTAAAGTGTTCTCAACATTGACAACCTTACAATCCTCAACCTGAAAGATCTTGCCAACCATGTGCATAACTTCTTATCAGTTGCACCTACTGACCTCACTAGCACAGACACTCGCCTCTTATTAGTAGCCATCCATGACCTAGAGAGCTGCTACCACTTCAAGCTTGACTGGCTTGATGCTTCCATCCATCATCTCATCGCCCTTCCTTATAAGAAGTTGGTGAATGAATAGACATCTAAGTAGGTTAAGATCGAGCGGCATCATGCAGCAGCTACCAATCTTTATCAGCAGATCCATTTGTTGGAGGCAAAGTTGGCTGAAGTCTTGGTGACTTTAAGGACGACACTCGCTTATCCAGTCTAGAGGAGGAGTTCATTCAAAAAGCTACTCCTTCTTTTATTGATTTTCATTCTCGAGAGAACCTCTTGTTTCTTTTATCTAGTTGAAATTTTGTAAAGAGACTTCTCACTTTTTTTCTTCTGTAACTGCAAGGACTGCTCAATTTCGATTAAGTCCTTTATATTAATGAGAATAAGAACATTTTAACTATCTCTATTCTTCTCCTTGTTGTCTCTTTCTAGACTTTTATCTATTTATTGTGAACTGTTATTGCTCCCTTTTGCTGTGGGAGTACTTGCACATAATCGTGCCATGTCATCTGTTATAACTGCCCCATAATCTCTATGGTACGTATTATGTATTTCATTTATAACTAAACTTTAAATTTAGAAATGGGACTCTCAATATTTTCAAATAACCATGTTATTTAAATTAATAACTCATAGAAAAGGGCAATGTCTTACTTTTTCTTAAAACTTGTTCTCAAGATAAAATAAAAAACTGTGTACCCTGCATTTTGTTGGATACTTGAGATATTATAAGTGAAAGGAATTTTCTCATTATACTTTATCCTTGGGAGGTATATACCACCCAAGTATACAGAGAGAATTTCCTCAAATTCTAGACCCTCTCTTAAACTTCAAGAGTCAAAATCTATTATTCCCCCATGAAAACACATTTTTCGAATCTAAGCAAAATTAATATGGAAGAAAATCTAGGTGCATCCACCCACAATGTTAGTGAGTGAGTGCATGAGAGATGTTGAAAATAAACAATAAAATAAATCTCATGTATGACTAGTCAAAAGGAACTGTATTCATTCATTCATTTCTGTAAGGCAATATTCATCTTTGCTATTACAATAGTTTCTTGCTCAAATTTTCCTTTACTATAAAGGACCAACTGCTATAAAGTAAATAACTTAAATAAAAAAAATTGAGATACCTCAATCATAATACTTTTTCAGCCACTTGTAGTTGATGGTTTTGGGATCTGAGATCTAGAAATAGCTTGACTTTCCCACTCCTCGCACTATCAAGGCTCCTTCCCAGTTTGGCTTGAACTTTGATGTTGACACGCTTCCCAAATGATGAGTGTATTCTTATAAGACTAAATCTCCCACTTGGAACTATTTAGGCTTGACCAAATTTTTATAATCCCTAGATAGTTCTTGGTGTAGAGTTTGAAATTTTCCTTGGCCTTATCCCAGTGCTCATCCAGGGTTTCTAGTTTCACATGCTTAGGATAAGGTATGAGTCCATGGCTTAGAGCTACTCTGGTTGAAGGTATTACTAACCATAACGACAATACAACTTATGTCCCATAAACCAGAGTGAAAGGGGTAACCCCTATTGGCTTTCTTTTTGAAGTTCTATAAGCCCATAATACCATTGGTAATTTCTTATCCCATTCCCCTGGCAAGTCCTCCAGCATCTTCTTCAAGATAGTGATCAACGTCTTGTTCGTAGCCTCTGCTTGTCCATTCCCCTTATAATAGGAGATGGTTGAACTATAATGGATGATTTTGTACTTATCCGTGAGGAGGCCCATCTCCTTACACACAAATTGTTTCCCATTATTTGTGAGAATAACTTTCGTGATGCCAAACCTAAAAAATATATATTCTCGAATTAATTGCGTTACTACTTAAGTAATGGCCCTCCTCGAAGGGATCGCTTTTGCCCACTTAGTGTATAGCTCTATGGAAAAAATGATTAAGGATTTTTCATGAGGATCCGGACTAATCTTTCCAACCAGATTGAAAGCCTAAGTATGGAATGGGTAGGGGATGCTAAAATATTAATGCTTATTGAGGGGGCATGAACCATGTTACCATGCACTTGGAACGCTCTACACTTTTTCACGAAGCTAATAGAATCAACTTCTATTATTAGCCAGTAATACCCCAGTGTCATCAACTGATTGTACATATTAGCACCGCCCATATTGAAAGGTTAATAAGATTCCTTCAATACCTTCTCCCTGTCTCCCCTAACCAGCACCTTAGTGCCTTCTTGTTATATCCTTTCTTATAGAGCTTCCCTTCTACCAAGTAGAAATAGATAATCCTTTTCTTCAGATATATCTCATCCACTCTCTCAGCTGGAAATTCTCCATGTTTGAGGTATGCTATGTAGGGATTCCTCTAATTCTCAAAATTTTGTACAAAGTTATCTCCATCTGGTTAATCGAACTGTGTCTGGCACATTAAGCAGCCATGCTACAGACAAGCAACTATGTTCTTATAGTGGGCCAATAATACCCCCCATTGCATTTGCCAATAACGGGGAATATCAGTGTACCAATAATGCCTTTCATGCATTGCTGCCAGACTTTCTTTAGGTTCTTTATCTCCTATGCATCTAGCCAAAAATCCCCCTAAACTTTTCAAATATAATTTCCCTTAGAGCATGAGTTAGTTAACCAGCTCAGACATCTTCATTTTACAATCTCTTATTTCTTACTATTTCATGATCAGGCATCTCCAATCTTCTAACTCCTCACTTGGGAACAATGAATTTACTATTGTTGGCACTATTCTTCATTGAACTATGATGGTGGCCTCCTGCCCCTCCATCTCCAACTTTTGGGTTATCATCCCCAATGCATCCAGATGTTTGTTAATTGTTCACACATGACTTTCAATCTTCACTTCCAGAAACTAACTAATTTGCCTCTGAATAATTGATTTGTATGGGGATAGGTTGGCATATTTGAGTGAAAACTGTCCATTAACTTATTTGACAACCAAGTTAGGGTCCCCTCGTATGCATATCACTATAATTCCCCTCCTCAGTGCCTCCAATAGGCCCTGAATGAGAGCCTTATACTATGTCTCATTGTTGGAGCATTTAAAATCTAGCTTAAAGGAAAGAGTGACATTTTCCTTACCAATTATGAGGGTGATGTCAGCCCTCTCGTCCCTTATACGCAAGAGCTATCAAATTCCATCTTCCATTCTTCCATATCCTCTTTTAGATAGGCTTCAAATTTTTACCTGGCAATTCTTCACTAGGAGGCTCAAAATTTTTACTTGGGAAGTTGGTCAATAAATCAGCTACTCCCTGACTCCCGATGGCCTTCGGGACCACGCACTTCAATACGCATACAAATAATATTAAAAACCACCTAGCTTCTCTACCTACCAGGATGGTTCGTGTTAGTAGATATTTTATAGGATCATATTTGGTGATAATGTGCACATTGAATACAAGCAGATAGTGTCATAGTTTGTGTGCAATGAAAAATTAGGGCCAAACAATGCCCCTCTACACTTATGTATTTGGATTCTATGCATGAAATTACACGTCATAAATAGTACATGGGGTGCTTTATTACTTCACGTGGGCGATCAAAGCTCCTATGGATCGCTCAGTTGAAGTTAAATAAAGCAGTAAGGGTGCACCTACTTCTAGTGGTACCATTATCGAGGGGGAAGTCAATATTGCCTTTATCTTCTCAAACTCCCTCTTTTGTTTATCCCCTAAAACCCACTTAGTTTTTTTATTTCATGAGAGGTGAAACGGGGTGAGTGACCTCCATTAAAGATGTAATGAACCTTCTCAAGTAGGAAATTTTCCCCAAGAAGCTCTTGAGTTGTCTTTGTCTCTTCGACGATGTCATTATTAGAATTGTTATCTATTTCTATGCATCGACTTTCACCCCTTGCTTGTTTATAGCAAAGCCTAGAAATTTTCCTATAGTCACCCTGAAAGCACATTTAGAGGGGTTTATCCTTATCTTGTATTTCAACATCTCTCAAAGACACTTCTTAGATCCTACACATGTTTTCTCTCCTTCTTGGATTTCACCACCAACTCATCTACACAATATTCAAATATGTCATGAAATATTTCCATCCTCATACGCTGGTATGTGGCACCTGTATCTTTCAATCCAAAGGGCATGATCATATAAAGGAACTTTCCCAAAGGCTTTCTGAAAGCGATATTTTGGTCTTATACTAGATCCATTCAAATCTAATTATAGCCCACATATCCATCCATGAATCTATATATTTTATGGCTAGTTGTAGCATCTACGAAGCCTTCAATGATGGGTAGCGGGAATCCATCCTTTGAGCACGAACGATTTAGGTCTCTAAAATCTACACTGACCCGTATCTTATTCTTGTGCTTCTTTGCTAGGGGAACAAAACTTGAGATCCATATTGGGTGCTAGATAGGACTGATGAATCCTATTGTAAGTACTACACAACCTATGCTTTGATCATCAAACTTACTTAAGATTTGTAAGTCTAAATGGCTTGTCTCACCGAAAATGCCCTTGGAAAGACGTTCAGCATATGGGATTTTACTTCGAGATCTATCCCAAGCATCTTCTTGTATTTACATGCAAACAAATCTGTGAATTCTTTGAGTAAGCTGATGATATCTTCCTATTATATGGGACTCAAATATTTGGAAATGAAGATGGGTCACTTATCACCCCATTCTATTAATAAATTTCTTTCTACTAACTCTTGGAGTTTCTCTCATGGCCAATATTGCATACATTCTGGAGCTTCCTCTGTCTCCTTAACATGCTCAACTATATGGGACTCATCAACCACAAAACATTTGGGTGTCGGGTCAATGCTTTTATCCTAAAACACCGCTCGCATAGATCATTGTAAATGGTAGATAACTTTCCCATAGAGTAAAATGACCTTCTTGTAAGTTTGTTTTGGCCTTACCTCATCTTCAAATTTCCATTTTCCTTTCTCTTTTCTACCAGAAGGGGCCACACACTGCCCTAATCTCTTATGCACTGATTTTTTGAGTTGGACTCCTTTCATGGCCACATGGGGTTCCTTTACCCCTAGATAAAAAATCCCCTTTCTTCATCTAACTCAATATAAAATATTGTATCAACCAGGAGGGCTTTTTCTACTAAGAATGGTTTTTTAATAGCTTTGATCATAATGTTTGTTCTACGAATATTTGCCATCACAGATTGGTGGAATATCGATGACACAATCCCACATGTATGCATCCACACTCGCTCTATCAAAATTCGGTAGCTGGTGTTGGCATGGGCAGTGTGAAACTTGATGTGGTATGTGAAGTTTCCTAACTTAATACCCACATTTACATATTCGAGCGATTTTATCCCTGTGCTATCAAAGTTGGAGATCAAAAGTGACACTGAAAAAAATCTTCTTTTGGGAAATGCCAGTCTCATACAAGGTGATGATGTTAATCGACGATCACCCATCCAAAAATGCCTTTAGAAAGATAATTCCACTCATTAGGTATGTTACATATAAAGGATGATTGTGATAGTAGGGTACCTGTATGTCTTCCTCTGAGAACATTACTTCAGACGTGTATCTTTTGATCAACCTGCCTATAGGACCATGCCAAGTTAGTAAGAGATACCCTCATTGATAAACTTCTTCCACGGTCTTCTTTGTGATTACCGTACCAGTCTGTTCAAAGAACCATTTAAATTTTGGGCTCATCGTAATAGCTGCGCATTCTGAATCAAGTTCAACTTCATATGCTTGTTCATTGCACGCATATTCTGCTTTTAATGTCCCCTTTTATCAAAAGCGAGGACTACATCCACTCTTCCTCATGGGGGACTTACCCACTTGCCCCACTTGTTTCCTTTTTCTTCTCTAACCAAGTCAGGTAACCATTCTTCACATGCTACTTTATTGCTCCACCATTCTTTAGGTTCACAAGCTCCTTCTTCATCATACGCTAGCACCATATTTTTAGTACCATAGTGGTGAGCTGGTAAAGGATTTTCATTGACATCTACCACTAAAATTAGCAAAGTTCCATTAGCCACCTGCTCGCCAATTATTCTTTGCAAATAGTAGCAGTCATTGGTTCCATGATGGACTCTCTAGTGCAACTTACAGAACTTTGCATCTTCCTTATCTCCTATTACTGGTATCTGGCCATTAGAATTAGGACTTTCTAACCCTATGCATACTAATGTGCATTAACAATCCATAGCCTTCGCTACATTACAAGGCAACAGTAGTGGGACATCATCTCTAAACTTTCTCTTTTCCTAAGCACTATTGTTCTTAAACCTATAGCCCCCTCTTGCCTTTGGAGATCCCATTAACATAATTAATAACATGTCATCTAAAAACTTGAAACCTTCATGTTGTAAAAGTCACTTGTTCTCTTCACCCTTAGGCCCTAGGTTTAATGATCATGGAAATGTTATTGACCGCTGAAGTAAAATCCCTAAAAGTACCATCCTAGGTTTTGTTGTTAAGGTGGATCTCTTATTCCTCCAACAGTCCCTCAGAACAAATTTACAACAATCTATCCTCTGCTACATCTTCATGAATGTACAATGCTCTTTATCTGAAGCGTTTGATGTAGTGCATCAACTCCTCAATGGACTTTTACACCTCTTGTGCAAGATACCATAGAGTTAACTCGTCCTCTGCCAAAAAAACTTTTGCAAAATCTTCTTGTGCATCTCTTCCTAGGTGGGAATGCTATTTAGTGCCAAGTGGGATTACCACGTGTGTGCCTTTCCAATGAGAGTTTTTTAAAACTCTCGTAACTTCATTCTTTATCATTTCCATGTAGTCCTGAGTATTCCACAAACCTGCTCATGTGATCTCTAGGGTTTTCACCCTATCGGTTGAATTTTATGAACTTAGGATGAACATACCCTTCTGGGTATGATTTTTCATTAATGCTCTATAGGTAAGGGTTTTACAGCTCCACATACATGTGAAGGGACTCCCTTTGAGAGGAAAGCAACTTTTTCACCTCCTCCATAGGAACAACTGTGGATGATGACTTCTCCATGCCAACCTTATTCACTACTATCGAGCTTATCGGAGTCTCCAGCTACTCTGTCACAGTCTTTCGTGATGGAGCCACTTCCACCGTTGTTTTTGCTACTATTGTTCCTCTTACAGGAGCCATATCACCGGTGTCACACAAGTTTGGCTCAAACTAGACATATCAATGTTGTGCTGCATCAAGAATTCAAATAATATGCTTATCAAATTCATCGAACTTAGTGACACGGCCACTGCTATGCTAGTTTGTCTTTCCCTTGCTCTCTGGTCTCCATGACCTCCTCACTGGTGGTTTGATCAGCCTGGACTCCATTACCAGCAGGAGTATCTTCAAACACTAGCTATTTTGAAACACTATGTCCTTCTTTATTCATGATAATGAGAATACTCCCTAGCAGAGTCATCAAATATAAGATGGTAGTTGTGTTGGGGTTTATAAATAACTAGATCGGGTGAGGCATGTCCCACTCCAATAGAAGTTGTCTTCAAGGGTTCCAAGGACTCAAGAGAAGTTGTAAATGAAAATTATATATTTTGGGTAACAATGGAGTTTCCATTATTATTATCCGAGAAGACAATGGTTAGATATAAGTTTATAATAATAATAATAATAATAGTAGAGAAAATGATCACTTGGAAGTGATGGTTCTTATGAGTGAAGAGACAAACACTTAAAATACTAGGGAGAGAGGAGGGGAGAGAAAAATTTATTGTGCTATTGGCAGAGTAACAATTTTAAATTGTGTTCTACGATTTGACCTTGACCAAGGGCTCTATTTATACCAAAACATTAGAGTCGGTCTAGCATGTGCGCACCAAAAGGAAATTCCTTCGAGACAATATCTGAAATGTAATTTTTCACCCATTGTGTTTTCTGTCGCCTGTCCGCTCTGACATAAGACATCTGGAACAACCCAAAGTCAAAAAGAAAATTTGTTAGGCATAGTGCCAAAAAACATGATTTGGTAAATATCTTTTCAAATGGTAACTTGGAAAATTATCTTTTAAAAGCTTGCGAGTGGCCTTGGGGGTCACTCACCAATAATAACTTTGAAAATACTTTATGAGCATCACCTTGGCTAATCATCTATTTAACTAAGTGTGAACTGTGTAACTGCATGAGTGACCTCTTAAGTCCCTCCTATTAGTATTCTCTATTTCCTAAGGTATTTAAGTGGTTGGTCCTTAGCTTGCCCAACAAATCTTGCCTCTCAGCCACCAAACTAAAACTCCCTAGAGATACCAATTGGCCTACTCGAGCCTTGATCGCTCGATGAAGACTACCTGTACAAGAAAGTAACAATGTTAATAATTATTCTAATATACAGACAAGTTTATAATTGCTTGACTATTTACATAGCATTCCCTCAATTTTTTGTGTCTTCTTGCATATTTTATTTCTTTTCTTGAGGTTGCTTATTGAGCCCCCCTCACCAGCCTTGAGACTTATTTGATTAGGTGTCTTTCCTTTGGTCTTGGGTCCACCCATTGTGGAACCTTCTCGCCAAGTGATATGTTTTGGAAAACTAATATTCTTTGGTCTTAGTCCCACTCATTGTGGCACCCTCTCGCCAAGTATTATTTTTTGGCTTTCTTCTGTCTTGGGTCCACTCGTTGTGGCCCCTCTTATCAAATCATAATTTTGGCATGTCTATATTTGGGGCCACTCGCATGGCACCCCCTTTCCATCTTGGGCTCATTTACTTGAGACTACTTTTGGGCCTGCTCGTGTGGCATCCTCCTTATATGGCCTTGCATCCACTTGTTTGGCACCCCCCGCCCTATTGGGCTTATTTTGGGGAAATTGAGTGGGTGCCCCTATAAAAAAATGTTTGGTTTTATTGGTGCATGAGTAAAATTGGATTAGTTGGTCATTCGGTTAATTTCATTACAAAATTAAAATATGGTATAACCCTAGCACTACTATGTTTTTAAACCATGGTCCTCGATCTATGGCCACAATCAAGCATATCTCGTAATGAATCCAGGACTCTCTATTTTCATATATCCATATGAATTGTTTACATATCTTTAGGGATATCCACTATCAAGGAAAAAGTAGTTAAGACATCTAGAAAAATTATTCCGAGTTCGTGGGAGGTAAAACAAATTAACATCCTCGAACAGGGAGACCACTTCCTCCAAGTATTCATTGTAGGGAAGCATCTTTTCATATTTGATCTTACAATGACCTAAGATTCAGTAGATAATGAGTTCAGAGTGTCCATACACGTCGATCCTTTGTATTCCTTTTGTCATGTATCATCTTCAGTCCAGAATTGCAAGCTTCGTACTCAACAATATTATTGGTGCAGTCAAAATTTAGATTGATAAAATTAGGTTTTTGTCTCTCATTTTGTGGGATCAATGACATTCCAATATCGCATCCTTTCTTTTTGGCTACCCCATCGAAGTACAATTTGTATCTCTACTTATCTCAACTTTCTATTATCCAGATGTCTTCTTTTGGAAAGTGAGTGGTAATCTCATCTTGTCCTTCTAAAAGATATTCGGACAAATAGTCTGCAATGGACTGTCCTTTAATTTCCTTTTAGTGCACTTAATCAATGTCAAATTCGATGAGAAATAAGCTATTTGTACATTTTTCTTATCAGTGCTAGCTTTTCGAGTAAGTATTCCAAATAATCCATTTGAGATATTAACTCGACTTAAACGGTAATCATATTGTGTATCCCACACGAACGATATGTAGGATTTTTTATAGTCGTATATCATTTTTCACATACGAATAATTTTTTACTGCCGTAGTATATGGCCTACTCTTTTCATGATTCTTTGACATATTGGGCTAATATGGCTCCTTTTATTATGTTAATGACTGCAAGGTGCATGAGAAGTGGATATCTGGATTGAGGTGGGGATAGTGAAAGGACATTAATGACGTACTATATAACGTTATCAAAAGGCTTTTAGCACAAAGAACTCAATATCTTGGTAAAGTCTTTGTGTAAAAGTTTGAATATTAACTAATACACGGAGGTCATATGGGAGATGAACCCATGGATATATTAGAGTCATCCTAGGAAATATCTGAATTCTTTATCAGTTCGTGGAGGTAGGATTTCCATGATGGCCTTGACATTCGTTGGGTCCATCACGATTCCCTTTTCACGAATGGAGAATATTAGGATGTTTCCTTTGGTTATTTCAAATATGCATTTATGGGTATTCAGACGCATCTGATACATCCTTAATCTCTTAAAGAATTTTCTCCAGGCTCGAACATGCCCTTCACATTTCTTAGATTTGACTATCATCATATCATCCATATATACCTTAAATTCCTTGCAAATCATATCGTGCGTAAAATATGTAGCCCCTCGTTATTATGTTGAATTGGTGTTCTCAAATCAGAATAGTGTTACTGTGTAACATAACGTCTCTTAAGGGGTGGTGAAAGGCATTTTTCTCACTACACAAAATTGGGTGAACGATCGCAGACTTGGGCCCTGACCAGGCCCAAGGGTCACAGACTAGGTCGTGATTAAATTTGGCGTGACAAAAATTACAGGTCACGAACCACTGCGTCGAGAAGAATGATCATGGATAAAATCCATGACCATATGGTCACGGACCATATCCCTGACACACACATGACTATATGGCATCATGGTATAGACCCAAATTCATGACGGGTCCTTACACTCCATAATTAAGGTCATGGTCCAAAGTTGTGACTGCCATTATCCCTCACGATGGTGGTCATATCCCACAACCATGAAAAAAAAACTTTTCCAGTGTGATCATGGGAATTAATTGAGACAACATATATCACGAAAATAAAATAAAATATGGTCACGGACAAGAACCGTGACAATATTTAACTAGAAAAAAAATAAGGGTTTCTTAGGTCCTATTCTCAAACTAGGAGTCCCACAACTACGCATCGGTTGCTACGTGTTATGTTGGACGTGCACGAGGTGTTCATGCCGCTCGCAGTGCTATTTGGGGGCTGGAGTCCGCCGCCTTGTGTCACGTTTTCAAGCCTAAGTGATCCAATTTTCAAATCCAGTTCCTATTCTAAAACCGGGAGTTTTGCAACTATATGATCATTTGCTACATGTTACGTAAGGACACGCACGTGCCGTTAGGGTGGGTTTGTGGAGTCCACCCCCTCGTGGCACATTTTTAATCATAAGTGTTCCTACTTTCAAATTCAGGTACGATTCTCAAATCGGGAGTCCTGCGACCGTGTTGCTGGTTGTTATGTGTTACATTGAACACGCACGAGGTGTTAGTGCCACTCGTGGCGTCGTTATAGGGGGTTTGTGGAGTCTTCCCCCTCGTGATATGTTTTCAATCCTAAGTGTTCCTACTTTAAAATCTAGGTCTTATAGTCAAACCGAGAGTCCCGGGCCTGCGGGATCGGTTGTTACATGTTCCATTCGAAGCACTCAAGTATTCGTGCCATTTGGGAGGGTTGGTGACGTCCACCCCTTCATGGTATGTTTTCAACCTAAGTAATCCTACTTTCAAATCTGGGTCCTATTCTCAAATCAGTAGTCCCTCTAATGCACCACCACTTGCTATATATTATGTTATACGCGTACAAGCTATTTGTGATGCTCGCGGTGCCATTTGGGGGGGGGGGGGGGGGTTGGTGGTGTCCACCCCCTCGTGGAACATTTTCAAGCCTAATTGTTCCTAATTTCAAATTTGGGTCCTATTCACAAACTCTTAGTCTTGCGACTACACAACCGATTGTTACATGTTATGCTGGACGTGCATGAGGTGTTCTTGTTTCTCGTGATGCCGTTTGGCGGGATTGGTGGCATTCGCCCCCTCGTGACACGTTCTCAGACCTAAGTGTTCCTACCTTCAAATTCGGGTCCTATTCTCAAACCGATAGTCCTAAAACTTCGTAGACAGTTTCTACATGTTATGTTGAACATGGACGAGGTATTCGTACCACTCCCGGTGCCGTTTGGAGGGTTGGTGCTGCCTGCCCCTTCGCAGCACATTTTTAAACCTAAGTGTTTCTACTTTCAAATTTGTGTTCTATTCTCAAATTGGGAGTCTCACGATTGCTCGTCCGGTTTCTATATGTTACATTGGTTGCATATGAGGTGTTCATTCTACTCGCGGTGCCATTTGTGTGAGTTGGTGGCGTCCGCCACCTTGTGGTATGTTTTGAAGCATAAGTGTTTCTACTTTCAATTCAGGGTACTATTCTCAAATCGAGAGTCCTGCGAATGCGTGAATGGTTGCTATGTGTTATGTTGGGCGTGTATTAGGTGTTTGTGCCACTTGCGGTGCCGTTTGGAGGTGTTGGTGGCATCCGCCCCCTCGCAGCACGTTTCAAGCCTAAGTGCTCTAACTTTTCAATTCGGGTTCTATTATCAACATAGGAGTCCTGGGACTGCGCGACCAATTGCTAAGTGTTACATTGGATACACACAAGTTGTTCATGACATTCATAGTGTCGTTTGGGGGAGTTTGTGGCCTCTGCCATGTCACAACACGTTTGCCAGCCTAAGTGTTCTTACTTCCAAATTTGGTTCCTATTCTCACACGGGGAGTCCCGCAACTATGTGGCCAATTACTAACTATTATATTAGACACGTGTGAGGTATTCGTGCCACTCTCGGGGCCGTTTCGAGGTGTTGGTGGTGTCCGTCCCCTCGTGGAACATTTTCAAGCCTAAGTATTCAACGTTCAAATCCGGGTCCTATTCTATAACCAGGAGTTCCGCGACTACACAGACGATTGATATGTGTTATGCTAGATGCGTATGCAGTGTTCGTGCTGCTTGCGGTGCCATTTGTGGTGGGTGGTGACGTCTACCCCCTCACGACACGTTTTCAATCCTAAATGTTTCTACTTTCAAATCCGGGTCCAATTATCAAACTCAGTGTTAGACTGCATAGCCAATTTATACGTCTTACATTGGATACTTATGAGGTTTTTGTGTCACTCACGATGTTGTTTAGGGGGTCAGTGGCGTTCGCACCCTCGTGGCACGTTTTGAAGTTTAAGTGCTCCTACTTTTAAATTTGGGCCCTATTCTCAAACTATGAGTTCGGCGACTGTACGACTGGTTGATATGTGTTATGTTAGATATGCATGAGGTGTCCATGCTACTCACGGTTTCATTTGAAGGGGTCGATGGCATTTGCCCCCTCGCAGCATGTTTTCAAGCCTAAATGTCCTACATTCAAATTCGGGTCCTATTCTTGAACTGGGAGTCCCGCGACTTCATAATCGATTGATATGTGTTATGTTTGATGTCCATGAGATGTTCATGCCGCTCGCGATGCCATTTCAGGGGCTTGGTGGAGTTCACCCCCTTCACGAGACGTTTTCAATCCGAAGACTTCCTACTTTCAAATTCGAGTCATATTCTAAAATCGGGAGTTCGGCAACTGGGCGACCTATTATTACATGTTACGTTGGATGCGCACAAGGTGTTCGTACTCACCGGGTTTCCATTTAGGGGGTTTGATGGCGTCTGCCCCTTGTGGCATATTTTTATGCCTAAGTCTTCCTACTTTCATATTCGGGTACTATTCTCAAATAGAGAATCCCAAGACTGTACAAATAGTTGCTACATGTTACGTTAGATGTACACGAGGTGTTCGTGTTGCTCGTGGTGCCGTTTGGGGGATTGGTGGCATCCTCCACTTCACGATAGGTTTTCAAGCCTAAGTGTTCCTGCTTTTAAATTCGAGTCTTATTCTCAAATCAGGAGTCCCGCGACTACGCAGTCTGTTGCTACGTATTACGTTGGACGTGCATGAGGTGTACATGCCACTCGCGGTGCCATTTGGGGGTTGGTGGTATCCACTCCCTTACGACACGTTTTCAAGCCTATCTGCTCCTAAATTCAAATTCAGTTCCTATCCTCAAATCGAGAGTCCCAAGACTGCGCGGTCGATTATTACATTGGACACGCACGAGATGTTCTTAGCACTCTCGATGCTATTTGAGGGGATTGATGGCGTCTGCCCCCTCGTGGGACATTTTCAATCCTAAGTGTTCCTGCTTTCAAATTTGGGTCCTATTCTAAAATCTGGATTCGACGACTGGGTGGGTGATTGCTATCTGTCACTTTGGACTCACATGAAGTGTTTGTTCCACTCTCATTACCATTGGGGGGTTTATGGCATCCGCTACCACGTGTCACTTTTTCAAGCCTGAGTGTTCCTACTTTCATATTTGAGTCTTACTCTCAAATAGAGTGTCTCGATATTGTGCAATCAGTTGCTACGTGTTACACTGGATGTGCACGAGGTGTTCGTACTACTCGTGGTTCCATTTGGGGGGTTGGTGGATTCCTCCACCTCACGACAGGTTTTTAAGCCTAAGTGTTCCTACTTTTAAATGCAAGTCCTATTCTCAAATCAGGAGTCCCGTGACTACGCGATCGGTGGCTACGTATTACGTTAGATGCACACTAGGAGTTCGTGCCACTCTTAGTGATATTTAGGGGTTGATGGCGTCCGCTCCCATGTGGCATGCTGTCGATCTTAAGTATTCCTACTTTTAAATTCGGGCCCTATTCTCAAATCGGTAGCCCCACAACTACGTGGACAATTGCTAAATCTTACGTTGGATGTGCACGAGGTTTTCGTGCCTATAGCGGTGCCATTTTTGGGTGGTTGATGGCGTCTGCCCCCTTGCATCATGTTTTCAAACCTAAGTGTTCCTACTTTCAAATCTGAGTCATATTCTCAAACTTGGAGCCCCACCACTGTGCGGTCAATTGCTACGTGTTACATTGGATGTGCATGAGGTTTTCGTTCCACTTGTGGTGCCCTTTGGGGGAGTTGGTGGTGTCTGCCTCTTCGCGGCACATTTTCAAACCTAAGTGTTCTTACTTTGAAACTCATATCCTATTCTTAAATCGGGTGTCTCAAGACTGAGCAACTGATTTCTACGTGTTGAATTTGGTGCTCACGAGGTGTTCACGCCACTCTTAGTGCCGTTTTGGAGGGTTAGTTGCGTTCACCACCTCGCAGCACGTTCTCAAGCCTAAGTGTTCCTAATTTTAAATTCGGGTCCTGTTCTGAAATTGGGAGTCATGTGACTGCATGGACGACTGATATGTGTTACATTGGAGGTGCAAAAGGTGTTCGTTCCGCTCACAATGCTATTTGGGCGGCAGGGGGCATTCACCTCTCACAGCACATTTTCAAGCCTAAGTGTTCCTACTTTTAAATCCGAGTTCTATTCTGAAATCGGGAGTCCTACAACTGCGCAATCGGTTGCAATGTGTTACATTGTATGCGAATGGGGTTGGTGGCATCTTCCCCTCGCGACATGTTTTCAAGCCTAAGTGTTCTTAATTCCAAATTCGGGTCCTATTCTCAAACAGGGATCCCTATGACTGCGCGACCAATTATTACATGTTATGTTGGATGCGCATGAGGTGTTTATTCTACATGCGGTGCCGGTTGGGGGGGTTGGTGGCATCCACCCTCCTGAGGCATGTTTTCAACCCTAAGTGTTCTTACTTTCAAATTTGGGTCCTATTCTCAAATTAAGAGTCTTGCATCTCCGTGGCCGATCGCTACATATTACATTAGACGTGCACGAGGTGTTTGTGCCCCTCGCGGTGCCGTTTGGGGGTATTGGTTGCGTCCACCCGCTCGCGGGACATTTTCGAGCCTAAGTGTTCCTACTTTCAAATGTGGGTTATATTCTCAAACTAAGAGTCACGCGACTGCTCGGTCGGTGGCTACATGTTACATTGTATGCACACAGGGTGTTCGTGCTGATCACGATGCCATTTGGGTGAGGTTGGTGGTGACCGAACCCTCACAACACATTTTTAAGCCTAAGTGTTCCTATTTTCAAATCAGGGTCCTATTCTCAAAGAGGAAGTCTCACGACTGCGCGACTGGTTGCTACGTGTAACATTGGATGCACGCGAGGTATTTGTGTCGATCACAGTTCCGTTTGGGAGGTTAATGACGTATGCTACTCGTTGAACGTTTTCAAGCCTAAGTGTTCCTACTTTCAAATCTGGGTCATATTCTGAAAATAGGAGTCTCCTGACTACATGGCTAGTTCTACGTGTTACATTGGATTCGCACGAGGTGTTCGTGTCGCTCACGGTGTTGTTTGGGTGGAGCGAGTGGCGTCCTCCCCCTCGTGGCACATTTTCAAGCCTAAGTGTTCCTGCTTTCAAATTGGGTTCCTATTTTTATATTGGGAGTCCTGCGACTACACGGCTGGTTCTTAGATGTTAAGTTGGACATGCTCAAAGTGTTCCTTACGCTCGCGGTGCCATTTGGGGGGGGGGGGGGGGGGGGGGGGGGGGGGTTGGTGGTGTCTGCCCCCTCGCGACACGTTTTCAAGCCTAAGTGTTCCTACATTCAAATCTGGGTCCTATTCTCAAATCAGGATTGTCGTAACTGAGTAATCGATTATAACGTTTTATGTTGGATGTAGACTAGGTGTTTGTGCTACTTGCAGTGTCATTTGGGGGGGGGGGGGGGCGAATGGTGGCATCCTCCCCCTCGTGGAATATTTTTAAGCATAAGTGTTCCTAGTTTAAATTTGGATCCTATTCTCAAACTTGGAGACCCACGACTAGCAGTCGATTTCTACTAGTAACGTTGGATGGGCATGAGGTATTCATGCTGCTCGCAGTTCTGTTTGGGGGGGTTGCTGTCGTATGCCCCCTCACGACATGTTTTCAATCCTAAGTGTTCCTACTTTCAAATCTGGGTCCTATTATCAACCGGGAGTTTTGTGACTGCGCAATCAGTTGCTACATGTAACGTTGGACACATACAAGGTTTCTTGCCGCTCGTGATGTCGTTTGGGGGTCTTGGTGGAGTTTTCCCCCTCGCAACACGCTTTCAAGCCTAAGTGTTCCTACTTTTGAATTTGGGTCCTATACACATATAGAGTCCAGTGACTACGTGGTCAGTTGCTTGGTGTTATGTTGGGAGCACATGAGGTGTCCGTGCAGCGTGGGGGGTGGCATACACTCCTTGTGGCGCATTTTCAAGCCTAATTGTTCTTACTTTCAAATTCGGGTCTTATTATCAAATCGGGAGTCCCACGACTGCGTTATTGTTTGTTATGTGTTATGTTAGATGCACACGCAGTGATCCTGCTGCTCGCGGTGCCGTTTGGGGGGAGTTGGTGGCATCCGCCCCATCGTAGTACATTTTTAAGGATAAATGTTCCTACTTTTAAAATTGGGTCATGTTCTCAAACCGAGAGTCCCGTGACTATGCAGCTGGTTGCTACATGTTATGTTGGATGCGCACGAGGTGTCATGCCACTCGCGGTGCCATTTTAGGGTGGTTGATGGCGTCTGCCCCTTGTGTCACATTTTCAAACCTAAGTGTTCCTACTTTTAAATCCAGATCCGATTCTCAAACTAGGAGTCCCAAGACTACGTGATCGATTGCCACGTGTTACATTATATGCAATGAGGTGTTTGTGACACTGGTGGTTCCCTTGGGGGGTCGGTGGTGTCTTCCCCCTCGCAACACGTTTTCAAGACTAAGTGTTCTTACTTTCAAATTCAGGTCCTATTATCAAATCGAAAGTCCCAGGACTGAGTAGATTATTGTTGCATGTTACATTCGATGCTCACAAGGTGTTCGTGCCACTCCCAATGCCATTTGCGAGAGTTGTTGGTGTCCGCCACCTCATAGCATATTCTATGGCCTAAGTGTTCCTACTTTTAAGTACATGTCCTATTATCAGATTAGGAGTACAGTGACTACATGGACGATTGCTAAGTGTTATGTTGGAATGTTCATGAGGACGTTTAGGGGGAAGATTGGCATTCACCCCCTCGTAACACGTTTTTAAGCCTAAGTGTTCCTACTTTTAAATTCATCCGAAGACTCGTGAATGTGCAGTCGATTGCAACATTTTACATTGGATGCAGATGAGGTGCTCATGCTTCTCGTGGTTCCATTTAAGGGGGGTTGGTGGCGTCCGCCCCCTAGTGGCACATTTTCAAGCCTAAGTGTTCCTAATTTCAAATCCGGCTCCTATTCTAAAACGGGGAGTCCTGCGACTATGAAGAAGATTGTTACGTGTTATGTTGGAGTCAAATGAGGTGTTCATTATGCTCATAGTGCCATTTGGGGGGGGGGGGGGGGGGGTTGGTGGCGTTCTCCCCCTCACAGCATGTTTTCAATCCTAAGTGTTACTACTTTTAAATTTGGGTCCTACTCTCAAACTGAGAGTCCCGTGACTGGGTGGATGATTTCTACATATTACATTGGATGCGCATGAGGTGTTTATGCCACTCGCGGTGCCGTTTGGTATTATTGGTGGCGTCCACCCCCTCGCGGTACGTTTTCAAGCCTATGTGTTCCTACTTTCAAATCTGGGTCATATTCTCAAACCGAGAGTCCCGCGACTACGCGATCGGTTACTACATGTTTCGTTGGATGCACACGAGGTGTTCTTACTACTCGCGATGCCATTTGGGTGGGGTTGGTGGCATCAGAACCCTTGTGACACGTTGTCAAGCCTAAGTGTTTCAACTTTCAAATCAAAGTTCTATTCTCAAATGGGGAGTCTCACGACTACACAACTGGTTGCTACGTATTGCATTAGATGCGCACGAGGTGTTCGTGGCACTCGCGGTACCGTTTTGGGGGTTGGTGGCATCCACCCCTCGCGAAACATTTTCAATCCTAAGTGTTCCTACTTTTAAACTCGGGTCCTATTCTCAAATTGGGAGCCCCGCCACTGCACGACTAGTTTCTATGCACGAGGTGTTCCTGCCGCTCGCAGTGCCGTTTGGGGGGAGTGGGTGGCGTCCACCCCCTCATGGCACGTTTTCAAGATTAGGTGTTTCTATTTTTAAATTTGGGTCATATTCTTAAATTGAGAATCCCACGACTATGTAGTCGGCTGCTACATGTTACATTATATGCACATGAGGTGTTCCTGCCACTCGTAATGCCATTTGGGTGGGGTTGGTGGCGTCCGAACCCTCGCAGCTAATTTTTAAGCCTAAGTGTTCCCACTTTCAAATAAGGATCCTATTCTCAAATAGGGAGTCTCACGACTATGTGACTAGTTGTTGATGATGCTGGAAACAGCACCGTCAGATAAGGTGTTAACAAGCTCAAGCAAGTGACAACCATGGCAGCAAAAGATTATATAGGTATAGTAGGAGATGAGGATAAGGGGATGAGCACAACAATATAAGTGGGTCAGAAATTGCCTACATCCACTGTGTAGGTGAGTGTAAATATCACTATTAAATGAAGCTCTAATGGCCTTAGTAATAAAATCACTCCACTTTCTCTCTCTACTGTAAATGCAACAGAGTTTTGGCTAGGGTTTGTATTTTTAGATCCCTTTCAAGGTAGGAGAAGACAAGTATATATAGTGTTTGGGGGGTGTAATATACCCCCCCAAGCATTCAATGAGCATATGTGTGATGATCCATCCAATCTAATGAAGACATATGTCACTATCACATGTAGATAATGATGATGAAACATTCCCTCACGTGGAGGGAATGATATGGTTATAATATACTTGTCCATGTGTTCCAAACCATACATGCGCCTATAAATGCTGATAGCTCTTTGATTGGTGCAACCTCATCCTGGAAGAGTACGAGGTTGGTGAAGTCCAACTGTTGCTTTGTTCCAAGGTTATTCACAATGACCTCGGCTAGCAAGGCTCGTCGAGGTTAGGTATGTGTAGTTGTAATGTCGGCTTGGGATGATGATGACGTTGCTAGATGATTAATCCCATATAACATTACTGATCTCGGCTGATGATTTGTAACGCCGGCCTAGGCCGATGATGGTATTGAAGGGTGATTGAATCCTTGAGTCCTTGTTGTCCTCGGCTGATGCCCAGCCGAGGTTCATGTATGAGGTAGATGCAATGTCGGTTGGGGTTGACCTTCTGAGTGACGACCTTACTGATGGTTGTCATAGGCTTCTGGTCACCTCGGTTATGAGATTAGTCGAGGTTAGTTACTCTGAGAAAGTGGGTGCACTTTGGGCATATCAATCACCCCTTAGCCCCTAGTTACCTATATGAATAGGTGACTAAGGGGTATGCAAGGCCGAGGATGAGTTTTCTTATGTGCCAATATTTACTTGACACATGTCACTTGCTGAAGTGAGTGGCATGCCTAATAATTCATGATGATTTTGATTTGCCCCTTAGGTTACCTAGGTAATGATGGGCCTTGGGACTCGCGCTAAAATGATTAGGTGGGTTTAAAACCCCTTTTTATCTCTTTTTTCTTCATTTCTTCTTCCTATTTTCCCGCCTGAGTTCCCACTCTGCAACTGCAACTATAAATTTGCATCGCTGGCTGTCGTTCAGGGCTTTCCTTGCCTCAAAAACTTCTTCACTTTTATTCTGCGATTAGCCAGGTATCACCTTCATCCTCTTTCTTCCATTTTTAGTTACAATCTGGATTTCTGAGTTTCTCGGTGTATTTTATGCGTTTTTTGGCAAGGGTTTTTGCATTTTTTGGGTGACCTTGTTCTTAGATGTTCTTGGTGTTCTTAGTATAAATACCTTCCACCTTCCTTATTTGATCCTTAGTGTAGGTTGAGTTAAGTTGTTTGTCTGTTTGTGGTTTTGAGTTCAAGTGTTGTGTCATCTTACTTATGCTCAGACCTCTGTACCAACTCATAGAAGAGTTCCCTTAGCTTCATGAGAAGACTTTTTAAAAAATTAGGTAGATAGAGCTAGCCCAATAGGAAGCTCGTTGGGATGAGCCCTTCCCTCTTAAACCCATCTTTCCTCCACCTCTGAAGGTTATCTACCCTGAGCCAACCGAGCCTACTGAGCCAGCAGAGGTTCCAATGGACCCAAGACCCATGTCTGAGTCTGAGTTATCTTCCTCAGACCCCATGTCTGTAGAATCTTTCCAAGAGGCTATGGATTACTCTATTAGGCAAGATCAAGTCCCTGATCAGGATGAGGTTTCAAGTCGTGCCTCGTCTCACCAGGGTGCTAGCACAACATTTTTCTGATGTTGAAGTTATAGCGCTAAGTGTGGTCATTCTTCCCATACTTGACACCATTCCTTTGTCGCCTGCCACTCGGTCTCAGTTTGCTCAGAGGTTTCCTAATGGTGTCCGTGCACCTTCCCAGGATGATGTTGCTAGGGATGAAGATGATGGGAAGGAGAGTGATATCGATACATCTGAGGCAACAGAGATTGAGAGATCCGTTAGTGAGCACGACCTTCTAGCTTTTAGGCACATTTATTCGATAAACTCTTCCATTAACCTTAGGAGAGCTCTGAGGGGTGAAAGGGCCTTTGATGGTCGAGATAGGGAGATCTGCATCTATGAGTAGATGTTCAAGTTAGGCTTCCGTCTTCCTATCCACCCTTCCATCAGAGACATATTATCCCATATAAATCTATCCCCTTTACAATTATCCTCTAACGCCTGGAGGGTGATGATTGGGGCCATCATCCTTTGGAGGGCAGTCCACCACTAAGACCTTCCAGTTAGAGTCTTCACAGATTGTTACGTCACTTCCTCTGCCAAAAACCACCCTAGATATTACCACTTCTAATCTAGGAAGTCGAAGAAGAAAATGATATTGGTTACACAGACATCAAATCATAACTGGAAACCTTTGTATTTCTTTGTATCCAAGGCATGGGAATTTAGTACCCATGAGGCTTCTAGAACGTCGGTTCCAAGGACCCCTTTGAGATGGGGGAAGGTCTCGCTTATTGCTAAAGCTGACCTTGGACAAAATTTTCAAAAAGTCAAGGATCTTCAAGATCAGGGGGAGAAGGGTTGGCTAGTTAAATATGAACATCTGATGACCCCTACTACCTCTCTCAAACAGGCCTGGGGGTAGTTTTTTGACAGAGCTTCGTAAGTCTCATTTCACTTGTACCTCTTAATTTTTATGTCTCTGATTTACTAACTCAGATACCTCTTTTACAGAGTGCCCTGAAGGTATATCGGACGACCATTGGGAAATGTCTTCTCCCAGTTTAGTAAAGATGATGAATAAGAAGGTAGGAAAAAATGTGTCGCCGGCTACCGCCCAAAAGAATGTTGGCACAACTAAGGCCGATGTCAGCAAGAAGAGGAAGACTACAACAGACCTAGAGCATCAGAGGTCTGGCAAGACTCAGAGAGAGGTCTGGCAAGACTCCGAGAGGGGATCGTACCATTCTTATCTCTAGAGATGAGGCCCTGGTTGCTCGTCTTTCTTAGTTGAAGATTAGCGGCAGTCTCATTGGTCATAGTCTGAAGGCCGCTGATGCTATCAGCTCTATGATGACTGAAGAGGATAAGCATTTCCTACACTCTTTGGACGTCCCTCTACTGGCCGAGTTTACCCTCTACAGATCAATTCAGGTACTAGCTTTTGTTCATTTGCTCTTTTAAGTGTGACCTTAGCTGTTTTATAATGTATAGGCACTCATACATCTGACCTTTCCACTACAGGGTATCTTGTCCATGCACCGTTTTATTGACTAGACCCTGAAGATGCCCCTCATAGAGAATGGTCAAGAGGCTGAGAGGGTCAAATCCTCCTTGAATGCGGAGGTTGAACATCTGAAGGAAGAGCTGAAGCAGGTTGATAAGATGAAGGAAATTATTCAGCAGAGAGATAAGATATGGAAAGCTCAATAAGGACCATAATTTAGCTCTAAAAGCTAAAGACGATGCTCTGCAGGCTAAGGTGGATGTTGGAATTAAGGCTTCTTTAGAGGACACTTCAGAGAAGATCATCGAAGACTATAAATTCTCTGATGAATTTGTTAGCTTTGGCTTTGAATACCTTGAAAGAGGTATCAAAGAAAGTGGCAAATGGGCGGCCTCTAAGGAAAAGGAGTCAGGAAGTTTGACTAACTCAAATTTTGAAGGTTTGGGCTTTTGTGACCTCCGATTTGCTCAGGCCTTGCAAGAGGTTGAGGAGGCTGGTGGTCCTCCTGCTGAGACAACTCCCTTGGAAGTCGCCAAGAGCAAAGATGCTTATCCTCAGGATGACACAAACGAGGTGACCAACGTTATCCATGATGACATGACTGTACCTACAGAGGCTTGAAACTCTTCTTATGAAGCTTTAAGTTGTAATTTTGGTTTCCCTTCTGTACCCCTTGGCTTTTGTAAACTTTGATGGCCTTTTGGCACATCTGACTTGTAACTCTTGAATGTTCATTGATAGATCATTAATCTCATCTTCTTCAAATTGTATTATTTTCCTTCTAATGTTATGCTTGAATGCCTTACCTCTTGAATGTTGCTTAATGATGTCCACCCTCCATGTTTAAAGTCTTAGGTCACCATATAATGATGTTCATCCTCATAATTTTCTCCAAATTAATGATGTTAAAGGTCTGAGTTCATCATAATATGATGTTTCACCTCATAATTTTCACTAAATTAATGATGTTGAAGGTTTGAGGTTCCCATAATATGATGTTTCACCTCATAATTTTAACCAAATTAATGATGTTAAGGGTTTGAGGTCATCAAATTATGATGTTTCACCTCATAATTTTCACTAAATTAATGATTTTAAAGGTCTGAGGTCACCATAATATGATGTTCACCCTCATAATTTCCACCAAATTAATAATGTTGAAGGTTTGAGGTCACCATAATATGATGTTTCACCTCATAATTTTCACCAAATTAATGAAGTTAAGGGTCTGAGGTCATCAAATTACACCAAATTAATGATGTTAAGGGTCTGAGGTCACCATAATATAATATTCACCCTCATAATTTTCACCAAATTAATGATGTTAAAGGTCTGAGGTCATCAAATTATGATGTTTCACCTCATAATTTTCACCAAATTAATGATGTTTAAGGTATGAGGTCACCATAGTATGATGTTTCACCTCATAATTTTCATCAAATTAATGATGTTAAGGGTCTGAGGTCATCAAATTATGATGTTTCACCTCATAATTTTAACCAAATTAATGATGTTAAAGGTCTGAGGTCGCCATAATATGATGGTGAGGTCACCATAATATGATGTTCACCCTCATAACTTCCACCAAATTAATGATGTTTAAGGTCTGAGGTCACCATATAGTGATGTTTACCCTCATTATTTTCACCAAATTAATGATGTTTAAGGTCTGAGGTCACCCTAATATGATGTTTACCTTCATAATTTCCACCAAATTAATAATGTTTAAGGTTCGAGGTCACCATATAATGATGTTTACCCTCATGATTTTCACTAAATTAATGATGTTTAAAGTCTGAGGTCACCATAATATGATGTTTCACCTCATAATTTTCACCAAATTAATGATGTTTAAACATAATGTAACAAATTATTGACACTAGAAATGCTCTTTCCATTAACATCCTCTTCATAAAATGATACATGTATTACAAAGAAATAAATGCAACATCATATATAATATTTCTTCAAGTAGTCAGCATTCCAAGGATTGGAAAAAGGTTCCCCTTAGAGATTTTCTAGCCGGTAGGTACCAGGCATAACCTCATCAACTACTCTATAAGGACTATGCCAGTTCGGGTGGAGCTTATTTGCCTTCTGCAACGTCTTCTTTAGGACTAAGTGTTTGGTTGCAGAGCTTTGCAGTTCTCTACTCGTAGGCTGCTATCTAATCTCTGTATCTTCCCTTCTTTCTTCAATCGAATCCAAGTCAAGTCTTCTCTCTTCTCTATTCCTCTGAGGATCATAGGTCTGAACTCTGTGGGTGGGTAGTCCTACTTCTTTAAGGATGACAGCTTATGAACCGTGTGCTATCATAAAAGGAGTCTCTCCCATTGGTGTACTTGTGGTCGTCCTGTAGGCCCATAACACAGTGTATACGTTCTCTATCCATCTCCCTTTGGCCTCTTCTAACTTCTTTTTTATCCTGTCAAGGATTGTTCGGTTTGTGACCTTAGTCTGCCAATTTTCCTGGGGTCAGCCAAGAGAGGAGAAGAACTACTTGATCCCCACTCTTTCACAATATTTTTCTAAGGAAGCATTCTTGAACTAGGTTCCATTATCTGAGATGAGGGTGTTTAGAAGACCATATCTACATATGATGTTCTTCCAGAGGAACTGGAAGGTCTTATGTTCTATAATCGTGATCATCGGCTAATCCTCTACCCACTTGGAGAAGTAATAAATTGCCACCACTAAGAATTGATAGTTATTTTTAGCTCTTGGCAAGGGTCCTACCAAGTCAATACCACATACTGCTAATGTCCACGGTGAGCTAATTGATGTCATAGGCTGATGAGGTTGGTGAGGGATGGTGGAGAATATATGATAATTTTTGCATCTCTTCACATAAGCAGCTGCATCTTTGGCCAAGGTCGGCCACCAGTACCTTGAGTAATTATCCTCTTAGCTAGAGGCCTCCCTCTTATGTGACTTGAATAAGAGCCCTCATGTACATCTTGCAAGACGTGAGGAACCTTTGAAGGGTGGGAACATTCAAGTACAGGGAGTAGGAACCCCTTCTTATACAAGACATCTCCTACAATTGAGAACTTTGTAGCCCTGAACCTCAGTTTTCTCCTTTCTAACTTTGATTCTGGCAGCTCTCCATGTCTGATGTATCTAATAAGTGGGTCCATCCATGAGGCTCCCATATTCAGATTGAGGCATGTTCTGGCAACCTCTTCTTCTCCGATGGTTAGCTTGAGCAAGATTTTAACTGGTACTATTCTTCTTATATCTGTCCTCATTGCTGAGGACAACCTATCGAGTGCATCGGCTCGACTGTTGTCTTGTCGAGGTATCCTCTTCATCTTCACCTCTTTTAAGATTTCTAGCATTATTCTCACCCTCTTTAGGTATTTGTCCATCCTTTCATCTTTGGCCTCATATACCCCAAGAATTTGGTTGACAACTAACCTTGAGTCACTGTGGACTAGGAGTCAGCCAACACTAAGGGATTTTGCCAAGGAGAGACCTTCTATCAATGCCTTATACTATGACTCATTGTTTGAAGCCTTCAAGTTTAACCTCAACGCATAATTAATGTCGGTTTCATCTGGTCCTGACACACTCAGCCCTGCTCCGCTTTCGTGTTCACAAGATGACCCATCAACTAAAAGGTTCCAAACATCTTAATTTGAAGAGAAGTTCCCCTCTGATAGGGTCCTTTGCTTGAAGAGGTGCCTATCTTCCTCATTCTCAACTACACTTTTTTCAGACCTGCTTAACCCAACCTCGTCTGGATAGCAAAAGACGTTTCTATTTGGTTCATCATCAATTCTTTGACTAATTTTAATCTCAACCTCTTCCCAGGTGAACTCTACTACAAATTATGCAAGCGCCTACCCTTTGGTGGAAACTCTGGGTTGATAAACAATGTCATACTCCCCCAACTCGATGGCCCAAGTCATCAACCTGCCTAACTTTTTAGGCTTATGGGGGACCTGTCTTAGTGGGGAATTAGTAAGGACAACCATAGAGTGGGTTTGGAAGTATGGCTTCATCTTTTTAGAAGCGTGTATTAGAGCATAAGCTAATTTTTTCATTCGAGTGTATACTGTCCTTTACTCAGATCCTTGAAGATATTTACTATTGAAGTATACTGGCCTTTGCACTCCATCATCTTCTCTTACTATGGCTGATTCTGAAATAACTAGATATACGTATAACATTTCCCCCATAATGGGTTGCGACGGGAGTAGAGGGGATATGAGGTAGGACTTGAGCTCCTTAAAAGCCTTTTCCTATTCCTCATCCCATTTGAAAGACTTTCTAAGCACTTTGAAAAAAGGAAGACACTTGTCCATAGCTCTTGAGATGAGCATGTTCACTGCAGTAACTCTTCCGGTTAACCTCTGAACGTCTTTGATGGTTCTAGGTGTCTTCATTTCTAGTAGGGCCTTGATCTTCTCAGGGTTAGCCTCTATCCCCCTCTGATTGATGATGAATCCTAAAAAATTTCCTGTTTCTACCCCGAAGATACACTTGGCTGGGTTGAGCTTTATCCTGTATCTGTCCATTGTGTCGAAAGTTTTTTCAAGGTCGGACACGTGAGTGTCAGCCTTTAGGCTCTTCATCATCATGTTGTCCACATACACTTCCATTGACTTGCCTATTTGATCCTCAAACATCTTATTCACAAGACGTTGGTAAGTATCCCCTGAATTCTTTAGCCCGAAGGGCATGACCTTGTAACAATAAGTCCCCTTGTCTTTGATGAACGTTGTCTTCTCTGAGTCTTGCCTTCTTATGAGTATCTCTCTCTTCTACGGAGTTGAAGTAGCATTCACGTGATGATGTCTGGTCACACTACACTTCCCCTACCCCACAGGGAGTCTAGAATTTTAGCATTTGGTGAACTGTTAAAGGCACGACTTCAAATTCTTTGAGGGCTACTCTTCCTATGATGAGGTTGTAAGATGTGAAGACGATATCATCTATCATAAAGAAATTGATTTTTTTGGTCAACCTCTTAGGCCACTCATCTCCCATTCTTACATCCATTTCATACATGCCTAGCGAATGAACCTTTTCTCCACTGAAACCGATCAAAGGGTGATGATAAGGGACAAAACTAGCTCTACTGAGGCCTAGGCTCTTGAAATAAGGCTAGAACATTACATTTGCCGAACTTCCCCAATCAACGAGGATTCTCTGCACCTCACATCCATGCACCCTTAAGGTGATTACTAGAAGGTCATCGTGTGGAACTAGGATACCTTTGAAATCGAGTCATGAGAAGCCAACTGTGAGAGTATCCATATCTACCTTATTTCTCTTCTCGTGTTTAACCTCTGAAGATGCCACATTCACAACTTCTATTTTGGTCACTGACTTAGCCTCTGCCATGTGAGCTTTGCGGTAGGCTACCTCTGAGCCACTCCCTGCCACTCCTCCACAAGTGGTGTTAACACCAAAGGAGATCATACCAACCCTCTTCACTGGGATATTATCATCTTTTGGTGGTAGGTCAGGGTCATCATCATCATCATCATCTGATTCCTCAACTCTTTTGGTTGGGGAATTTTCCCGACACCTATCATTTCTCTTGTTTTTAGGGTCGTCTCTTCCCCCTTATAATCTCTACCATCCACACACTTCATGAGCTTTCCAGACTTCAACACCTTCTCAATCTCATCCTTTAGGGCAAAGCACTTGTCAGTCAAATGACTGTGGTCTTGGTGGAACTCGCACCATAGATTCTAATTTATCTTATGCGGAGGGGCCTTAAGCTTCTTCGTCCATCTCAAGGACCTATCATTTTTTATTTCGTTAAGGATTTGCTCACAGCTCACAGTTAGAGGAGTGTAGTGTGTAAACTTGTCGTCTGCAGTCCACTTCTTTCCATCCTTCTTCCTTTGGAATTTTCCACTGCTACTTCCGTTCTCATCCTCATACTTTGTGGCCATTGCCTCTTCAGCATTCATGACCCTACCAACAATTGCTAACAGCTCGGCCATGGATTTTAGAGGGTCTTCAGCAAGCTTCCAAAGCAACTTCCCCTTCTGCAATCCTCCTAGAAGGGATGTCATGGCTATATTCTCTTAGTAGTCTTCAACCTCTAACTTTTCCTTATTGAATCTTGTAATGTAGTCTTTGAGGCTCTCATTCTTGCCTTTGTTTTACATAGAGTAGATGGGTTGTCTTTTTAAGAGGTTTTACCCCAAAATAGAAGTTGTGTATGAACCGCTCAGCCAAACCTTTAAAGTTCTCTACCGAATTTTTAGGAAGGGAAGTGAACCAAATATGCACAACTCCACCAAAGTGCTTAAAAAAGCTTGGCACCTCATCTTATCAGGGATTGAATAAATGTCAGCTACTGACTGATACATCTCAATATGATGTACCAGGTTGGTACTTCCATCATACTTGGGAGACACCATAGGTTGTTTGAATTTGGCAGGGGTTGGGAAGTTCACAATCCTTGCCACAAATTGGGAGCCCTCTAAGAACCCCCTTTGTAGTGGGTCTTGGATTTTTATGAGGTTCCATATCTTCTCTTTTAGCCACTTAATGGAGTAATTCAGAGGTTTAGCAATGTCATCTTGGCCGAGGTTGTCCCAAGCCACCTCCAAAGGGTGAACTGAGGGTTCCCCAGCTGCTGCACAATGTCGGTTGTTGACCTCTTGGCCGCAGTCTCGGCCATGTAGGGGTTGGCCATGGTGAGGCCAATGTTCACCATCTTCCCTCTGTGATCCAGACGCACTTCTCGACCTGGATAACATCTGCTTTAGATCATTAACTGGGTCGATCCTTTCAAAGTTCGACCCTCTACTCAAGCAATCAAAAGCTGATCCTCTTGGCTGGGCATCACCAACCTCGTCTCTTCTTGCTCCGTAACCTCGGATCTGCTGTATAGGACGTACTTTATTATCTAAAACCTCATATAGCTCCCAGCATTCTGTTGGATCATCATCTGCTTCAATATTATTGTACCTATCCTCAGGGTAAGGGTTTCCTTACCTCCCAGACCCAAATGCCTAGGTTCATCAACACCCCTCCTCCGCTGAGGTGTAGGTTGGTCATTTAGCGGTGCCTGGGGTGGTCCTCTGACCTCTAAATGTGGTTGAACATCCGTCAGAGTAATCATTTCCGATGAGACCCCAGGTGGCCTCATCATATTTTGGCTTAGCTGGGCAAATAACTCCTTTATTGTGTGTTACGTTATAGCCAACGACCTCAAGGTTTCTACCACCTCAGCCATCTCGGACTGGGGTGGTTCTTAGCTAGAACTGGTCCTCTAATGCCAGATGGTGGAGGAGGTGGTGGTAACTCCGGTGCCATATGTTAGGGCTAAAGTTCTTGCGATGAAAATATTAGAAATCTTAAATACCTTAAAGGACCTCTTTTAATGGTGAAACAACTTCACACGAAAGGTGAGGCCTAGTTCACCACCAGAGTCTCCGGTGAGGTTAATCTAGAAAAGGAAGAGATGAATCTTCTCGTTCCCATAGACGATGCTAAAATGATGATGATGGAAACAGAACCACCAGATAAGGTGTTAACAAGCTCAAGCAAGTGATAACAATGGTAGCACAACAGTATATAGGTATAGTAGGAGATAAGGAGAAGGGGTTGAACACAACAATATAAGTGGTTTGACAATTTCCTACGTCCACTGTGCAGGTGAGTGTAAATATCACTATCAAATGAAGCTCAATTGGCCTTAGTAGTACAATCACTTCACTTTCTCTCTCTACTGTAAATGCAACAGAGTTTTGGCTACGGTTTGTATTTTTCGGTCCCTTTCAAGGTAGGAGAAGATAAGTATATATAGTGTTTGGGGGGTGTAATGTACCCCCCAAGCATGCAATGAGAATATGTGTGATGATCCAGCCAATCTAATGAAGACATCTGTCACTATCACATGTAGAGAATGATGATGAAATATTCCCTCACATGAAGGGAATGATTTGCTATAACAGACTTGTCCACGTATTCCAAACCATTCATGCGTCTGTAAATGCTCAGAGCTCTTTGATTGGTGCAACCTCGGCATGGTAGAGTACGAGGTTGGTGAATTATGACTATTTCTTTATTCTGAGGTTATTCATAATGACCTCGGCCAGCAAGGCTCATCGAGGTTAGGTATGTATAGTTGTAACGTCAGCTTGGAACGATGATGATGTTGCCAGATGATTAATCCTATGTAACATTATTGATCTCGACTGATGATTTATAATGTCATCCTAGGATGATGATGGTCTTGAAGGGTGGTTGAACCCATGAGTCCTTGTTGTCCTCGGCTGATGCCCAACCGAGGTTGATGTATGAGGTACATGCAATATCAGTTGGGGCCGACCTTCTAAATGATGACCTTACTGATGGTTGTCATAGGCTTCTGCTCACCTCGGCTGTGAGATTAGCCGAGGTTATTTTCTCTGAGCAATAAGGTGGACTTTGGGCATATTAGTTGCTACGTGTTACATTAGATGTGCATGAGGTGTTCGTGCCACTCATGATGCCATTTGGGAGAGTTGGTGGTGTCCGCCCCTCGTGAAATGTTTACAAGCTGAGTGTTCCTACTTTCAGATTCGGGTCCTATTATCAAATCGGGAGTCCCGTAACTGTCCAGATGGTTGCTATGCATTATGTTGGATAGGCACAAGGTGTTCATGCCACTCATGGTGACGTTTGTGGGGAGTGGGTGGCGTCCACCCCCTCGCGGCACATTTTCAAGCCTAACTTATGCTTCTTTCAAATTCAGTTCTTATTTTTAAACTGGGAGTCCCGCGACTACACGACTGGCTGTAAGTGTTAATTTGGACAAGCATAAAGTGTTCGTGTCACTCGCGGTGACTTTTCGAGGGGTTGGTGGAGTTTGCCCCCTCGCGGCACATTTTCAAGCCTAAGTGTTCCTACTTTCAAATTTGCATCCTATTCTCAAATCGGGAGTCCCATGACTGTGCTTCCAGTTGTAGCATGTTACGTTGGACGCAGACTAGGAGTTCTTGCTACTTGCAATGTCGTTTGGCGAGTTGGTGGAGTCCGCCCCCTTGCAGTATATTTTCAAGCCTAAGTGTTCCTAATATTAAATTCGGGTCCTATTCTCAAACTAGGAGTCCCGCGATTGTGCTGTCGATTACTATGAGTTATGTTGGATGTGCACGAGGTGTTAGTACCTCACTCGATGCTGTTTGGGGGGTGGGTATCATACGTCCCCTCACGTCATGTTTTCATGCCTAAGTGTTCCTAATTCTAAATTTGGGTACTATTCTCAAACTGGGAGTTCTGCGACTGTGCATCCGATAGCAACGTGTTATGTTGGACACGTACGAGGATTTATGCAGCTCGCGATGCCATTTGGGGGTGTTGGTGGCTTCTGCCCCCTCACGGCACGTTTTCAAGCATGAGTGTTCCTACTTTTAAATTTGGGTCCTATTATCAAGCCGAGTCCCACGACTACGCCAGTTGCTAGGTGTTACGTTGGGAGCGCACAAGGTGTTCGTGACGCTTGGGGGGATTGGTGGCGTCCGTCCCCTCGTGGCACATATTCAAGCCTAAGTGTTCCTTCTTTCAAATTCGGGTCTGTAACAACCCGCTTAAAATAATAATGGGTGGCCATCCCAATACTAAATTAAATCAGTAATCTCAACTGGATCATTCTTAGCCTCAACTGTCGATACTAAAATAAACCTAGCTAACTGCCCACTATTACAATAAGCGGATGCCAAAAATTTAAAACCACACAATGAACAATCAAAATAACAATATAATATCTACATAACTAGGTAAGAGGTATAAACGCACAACAATAAAAGGATGTACTCAATATAAAATGTAACAAGTATAATAAAATAAGTATACCCGAATATGCTGTCGGGTAACAGAAAATAAAACCAGAGGAGAGAAATGTAAAAAAAATACTAAATGTAACTCTTGGGTATAAACCCGATAAACAAAATGAATCCTATCTAGATTTATAAACTGCAGGAAGTGACTATAACAAAATCCCGCAACAGTCCACATCTTCTACGGCTCCCAAGACACTGGATAGAAAAGCATCATCGGTATCCTTGCAATGGGACACCTGTTGTACACAATATATATATATATATATATATATCAAGACAGAGAGATAAACGGGTCAGAGCCCGAGGTGTGAAAAACATATATAGCAAGTGTATAACAATTCATAATAATTATAAATGCACAATTTCATAAATTTAAGTGGAGTCGCACTCTCAAGGAACTCAAACTAACCCCTCGACTAAAGCACGCACCTAAACGTATGCACCTGATTCTAAATTTTATTTACCCGATACCTTCTAGGGATAACCTAAAAATCTACTCATACTATAATACTCTAAGTTTACTCCCAAACTTATATATATATATATATAACATATACGCATGCACATATACCTTACTAGAGTCATCCTATTTTAATTATTAACTTAAACAAGTCCTTAATAATAGAATAGGCACAAATTTCTTCTTATTATTATAAAACATTCTTTCACCATTCAACACACGTCCGAGTACCAAGGACTAAACTTCTCCCCAATCCTAACCTTTCACTACATTTCGTGCATGGGACGTATCGCAAAGCGAAATCCAAACAAGGAACCCCCTGATACACTACTCCTTAACAATGTTGATAGTCGGGATCCATTATGCCCTCAATACACATCCTATAACCTCAGCTACTTATTTTGAGTACCATATTTCAGTACACAAGTAAGATCTCTCCAAAAATCTTTAGGGTCATATAATTGTGACACCCCACCTAATTAACCCCGGGTGATCAGTCCCAAATTAAGTTAGAACAGGTTTCTCAGTTGGATCATCCTTAGCATCACTGTCGTCTTTTTAATTACTAACCACCTAAGTGAGAAAATTTGACCGATACCAAGTTTTAGCTTTCATTAACTTAAATGAAAAATCATGCGGAAAATAAAATCACACAATTAATCACAATTAATTAAAACAATCGTACACAATTAAATGACTAACCGAATAAACCATCGGCCCAAAAATCCAACAAATATAAAATAAAGACAAGTAATCAATCTCAATAAGTCTGACATAAACTAAATGAACTGTGAGCAACATGCTCGAAATAACTGATAGAAGTCTCTACACTAGAATGAAAGAATGAGGCGTCTATCAAAACTCCCGCAACATCCACATATGCTACAGCAACGGATTCCCTGAAACAGAGTCAAGCTTGGCGTCCCTATGGCTGGACACCTAAAAGGTTTTTAAAAAAATTTATAGCAAGGGTTAGTACCCAAAAATATTTGAAAAACATTTAACAAATGATTAACTTGCAATAATAAATAAATATGCATGTTGTCCATATTTTAGTTAGTGTCGTACTCCTTTTAGGACATCCTCACCCCTCCTCTAATGTGCACTACTAACGCCTTAAATAAATTCATCTAGTTTTTCTTCTTATGACTAGATAAATTATAAGGCCCATTACAATCACCCGACTCTAATCGAGTACACATTAATTATGATTTTTAAGTTATTACCGTCATTAACTTAATTAAATAACTTCCCTTTTTAATTTCTTATAACTTCCACATCTGTTATACATATAATACAACTCATGCTTTGTATTGATTAGCCCGCATATAATTATTCACTTAACTATATACTCAGTCACATTACAATTAATAATAGTATTTTTCCCCGAGTAAAGTCCCATCGGGTAAATTTCCTCTAAAGTGCTATCCCACTAGGTATATTCACCTGACCTAGTTACCACAAGCCAGAATTTCTCCCTAACTTGGTTATTACTTAGATATTGGAGGCGGTCGTATTCCTTGCCTGAAAGTGAGATGCCCCTCACCCATATAACGGACGCTATGACCTGGGATTATACTCGCCCAACTCCTCATGCTAAGGGATTCATCCACTACGCGCAACCTCCCCTATAGCACTAGAGAATATAATAATAATATCTATCACTGATATTAAAGCACACCCATACATATATACATATACAATCGCACACCATATATATATATATATATATATATATATATATATATATATATATATATATATATATATATATATATCCCGGCTATACCGTGTACTAAGTCCGTAACACAAGCCTATTCCATTTTATAATGAGTTTGTGGCCCAACTCGAATTTTTAATTAATTTACACATTAATTTCTTTTGGTAACGCCCTAACCAAATATATCTGGACTTACTTTCGTGGCCCGAATTAACATCACCCGAGTCTCAATCCCTGACTCTATATTATTTAGCCTTTACCTAAATAAAATTTATGTCTCGGTATTCCTCAACCGTTATTCCCGGACTTGTTCACTATATCCATATTTAATCCTTTCGAACAAAACTTTCCGAAATTCAACCTTAGTGTGTCACACCTAATTTCTCCAAAACTCAATAAATTTTTAAATTATGATGTGTGATTAAGTGCGAAAAGTAGCGCTGTAAAGATGCTAATCGTTGTTTTCGTTTCGCCAACTCAATACAAAAACCTAAGTTACTATTACACTTGCGAGGCAAGCACAACGGTAAGTCGGGTATCGAGAATCCACAGGGACAAGTTGTTAGAATTTAAGGGATTTAATACTCCTAAAATAAAAGTGTAAAAGATGATTACAAACTAAAAGGAAAAGTTAATCTAGGTAATGTGTTGAAACTAGATTATGAAAGCGAGTAAAAACTATAGGTTGCGTCGAATATCCCTCACCCGAGTTAATTAGTATAAAATGGTCACATGGGTCGATGAGTTATTACAAATGCATCTCGTTTCGATAGTTAATTAAATCAAGGGTTGTTACGCCCTAAATCGTCATAAAAGCCTAATAAGATTTTGGCGTCAACAAATATCCCGGAAATTACGCGAGAAAGGTCGTAAGCACGGGACATACATGATATGCCCCGTCAAATATCCTAGGTGTAATAACTAGGACAACACACTCGAAATAGACCCGTAAACTCCATCACCAAAGCAAAGCAACGCGTCAACCCGAGTGAGTTCAATTCAAACACAACCTAATTTAAGTTACCTAGAAAGCATGTTAAAAACGCGATAAATGGAAAGCGGTAAATAAACGCGGTAAAATTACACTACAAAGCAAGTAATCAAAGCATGTAAATAAAGCATGTAAACCTAAATTAGAAAGCTTGTAAATTAACTAGAAAGCAAGAAATGAAGAAACACAAACTATATTAATGGAGAGGATGATGAATAGTCAACATTCAAGCCCAAAAGTGTGTCAATCCAAGAAGAAATAAGCAAATCACCCAAACCCTAACTATTCTATCTTCTAAAACTATCTAAAAACGTTCACCCCTGTTTATTACATCAACATTGGCTTATATACCAAGTGGGAATTAAATTAGAAAAGAAAAGAGAAAAGAAATGCAAAATATCTGCTGAAAAATAGGGGGTCGATCGATCTACCATTTTGGTCGATCGATCGATCATATAAGACGGGGCAAAAATGGGAAGGGTCGGTCGATCTACCATTTTGGTCAATCGATCGATCAAGCAGGGGCAGACTGCATTTTCCCCTGTTTTGGCTTGCATTTCTTCTCCGCTAAAATCGCCGTAACTTCTTCGTTTGGAATCGGAATCGCGCATCGTTTGCTGCCACGCGAAGCTTGCGAGGAGGGCTACAACTTCCATGAAGATGTTGGGCCGGGTGCCCAATTTATAAAATGACTAAAATTCCCTTGAACGTGCGGTTGTGTACGAGAATAGAGCGGAACGGGTCCGAAGTTCACACTTAGCATCCAATTACCTACAAAAGCTCAATTAACCCCTGCAAAACATGTTAACATAGAAGTACGAGGTTGTCTGGTTAACGAGCATAAATATAGGGAATAAGATACCCGAAGGGGCTAAAATGCGTCCGTTCGGAGGATGAAATACGCAGTATTTGCGTATTATCAATGTGACACTAAGCCGCCTTCAAATTCTAATTAATTTTATTCACTATTAATTAGATTTTAAATCCATGTATTAATTACTCAACAATTTAAGGCGTGGAAAAATGTTAAATTAAAATTTTCTACATATAAAGGAAAATTGGGCGAACTGTTAAAATTTTCGGACCATCGATCGATCGATGGTCCGCCTTCGATCGATTGATTGAGCAGGTCCTCGTCTTCCTCGAGTTGGTTATTTCAGCCATGGATGCCCACCTCCAAACCCTAGTTTCTGCTATGTTGAAAACTAAGCATTTCCATCGATAATAAACATCACATACCTTATATGAAACCTCTATAAAGTCCATCAACATCAAAATTTCACTTTCTTTACTGTTTTCACAGATTTGGGGTAAATTTGCATTCAGTCTTTAACCCATTTAAACATCAATTTCTTTCCACCAAATTCGTCTCTAAATCATTCGGTTTACAATCTTACCAGATATAAATACACAACCCAGATTATATATGATTTTCTAATCCATTTATAAATCAGATTCATGATTTACAAAACCCCATGTTTATACCCCTTTAAAACCCAAAACGAATTTCTTTGATTATACACATCACATGAATATGAGTTGAAATACACTTTACATGCTACAGCAAGTTAACCACTTTCCTTAGGGTTCGTAGGGTCTGAATTTGGAACCGTGAGTGCTCAAGGTTGAAGATGACTCCTTTACGCTCTCCTGTGATCCCTAAATTTGGATTTGGCTGCTGTTAGGGTTTCCTAACCCTCTAAGTCCTTTCTCTAATTAATTCAGTCGTTCCCTTGTTTCTTTTATTTGTTTAATTAACCTTAATCCCATTTTTTGCCTAATGGGCCAAGTCCAAGTGACCCAAATGCCCCCGTGTGGGCCCGGCTATGCCTAAAAACATCCCGTGACCCGTTAACTACCCCCGGGTATACTTTTCCGACTATAACTCAATCGTATACTCAGAATTGGCAACCGAATTAATTTTTAAAAAGTCCTTATTTCACACCCAAATTAGTCTATACCGACTCCCGACTGAAATAAGTACATATCCCGTCATTAATATCCGAAATGACGTAAATACAATATTACTATTCACTTAGTAAATAAGGTTTCCTTAAATATTAACCATTCACTTCCCGATTAATATTTAAATAAAATTTTCCTAATTAATTCAATTAAAATTACGACTCACCAGTAATTTTTAATTCCCGAATTAATTATATATTTAATGCATGAAAATACGGGGTGTTACATACTCACCCCCTTACAAAGGAATTTCATCCCCGAAATTAGGTCATTCATGTGATGAAAAGCTCTGGATATTGTTCTCGCATATCCTTCTCCCGCTCCCAGGTAGACTCGTCAATATTGTGATGACCCCACTGTACTCTAACTAATGGAATAACCTTGGATCGTAACTTCCGCTCGCTATGGTCCAGAATAGCCACCGGTCTCTCCTCATATGAAATGTCTAGCTGTAAATCAATTTCTTCGAGTGGAATGTGCCTGAAAGCCCTCTCGCTCCTGCGATATTTCTTGAGCGATGCTACATGGAACACGTCGTGTATCCACTGAAGGTGCTCCGGCAATCCCAGCTTGTAGGCTACAGGCCCCACTCTCTCGATAATAGGGAAAGGTCCCACGTACCTTGGTGCTAACTTAACCTTCTTGCCGAACCTCATCACCCCTTTCATAGGGGACACCCGAACCAATACTTGATCTTCAACCTCTAACTCCACAGGTCTCCGTGAAGCATCAGCGTAACTTTTTAGCATATCCTGAGCTATCTGAATCCTCCCTCGGATCAACTCTATCTTGGAAGATGTCTCCTGAATAATCTTCGGCCCCAATAGTTTGTTATCCCCCACCTCTAAACAACAAGC
Organism: Sambucus nigra; assembly: GCA_949130495.1. Lineage (NCBI taxonomy): Eukaryota > Viridiplantae > Streptophyta > Magnoliopsida > Dipsacales > Adoxaceae > Sambucus > Sambucus nigra. Next base: position 537,474,307 of record OX422215.1, on the reverse strand, counting down.
GGGTGAACGACAAGGTCTCCCATATAGTGCCTCGAATGGTTCCATGCCGATCGTGAATTGGTAAGAGTTGTTATACACAAACTCTACCAGAGGAAGATATTTCTCCCAACCTCCCCCAAAGTCTAATATGCACATTCTAAGCATATCTTCCAGCATCTGATTGACTCTCTCGGTCTTCCCGTCAGTCTGTGGGTGATAGGTTGTACTCAAACGTAACTCTGTGCCCATGGACTCCTAAAAACTCTGCTAAAAGTGGGCCACAAAGATCCTGTCCCCATCCGACACAATACTTATCAGTACCCCGTGCAGCCTAACAATCTCTCCTATGAATACCTGCGCATAACGCATCGTTCAAAGTCTGTGCGAACCGGTAGGAAGTAGGCCACTTTGTTCAGCGATTCACAATGACCCATATAGAATCGTAACCCTTCTGCGATGTCGGTAACCCTGTAATGAAGTCCATGGAGATGCTCTTCCACACGGGAATTTCAAGTGGCTGTAGCATCCCTGATGATCTCTGATGGTCAACTTTCACAAGCTGACACGTGGCACATTTTGAAACAAACTCTGCTATGTCCGGTTTCATTCCTGCCCACCAATACTACCTCCTCATATCCTAATACATCTTATCACCAGCGAGATGTACCGTGAATCTCGACCCATGAGACTCTGTCATAATAGCGTGCCTCAACTACTCATCCTCTGGCACAATCGACCTCCCATTAAGGTGTAAGCCTCCCTTCGAGATAATCGAGTAACCCTCTCCTCCCTCAACTAGCAACTGGCTCACCCTATCCCGACAGGTCTGATCCTATGCCTGAGTCCTCACAACCCGCATAATGATCTCAGGTGTGATGGATAATGCTAACATGCAAGCCCTGTCTACATTATCCTCATATCGAAGTTCTCTCCACTTTGCTTTCCAGACTTATTATATTTCCCCAGTCGATCTCCGACTCAATACATCTGCTACCACATTAGCCTTACCAGGATGATACTGAATATCAAACTGGTAGTCTTTCACGAATTCTAGCCATCGCCACTGCCTCATATTCAGATCCTTTTGAGTGAAGAGATACTGAAGTGATTTATGATCCGTGAATAACGTGAACTGCTCCCCCAGAAGATAATGTCTCCATATCCTCAAAATAAAAATGATTGCTGCTAAATCCAGGTCGTGAGTGGGGTAATTCCTCTCGTGGAGATTTAGCTTCCTGGACGCATAAGCTATAGCCCTTTCCTCATGCTGAAGGAAACCCCCGAGTCCCTGCCAGGATGCGTTAGTGTAAACCCGATACTATAATCCTCCTTTCGACAATCCAAGCACAGGTGCAGATGTGAACTTGTCCTTTAACTCGTCGAAAGCTCATTGACAATGATCACTCCAAGTGAAAGGTACCCCTTTACGAGTCAGATTCGTAAAAGGGCGCGCAATCTTTGAGAATCCTTTGATGAACCGCCTTTAATAACCGGCCAATCCCAAAAAAATGTGCACTTCAGTCCGTGTAGTGGGCTACCCCCACTCCCTCATCATCGATACTTTACTCGGATCCACCGCAATACCTCGATCTGACACCACGTGGCCAAGAAACTGAACCTCCCATAGCCAAAATGTACACTTACCAAATTTGGCATAGATCTGGTGATCCCTCAATGTCTGTAAAACTATATGCAGATGCTCTGCGTGCTCCTCCTCGGTGCGCGAGTATATCAGGATTTCATCAATGAACACTATGACAAACTGATCAAGAAACACCCTAAAAACCCTGTTCATAAGGTCCATGAACACTGCTGGTGCATTGGTTAGCCCGAATGGCATCACTCTGAACTCATAAGATCCATACTGTGACATGAAAATGGTCGTAGGAACATCCTCCTCTCAGATGCGTAGTTGGTGATACCCTGACCTCAAGTCGACCTTAGAGAAGTAAGACGCCCCTCTCAACTGGTCAAATAGATCATCAATCCTAGGCAACGGATACTTATTCTATATCGTCGCCTTATTCAGCTCTCTATAGTCCACGCATAACCGTAGTGAGCCATCTCGCTTCTTTACAAATAATACCAGTGCACCCCACGGCAATGTACTCCGCCGAATGAAACCTTGACCCAAAAGCTGTTGAATCTGCTCTCTCAACTCATGCATCTCTTAAGGGGCCATACGGTATGGGGCCAGAGCAATTAGCCTCATCCCCGAGGCTAAATCGATTACAAATTTGATTTCCCTGCTAGGTGGCAACCCTGGTATCTCCTGAAACACATCCTCAAAGTCTTTCACCACTGGTATTGAGTCCAACGGAATAGCCACCTCCTTTGAGGTTTCCTCCTCAATGTAATATAAGTGTGTGCGTGACCCTCCCTCAGGTAGCGGCATTACTATCAAGAACATCTCCTACCCTGGAATAGAGAACACGATGGTCCTCTCGTAGAAATCCACCGCTGCCCGATAACCTGCCAACCAATCCATACCTAAGATGACATCGTACCCCTCCATATCTAACACTAAGAGGTCCGCTACTAAACTAAGTCTTCCAATCAAAATGTTCACACCCCGACAAATCGAGTGGATCGTAGCCCTGCTTCCTACTGGCGACTCTACACACATCCGAAGACTACCCGCGGTCTCTAGTAGTCTGGCCCGTTTAGCAAAATTAAACTTAATGAATGAATGTGATGCTCCCTTATCAAGAAGAATACTACCCTCATAACCATGAATGAGAAACATACCCTCAATTGCTGGCGGTGCTTGCTGTGCTGGGGGATTGGGAACATCCCGGATGTTATACACACGCCCGTAGTGCATCTGTCCCTGCTGCGATGGGGTGGGTGCTGCTGCTGCTGCTGTTGGCTGCATCTACCCCCGTTGCCCCTGTTGGGCCTCCCACTATTGACCTCTGCCCCTCTGTGGGTACTCCCTATTGAAATGTCCTGGCTGGCTACAAACAAAACAACGTCTCTGACCATCCCCCTGTCGTCGGCCCTGGCGCGGCTCACCCTGGCCTTGTTGTCCTCCCCCATTGTTCCCTTGGCCCTGACAGCCCTGCGAAACCTGCTGCTATTGATTTGGGCCCGTCTGCCCCTGCCTGAACCCCTGTCCTCCCGATCGGAACCCTCCAGGCTTAAACTTCTTAGCCTGATTCCCTTGCTGACTGCCCGTCTGCTACTGAGCACCACTTATGTCACCACTAGTAACTTCCTTGCCCTGTTGGCTCGGCTCCCCTGCTCTCTTGCTCCCCTTCGCATGGAAGAGATGATCCTGGCAGTGTAAAAGTGCGAAATTAACGACATCTGTATATGTCACCAACGCCGAATTCCCAATCAAATGTTGCCTGATCCGCCAGGCTAAGCCATCCATAAATCTCGATTTCTTCCACTCCTCATCGCTCACCTCATTTGGCACAAAGTTTGCCAACCGGGTGAACTCTTCCTCGTAGTCTGCCACTGATCGGTCACCCTGACCTAAATCACTGAATTTCTTTCTCATCTCAGTCTCCACTTCTGGTGGAAAGTATTTGCGATCGAACCGCAACCAGAACTCTGCTATTGTCATCAAATCTCGCTCCTCGGCAGTGGTAACTGACTCCCACAACTGTAAGGCTACCCCCGACAGACGAAAGGTAGCAAGAATTTATTTATGTACTTCGGTACACTCCAGCATGTACAGATGGAGCTGAATGTTCTTCTTCCAGTCACAAGCCTCTACTACATCTGTGCTACCCCAAAACTCAGGTGGGTGACCCTTCTGAAAGTTCTCCCTAACCCTCTGCCAAGATGGTGGCCCCACTAGAGCCTGAACTTCAGGTGCCACTGGAGGCGGTGCCTGGGGATGTGGAAAGTGAGTTGCCGTAGCTTACATTGATGTCTCGACTGCCTGGGCCACTGTCATTTCCTCCTGAGTAGTGGTAATCAACTAGGGTGGGGGTGGTGGTGGCAGTACCTGTGGCTCCTGGTGAGCCTCCCTAACCTCATCCCTAGTCTCAGCCCTCTCCGCTCTCAGTCTCCTCGGTGGCATCTGAAATATATTAAATCATATAAGTTCATAATTTACACAATAATATACACAACAGAAATGCGATATCTCGCAAGCGGAAAATGAATCAACAGTCCTAATAATAGGGCTCTATAACAATCGAGTGCTACGCTGAAACGTAGAAAGACGCACAGATCCTAAGGACACTAAAACTTGATGCTCTGATACCCTCTGTGACACCCCTCCTAATTAACCTCGGGTGATCAGTCCTAAATTAAGTTAGAATAGGTTTCTCAGTTGGACCATCCTTAGCATCAATGTCGTCTTTTTAATTACTAACCACCGAAGTGAGAAAATTTGACCGATGCCAAGTTTTATCTTTCATTAACTTAAATGAAAAATCATGCGGAAAATAAAATCACACAATTAATCACAATTAATTAAAACAACCGTACACAATTAAATGACTAACCGAATAAACCATCGGCCCAAAAATCCAAAAAATATAAAATAAAGACAAGTAATCAATCTCAATAAGTCTGAGATAAACTAAATGAACTATGAGAGACATGGTCTAAATAAATGATAGAATTCTCTACACTAGAATGAAAGAATGATGCGTCTATCAAAACTCCCACAACATCCACATATGCTGCAGCAACGGATTCCCTGAAACAGAGTCAATCCTGGCGTCCCTGTGGTTGGACACCTAAAAGGTTTTTAAAACTTTTTATAGCAAGGGTTAGTACCCAAAAACATTTGAAAAACATTTAACAAATGATTAACTTGTAGTAATAAATAAATATGCATGCTCTCCATATTTTAGTTAGTGTCGCACTCCCTTGAGGACATCCTCACCCCTCCTCTAATGTGCACTACTAACGCCTTAAATAAATTCATCTAGTTTTTCATCTTATGACTAGATAAATTATAAGGCCCTTTACAAACATCCGACTCTAATCGAGTATACCTTAATTATGATTTTTAAGTTATTATCGTCATTAACTTAATTAAAACATTTTCCTTTTTAATTTCTTATAACTTCCACATTTGTTATACATATAATACAACTCATGCTTTGTATTGATTAGCCCGCATATAATTATTCACTTAACTATATGCTCAGTCACATTACAATATTCATAAACATACTAATATAGCATTTAATAATAGTATTTTTTTCCCCGAGTAAAGTCCCATCGAGTAAATTTCCTCTAAAGGGATATCCCACTAGGTATATTCACCAGACCTAGTTACCCCAAGCCAGAATTTCTCCCTAACTTGGTTATTACTTAAATATTAGAGGCTGTCGTATTCCTTCCCTGAACGTGAGATGCCCCTCACCCATATAACGGACGCTATGACCTGGGATTATACTCGCCCTACTCCTCATGCTAGGGGATTCATCCACTACGCACAACCTCCCCCTATAGCACTAGAGAATATAATAATAATATCTATCACTGATATTAAAGCACACCCATACATATATACATATACTATCGCACACCGTATATATATATATATATATATATATATATATATATATATCCCGTCTATACCGTGTACTAAGTCCGTAACACAAGCCTATTCCATTTTATAATGATTTTGTGGCCCAACTCGAATTTTTAATTAATTTACACATTAATTTCTTTTGGTAATGCCCTAACCAAATATATCCGGACTTACTTTCGTGGCCCAAATTAACATCACCTGAGTCTCAATCCCCGACTCTAAATTATTTAGCCTTTACCTAAATAAAATTTATATCTCGGTATTCCTCAACCGTTATTCCCGGACTTGTTCACTATATCCATATTTAATCCTTTCGAACAAAACTTTCCAAAATTCAACCTTAGTGTGTCTCACCTAATTTCTCTAAAACCCAATAAATTTTTTAAATTATGATGTCACACTAAGACGCCTTCAAATTCTAATTAATTTTATTCACTATTAATTAGATTTTAAATCCATGTATTAATTACTCAACAATTTAAGGCATGGAAAAATGTTATATTAAATTTTTCTACATGTAAAGGAAAACTGGGCGAACTGTCAAAATTTCCGGACCATCGATCGATCGATGGTCCCCCTTCGATCGATCGATCAAGCAGGTCCTCGTCTTCCTCGAGTTGGTTGTTTCTGCCATGGACTCCCACCTCCAAACCCTAGTTTCTTCTACGTTGAAAACTAAGCATTCCATCGATAATAAACATCAAATATATTATATGAAACCTCTATAAAGTCCAACAACATCAAAATTTCACTTTCTCTACTGTTTTCACAGATTGGGGGTAAATTTACATTCAATCTTTAACCCATTTAAACATCAATTTCTTTCCACCAAATTCGTCTCTAAATCATACGGTTTACACATCTTACCAGATATAAATACACAACCCAGATTATATATGATTTTCTAATCCATTTATAAATCAGATTCATGATTTACAAAACCCCATGTTTATACCCCTTTAAAACCCAAAACGAATTTCTTTGATTATGCACATCACATGAATATGAATTGAAATACACTTTACATGCTACAGCAATTTAACCACTTGCCTTAGGGTTCGTAGGGTCTGAATTTGGAACCGGGAGTGCTCAAGGTTGAAGATGACTCCTTTATGCTCTCATGTGATCCCCAAATTTGGCTTTGGCTGCTGTTAGGGTTTCCTAACCCTCTAAGTCCTTTCTCTAATTAATCTAGTCGTTCCCTTGTTTCTTTTATTTGTTTAATTAACCTTAATTCCGTTTTTTGCCTAATGGACCAAGTCCAAGTGACCCAAATGCCCCCGTGTGGGCCCGACTATGCCTAAACACAACCCGTGACCCGTTAACTACCCCCGGGTACACTTTTCCGACTATCTCGGCCCATTCGGACTCAACCGTACACTCAAAATTGGCATCCGAATGAATTTCTAAAAAGTCATTATTTCACACCCAAATTAGTCTATACCGACTCCCGGCTGAAATAAGTACATATCCCGTCATTAATATCCGAAATGACGTAAATACAATATTACTATTCACTTAGTAAATAAGTATTCCTTAAATATTAACCATTCACTTCCCGATTAATATTTAAATAACATTTTCCTAATTAATTCAATTAAAATTACAACTCACCAGTAATTTTTTATTCCTGAATTAATTAAATATTTAATTCATGAAAATACGGGGTGTTACAATAACAAACTCAGTCACTAAGTACGATCGTTTAACCCTAACTATCTAGTACACCAAATTACATAAAATGTACATCTGAGAATACTCATATCACATTCACATATAGGATATATATCATTACTCTAGATATATAATACAATCATTTAATCCTATAACCTTGTATACATACCACACATAATGCGCACTTCGCAATACTCATAACATATACGGTTATAGGATACAAACATACTACACAATGCTATCATCTTCTAGGAATTACTCACTTTATCCAGGGTTACCATATATCGGACTATTATCACACCGCCATGGTAATAAAAGAAAATCACAACGTGTAAGAAGCGGTCATAGTTTCGAAACTGAAAGTGACAACGAATCATACCCAAGACTTCTCACCCAGAATAAAATCACATAATAAATAATGAACGACTATGACCTGGGGACTATACGCACCCTGCTCCTCATGCAAGGGGCCTCACCCATATCGCGTAACTTCCCATGATAGCACCGGAGGGTATGCTCACACAATAAGCATATATATACATATCATTCACACTAGATATAAATGCAATAACATCATATATGTGCAAACCATCACACAAGGAATCACGCCATATAGGTACACATACGATATTATGCTCGTATGTAAAGGAAGTGAATTCATTCATAGTATATAACTCTTAATATACTAACCGTTGCTAACTCGCATACCGTCCCATTTATCTCATACTACGACCCCTCACTTGTAACTTACTCATTCCTCACACCTATTAGTATGAATAGTCTCCCAATTCAATCAACATTAAGGATACCATCTGTATCAGAACGCACACCGATTAACAATAATTATCTCCAATCCATATTAGTGTTCAATCGATCATACGAACCAATAACATTATCACGTTTATGATTTAATCCAAAAGTCCTACATCACTAAGCGCATCTTGCCTCTCTCTTATAGACTCATAGCTATCTTCAAATTGAAAACTCAATGATAGTGGGATTTCCCACTAGTCTATACGATAATCTTCAATTTATTTTCTCTCGAAATAACTCAAGATGACTCCATCCTTTCATCATTAAGGAAACTCCCTAAAAGTCTCCAAAACATACTTCTCATAACTTATATGAAGGTTTGCAATCGATAAACCCAAATGAAACGGATTGAAACTCACTCTAGAAAATCCTCACAAAAACAGCCTTGTTTCCGAATCAATTCGGGCCCAATCCGAATCGATTCGATCCAAAGGACCTGGGAACCTGTCTTAGGACGAATCAATTCGGCTTTGGGTCCGAATTGATTCGTTCACTCAGACCTAAAAACCTGCAACATTCCGAATCGATTCGGCCTATTCAGAGGCTACGAAAATGGTAATTTTTCATCAAAAGCCAAAAACTCCAAAAATCATTTTAATCATCTTCTCACCATTTCTCTTCAATCCAAACATATTTCTAACATCAAAACTCTATATATTTCTACCCAACAAGTTTTAAAATCTTAATTCCATATGCCCACACCTGAAATACAAGATTTATCCAAAATCTAGGTTTTAACATTTTTAAACCAAAATCCATAAATTTATCAACAAATCATGAGATAAAATATACAAAAGAATTATTTAGCAAGTTTAATCACTTGCCTCAAAGTTGTAGAGGTTGGATCTTCCTCGAAATCATGGATTGGACGGAATCCCCAAGATTTTCTTCTTTCTCTTTTTCCTTTCCTCTTCTCTCTCTCTCTCTCTCTCTCTCTCTCTCTCTCTCTCTCTCTCTCTCTCTCTCTCTCTCTCTCTCTCTCTCTATCTATCTATCTCTCTAGGGATTTCTCTTAATCTCTCAAATGAGATTGGCTTCTCACGTAGACTTAATAAGACTTTTTTTTAAAGCAACTATCAATTTATTATAAATGAGAGAATAGCCCTCTCATGGTGGCTTGTGCATATTTCGAGCGCATTTTACATTAAAGTATGAAATAAAAGATTGAAATATTCTTGCAGTGGATCCATTATAAGTCTTGATGAAAAAAGCTAAGTAAATATCATCTTTGATATTCTTGATAGAGTGTTGGGCATTAATGGGAGTATTCTAAAAAAAGTTGGAGTTTCTAGCTTTCCAAATATGCCAACAAATGATGGATGGAAGAATATTACACAGAATGCTCTTGATAGAATTGCCTCTAGAATGGACCCACCAAAGAATTAAATTTCCTTTTAAAGTCGAAGCATGGAATGAGATGCTCATCAAGGTTTTAAAATGCGCCATATATCTCTAGAAAAATCACTAGTAAAAAACAAATGATCTCGGGTTTCTTCTTTGTGGAGGGAGCAACATCTGCACATTAAATCCAAGGTACCCACTTTAAATCATAATACACACTTTGAATAACTCGTTTACTCCAATTCGAGTCAAACTAACTTAAAATATTTTGGAACCGAAATAAATCCCAAGGACAGTCATTTTGACTATCTCGACCCTTCCGGGATCAACCGTACACTCATAATCGTCATTCAAAATACTTTCTAATATCCTCAAATTTTGACCTCAACTACCAAATTAGAATTTTCCAATAAAAATAAATATTATTTCTCCCAAATTAATTAAATTATCAGTCCTGAAAATCGTGGGGAATTATAGGGTCCTATTCTCAAGTCGGGAGTCATGCGACTGCCCAATCGATTGTTACGTGTTATGTTAGATATGCATAAGGTGATCATGCCACTCGCGGTGCTGTTTTGGGGGAGTTTGTGGCATCCGCCCCCTCCAGGCACATTTTAAGCCTATGTGTTCCTACTTACAAATTCGGGTCCTATTCTCAAACTGGGAGTCCCGTGACTATGCGGCCAGTTGCTAAGTGTTATGTTGGATGCGTACGAGCTGTTCATGCCACTCATTGTGCCGTTTGGGGGGTTGGTGGCATTTGCCCCCTCGTGGCACGTTTTTAAGCCTAAGTGTTCTTACTTTCTAATCCGGATCATATTCTCAAATCAGGAGTCCCGCGACTGCGTGAACGGTTGCTATATATGCCTGAGTGCTACGATAACCAATAATTATCCAACATTTCCTCCAATAACTAAACCAATAATTATTCTGTACTCCTTCTAATTATCTCGTACTCCTTCTAACGTACTATCCAACAACAAATCAACAACTAATTATTATCCAACAGCCAAACCAAACAAAACCAATAATTATCATGCACTCCTTTTGTCATCTAAAAGATTTAAAAGATAATGCATATCAATTATATAAACATTTTAGTTAAATTAAATAATACCAGGTTCCTGGGATCTAAAAAGGCCATTAAGTAGAGTCTTCTAAATTTCTGATTAATCTAAATTGATCTTGGAGCCCTTAGCGTATTCTTGTACATGTACATTTGTTGATTAGTTTCTTTGATACAATATTCATAAATAAAGATAAAATTAAACTTCTACATGGGACAAAAATCAACATTACTCATATTCTTAAAATTTGGAAACTCTAAGTTGGTGATGAGGATGTTTCGTTCTGAAAATTATCCTCGATCAAACTCAAGTAGATCACTAGATAGGTAATTTTTGAAAATTAAAATTGCCTATCCACTGATCTCCTTGAGTTTGATCAAGGATAATTTTTAGAACATAACAACCTCATCACCAATTTAGGATTTCCAAATTTTGCGAAAATTGATAATGTTGATTTTTGTCCTATGTGAGACGTTAATTTGCTTTCATTTTATAAAGATTATATCAATGAAACTGATCAACAAATGTATATGTACATGAACATGTGGAAATTGTGTTGGGTCAATTTGGTCCAATTACAAACTCAAAAGACTCTATTCTCAAACTGAGCATCTTGTGAAGGGTGTTTGTGACCCCAGCATTCGACTGAACAAAACATATTATCAAAAGTTAACTTACTAACTCTAAATCAATATTTGGAGGCATGAAAATGAAAATTATCCTTAAATAAAATTAGGTACTCTTCATCATTAACATGTAAAAATATTTATTTGGAGTCATGTAAGTTAACTTTCGATATTTCTCAAGCATAAAGTATCCAGAAGCTACTTCTTCAAATGAGTAGGGTAAAATTGGCATATGTCATTGTAGTCTTATTACACACCATACATGCATTACATAGGCAAAGTTTTGAAATGTCATAACTAAACATATATAATCATATAAACATTCATAAATTAAACTAATCATACATACATCAAAGTAAAGCGCTAATATTATGTCAATATCATAATAAAATATAAATACGATTGACAATTATTAAATAATGTTTTAATACTCAATTTTCCTATAAATAAACTAAAAGATCCTTCAAATTATGATTGTCATCAAGATTTGACTGGAACTCTTTTAGAGCTTTTAATACGTCTACTGGAGTAGTCATACCCTTTGGTGCATGCATAATAATAGATCAATTTCCATCGTTTATGCACTTCAAGTAGGATACATTTTTTACGTTATGAAATGCACAAATAAAAGGCTTGTTGACTTTACGATCTTTACTCTTCAACTTTAATAAATCTACCATAATAAGTTTGGAGTCAGGATTAACTTTGCAAGCATTCGCAGTATCCTCCGCCTTCACTCAATCACAATAGAGTATGGTTTCTATAAAATTTAAGTAATCGAGTTCTAGGATTTATCGGATCATCCCATAATAGGTTAGCACCGTATCTTTTGGATTTTTATCATTTTTGCTATCGATACAGGCAATCAAGGCAGAAATTGAAATTCAACAGTTTTGTGTCAAAAGATTTTCCTCACATGGATATGAAACAAAATCAAAATCGTTGGTTAGAATTCCTTAAACTCTTTTGCACGAAAACTAGGACCTTTTGCTAGGCGTGCAATCCTTGAAGAGACATCACCTATTTTTAAAAGTTACATTTATTAATGAATTTGTATTAGGGAATTTTTTACCACACATTAATAAATAACCCCACACATAAGAGGTTAAAATTACCTCTTTTGATACACATGCCCTAAAATCAGTTGTCATGCAATTTCTCCTTTGATTTTGGGCTATTTCATTCTCATACTACCTACGGATAAATTGTTGATGAAAATGCGAGGCTTTAATAAATCAATGCTCCGATACCACTTGTTGGGAATGATAGGACCCCCAATTTTTAGATTTTACACAAAAATTAATTTTCTTTTTTTTAAAGATGCGGAATAAAGATGGTTCAAGTAAACAACTACATAAACCAAATTTTAATTCTTTTACAAATTAAAATTACAACTTAAACACAAAGTGAAATTAAATTAATCAACAAATACAATTTTCACTTTAACATATTAACTCAACCCAAGTCCTAGAAATTTGCCTAACAATAAATATTCAATATTGCAAATTAGGCCAAACAAAATTTTATCCAATAAAATTAATGACTTGAACTAAATTAATTAAACATTACCCAAATTAAGTTTAGCATCCACTTAAGCATGAGTAGTGATTTAAACCAATTTTATCTTTTTACCTAAGCATGCATCTAATGTGATTTTGCAAAAGATAAAATAAACAAATAACCACTACGCCGCGATGTACGAGGAAAACCCCACAACAGGAAAAAACCTCGGACAGCCCTAGCCTTAAGTCCACTAAGTATGGTTTTACAATTACAAGACAGATGACTTACTTCGTCGACTCGACTCCTTTCAAGCCTTGATGCGTCTTCTTGCAAACACCTACGCCTAGTCGACAACCTCGAAACTCCACCGTTCACCAATGAGACTTTAGGAACACCGTCAACCACACATGGTGCCTTTCACCATGTGAGAATACTGCAGAAAAATAGTGAGACTTCTTCTTTGAGGGATGTAGAAGTAAACCCAAACAAACTCTTCAACTTGGTAAAGTAAACCCGGTGCCAAACACTCCAAGCAAGATATTTATATCGAAACTTGGAATAAACAATATTGGTGTAAACTAAAAGTGTTTTAGGGTGGTTTTCTTTTAAAGCAAAACACTTAAACCATGAACCTTTTCATAGAAAAGTTAAACTCTCAAAAATCTCTCTAGGAGATGGATGGATATAAAAAAGTTGTTTGAAAAGGTTGTTTCCCGCACATATTAAGTCTGTCAAAAGTTAGTGGGAAAAAAGTAGTGGGATAGAAGTGAAAAATTGCCAAATAATTTTCTCACCGGAAATCTCGTTCGAATGAGATTTTCGTTCGAACGAAGTCTCGTTCTAATGATACTTCTAAAGAAGTTCCAGTGGACATAAGGGAAATATCATTGGTAAACCCGTTCGAATGATAACTTCGAACGAACTTCCAAAAAGCTTAACTTCTATTTTTAGCCCAGAAACTTTATTTTAAAGATTTAAAGAAGCCTTCTGAAAATAAACATCAGTTTAAACATAAATTACACCCAATTAAAATTATTCCAAGCTCCTATACAAATGTGTAATGCATTCATACCTTAGGAGTAAACGGAACATATGTTGTTAATGCAGAAACGAGGCGAACAAACTCGACATATGATGAAGCTTTAATCTTGGCCGCTACGTCTTCAACTAACACGTCATAGGGTTGAATGGATAAACTTGAACACTATCCTATGACTCAAATGTTTTTGTCTGGAATTAAGCCAACACAACATTAAGACTAAATCGGAGACTTGTGTCCTTACAAATCTCCCCCTTTGTCTATTTCGGGACAAAAAACAAAATAAAATTTAAAGGGCCATCAAGCTCTACTAGACTCAAACATCCCACCCAAACTTGACTCAAGACGCAAGGATCAATATCTTTACCGATGAAAGTTGACATTTAGAAGAATTCCTACGCACTTAAGCAAAATATCAAACCCATACGGAATATCAAGAATATTAAATGCAATTTAAATAAATACTCCCCCTATCAAGAATATTAAATGAAATTTAAATAAATACTCCCCCTAAATTACTTATTTCCCCTTATCAAATGATCTACTTAGAAAGACATCTCCCGCTAACTTAAATCTCCCAAACTTAGATACGATTACAATAGGATTAGATACCATATCTCCCCTATCATTATCCCCCTTTTTTGTTCAGGAATAGACAAAGGATAAAACTAATTTAAACATGATGCTTAGAGTGATAAGAGCATGAAAGCATATGGGCAACAAAATCATAAGTAATCCAAAAAAATAATAACGGATACCAATTAAGATGCAAGAAAATGATACCAATATGATACATAAAGTATTAATCATGTGATATCAACAAAGGATGCAACCATATAGATACCAATTATGAAGTAGAAGCATAGATGGACTAGAAAGCAAGGCAAAGACAAATAGAATACCTCGTATATGAGTACATAATAAATATCATTAATGCACACTCACATATACTAGGTATAAACACCACACATGACACAGAATAAAATAAGCTTTCACACTCGTATGGCAAAAATGTGTCATATGAAAACGGAAGTGTTGGAGTGTGAACTAGTAACTACTAAATTTAGACCCAATCACTTAAAACATGTTCACAGAGTTCTTATTTTATTACAAAATTTATCACATTTGAATATTACCTCATGTGACAATATAAATTGAACTCAATGAACAAACATACACAATGCATACAGGCCTAGAATTTTGATGATCCAACAAACCAATAGAGTCATGACATTGAAAGAACAACTAGGATAAACAGACATTGCGCAAACCGTTGATATACCATCCAATCTCCCTCAATAAGCATATATACTTTTGAATGAATATATCAATTAAACAAAATAGGCCTTCGCAAATATTTTCTTTTAATGCCATATTTTATTTTTAGGCTTTTGGACCACGTATTTCTTTTAGGTCCAAGAAAATGGTGACTTGCCCATGGATGATTTTTCCTTTCGGAGCCCTTCCCCATGCACATATATATATATATATATATATATATATATATATATATATCTTTTTTATATCTCACACAAATCTCACGTGCAACGGATTTTAACATGCACTAGTCCTCCTAGGTCACATAACATGTAGATGACAAGATTGGTAGGAGAACACCTCATAAAGCTCAAATATAACATGTGAAGTTAAACTTTCAAGTGAGCTCGTGCATGTGTGAATTGAGGAATAAAAAAATAGAATCCATTACATCAATACAAAATCCAACTACTCCATGTAAGTATGGTAAATAACATTTTAAGGATTGACAATCTAAACCAACAGTTCTAGCCACATGGGAGCGAAATAGAAGGGATTCGAACACAAGTATATGCCATATAAAATGTGTCAAGCTAAAATACACACAATAAAAATATTTTTGAGTTTTTAAAATTTTTAAACCAATCAAACAAAAATATTTACTCAAAAGACACACAAAAATCATTTGTATTTGTCATTAATTTAAAATTTTAAAAAAATAAAAACACAAATGATTAACAAAAATCTTTTTGTATTTTTCATTTGGTGCATACTTAAAATGAAGTAAATATAATACAAAATATAAACAAACATCATAATTCTAGCATGTTATAAAGCGTGAAGCATAGACTAAAAAATGATTAAACATGCATACACCTAGCAATAATATATAGTATGAAGCACAAAAAGCTAGAGTATGCAAACAACTGCCACATTCAACCTTTATATTTAGAAAGTGAGGAAGCATGTGAAAGTAATGAGAATAAAAAATCCTATCTTGTAACGAAACTAAGTCGGATATCCTAACCCAAACTAATGACAAATGATTATCTCGGGGTGTAGGAATCTTGGCTACCTCGGTTGCCTTACGTAGGGATTTTCTAGGACCTTATTTAAGATCGAAATAAAATTTCTTAAGATGACCTTTTCAACCACAATGAGAGCACTTAAAGACTCTTCGAAAAGACTTACCTAAGGAATGATCTCTAAAGGCTCTCCTAGGAAATTTACCTAAAATATTGGTTTTGGCTTTTTGAGATTCTTCATTGCAAGTATCGAAGCCTAAACCACAAGTGTCATTTTTTTATTTGGACCGTGCCTAAGATTTTATCTAGTTTTTTGGACCTACACTCCAAATCAAATTTTACTTTACTAGAGTCTTTTAATTGTTCTTCTAATTCTAAAATTCTAGACTCTAACAAAACATTTATCTCTTCAAACTTGAGAAGCTCATTTTTCATTGACTCCATTAAACCTCTAAGGCTATCTCTCTCGCCTTTTATATATTCAAGCTTCTCTAGAAGAGTCCTCTCACGTGTCCTAAGGTCTTTAACCA
Organism: Sambucus nigra; assembly: GCA_949130495.1. Taxonomy (NCBI): domain Eukaryota; kingdom Viridiplantae; phylum Streptophyta; class Magnoliopsida; order Dipsacales; family Adoxaceae; genus Sambucus; species Sambucus nigra. The sequence goes on along the minus strand of OX422215.1, from coordinate 537,457,947 downwards.
ACACACAATCATCAACGACCTTAACACGCTCTCTTAAACTTGCTTCTAACTTCAAATTTTCCTTTTTTTAATTTTGTATATTCTTCATATAATTCTTGAAAGCATTTTGAAGTTCACTCACATCAACCTCTTCTTCATTTTTAATCTCTCTTTCTTCTCCACTCTCACTACCATAATCTTTTATATCTTCACAAACAAGGGCCTCAGAAGTGTTATCAATTAAGATGTCATCATTGGATGATTCCTCAATATCACTAACATAGTTGGCAATGAATGCGGTAAAGTTGCCCTCAATGGGGGAATCGGGTCCCTCTTCCTTATCACTATCACTAAGCATTTAATTATAGGAAATTTGTTTCTTACCCTCTCTCCTTAGTTTAGTGGGGCACTCAAAATCCCTATGGCCATACCCTTCACAACCAAAACACCTATCTGACTCGTCCCTATTTACATTTTCATTAGAAGTTTTAGGGATCTTCTCGGCTTTGTCATGCTTAGTTTTTTCAAATTTCTTAAAATCATTTTCAAATTTATCTTTGTTAAATTTAAGAAATTTTTGAAACTTCCTAGCAAACATAGCCATATTTTCCGAGTCACTATCACTTTCACTATCTACTACTTGTTTTTCTTCCTTTCGGGCTTTCAACGCAACGCCCTTATCTATTTTCCTATCAGTTTTAAAAGGAAACATGTCTAGTTTATAGGTTTGTAAATCACCTACGAGCTCTTCTAATTTCATAGAGGCTAAAGTGGGTAAAGAATTTAAAACGGTCACTTTTGTAATAAACCTATCGGGTATGGAACTGAATATTTTCTTTACTACTCGGTTGTCGGGTATTTTCTCTCCCAAATTAAAAGATGAATTAACAATATCGGAAATTCTAGCATAAAATTCATCAAAAGTTTCTTTTTCATTCATTTTGATGGTTTCAAATTGAGTGGTGAGGTTTCGGAGTTTTGAAGCTTTTATGACACTGGTTCCTTCATGAGTGAGTTGTAAAATATCCCAAGCTTATTTAGTGGTTTCACACGTCATAATGCGACATAATTCATCCGGTGTGACCGTGCTAAACAAGGCATTTAAATCACAAGAATTAAAATCATATAGTTTAAATTCATTTTCACTCCATCTATCGGCGGGTTTGGTAACACGCTCATTATCTACTAAATGTGTAGGTGGGGACTATCCGTTAACGATAAATAATTAAACTCTCTCCTTGATAGAATTTAGTGCCGATTTCATCCGCGCTTTCCAATACGCGTAATTAGAACCATCGAAAATAGGCAATTTTGAAAATGGGGAAAACTCCATTTTAGCCAAAAATATTTAAAAGGATCATAACGAACTAATTTATCATTTTGGCTCTGATACAAATTTGAAAACGCGAGGCTTTCTTAAATCAATGCTATGATACCACTTATTGGGAATGATAGGACCCCCAACATTTAGATTTTACACAAAAAGTAATTTTCTTTTTTTTAAAGATGCGGAATAGAGATGGTTCAAGTAAACAATTACATGTTAATTTCTTTTACAAATTAAAATTACCACTTAAACACAAAGTGAAATTAAATTAATCAACAAATTCATTTTTCACTTTAACATATTAACTCAACCCAAGTCCTAGAAATTTGCCAAACAATAAATATTCAATATTGCAAATTAGGCCAAACAAAATTTTATCCAATAAAATTAATGACTTGAACTAAATTAATTAAGCATTCCCCAAATTAAGCTTAGCACCCACGTAAGCATGAGTAGTGATTTAAACCAATTTTATATTTTTACCTAAGCATGCCTCTAATGTGATTTTGTAAGAGATAAAATAAACAAATAACCACTACGCCGCGATGTACGAGAAAAAACTGAAAACGGGAAAAAACCTCGGATGGCCCTAGCCTTAAGTTCACTAAGTATGGTTTTACAATTACAAGATAGATGACTTAATTCCTCGACTCGACTCCTTTCAAGCCTTGATGCATCTTCTTTCAAACACCACCGCCTAGTTGATAACTCCGGAACTCCACCGAAACCTTGGAATTAACCAATGAGACTTTAGGAACACCGTCAACCACACATGGTGCCTTTCACCATGTGAGAATACCTTAGCAAAACAATGAGACTTCTTGTTTGAGGGATGTAGAAGTAAACCCAAACAAACTCTTCAACTTGGTAGAGTAAACCTGGTGCCAAACACTCCAAGAAAGATATTTATATGGAAACTTGGAATAAACTATATGGGTGTAAACCAAAAGTGTTTTAGGGTGATTTTCTTTAAAGCAAAACACTTAAACCATGAATATTTTCATAGAAAATTTAAAATCTCAAAACTCTCTCTAGGAGATGGATGGTGTGGCCATCCCCGATCCTGATCCGTACGGGCGGGCGCGTGGAGGAAAGGATCCTTCAGGTCCCGCGCATCCCTCTCGGGAGCGCTTCGGCCGGCGTCGTTTGAGATGTGGAAATGTAGAGAGATTCAGAGTCGCCAGTCTATTTTACTCAAAACAGACAAAAGAAAAAGGGGAAGCCACCCCGAAGGATGGCATCCGAAGACATAATAATGTGTGCAATACCAAATGATTCGAGAAGGGTTCGGAGGCTTAGTTACAAAATGGGAAGTGTTAGGCACCCATTCCTCCCTTTCGGTCTCTCATGGATATTTGCTATTTTCCTTTCGTTTCCCCCCGTGATATGTGTGCATGTGTATATATAGAATGTAGGTAGGAATCCTCGACTTGTATCATGGAAAAGATAAAGCGAGTTATCCGTAGGAAGATATAAGAATAATATTGGAAAATAGGATTTACGCGATTACCCCTACGTTGATTGTTATAATGGAACGATAATGCATGTGGAGTAGTACGTCGCTAAGGACAAATATGTAATATAAGAAAATCGAATTTAGAGAAAAATAGAAAATGAGAGAAAAAAAGTGAGAAAAGGACTCGAGTCTTGGGTTTTACCCCGAGACGCCTGCGTAGCCTATAAAGGCATCAAAGTCCACGTAGTTTGCATACGAAATGATGGGTGGGGTTTATCCCATAAATCCAAAAAAGGGGATCTCTTATTTGTGTGTGTGTGTGTGTGTGTGTGTAGAAAAAAGTGTTTTAGTTGTGAGAAAAGTGTGGAAAAAGTGTGAGAATCCCTACTTGGAATTTAGGAACAAACCCCCTATTCTTATTTGTTGGGTTTTTTATTTATATGAAAATAAGAGATGTGCAATAATACAAAATAAAAAGTATATTAGGACGTGTGAGATGAGATAATAAAAGTGCTAAATAAGAAAACCAGTTATTGGGAATTTAAGAGAATTTAAGAGAGAGTTTGAGAAAGTTGGACCTTCTTGAAGATCTTGAGCTTGATCTTGAATGTTGGAGAGCAGTCCTTGCACTTGGATGATGATGGAGAGTGGCTAATTCACCAATTTTGATGAAAATGGTGATGAAAAGTGGAAGTAAAAAGGGATTTGGAAGTTGAAATCACGTTGCCTTCGAGAGAGGTTTCTGGGATTTTTTCAGAGAGATTTTTATCAGATCTGGGCTCCCCTTGAAAATGAGGTGAAGGCCTCCTTTTACAGGCCCAAGTGAGTACCGATCGGAATAGACCTGTTCCTGCCTATCGGTAGGTGCCGATAGGTAGGGTCTGGAACCTGCCAATTGGTAGTGCGCTTCAGGCTTTTTCGGGAAATCGACCGGTGAGGGCAAACCGTTGGTCAAAATCGCGCACGTGTCATACCGTTGGAAAGATAATTTATAGACCTTCGAAAGTCCTTTAGGCCGCTCCCATTTTCGTGAGTTGACTTTGGGTCAAATATGGTTCGAAAGCGTTTGTCGGTCCGTTGGATGGGGAATCGTTCGGACGCAAACGGATCGTTCGTCCGCATGGTAAAACCGAATCATGCACGGGGCATACCGTTGAAAAGGTTAGGAGATGTACTTTGACATTCCAAATATTTTTACCCGGTTTGGAGAGTACTTTGGTCAACCGGGCCCGGGAAGCATTCGGTAGCCTCCTGGAGTCAAACGGATCGTTCGTCCGCATGGAAAGTCCGAATCGCACACGGGGTGGACTGTTGGAAAGGGTATTCAGTGCCATTTGAAGATTCATTCAGCCTCGGTCGAGATGAAGAGTTGAAATAGGTCAAACAGATCTCGGGAGTGCCCGGTGGCCTCTAGGTCAGGTTTCAAACGCAAATGGATCGTTCGTCCGCATGGTAAATCAGAATCATGCATGGGGTGGACCATTGGAAAGGGTATTCAGTTTCCTTCAAAGATTTATTGAGTCTCGATCGAGACGAAGAGTTTGACTTTTAGGTCAAACTGAGCCAGAGAGTGCCCGATGGCTTCCAGGTCAGTACTCGGGACGTGACCTAGGTTTACAGTGGTAAAGGGAGGTGCTAGGGACCTAAGGAGAGTCAGGGGGTAACAGAATGGGGTGCCTACAGAGACCCTAGATGGGTGAGTTTGGAACAAATGATGACCGTCGAATAGACACCACATGATGCTTTTGAAGGAGTATGACCGATTCAGAGGGTCGAGGTCGATTCTAAGAACCTAAGGAGTGTGCTGGGGATGAATGATGATCGAAGGTTTAGGTCGATTCTGAGGACCTGAAGTGGTGTTGCGGAGGATGGCCAATTCTGTGGGTCAAAGCCAAATCTGTGGTCTTAGGGTAAAGGTCTAATAACCGAGGTTAATTCTGACCTAAAGAGTGGTGACGATCGAGGACCGAGGTCAATTCTGACCTAACTCAGGTGACGATCTAAGACCGAGGACAATTTTGACCCAAGAGTGGTGACGACCGAGGACTGAGGTCAATTCTGACCTAACTCAGGTGACGATCAAAGACTGGGGACAATTCTGACCCAAGAGTTGTGAAGACCGAGGACCAAGGTCAATTCTGACCTAACTCAGGTGACGATCCAAGATCGGGGCCAATTTTGACCCAAAAGTGGTGACGACCGAGGACCGAGGTCAATTCTGACCTAACTCAGGTGACAATCCAAGATCGGGGCCAATTTTAACCCAAGAGTGCTGACGATCGAGGAGAGAGGTCAATTCTAACCTAACTCAGGTAACGATCCGACATTAAGGCCAATTTTGACCCAAGAGTGGTGACGACCGAGGATCGAGGTCAATTCTGACCTAACTCAGGTAACGATCCAAGACTGGGTCCAATTTTGACCCAAAAGTGGTGACAACCGAGGACCGAGGTCATTTTTGACCTAACTCCGATGACAATCCAAGACTGGGGCCGATTTTGACCCAAAAGTGGTGATGATAGAGGACCGAGGTCAATTCTGACCTAACTCAGGTGACGATCCAAGACCGAGGCCAATTATGACCTAAAAGTGGTGACGACCGAGGACCAAGGTCAATTCAACCTAACTCGGGTGACGATCCAAGACCGGGGCCAATTCTGACCCAAAAGTGGTGACGATCGAAGACTGAGGTCAATTCTGACCTAACTCGGTTGACGATCCAAGACCGAGGCCAATTTTGACCCAAAAGTGGTGACGACTGATGATCGAGGTCAATTCTGACCTAACTCAAGTGACGATCCAAGATCGGGGCCAATTCTGACCCAAAAGTGGTTACGATCGAGGACCGAGGTCAATTCTGACCGAACTCAAGTGACGATCCAAGATCGGGGCCAATTCTAACCCAAACGTGGTGATGATCGAGGATCGAGGTCAATTCTGACCTAACTCATGTGACGATCCAAGACCAGGGACAATTCTGACCCAAGAGTGGTGACGACTGAGGACCGAGGTCAATTCTGACCTAACTTAGGTGACGATCCAAGACCGGGGCCAATTCTGACCCAAAAGTGGTGACGATCGAGGACCGAGGTCAATTCTGACCTAACTCAGGTGACGATCCAAGACCGGGGCCAATTCTGACCCAAGAGTGGATAAAGATTGGATTTTGATTTTGCTGGAGAAAGAGCTTTGTGATTTTGATCTGAGTTGGGGAGCTGATAGCTGGGGAAGCTTTTAGGAGACCTCGCAGGGGGGAATAACCTATTTTGGGATCTGTAAGAGAATTCCTCTGGGGAAGTGATCAGGTGATCCTTAGGGATCCTTTGGAGCTTTGTCGGGAGCAGTTTTCACTTGGTTTTTGAGGATTCCATTGGGGAAGAGGGGTTTTGCTCGAGGGAACACAAAAATTTCTTGGTAAAAAGGCTTTAAATCCTTCCTGAGATTTTTGAGAATTTTTAGGTGATTTTTGGAGGCTTTCTAGTATTTTCTGGGAATTTTTATACGAAATTAAAGGGGGTGCCAGTCGGCATAGTATGAGGAGTGTCATTCGGCAGTGGAATGGACTTTTGGGCTACCTCGGGAAGGTAAGGGGTCAGTGTCGATCGGTATGGTAGGGGGTGATGCCGATCGGCATGGCGCTTGGCCTCCCATAAAAAGGGGGCGAATCCCCTCATTTTTTTCACAGATTCTTTTGCTTTCTCTCTATCTCTCTGCGATTCCTCTGCAAATCATTCTAGCATTTCAATTTTTAAGAAATGGCCATTTTTGTGAGCACTGCAGTCCACCGGGAGTGGTTAATCGTTGATGACTGGGCGAACGTGGAGTGGAGGGCTAGGGCGCCTCTTACTTTGGGGAGTGAGAACTCCTTTGATACGTTTGAGCCTATTGTGGATGAGCAGACCCTGCTGCGGGAGCCATCACATCATCGATCTTCGAGAGTGATCCTCGGCGATTATGTAAGTAACCTGACCTTTGGCATTCTTCTCTTTTTGGTGGTTTTTCTTTCTTGACTTTTAATGAGACTTTTCTTTTTGCCAGTTTGATATTTCTTTGAAGAACATGCGTGCCCGTGGGACAACGGGGATCAAGGATGTATGAGAACATCTCCCACCTATGGTGCGCTTGGTGGTATCATCAGCGGGTTTTGGGCGATTGGCATCGGCACTGGATGGGACCCCTCATTCGACAGCGGTCTTGTGCGCTTTGGGAGAGAGGTGGTGGGACACTACCCAAACCTTCCATTTTGGCTTCGGGGATATGACTGCGACTCCCATAGACGTGCATTAGCTGTTGGGGTTGGATTATAATGGAGAGCATATAGAGGTGGATCGCTCTTTATGGGTGAGACCGGAGGCAGTGCATGCGGCACTTGGTGATGTGGGGAGGATAGTCTCTGGGGATTCTATCCGGTTGTCCCTGCTGAAAGATGTTCTGCTGGGTAGGGAGATCGATGTGGAGGACAGTCTACAAGTGAGGTAGATGGCCCGATTATTCATTCTTCTGGTGTTGGGAGGTTTCATGGTGGCGTCGAGCGGCGACGTCATCCATTTATGGTTTCTACCGTACCCGAGGATGTTTTCGAACATCCCCTTCTATGATTGGGGAAGTCTGACCTTGGCGACCCTTTACTTTTCTTTGGATGCATTTAGCCGGTGTTGCCGGTAGACTTTTATTGGGGCCACATACCTTCTTAAGGTATTCTTTAGTTTGCGTATTTTTTTCAGGCATTCGCATTTTCCTTTCATGCATTCGCATTTTGCTTATGCGTCTCTTTTTTGCTGGTGAATTCAGACGTGGTTTCATGAGGTGATTGGGTGCAATACCCCGCTGATTGATTTGAAGGATGACACTGTTGGGGATTTCTGTCGCTTGTACCGATGGCATAAGTCCAATTGGCAGTCGAAAAGATCTCTCTCCCTGGAGGCGGTGCGTCAGGTCCTGAATGACCTAACCAGTGGTAGGGTAAGACGCTTTCCATTTCAATCTTGGTTTTTATTCCTTCTGGTCTTATATTGATTTATTCTTTCTCAGAGATTTTCAGGTGACCTTTTACCCGTGGGGGACAGCTATTCAGGATGCAGAGGCGACTAGGGTGAACGCGCGGATGAGGCATTTGCTGGCGCATGAGTTCGTCCATTCCTGGTACCTTGGGGAGAGGGTGGTTCGTTATATTACTGAGGCGGAGGTGGTGGTGCCACCTGCGCAACCTCCTACATCTACGAGGTAGGAGCGATTAATGTTGGAGGATGAGAGGATCGCGGCGATGATCGGTGAGTCCTACTTGCTATACACCGATACGGCTGGGCCGTATGACTATATGAATTTTGTGATGAGCTGGTTGATGGCACCCAGCATATACGATGCACTGCCCTTCCCTCCGACGGGTTCGAGTCGGGTGGTGGATTCTTCCCATAGCGGTGGTGTTCCGTTGGCATCTGCGGCGATGACGACCTCGGAGGTGCCTTTTGTACGGTTGCATACCCCTTCATACAACATTCGGAGGGCTGATGGAGGTATGGTGCCTATGTTGCACCATCCTCATGCGATGGATCCAGAGGAGTTGGGTTTGACAGAGGAGGTCCTTCGACCCGCAATATACCTTTATGTTCCTTTCTTTTGCTTTCTGTTTTGGTCATTTCAGCTTTGATACTGATTTGGCCTTTCCTTGCAGCAACTCCGGGTATCATCCACTTGGCTCAGGGACATCAGAGACTGGATATCTTCGACGACTTCCCATATTCGGGATGTGGTTCTCGTTCCTTCTTGCTTGTTGTCGTCTGCCTCATCTGGAGAGGACTCTAGCTCGGGAAGTGGTGGTGAGTCGTCTCACCGTAGGGGGAAGAGAGCGCGTCGCAGGGGTGGAAGATCTTGAGAGAGAGAGAGAGAGAGAGAGAGAGAGAGAATGAAATGTGGGTTCAGGCTGAGTCCCGTTGTTTTTCCTTTTTCTTTTTATTTCCTACAAAATTGATGTAACACAGAACACAAATATATGCAATGCAATGGGGGGTTTTATTATCTTTTATTTATAATGAATGAATGCATGTTCATGTGCTTTTTACTTTGCTGCTGAGACCGTAAAAAGGAATATTTTTAGAATTTTTGAAGGAATGTTTTTATTTTTAAAAAGGGGAATTTTAAAGGGATTTTGAAATTCTGTTGAGAATATCAATTTATTTTTATTTGAGTTTTCTGATTTGACAAAAGAGTAAAAAGGGAAGTTTCTAAAAATGGGGGGTTGTCGATCGGCAAGCGCCTTGACCTGCCTATCAGCAGTTCAGTCCAGTCCCATCAATTTAAAGCTTTGAATGGAACCCTCTTTAGCCTTTGGTACCTTGTGGGGTAGGATTCCCTCTGATTTTTGCAGGGATTATGTCCCTTGTGAGGGTATTCAAGTATAAAAGGGGGAAGGGTGGAGTGTTTTTATCACACCTTTGCATTCTTACCTACTTGCCCACCATCTCTTAGCCTCGCAAGATGGCTCTCCCTGGTAGCACCGAGTTTGCCAACTACCTCGAAGCCTTGGAAGATATGTGCTCTTATAATGTCGACTACGATGCTTTCAACATGCGTCAAGTCTCCTTGTGGCGCAATCGGCCTATTGAGTGGAATATGCTGATGGCGGAGGTACAATTCTGGTACCCCAAAGACCATGTATGACACTTTGGGTTGGAAGAAATTTATCCTTCCTACGAGGAATTTTCTGCCATACTGGGTGTAAATCCCAGTGTTTCTGCATCTTTGCCCAAATTTTCTCGTTCTCCTAGGGATTTATTAGTCGGGCTTCTTCATATTTTGCCTTCGGCGTCCATATCATTGGTTGCTGGAGGAATGATCTCCCTCTTAGTGGTGCTGCAGTCCATGAATTTGTGGGAAGTAGGTGATGCTGGCTATGCTGGAGCCGTTGTTCTGGGTCTAGTTTCCAAATTATTGCTGGTGACTGGGGAGTTGCAGGTGGACCCACAACTTGCAGCCATTACTTCATGGATGTCATACCGTCGCAATCCCGCGGTGGTGATATTGGTGGAGACTATGAATGGCCTGGATGCTTGGAGAGAAGGCCGTTCTGACTTTTTGAGGGGTAGCCCTATGATGCGGTTCATGTGGTTATCTGAAAGATTTCGCTTATCGACTCCTCCAGAATATCCCTTGTCGACCGTACCCAATTTTTTTTTGCGCTACTTCATCCGCATTGGCCTGTATATTGAGAACTGGGAGAATTGGCTTGTGGAGGATGGGGCTTGTGGTCTGTATTGGTCAGTGCCTTGGTGGGGACACTTGCAGCCTATTCTGGAGCTAGGAGAGTATTTATATGTGCGACTGGTTGGTCTCAGATAGGCCTCTTTTTATTTCCCTTCGTGGCTTTTGTGCCAATTCAGCTGGGCACAGGTCGTGCCACCTCAGATCTTAAATTTTTTTTCCGGTAGAGGATTTGACTGAGTGCCTGCGTCTGTTGCTGGGGTCTCTGTGGGAAAATCGGCGTCCGTCGATCCGTCCCTCTCAGTCTGTCTGGAAGGTTTGTCGTCCCCAAAGATTATATGAAGTGGTTGTGGAGGAAAGTAGTCAGCAAGATGTTGGCAATGGAGACTGGACAAAGATGGTTTGTTTTATCTGACACCATGGAAAGGGGTGTTGTGGTCTTTTCGAAGATGGTTAAGGCTCATCGATCCATGGAGTGTTTACGATACTCTATTCAAGCAGGGGAAACTTGGGGACCTCCGAATGTAGATGATGAGGGTGCAGGCTCCTCTGATAGTTGTGGGTAGGACTCCTGGGGAGTTTATTTGTGTAATAGGGAATATATGTGGGGGTTTTATTTGGCTTTTTATGGTAGTAGGGGAAAGGGAGTTATCCGTTCATTTTCTTATGTAATTCGTACTGTAATTTCTTATTAATGAAATAAACAAGTTTCTGATCATCCAGCTGTGACTTTCGATGGATTTTGTATTTTGAATTATCTATACTGATCGCTAAGGCATACATAATCCTTTTATTCAAGTAATTTTAGAATGAACCGCCGTTCTCGGAGGTAAGAAAAGAATAGTATTTTGTGAAAAAGTAAGGGGCCTCACTCATGTGAGGTGTATGAGTTGCTTACGTACCTTTGGGGTTTTTTGAAAATGTTTTAAAATATTTTTTATAGAGGATCAGGCCCACGTAGTTCTGGGTAGAGGGAAATGAAGAGTTTTTTTTTTTAGAATAGAAGGGGGATGGGAAGAGTTCGAAGCATGCCAAGATTTTGGACTAGGGGTAGAATTTCTTGAGACGGTTCAGGTTGACTGGACGAGCCATCTCCTCCCCATCTAGGTCAGTGAGAATGGCGGCACCATTGGATAATATTTTCTTCACAATGTAGGGTCCGCTCCAATTAGGCTTGAATTTCCCTCTGGGGTCCCAGATGGGTTCTACTATCTCCTTGAGGGATAAATCCCCCTCCCGGACACCGCGGTCCTTGACTTTTTTATTGAATGATTGCGCTATTCGACGATGGTACCCCTGTATGTGGTAAAGAGATTTTAATCTTCTTTCTTCTAGGAGGGCTAGCTCATCAAGACGTCTTTGGCACCAGTCTTCTTCGCTAACCTTGCTTTCGAGCATGACGCGTAACGAGGGTATTTCCAGCTCCACAGGTAGGGCTGCTTCCATGCCGTAGACCAGGGAGTAAGGGGTAGTCCCAGTAGAGGTTCAGATTGAGGTTCGATAGCCTCAGAGGGCGTAAGAGATCCGGTCAGCCTAATCCTTACAACTTTCGGCCATCTTGCTGATGATGGCTTTGAGGTTTTTATTCGCTGCTTCAACTGCACCATTCGTCTGAGGTCGGTAGGGAGAAGATTTGTGTCTCTGAACCCTGTACTCGTTGACTACTTCTGTGACTTCTGCTTCGAAATGCAACCCATTATCTGATACCAGCTCGTGCGGGACCCCATATCGGTAGATGATATTTTTCTTGAGGAATTTGGTCACTTTCTTGGCATTCAATACTGCATATGACTCAGCCTCGACCAATTAGTGAAGTAATCGATGGCAACCAAGATGAACTCATGTCCATTTGAAGTCTTTGGTGTAACCTTCCCTATGATGTCGACACCCCAGGTGGAGAACGACCAGGGAGAGGTCATGTTGTATAATTCCCGCGGAGGCAAATGTTAAAGGTTGGAGAATTATAGGCATTAGAGGCACATCCGGACATAGGCGGTGCAGTCCTCGATCATGGTGGTCCAATAGTATCCATGTCGGATGATCTTCTTGGTGAGCATGTGACCACTCATATGGGGTTCGCATTCCCCGCTGTGGATTTTCTGCATTATTTTCTCAATGTCGGCCCCTGCGATGCAGTGTAGATGAGTTCCATCGAAGTTCCTCATGAGTAGAGTTTTATGATAGATGATGTACTGGGCGGCCAGTCTTTGGAGGGTTGTTCGATCTTTATTGTTGGAACCCTCGGGATACTTACCATGTTTGAGGAGGCACCAGATATCATAGTACCAGTAATCGGCTAGTTAGGGATCTTCAGTGGATATAAGCTCCACGTGGTAGCAATGGGTCGGTTTGTCTTGCTTTTGAACTAGGAAGGGGGTCATTTTTATTCCCTCGGGCATGTCGACCATGGAGGCCAAGGTGGCGAGAGCATCGGCTAGGTTATTCTTTGCTTGGGGTAGGTAATGGAAGGTGATATCTCGGAATCGGGAGGCTAACTCTTCTAATTGGGCATGAAAGGGTTGGAGCTTTTCGTCCTTGACTTTCCACTTTCTGATCACTTGACCGATGATAAGGGCAGAATCCTCATAGACGTCAAGGTATTGAATACCTTTCTTGAGAGCAACTTTGAGGCCCACTGTGCATGCCTCATATTCCGTCATGTTATTGCTGCAAGGGAAATTTAATTTAATGGCGATGGGAGTGTGGGAGTCATCTGGGGCGATCAGGAGTATCCTAATGCCATATCCCTTTTTATTGGCTGCACCGTCAAAGAACATTTTCCATCGAAGGCGGTCTTGAGTGGTGCAGAGGATATTTTCATTTGGGAATTCGAAGATCCAGACATTTTCTTCGTCTATGGGGTGATCAGCGAGGTAGTCAGAGATGGCTCTTCCTTTAATAGCTTTCTGTGTGACGTACACGATATCGAACTCGGTTAGGAGCATTAACGATCGGGCCATTCGACTGGATAAGGCGGGTATCTCAAGAAGGTATTTGATGGGATCCATTCGGGATACAAGTTTGATGGGGAAGGCGAGCATGTAGTGTCGCAACTTTTGGGTGACCCAGATAAGTACGACACATGCCTTATCCAAATCAGTGTAGTTGACCTCATGCTTGGCCAATTTGCGACTGGCGTAATAGATGGCTCTTTCTTTACGGGAGTCCTCAAGGTATTGGGCTAGAAAAGACCCAACTGCAATGTCGGTTATGTTTAGGTATAGGAGCAAAGGGAGACCAGACTGTGGTGGCATGAGCACTGGAGGTTGGGTCAGGTTTTGTTTGATTCGGTCAAAAGCTTCTTGGCAAGCCTCGTTCCAAACCTTGGTTGAATCTTTTTGGAGGAGCTTGAAGATCAGTTCACATATGGAGGTTAGCTGCTGATGAACCGACTGATATATTGTAATTTGCCAAGAAAACCTCAAACTTTTTTCTCTGGTCGGGGTGGTGGCATCTCAAGTATGGCCTTCAGCTTTGCAGGATCTACTTCTATCCCCTTTTCACTGACCATGAATCCCAAGAGTTTTCCCTTCGTAATGCCGAAGACACACTTCTATGGATTAAGTCGCATCTGATACTGTTGCAGTCGTTCGAAGAACTTCCAAAGGGCGGGAACATGACCTTCTCTAGTTTTGGACTTGATAATCATATCAACCACATAAACTTCAACCTCCTTGTGAATTAGATCATGCAGGATGGTTATGGCAGCCCTTTGGTAGGTAGCCCCAGCATTTTTGAGACCGAATGGCATAACGGTGTAGTAAAAGGTTCCCCATGGGGTGATGAATGCAGTATTTTCTTGATGGTCTGGATGCATCTTGATTTGGTTGTATTCGGCAAACCCGTCAACGAATGACTTGAGATCATGATTGGTTGTGTTGTCCACAATTATGTCGATATTGGGTAGCGGATAATCATCCTTTGGAGAAGCTTTATTTAAATCTCGGTAGTCTACACACATTCGAACCTTCCCTCCTGATTTCGGTACAGGTACAATGTTGGCTAGCCATGTGGGATATTCGATCACTCGAATGAAACCCACGTTCAACTATTTAACCACCTCTTCTTTGACCTTGAGAGACCATTCGGTGCAGAGTTTTCTCAATTTTTGTTTCACTGGCTTGTAATCTGGGAGAGTGGGGATCTCATGATGAGCTATTTCAGGATCGATACCGGGCATATCATCATAGGACCATGCGAAGACATCTACGAACTCCTTACTAGAACCGAGATTAATAACAACATTCTCTTCTTCATTAACTTGAATACGGTTATGTTGTTTATTATTAACCTTATTTAAATCAGTTAAGAATTGTTCATTTGCAAAATCATCATCATCAAAAGTTTGATTAGAATTCAAGCAGTTAATGTAAGGCACATCAAGATACTCAAAATCTTCATTTATTTCATTAATAAGAAAAATAGCATTGAGAACCTCATCAAAAGAGGTCTCGATTACATTTGAGCAAGTATAGACAACAGAAGAAGAAATAGGGTAAACATTGGGTTAGGGGAGATTTAAAGAGGTAGAACTGGCGTAGCATGCCAGTTGAGGATAGGGGTATTAGCAACTTTAATCAGACGGGATGGGTCCATTGATGTAGTGCCTGAATAAACCATGCAGAGTGCCAGCCCTAGTATCTGCAGGTTGAAGAATCTTCAGAAACACTTTCCTCAGTCTCTTTGGTATCTTTGATGAATGGTTGTACGCGGTGTGGGAAACTTTTGGCCCATGGGTAGCTATCTTGGAAAATATCTCCATTCCGGCCTCATCTTCTTGTCTGTGTGGTCATACCATGGTTCTGGAAAACCGCAAAAGGGGAAGTCCTTGCCTTCTTTGATGAATTATCCATTTAAGGAGTCTCCTGAGATAGTTCGGATGCAGTCTGATCTTCTTTTTGGTCGAGATTGATGGATCATTCTGAGCTCTTGTTCTGATGGTTGATACCCCAAGCCATAAGGGGGGAAAGCTTTCTACAGTTCGATGGGCTCAAGTATCCCTTGTTGCCTTTGTTCTAGCCCCTGTCCGAGCATGAAGTGCATGTTTCTGAACATCTGAATCACATTGACATTTCCATGAGGGTCATATTCTGGACAAACCCTTTATTTGAAATCGTCCCATGTCGGGAGTAGGAGTGGCTCAACTTGGAATCCTGATAGGAGCATATCATTTGACCCGTGCTGTATCTTGAGAATTGGACTGTTGGTGCTTGCACCCTCGACATTTTTGTCATCGCCCAAAATGGTGATGACTCGCCCATCCTCGAAGAACTTCAATTTTTGATGGAGTGAGGAAAACACACCCTTGATATTGTGGAGCCAGGGGCGTCCGAGCAACAAGTTGAAAAAAGCTGGGATGTCTATGACTTGGAATTAAATGACAGGGTTTATAGGGCCAACCCCTATTAAAGTTTTATGGAACCCATCACCTCTCGACGGGTATTATCGTAGGCACGCACAGCGGCGGAGGTTTGAGCGAGGTCGCTTTCTTTCAGGCCTAAACACTTTAAGGTTCTCAGAGGGAAAACGTTGGCATGGCCTTCCCCATAACTTCGACGGAGATATTGAGTTCATGATTGTGATTTGGCCCAATTCTGGGGATTTCTTCTTTAGAAAATGATACCATTTGGGTAGAGGTCAAGGATTAGACCAGATTTACCGCTTCTTCTGGTGAGGTAGAGGGAGGAACTATTGGTCCAGTGAGTAATTTGATTAAAGAATTTTTGTGCAGCTGGGAAGACATGAAAAGCCCCCATAGAGTGATGTTATCTTGTGTTTTCTTCAATTGATCGAGGATCTTGCTCTCCTCGATGGTCATCTCTGGCATAGGAAGGTTTTCAACGCCCTTCCCTTTGTCATTTGCTGGTATTGAGCTTGGAACCTGGTAATGTCTTCCTGATCTGGTCATGTGATTTACTGAAGAAGGAAAGAACATGAATCCCATTTCCTGGTCAATCTCAGGTTGTTCTTCCATCCTATTTATTTCTCCGAGGAGTTCTTCAAATGATATCATCCCACATATGTCGGCTACTGGGCCGGCTCTTCCTGAAGCTTGTTCTTCGCTCGAATCTTCGAATTCTTCCCCCCATACGGTGGCAACAATTCTGTCTTTTTTGTGTAAAGTCGATGCATTCCACAACTTTAACGATTTCTTCATATAAGTTCTCCCATTCTGTGGGGATATGTGTGATTGAAGGGACCAGGTACCCTTGTAGCTTCAAAGTGTCAAGTAACCCGGTGATACGGCAGATGTTGTTGGTTTCCTTGAATAATTCTGCCATAGTCTGGACAACATCATCTAAGCTAACTTCGTCGGTTGGTACCACCCATTTATCTGAATCTCGGGCCCATTTTCGTGCTTCCAAAAATAGTGTACTGAATCTCGGGTAATCGACGACCATCTGTGAGGGTAATTTTAGCCCGAACTCTAGGAGTTGGTTTAACACCTCTGACAATTCCATACCTCCATTTTCAGAATGAGTACGGACAGCGATGCATGCTCTGGTAAGGAGATATAGTGTCTGATCAGTGAGGCTAGTAGGGTGTAGGAGGAAATATGGGAAAATTTGAAGAGGTTTAGGAGAGTATATGGGTGTGACTTTAGTTGAGGGGTCGAAATTTGGGTTTTGTTCTAAGAAGATGGCATTGTTGTGATTTGGGAGTGGGTTGTGAGTAGTGTTTGGCTTAGGATTGACTGGTGGGGCGATGGTACCCCGGTGAATGAGATCTTGGATTACATTCCAAAGGTGAAAGCATTGGTCGGTGGTATGGCCGACAGTTTGGTGAAAGGCGCAATGAGCATCGATCTTGAAGTTTCTTGGGAGTGGGTTTGGAATTAGACATGGATCCAAGGGTTTGATGAGGTTTAGGCTTAACAGGGTTTGGTAAAGTTTGGAGAGGGGAGCATGGAGTTCAGTGTATTCCCTTCGGATGGGGGCATGGCGACTTTTCGGTGCCCATGATGTGGTTGGTTGAGAGATGTTGTTGATGGTCGAAATGGTAGCACTGGAAGGCTTGTCATACTTTCTAGGGGTGAATTATCCGAACACCTTCTTTGGTTCAACCTCTGTTTTAATGAGGCTTTCCTCGATTTCCACTCCAGCCTCTCTGAGAGCTCGAAAGTGGGGATAGTATTATCCTCCCATCGTCGCTCGGACGTGGAGAAAGAAATTCTTCTTCACTATGTTGACATGCTCTTCTTCGGATGGTCGATTAGTCATAGTAGCTACTTGTTCCCTCCACCGGGTTATGACGTTACTGACTGATTCCCCTAGATTCTATTTGAGAAACTCTAAATCACGACGGGTGACCTCAAGCTCTTCGTTGTATTTGTACTGCGACATGAATTCTCAGGCTACATCCTCCCAGCTACGGATTCTGGATTCCTTAAGAGATAAAAACCATCAGAGGTCACTATCCTTCAAAGTTTGCTAAAATAATTGGGCCATCACTTCTTCTGAAGCCCCTAGTAGAGTCATGTAATGATGATAACTGCGAAGATGAACAACTGGGGCTCCACTCCCTTTGAACTTCTCGATATTTGGCATCTTAAACTTCTCGGGTAACCTTGCTTTAGGATAAGGAGACATGTGGGTGTAGTCCATGTAATTCCCAGAGATCATGACTTGGTCAAACTTCTTGGTGAGCATATTGAGATCCTATTTGACTTTATTCAACTCCTCCTCCTTTGGATCAACGACCACAGGCTGGTTAGCCATAGGCTGGGCAATATTTGGCATTGGAAGATGGGTAGGCGGTGGTCCAATTACAAGAGGGGCACATAGAGCGTGCTGATATTCTTTCGGAACCCAGATAGGCTCGGGTGGACCCATAGCACGAGGTAATAGGGCCTCGGGATCTTGAGGAATAGGAACTTGGTTGTGTTTCATCTCTCGGACCACGGTTTGGAGGTTGTAAATCTTGGACACGAGCTGAGCTAGGACTATCGTCAGATCCAGTTGTATGACTGGTACTTGATCTGTATTCTCCATGGAAGATGGTTGGATTCCAGACTCGGAAGAAGTAGTAGAAAAATGGATGAAACTCTGGGGTGATTTGACTGATGACCGAAGCCAATAGGGAGCCAGGCTAAGGACTTGTGATCGACCTGAGAAGGCGTAGAATGGCATTTATTTTTGAGGAAAAAAAAGGACTATTTTTGGATTTTTGATAAAGAAAGGAGAAATGTTTTTGGATTTTTGATAAATAATGGAGAAATGTTTTTGGATTTTTGATAAAGAAGGGAGAAATGTTTTTGGAGACGGAACTCAGCATGATTATTATGATTATTATATTTTCACTTGTATTTAATTCTCCTAAATGCAATGTCGGACGGGACCCGAGCCTAAAAAAGTGGGGGTCTTAATATATGCAAAGCTACGGTTTGGATTTGTAACCAGGCTCATGGAAAGGGCCCCATTTTAAAAAATGCACGAAAATTGGGCGGCAGGACGACCCAAAGTTTCGGCAGAGTTTCGAGTTGAAACCGGTAGTCTAAAGTGCGTGTCCTAGGTTTGACACCTATATACGGGTATACAGTTGGTTGGGTGAATCGGCATGGGTTACCCCCTTTGGCATGACTTCCACGATATACGTATTGCTCTTGCGGGCAATCGGTACGTGTGGACAAGCCATTTGATATACCTGAGTGTACATGAATTTCCTCACCATATACCTCATGGGGATGGTACGTGTGAGAGCGAATTCGATATACTCGGCGTATGTGAATGAATTCCCTGCGATATACCTCCCGTCATGACTTCGGTCAACCGGTACGATGCGGGGGAACCGTTCGATATACGTCGAAGGTACTTGGCCAATAGAAGGTGAGAGTCATATCTCTTAGGCTAACTGCGACCTACCGGACCAGCGCCCATCACGAAGTGACCCTCTAGTTGTTGGGTAAAATTTGGTCAATATCAATGCTCTTTGGTGATGTCGTGTGAATCATGAATTATTCTATTATTAGTATCTTATGATGAGAATACCTTTCTTGATTATGCCAAACAGGGAGCCAAGTACAAGTACCCCAAAAGGTACACCAAGTATGGATGGGTGATGCGTGCAACATGGGGATATACATGTGATCCTAGGTGCACGTGGTGTGAAGTGTACATGGAGAATTTTCTACAAGTGTGTGAACATAAACATAAGCATGTGATACATATAAGAAAGGGGAACATGCAGATATGGGGGGAAACATAAGAAAATATAGCATTCATGTAAATAGAGTCAAGCCCACAAAAAAACACATAAATCCCCAGCGAAGTCTCCACTGTGGCCATCCCCGATCCTGATCCGTGCGGGCAGGCACGTGGAGGAAAGGATCCTTCGGGTCCCGCACGTCCCTCTCGGGAGCGCTTCGGCCGGCGTCATTTGAGATGTGGAAATGTAGAGAGATTCAGAGTCGCCAATCTATGTTACTCAAAATAGACAAAAGAAAAAGGGGAAGCCACCCCGAAGGATGGCATCCGAAGACATACTGATGAGTGCGAAACCATATGATTCGAGAAGGGTTCGGAGGCTTAATTACAAAATGGGAAGGTGTTAGGCACCCATTCCGCCCTTTCGGTCTCTCATGAATATTTGCTATTTTCCTTTCGTTTCCCCCCGTGATATGTGTGCATGTGTATATACAGAATGGAGGTAGAAATCCACGACTTGTATCATGGAAAAGATAAAGTGAGTCATCCATAGGAATATATAAGAATAATATTGGAAAATAGGATTTACGCGATTACCCCTACGTTAATCGTTATAATGGAACGATAACGCATGTGGAGTAGTACGTCGCTAAGAACAAATATGTAATATAAGAAAATCGAATTTAGAGAAAAATAGAAAAAAGAGAAAAAAAGTGAGAAAAGGACTCAAGTCTTGGGTTTTACCCTGAGATGCCTACGTAGCCTATAAAGGCATCAAAGTCCACGTAGTTCACATAAGAAACGAGGGGTGGGGTTTATCCCATAAATCCAAAAAGGGGATCTCTTATTTGTGTGTGTGTGTGTGTGTGTAGAAAAAAGTGTGAGAATCCTTACCTGGAATTTAGGAGCAAACCCTCTTTTTCTTATTTTTTGGGTTTTTTATTTATATGAAAATAAGAGATGTGCAATAATACTAAATAAAAAGTATATTAGGATGTGTGAGATGAGATAATAAAAGTGCTAAATAAGAAAACCAGTTATTGGGAATTTAAGAGAATTTAAGAGAGAGTTTGAGAAAGTGGGACCTTCTTCAAGATATTGAGCTTGATCTTGAATGTTGGAGAGCAGCCCTTGCACTTGGATGATGATGGAGAGTGGCTAATTCACCAAGTTTGATGAAAAGGGTGATGAAAAGTGGAAGTAAAAAAGGATTTGGAAGTTGAAATCACGCAGCCTTCGAGAGAGGTTTCTGGGATTCGTTCAGAGAGATTTTTATCAGATATGGGACCCCCTTGAAAATGAGGTGAAGGAATCATTTTATAGGCCCAGGTGAGTGTCGATCGGCATAGACCTGTTCCTGCCTATCGGTAGGTGCCGATAGGTAGGGTCTGGAACCTGCCAATTGGCAGTGCGCTTCAGGCTTTTTCGGAAAATCGATCGTCAAGGGCAAACTGTTGCTCAAAATCATGCACAGGGCATATCGTTGGAAAGGTAATTCAGATACCTTCGAAAGTCCTTTGGGCCGCTCCTGGGTTCGGGAGTTGACTTTGGGTCAAAGATGGCTCAGAAACGTTTGTCGGTCCATTGGACGGGGAATTGTCAGACGCAAATGGATCGTTCATTCGCATGGTAAGTCCGAATCATGCACGGGGCATGCCATTGGAAATGTTAGGAGATGTACTTTGGCATTCCAAAGAGTTTGACCCGGTTTGGAGAGTTGACTTTGGTCAACCGGGCCTGAGAAGCATTCGGTTGCCTCCCGGAGTTAAAAGGATCGTTCGTCCGCATGGAAAGTCAGAATCGTGCACGGGGTGGACTGTTGGAAAGGGTATTTAGTGCCCTTTGAAGATTCATTAAGCCTCATTCTAGATGAAGAGTTGACACTAGTCAAACAGAGCCCCGGAGTGCCCGGTGGCCTCTAGGTCAGGTTTCGGACGCAAACGGATCGTTCGTCCGCATGGTAAGTCGGAATCATGCACGGGGCAGACTGTTGGAAAGGGTATTTAGTTCCCTTTGAAGATTCATTGAGTCTCGATCGAGACAAAGAGTTTGACATTTGGGTCAAACTAAGTCGGGGAGTGCCCGATGGCTTCCAGGTCAGTACTCGGGACATGACCTGGGTTTACAGTGGTGAAGGGAGGTACTAGGGACCTAAGGAGAGTTAGGGGGTAACATAATGGGGTGTCTACAGATGGATATGAAAAATCTAGTTTGAAAAGGTTGGTTCCCACACATATTAAGTCTGTTAAAAGTTAGTGGGGAAAAAGTAGTGGGATAGAGACCAAAAACTGCCAAATAAGTTTCCCGTCGAAAATCTCGTTCGAACGAGATTTTCGTTCGAACGATACTTTTAACGAAGTTCCACTGGCCAGAAGGGAAATATCATTGGAAAACTCGTTCGAACGATAACTTGAAACGAACTTCCAGAAAGCTTAAACTTCTAGTTTTAGCCCAGAAACTTTATTTTAAAGATTTAAAGAAACCTTCTAAAAATAAACATCAGTTTAAACATAAATTACACCCAATTAAAATTATTCCAAGCTCCTATATAAATATGTAATGCATTCATACCTTAGGATTAAACGGAACATATGTTGTTAATGCAGAAACGAGGCGCAACAAACTCGACATTTGATGAAGCTTTAATCTTGGCCGCTACGTCTTCAACTAACACGTCATAGGGTTGAATGGATAAACTTGAACACTATCCTATGACTCAAATGTTTTTGTTCGGAATTAATCCAACATGACATTAAGACTCAATCAGAGACTTTTGTCCTTAGAGTTGAGTTTAGATCATAAAATATAAAATACATATAATTAAAGAAGAAGAATTCAGCAGATACTCACTCTCTTAAGTCATCGACTTCATTTTGCGTTTCGAAGACAGAATGAACTGCTTTCTCGTACTTTAGATTTGTGAATTTCACCTCTTTAGGGTTCTCAAAAGGAAATTCATCCTCAAACTCATCAAGTTCCTCAATCACTCATTCTGTAAAGGGATTTAACCTCCTTAACTCTTGTTCTGGCATATATTTCCTAGCGTATATAAATGATTCCATAATTACATATTCTTCAGCAATTGACCCTCCAGTATACCATGTACTCCTTATGTAATCTTTGAAGTCTTTCATTAAATTCTCAAAAGGATAAATCAAGAGATACCTAACGGGACCACATAATAAAGTGTCATTACATAAATGCACAAGCTGGTGGATACTGATATCGAAGAACAACAGAGGAAAATATTTCTCTAATACACAAATAGCATTGGCTAAAGTTCATTTCTTAGATTTAATGTGCCTTTTGTTTACCACTTTTGCACAAAGTAGGGAAAATGAAAACTGATTTGCATGAATGCACAACGTAGATCTTTGTGTTTAGAGAAGCAATGCCAAAATAGTAGAGGGATTAATGGGATGATTACATGTCAGTCATGAGACTTGCACATTTTATGTCATTTTCTTAGTAGCTTAATATCCTGCATAAATTACCAGAATAATCAGTGGGAATCTTTAGGTTGAACAACATGTCTTAGAGGATCTTTTTCCCATTAGTAGCCAAAGTGAAAGCAGCCAAGGGGATAGAAATTCTTCCTGTAATAGGATCATTTTTTAACCATAGTTTCTTCTTTATTTTCATTTCCTATCGATCGTGACGGGAACGCTCTCCATCCTTTGAATGAGATCCACTCATACATTTTCCTATCAAATGTTCCACAACATTCTTCTCTGTGTGCATCACATGAATTGCATGCCTTACACGATGATCTTTTAATATGAAAAGTTAAAAAGTATTGATCGTCTGGACTATGGATTCACTATACTATGGTCATTTGGATCCATACTACCTTTACGCTTCAGGTTTACAAACTGGGGGTGTTTGCCTATGTACCTATTTCCCTGAGTCATAGCTTTCGCCTTCTCCTCGATCTGCTGACCAGAGTAGGTGGTGTCCTACACTTGTGACCAATAGGAAAAATGTTAGACTTGTCATTTATGAAAGGATGAACTAGTCGGCGATGACCCGTATAACTCATCTTACCACTACGATATAGCCAACTGGCTTCATTTTCCTCCCCACATATGGTACATCCATAATAACCATGAACATTACAACTGGACAAGGTCCCATAAGATGGAAGGCCATAGATCACCCTCATCACCATTACTTTAAATGTTAATTCTTTACCATTATGAGATTTAAATGTCATCACATCTTTATACCATAATTCTTTAAGTTCTTTGATTCATGGGACTAAGAATATGTCAACATCGTCGTCGGGAGCCTTCGTCCCGGCTATCAATAAAGATAATAATGTGAACTCCTTTCTCATGCATAGTGTCAGAGGGAGACTTAAAAGAGCCATGAGAAATGGCTATTAACTCTGATTAGTATTTACATTATCGAAAGGGTCAGATCCATTAGTTGAGATTGCAAGAAAGATTATGTATGGTTCCTTTGCAAATCCAAGATGTTATGGATTTGAAATTTTCCAAATGAGTGAATTAACCGGATGTTGCATCATATTCTCTTCCACCTCTCATCGATCATGCCATGTCATGGCCTCCTCTCTCCACGATATAGTGCAAAATTATTTTAACCGTGGCCCAAGTGAAAAATACTTCAAAGACTTTTGTGGGACTTGCGATCACTTGCGATATTTTACAGCTTTCTCCTTTTCATTCTCACAAACCACATATCTAGGCTCACTGCATACATAACACTTATCCTTCTCTTCATGCTCGCTAAGATACAATATGCAATAATACTTGAATGAATCAATAGAGTTTTATTTCAAACGCAAACCCTTTAGGATTTTCCTCCTAGTACGATAATTGTCTGATAATGTGTTCTCTTTTGGGAGAATTTCTTTAACCCACTTAATCCTATTATACTATTGCCAGACAAACCAAATTGACTCTTCAAATTATGCAAACCAATAATTGCATATAATACCAAGTGATCTTCATCACAATCTTTATACAACAATCTAGCCGTATCAGCTTTCAACCGCATATATTCCCGATCTCCTTGTAGTTCAGAATCAAATTGTTCATTTACTTGGTCAGAATGTGCATTATCCGTATCCATATGTTGGTGGTTTTGATTATTGTGGATATCGTAAGCATCATTAATTAAGTCAGTTAATGGACCCTGTGTTGGTGAATCATGTACCACTTCCACTCATTGGGTTCCGTCATGCGGTCGGGTACCGACAATTCTTTCAGAACATAAGCTACATTTTTTCACCATGGTATGTCTAGATATTATAGTCTTGGAAAATTCCCCACTATATTAATTGCAACTCAATGTATTTTAATGACTTGTATTTTTCGATCATACAATGGGTGCACGGACACGTAATCTTGTAACTTTTAAGATTTTTGTAAGCATATTTAATAAATTCTTGAATGCCTTTACATAATTATTTGTTATTAGGTTAGTCTCCCCCATCCACTCTTTGTATTGTGGAAAATCCATTTAATAATCGTCAAATTTTAGTTCGTGTTGATAGATCAAAACAAATGTCATGTTGCATTCAAGAAATTAATGTGATTACGGAAATGCCATGTTGCATTCAAGTTATATTACTACAGCTGAAACGAAAAAAATATTATTAAAACTCAAATAAAAAAATATACTTACAACTGAAAAAAAATACTATTGCAACTAAAACAAAAAAAATTTATAAGAACTTTACCAACAGATAAATTGGTTAAGTGGTAAAAGAATTTTCATAATGCCTCAATTCTCTCCTTTCCCCACTGTCCATGTGCAAAAGTACATCTTCACAACTGTTGCATATTTCGTCAACCATTATTTGAGCCTCATCCTTCGGCAAAGGTAGTTCGTATACTTTAGTTTTAACAAAAACGAAGATGAGTGTGCACACGCTAATAATCCTACTATTGCCTAGGTCACCGTGGGTGGATGATGATTACCCAATACCTATGACAGGCGGAGACACTGGGAGGGGGAATGTTGTAGGAGGCGACATTGGGGAGGGGAATGTTGAATAAGGTGGCAATAGGGAGGGGAACCTTATGATTTGACTTGTCGGGAAATGTAAACCGCCTCCAGAGTTGATAGTATATGTCATCTTTTATGGCTTAATCAATAAGATTCCAATTGTCTGCTCCCCCGACTCCCACGTTCACTTTTCCCAAAGACAAACACTGGGCTTTAAAGTTCAGTAGGTCATTTTTATCACCCGTGGTGTTTTTCCAGAGAAGGGAGAACCCAATGGGCTTCTTTTCATTGAGTGGAGGTGTCGGGAGTTCTAGATGGGGGCGTTGGAGCAATAAGAGTTTGTTGTTTATTCGTACTTGGAGTAGGGGAATGAACAAGAGGTGGAATTGTGAATTGATCAGCGATTGGTGATGATAATTCTTGTTGTTGTGCACAAGATGAGGATCCTCATAGGGGTGTCACCTTGTCACTTGGTACATTTTGTCTGTTGCCTCCCGACATTATCAACAACAATAAAAACCATAAACGATTAAATAATTATAATAATATGAAATTATAACTAATTAATCAATTTTATGACTATATATATACCTTTTCAGAGTAAGACTTTAGAATATGTTCGACGTGCCTGATCTCCATCCATTCAGAATTAGTTTTTAAAAACTTATGGATTTTTGCACATGTCCAAATAGGAGGAAGTGTATATATGATTATTGTACAGAAATCCTGGCATGAACTCGGAATCCCATTTTTTTCAACTTGTCGGCAAGATTCAATATTACGTGTATATGGCATGAGACATCACACCCTATGTTAACGCTCTCTATATGCAGTTGTATCCATACCGGGTGAATTTTTTTCTGCCTTCTCTGAGAATGTAAGCAAGGTCAGATATACATCGGGATTATGTGTGTGCAATATATCCTTTATAGCGTCATCCCATATTTTTGGTACGGAAAATAGAATATGATCTAACATGTACTCTTGCTGGAGATCAACTCCACTATTTGCAAGGTAGTTAAATTGTTCGACCTTCTTATTTCCATACCTATAAATAGTAGTACCCTCTATATGGCATGCACTAATAAATAGTAGTACCCTTGTTGTCAGTGAATCACCGTACCTCATTTATCCTGAGAAAAATATATGAGGGCGTTAATATGAGTCCTACAAATAAGGGTTCTAATTAATTAATAACTATTAAATCTAAAATATGAGGTATAGGGTTTATTATTTTGAATAAGGTTTTGATTCATCAATATCCTTTTCTTAACCCAGTGCATGTTGGATCTCACCAATGTGAAATCCAAACGACAACCCATTGTAAGTGTTAAGACACTTT
Source organism: Sambucus nigra (assembly GCA_949130495.1). Taxonomy (NCBI): domain Eukaryota; kingdom Viridiplantae; phylum Streptophyta; class Magnoliopsida; order Dipsacales; family Adoxaceae; genus Sambucus; species Sambucus nigra. The sequence goes on along the minus strand of OX422215.1, from coordinate 537,431,530 downwards.
GTGTTAGGGTTTATTATTTTAGAATTTAAAAGTATACGTGTATTATCAATCCAAGAAATCCAACATACTATCCAAGAACCAATAATTATCCCGTACTCCTTCAATCATCTCTATGATAAAACACATAGCCATAATCACAATATCTCACTACAGTAGGGTCATTTCTCACTAAATATATAAATGAAGATAAGGGTTTCAATTTTAACTAGAATTAAATAAATACACAGACATATACATGAAGATTAGGGTTTTCATTTTAACTAGGGTTAAAATAAATAAACATAAACATATACATGAATATTAGGGTTTCAATTTTAACTAGAATTACAATAAATAAATATGAACATATACATGAGGAATATGGTTTCAATTTTAACTGGGTTAAAATAAACACACATTAACATCTACTCACAAATTAGGGTTTCAACTTTAACCAAGGTTAAAATAAGTACACATTAACATATACTCACAAATTTGGATTTCAAATTTAATTTGGGTTAAAATAAATACACATTAAAATATACAAGAAAATTATGGTTTCAATTTTAATTAGGATTAAAATAAATAGGCATTAACATATATACACACACATAAACGGACAAACCTAGGAATCCTAATGGGTGGGGGTTGAGTTCATAATGAACACCGGTATTACGGGGGTTTCTTACTTTATACTCAAAATTTCTCATATATTCAATAATAATGTTAACACACATCAATTACTAACAACAACAAAAAATTATAATAATGTAGTCTAAAATTTTACAACAAAAATTGAACCCTCAAATTTAACCGAAAAATTTGACGCCTGGAATCACCATAAAATTGAACCAGCACATGGGTATTTTTTTAAAGAAAATTTTATGGGTACTATAATATATTTTATAATAATGTTAACACACAGACACACTGCACACACAAAATATAACAAAATACACACATATACATATAGTACACACACACATAACATAGTATACACACCCACATACACAGATTATACACACATAAATACACACACACACACACACTTATATATATATATATATATATATATATATATATATATATATATATACACACACACACACAAATATCCAAAAATACAATGTTAGGGTTTGAGAGTTACCTTTCAGATTGTGAGAGAAAGAGGAGTCGAAAAACTTAAGATTAAGAAAGAGGGGAGCTAAAAATCACTTAGGGTTTGAGATTGAGATAGAGGGAAATTTCGAGTGAAAATTTTAAGTAAAAATAGTAGCAGGTTCCACCTCTTGAAGCACGTAGGTAATTTTATCCTCAGAGGGTTTCTCAGTTAGTGGTAGGTGTTAGAAAGTTCTTTTCATATTCCATGATCACCTCCCCAAAAAGCTCAGGTTTCCTCAGATCTTCATCTTTTTTTATGAGGCCCATTCCCGGTAGATATTTCATCTTTTTTTATCATATGAGAGACATTAAAAAAAGTCTTACTCAGAGTAGGGTGGTTGAATATGTTCTTAGATGACGTGCGTGGGTGGTTCTAGTTGGATTTCGTCAATGTATACATCCCTGCTCTCATGTTGTATTTCTAGGACCAGACTACTAGGTCCTTCTCCTTTGACTAAGTCAACATCCCCTGATATGATGATCAAGTTTTCTTCGTAAAAGAACTTTAACTTTTGATGAAGTGAGGAGGTAACTCCCCCGATGTCATGGATCTATAGTCAAACCAATAGTAGGTTGAAGAAAGTCGATATATTGATCATTTGAAATTCCTTAAGAATGTCCATCACTTCCCTTATAGTATTATCATAATCTTTAATATCTTGAGTTATGGGCATAAGGTCCTCATGTTTTTTTTTAATGGTCATACATTTAAAGAAGATCCACTTTCCATGAGGATCATAAGGATTCTCAACCCTTTTATGTTCATTGTTATGTCCATAGCCATATTGTGACATGTCCCTATCTTTGGTAGTTTTGCACGTGTAAAGTATAAGCTCTTTGTGATATTCAGACTCCCTATGGGTTCATGATTTATTCGAGACTAAAGGAGATAGGTACTGCCTTTTACTGTAGAATGAAGTCTCTATAGGGCTGTGATGACATGAGAAGCCCTCGTACGGATATGTTAGCTTGAGTCTTTTTTCATTGTTCTAAGACTCTATTTTCTTCAACTATTCTTATCGAATTCTCTTCGATTACTTCATTTCCTTTATCTTTGCATTTATTTCTTGAAGGAATCGGGTTAAGGGTGGGCTCTTTATAGAACCTTCTGGACGACCGAATGAAGTGATCTACTTCTAGATATTTCTAATCTAGAGTTAGGAATTAATCCATGATCTCATTAAAATCTAAAGTGACAATGTAATTTATATCTTCATAGGGTGGAGATATAAGTAAGTCATAAAAATAAAATATCATATCCTCTTATAATGATTGATCAGTTGCTGAGTTATTTTGTGTTGACTAAACCAAGAAGTCTTGGATATTTTCAACTATAAATTCTTCTCCCCGCTCGATCGGGACGACAACCTTATTTTTTATCCTCGTATGAATCCATATGCTTGTTGCGCTTAGTCGTACATGTCCTAGTAGTGTTAAAAATGATTTTTATATAAGTGAATTATGTTAAAAATGATTTTTATATAAGTGAATTATGTCTCACAGAAGGAGGTTAGAGTTTTTTCTATGTAAAAGGTACATTAATTGGAATATGTTAATCTCTAAGGGATACCAACTCGCTGCCTTTAGGGATCCCAACATTTGGACCACAAGATATTTATGTGTCTATGTCAGCAATAAATTATGCAAGTTTTTATTGACCAAGCTCCCCATGTTAGGTTATTCTCCTTCTTCTTCATGGTTGCTGGGGTTAATAAAAAAATATGGGTCTTTAGTATAACATTATGTGATGAGGGAATAACCTTTTGAGCCGTGGTCAGATATATGGTTTTTGTTAATATTAGGCTTAGGTGTAGCAGGTGAAATTATCTTCTCATATTCGATTAGATCTTAGATGTCGTGCATCAAAATCCAACATCTTTTTAGGGTGTGTCCAGCATTTTGGTGGTACTCACAGTAGAGATCACTTGGAAAATTCTTTGGCAAAGGCTTAAACATAGGTCTTGGATATTTGGGCTTCAAAAACCCCTTCTTTTTTAGAGCTTGGTAGTATTTAATCATGGGAGCGTATAAGGGATGAAATGGTCGTCAAACTCTTTCAGGATCCCACGATGTCAAGGTAGGTGTAAGTGCTTGGATAGTATTGAAAGTGGTAGCATTCACCTTATTAGTTCTCCTGGTTGGAAAATAAGGGATAATTTTATGACTATTTATATTGATATTGGAAGGATGGTTCATAAGATTGTCCTCAAGTCATGCTCCTTCGTCTATGAGGGTCTTGAAGTTGGGTAGGTATGCTGTCTTAAGCTCGTCTCAATAAGGTTGGATCAGGTTTTTCTTTACAATGGCTACTTTCTCTTCCTCCGAGGATTGATTTAACATTAGGTAACCTTAATTCTCCAATGAGCAATGAACATGCCAAAGTTCTCACTGATCTCTTATTTTTTCATCTCCAAGTCTCAACGAGTGATCTCTAATTCATTATAGTACATGTATTGCTTCGGGAATTCTCTTTAACTGTCTCTTCAAGTTGTGGTTCGTCCATTATCCATATATAAAAATAGTTTGAATGCTCCTCCGGATAAGGTGTGTCTAAAAATTTAAACCATGATCTTTTTGGGGACCCTAAGGATTGCACATATCATACATAAAGCTTGAGGTGAATCGTGGGCGATTCCATTCTTGTAAACTTTTAGATATCAGGCATCTTGAATAATCCAGGTAGTCTAGAATTTGAGTAAAGGTACAAGCGTTGAATATCGATAAGGTTGTCGACGGTTCAAAGTTGTCAAAAGTTTTATTAGTCTTTATAATTCCATTATGAGGTGCCCCATATCCAATGGGGCTTTACTTACAATGACTATAACGACACTTTTAGTAGTGGTTATCGAAAGGTTGTTGGTAGTAACAACTATAACTCGTGAAAATATGACAGTAGTAGGGTGTAGGTTTTCCCCTTACCCTTCAGCGTTCTCCAATATATTGTGGAGGGAGACTTGTTCTTAAATTGGAGAAGATATCTTACTTCTCAGAGCTGTCAGACTGGATAGAATTTTGGCCAGTGATATTCTTTTATTTTTTTTTCATATTGTCAAGACTATAAGATATGGGAGTTCAGTAGATCTGGATTTCATCACTTTGCCAAGACGGTAACTATGATGTTACAAGAAACGTGGAGTTAGGAATGTTTATAGGTAGCACTATAAAGAGAACAATAATGAGTTTAAGAAAGTATTTATGTATTTTTAAGTAAGCTTAATTAATGATTTATTTCCTAGGGAACTACTCACTTGGCTCCCAACCCCTGGCTAGGAGTTAAGAAACGTAAGTAATTTAAAGTCCTGATTCCAACATATTTAGGAAACTTTCCTAGGTGATACAAAAGTTGTTCTAGAGATGTCACCACATAGAGAATCTCTTGGATTATGTTATTATTTGGTTGTGTCCTAATGTTCTATGCATGAGATTATATAAGGATTTCAATGAGGCTAAAGTCTCCCTTATTTGGTTATGATCCCTCACGAATACCTTGAAGTACATTTGATAGGGTCATTATGATATATCCATATATACATAAAGCGAACCTCTTGATCGACCTTGAGAACAGTACGTGGGATAGATAACTTGTTATACTTGAGGTACGTGAGTCATGTTCATCAAGAACAAACCACTCTATGTACATTGAGGGTAAGAGACTAAGAAAAGTGGAAGTTTTTGTTTGGACCCACGTTTATTAGACCTGAATCTTGTTTCTAGGCTTACTAGGGTGATAGTGATATGAAAATGTTATGCGATGAAGTAGTGTGCGTCTTTTAGAAAGTCTTGTTTTTGCAAGAGAAAATTTTACTTGATACGCATGTTAGCATACATATCACAAACAAAGTTTAAGGGACGCCAAGGGTGTAACCTTATCTCTATGGAAGCATGAAATAATAATGTTTTTCTATGTAGTCAAGTGTCTAAAAACAAGATATAAAATATTGAAATATACAGGAATGTACATGAATAACATACTTGTAACACACCATTCTTCTACCATTAATATTTTCCCCACTTTAACCACCACACCCAGGGGTATGGGGTCTTTACTAGCTCTATATCCACAAACTGGTATGAGTAGGGTTCGAACCCTTGACATGTGCATCATCAATCACAAGCCTTACCAGTGGAGCTAAAAGACCTCGGTGTTAGAAGAGTGCAAATCTAAATTATATGAACCATTACTTTTTCTCACCCAGGCGATGTAGGATGTAACTCTCTGGATACCAAATCAACTATAGCCCAGTCTGTTACAATCCACCCCCTTATGGAGCCCAACATCCTCATTGGGATGAAATCAACCATTAACCAACATGTTGGCACACTTATTCTGAGTGGGTACTGGCTCTGATACCATTCTGTATATCCATTTACTCATATTTAAATTAGTACTGCACTCCCTTATGAGACACTACTCACCTCTCATCCAAAGTGCACACTTAACGTATGCACTTTAATCATCTAGTTATGCTGCCCGCCAAACTAGTTCCCAAGTAGCTTTAAATTCCATACGTTATCCCATCATGCGCAATTTATTTATTTAGCTTTCACCTTTGCTAAATATTATAATTGTCAATTATAATTTATTGTATCATTTCTAATAACTTTATCTAGTTATTCATGGTCACATTTTAATTCATTATGCATGTTTATATTTTTCTACACATATATATATGTATTTTTTTATCATATCAAGTACACATATATGTCACTCGCTATATATGTACAACCGCAATCCCCAGAGCACGGCCTCGATGATAGGAATCTCTAAAATGCTATCATGCTCTAGAGAATACACACATCATCCTGAGATACCGGCTCGGAATCTCACCACCGAATTCACAAATCGTAAACATACTAGAGGTGTCATAGTCCTGAGCCAGTAAGTCATGACCATACCATAAATCACCTCACTACGGATCCAAACTCACATAGGGTGGTCATGCATAGCCCTATGACCCGGGACCAATACTACGCTTGTTGAGATTTGCCAATGTAATACCCCGTAATTTTAAATGACTTTTAAAATGGGTTATATTTTAACTTAATGGATTAATTGGATTTTATTATTAATTAATTCATTTGTTTTTTTTTTATCCGGACGGTGGATATTAAAATGGATGATTCTGAATATTACTTAAAGATATTTTGGTAATATATGAATGTGATGTCATTGATATGACTGTATGATATAAATTCGATAATTTATATTTTTAGTCAGACGCGGTATGGGATGTGTCGGGACTAGTGTATTAAATTTAAAAGGAAATTTATTTTCTATCGACCTTATAGTCATTTATACTGCGTCATTGCGTCCGGAAGGTTCGAAATAGTCAGAAAAGTCTATTTGGATGTTAATTTTGAGTCTCGGGTCATTTGGAAATGAATAGACAACCCGAAAGGGCATTTTGGACATTTTTCTAAGGGGGTGAATAGTGATTTCGGATTTTGTCCTATTATAAGTATTGGTAGATTAAGTGTATGGGGTTATTCATCTCCTCTACACAAATTAGAGAAGTCATCTTCCTAGATAGAAAAAAAGGGTGCTTGGGAAGGGAAAAGCCTACTTGGGAAGGAGAAGAACAAGAACTAAGGTTTACCACCACCAACCACCACCGGAGTTTGACCGGAGAAGGGACAACCAACTGAGATATACTACACCAAAGGATCAGACCTTCAGTAAAGGAAAGTTTTTCATAATGGCAATTTAAGTTTGTATATTGTCCATGTTAGAATAGTATGAAAAGAGAAGATTATTCATGTTTGGAAGAAATAATGGAGTATTAAATGGATTTCTGCAAACTGAAATGATATAGGAATTAAACTCATGTTTTAGGTTGATAATAATCCACGAAATGGTCATGAAACTGTTGAAGAAATTATGAAAACCATTGATGTGTTCTTGAAGTTGATATGTTGATAATTTTCTGGAAATAAGGAGATAAACATGCTTTTTAATCCAATCCCTTGATGATTCTAGGATGTTTAGAGTATTGGAAATCGTTCATATATGTTGATATATCATGTAGTAAAGATTATAAGTCATTTGGGATGTTTAGATGAAGGTTTAAATGATCATAAGTTTCTAAACCCGTAGTTGCAGAAAATGCAGAAAACCAGGCTGTGACCTGAGGGATCGATCGACCTCCCCAGAATATGTAAAGTTGCTTCTTTTTAAATGTTGATTCTTATCCCAAAACTTTTGTGGATCTTTGGTGATTATTATTTGGATATTATGGGACTTAGAAAATATCAGTAAACCCTTGATAAGATTTGAATTAATTTGATTTGGATTCAAGTGATTTAAATGATGAAAATTATATTGAATGGAATTTCGGTTGCTAGATTCATTTGTTAAATTCCAAATGGGGATGTATGAGGATTTAAGATAGGACCAGTAGGGGTGATTTAATATAACACCTGGGTATCCTTAAGTTTACAAGAAGGTTTAATCCTAAGTGAAAGAAGATGTGATTATAAGAGATTTGAAAATATCGATTTTAACCTTAATTAAAAGGAGAACTAAACTCGTAGTAATTCGGGAGAAATGATGTTATGGACCAGTAGGATATTAGTGACTTCTTACTGAATATATGTTGAGGAAAAACCTATTTGAATCATGTGTATTGAGTGAGGGTAGCCTTAGGGTTACAATTTGAACATCAAGGACTGAGTTTAATCTCAATATTGATTTCGCAAGGACGGAGTGTAATACAAGAGCGTAGTGGTGTGTCTCCTGGATAGATATGGGAGTTTAGAACACTTTTGGTTGAAAGAAGATATGAGGTTATCCCGATCGCATAGTTGAAGTTGTCGGACCTCCTCGATCGACAAAGTTAAGTAGTAGTGTATTGGAGGGGTTCCTTGTTTGGATTTCGCTTTGCGGGACGCTCCGCGCATGAACCTTAACGATGTCGGGAGTGGAGAGATGTTATAGGATGCGAGGATAATTAAATTATGAAGTAAAGATATGATATTTTAATACACGGAATTTAAAAAAAGATATAATGCTACGTATGGGAAATATCTTAGGGTAGTGATATTACCTTATTGATATTATGTTATAGGTATGATAATACCTATTTGATTGATTGATGATTTATGTGTATGAAATACCTAGCTTACTTGCTATCGGTGGGAGGTTTGCGCGTGAGGGCAGTCATATCCTGCTGAATCAATGGGATCTTTGATTTGTCGCTCGAGAACATAGGTCTATGAAAGACTTATCGTGGAGTTGATAAGTCCACTGACTATGGGTACGTAGGTATGTGCGTGACCCATGGATACGAGAACTATGTTCGCCTCCAATTGGTTTGTTGTTGTTTGTGGTTCATGGAATCTTACTTAACCTTTAGTCCCCTATTCGGAGACCTGCGATGATGGGACATGATAGAAGAGTAATGCATTGCACCGCAGCTGTGACTCGGGGTGCCGTATTATATATGAATATATATATATATAATGGATTAAATGATTGAATGGATATATATTGTGGTTAAATCTATCTACAGTGATAATTGTAGATAACGGTGAATAGAGAAAGATAATGGAATTAAGTTAATGAATGTTTATTCTTACAGAATTGAAAATATTAATTCATATTAATGAGAAATGATTCATGTTAATGAAAAACGATTCATAAATGAGAAATGTAAATGAATAATAATGTGACGTATGGTATGGGACATACGGGGATTATGATATGGGAATGGAATTATATTATGGAGACTAGAAAAGAGGAACCATTAACTAGGAGGTTAATAGGAAACGTTAAGTGTGCACTCTAGTTGAGAGGTGAGAATAACAAGTGAGAGTTGGATCTAACATGTACATAATAAATGCTTTATTGCACTTGTTAAATACTTGCTATTTTAAAAATCATCTACACATTCGGGCTCTGACCCGTTTCCTTGCATATTTTCTTTTCTATTGTATCTTCTATATCAGGTGTCCAGCAACAGGGACGCCAACCTTAGCAGATTATGTAGAACTATGGAGCTATGGAGATTTTGCTTAGACGCCTTTCATCTTTTGATTCACAGTATTCTTAGTTAGGGCATGTCGCCCAAAGGATTTCAGTTATCTTTTTCTATCGGGGTTAAATACTATTGTATTCGGGTCTTTTTAATACATTTAACATTGTTGGGATTATTGTAAAGGATTTATATTATTTGGGAATGTTTATTCCAATTGCATTTAAATTCTTTTGTGTTATTTATTGGGTTATCAGTGTTGTAGAATAAAATGTGTAGTGTTATTCTTAAACTAAAAATGGTTTTGTTGAAATTTATATTTGGAAAGTTTTTAACACCAGCTTAATTGGGTATTGGGTGAGTTTTAAATGTTTTTCGACGGTGATGCTAAGAATGAGCCAACTGTATATTCTATTTTAATTTGGTATGGGACTGGCCACCCGGTAGTTAATTAGGCGGGGTGTTACAGCCAAGAGAGATCAGTCATGGCGCACAACCTCCCTTATATCACTAGAGTGGTACGTTTCAATAGTTATATCATACACACAAATATAATGACACATATGTATTGTCTCTATACTTGTTTATATATCTCCAATAAATCTAACTAACTGTGCATATCACTCGTGGAACTAGCGAAAAATTCAAGGTCTACAACACCCCACTCTTCTACCACTGATAATGCCCCCACTTTAACCATCGCACCCAGCGGTATGGGGTTTTTATTAGCTATGTATCCACAAAGTGGTATCAGTGGAGTTTGAACCCCTAACATGTGCATCATCAATCACATGCCTTACCAGTGGAGTTAAAAGGCCTCGATGTTATAAGAGTGCAAATCTACATATATGAACCATTACTTTCCCTCACCCAGATGATATGGGATGTAAATATCTGGCTACCAAATCAACTATAGCCTAGTTTGTTACTTTGTAACAGACTGGGCTATAGTTTATTACCAGTAACAGACTGGGCTATAGTTGATTTGGTAGCCAGAGAGTTCCATCCCACATCGACTGGGTGAGGGAAAGTAATGATTTATATATGTAGATTTGCACTCTTCTAATAACGAGGCCTTTTAGCTCTAATGATAAGGCATGTGCTTGATTATGCACATGTCAGGGGTTCGAACCCCACTAATACCAGTTTGCGGATATAACTCTAATAAAAACCCTATATCGCTGGGTGTGATGGTTAAAGTGGGAACAATATTGGTGGTGGAAGAGTGGGGTGTTACAATACTGAAATAAATATGTATCTAAATTAAATTAATTTTAGTCCTCTTAGAAAATTCCCCAACGGAGTCGCCATTGTAATAACCTAGACCCAAGTGATGTGTCTCTCCCTTACACATCCACGGACGTGAAGAGAAGGGGTATTTCACAATGACACACAGTCATCACTTCAATATCTGTTAAAAATAATAGAAACCCCAATTTATTTTACACAAAACAAAAAAAGAAGGGGTAGGTCTCCGCGGAGACCTACTGATGGCAAGGGATTTTCATGTTTAACTAGAGAGTTGAAGATTTAGGGACTGGGTTACGGATTAAGAAGGCGTTTGTCACCTGTTTTGAACTTTGGTATTAAATACACATATACAATATTTATATCAGCATGCATTTTTGTAAAAATAAACAATCAAAAGGAAATAGTCAGTCTGTAAATAAATCGTGCAGTGCAATATAGGATGTGTGTGTAGATAATATAGATAAAGGATAAATATTTACAAATTCAAACTTGTCCAGTCGGACCTAGGGATGGAAATGGGTGGATATGGGGCAGGTTAGACAAACCCGAAACCGACCCCGCATAAAAAATTGACCCACACTGCCATGTAACCCATGATAGCTTTAGTTTAACCCGTCCCAAACCCAATTAAAGTAAACCTTCTAACCCACCCGCCCTACTCCATTTATTTAGTACGTGTCAAAAACAGGTTGGTTAAAACCCGCATACTAAATTCTTAGGATTTTTCAAATTATATATAAGGTTTTGGTGTAAATAATATATCAAAGAAGGTTATTTGACATAAATATAATTAATAAATAAATGGGGCGGGAGATTATGATTATATATACTAAACTTGCTTCCCCATTTAATTAATGTGTTTTGTTTTAAACCCATACACCCCCCTATTATATTAAATGGATTTTTAACCCACCCTATTAGGGTGAGTGCAAGAACTCGATGGGCCGGGTTAAATTTCCACCCCTACTCGGACAATAGCTCGAGTGAGCTTACATACTCACACAGAGTGATTGAAAGTCCACATAGTTCGCAAAAGTATATGGAGGATCTCTTATAGAGGCTCGACATAAGAGATATTAACTCTCTTATATGTCTAAAAATGGTTTATAGTGAAATGGGGTGAGATCTGGAAATGTAGAGAAGTTTGTGTGTACGATAGATGCTTGGATGAGATGGATTCACCCATAAAAACACTTTAATTGAGAAAGAGTGTAGAGACTATCAACATTAAGAATAAAATAGTAGGTAGAATTACCGGATCTAGTGGACATCTAACCTATTTATATATTTTTCATGGTTTTAAAGCTTTTTGTTTGGTTTTATGGTATTTGTAGAAATGAAGAGTAGAAACATACAAATACGTACAGGATATGACTTGAGTTTTAAGTATGGACCCCCTATTACTCCTACGTATCCAACATAGGCGGAATCAAAGTCAACGTAGTTCCAGCATGACCTTTTGATAAAGGACATGAATGAAGAAGAAGAAAATGATAATGGTTGGTGTTGAATTACAACACCGCCCTTTTTAAGTCTAGACATTCAAAATAAAATAGATAGAAAGAACGTACATTGGATGTTACACATGTACCTTTTTTATTTCGGTAGTGTTTCGACTTGAAATTAATAGTTTTAAAGATAGATCTAAGATTTCTTAAAGAAAGAAACCACTTCTTTCTAGGGAAAAAAAAGGAAATGTGTTTTTTGAGTTTTCTAGATCTCTGTGAGAAGGAAAAAAGTTGGGATTATTTGGTTAAAAGTTAAGAGTGTGGTTCTAAATAGGTTTAGAATGCAAAATCAGAAAGTTTTGAGGCTTTTCTAAAGAGAAAAAGAAACAAACCATAAAGATAACATTTAAGAGACAAAGTTAAGTGAGCCTGAAGTAGTTGGTGAGGCCTCCTTTATAGGCAAACTACTTGAGGCATATGATCGATCAGTCTTGGCGCTCTTCTTAATGATCTGGTCAATCATGGGTGTGTGTATTGAACATAGTTTTTGTTATCGGCCGGCTTTTGGGGTATTTAGATTATTCCTCGAGCTTACAAGGCTTTATAATTTTTTTGGGATATTCCTTTGGTTAATATTTGGGCTTATCGGTCTTTGGGCCTTGTTTGGAATTTAGAGGGTGACAATTAAGGTTATATTTCTCTGATGTTTTGAGGGAGTGAAATGGTGTATCGACACGCTCCATAGATTTAAGAATACACTGCGTTCCCCCATCACATAAAGTTTCATGGCATCAAAGTTCGTGAAGGTAATATGTCGTGGGAAAATTCCATAAAATAGGCATCCAGAGAGTTTGGGAGACATTTCAATTAGTCGCCAAAACTTCTATCTAGTCACTGTCTTTGAAATTATCACTCAAGGTATCCATATTCATGATGTCAACGAGGTGTTTTTACCTACATTGCAGCAACTTTCACTGGCGCACTCGTCTGGGTGTGCCATCGATGACTTTTGGTTTCTTGGCCATGGATATTATGCAGGCTCCCCGTCGATTGGATCCTCGTCGAGACTCATTAGTCATAGTGAGCGTTGATAAGTGAGGTACGTACATCATTCAAATTTTTTATGTTATATTACATGTTATTAATCAAGTACCATAATTTAATAAATTGATTAGATAGTGAATTAATTAATTAAACTACATGTGATGTTCATCATAATATCCACATGGCTCTTAATCAACTGGAGGTGTGACATGCCAAAATATTGGTGTGGCAACCATGAGTTGTGAGCCATAATGTAGACGGAGATGAGGTGGTACAATAACATATACTTACAAAGAAAATGGTTATTTTATTGGTTAGGGATGGCATCCACATATTGTATTTAGGGGATGATTGTCGACGGCACCACATTAGATTTCCAATGGTCCCATACCCCCTACCAAGTGACATGGCATGCCATCATGTACAGTCAGAGCATATCATGTACTATGAAAATCCCAACTGATGGCCCACTACCATCTCTTATGTTTTTATGCATTTGGTCTTTGACACATGGTGGAGGGAGTATGGGCGGTAATAGTTGTTACAAAAATTGGCTAATGTCAATTTTGTGTGCGCTGATGCCATACACCTCGAGCTACACATCATGTACCATGGTGAGAATTTCTAGTCCCTCGGAGGGTTACCTAAACCATACAAAAACCACATTATGATGATGAGGATCCCTGGAGAGAACATGTGGTAAGCATGCATGGGAATAATGACTATGTCTCGTTGGCCTAGTATCCCCCTAAAGTTAACCTAGGTTTTATGTTTGATATATACCGATTGTAGGAAGTAAAATTTTGTATTTTCGTTTTCCCAAATATTGTTTCTTATATATTATTGATATTTATTGACCTATTTCATTTATGTAGGCCGAAGGCCTTTGTACCAGGAAGTCCTAGTAAGTCGTAGTCGATGTAGGAACAACACCACCATATACGGTAGATGCAGAGCTCACTCATGCAAAATATACATGATTTTTTTTACATGTGTATAAACTATGCATAACACCCCATATTTCTAAGTACTTAGAATTTTAATTCATTCGATTATTTTTAAATTACACATGTGTCGGAATTTAATTGAATTAAATATTAAGTGTTTGTTAAAATATTAATCAGGAGACATAATGATTCATGTTTATGGAATAAATTTACTCAGTGAGTAGTAAAGAATTATTTTACTTCATAACGAGTAAAATATGACACCCTGCCCAATTAAATACTGGATGATCAGTCCTTTGTTAAATTAAAATAGAATGTTCGGTTGGTTCATTTTTAGCATCACTGTCGAAAAACATTTAATACTATTAATCACTTAATAATTAGTTAATCTAGTGTCATAAACATTATTAATCCAATTAAAATATTATCAATTAAACCATAATTAATCCTAACAATAAAATAGCGGAATCATCCACCATACACATGAATAAAACAATGTTGGATAGTAACTAAAAGCTAAACTAATTAAGACTGTAATAAACGTTCTAGTTCAAAGTCTCAAAACTAGTAAACCATAATAATACTCAATCCAACTGAAATGAAATACTAAAGTAAACCGTGTACAATCTCTCTGATAAAGTAAAACTGAGAATGGGAGGCATATGCCCTAAATGAAATGTCTAAAGATACTGAGTCAAATGAGAGTTGAGGCATCTAAGCATGAGGACCTGTTTCTCCCACAACCGCTACAACATGTCAACCTGTCCAATCATCTAAGCCTGATGTCCCTATACCTGGACAACTGATATAAATAGTATACGAGAAAAGAGAAAAAAGTAAGAGACGGGTCAGAGCCCCAGTTGTAAAAATATTTTGTTTTAGCAAGTATTTAAAATTTGCAATAAAGCAAGTATTATGTGCATGTTAACTTTTAGAACTCTCACATGAAATTCTCACCTCTCATTTATTGTGCATGCCTAACGTACATATAGTCCCATCTAGCTATCCAAACTCCATTTAACTACATTATAGAGTTATGCCTCTAACTATATCTCATAATATTAACTCGTACTTACCAACACTTTCATTAAATATTTCTACATTTATTAACTTGATTAAGTGTTATCACACTGAAGTTAAGTATTTATAACTTAAGTTATTTAAGATAACATTATCTCAATAGTCTATAATTATCACACTGTCGATATAACACAAGTATACATATGTATCCATCACTATTATATATATATATATATATATATATATATATATACACACACACACACACACACTAATACAGCACCCCAAGGATACACCTGTAGTGCAATGCATAATCTGCTATCATGCCTAGGTAGATCTCATACTCAAACAAGGACAATAGGTTCAGAAGTCTCCCACGAACCATAAACAAGCCACACATATTAGAGGCGGGCATAGTTCCAAGCCTATGGGCTACGCACATACCTACGCACCCATATGACCGTCAACACTATCGTTTTCACAGATAGGTCGTACCTAGGTTCTATGTTCTGAGGTAAAAATCTAAAATTCCCCTAATGGGCTCATCAGGATAAAACTGTCCTTTATCATTTCAAAACATCCCTTGATAGCAAGCAGCTAGATATGTCATACACATAATTAAACATACAATAGGTATCTACACCACCTATAAATTTATTTCACATGTTCCTTACGTAGTGTATTTTTATCCCGAATAATCTACGTAATAATAATTCATAGCATAATTCATTAACGAACTCTCCCGAGTATTTCTCATCACTCAAAGGGTATCCTTAAGATTACACATCATAATAGTAGGTAAGGTCCCTATACCCTACTGGTTTAAGTCATCCTTTTTCTCGAATCTCCAAGTCTCGAATTATTCTCTAAACTAAGTATTTTCCCCGATTAATACCGATTGAGTTTAGCCTATGGTTCCCACTCATATGCCCAAGCCTAAATACAAACTTTGCTTAGGATTTTTACTAAACTAATTCTCATTATACTTCACAATAAATATCGCAATTTAATATTAGAAAGGTTCTCAAGTGTTCTATGTAAGAACTAGAAAATTGCAGTAGACCAAACCGATCCGACTTATGAAAACAAATCGATCCAATTTATGGAAAATGAACCGATCTGACTTTTTAAAAAATGAACCGATCCGTTTCTGGACCGAACTGATCTGAAGCTCTGTGAGAGTTATTTTTTCCCGAAGTACGTTTTCCACTATTTTCAACCTCAAATCCTCTACAAAATTTTCACAAACCCCAATACAACTATACTAATTGATAATCCAACAATTATATTCGATTTCTAACATCCTAGTATTATCAAGTCATCATCAATCAATAATTAAATTCGAAATCCCAAATTTAATGCTTTAAAACCCTAGTTCTTCTAATTTCAGTTCAAGAACCATTAAAACCCAGATTCATTCTTCAATTAAATCATAAATTTCATGGGTTCTACTCTACATACAAAGAGAAATCAACCTATATAATTTCCAGACCTATATTAAGAATCAATCTTTCAATTTTCACCCAATTCAATATTAAATCATGAGTTTCTATCACCTACACCAACATGAGTATAATTATTGCTAAAGGAAAGAAAGTAATAAACACTTGCCTTGATTTTTGTGGTCTGATCCGCTAGTGTAGATGGTATGATAGCGTTCCTCGTCTTTCGATCTACACGGTGGTGGTCTTAGTGGTGGACGATGGCGGTTAATGGCCTAAATCCCTTGGACTTGGTTCTCCCTCACCCTCTGTGGCTCTCCCTTGGAACTTGTGAATGAAAACCCTAATCCCACTCACGTGACAGATATATTTCTCCTCTAAATTTTGTGGGTATTAAATGCCAAAAAATTAAAATTACCAAAATGCGTCCCTGGGATGCTAGTTTTGCCTAAAATTGCCCCGAGACTGAAACTAAATCCTTGGATAGATTTTATGACTATCTCGACCCTTCCGGACACGTTGGCGCACTCGAAATGACTCTATGGATTACTTATAATTAATTTAATTTTTAATTCCTTTAAATTAGTCTTGACACAACTCACACGCGCGCCCGACTTCATTACCAAAACTGTCGTATTTTTCACTCGCAATAATTTTCATCATTCCATAATCACGTATTACTATATTCACTCAATAATATTTAATATAATGCACATCAATAAATACTAACCCTTAACTTGCTAGTTAATATTTACTTTAATCCGAATTAATTAATAATTAATACTCCCACATGAAATTCAATTAATCCTATAATTTAAAATCATAAAAATTATGGGGTGTTACATAAAAATGATGTGACAGTGTTATATCTCAATCGGGAGTCGAGTGTAGACTATATGAGGTCGAGATAGAAGATTTATGTTGTGACTTAAATAACAATTTTGAGGTCGCGGTTGGTTCCAGGTGGGTATAGTAAAAATAGTGTAACCGAGGGTTGTAATTGGGTCCTAGGGCCTCTTTAGACATAATCGGGCCCGCACGGGGTATTCGGTTATTTGGGCTTTAGCCTAATTTTGAGATTATAGATATTAAACCTAAATCTAAGAGTTAGAGGCGGCAGCCACAACTCGAATTCTAGATCCTAAATTTTAATATAAGAGAGATGGAAGAAAATAAGGGAGCTTTGGGATCCAAATTCAAGGAGGAATTGGGTGTGATATTGTCAAATCAATCTTCTACAACACGTGATAAGATCCTATGAGCCTAGAAAGGAAACGGATTAACTTTCTTCTGTTTTAAATTGCAAGAACTCATGTTTATATCATAGTAGGTGCAGAACAAAACCATTTTTGGGAAGGGTTTCACATGTAAAAAGGGGATTTTGAGAAATTTTCCAATTACTTGTAGAGTAAATACATATTTGATGTTTTTTAAAGAATCATAATTGCGGGAATTTGAAGCTTGTTAGAGATTCATAGATTGGTCATGATTAATTGGGACTTTGAATCAAATCTAGGGTTGTTTGAGGTGTTTATCATGTAAACCCATTTTAATGGATTAATTAGGTAATTGTAGTTAATCTTTGGTATTAGGATGATTTTTTTATGTTAGAATCATCTAAGAATATTTCTCTTATGTTTTATAAGTTAGGTGAATGCATAATATCATATAGAAGGTCTTTGGGTTGGATTTAAGAAGAAAAATCTGGGTCTCTACACTATTTCCGTCAATCTCATTATAACATAGTTAGAACCTCATTCGAATGATGTGGATTTATCGTTGGAATGAAGTTGGTATGTCATTCTAACGACCTTAGGTTTTGGCCATGTAGATAGATCTTTTCATTACGAATGCGTGGCCGCCAGTTTTGTATTTTGATTTTTTTTAATTAGTTATGATTTTTTTACAAAAGAGTGTCTGAGAACGAAATCTTTAGTCAGAAATCAAATTCGAGTATAGATGAATTGGATTGTATTACCTAGGGATGAGTCAGTAATTAAAGCTGAATCAGAAATAGTGAGAGAATTAATTGACGAGGAATTTTAAATAACGAATTGAGTGCTGTAAATTCATAAATATGTGATGTACGGGCTGGTTGGGAAAGTCCGAGTAATATGACAGAGTGGATATAAGTTATTTATTGAATTGATGAGAACTTGAATGAATTAAGGGTCGTTGGATAGACTCGGGATAGTAGGCGAGTACTTTGGGCTATAGGCATGGTTTAGCCGGATTTGTGTTTATATATATATATATATGTGTGTGTGTGTGTGTGTGTGTGTGTGTGTGTGTGTGTGTGTGTGTGTGTGTGTGCATTTTATAAATATAGGTGTGTATGATATTTATATGAAAACATACCCCTCTAGTGCTATCATCCGATGTTGCGTGATATGGGTGAATCCCTTGGCTAGTGAATGTTGGGAGAGTATAGTCCCCAGGTTATATCGTCCGGTATTTTATTGTGTGATTTATTTTTTGAGGTGAGACGGTTTGGGTATGATTTGGTCTCACTCTCGAGGAAATATGACCACCTCCACTACATTTGTAATTTTATTTATCTATTTCGATGTGAGTTAACTGACTTATGGTAACCGGGATAGAGTGAGTATACCTGGGATAAGATAACATTATAGAGAGAAGCATCGAGTGAGTTATTATTCAGGAGGATGGTTATTATATGCGACATATGTGTGATTGTTGCAGTATAATTTACGTATATAATAGAGTAGATAATTATATACGGGTTAAAAATATAAAGTGTGAATGCATTATTTATATATAACTAGCGTGAATGTTATATAACCAATTAAAGTGGGAATGATCAATTAAGTTAAAGGGTAAAATAACTTAGGAACCAAAGGGAGGAAGTACTTGGAATAGATTAGGGTGATAGAAATATTTGTAGCATGAATATTTAGGTAGGGTAGTATAAATTAGTTGGGTTAGAAGGTAAGCGTTAGGTGTGCACAATAGTTGAGGGTTGAGTAATATCTCAAGAGTGCGACACCTGGTTAAATATGAAAAATGTTATTGCGTAATTTAACTGTTGCATATTAATTACTTGCTAAATATTTTTTCAAATGGTTTTGGGCTCAATATTTTAGGTGTCCAGCCATAGGTATGCCAAGCTTGATGACTCATTCCAGCGATGTGTAGCTGCAGCATTTGTAGAGGCTTGCAGGAATTTGTGCAGACGCTTCAATTATTCAGTCCTAGATTAGGATGTTGATTCAAAAGTTCATTTGGGCATGTTCCTCCCTTCAATTGATACATTCTTTTAGTTTTATTTACCAGACGATGTACTTGGATTTAGTTTTATTTCTATAGACTTATGGATTGGATTCCATATTGGGAACCGATGGTTTATTCGGTATTAAATATTTATCTATTTATCGTATGATTTTTTAGAATCTTATATTTATTGTGGATGAGTTATTATATTTCTATTTTTCCGCATGTGATTATCCTAATAAAAGATAAAATTGAAACCGGATTAATTTGACATAGGTGGTTAGTAATTTAAAAATGTTTTTCGACAGTGATATTAAGAATAAAACAAATGAGATTCCTGTTTATTTTAATAAAGGAGTGATCACCCATGATTAAAATAGGTGGGATGTCACACTATGATGCGATCCTAATGGAGTGTGATGTCCTCCGGTAATAGTTCTATACGGAAGACAACACCCAAGTAAAAACAAAGTCATAATCATGCCCGAATTGGTGTATATCACGTTGCAGTAGTCAAGACAGCAGATCGTAGTTTATTTTTATTATTTTTCCTATCTTATATCAACTTTTTATCGTAAATTCATGATTTCTCAAAATTATTATAGTTTTGATGCCTCGTCTCGTTTAATATTATTGCTTTATATCACTTTTCTAGGACTTACGTGAAGTTAATCCATAGTCAAAATTAATTGAATTTAATTTAAAATAGAATTTTATTGAATTTAAAACAAAATAGTATTCAATTGAACTTAAGTAAACTAGGATTTAAAAAATTATTTTTCTTCACCATGGCATTCAAATCATCACACATTTTTTCTGGTGACGTTTGGTCTGTCGCGCAAAATATACCTATTTTTCTTCTGAACAAAAAAATCAAGATCGTCTACAAGGATACTTTATTAGTTTTCACAATTCTTTAGAGAGTCAAAATCATAAAATGATAGAGCAAAAATGGCATTGTGTTATTTTAATCCATTGGTTTGATATGGTCTAATGCAATTGACTTTGTTGGCTTTTGTAAACTTAATTGGAATAAAATTTTCCAATTAAAATATAAGGTGGCTTAGTCGAACTACAAAAGTCTTTTAATGTTAATTCAAAATAATAAGTTTAAAAATTGTTAATGGGGCGTGTAGATAAGAAAGGTGGGTTAAAACAATGTTACCCTTTTAAATACGACATACGCATCATCACAAATTTTCAAACATTATATCTTTGAATATAATTGGTACTTATGAAATGACCTTGTCTTAGTTGGTGGAATGATATATATGTTTAATTACGTTAATTAATGAGACCTTAACAAGCTAATTATGGCTAACTCTTTAGAGTTGTTGTGACTTTATTGATCATGAAATTTTGAGCATTAACATGTATGTGATGTCTTAGGCATCGACAAATCAACGCGAATATGTTCGCATTTCTTAAATTTTTGTAAAAATTTAGAAAATTTTACATGTTGGTCTAAAATCTCAAAATCATACAAAAGTGATGCAAATTTGTCAAAAACTAAATTAATTACTAATAACCTATTAAGCCCGGTGCCAAATTTTAAAAACTTATTAACTTGATTTAATAAAACTTTCCATTGCACAACAAACCAATCCAGATATTTTAAATACACATTGACCACACAAATGAAATAATTGTTGAGAGACAAAATAAATAAATTAACCGAAAAACTCTCGGTAAATCCCAATACAATAATCCGAAACTAAAATAAAATAAGATTTGCATAAAGTAAAGACTTTCCACTAATGGGCAAGATGTCCTGAATAAATAACTATATAAAATCTTATCAAGAAAGCCAAGATAAATGTGTCTAGTCGAGGCTTGCAGTCATCCACGACTACTACAGCATTGTCTGATTGGAAAGATAATCACGCCTGACATCCTTATGGATTGGCACCTAAATGATTTTGAAAAGATTTTTGATACGGGTCAGAGCCCAAAACCATTTGATAATATGTTGCAAGTATTTAAAATGCAAGGATGCAAATGCAGTATAATTGTTCATATTTAAACTAGTGTCGCACTCACATGAGATAATCCACGCCCTTTATCTATAGTGCGCACCTAACGTATACATTTTAATGTCCTAGTTATGTTGTCCTGCCTAATTAGTACCATTACTTACCTTAAAGACACATTTTTAACTTCTAAACAAATAGTGCTATGTGTATTTTACTTTACTTTTATTCTCAATGACCTATCACATAAGCTATATTATAATAATTCTCAATTATAATCTTATCATTAACCGATTCAGATAACTTTATACTAGTTATCCTTTTCAATCCTCACATATTCGTTTAGTTCACACGTATACATTTAACACTCTTATATATATATATATCACATCTCGTATACATACATATATATTACTCAATATATCCATATATCCCCCGAGATAAGACCTCGCAAATGCATTCTCTAGCATGGTATCAGGCTTCAGGTACATCACATACCACTCTTGGGCCACCTAGTCAAAATCTTGCCACCGAACCCAAATCATAAACACATAACTAGAGGTGGTTATAGACATACAACCATGGGTTATAGCCATGACAAATTACCCCACTAGACTCTAAGCTTGCATACATTGGTCATGCGACAGTCCTATGAACTGGGGAACCAATCCAACTCCTGTTGGTCAACGTCGGGATGGAGTGCCCTCTACACGCAACCGGCAACATTAGCATTCATAGAGTAGGTATGTTCATATATATATATATATATATATATATATATAAATCACTCGTAGCACTACCCCCATAATTCCCAAGTCTACCCTCAACTCCTAAATATTCAAGCAATCACTTACATTTAATAAACTCAAAAATATCATTATTATAGCCACTAAGTTATTCTACCCCAGCCCGTAGCCTAACTCTTTTCGAAATCCCAAACTAATTTCATTAATTCAATCATGAGTGTCGTTCATCATAAAACACCCGTATTCCCGTGCCCGGATTAGATTTTTTACTACCCCAAGGTGAATATAATTTATCCCATATTTTCCAGAAGTCCTAAGTCACCCATAGAACTCCCTAAATTAATCTAAACCCTAAATGCTCCACAAAAAAAAACAATTAAAAAGGGCCAAATAGCAGGTCTGAATCGATTCACCCTTCGGACCCGAACCGGATCAACTGCCGAATCGATTCGCCACCCCCACCCCCAGTTACGAATCAGTTTGATTTTTGGTAGGGATAGTTCAACTTTGATGGGATTCATCAACTCCCTTCTTATCATATCAATAATTATCATCATTTTAACCCAAAATTTACTCTTTCTATCAATCCTAAACACAATGGTAGATGTTTTTCTATCCGAATTAATCTAGAAACACATTAATATAAGGGATTAACATTTACTCATCTAGAATTACCCACTTTCTCAATCTTTAATCAAGATTTCATCAATTCACATGTTTTTCCTCAAAGATCGCATCTTTCTAATATAAATCCAGCCATATTTAACATGGGACCCCACCCCAAAATTCATACTCCATTTGAGACTACACCAACTTTGATATGAAATAATTTAAACGAAATATAAAATCAAAGAAAGATAAACACTTTCCTTTAGATTACTGAAATTCTGATTTTGGCTCTACAAATCTCATTTACACGATGGTTCCTCACCCGAAATTGATCCAATCTCTTTTCGAAATGATTTTCTTCACTTTCTCTTGCATTCTCCCTTCTCTTTTCTCTTCTCTCTCAACGCTGGGTCTTTTGGGATGGTGGAATGGCTACCCACTCCATCCACCTTCCCTAGTTCTATCCCTAATCCCAAAATTAGGCTAAATGTTGAGGGTAAAATGACCCGAACTTTTTTGTACGGGTCCCATTTAGTCTAAAAGGTCACCGGAACCTGATTACCACTTTCGGGTACCAAATTTTGACTATCTCGACCCATTATGGATCATCTATGCACTCAAAATCACCATATGAGTTACCTAACATAATTATCCCATCTCATTCCCGATACAGCCTCACACGCACATCCAGAATGAGATACTGCCAAGTCCATCGATTTTACTCACGATGTATCATTTGGCATAATTTTATTTACTAATCATACTAGTAAATATATTTTCACATAAATAATAATCCTTTTCTCGCTAATTAATTTTATGTAATTCTCATTTCTCATTTTTAATTAAATTACGTGCACACGTGTAATTTAAAAATGATCGAAATAGAAGCTTAAAAAAATATTGGGTGTTAGTTACTCCCCCCCCCCCCCCCCCCCCACAACAGTACTTCGTCCCTAAAATTTGGGCATATCTGGCATAAAGAGCTCGAGATATTTCTTTAATATATCATTCTCCCGCTTCCATGTCGACTCATCCGCTCTATGATGTCCCCCACTGAACATGAACTAAGGGCACCATCTTTGACCACAGTTTACGCTGATTGCGATCCAGAATAGAAATCAGCCTCTCCTCATACGAGATGTTTGGCTGCAAATCAATATCCTCCAAAGGAATGTGCCAAGACTCTACCTCACTCCTCTTGTACTTCTTCAGTGATAACACCTGAAACACATCGCGAATCCATCATAGATGCTCTAACAGGGAGAGCCTATATGCAATTGGCCCTACCCTCTCAATAATTAAGAAAGACCCCACATATATCGGTGTTATCTTACAATTCTTCCCAAATTTCATAGGAGACACCTGTAATAATCCTAATCGCCCACCTCAAGATCTACGTGCATCCTATCTGCATTTGTGTAACTCTTCTGCTTGTCCTGAGCTATTTGTGTATGACATGAAATTAGCTCGATCTTTGCAGAAATATCCTGGATCATCTTTGGTACAAGAAACTTGTTGTCCCCCACCTTTAACCAAAACACAGGTTGGTCGTACACTGCCTCAAAATATGCCATTCCGATAGTGAACTGGTAAGAGTTATTATAAACGAACTCCATCAGTGGAATGTACTGCTCCTAACCTCCACTAAAATCTAGTATACACATGCTGAGCATATCTTTTAGCATCTAATTAACCCTCTCTGTGGGTGGTAAGCCGTACTCAACCGTAACTCAGTCCCCATAGCCTCCTGGAAACTCTACCATAAATGGGACAAGATACTAAGATCTTATCTTGATCGGACACAATATGAAACGATACCCCCAAGCAACCTCACTATCGTGGATATTAAAAGCTCAGTGTACTGTCCCGTCGTATAATTCGTCCAAACTGGCAAAAAGTGATCCATCTTAGTTAGAAGATCCAAAATAACTCATATAGAATCATAACCCCTATGTGATGTCGGTAGCCCCATATTGAAGTCCATTGATATACTCTCCTACTTACAAACCGTAATCTCCAATGGTTGCAATATCTCGATTGGCCTCTGATAGTCAACCTTCACTAACTGAAAAGTGGTACATTTTGAGACAAACTCAACAATGTCCTTATGCATTTAATCCTACTAATATTATCTCCTCATGTCTAGATACATCTTATCCTTGTCAAGATGTATCAAAAATCTCAATCCATGCGACTCGATCATAACAATATATCTTAAATCCCCATCAGTTGAGACTATAAGCCTCCCATTAAAATGTAAGACTCCCTCTGAGATGATTGAGTAAGACTCTGCCCCACCCCCCCACCCAGTGACAAGAACTAATGCACTTTGTCCTGACAGAACTGATCCGCTGTTAACGCCTTCACAACCCTTATAATGATCTTGGGTGTCATAGCCAACACTTCCATACAAGCCCTCGAAACTGCATCATCTTGTCATAGCTCACTCCACTTCTCTTTCCAGACTTCTACTAACTCCCTCATAGGTTGTTGTCTCAATGCTTTTTCCACCATATTACACTTCCTCTGGTAGTACTAGATGTTCAATTGATAGTCTTTCACAAACTCTATCCATCTACACTATCGCATGTTGAGATCCTTATGAGTGAACAGATACTGTAGCAACTTATGATCTGTGAATAGACTAAATTTCTCCCCCAGAAGATAGTTCCTCCATATCCTCAAGGCAAAAACTATTGCTGCAATCTCTAGATCATGCGTAGGGTAATTCCTCTTGTGGGTCTTAAGCTTGCAAGAACCATAAGCTATCGCTCAATCCTCCTACTAAAGCACACCCCCAAGTCCCTGTAGGAATGCATCTATATATAATATGTATTCCACTCCTCTCATAGGTAGTGAGAGCACTGGTGCTGAAGTTAATTTGCCCTTTAGTACATCGAAATCTAACTGACAGTAATCATCCCAATTAAATGGCACTCCCTTGCGAGTTAGATTCATCAACAGACCCCCAATCTTCGATAACCCCTTAATAAAATAGCGATAGTACCCAACAAATCCCAAGAAACTATGGATCTCTATCGGTGTCGTGGGTTAACCCCACTCCCTCACCACTGCTACCTTACCCAGGTCCACTGAAATGCCTCTGTTGGACACAATATGGCCTAAGAATTGTACCTCTCATAAACGGAACCCACATTTCTCAAACTTGGCATACAATTGATGGTCATATAACGTCTGCAGAACCATGTGCAAATTCTTCGCGTGCTCGCCCTCATTCCAAGAATACACCAAAATGTCATCTAAATGATGGTGCATTGATTATCCCGAACGGCATATCCGTGAACTCATAAGACCCATACCTCATCAGGAATGCAGTATTAGTGACATCATGTTCCCTAATATGTAACTTGTGATAACCCAACCTCAGGTCAATCTTCGAGAAGTAAGGGTAACCATGGGTCGAGCCTAGGCAGGCCCAACAAGGATCGGTCTGAGCCATTAAAAATTTGAGTTATTCCAAGCCCGAGATGGGCCTCATTGTGTAATCCTAAGCCCGCCCAAATCAAAAAGCTTCTTGCCCAGGCTTGAACGCAAATATTTTTTACATATATTTTATGATTTAAAAAATCATGACATATTTTATTGTTTAGCAAATGTATTTTAACTGTACTCTTAAAAATAAGAGTAAATAAAGCCAAAAATTGATATTTTTAAAAGTTCCCCATTTATATTTTTATATAACCTTTAACCTTAAAGGAATAAAAACTAAACTACTAATACACACACACACACACACATACACACACACACACACACACACACACACACACACACACACACACACATATATATATATATATATATATATATATATAATGAATATTATATCTAATTCTCGAGCCTCGGGTCGGGCTGGGCTCAAGAAAACCTAATAATACATACCCAAGCCCACCCGAAAAAAATATCGGGCCTATTAAGGCCCGTTTTGCTAGACTATTTACCTTACCCAAGCCCTTTTTTGGGGGGGGGGGGGGGAGGGGGGGCTAGGCAGGCTTGGCGGGCCTCGAGACTTTGACCACCCCTATCAAGAAGTAGGTTGTTCCTTTCAATTAGTCGAATAGGTCATCAATGCGGGGAAAAGGATATTTATTTTAGATCGTGACCTTGTTCAACTCTTTGTAGTCAACATACAACCTCAGTGATCCATCCCTTTTATTCATAAGCAATATCAGAGAATCCCATAGAGATGTACTCCGACAAATGAAGCCCAGTCCCAAGAGTTTTTGAATCTGGTCTCCCAACTCCATAGTATCTAAGGGAGCCATTAGATAGGGTGCCCGTGCTATCGGCCATGTCCCCAATGCCAAATCAATGAGAAGCTCAATCTCTTGTATTGATTGCAAACCCGGTATCTCCAGGAAGACATCCGTAAACTCCCTAACCACTAGGGTCGAACTAATTATATAACCACATACTGCGAGGTCTCCTCCTCGATATTATAAAGGTGCGTGC
Source organism: Sambucus nigra (assembly GCA_949130495.1). Lineage (NCBI taxonomy): Eukaryota > Viridiplantae > Streptophyta > Magnoliopsida > Dipsacales > Adoxaceae > Sambucus > Sambucus nigra. Next base: position 537,404,239 of record OX422215.1, on the reverse strand, counting down.
TCGACCCTCCCTGGGGAAGAGGCATCATCGTCGAAAACATCTCTTGTCTCAAAATGGCAAACACGATGGTCCTACTAAAATATTCCACCAACACTCGATGCCCCACCAACTAGTCCATCCAGAGAATGATATCATAACCCATCATATATAGCACCAGTATGTCGGTTGCTAAGCATAATCTCCCAACATATATCCCCAATTATTTATAAATGGAGTGGATAAGGGCTCCACTGCCCAAAGGTGAATTAACATACATAATAATACTATCGATTATCTCTAATAAACCGTCCGATTGTGCAAATCTAATAGCAATAAAAGAATGTGATGCCCCCGCGTCAAACAAAACCCGACCCATATGACCATGGATAAGAAATGTACTCTCTACAGTTAGTGGCGCTTGCGACGCGTATGGAATCATTGCATTCTGGACGTTGTAGACACGCATGTACTGTAATTGTCCCTGCTGAGGTGGGACTACTAGAGCTTGTGGTGCTTCAGGTGGAAACTGCGCCTGTGGCTCCTATTGGGCACCCTGTTATTGCCCCTTGGCCCAATGTGTGCAATCTCTCTGCATATAGATAGGATCTCCACAAATAAAGAATCGTCCTGTGAAATTCCCCTTCCTATGGCCCTATTGTCCATGTCGGGGTTGCCTTGGTCTCTGGCCCTGGTGGCCTTAGCCCTGTGTAATAACCCCTACTTTTGAGTAATTGATTTTGTGTAATTTTGCCATGTGAGATAATTATGTAAAATTTTGGAGATTGGAGTAAATATTATTTTAAGTGATTTGCGAGTTAATATTTACTGAAATTTGCATATTTACTGTTGAGAGAAGGTAAATGGCGTCATGTTATGTTTTATTAAGTCGTTGTGCTTCAAACGACGGTTATGGCATATATTTCAATTGGATAATTATTGATAAATTAATATGACATAGGAACATGAAATATTTTACGAGATTCCGGATGCCAATTTAGAGGGCGCGGTTAGTCATGAAATGTTTGAGATAGTGAAAATAAGTGCCATATTGTATTTTTTGGATTCCGAGCACTTTTAGCAGTTTATGACTCAATTTTTGTAGTTACGAGTCATTTTAATGGTGTATTAACTTTTAAAGATGGGAACTAATGTTTAAGGCCCGATTAAGTCTTCCAACCCTCTTATTTTCCCATTTATATGTTTTAAGCTTAGAGAGAGAGAGAGAAGAGAGAGTTGGGAGAAAATGGGAGAAATGAGAGAGAAATTGAAGATTAGAGCTAGAAATCGTTGCTATGGGAGGAGAATCCGAGACTACAAACTTGAGGCAAGTTTCTAACTTTCTAGTGTATTATTTAATGTGGGTAATTTGCCTATATAGTTTTGTTTTTGGAGTTTTAACCATTATTGGGTTTTATGATGATTTTAGTGTTTAAACCCTTAACATTGGATTAAAATTTGATTTGTGTTGGAATTACTAGTTAGTTTTTGTGTAGAAATGATTTGGGTAGAAAATAAGTTGAGTTGGTTGAGATTTGAAGAGAGAAATTTGAGTTTTGGGGAATTTAGGGTTTTTAAACCCATAGCCGAAATAGGGCATTCTGGGCCAGGCGAATCGATTCGCCCCTAGCGAATCGATTCTCTAAAGGGGTAGGCTACAGGTATGTGCTTGTCGAATCGATTAGGATAGTCCGAATCGATTCGGCAAACATGTAGAAAGTTTGTTCTTGTTGACCGAATCGATTCGGCTAGTCTGAATCGATTCGCTTTCAAGACCGAATCGATTCGAAAACCCTACTGTTTTTATAGGGGGTTTCTAGCTTAGTTCCTAGTCCTTTTATTTTGGGTTTAAGGCTTCGGAACCTTCTCTTGGGAGGTAATAAAGGGTCTTATAGGTTTTTATTAGGGAGATTAATATCCTATATTAACATGGGGATAATTGTGTTTATCTCAAGGGTTAGTTCATATAGGTTAATGTTTTGCTTGGTATAGGAAATTAGCCTAGAACGAACGAAAAGTAGAATGGTAATGTTTGGGACTATGGGGAGACTAGTATTGAGTGAAATTACTTGGGATGAATCATGGTATTACTTTGGACTCTTGGAGACTAGTGTGAGGATAATTGAACTTCGGGTCCTAGGTCATTAATAAAATATGACTTCGAGAATAAGAAATGCATATTCTAAAATTGGTACTTAATGGTTAAGTATAAGTGGTTTTAAGAATGTAAAAAAAATTCAATATTTTCAAATGAGAAAATAATTTTGTAAATGATAATTTGCTTATACACACCTCTCTAAATTGCTATCATATGGGAAGTCACGTGCATGAGGTAAAGTCCACTGGCTAGTGAATGCAGGGTGAATATAGTCCTCGGCCATAGGACCGGTTATTATTGTGTGATTATTGTTAGAAGTGGGGTAATTCCTAGTGTGGTTATGACTTACTGTCGAAGGTATATGGCCGCTTCCCGACGTTGCATTATAGGATGCCCAGGTTGTCTTGTGCGATAGGCCCTGGAAGATGATAGCCATTTAGGGGCGCATCCAGTGGAGAAACTCAGAAGGACGGTCTTAAAATCATTATATATATGCGATTATAACTATTCTAATTAAAGTGGAAATGGTAAAGTATTTTGTGTGATAACTGCTTTCAATATGTTTCCCGGAGAGAAAAGGGAACTATAAAGTTAAATGGTATAAAACTATATTGGCGAAGCATTTTGAGAAATAAATTGCTTTAAATATAATTCCTAAAGAGAAAAGCAACTATGCAGTTAAGTTGTGAATAATTGTAATGAAATAGCATTGAGTGAAAGTAGATGAGTTCTCACATGCATATATGAGCATTGAGCATTGTCATTGATATTGCGCTAGGTTATGCTGGTAGAATGAGTGGTGAGAAATTTTATGATTAATTGTGAGACAAAGTTAAGTTCATGATGATGATTAATTATTCATAACTATCACGCATTTTATTCACATGGTGATCATATCAAACCGGGTCGTAACCCGTCTATATCTCTTTGTTTTGCATGAATTCTTTATTCGTCCAGGTGCTCCTCTGCAAGGACGCCCGTATTGACCTCTCCATTCTAGTTGTCCTAGAACTATAACATTTTGCGGATGTTGTAGGATATTCGTTGTAGACGCTTCTATCTTTTGTACTCTAGCTATGATCAGTTTGCATATTCGGGCGTGTTGCCCATGCTTTGTACTCATTTATTATAATGTGATATTTAATTGTAATACTCGGTGTAACCTGTTTGTATTGGTCTGTTAACCTACAGCTTATTCGGTTATTACTTTGTGCTTTATTGTTATAGGGTTGTTCTTTTGTTTTTGATATTTACCTTCTTTTCAAATTGATTTGTATAAATAATTTTCTTTAAACTTATAAATTACATTTTGACACTCCGTTTTCTAAAATAATTGGTGGTTATCTCCTATTATTATTTTAACGACAGTGATGTTAAGAATGGACCATTTATGATTCCTGTAATTGTTAGAGTATCAGGCTGGCCACCTCTTATTTTAATAGGCAGGTTGTCACACCCTGATGGCCACCTCCATTGTTCCCTTGGCCTTAATAGCCTTGAGGAACCTGCTGATGATAGCCCTACTAGCCCTATATAAACATATTATCTCTTGGTTTAAATCCCCCTGATCAAAACTTTTTAGTCAGATCCCCCAGTTGGTTATCCCACTCATATTGTCTAAGTGACTATTGTTGCAATACCACACTAGCACCATTACTTTCGGTCTTATCTTGTTGGATAACCTCCCCTACTTTCTTGCCTCCCTTCACATGGAAATGATGATCCTGATAGTGAATAAGTGTGACATTGATGACCTCAGTGTAAGTCTTCAATATCGAATTACCCAGCAAGTGTTGTCGGATCCTCCACTTGATCCCATCCATAAACTTTAACATCTTTCTCTCTTTAGTGTTCACCTCGTCATGAGAAAAGTTTGTCAGATGGGTGAACTCCTCCTCATAATCGTCCACAATTTGGCCCCCTGTGCTAATTTAAGAAACCTCCTTCGCATCTTTATTTGAATCGCGAATGGGAAGAACTTGTGGTAGAACCGCACCCAAAACTCTCATATATTCATAGTGTCCCTTTCCTCAGACGTGGTGACTAACTCCCACCACTGTAATGCTTCTCCCACTGACTTGAAACTAGCCAAGATCTTCTTTTGAGTGTCGTTGCATGCAACCATGTGGAGATGACATTGTATATCCTTTTTCTACTAACTGGATGCAACCAAATCTGTACTACCCTGGAACTCTAGTGGTTGATATTTCTAAAAGGCCTCCCGAACTCTCCCACACATCGATGGTCTTACGTGGTCCTAGACGATAAGTGACACCGGCTGCTGCGACTGGGTATGTGGTAATTTCTGTGACATGGCGGTCATGGAGGCATTAACTACCTGAGCAACTATAGTGGCCACCTCGGCAGCCGTCACTATCCCCTAAGCACCTAGGGCTATTGCTAAGCCTCTCCTCCATTGGCCCTTCTAACGGCCCTGGCTAGTCCTCCTCTCCTGGGTGGCATCTGAATCCAGACCAAATTTATATGAGATCATAAGTAATATATGCCATAACAGCAGAAGAACATAAATACATAAATATGAATACAATAGTCATAATAATAGGGTTATATATCAAAAGACGCTACGCTAGAATAGAAATAAGCCGCACAGATCCTAAAGACCCTAGAATTTGATGCTATGATACCATCTGTGACAACCCGCCTATTTAAATAATGGGTGTCCAACCCTCTACTAAAATAAAACATGAATTTCAGATCGGCTCATTCTTAGCATCACTGTCTAAAACCAAATTAATTACTAATAACCTATTAAGCCCAGTGCCAAATTTTAAAAAAATATTAACTTGCTTTAATAAAAAATTCCACCACACAACAAACCAGTCCAAGTAATTTAAATACACATTCACCACACAAATGAAATAACTGCTAAGGGACAACATGAATAAATTAACCCAAACATTCTCGATAATTACTAATACAATAATCTGATTGAAACTGAAATGAAATATGTCTGCATTAAGTAAAGTCTGTCCAATAACAGGCGACATGTCCAGAATAAACAACTGAATGAAATTCTATCTAGAAAGAAAGATAGATGCGTTTAGTAGAGGCCTGCAGTCATCCATAGCTATTACAACATCGTTTGACTAGAAAGATAATCACGTCGAGTATCCCTGTGGCTAGGCACCTAAAAGGTTATGAAAAGCTTTTATATATGGGTTAGAGCCCAATACCTTTTGAAAATATTTTGCAAGTATTTAATATGAAAGAATGCAAATGCAGTATAATCATTCATATTTTTATTGGTGTTGCAATCACATGAGATAATCCTGGCCCCTCATCTATAGTGCGCACCTAGCGCGTAAATTTTAACACCCTAGTTATGATACTCTGCCTACCTAGTACCATTACTTACCTTAGCCCCACATGCTAAACTTCTTACCAAATTGTGCTATGCATGTTTTACTTTACTTTTATTCTCAATGACCTATCACATAAGCTATATCATTATAATTCTCAATTATAATCTTATCATTAACCGATTTACATAACTTCCTTTCCAATTCTCACACTTTCATTTAGTTCACACGTATATATACATACATATATATATATATATATATATATATCCCCGGAGCTAAAACGTCCTGGATAAGGGTGGAAATTCGTGTTTTTGGGTCATGTTTCGGGCCGACATGACACGACAAGGGTTTTTTGGACACGAACACGACACAACATGAATTAGTGTTTTTTTAGTTGACACTAACTCAACACAACATGATAGTAATAACACGATTTCTTAATTTTTATAGTAAATTGAACATAAATTGACACGATAACCCGAATAAAAACATGATTAACACGACAAGGCATGATAACACGACTAACATGACTTATAATTTTGACACGAATACAACATTACATGACTTCATGTTAAAAAATATGAACACGTACACAACAAGTCGTTTTAATTTCGGATCAATGTCGTATCGTATCGTGTCATGTCGTGTTATCGTTCCATCTCTAAAATTTCCACCATACTCGTGGATGCATTCTTTAGTATGCTATCAGGCTCCAGTTACATCAGGTACAACTCCTGGGCCACTGGGTATAAATCTCACCACTGAACTCAAATCAAAACACATAATTAGAGGCAGTGATAGATATACATTCATGGGTTATAACCATACCACAGTACCCCACTAGATTCTAAACTCGCATGCAATTGTCACACGATAGTCCTATAACCTAAGGGATCGATCCAACTCCTGTTGGTCAACGTCAGGATGGACTGCCCACTACACGCAACCTCCAACGATAGCATCCATAAAGTAGGTATGTCATATATATCAATCACACAGATATAACCATATATATATATATATATATATATATATATATATATATATATATATATATATATATATATATATGTATAGGGTATACCCGTGCCTGAAGGCACGACGATAATTTTCCAAATTATCAATCGTGACCAAATCTTAAAAGTTTTGTATTATAGTATCAGTCATGGCCAGTTTGCATGAAGGAACGACAAATACTTCCGAAGTATTGAATTGACTCTTTTTTTTTTGGGGGGGGGGGGGTGGGGGGGGGGGGGGGGAATAGTTTATATTATAATTAAAAAAAATACAATATTTTAGAAATTTTGGGCAAAATTTTCTTTGTTTATAGGATTATCCACCTGTTTTAAGGACAAAAAATAACTAAACAACGTTACTAAAAGTCCATCCGGAACATCATATAAAAAAGTCGTCGATTGAGTATTATTTATGAAAAATCCCATATATATTGTTTATTGATAAAAAAAATTCCCTGAATTCCCAAACCGATCCACGAATTATAAGAAGTAACAATAAAGATCTATTGTCAATACCACATTCGCAAAGTACATGTTTTGTTTGACCTTACATATGATTGCAATAAAATTACCATGTCACACATCATTGGTTAAAGTAATCCAATGTTGGGTACCTGATTGACGAACATATTAGAGAAACAATAACACTTTAACGTATTCACAAACTCCATTGACCAATATGAATAAAAATAAAACAAATGAAAATTATGAATTGAAGAAGTAAAACATTCTACAATCTTTATTCATTCAAGGTCCAATCCATTAAATATGGATATATTCAATAGACAAATCCCTAATCTCAAGACATAAATCCCTAGTTATCTTACTTTCAAGGTGTGTACTATAGTTATCTTACTTTCAAGATAACACTCAAATACATATAATAAAAATATATCATAATAAAAAGTCCCAAAAAATTGCAACAATTCCATGTCACAAACTCATTTCTCATACCAAGAAAAGGCCCAATAAAAAATTATGGGTCCACGCTACCTCTACCAAGAAAAGCTAGCGTACTCAGAGGACAACTTTCCCTATCTACATCAATTCTCAACAGGCTTTAAAAAAAGTAAAAATTAAAGGCCCTGTCAGACTAATGGTTGTGCCAAATGCTGATCCTCTAAGTCATGCCTTTCAAATAAGAGGTATAACCACTAAAGGCCATTGGCAACCCCTCCTTCCTTTATGTTCTTCTACAATCTGCCCAAGAAGAACTAACTATTCTAAATATCATCGAGGCAAAAGTAGTTGTAGGGACTCAAAAGCTCAAAAAATCCATCCCACCCCACAATGTCCATACAACGGGAGATGCCAAGTAAACTGGTGCGAACATCATTGTTGTTGCTACCATATTGAAGATGCCATTTAAACCACTGTAAAAAAATGTACCTCTTGAAGCCAGACTCGAATCAAAAGAAAGTAGCTGATAGCCGATATGTTTTGCTGAAATGAATAAGGATTTTTATGTTTTGCTAAAAGTAGCTGATAAACAGTAGAAGTGTAAAAAAAATCCCTAAAGACTATAAATGATTTTCATGACTAAAATATATAGAAAATAAATGTGATAATATTTGAATAAAATCACCAATATAAAATTAAATGATGTTTCACAAAATCTATAAAAAAAAGTAATCATAGGTAGCCATGAAAGTACATAAAAGTTTAAAAGAACGCCCAAATATAATTCTGACTTCACACCTTCAAATCTTAAACCGTAGTGAAACTTGGAATCAAATGTGGGAGAATATCTACATTTTCACTTGTTAGAGAAAGATAAATTAAATCACCCAGAAACTACCGAGATGGACAAAGGGAAACTCGGCATCTTTTGCCAAGACAAAAATCCAAATTCTCTAGTACACATAATAAAAAGACTTATATTATTTACTGATCTTAATTCCGCCCGCAATATTGAGTAACACATATCTAGCTAGTCTTACCCTACATAATCACCCAATTAGTAAACTAAAATCAGTCATAAAATTCTAACAAAAAAATAGCAGGCCTTGATAATATGTGCAAATATGAATGTTAATACCTAAAAATATGTACAAATGTGAATGTAAATACCTAAAAATCAGTCATAAAACTAAAATATGTGCTAATATCTAAAAATATGTACAAATATGAATGTTAAAAAATAATCCATTCATACAGTGGAATAGGAACGAGTATGGTTGTTAGTTGTCCATCTTGTCAAATTACCCCTAGAATATATATATATATATATATAGCGCACTTATCGTGCCTATATCACACCTAGTTCGATTATGTGTACTGAAAATATAAGTATAATCACAAACAACCAAATTTTAATAACAATTTTATTTTTCACGTGATGTATTTCTTAAGATTCAAAATGGGAGTGTGCAAATGCTATCAGTAGACAACAAACTACTAAGATTAAAGAGATACTTAAAATGCCAGTGTAATAGGACTAAGGACAATCATTCAATCATCCAGCCTAATATCAAAAGTTTCAATAACATAAGTGAATAAACAAAAATAAACATTCATATTTGGTTTGAATTATGTCCAGCAAGCAAAGTAGAAGAAACATTCAGAAATACAAAGTTAGCAACAAAATGAGTATCATGAAGAAACATTCAAAAATAAAGAAATAATAACCTCCAGTTGCAATCTAATACATATCACAAATAATGTAAATAGAAAATACTTTATCAAAAAGGTATTTTTAGTCAACCAAAGAGCATAATTGGACCCCACATTTATGGACCAAAGGTACAAAAATAAGTTAAGGATTAAGGTAAAAATATAAATAAGGTTTAAATATAAACCATGTCATTGCATCATATCTTTCGTACACGACCTTGTTTTCTCGGTAGGCATCACCATAAGATGTGAATAGTCTAATAAGTTATCACATATAAAACTTTTATTCTGTAACAAGGGACTAACATGTTATAAGCATAATCAAAACTTCCAACGGAACAATGATACCTAGTTCCTATTCATACCACCTAAAAAATATACCTTTATTAAAAAGGGGGAAAAGGAACCTTGAACAACAAAGGCAGAGTATGTGACTAAGCAGAACATCGTAATGCCTTTGTTACACAAAAAAAAAATAGTATTATGAAAATCAAAATCACGAATATTTCATGTACTTAATTTAAAATTGTTAATTAATATAGCATGATGTATAAAAAGGTTAAAAGAACTACTTGGTGGCAGCCAACACTTTATCCACAAAACATTAGTGATAAAAATATAAGAAAATTCTCACTTGTCTTGAACAAATTCCTTAGAAGCTCGTGATATCACCTTCATGAACAAAAAAGATGGCTTGTGCAGTTAAAAGTAAAAGTTCATCAACCTTGCAGATAAATTTCCAAATATATAGTTTGATAAAACATAGAAACCGTTAGGACAGTTTTTGCAGATAACAAATGCAAGGAAGTCATATAAGATAACATTACAGCAAATCTTTAATTAAGAACCAAATTCAAAGAACAGCATGTCACTGCCTTCTAATCAACTGCTGAACATCTATCTACAAGATCAAAAGGAAGACTTTTACCTTGAAATTATGTGCCATAATGTTATAGAATACTATATCCCTCCTAAATAATTTTAACAAATGTGTTATCCTATAATTAAGGAATATCGAGAAGTTAGCAATTCAAAGTGAACTGGGTATATCTCCTATTATGATGGCAGTCCTGGTGATTTAAACATTATAGAAACAGTGACTTAAATGTTATAGAAACAGTCCTATTCAGTTTCTATTCTCATGCAATCTATTATTTCCGTTGTAACTACATATGTTGGCTATATTTATAAATAACACAGCACGTATTATGCCTATGTACAAAATTGTGTTATTCATATAACAGTTCTCTCGTTTTTCAGGTCATACACAGTTTTCTTTCACATACTATTGCTCTTTTGTCATAATGAACATGTTTTGGCAATGAATTTGCAAGGAAAACAAAATACCCCTCAACTGTAGAATTTTAAGAGGTCAAGATTGATCCTAAAACATTGAAACTTCCAAAGTTCAAAGTGGGACAATGCAGTAGTATTACAACTAAATACCCCTCACTGATTTCTTATGTATGAATACAAATAAAGTTAAGGATTTGGTGTTGAGTATTTCTAAAAAAATAATATATACTGCTAGCAGTGAGAACATACCTGAGTTGTGCCTCTGAAGAACAAAATAAGTTGGTCGAGCTCGCAAGAATAAGGAGCAGAAGACCCATAAGCCTAAGAATATTCAACTAAATAACTTTCCTTCAAACGTCAAAGCCTCGTTATCGATTGGTATACTTGATGAAGTTCTGGTGAAGTATGTTTCCTAGTCATGCGATAAGAACAGTGTGAATCCTCTTGAGGACTTCAAGAACAATAACAAGAGCTCCCTCACCTGCACTTTCATCACTTTTCAACTCAAAAAATTATTTACAATTGAATCCAAATTGTCAACAACTTGAAGCAAAGAAATGATATCTTTCCATTACTATCAGGCTGTCCTTATACTTCCCCCATAGCTACATTTGTGAATAATAACAAATATATTTAGCTTTACAACATGAATGAAGCACAACTAATAAAAATTACCAAGTCCCCCCGAATTATAAAAAAGTATAGCAAAAAATATTTTTGACTCGCAAATTAGTGGATCACATAATTTGGAGAATAAATTGAATTAAACACTAAACTTAATATATTTCACAATTGGCAAATACTTATAAATTTTACACTCGAGTTAGCACCTATTAAAATTTAAATTTGAAAAACTCATCTCAGTTTTGAAACAACAAGCATGAAAAAACTATTAACTTAAAAGAATCTAACTTGATGGAGTGATAAACAATAGAGTTCAAAGTTTATCTACCGGTAAGAACATCCTTAAGAAATTGTTGTAAAAAGGGGATTGATTATTATGATTGAATCATAAGTAGTTACATAGAGACCAACTACAAAATTTCTAGTCATAGTAAATTAATAACCAAATTTTCATTATAAAATAGAATTTAGTAAAAATACAAATTTAAAGAGATCAAGGAAGTTAATTTTCAAATGAAATCTAGCCCCCGTTATTCAAAACGAATGTGCAATGATATCGGTACAATATCCACAGATCTTATCCTCATCTCAATTCTTTATTTGACAAACTTTTAAATGGGAGAATAAAGTTCTACTAAATCTAACAAAATAATTGCATGACATTATGGAACACAAAATCTAACACGGGAAGGAGTGTGTTCTGTTACAAATGCAAAGTTCAATTATGAACTTTATCAATATAGTTTGGGGATTAACAAAATTCATTCTTAATAAATGCTAAACAACTTGATCTCAACCCATAATCAATGCAATTTTGGTATTAACAATATATAAATCCACTCTCATGAAAAAATATGATGAAATGCAAACAACAACTCACTAAAAAAATATTTTAACCGTATAAACTCCAAACCCCAAAACTCCCACAATAGCACTATTAATAGTCCCAAAAAATTCAAAAAATTCCATAAAACCAAAATCAAAAACCTAGAAAATCCCACAATATCACCATTTATAGAAAATATAGTTAACATTAGCACCATTAATTAATATAAAATCATTAGTAAGAATAAATAAATACAAATGCACATAATTAGTAGGATGTGTTAAAGTTTTAATCAAACTAACCTAGGCATGAACATATGCAAGTGGGTAGAAAATAATACAACTCTTGTATTGAGTGCACCTCATCAGTAACCCCAACTTGAAGGGCTTGAAAATCTTTAAAAGGAAAAAAGAAAGAGAGATTAGAGAGAATCTTCACAAAACCTTGATTCTTGATAAATGTATAAAAAGACAAAGCAACATTTGAACATCATTTTGAACCCAAAAAACCCCTAAATATTAAAAAAAATGAATTTGAAAACCCATATCTAAACATGATTTTGAACCCTAAAGAGGGTTTCAAAAAGTGAGATCTTATTATGGTCAAGGTTTGATCTGCAAAACAAAAACTCAAAAATCAAATATGGAGAGATAAATAGATATCAAAATGTAAAAAAATCAGATATAAAGACATAACTAACCATGGCATGCTTTAGCTTGATCGGAGATGGTCAATGGTGAGTGAGAGGAACGAAAAGCAAATGAGGGGAAGGATAGAGGTTTGTGTGGTGGTAAACATAGAGTATACCTGGTAGTGAAATCTAAGCAACGACGGAATATGGGAGGCAGTGGCATGGCAGGCAGTGAAGTGGAAACTGAAGGGGTTTGTATTGTAGGGAGGGTTTGTTTGTTTTGGGAGGGTTTGTGAATCGAGATAGATGAGTGAGAGATTTGCGTGTTGAATGTGTTTGGTTTAGTCAAGTTTACTGATTTACCCTTCCTTTTGAATTTTGATGAAGAGGGAGAAATAAATATGAGGGTGGAAAAAGGGGGGGAAATCAAATATTTAAGGGGTAAAAGAGGGAACACATGAATAATTCATCTTATGACATCATACTTCTATCTTATGACATAAATAAGTTTTGTAACTTATTATATAGATATATATATAACGGCTAAATGTGCATAAATCACTCATAGCACTAGCCCATAATTCCCCAGTCTACCCCCAACTCCTAAATATTTAAGTATTCACTAACGTTTAATAAACTCATAAATATCATTATTCTGGTCACTAAGAAATTCTAATGTAGCCCGTAGCCTAACTCTTTCTGAAATCCCAATTCGATTTCATTAATTTTATCATGAATGTCATTCACCCTAAAACACCCGTATTCCTGCGCCCCGATTTGATTTTCGACTAACCCAAAGTAAATATAATTTATCCCATATTTTTTCAGAAGTCCTAAATCACCCATCAAACTCCCTAAATTAATCTGAACCCTAAACGATCCATGAAAAACCCAAACAATCAAAGTGGGCTAAACAGCAGGTCCGAACTAGTTCACCCTCCTGACCCAAATCGGTTCTCCTATTGAATCGATCCCCCCCCCCCCTCCCAATGGCGAATCGGTTCAAATCTGGGTTGGGGTTGTTCAAATTTGACGGGATTCATCAAATTCCTTTTTATCATATCAATACCTATCATCATTCCAACCTAAAATTTACTCTTTCTATCAATCATAAACATAATGGTAGGTGTTTTTATGTCTGAATTAATCCAGAAACACATTAATTCAAGGGATTAACATTTGTTCATCAAGAATTACCCACCTTCTTAATCTTTAATCAAGATTTCATCAATTCACATACTTGTCCTTAAATATCTCATCTTTATAATATAAATCCTACCAAATTTAACAAGGGATTATATTTAATTAGTTACACGATGATATCAATCCCAAAAGTCCCGTTTTACATGTGAACCCTACCCCAAAATTCATATTCCATTCGATATTACGCCAACTTTTATATGAAATAATTTAAATAACATAGAACATTAAAACAAGATTAAAACTTGCCTTTAGATTGTTGGAATTATGATTTTGCATCTACGAATCTCCTTTACACGATGTTTCTATGCTCGGAATTGATTCAATTTCTTCCCGGAATGATTTTCTTCATTTTCTCTTAATTTCTTCATTCTCTATTCTCTTCTCTGTCAACTATAGGTCGTTTCCATCCACCTTCCCTGGTTATATCCCTAATCCTAAAATTAAGCTAAATGTTAAGTGTAAAATGACCCGAACACCCTTATACAAGTTTCGTTTAGCCTAAAAAGTTCTTGGACCCGATTACCATCCCTAAGTACCTATTCTTTACTATCTTGACCCTATCTAGATCATCGGTGCACTCGAAATCACCATTTGAGTCACCTAACATAATTATTCCTACTCATTTTCAGCACGACCCCACATGCATGTCCCGAATGAGATACCGTCAAACCCTTCGATTTACTTACTTACGACATGATATCATTTGACATAATTTTATTTACATATCACACTAGTAAATATATTATCACCTAAATATTAATCCTTTTCTCTCTAATTAATATTTATTTAATTCACATTATTTCTCATTTTTAATTAAATTACGTGCACACGTGTAATTTAAAAATGCTAAAAATAAATGCTTAAAAATGTGAGATGTTACAAATGGATTCATTTATGTTTAAAATTCCTCTCAAAGTAGACGAAGAACATGAAACTTAAGGGACGCATTTTTGTTTCATAAAAAAGTAATTACCTATAGTGGAAAATCTTTGGTTTGGTCTAACTTTTTCTCATATATGTTTATCTTAAGGATTCTCCAATGTAAACGTGGAACTTTTCTTACGTGGATGTGGTTATAGTACAATGTGGTACTTATGTCACCAAGATAACAACCTCATAACAAATTAGTATAACAAACCTTCTCCATTTAACAAACCTTATCCAGTGGACACATGGTTATTAAAACCTCTAACCTTTCTGGCATTGCATTTCCCACCAATTATTTGGAGGTAAAAAAAGGTCCCACCCAAATCACAATAGATTGAAAAAATAAATCACTATATATACCACATGAATTACTCCCACTCTACTCAAAAAAAGTCTTCTCTTTCAAATCTCAAAGAGCAATAAAAGGTACCATTATATCTTTTTCTTTTCATTATTATCTTTTCAGAGAATTTGTATTCGTAATTGTACACCAATGTAGACCAATTGTATGATGTAGTTAATAATGTTATTAAACACCAATTAGATCCTATAACTATCATATCATGCTATATTCAAATGAGAAAAGAAATACTTATCCTAGTTTGATAATTAACGAAACATGAGATAACGTAATTGTTTGAAAATGCAAATGAAATGAGTGATGCAAACCTAACATATACATGTACAATTCACTGAGCATGTTTGTGAATGTTGTATTTTTAGTTTTGTATTTATGGAAATATTTATAGCTTCGTTCTTATTGATATATACAAATGTTTACTACCATGTTAAAAGAGAGATTTTTTTAAAATACAAAGAAAGGCATTTGTAACAGTTGGTGTTATCCCATCAAAATTTTGTAATACTCTTTTGTAGGAACTCATGGAGTCATATGACGCTCAATTTTCATTATCCCAACAATCTGCAACTAACCCGGAAGCTATAATTATAAGCGAGTCACCAATTTTAAAAAACACTCATGCCCTTTACTTTTAATGTAATCAGTATCAGTTTATCCCATTAGATGCACAATTCTATAACATATTTTCTTGTAACCCTCTTAATGCACCTTATCATCCTCATGTTCAACAACAATATAAATCCAGATTTTCCTATGAAGGCCTTCTGAATGGTTCCATTCCCGTATCTAATTCTCAAGCATCCATTTCTTCCATGGGACCAAAAAAGAAAGAAAAAAAATAAAGACCTCAACCAATTCCCAAAATAATCAACCCCTTGTTCCTCGTCGATTTTAGACAATTGATAAAGATGTGAAACTAACGAGGCCATATATCTATATTAGCATTGATCAAGTTACTGGTATGGATTAAATAAATTAAATGATGTGGAACCGCATCTTCAAGGCCTGGAAGGAGAACATGGGAGTGTATGATGAGACCCAAAACATTAATGATTTATCGTATCATTGGGGTACCATATATGTCTCTATTAACAAGTTCCATGGCTTATATGAATCATTGGAGAGAGATCCAAGAAGTGGAGCCTTAACTGAATATATAGTATATATTTATTTTGTTTTGATATAAATATTTTGAATTATTTATATTATGGACTTAATTTTTATATTTCATTCTTTAAAACTTCAATTTGTAGAAATGAGAAGCAGTGAGAACGTATAAGTAATGGTTGATGGGTTGTCATTCGAATTTGAACATTATTAGGAGATCGTGAAAGGAAATTTGAAATGGTGTTCAACAAAACTCACCAAAACTAGTTCCTCAAAGAAATAAAGTCTATAAATAGTGGCGCAGTTCATAATGAACCTTCAACCACACAAGACCAATTGAAGGTCGAAGTAGAAACTGCTGCATCAAAAAGTTTCAATGATGATGGAATTGTTGACCCCTCTACTAAGAAATTTACAAAGCATTCAACAATTCATGTTTAATCAATAAGAGTTTCAACTGAAGAGAGAATGAGAGAAATGGGAATATAGTTAAGAGATAAACACTAAAAGGGGTTTGGAATTGAAAGAGAAGGCTAAAAAAATAAAGGACCATGCTAAAACGAGAAAAGGGAAAGATAAAAAATGTAATAACCAATAACATATTTTGAATACCAAGCTCTCAGATCTCCAACCTTCCTTGGTAGAAACTTATGAAAAATTGACCTCGTTAGGGATGATTTTGGGAATGAAGTTGGAATGTTATTCTTGATCAATGATGTTCTTTTTTTATGCTTTTAGTTTATACAAATAATGATGTTATTTTTTAAGTTTATGTTAGTTTATATTTAATGAAGTGTTTTAAGTTTATGCAAACATTAAAGGTTATTTTTAGTTTAAGTTGAATCATATTTAATGCATTGTTTTTAGTTTATGCAAACCTTGAAGTTTTTCCCAGTTTAAGAAGCAATATTTTAAAGTAGTTTTTTGAATTTATAAATGAGAAAACATGAGTGTTCTATCTAGACATGGAGGATCATGTTGATGAGTCCTTTAATCATGTAGGTCAATGAATTAAAGTGCGACTAAATTACAGTATCACTACCATTATTTCAAGCATCAGTAAATACATCAACCACACTGTTTCTTTCCCTATAACAATGAGCAATAGAAAATTTCCAGTCAATGAATAATTGATTTGATTTTAGATAATAACTTAAGGAGCTACAAAGTCGATCTCCTATGGTCCAGAATGGTTTTGTACATAATGGAAATTAAAGTATAGTTAATGTTGATGCAAAAAACTAGACTAGGACTAATTAATTGATCACATATGAATAAGTAAAAACAAATAAGACAAAGATATTTTTAAAATGGTTCAGCTCAATAGAAAAACCTACGTCCACTGTTATGTATTACTTGACTGCCTTTATTTGATTTTTATTCCCTTGCAATAAGGGTGTTACAATGTATTTATAGCCCAAGAGGGGTGTTGAGAGTTGCCATTTGAAAGGATAGAATGCTGCATTTGTTAGGAATTTACATCAATACATAATGAAAATTAAATATAAGACTGTTGTCACTTCATTGGCTATACTAATTGGATTTTCGGCCATTGGTCGATCTTCCCAGTTGGTTAGTATCCCCTGCTGGTCAGGCCACCATGTTGGTATGTCTTCTCTGTTGATCGGGCTTACCTGTTGGTTGGTCTTCCTTATTGATCGAGGATTTGTATCATGTTGACTTAGACTTATGCCACATTGGATAACACGTGTTGGCTTATAATTAGTCCACATAAGGTGGTGAATTTTAGTATCAACAGAAGCCCACAATGTTTCATACTTGGAGCTGATGCGAAAGTGTGGAATACTATGATTTAACAGTAGTTCGGGCTGCTTGGTCGATCGCAGACCTTACAGACTTGTGAATTTTATCCAGTTATTTGATAATTTTGAGCGCGAATGGCAGTTTTGTAAATATTTCAAATTTTAGCAAGCGTTTCTAAGGTATCTTTGTATTTTCTCTTGTTAGCCACCATAAACTCAACCGTCATTCTATTTAATCATTACTTTTCCTAGTTTCTGAGGTGAATTATAAAAAGAGCGGTAAAACTTTGATTATCTTCTATCTTTCATTTCGGATTCTGCTGCTGCATTTTTTGAATTTTCGTGTGATCATTTACTTTTCTGTCTTTAGTTGTTATTGAATCCTTAAACCCTTGTAAGAACTTTTCTCTCTTCTTCCTTGCTTTTTCATCATGCTTTATTCTATTGAGTAGCTTGATAAGTTCAGGAATGACTTTAATATTTCATCGTGGGTTGTACTAGAACATCCCACTTTTTCTTCTGATTTTTTCTCTCTTGCTGAGGCCCATTGGTTCCCTTCCATCTTTATTGCTGAGTGTGGGTTCACATTTCCTCCCAATCCCCTGTGTCTAGAGTTTTTTCAGTATTTTGACGTTATAACTGTAAGAGTAGCTCCTAACATATGGAGATTAGTAATTAGAGTATATAGGTTAAATCAAATCCACGGAACCTATCTAGGGATTCCAGAAATAATGTTTGTTATCAATGAGTAACTAGTGATAACACTTATTATTTGAAAACTAAGGCAGTTAGTAAAGCTTTAGTAGTTAACCTCCCTGATTCTAATAGGGATTATTTTGATCACGGGGTAGTTGTAAAAATTGGCAACATGCTCCCTTAAATGGAGGTGCTAAACATCAAGGACCTAGATGTCCTCTCTTTGGCAACGGGATGGGTTGTTCTATGTTTTAATAATTTTGTTTTGTTTATATTGGATAAAATGTCATACTGACTGTTGCTTTATAAATTTGATTGCAGTTGATCGGAAGAGAAAATCCCCCTAAGAGAGTGAAGTAAATTTAAAAGAATTGCAGTTCATTTGGGAACTTCACAAGACGATTGTCGAGGAGCACATTAGGTCAGCTTCTTATTTACTTCAATATAGAAATA
The DNA here is from genome assembly GCA_949130495.1 of Sambucus nigra. Taxonomy (NCBI): domain Eukaryota; kingdom Viridiplantae; phylum Streptophyta; class Magnoliopsida; order Dipsacales; family Adoxaceae; genus Sambucus; species Sambucus nigra. The sequence continues at coordinate 537,385,326 of OX422215.1, read as the reverse complement.
CCATTTATTCCTTCATTTCCCGACCTGCTGCTCCTCCTTCTCTGGTGATTGATCTTGATCAGGAAGCTACTGTTGATTCAGATACTCCTATTTTTGATATCATGAAGAAGAGAAAGTAACCTGATCTTCTTAGTGGTACCATTTTAGCTCCCAAAAATCTGTTGAAGGGGCTAAGAAGAATATAGGGGATGTCGTCAAAGAGCCCCCAATCCCCAAAGACCTAGCTTCCAAAGATCCACCTCCCAAAGATGATGAACTTCCTTTTAAGAGACTTAGTAGAGGGCTTACAGAGAAGCAGGTCGACTAGGTGACCGACCAACAAACCTTGATCGAATTATCTTCTTCTAATACTGGTCCTCCAATAGTTATTGCTCCTGGTTTGGCCAGGAAGTTGATCAAGTCTGGTACTCTTCCAAACCATAGAGGAGTAGATGCCATGCGGCCCCGAGTAAAGGTTTCTAAATTGGCTGCTTAGAGCCTTACATCAGTAAGTGATTTCCATCTTCTTGGTTCTATTATCTTTTATATTTCTCATATACTAACTTGATCTTCTTCTCATACAGTTCTTGGTGCATTTCAATAATAAGCTGGAGAAGGATGATGTAATTTGGGATTCTTCTTCAAATGATATAGAGGAATATTTGATTGGCCTGAAGAAGCCTTTGTTCGATTCTCACCAAGCCTTGAAGACTGCGAAGAGTACTTGGAAAGATAAACTGAAGACAGCTAAAACTACTCGATAGAAGTTTGAGGAAAATGCCCATGAAGCTGAGCGTAGGGCTAAGACTGCTGAGAATCTTGTGACCTCTGAAAGGTCTAAGAGAAAGTATGTTGTAAAGACATCCTTTAGTGCTGGTTGGGATAAGGGTAAGGGCTAGAACAAAGACATTTTTGCTGCCTTTACTCAGATTGAGTATGCAAAATAAAATTGTTTAAGAGATAGTTGGGTTGCTGCTCTTCAGGAGTTAAACACTGTTGAAGGATCTAAACTTTTTCATAGTTATACTCATGGTCCTCCTACTATCATTGAGTATGAGACTGGAGATGAAGTTGGTTCTAAGAGTCTTCTTTAGTGGTTGAATCTACTGCCGACCAACCTAAAATCACTCAGTCTTCTCTTCCTCCAACCGAGCAAACCGAGCAACTTCAGTCCGTATACCCTTCTTTAGAGCATGACAAGAAGGTTGAGAATTATAAGGAGAAGGTGTAAAGTTGTTAGACATTTGCTCTTTTGCTTTTTTATTTCTTTTTCTTTATTTTTATTGTACATCAACTCTCCATGATCAATAAAAGAAACCTTTTGTTCCTTTTTATCTCTTGTTGATTATGCATGTTCTTCATTCTTGTTGTTGATTAGTGGTCATTTCTTCTTGCTAGTTTATAGCAAAAATGGAGCCACTGTCTTCCAATGATACCGAGCTACTGAGGAAGTGTAATGCTTTTTTCAAAGCAGGTCATACAGACTTATCCGAGGAAGAAATTATTAAGTTGCTTGGTGATGATGCGTGAGAGCAGGCTAAAGAAGCCTACAAATATTTGAATTACTTACTTGATAGGGTGGTAGCAAATAATGCTCCCTACTATGAGATGATAGAAGAACTTAAAGAACAAAATAAAGAGTCCACTATGCTGTTGCACCAATTCTACGAGCAGAAATATCGAAGCTTAAGTGTTGGTTGGGGTTTTGATAACTTTGTTTCTGTTTATAATAAAAAGGAAGCTTTACTTAAGCTTAAAGTTTAAGAAACTAGAACACTTGCCAAACTTCTGAAAGAGAAGAATAATAATTTGGGGGATGAAGTGAATCTTTTGAAGTCTGCCTCTGAAGTTGTTGCTACTACTACTAATGAGGGGTACTCCTTTTTAAAAGCTGAAAAGGCAACATTAAGGGATGAGTTGGGAGCCTTAAAAAAGATTAAGCCTGAATTCGCTTCCCATGTAAGAAATAAGCCTGGCCGAGGAACCACAGAGGAAATTAGGACCAAATAGGAACTTTCCAATCAAGTTGCGCAGTTAAATGCTAAAGATCAAGATATTGCTGAGAGATCCCAGAAGCTGCAGACTTTGTCTGAACAATTATCCACCCAATCTTCCCAATTACAAGCTAAGGATGGAGTGCTGAAGAAGCTGCATTCTCAGGTTGATAAATTAACATTTCAATTCCTGAAGTAACCTAAAAAAGTTCATATGGACGGGTATAATGAAGATCTGGACATTTTGATGATAGGCTTCAGCAAGCTAAGAATGAGGCTTATAAATAGGGTTGGACAAATGTTTTAACAGTGATGATGGAAGATCAGAACAGTTCATTATGGGATTTGTATGACCCAGGTTTGCTTGAGATTGACAATCCTCCTTTTAAGTTAGATGTTAATTGGATTTTGATTCATTATATTCCTCAATGCTTCATTTCAAAGTATTTAAGGGATTACGAGCTGCATGATAAACTAGGGATCATCTGACTTGCTCATCTGCTTGATCATCCTAGTAGCAGTAATACCAGGATGCTTCAGAATTTTAACTTAATAAACTCTCCTTATACTTTGGATGATCCTCCAACTAGCATGGATCCTGTTTCTAAGGCTGAAGGAAAACACCCTATAGAATAAGGCTTTGTATTTTGTTTCTGCATGTTAAGAAACAATATATAATCATTTAATTAAATTAATGAAAATCTTATTTTATCAATCTTTGTTTGTGAATGGATTAACTTTTAGTCAATCTCTGTATATGAATGTCTTCTTAGTCTTTGACTGTGAATGGATCAACTTTTAGTCAATCTCTAATTTTGGATCGACGATTTGTCAATCTGTAGTTTTTCACCAGTTCTATTGATACCCTTAGGATTGTCCTAAGTACTGTGACAACCCGCTATCCGAAATAAAGGGTGGCCAGCCCTATACCCCGATTAAATAGGAAATCATGGATAATATCATCCTCAGCATCACAACAATATACAAAGTATAAGGAATAACCACTCTATATTCCAGAAAACGGGTTATCAAAAACTTTGATTTGAAATTTAAAGGAAAACATTTTCAACAACCCATCATAGAAATAGAGGGTGGAAACCCCCACAAGCGCATCTAAGAAAACCCGAAATATACAAAGGACCGAATAAAACTTCGGTCAGTACCATCCCTACAACATACATATAGTACCAAGTGTTACATAATAAATTCATTATACATTTACAATATCTTGGGCAACATGCCCGAATGAACTGAACATAACTAGAAACATAAACAGAGGCGTCTACACAAAATCCCGTGAAACCCGCACAATGTCACGGCTCCTCAAAATCCACAGGAAGGAAGGGTCATTACTGGCGACCGTGCGGCGGAACACCTGAACGGATAATATAGATATACATACACAACAAGAAAAGGAAAACCGGTCAGGGCCGGGTATATGTGATCAATAGATAAATGACAAGTATGATAATGATGCACAATGAAGCATGGATGATAGTCTAGCATGTTAACGACATATAAGGAACTGAAATTGGTGAAGGACTACATAGAGTGAGATTCATAATAAAACAGAATTAAAAGTGCTTATAAGCCTTTATCATCATTAATCAGATTTCAATTCAAGTATACATTTTCCATTCCTTATCAGGAATATAATTGACATCATGTGCTCTATAGGGCACTAATCTCAATAACATGCTCTTTGCGGCATAATTTTGCTCTTTATGGCATTAATGTTCCATCGAGTCCAACTCGATAATTAGAATAGTCATAATTATAAATATAACGATTCTAAGACCGCCCGTCCGGTTTCCCCACTGAGCGCGTCCCTAAATAACCATCATCTTCCAGGGCCTAACATAAGACAACCTGGGATCCTATCGAAAGCGTCGGGAAGCGGCCATATGCCTGCGGGGTAGTCAAGACCACACCAAAAATCTCCTACCCATCGCAGAAAAAAAATAGAACAAGCGCTCATATGGCCTAGGACTATATCCACCCTGCATTCATTAGCCAGGGGGCTTCACCTATCGCACGGACTTCCCTTAAGATGGTATTTAGAGAGGTGTGTAACCTTCATTTCATTAATTCCCATGCCATGGTTAAGTAAAATTATCATTTACCTTAACAATTTCCCATTTTAAATAAATGCGTAAGTTAAATCGGGACTATGTATAATTCGTACCGACATAGCATCCTCAAAAAGAATTCAGACTCCAAAGTTATCCCCAAGGCCTCTTTTAGGCTTTAATATAAACCCTCAAATCAAAATGTAACCAAATTCGAATTCCAAAGTCTCCAAAATTGACCTTAACATCTTCTAGTCCGATATAAAACTATACGACAAAAGTGACGCCTAAACATCACCTTAAATTCCCCCTTGAAAGAATCCTAGATGAACCCTTTCGAGTCTAGGATGTCGACCCAACTCAACTAGAACTCTAAACCCTATGTTTACTTCATTTAAGAAGGTCCCTAATCAATAATCCTAAATAAAAGGGGTTAAAATGAAAAAGAAAAAATTTGGAAAATGCAGGGCTACCGAATCGATTCGCCCCCTTGGTCGAATCGATTCGGCCAGAAAAATTGAGGTTCTGCATAATTGCCGAATCGATTCGGATGGGAGACCAAATCGATTCGGTCAGAAAATTTTGGTTTCTGCATAACTGCCGAATCGATTCGGATAAGTTCCGAATCGATTCGGTCAACAAGACCTGAGCACTGCCCCTAGCCGAATCGATTCGCCCTAGGGGCCGAATCGATTCGGGCCTGCGATTTTGCCAAGAATTGGCTATGGAGTCTTGGACTCCATTTGCTACCCAAACTCAAGCTTCTCCAAACCAAACTCATATACCAACACTATAAGACACCAATGATGCTATCTAACAACCTCATGAATCATCTTGGGAATAAATCAAAACCCAAAACACATAATAAAACCCTAAGTTTGCTACACTAGGATTAATACACCATTATCACAACAATCATCTATCTCAAGACAACAATTTGCAAGTAAAAACTTGCCTTGATTCAACAAATATGCAGATTTCTTGGTGTAGTTGCAATCTCCCTCTCAATCCAAAGCTTTCTCTCTACTTTCTTCTCTTTTCTCTCTTAGGTTTAGGAAGGGATTTTGGGAAAATAGAAGACTAAAAAGGCTTAAGTCGTGACCTAAGACCAAATGCTCCACTTAATTAACCAAAAGTGCGATAAAACAATACGCGATAGCATAATTAAAGCACAACCAGTCAAAAATGCCCAAAACTACAAAATATAATATGGTACATTATTTGACTATTTCGCACGTTCCGGAATCAACTGCAACCTCCAAATTATCATTTGGACATTTTAAAATTCAATTTAGGTTCAGGTCTCATAATTAAGCGAAATATCATTTTATTTTCAGATGATACTAATAAGCATGACATAGCAATATATTCCCATAATTATGATATGTATGCAACCTCATAATAAATATCAACTTTTCTACATTGAATTAACATTCAAATCATAACCCAACACTGGTCTCTAATTACTATACTAAGTAATTAATATAAAATACGGTCTCATAAGCGAGGGTTATTACATACTCCCCCCCTTATGAGGGAATTTTGCCCCCAAAATTCAGGCGTACCTCATGAAAAAAGATGTGGATATTTCTCCCGCATCTCATCCTCGCGTTCCCAAGTCGATTCGCTTGCATGATGATGACTCCACTGGACTCTCACTAGAGGCACCACACGAGATCTTAACTTTCGCTCCCTACACTCAAGGATAGCAACCGGTTGTTCTTCATAAGAAACATCGGGCTGCAACTCGATATCTTCGAAAGGGATGTGCCAAAGGGCACCTTCACACCTTATGTACTTTTTCAAAGAGGAGACGTGAAATACATCATGAATTTGTTGTAGAGGTTCTGGCAAGGCAAGTTGGTATGCTATAGGACCAACCTTTGCAATTACCGGGAAAGGTCCAACAAAGCGCGGTGCAAGCTTTCCCTTCTTCCCAAAACGTTTGATGCCCTTCATCGGGGACACCCGCACCAACACTTGGTCTCCAACCTCCAACTCCATGTGTCTCCTACCCGCATCGGCATAGCTCTTTTGCCGATCTTGGGCTACACGTATACGATTTCGAATAAGCTCGATCTTCGAAGAAGTGTCTTGGATTATTTCAGGTCCAAGAAACTTATTATCACCCACTTCCAACCAACAAGCGGGCGACCTACAAGGCCTGCCATACAGGGCTTCATAAGGTGCCATACCAATGGTAAATTGGTATGAGTTGTTGTAAGCAAACTCAACCAACGGAAGATATTGTTCCCAACTACCTTTAAAGTCGAGTATGCACATACGAAGCATATCCTCCAACATCTGGTTTACCCTCTCGGTCTGACCGTCTGTTTGAGGATGATAGGAAGAGCTTAACTTCAACTCGGTCCCCATAGCTCCCTGGAAACTCTGCCAAAAGTGGGACACAAAAATTTTATCTCGGTCGGAGATAATATTCAAAGGTACCCCGTGGAGTCTAACGATCTCCTCAATGAACAACTGGGCATAACGAGCGGTATCATAATCGGTGCGCACGGGCAAGAAGTGTGCCGACTTAGTCAAACGGTCGACAATCACCCAAATTGAGTTATGACCCTTCTGCGATCTAGGCAAGCCCGTAACAAAGTCCATCGAAATACTCTCCCATTTCCATACGGGAATCTCGAGCGGCTGTAACAAACCTGTCGGTCGCTGGTGATCAATCTTAACCAACTGACAAGTAGTACATTGGGACACAAACTCTGAGATATCCCTCTTCATACCCGCCCACCAGTACAAACGACGCATATCTTGGTACATCTTGTCCCCGCCGGGATGTACCGTGAACTTCGACCCGTGGGATTCTGCCATCACTGCACGTCTCAAATCCCCATCATCGGGAACCATAAGTCTTCCATGGAAGCGTAGTCCACCCTCAGAGCCTATCGAGTACGACTCCGCTCCCTCAGACAACAACTGGCGTGTATGGTCTTGACAAACTTTATCTCTCTTCTGAGCTTCCACAATCTTTGCTATAATCGTGGGAGTAACCGTCATCACTGAAAGGAATGCCCTCGCTCCGACATCCTCCAGGCTGAGTTCTTTCCACTTAGCCTTCCACACCTTAGCTAAGTCCCTATCAGGCTTTCTACTCAAGGCATCTGCTACCACATTCGCCTTCCCGGGGTGGTAATGAATGTCAAATTGGTAGTCTTTCACAAACTCCAACCAACGGCGTTGGCACATGTTCAAATCCTTTTGGGAGAATAAGTACTGCAGCGATTTGTGGTCGGTGAAAAGACTAAACTTTTCCCCCAAGAGGTAATGCCTCCATATCTTCAAGGCAAATACAACGGCGACGAATTCCAAATCATGTACCGGATAGTTCCTCTCGTGAGGCTTCAACTTATGAGAAGCGTACGCAATGGGTTGCCTCTCTTGTTGAAGAACACCTCCTAACCCCAGAAGAGATGCATCGGTAAAGACGAGATATTCCAATCCCGGCCTGGGCAATGCTAGGACTGGAGCTGAAGTCAGTCTGTCCTTGAGCTCATCGAAAGCCGCTTGACATGAACTGTCCCAAACAAATCTTACTCCTTTCCGGGTCAAGTTTGTCAATGGGCTAGCAACCTTAGAAAAGCCCTTAATGAATCGACGGTAATAACCCGCCAAACCCAGAAAACTACGAACTTCAGTGGGCGTCGTGGGCTGACCCCACTCCTTCACTGCGACCACCTTACTCGGATCCACAGACACGCCTTGGGATGACACCACATGTCCCAAAAATTGAACTTCCTTCAACCAGAAGCCACATTTCTCAAACTTTGCATACAATTGATGATCCCTCAATCTCTGCAAGACCAACCGCAAGTGAGCAGCGTGATCCGGCTCCGTCTGAGAATAGACTAGGATGTCATCAATAAATACAATGACAAACTGGTCAAGGAAATCCCGAAACACCCTATTCATAAGATCCATAAACACCGCAGGGGCATTGGTTAGCCCGAAGGGCATAACCAAGAACTCATAAGATCCGTAACGGGTCAGAAAAGCCGTCTTGGACGCATCTTGCTCCCGTATCCTCAATTGGTGATACCCTGTCCGCAAGTCGATCTTGGAGAAATATGAAGCTCCCCTAAGTTGATCAAACAAGTCGTCGATGCGAGGTAAAGGATATTTATTCCGGATGGTGACTTTATTCAACTCTCTATAGTCCACGCATAACCGGAGAGAACCGTCTCTCTTCTTCACAAACAATACTGGAGCGCCCCACGGTGAGGTACTACGCCTAATGAAGTCCTGCTCCAGTAACTTCTGAATCTGATCCCTCAGCTCCCTCATCTCTACAGGAGCCATACGATAAGGAGCTTTGGCGATCGGTCGAGTTCCCGGCATTAAGTCAATCACAAACTCGATCTCCCGACTTGGGGGTAATCCCGGTATCTCCCGAAAGACATCTTCAAAATCTCTAACGATCGGAAGAGAATCTAAGGGAACCATGACATCTCTAGATGCATCTTCCGCAATACAATATAGATAAGCACTCGTTCTCCCCTCCATACAAGGCATAACTACCAGGAACATCTCTTGTCCCGGAACCGCAAAAACTATACTCTTCCCGTAACAATTCACTATAGCACGGTACCTCGCTAGCCAATCCATCCCCAAAATTACGTCATACCCGACCATATCAAGGACGAGTAAGTCAGCCTCAAAACGCAAGTCACCAAGGTTAATTCCTACGTTTTTACATACGAAGAAAATCAATGAGCCATCGCCCATAGAGGATTCGACGCTAGTGAAGGTACTTTCAGCAGATTTTATCAAACCTGTAGTCTAAGCAAAACTTCTGGAAATAAAGGAGTGTGTAGCACCCGTATCAAATAGAATTCGACCCAAGTGCCCCTAAATGAGAAACTTACCCTCGATCGCTGGTGGGGCTGGAGGAGCTGGAGGAAGCAAAGCCTCCTGAAGATGGTAAACCCTTCCGTACTGCAATTGCCCCTGTTGAGGAGGAGCAACAGGATTAGGCGCTTGAGGCGGAAACTGTACATACGGCTGCTGTGGGGCCCTAGGAAGATGCCCTCCAACCAACTGAGGACATGCCCACTTAAAGTGGCCCAGCTCCCCACACTGAAAACATTTATTAGTCATGTTATCCTGATTCCTGCCTTGGTTATTCCGGAGTTGCCCCGCACCTCGGCCCTTTTGGCCCCTACCACCATTACCACCTCGACCTCCCTGAGGCTGCTGGCCGCCTTGACCTTGCCTGTTATTATTACTGCCAGCATTAAACCCACCGAACCGTTGACGCTTGGACGAATCCCCCTGCTGAGGATCCCTCTCAACCAGCTTGTTCCCCGAGGATTGGGACGAAGAAGATGTTCCCCCTCCGCTCCCAACACCTCCCTACTTCCCCGCTTGACCCACAGTAACAACCTTCTTCTTGTTTAGCAAAAACAATCTGTGCTCCTGACAATGAAGCAAAGCGGTATTCATCACATCACCAAAAGTCACTAGAGATGGATTTCCCAGCAAATGTTGCTTTATTCGCCAGTTCAAACCTCCCACAAACTTGGAGATCCTCTTCGACTCTGGAGTTACCTCATCCGGTACAAAACTAGCTAACCGGGTAAACTCTTCTTCATACTCAGCAACTGACCTCTCCCCTTGAACCAAATCCTGCAGCTTCCTCTGCATCTCCCTCTGAACCGCGGGAGGAAAATACTTCCCATCAAACAAGGCCCAAAAATTTGTGATGGACATAGTATCCCTCTGCTCGGGCGTCGTCATGGACTCCCACCAATGTAAAGCCGGTCCTACCAACTTGAAAGTAACGAGAATCTGCTTCTTCTCCTCACTACATTCCACCATCCTAAGATGGCGCTGCATATCTCTCTTCCACTGGTTCGCCTTGATAACATCTGAACCTCCCTCAAACTCCGGGGGATGCCCTTTCAGGTTAGATTCTCTCACCCGTTCCCACTGAGAAGGTCCCGTGGGAGCTTGTGCTTCTTGTCCCCTAACTTGGGCTTGCGGCATTTGTTGGGCCACGGCAGTCATCGCGGCGTTGACAACTTGGGCAATAATATTTGCCACTTCAGCGGCACTGATACTCCCCTGCTGCTGTGGAGGACCAAACTCGTCCTCAACGACCCTATTACGTCTAGCGGGACGCCCTCTCTTCGGCGGCATCTGAGATAAAGACGAGAGAGAGTTAAAACATAATGTAAGACAATCTATTTAACAGAAGATCGCATACATAGGCAGCAAAAACAATCCTAACATTAAGTTCTATATCAAAGAACGCTACGGTAGAACGTGACAAGTCCGCATAGATCCTAAAGACTCTAGAACCTGATGCTCTGATACCATCTGTGACAACCCGCTATCCGAAATAAAGGGTGGCCAGCCCTATACCCCGATTAAATAGGAAATCATGGATAATATCATCCTCAGCATCACAACAATATACAAAGTATAAGGAATAACCACTCTATATTCCAGAAAACGGGTTATCAAAAACTTTGATTTGAAATTTAAAGGAAAACATTTTCAACAACCCATCATAGAAATAGAGGGTGGAAACCCCCACAAGCGCATCTAAGAAAACCCGAAATATACAAAGGACCGAATAAAACTTCGGTCAATACCATCCCTACAACATACATATAGTACCAAGTGTTACATAATAAATTCATTATACATTTACAATAGCTTGGGCAACATGCCCGAATGAACTGAACATAACTAGAAACATAAACAGAGGCGTCTACACAAAATCCCGTGAAACCCGCACAATGTCACGGCTCCTCAAAATCCACAGGAAGGAAGGGTCATTACTGGCGACCGTGCGGCGGAACACCTGAACGGATAATATAGATATACATACACAACAAGAAAAGGAAAACCGGTCAGGGCCGGGTATATGTGATCAATAGATAAATGACAAGTATGATAATGATGCACAATGAAGCATGGATGATAGTCTAGCATGTTAACGACATATAAGGAACTGAAATTGGTGAAGGACTACATAGAGTGAGATTCATAATAAAACAGAATTAAAAGTGCTTATAAGCCTTTATCATCATTAATCAGATTTCAATTCAAGTATACATTTTCCATTCCTTATCAGGAATATAATTGACATCATGTGCTCTATAGGGCACTAATCTCAATAACATGCTCTTTGCGGCATAATTTTGCTCTTTATGGCATTAATGTTCCATCGAGTCCAACTCGATAATTAGAATAGTCATAATTATAAATATAACGATTCTAAGACCGCCCGTCCGGTTTCCCCACTGAGCGTGTCCCTAAATAACCATCATCTTCCAGGGCCTAACATAAGACAACCTGGGATCCTATCGAAAGCGTCGGGAAGCGGCCATATGCCTGCGGGGTAGTCAAGACCACACCAAAAATCTCCTACCCATCGCAGAAAAAAAATAGAACAAGCGCTCATATGGCCTAGGACTATATCCACCCTGCATTCATTAGCCAGGGGGCTTCACCTATCGCACGGACTTCCCTTAAGATGGTATTTAGAGAGGTGTGTAACCTTCATTTCATTAATTCCCATGCCATGGTTAAGTAAAATTATCATTTACCTTAACAATTTCCCATTTTAAATAAATGCGTAAGTTAAATCGGGACTATGTATAATTCGTACCGACATAGCATCCTCAAAAAGAATTCAGACTCCAAAGTTATCCCCAAGGCCTCTTTTAGGCTTTAATATAAACCCTCAAATCAAAATGTAACCAAATTTGAATTCCAAAGTCTCCAAAATTGACCTTAACATCTTCTAGTCCGATATAAAACTATACGACAAAAGTGACGCCTAAACATCACCTTAAATTCCCCCTTGAAAGAATCCTAGATGAACCCTTTCGAGTCTAGGATGTCGACCCAACTCAACTAGAACTCTAAACCCTATGTTTACTTCATTTAAGAAGGTCCCTAATCAATAATCCTAAAGAAAAGGGGTTAAAATGAAAAAGAAAAAATTTGGAAAATGCAGGGCTACCGAATCGATTCGCCCCCTTGGCCGAATCGATTCGGCCAGAAAAATTGAGGTTCTGCATAATTGCCGAATCGATTCGGATGGGAGACCAAATCGATTCGGTCAGAAAATTTTGGTTTCTGCATAACTGCCGAATCGATTCGGATAAGTTCCGAATCGATTCGGTCAACAAGACCTGAGCACTGCCCCTAGCCGAATCGATTCGCCCTAGGGGCCGAATCGATTCGGGCCTGCGATTTGCCAAGAATTGGCTATGGAGTCTTGGACTCCATTTGCTACCCAAACTCAAGCTTCTCCAAACCAAACTCATATACCAACACTATAAGACACCAATGATGCTATCTAACATCTTAAAACCTCATGAATCATCTTGGGAATAAATCAAAACCCAAAACACATAATAAAACCCTAAGTTTGCTACACTAGGATTAATACACCATTATCACAACAATCATCTATCTCAAGACAACAATTTGCAAGTAAAAACTTGCCTTGATTCAACAAATATGCAGATTTCTTGGTGTAGTTGCAATCTCCCTCTCAATCCAAAGCTTTCTCTCTACTTTCTTCTCTTTTCTCTCTTAGGTTTAGGAAGGGATTTTGGGAAAATAGAAGACTAAAAAGGCTTAAGTCGTGACCTAAGACCAAATGCTCCACTTAATTAACCAAAAGTGCGATAAAACAATACGCGATAGCATAATTAAAGCACAACCAGTCAAAAATGCCCAAAACTACAAAATACAATATGGTACATTATTTGACTATTTCGCACGTTCCGGAATCAACTGCAACCTCCAAATTATCATTTGGACATTTTAAAATTCAATTTAGGTTCAGGTCTCATAATTAAGCCAAATATCATTTTATTTTCAGATGATACTAATAAGCATGACATAGCAATATATTCCCATAATTATGATATGTATGCAACCTCATAATAAATATCAACTTTTCTACATTGAATTAACATTCAAATCATAACCCAACACTGGTCTCTAATTACTATACTAAGTAATTAATATAAAATACGGTCTCATAAGCGAGGGTTATTACAAGTACGTACCAATTACCAATGCACCACCATTGTTCTACTAATGTACCTAAAGTTTTAGGTAATTGCATTAGGTACCTTAGTTCCTAGGCGTGAGTGGAACATTTGTCCACTTTTAGCCTAGTTTAGATGAAAATTATTCATCTGGGTCTTCGTTAACCAAGCATTTGGGACTTACAATTTTTACTTGCATGGTTTTTATATATGGACAACCAACATTGTTGGTGCCTTTATTGATACCAACCAACATTTCGTTGGTGGTTTGTGTTGACAACCAATATTCTTGATGCCTTTATTGTTGCCGACTAACATTATTGGTGTTTTTGTTGATACCGACCAACATTTCGTTCGTGGTTTATATTGACCACCAACATTGTTGGTGCCTTTGTTGATGCCAACCAACATTGTTAGTGTTTTTTTATACCATCCAACATTTTGTTGGTGGTTTGTATTAACAACTAACATTATTGGTGCCTTTGTTGATGTTGACCAACATTGTAGGTGTTTTTATTGACGCATTTGCAGTGCAGTGAATTGCACTAGTACTCCAAAAAAATAACAATTTTGGGGAAATCACGTTCTCATGAATATTTAAATGTACTGAGTACAACATGATTACATTACTGATAATATTTCCTCAGGTGTTCTGTATTACAAGGGTTCTTGAATTCTTTATCCTCCAAAGTCTCAATTCGATATGTGCCTAGTCGAATAACTGTTATAATGCGATAAGGCCCATACCAATTGGCTTCAAGTTTGTTATTCCTCTGAATCACCTTCTTCAAAACATAATCACCTTCTTTTAAGTTTCGCAGGTTCACCCTTTTGTTATAGAAACTCGCAGTCTGTTATTGATCGGCTGCATTCCTTAAATTTGCATCTTCACGTACCTCTTCCAACATGTCTAAGTCCATCTTTCTCATCAAATCACTGACTGGGGTATTGAAATTAAGAACTCTGTGAGTAGGTAAGCCTAGCTTGACAGGAATTATAGCTTCAGTACCAAATGCTAACATGTAGGGAGTTTCTCTAGTAGCTGTTCTAGGGGTTGTTTGGTAGGCCCACAAGACATAATGCAGCTCATTGATCCAATTTCCTTTAGCATTTTCCAGCCTTTTCTTCAACCCATTCAAAAAAATTATATTCATTACCTATGTTTGGCCATTTCTTTGAGGGTGGCTAGGAGACGAGTGGATTTTTTTTACATTAGATTGGGCACAATAAGCAGCAAATTCGTCATTATCAAATTATGTGCCATGATCAGTGATAAAGGCATTGGGCAAGCCATACCTGCATATGATATTCTTCCAAATAAACTGATAAACCTTTTCATAAGACATATCGATTAAGGGTTCAACTTCCACCTATTTAATAGAGTAATCAACAGCTACAACCAGATACTTGAACCTTCCTCGGGTGGTCGACAAAGGCCCGACCAAGTCAATTCCCCACATAGAAAAGGGTCAAGGTGAAGTTATTGGTGTTAGGAGAGCTTGTGGAGTCTTTCGTATCTTGAAAAACCTCTGGCACTTATCACACTTCTTGGCAAAAGTTGCGCAATCTTCTCGATAGTTGACCAGTAGTACCCCTGTGTGTTGATTCTTCGTAAAAATGTTCTCCCGACTACATGGGCTCCATAGGACCCTTCATGAACTTCCTCAATTAAATATTTTACTTCAGTTGGATGCACACAATGTTGGAGACCAACAGTCAGTCCTCTTTTATACAACACACCATTGTCTAACACATATCTAACAGCTTTGTATTTCAACTTCTTAGCTGCAAGTAGGTCTGCTGGTAGAATTATATCTTCAATATAAGCTATTATGGGATCCATCGAAGATGGACCCATGTCAACAGTAATAAAATTAACCATCAGATCTTCATCAATGCTCCTATTAGCAAGTAGATCAATAGGAATAGTTCTTCGCAGCTCAATTCTGGTTGCTGAAGCTATCCAGGCAAGTTCATCTTCTCGGGCATTTTCAAATCTTGGAATTTTGATCATCTAAACAACTAGTATAGTGGCGATTACCTTCAAAGATTTAGCTAAGTATCTGGACATTAATTCTCCTTTAGCTGTATATAAGTTCAACACCTGATTTACCACCAACTGTGAATCACTGTATACCATAATTTCTCGGCATTCAGTGATTTGGCTAGATTTAAACCAACAATCAAAGCTTCATACATTGCCTCATTATTGGAGGCTTGAAATTGGAATCATAGAGCGTACTCTATATCTATTTCATCTGGAGTATTGAGGATGATTCCTATTCCACATCTAGTTGCACAGGATGACCCGTAACATACAAACTCCATATGAAAATATAGATGTCAAATGCTTGGTTTGTCAGAATCCCTTGATGGAAGATGTTATCTTTTACCTACTTATATTTCTTTTTCATCTCTTGTACTCCGCTGAAAGGATTTGGTTGATCGGTGGTAACTTTTTTTGCAGCTTCCTTTGCTTGGAGTTGGTCAGGGGTATCTCCAGTAGGTCTGCTAACTCCTGAGTATTGCTCGGTAGCAGTTCCTTATTGCTCGGGAACCTATGGATAAGTGAATTATGTAATAAAATCTACCATAACTTGGCCTTTTAAAGAATACCTTGGTTCATATACAAGATCATATTCTCCCAACTCCACAGCCCAACACATCAATCTTTCGAATTTCTCTGGCTTATGCAAAGCTTGCCTCAGTGGCATGTCAGTGTATACCACTATGGTATAAGCTTGAAAATATGGCTTCATTCGTTTACTAGCCTCAATTCAGGCCAATGCTAACTTATCCAGCCTGGGATATTTGACTTCTGCTCCTCAAAAAGCTTTGTTAGTGTAATAAATCAACTTTTGAACTCCATTTTCCTCCCTGATCAAGGCAAAGATAACAGCTAATTCAAAAATTGCCAAATACAAATACATCTTTTCTCCCAACACTGGTCGGGAGAGTAGTGGGGGTGCTCCCAAGTAATTTTTCAATTCCAAGAAGGCCTTTTCACATTCATCGTTCCATTTAAAGATTTTCTGAACACCTTAAAGAATGGTAAACATCTATGTTGCTCGGGACACAAATATGTTGAGTGCTAATACACGCCCTGTTAGCCATCTTTTTTAATGGTCAGGGATTGCATTTCTATCAAGGCCTTCATCTTATCTGTGTTAGATTCAATGCCCCTTTAGTTTACTATATATCCGAGGAACATTCCCACCTGAACTCCGAAAATGCATTTGGTCGGGTTTAACTTCATCTGGTGCTTTTCCAATTGATCAAACATCTGGTTGAGGCCGGAAATATGATCAGTAACTTTTTTTCTCTTTGTCAGCATATCATTAACATACACTTCCATGTTCTTATCTATCTTCTCCTCAAATACTTTGTTCACCAGTCTTTGATAAGTGGCACCTGCATTTTTTAGACCAAATGGCATAACACTATGTAATAAGTTCCTCGGGGAGTAATAAAGGAAGTACTTTCTCTGTCTTCTGGATTCATTTTGATCTGGTTATAACCAGAATATGCATCCACAAAACTCAGCAGCTCGTGCCCTGAAGTAGCATCCACCAGTTGATCAATTCGTGGCAAAGGAAAATAATCCTTTGGGCACGCCTTGTCCAAGTTAGTAAAATCTACACACATCCTCCACTTATTATTTTTCTTCTTGACCATGACAATATTCGCTAACTAGTCTAGGTATTTGACATCTTCAATAAAGTAAGTTTTTAAAGATTTTCCACTTCTTCCTGTATAGCCTGGTTCTTCTCCGGGCTAAAAACTCTTATTCGCTTCTTTATAGGTTTAACCTCCTTATTAACATTAAGCTCGTGGCATAAGAAATTTGGGTCTATGCCAGGCATATCTTCGTAGCTCAATCCGAACACCTGCTTTCTTTATCTCAAGAAAGCCATCAACTCCTATTTAAGAACCGAATCTAATGACGCTCATATTTGAGTTGTTCGCTCTGGTTTATCATCGTCCAGAACAATGCTTTTTGTTACCTCCATCACCTGGCACTTTATAAGATCTGATTTATCTCTTGGATCTAAGGTTTTAACCTCATATTCACTATTCGGTTCAAATATATCCACTTGATAAGTGGTTGTTTTCCTCTTTACTTTTAGCATATCTTTCTCCTCAACAGATGAATAGTAGCATTCCCAAGCTACTTTTTGATCTCCTTTTACTATTTTAACTCCAAAGTTGGTCGGGAACTTCAAGCATTGATGAACAGTAGAAGGTACAGCTTCAAATTTCTTCATACCTACTCCTCCCATGATCATATTATATGCAAAATGAACATTTTTATCCATTATAAAGAATCTCACTTTTTTTGTCCTGCTCGTCGACCATGTCTTGATCAACACATCTAGCTTGATTGTTCCTAATGGAAATAGCTTCTCACCTGAGAATCTAATGAGGGGCCTGTGGTAAGGCTCTAGTTGGATAAGTTTTAAATCCAAACTATCAAAATAGGGATAGAACATAATGTCCGTTGCATTGTCGTTATCCACTAATGTCCTTGCTACCAATACATCTTTTACCCTAACTCTGATCACTAAAGGATCATCATGAGGATACAATACTCCAAACAGATCGTTTGTGGAAAATCCAATTACGAGCATATCCTTGTTGACTTTTCTTGGTCGGTCTTCCTCGACAAGGTTGATTCACTAGATATAGGAACAAGCTTGAGCCTCAATGAGGTAAGCCTTCCTTTCAGCTGTATGATATCCTCCCCCTACATCCCCACCTGGAATCATTTGGCAATCGAAAAATCCAAAACTACGTGTGAGTACCTCACGTTTAGGTTATCTAGGCTTCTTAGAGAGATCAAGATCATCTTCTGGTTCATCGCCATGGTTTCTCTTCTTATCTTCTCAAGGCTTAACAGGTGATTTAGAACTCTGTCGACCTCTACCTTCAGTTCTCCCACAAGCCTACCAATCAATAAATATGTCTAGCTCTCCTCTTTAAATGAGTGCGTCTGTCTCATTCTGGAGAGCAATACACCGGTTGGTCGTATTACCATGGTCTTTGTGAAATTCGTAATAGTTGGACTTATCCTTCTTATCAACAGGTGACCTTAACTTTTTAAGACAATTCAAATCATTGTTGTGAATGATTTCTTCCAAAACATGATGTATATCCATCGTTAAGGGAGTATAATTGGTAAATTTTCTGAGCCGATCTAGGATTTCTTTTACTTTCGAATTTTTGTGCTCATTGTGATTCTTATGCTCCTTCTTATCCGGCTTCCCTTAAGACTTCGCTTTCACCTTTGCATCTGAGTTCTTTTTAGCAGTCATAGCTTCCTCGGTGCTCATAATCTTCGCTGCTTTGGCCATCAATTCCGTCATCGTCTTTGGGGGATCTTTTGCCAAAGTATAATATCATTTATCGCTGATCAAACCACTCATGAGGGCAGTGAATGCAGTCTTCTCCTCATAATCAATAACTTTTCATTTCTCGTTGTTGAACGAGTGATATAATCCCTAGTAATTTCTCGCACCTTATGTCTCACACTAAGAAAATGAGCTACTCGCTTTACTGGTTTGGCTCTAAAGAAGAAATTACCAGTGAATAGCTCGGCGAGTTATTGGAAGCTAAAAATCTGCCCCCGAGGAAAACTATTATACCAGATTTGATCAGATCAAGTGATTGTTCATGAAAATGCCCTGGACCTCATCTCATCAGGAATAGCATAAATGTCAGTTGCTACTTGGTATTGCTTTATACGAAGAACTGGATCAGTCTTCCCATCATACTTAGGAGTAACCACTGGAGCTTTAAACTTGGTTTGTGTAGGGAAATCTACAATGGTTTGCACAAAGGGAGATCCCTTAACAAAACTTCTCTGGAGATGATTTTTTACCTTTTTACCATTTCTCCCAATCTCTTCTAAACGCTGAATGAATCCCTTCCAATCATCGTTGCCAACACCAGATCTATTAGTGGTAGCTCTTTTATGTCGACCAACTGATTGTGCTGAGCTTTCTTTTTGTGATCCTTCTCTTTGACTGGACTGAGCAGTTCATTGGGCGTTCGATTTGGATTGGGCTGAGCCTTCCCAAATGATCAAAAGGAGAGGTCCTACTTAGCCTTCTAAGACACTCAATCTTTTTGGAATGAGGGATTGTCCATCATAGGAATTAGTAATCCTAATAAAAGAAGTTGCTCCAGGACGGTACGAAGGACCCTTTGAAGTTCTGGAATGGTTATGCCCAATACTCCTTATTGGCGGGGGTGGCATACTCCTTTGATTGGACTGTGCAAGAACTCATGCTTGAAGAGTTTGGGCCAATTATCTTATCGTATCCTACATAGCCTCTTAACCTTTGGCCAGGTTAGCCAAAATTCTAGTTAAATCGTTATTATATGGAGGGGCGGAGGGATTAGGCGGAATTCCCTTATTTCTGGTACATATTTCAGTGATATCAGCCATGCATGATGAATTAGTGAAAACATTTAGCAATACATTCCCACAGACGACGCCAATCTATTGATGCAAAAAATTATACTAGGCCTAATTAATTAATCACAAATAAATAAATAAACAAATAAGACAAAGAGATTTTTAAAGTAGTTCGGCTCAATAGAAAATCCTACGTCCATTGTTATGTATTACTTGACTTCTTGGATTTGTTTCTCGGTCCCTTACAATGAGGGTGTTACAATGTATTTATAGCCCAAGAAGGGTGTTGAGAGTTGTCACATGAAAGGATGGAATGCCTTCATTCGTTAGGCATTTACATCAATACATAATGAGAATTAAATATAAGATTGTTGTCTCTTCATTGGCTATACTGGTTGGATTTTTTATCGTTGGTCGGTCTTCCCAGTTGGTTAGTATCCCTTGTTGGTCGGGCTGCCTTGTTGGTCTATCTTCTCTGTTGGCCGAGCTTCCCTGTTGATTGGCCTGCCTTGTTGATCGGGGATTTGTATCATGCTGACTTAGACTTAAGCCACATTGGATGACACGTGTTGGTTTATAATTGGTCCACATAAGGTGGTGAATTTTGGTATCAACTGTTAAGAAACTCAAATAAAACATGCTTCATCTTAAAGGTAGCATTCACATATGTCTCTTTTAAGACCACATTAGAAAATACTGCATCTGATTCTTAACAAATTGAATCAGAAGTAGGAATCTAAGATTTTTCATTTTGTACTATAACACATTCCAAAGAAAGTGATTTTAGGGAACTAAAAAGGAGATAAGTTAAATCTCTTCTATAATTGATTTGAGAGCAGTGGTGATCATGGTTTTTATGAAATGTGTTTTTCTTTTATTTATTTTTTTGTCTAGATTGTTAAGTTGGAAGGAAACATTGTTGATATCCCTAGTAAAAAAATATAAAAATGAACAGAAGATATCATCTGAGTTGAAGGTAATTATTTAGTCACCTGCTACAAACATATGATTTTTTAAGAGTTTAACATAGACTTAAATTCTTGCCCAAGAGAACATATTTCATATATTTTAAATTATTTTGAGCATGTGAGTGGTAAATATATATATCAAATTGTATAATAAGGTTTGTAAAGGAAGAACTTATTCACGGCAAACTAGAACCTATTCATTTTTTTACTAAGTTTTATTTTTCGTAAGTTCTATTTTTAAAGCATGAATATCTATATCTTGGAGGAATTGCATACATAATTCCACAAAGATATACAATTCTTAAACACTGAGCAAGAAACTACAATTCATTAGTGGTTTTAATTCATTGAACGGGACATGATAATCACACAAAATCAATAATGTCTCCAATCTTTTTTAAGAAGCAGTATTTTGAATTTTTGACTGAGAAGAATGTTATTGTTCTTTCTAGATGTGGTAAATAAGCCTAAAGCTAGATGCATCATCAAATTTGTAGTAGTTAGGATGTATTTGAATTGTTATATATTTATGATATTGTTGTTATATCTGGTAAAACTACACAATTTGTTATATCTAATAATAAAAAGTTTATTAATTAACATGAACTTACATTTCACCAAAGTAATAAAACCAAAAATTAAAGGAAGAACTTATTCACGGCAAACTAGAACCTATTCATTTTTTTACTAAGTTTTATTTTTCGTAAGTTCTATTTTTAAAGCATGAATATCTATATCTTGGAGGAATTGCATACATAATTCCACAAAGATATACAATTCTTAAACACTGAGCAAGAAACTACAATTCATTAGTGGTTTTAATTCATTGAACGGGACATGATAATCACACAAAATCAATAATGTCTCCAATCTTTTTTAAGAAGCAGTATTTTGAATTTTTGACTGAGAAGAATGTTATTGTTCTTTCTAGATGTGGTAAATAAGCCTAAAGATAGATGCATCATCAAATTTGTAGTAGTTAGGATGTATTTGAATTGTTATATATTTATGATATTGTTGTTATATCTGGTAAAACTACACAATTTGTTATATCTAATAATAAAAAGTTTATTAATTAACATAAACTTACATTTCACCAAAGTAATAAAACCAAAAATTAAATTTCATGAACACCGTATTGTTCCCAATAGTGGTTGATGAGATTAGTCTTCAATTCATTATGCAACCTCCTGTCTTGAATTCTTTTCAATTGGTCAATCCTTTTAGAAAAAAAATATGTATAATCATGATCTAACTCAATATTCTCAACTCTTTCATGCATAATAGGTACCTAATGTCGGGGGTTTATTCCTTGATGATGTTCACTCTCGATATTCATATTATGTAAGATGATACATGTCTCCATAATCTTTTCAAGATCTTTTGAATTCTACATATGTGTGGGGCCTTTAATAATATACCACCTACTTTGCAACTGTCCAAATGCACGATCCACATCCTTATGTACTGCCTCTTGTTATTTTGCAAATAACCTCTATTTAACATCAAACGGTTGAGAGATTGCTTGAATAAGAGTATAATATTTAGGGTAAATTCCATCAAACATGTAATATCCCATCATATAATTATGGCCTTGTACAGTGAAATACATGGTGGAGCAACTTCATTTATAATATCATCGAACAATTGAAATCTATCGAGAACAGTGGTATCTTTGTTTGTACCATCCATGACGAAGAATGCATGTCAAATCCACAAATTCATTAATGCTAGAGCCTCTAAAATTAAAGTGGGAGCCTTTTCGAAACCATTAGTGTGCATGTCGTGACATGCCGTGGGAAAATTTTTCCATTTCAATTGCATACAATCAAGACTACCGAGCATACCAGGGAACCCCCAATCCTCCCCTTCTTTAAGAAGTCATGTAATATCATCTTCATTTGGTTTTCTTAGATAGTGTTCTTCAAAAATCCCGATTACAGCATCGCAAAAATGCTCTCACTGATTTGAAGATATTCATAAAAAATATCAATAAGATAACCACACGCAAGCATACACAATGCTGCTATCATTTTTTATAAAGGATTCAACCCACTTTTTCCAAAAGCATCAACCTTCGGTGTAAATTAATCATCGTAAACTCCAATTGAATGTAAGATGCGATTGAAAAGTTCTACATTCATTTGAAATTGACAAAAAAAATTCTCTAGTGTGTACTTTGAATTATTTCCATTGAAATAGTCGTTAATAATTAAATCATGGTAGGATTTCCTACAGTGATGAATGTAGCGCCCCCCGGGAACAGAGCCACCTTGAGGTCGTTTATTCTGCACAGCCATAGTTGTGACTATGATAGGGACATGAATTACCGTGGTATTGACCAAACTTTGTGTTAACTTAGTACACATTAAACTATGATTTGCACATGAAACTTCTAAAATATTTTGGGTGAGATCCAATTATTTATTGCTTGATGATGAACTACCTGAATCGGATTCCAAACTTGATGGAGACAGTAATTTAAAGGCACACAAGTTGCAAAAAAAAAAAAAAAATATATATATATATATATATATATGGAGATATCATATTGTAGCTACACATGCCAGAACATATAGATTTCACATAGTAGGTACACATATCAGAACAAATAACAACGAAAAATAATTAAAACTAGTTTTGAAGATAAAATTCATGCATTCACATTAATTCATACATATACAAATGTTGTATAGTTTAACTTACAAGTAAATTAATTAAAACTAAATCTGTAGATAATGTTAATTCATTGAAAATGTTGTATAAAAATGAATCATATTTTTTTTCATATTCCGCAATATCTCGTTAAATAAATAATTTTATATATTTCATTACAGTACTAAGGCGATCTCCAATGGTCATTTCTATCTTTACAAATTTCTATTTTGGAAATAAAAAACATACTCCAATAAGGTTTTCTATGTCTATTTCTATATGATGTGGCGAGTCAAATGATAGAAATTTCTAATGTAGAAATTTTCAATAGGTATTTCCATATGATGTGGAGAAATATAATTGGATCAATACATTTTGGGGTCACTTATTGTTTGGAGTACGTTTGTTATCAGTATTTTGTTCCTCGAGTACGTTAGTTTTAGTTATTATTGGATGGGTGTTATTTTAACAGTTTGATTAACATCCGTCTAATGGCTGCACCTTTTTCATCAATTACCCTAAATACCCTTTTGTTTAATTACCCTTGTATCCTTACCCTAAACCCTCAAATCCTTTATCTCTCTCACACTCTCTCACATCCATCTAACATTAAGAGGTTTGTTTCTTTTGTTGAAATCAATTTGGCCGGAGGTTTGTGAGAGGTTTATTTCTTTGACTAGAGGTTTCGATATTTCTTTTATTTTTTTTCCCGGATTTAGCAGGGTTTTTTTTGGCTGGAAGTTTGTTTGGAGGTTTATTTGGCAGGAGTTTTTTTTCCCGAAGTTTTTTTGGCCGGAGCTTGTTTGGAGGTTTTTTCTGGAGGTTTATCTGGCCGGAGCTTGTTTTTCTGGACTTTTTTTTCGGAACTTGTTTTTCTTGAAGGAGATTATTGTTTTTTTGGACGGAACTTATTTTTTGGGCCGAAGATTATTTTTCTGCAAATGGGTTATGGAGATGGGATTAAAGGCAAATAGTTATGGATATGGGTTCGAGTAGGAAGTGGGTCTTGGGTCGGAGTTGGTCATCGGGTTAAGGTTGGGTTTCGGGTTTGGATGGAGCTAGGGTTAGCTCCGGTGTGGCCGAAATGGGTCGGGTATAGGAGCTTCGAATGTATAAGGTCGGAGGTTATAGGGTATGGCTGGAAGTGGGTTAGGGACTGGCTGAGCTGAGAATCAATTTTTTTTCTTGGGTGGAAAAAAATCAATTTTCGAAAATTATTTTTTAACAATTTTAAACAACTTTTTTCACTGTTATTATTTCTAAATATTTAAACCTTATAATATATATATATTATAAGGTTTAAATATATATATAACAATTTTTGTAAATATTAATAATTTTATCTACTAAAAATATATTTTTTAATAATCTTTATTAAAAACAGTTTTTACTAAATAGTTTGGGTAAATATTAAACAGTTTTTAAAAATATTAAATAGTTTTTATAAGTACTAAATATTTTTATAAACACTGTTTAGTATTTTTAACAACTTTTTGAACTGTTTGTTGAAAATCATATTATTTCGTGGAATTTTGTTTATCAAGCGAAAAACATTTTTTTCTAATTTTTTTTAGATATATTAATGTCATTTTTTTGGAGATATATATTAATGAAATATATATATATATATATATATATATATATATATATATATATATATATATATATATATATATATATATATATATATATATATATATATATATATATATATAATTAATGTTATTTTAGTATATTCTTATATATATATATATATTAAACGACTTATATATAAAAAATCAGTTTATATATTTTTCAGTTTTTTTTTAAATGTATAAACTGTTTTATAAATATATATATATAAAAAATCAGTTTATATATAAAAATAAGTTTATATATAAAAAAGGTTTTAAATATAAAAACAGTTAATTTATATATAAAATAATTTATCTATAAAGAAAACAATTATTTTTGGGGTTGAACATATAGCTTTTGTAATTTTTTTTGTAAATTATAAAAAAAAAGTTGAACATATAATTTATTTATAATCAAAAACCGTTTTGATTATAAATAAAATAGAGTAAAAAATGTTAAAAAAAATTATCTATTAAAAATATTTTTATTAATATTAAACAACATTATTTATGCTTTAATTTAAAGGTCAAAGATGTCAAGGGCAAAGATGTCTTTTATCATGTGAGATAAAGTTGTTGATGATGTTAGATAACAGTTGACTGAGTCAACTAACGGTTTTCGTTAGTTTTGGACCCAACAAACAATAAATAAAACTAACGTACCCCAGGAACAAAATACTGATAACAAACGTACCCCAAACAGTAAATGACCCTACATTTTTTTATAGATACTCAACTATTGACACATTAAATAGAAATACTTTTAGGCAGATTCCAATGGTCTTGTTGCTAAAACCATTTCTATCCCACGGCATGGACAAATAGAAAGCGTTCTTTATCTAACTGGACTCAATAGAAATCTCTCTCCAATTAACTTCTCCAACCGTGTTATGTATGTATGTGACGTGACTAGTTTTTAAAAACTTTTTTTTGCCTTCAACCAACAAATTAGGAACGTGTGTTCTTTGAAATCTTTACACGTTGGATAGGCAAACTGTTGTTACATTTCTACATGTAGAAATTGTAAAAGAAAATTTCTATATGACTCAATAGCCACATCATATTAACTGATATATGGAAGGGTCTGTTGTTGCAGCAATTTAAATAAATGTAAAATTAAAGTAGGGAGCGAAATTACCCAATTTAGGAGCAAATAAATCGACCCAAAAAATATAAGAAACCCGAAAGCAGTAAATCAGGCTGAGTCGCGGACAATGTCGCTCTCTTTAAGGTATTTCGCGGCTCTACCTCCAATTTGTGCTGACAGATGAAAGCCTCGCCACCCCCAGGATAAAACAGCCTCAAAATACGAACAGGTAGCACACACCAGATTCGTTCAATGAACACCCATTCAGTAATACGTATATTGCTCGATTATGTGTAGTATAATTAATCTGGGGGAAGATTAATTATTTTTGTGGTATAATAATTATCCAAGGACGAATAATTATTTCTGTAAAAAATGTTCTGAAAACTGTTTGTTGTATTGAAGTTGTGTCTAAAAACGGAGGTATAATACCTCTTTTTATGTAAAAAAGAAATTACCATTAGTGGGCAAAAACGTGGAGAGAAAACTGGAAACGTGGGTGGAAAAATTCAACAGTAAAAGGCCCACGTTTTTTCAGAATTAATTACTGTTAAAAATTAATTTTTAAAGCCCAAAACCGTTAATTTATTTGTCCAAAATATTATTTTTTAATGAGCCTAAGCCCAGGACCCGGACACGGACCGGACGGACGGCGGCGCGCGCGCATGTAACTTGGCCCAATAAGTCCCCCACCCATACACACAAAACATCTAATGTCCAAAGGGCTTACCCTTTAGACTCACAAAAAGAGTATATTAACACACCCCATTTTCCCCTACCCACCTATGTGGGACAAGTGGTTAAAAGCACTTTTCAAACTTTACACTCACACAAGTGCTCAACATTTGTGTTCCAACAGGGTCCAATGGAGAAGTTTTTGCCCTTTTTTCTATTTCTAACGTAGAAATTTACAAGATAGAATTTCACATTGGATATGTCCTTAGAAATAGTACCATTACATATACATTTCTAAAAAAACTCCTATTAATATAACATTAATTGTAAAATCACATAGAAATTTCTAATAACAATTTGATACATAGGATAGAAAAGATGGACGTTGGATATGGCCTAATTTGAGACCCCTATAAATCAATTTTTCGCATCCTTGAAGAAGTCATCCATAAGAGCATCTCTAATGTCAATGTGGAGTGACAAGCAAGCGTTAATCTTCCCATGTTGCGTAGTTGGATGGAGGAGCTTGTGTCTATCGTAAGGCAAGGGTCCCTATTTACATGAATACAAATGTGCCATATTGGATGGAGGAGGTTGTGTCTATCGTACTCTTAAGAAAGTTGTCGGGAGAATTCATACTTCCAACAACATGAACCACATACCTGTTTTCATTTGTCCTTCATATATCTACTATGTATGATGATTCATTAAATGGTGGCAATCCATATTTATAGGATTTATTGGCAGAAAATAAGAAGAAATATGGGCGAGGTTTATGGGTTCCTTGAAAACGGCGCCAAAATTTACAAGGATAAATTTGAATACAATACTATTATACTAGTAAATTAGGGTGGGAAAGTGAGGAGAATAATTAAAAAAACACATAAGTAACGTGGTTCGGCATGAAAAAGTTTTCCCACGCCCATGAGAAAGAAGAATATTAGGTGCTAGAGTTGTTGGAGAGCTAAAAACTGAGTATAAAGTTGCATATAGCCTCCTCAATCTCTTGAGGACGCTATGTTTGTTTGTAAGAGATATGCATAAACATAAATTAGTAAATAAAGTCCTCGCCCACTATTGAGAGAGTTTTACAATCAATTTATGGCTTATCTTTCTCAAGAGAGTCCTATTTTTAATCGAATTTTGTTTTTGATCCATCCTTATGCTTATTATGTCTGAATATTGTGGGGTCATCCTCCATTGTCAATATAAGATGCGGAGAAATAAGAATTGATGATATTGCCAATGACAGTGATGATTATTTCTAGTGACGAAGGCGTTTAGCGAGAGAGGTCACATGTGAAAAATATGATAAACTATATGTTTTATGTTAAAATATTGTATGGGTACGTCTCAGATTTTATTAAACTTTTAAATGTTTTAAAAGAGGTTGTTATAACTGGTCAAAGGTCCCGTGCATGCACTTCTAAATTTGGTAATCGCATAAAAAATAGTTACTTGGGTTTTGACACCCATTAGTCATGCTTATATAACAATTAACATAAAAAAAATATTACACCATTGATCTCAAATTTAAACAAATTCCTTTAGCGTCCGTTTGGTTGGGTAAATTATTTAATTTTATAAATTAATCAATTTGAAATGAATAGATTATCGATGTATTAATTTTAAATGGGTTTAAATCCAATTTATAGTGTGTTTGGAAAAGAAAACTGGAGTTATTTATTTTTTATGTGTGTGTGTGTGTGTAGAAAGAGAGAGTGTGAGTAGTATGGTGAGGGGTACTTTATGGGAGTGGTGCATTTAAGATGTAATTATAAATTGTGCAATTTCAAGCTTTTGGTGAAATGAACTAATTTAAGTTTTTGTGAATCAACATGATTTGGTTCATTTTTTAATTTGTTCATTCTTATAATCAAATACTAATAATAAGGCAATTCATGAATGAGTTAATTTTAAATGGGCTAATTTACGATTTTAGGGACAACCAAACATGCCATTAATTAGTAAACACATTATTAGTTAGTTATTTTTTAATGCAGAATACACCCTTTTGCTACACTTACCTAACCCATCTCTTATCCTCATCTCTATCCCCCTTCCTTCATTCCATGGATGGAGCTTCAAAGCTTCCCGAACCTAACAAATAAAATAATTCAAAAATTATTCAAAATTTTACTAGAATCCCCAAAAATTTCACTACCCATTGAAAGAAATTAAAATAACACTAGAAAGTTCAAGAGTATTCCAAGATCATCACAGTATTTCTGATTTTTTTTTCTTTTTTTCTTTTAAAAAAATTTAGTTAACGTTATTAGAAAGACAAAAAGAACATGACATATGGAGTAGGAAAAAATGAGACTAGAAGAAGAGAATGTAAATCTCTCTCCCCTCGGACACATGCACGCGTACGCATACACTCTCATACACATGCACACATATATAATCATATTTGAAAATGTAAAAAACTAACAGAAAAAAAAAAATTCCAAAGCTTGAGCATAGATAAAGATAGAGATGAAGGATGTAAAGGTGAAACAAATTTGAGAGAGGGAGAGAGAGAATTGGGTGGGGGTAGGATATTAGTGGGGGTGGGGGTTTTAGGTTGGAAGAGAGAGAACATTGTCATATATACACAGACAATAGTGCTTCCATACAATAGTACGGTATGTGAATAATCCGGACTGCATTGCGTGTTAACATAAAGGGGAATATACTAAATAATTTCTTAATTTTTTTTTAATATATGTTTAGTTCAAATTTTTTTATTTTGCATTAAAAAAAATTTCATCGGTCAAAAAGATTTTATCATGTCGCTGGCGCGAATCGTTAAAGATAAGAGAATAAGGAACTTTTTGGTACAAAATAAAAAACTTGAACTAAATATATATTAAAAAATATTTGAGGGATTTTTCTCTCTCATATCTCCTATCTCCCCTCCTCTAACTTCTCACGTCTCTTTTGATGTCTTCTATTTAATGCTTGTAAGAAGACTAACACCTCTCTTTTTTTAAATACATATAATCAATATCACACGCAATATATCAAAGACTCTCAAAAGTCTTAAATTTTACTTTGGTAGAAGCAAATCATGTAAAGTTTGGTAGAAACATTATCACACTAAAAACAAAATGTGAATTTTTGTGCCCAAAAAAATTTTAAATGTGCAAAATATTTGAACCAAACAAAATGCAAAAAATAAAATTTCGTCTAGACATCTTCATCTTCGTCTTTGTCTTCATCTCTGCTCGTTAAATCTGTAAAAAAAATGTGAAATGTTAAAATAAATTACAAATTTAATGAACTAGTCGAAATTACAGATTATAAACAATTACTAAGTCCTATTTTAAATTCATATTACCCTTCTTAAAAAAATCTTCCGTGGATGCATCTCCATAAATATCATCGCCTCCACTATTCCATTTAGAAAATCTACAAGAAACATATATAAAATAAAAGAATTGACGATATCTAGTAATTGAGAAAAATAAATAAATTACCTCGTGTTTAACATTGGACAATCTCATTTGTCGTGTGATTGACCACTTCTTCCACATCCATGACAACGCCGACCTTGAACCTTTTTTTTTCCTTCCCTATTTGTAATCTGTGTTTTCCACATCTTTCGCTCGAATTGTATTTGTTTCATTTAAAGAAATTTGTTGATGACTTATTTCCTCCCTACGAACACCACCTATTCTACTTGTATTGACCTCCTTAATTTTTCCATGCACCACTTTTATATAATCCTCATAAATGGTAGTTGTCTCTTCGCGAACAACAGCGTCATCAATAACTCTCGATGTAAGAAGAGATAAAAAAAAAAATCTCAACAATAAAAAATTGTCACTATTATCTTTCACCTCCGTGCCACACTCTTCTATCACTTTTTCCAAGTTTGCATTTTGTGTCCATCTCCGCAATATATATTCATTCGGTAAAAACTTAAAAATTGACAAAATATGTGTACATGGAATTCCTTCAAAATCAAATTTCTTGCAACTGCAACTCACAAACTTCGAAATCTTATCGTATATTTTTTTCTAACTCTCGAATCCCTAACATTTGGCCTTCTCACAATGTAGAGATATTGATCACCTTCATCTTGTGAACTTCCAATTACGTATTCTAAACTCTCCCATAACTCATGTTGACACTTAAAAAAATAGTCCGTGTGTATACATTTGACATCTGGTTCTCCATTGACATTGGCATTTTCATCATCGGATGTTCATTTATATCGATGTGATCGGCTTTTAATTCCTTGTGACGTTGGTATTCAAGTTCCCTATTGAACCATGTCACAAATTCGTTTAGTGAGTTATTTTTGGACAAATATCTTTTAAAAGATGCATGTGCACTCTCTGTGCGCCGACTACTTAACATTCCAGCAGTAAAAATATGTTTCACAAATGTAGGAACCCATCTAGCCGAAATATCATACAACCCTGCTAACCAAGTATTTTGTTTCAAATCACATTTTTCAATTGTGTCTTCCCAACTTGCTTCAAACTCTTCTTTCGTCTCTGAATACCAAATAGATTGTTGAAAGTCCCACAAATGATCTCCATATTTGATTGCATCCAACTTTTTAGAAAATTTATTCACAATGTACCAAATGCAGTATCTGTGATATGTATCGGGAAGAACTTAAGCAATAGGTTTTGACATTACTGAATCCTGATCAATGATAATTATTCATGGCGGGCCATCGGGCATAACTTCCTGTCATTTTTCTAAAAGCCAAATAAAAGAGCTCGTGGTCTCATCATTTAACAATGCACAATGAAAAATTATAGTTTGCCCATGATTATTAACCCCGGTGAATGGTGTAAATATCATATTATATTTATTTGTGTTGTACGTAGTATCAAACACAACCACGTCACCATAAAATTTGCATGCCCTTTTTGAAATTGCATCAACCCAAAAATAGTGAGTTAACCTATTTTCATCATCTCTTTCGTATATAGGAACAAATGACAAATTTTTTTCTTGTTCCGACAACAAGTAATCCATCAATAATTCTGCATCCTGTCCATCAATTTGTTTTTTTGAATCACATATAAAATTTCTAATATCTTTTTCGGTACAACCGATATTTTCAATTCCTCCTGCTTGTACTGAAAGAAGACTAATTTGTTGATGTGTAGGTATGTTAACTGTGGGTACCCAAATTTTCCATCATGGGCCCGGACGAGTAGCCTAATAAAAATGGCCCAAAGTTCGGACCCCTCGCACCTTAACTAAATACCATTATGACTTAGTCTTCTCCTAGGATCTTGTATAGAGATATTCCAGGAATAGAAGATGGACGTGGGGGAGTCCAACACCCTCACTCCCCGAAAATAAACATGTATATAACAAACCCTAAGCCTGGGGCAAGAGGCACGCACGGTATTCTCTGTAAACACTCCCTGGAGTATATAGAAATAATACTGACTGCACCACCGTGGACGTAGGCATTCTTGCTGAACCACGTACATACTGTGTTGTGTGATTGGCATTTTATGTTCTTTATTTTCCTTGGTGATTGCGCTTTTCTAATTTATTTGTGTTGAATATAATTATCACCACAATTGGCGTCGTCTGTGGGAACGTTTGTCTTCCCTGAGAAAGACCACACCAACAAAGAGATTTGAAATGTCTGGTCACAGCAGTAATGCTCCTCAGGCAGGACATATCCAAGAACAACCTGCTCCTCACAGGATCAGATCTAAAGTTCGGCGTTCAGATCAGAGGGCTCGCCCAGAGCGGACAGCCTCAGAAGAAAGCCAAGGGCCAGAGAGGTCCACGCAAATCTCCAAACTGATTGATGCCTATGAGGCAAGGCTTCAAGAGCAAAGGGAGTCCGCTCGCAAGCAAGAGGCTGAGAATGCTCGCCTCAAAAGGAAATTAGAAAGGATGGAGAAAGAGCACCATCACAGCACTAGGCGACGTTCATACCGAACTCCTAGCCCTCAGGCGATCAAGTCTCGCATCCGAGGAAGGAGCCCAAGGCGTGGATCCCAAAAGAGTGAGAAACAGAGTCAAGCGACGACTCTCTCGAGCACCAGCGACTGACACGCCATTACAGAAGCCCAACTCACAGTAATGAGAACATATAAAATTTGGTCCGGAGGGAGATGGACCAACACCCGGCACACCGCGACGCAAGATCGACCAGGGAGCTTGCTAGACGAGCTCTCAAGACCCAGATGAAATCTTCTTTCTCAAGGGAGATAGAAGAAGAGGAAACCCCCAAGAAATTTGCTATTCCAAGATTCAAGATTTATGACGGAAAAACTGACCCTATCGATCACGTTAGGCAGTACAGGCATGCTATGACTCTCTGGAACCACCGGGATGCACTGATATGCAGGATTTTTCCCTCGAGCCCGTATAATGTGGCACAAATATGGTTCGAGAGGCTCCCTTACAGGTCTATCAGGAGCTTTGAGTCCCTGGCCGAGCTCTTTATGGCCCGCTTCATTATTAGTAGCTTCCATCCCAAAAGGATGGATGCTTTACTAACAATGAAAAAAACACCTCAAGAAAGACTTTGAGACTACGCGAAGAGGTACTGGGAGTTGTTCAATGAGGTTGAGGACATCTCGGAGCAGGTAGCAGTGGCCTCTTTCAAAATTGGGCTACCCAGCTCTTACCTTCTGCACCAATCCCTGAAGAAGAAAGAGGCCATGACCATCGACGACCTGATAGCTCGCATCGAGAAGTACGCCAAAGTGGAGGATGTTACCCGCCTCAACACAGGGGAAAATAGTCGAACTAAGCTCGCTGCCAAAGGCAACAATAAAGCTGAGAACCAGAAGAAAGGAGGCAAGAATGGGGGCAAGAATGGCTCCAAGAAAGGAGGCAGGAACAATGTTTCAAAATCTTTTCAGGCAGTCAACACTGTATTCAAAGAACCAATTTACAAGATTCTAGGAAAGATCAAAGACGAGCCATTTAATAAGTGGCCCAGAAAGATGGGAGGAGTGCCCTTAAAGAGAAACAACGCGTTGAGATGCACTTTTCATAAAGAGGGAGGACATAAGACTGAGCACTGCAAAGCTCTTAAGTTTCACCTCGAAGAACTGGCCTAGTCTGGGCACCTGAACGAGTTTGTGGAGAAGAAGGCAGAGAAAGTTACTGCAAATGGAGAAACAAGACCTAACAACATACTCGAAGACGATGCTGGCCATGAATACACAGTAATTCATGGAGAATCTGATATGAAGCAGATCCAGGGGAACTCAGCTCAGATGGAGGTAAAAAAGCTTACAGCAGTGATGCAAGCTTTTTAAATCAATCCAGCAAAGACACAATCAGGAAAGCATCGGCGAGCAGATGACATCGACTACAGCAAACATATCGTGTTCACAAATAAAGATCTGGTGAGAGTAAGAACCCCACACCATGATGCCTTAATCATTACGCTTAGGATTGCCAATTATGACATCGACAAGTTGCTCATCGACCAAGGAAGCTCATCCGAGGTAATGTATCTCGACTTGTTCAAAAAATTGAAGTTGAGCGTCGCCGACCTGAAGGAGGCCATTATCCCTCTAGTTGGCTTCGCTGGAAAAGTGACTATCCCACTAGGAAAGATTGTGCTACCGGTAAGGGCAGGAAGTATCTCCAAGATGATTAATTTTCTGGTAGTCGACATTGACTCGCCATACCAAGCTATCCTCAGCAGAGGATGGCTACATGCGATGAAGGCAGTCCCCTCGACCTACCATCAGAAACTCAAATATGTGACCGAGCGATGAGTAATGGAGATCCATGGTGATCAAGCGATGGAAAGAAGGTGCTTTGTAGTGGACATCCTCCCGAAACCAGAGAAGAAAGTCGAAAGTCCCAATGATAAGATCAAGGAACGAAAAGGTCTGATACCTTCAAAATAGCAGTTAAGGTATGGAAGACCCGGAGTGGAAGAGACCAGGCTCCGTCCCTCTGAGCGGGTCATCGAAAACCTGGAGGAAGTTACAGCTGGTGGTAGCGAAAAGGACAGGATATTCTTGATTGGAGCTTTCCGCATATATCAAGAAATGAAAGAGTTGACGATTCTACTGAGAAGCAACGTAGACGTTTTTGCATGGGAACCATACGAGCTGCCTGGAATTAATTCCAGTGTGGTTTGTTACCGGTAGTATGTTGACCCCACTTTCAAACCTATCACATAGAAGGCACAATGAACTGCGCCCGAGAAGGCAAAAGACATAGAAAAAGAAGTTGAGAAATTACTGGATGCAAGATCCAATCGAGAGGTTCAATTCCCTAAATAGTTATCCAACCCAGTAGTAGTTCCAAAGAATAATGGGAAATGGAGAGTCTGCATCGACTTCACTGACCTTAACAAAGCTTGCCATAAGGACAGTTTCCCTCTCCCAAAAATCGACCAATTGGTGGACGCCACAGAATCTCATGAAAGAATGAGTTTTCTGGATGCATATTTGGGGTATCATCAGATCCCTCTGTATGCACCAGACCAGTTCAATAAAGCATCCATCACCACCGTCGGATTATACTGTTACAAAGTCATGCCCTTCGGGCTCAAAAACACAGGGGCAACCTACCAGCCGCTGGTCACCAAAATGTTCAAAGACCAAATGGGAGACACCATGGAAGTCTACATCGATAATATGCTCGTCAAGTGTAGGAACAAAGAAGACCACCTCTCAGACCTATCAAGAACCTTCGAAATCCTCAGGAAATACTAAATGAAGCTCAACGCAAGCAAGTGTTCTTTCAGTGTCCAGTCAGGGAAATTTCTTGGGTACTTGGCCAGTAACAGAGGCATCGAGGCTAACTCGGACCAGATCAACACAATCAACAAGGTACAACCCCCTCGCACAATATGAGATGTACGGAAGCTTACCGGCCTGCTCGCTGCCTTGAACCATTTCATCTCAAAGTCCTCCGAGAAATGCAAACCATTCTTCCAGCTCTTTAAGGGAAACAAGATAGTAGAATGGAATCAAGATTGATCGCAAGCATTGAACGAGTTTAAGGATTGCCTTAGCTCACCACCCCTACTCGTCATGCCTCAAGAAAGAGATTCCTTGTACTTATACCTCGCTGTTTCCAACCACGCCGTGAGTTCTGCGCTGGTGTGGGAGAAAGCAGGAATCCGCACCCAGTTTATTACGCTAGCAAGACCTTATTAGAGGCTGAGCAGAGGTGCCTACCACTAGAGAAGCTCGCCTTTTCTCTTGTAGTAGCTTCAAGGAAGTTGAAGCACTACTTTAAAGCGTACACCATCATTTTCCTTACATCGCACCCCCTTAAAGAAATCATGTGGAAAGCAGATTTGTCGGGCAGACTGACTAAATGGTCAGTCGAGCTCGGACGATTTGACATCCAATTTCAACTAAGGAATGCAATCAAGGGATAAGTCCTTGCTAATTTCATAGCTGAATTCACAAGCGAGCATCCTCTAGACAAACTTCAACCCATGAAGCAAGGACAGAACCACGCAACAGAGGGAGTTCTGCAATTATTTATTGATGGAGCCTCCGACTCAAAGGGGGCAAGAGTGGGCATTGTGCTTGTTACTCCAGAAGATACAATCCTAGAATAGGGAATCAGTCTTGAATTTGAAGCCTCCAACAATGAGGCAGAATATGAATCTTTGATAGCCGATCTCCAGAAGGCACAAACTTTAGGGGCGAAGCAGTTACAGGTGTTCGATGAACCATAATTAGTCTCCAATCGGATAAGTGGGGACTACAATGCAAAAGATGAAAGAATGATAGCCTATCTCGCTATGGCGAAGACGCTAATGGCCAGCTTCGAGGAAGTCAGTGTCCATCAATTTCCCAGAGGACAGAATAGCCATGTTGATGCCCTGGAAGCCCTGAGTTCAGCAATCAATTTCGATTTGAAAAGAACATTCCCCATCGACTTCCTTGCTCACCCGAGCATCAACCAGAGCGATGAGCTGCCAGGCATGGAACGTGTGCTCCATATTGAGTCAGCACCCAGTTGGATGGACCCTTTAAGGGAATATTTGAAGGATGGCACACTTCCAAGAGATAGGAAGACCGATCATCAAATAAGAGTCAAAGCTGCTCTCTTTCACTTATCTCCTAAGGGAAAGTTGTATAAGAGATTGCTCTCCGGCCCTTACCTATAATGTGTTCACCCGAGGGATATCGAGAAAATTCTACACGAGCTCCACGAAGGACTCTATGGAAGCCATACTAGAGGAAGATCACTAGCTTTTCAAGATATGATGGAAGGTTACTAGTGGCTATACATGCAAAAAGATTCGACAGTGTACCCTCGAAAGTGCAAGAAATGCCAACTACACGCCCCTATGGTTCACCAACCTTCCAACGATCTAAGATCACTCACCAGCCCTTGTCCTTTCGCCTGATGGAGAATGGACATCGTAGGACCACTTTCTATCACCGCCGGCAACCGCAAGTATCTATTGGTCCCAATGGATTACTTCACTAAATAGATCGTGGCAGAGCCATTGGCAAACATCCGAGATGCAGATATGATGAGATTCATATGGAAAAACATAATTACCCATTTTGGAATCTCCAGAACCATCATCACTGACAACGGAACACAGTTCGAGAGTGGCCCTTTCCAAAACTTCTATAATAAACACGGGATCAGGAACTATTTCAGCTCGGTGGCGTATCCTCAGAGCAACGGTCAAGCCGAGGCTTCTAACAAAACAGTGATCGATGGGTTAAAGAAATGATTAGAGCGAGCCAAAGGCACGTGGGTGAAGGAACTGCTGCATATTCTGTGGGCTTACCGCACTACCCCACATCGGGCAACGGGGGAAACCCCATTTTCACTAACATATGGAATGGAAGCAGTCATATCATTAGAAGCAAGCCTACCAACTATGAGGTCCACCCTTGTCGACCAGGGCCAGAATGATGCAGCGTTGATCGCTGAACTCGACCTAGCCAACAAACGTAGAGAACTTGCCTTAGTGAAATTAGCGAGCTATCAGTAACAGCTCGCAAAATACTATAACAAGAAGGTCAATCCAAGGGCATTCCAAGTTGGTGACTATGTCCTAAGGAACGTCCTTGGTAGCGCAGTAAAACCATCACATGGCAAGTTGAGGCCAAACTGTAAAAGACCATTCAAGATAACAAGAGATGATCTGCAAGGAGCCTATCACTTAGAAACGCTGAAGGGCGGAGAGATACCCCGAGCATGGAATGCGGTAAATCTCAAGAAATTCTATTTCTAGTTTTTTCTATTTCTAGTTTTTTCTTTCTCTTTTTATCAGATTTATGAAAATGAAAGCTCATTTACTTGTGATTAATAAAATTTGTTTGGCAGTTGCATTCTATGAGGTGACAGTTAACTAATAAATGAACTTTATAATTTGCACACCCTTTCTAAGTGACAGGCACACTACTCAGTACGCGATAGCAGGCAAAACACCCTCCTCGAGTTTTCATTATAAAGCACGAATAACCTCTTAGCATTGCCCCTGGCAATATATGAAGCCCTACAGGAGATCCTTAGGCAATCCGGCCAAGTCAAATTGGTCGCCAAACAATGTTTGGTTAAAAAAACCCTGATCGGATAGAGCATCCAACACCAGGTGTGTCCTCGCCAATTGCCACACTTAGGCCTAAGGAAGTGTGACGAGACGACCTAAAAGGTAAAGTAAGGCAGAATGGTATCTCATAAGCATACTGGAAGGGAGGGAGACTTACTCGACAATGCAAACTTACCAATCTAGTCGGCTAAGAGAGGCCCAAGATTATTAAGCAAAGAATGAATTATGTAAAAAATATAGAACACGTGTTAGTCGGCGAGTTCGCCCAAAATATAAATTTTATATTACTTCATCACATTTACAACAAAAATGTACAATCCATGTGTAATCGGTGAGATCACCCAAAACATTAATATTATATCGCTTTATTACATATGTATCCAGAGTTACAACTGGTAAAATCTTAATGAGGTTGAGGCCTCTGAACAAGATAATCAGCCACTTGTGCTCTTCGATCGTCATTCGGATGAGGAGCTAATTCCTCCTCGGCCTCATTCGCATCTGACTCTAATAGCTGCCGAGGGATGGCATCAATAGGGATCCACTGATCATCCCTCCTGAAGGGGTTAGGCCTTAAAGTGGAAGGAGAGATCTCGTGACGATACCAGAGTATTGAGTTCCTTGGAACTTGCATCTCCCTTAGGGCACTCAACCATCCCCTGATAAAGTCGAGCTCTTCAAACTCTGTCAGCCTTGTCAGAGCATCTACCCAACCTTGGTCATAACCATCAGTCCATACTCGTCGAGGTCCTCTCTTAAACAGATGCCTCAGTCGTGTGACATCCCTTTGAAGCCCAGCAGCAATCACATATGATCGAGGGACATCTTCGCAGAGCTCATCCATTTCCCTAGCTGGGCTTCTTATATTTGTACCAGATCGTGAAACAGTCGATAGGGTAGAACCTCACAGCATCAGAGGAACAGCGCTTGGTCTTGTGCCAGCTCGTGATGAGGAGGAGCCCCTTAAAATGCGAGGCGCAGTGCTCGGCGCATGCTTCCTGAGGCGCAACACTTCCTTCCTCAAGGACTCATTTTCCTGTTGTAGAACCTCTCTGACTTAGTTAATCTCAGTAGCATCGAGGAGTCTTGCTCTCAGAGTATTCACTTTCTCTTGAGCAGAAGCTCCAACTTCTTCCATCTCCTGAAGCCTGTATTTCAGCTTAACAACGAGCTCCGTCTGCTCTATAAAACCTTATTCCCCAATCACAGCGATTTGCAAATTATTACGAAGGTATGATGAACTTGAGGACTCACATCAGGACCAAGCATTCTTTCTAATTGAGAAGTGGCTGGTATATAGTCATCTACATCAATCGATTACAGGCCATAAAAGAGCAGTAAAGGATAAAATGAATCAGTACACTGAAGGAAAAAGTCTTTTCATTTCATTAATACATAAAGGATGAAAGTAAATTGAGAAGAAAAAAGGAACATTACAAACAAAAATATAAAAGCAATCCTAAGAATAGATTAGCTGGCGACCTCGGGTTGTTCAGAAGAAGCTGGCTGCCGCAGTGGGAGCATCTCCCTCAATAAGGACAGCTTCTATTGCCCGAGTAGGAAGGGCATGAATAGGAACTGACTGGAAAGGAGGGTCAACACCTTCGATGGCTGGGGTAGGACCAAATCATAGGCCTGCTGCAGCTCGCTCAGTTATTTGACTATTGCCTCCCTCTCTTGATTGGATTTAACAAGGGCCAAATCAAAAGACATTCGAGCAGCAGCATCGGCCTTCAAACTAGCCTCAAGCTCAGTACTCTTCACTTTCATAGCAACGTTCTGCTTCTCTAACTCACTATTCTTATTAACCAGCTCATCGCGATAGCGATAGAGTACGGCAAAGTCAGTCACGAACTGCAAGTAAAGGAAGGCATTAGAAGTGGAAAACAAACAGGATTTTACAAGTATCAGAAAGGAGAAATAGACTTACCAAGGCTAGCCTCTGACTCGCTTGCAAGGCTAACTGGTCAGTTCCCATTGCCCTTTGGCGATCAGCAGGAATGACTGCTCTCTCGAGTAGCGCATGGGCCAGTTGATGAGAAATGGCAATCGAGGCCCCCTCTAGCAACGCAGACACAGGCACTAAGGCCTGCCCAGCCTTCTTCCTCCCTTCCATTATCCTCCTCCCTCTCATTCTCTTTCTCTACCCTCTTTCTCTCCTCAACCTTATTTCTCTCTTTAGTCTTCTTCTTCTCCTTTTCCCTCTTCCTCTCTCTCTCTCTCTCTCTCACTCAACTGCTCTTCTTCTTTTCTCTTCTTCTCCTGCTCCTGAGCAGTAGACTGAGAACTAGTGGCAACAGCCCCACTGCTGGATTTCTGCTTTTTCGACCTTTAAGTGAGAAGCACATCATCCTCATCATCATCATGACGGATTAAGTTTCTCCTAGGGGGACCATTTTCTCATTAGAACTGCTGGATGTACTTGAAGACTCTTGGGCCTCAAAAACCTCTTTTGAGCTGGAAGAACTATCACTAATGGAGCTCTCCTCACCAGAACCACCTTCAGCACCTCTTCTGATATCACTCTCGGAACTTCTCTCTTTCTCGTCCAACTAAATGGGATCGGCAGTAGCTTCTTCAGAAGTATCTAAGTCGGGAATGATATCAACAGGCCTCGCAATGAAACTGTACCCAACGTTCTTATACTCGAGCAGGAAAGCAGCAGACCGTGGATGTTCACCGTTGCCCAAAGATTCCCTGATATTCCAAGCTTTAATCATCTCGGAAGCTCGAACTCGCTAAGGGCAGGTTCCAAGTTCTTTTTCCTCGCTGAAAAGAAAATAGGAAAGTGTCAGAAGAATCACACATTAATAAGGAGATCGAAAGGGCAAAGCAAAGAATACCTATGTACCTTCCCCATAAAAGGGAACAGTGAATCTATCAGACCTCGCCCCCTCCGTCTGGGGGGAGAACTGCCAATTTCTAGCAAGAAAGCCATCTTGCCAGTAGTCCTTGTGGGACTCAGGTAAATTTACTAACAATACCCTATCAGGACTCCTGGCCTTGAGGTAAAGAAGACCATAGCTAGTTCGAGAGAAGGAATAACAAAAACAAACTTCAGCGAGTCCTAATTTAGTGCCATAAAGTTGATTTATTCTATGGACACCATTGATTATCTTCTATACATTGGGCGAACACTGTGCAGGGACAATGTTGAAATAACCAAAGAAATGCAGGAACAAATTATTTGGAGGAAAAGTAAGCCCCCCTTGAGAAAGTAACAGGACATGAATCCAATGAGCGACCTCTATCTCTCTAACATTCTTACGGAGAGAGGCGCACTCAATCTCTACCCATTCGAGGATATTATAAAACTTCCTGAACTCAGACAATGATCTATTACCTATATTTGACATTTGAAAACTCTAAATCGCAAATTCAGAGAAAACTCAACAGAGGAAGCACAAAGAGAGAGCAAAAAGGACTTACAAGATGAAAGTTTGACTTGGACAATCCAAGATCACAAGCCCAAATGACGAGGGAGACTGAAAGAGAAGAAAATGAAGACTTGGAGAAGAGGACACAATATCTAAAACTCGCAGAAGATGAGGGAACACTAAGAAGTTTGAAACGACAACTATGGAACGCTGCTCCAAATAACTTTTAAATGCTCCCAATCATCGCGCATAGGACACGAAGCAACTGCCGCCTAAATTAGTTCTAGACTTTTGGAAGAGTTACATGACTTACAAAAGATCCATTATGACAAATCATTTAAATTTATTGAGGACAAATGGTGGCCCAACAACTTTAGGGGCAATTGTGGGTACCCGAATTTGCCATCATGGTCCTGGACGAGTAGCCTAATAAAAATGGCCCAAAGTCCGGACTCCTCGCACCTTAAATAAATACCATTATGACTTAGTCTTCTCCTAGGATCTCGTCTAGAGATATTCCAGGAAAAGAAGATGGACGTGGGGGATTCTAACACCCCCACTCCCCGAAATAAACATGTATATAACAAACCCTAAGCCTGGGGCAAGAGGCACGTGCAGTATTCTCTGTAAACGCTCCCTGGAGTATATCGAAATAATACTGACTACACCACTGTGGATGTAGGCATTCTTGCTGAACCACCTACATACTGTGTTGTGTGATTGTCATTTTATGTTCTTTATTTTCCTTGGTGATTGCGCTTTTCTCATTTATTTGTGTTGAATATAATTATCACCATATTAACAATGAAATTTGTTGGGTTAAGGCATTTTTTATTTCCTATACGGAGCGGTGAGATCTCAAAAGATGTACTTTACGTGGGGTCGAAAGAGTGTGATTGTGACCTTCAATAAATTGACAAACTATGTAATTTGACCCCGACTTACTTTTCACAACGGATAACTTTGCCTTGCAACCCTCTCTTACAATTCCACGATGCCTTTTTTTTCTTCCTCACTTTTTTGGTTAGACTTTCCATATTTAAAAGAACAATATTCCTTCCTTATAATTCAATCTTTATATTTTTTCTTTTTCTTTTTTGTCATATATATATATATATATATATATATATATATATATAATGCATTTTAAGAATGCGGACCGGACATGTGTCACCTAACGGTGCGCTTAGAAATTATCCCCTAAATTATAGGCACACACTCTCTCTTTTATGGGCTCACCGTCATGTGACACATGTCCGGTTTGCACTCTTAAAATGCAGACTAGTATATACACAATAGTGTTCCCATACGGTAGTACCGTATGGGAATAATTTGGATTGCATTGTGTGTCAACATAAAAGTACATTGTTTCTCCTCCCTCCTCTCTCCTTTCACTCTTCTTTCTTTTCTCTCTCTTGTCTCCTCTATCCTCTCTCCTATCCTCTCTTTTCTTTTTTCTCTCTCATATATATATATATATATATATATATA
The DNA here is from genome assembly GCA_949130495.1 of Sambucus nigra. Taxonomy (NCBI): domain Eukaryota; kingdom Viridiplantae; phylum Streptophyta; class Magnoliopsida; order Dipsacales; family Adoxaceae; genus Sambucus; species Sambucus nigra. Next base: position 537,342,480 of record OX422215.1, on the reverse strand, counting down.
TATATATATATATATATATATATATATATATATATATAAAGAGAGAGAGAGAGAGAGATGGATCTTTTTTGGATAAGGGAATTTGATTTTTGTTTTTTTTTTTAAATTTGATAATATAATGTTTTATCTAATCCGAATTTTTTAAATAACTAGATAGAATACCAAAAATGGGGACATCGTTAGAGTATTATTATTTTTTTTAAATTCCCAAACTACCCTCATCTTGTTTATCTTCTCATCTCAAATGAACCCTAAATGTTTTTTACTCATCTTCTCATAGCCTCATCATCCACCTGGAATATCAGCTCTTTCTAAATCCTTAAATGCAGTTAGAACCCCTCTTTACCCCTAATATTAATTTATTTATCCTTGCTTTGTGGTTTTAGATGGAATTTAGTTTCTAATGTAGATTTTTAGTTGAGCAAAGAAATCCATTTTAAAAAAAAATGAAGAGCATTCTCTCTCTTTCCCTCTTTCCTATTAGTTTTCTCTCCATTTCCATATAATTTGAGATTTTGAGGGTTTTATTTTTCAACCTTCATATCAACACTTTTTCTGTAATTTTTCACTTTTAAAATTGAGTTTTGGGTTAGTTTAAAGTGGATGGTTATTTGTGATTCGAGGCTTAAAGTCTATAGACCTAATATCAAGAAAGTGAATTTATTTATGGTTTAAAAGCATTTATACATCTTCCATTGGTGACGCATCGGTGACCAGATCCATTATACATGTATTATGTGGGTTTCCCATCTATATAAAAATTGATTTTGAGATACATTTCTACTCTCTTGAATTTAATTTGGTGTTTTGTTGTTGGGTATTGCGATTTCAAGGGTTTGAAATGATGTTGGTGGATCGACAACGATGTGATGGTTCGATGGTGTTGGTGATGTTTGGCGGTTATTCAAATGGCTAGTGACCATGCTTTGGTTTAATGGTTATTAATCGGTGCGACAATGAGGAGAAAATTGGAGGCCCATGTAGTGATTTCGTGGCCCACATAGTGGTCCGATGATCAAGAAATGGTCTATAATTTTTGGACGCGGAACAAAAACAACAACGAAAAAATAACCAAACCTAACCCGCTGGGTAGGATTTTTTCTATTTATCGATTTTTTGGGTTCGAGTCAACATCTCTATTGTTAATTCAATAGATTATCGATAACAAATCTAATATTTTAATACTTAGGTTGATCACGTCCTAATATTAAAATACAAAATTTATTAAATTAATTAAAGTATCATACTTAACATGTACAAAAACAAATGAAATACTATAACAATATATAGATACGATTTGATAAACCTAAACTCTTAAATCATAATGTCACCATCAAAACTAATAAGACATTATCTCAAAAACTACAATAACTAGTGTCAAACTAAAAATATCAACAACAAGGTCTCAACTCAAAACAACAACACTAAATAAATGTTAACAATTGTCCAGCCCTAGCACCTGAAATGTTTTAATGATAATAAATAAGTCAGAACCTAGTAAATTACCGAATCTATCCAACTTTAAAGAAGTTAAATATATAAATGATAAGTCCACGAGCTTTCTAGCCTAATATGATAACCACATGTGTAAAACGGAATTTCATTATCCATTTTAATTAAATTTTACAGTTTCAATAATTAATTAACCTCAAAATGTCTCAGTCATCTTAAGAGCAAGCACTACACAAAAATAAATCTCGTTCCATGAAACGGACACCACCATTCGCTAGGTTAGTTGGAACAAAACAAACACGTGTGACACACAAAAAAATTGCACAGAATCCAAATCCACCATTCTTTAGCATGGGCCCACTACTCACTCAGGGTGCACACATAAGAATGTGCTCCAACTTGCCAAAACTAACTACTATCATGGGCTTACAATAAATAAGGATGTCCTCTCTCAGCACACACCTATATAATTATCTCGATTAATTAATTTTAATTAACCACTGTCATCATTATCAAAGTACTGTTACAAGTTCCTCATTTAATTTATTACACAAGTTATAATGTCACCGTATTCATTTATTTCACTTATTGTACCATATCAAACTAGCCTTTAATTTACGATTTACATTATCTCATTATCTTATCAGGGATTTATCAATCTAAATGTTCGAATATAACTAACATGGGGTTTCTTAATGAATAGGATTTCTAATTAAAATAGCTAAGTTATTTAAGATAAACCTAAATCCCCCACTTTCATCCTTCTATAGACTCCATGCGAGTGAGGTCTCATGAATAAAATCCAAACAAGGAATCCCTTGATACACTTCTGTCTAGATAGGATATTCATTGAAACACTATCGTTAGTTATGAAAATGTTAAGGTGATTTCATTAAAGTTTACGAAATTAAATATAAACTTCCAATCCAATAACAACAACCCGCTATAAGCCAACAATGTTTCTCCTATAATACAACTACTTACTACAACAACCCCAATAATTTAAGAGAAAAACTAAGGAGTTAATTCTAATTCTAAGACATTAGGGTTCAAATTCTAATTTTCGATCAATTAGTTATATAAAAAGGTTCTAAGTGGAATAAAAATCTAAAATCATGGAGTATTCTACAATTATAAGTCAACATAAAAAAAAAATAAGCGTTAATTATTAGGCATTATCCAGAACTATGTTAGTTAGGTGTTTCCACATAAAAGTATAACCAATCAAGATAAAGGTAAAACATTATATAAAATCTCTATTTTTCAGTAATAATGTGATTCTAGTTAGGATAAATTATTAATTATCAAGTCTAAATTATCATAAGGTCACTAATCCATATTCCAAAACCCTAATATGCAAGTCTAATTATAATTAATCAAATTTCACTAATTCGTAATTCAATTAAATCTAAATCATGTGAATCCGTTCAATTTCTATAATAAAAAGGAATTCGAACGAGGGATTAGAACCCTAAGGATTTCTAGTCAATTTAGATCTAAAAATTAGATTTAGGTTAACACACATACATATATATATATATATACAGAGAGAGAGAGAGAGAGAGAGAGAGAGAGAGAGTCAGGCTCTCCAACATACCCAACTTAACATAACTAATAACATACCTCATTAAGCCAGCTGGATTACAAGATAAGTGGGTCGATTTTCTTCTAAAAAATGGGTAACTATTTAAGCACTTAAAAACCCGCATACCCAACATAACTCCCACGACCTAGGGTTTCTCTCACCTCCCTCCTCCAATTAACCCACACTTGTTGTCTTATCCCCAACTGCTTGTGATTGCAAGCCCCAATTGCAATTTGCAACTTCCCCTCACGAAATTAGTATCTTGTCGATATCACTTTAATAACGTAGTCTCATTTATCGCTCATTTATCTCGATTACAAGTGAAATCTTACACATATTAACATTTTAAAACCCTCTGTTCTTTCTCTCGCTGGGGTTTATTGACAAAAGCGGGGGTAGGAGTCCATCAGCTGAAGGAAAGTGAACATGATCTATTTAGAAAGTAAATTTGCTCCAAATTATGACCCGTCACTTATGTTGAATCAATAGCTGGAATTGAATTATTTGACAATGTACGTAATATCATATTCATATCTCACAACCAACAGTAGCTTAAAATAGCACAAGAAAATGATATTAGTGTTGATTTACAGTAGGCAAAGAAAATTACAATAGTGCCACTGGCACGGACCCAATTCCTTAACACATCCATGAGAGAGCAGGAGTTTTGTGTAGACAAGTTTTATTTTTGGTCTATACAGGGACCCATTTTGACACTCTTACCCGACCCACTAAGCTTATAACCCAGAGAGGTTTGTTGCTAGTTAGGTTCTATTGGGTATGTTAGAGAGCCTAATTGTGTGTGTGTGTGTGGGTGTGGGTAGGTGGGTATAATGAGGGGGATTAGATTAATAATTTGCCTCACAAATGCTCAAAAGATGAGTTTAAAGTTAAGTGGTTAAATCCCTTTGAAAATAACATTGAACTCCCTTTGGAAACTTTCTTGAAACCTTATTTGAAATTGTATTGAGATTAATTTTGTTTTGATTATATAATTGGGTAGCTTGAGGAAGGGTTTATGGAGAGAAATAGGGTTTCTTAAATGTGTATAATAGGGGAGACAAAGTAATTAAATTATATTTTTGTTTAGCACTACTTATAAAATAAAAACCCATCCAGTAGACCCCTTGACCTGGTTGTTAGCGAGCCGTAAATGAAAACATTTTTGGGCAGAATCGCAGTCACGGTAGACGATAAATGGTCGCAGATTAAGGTTTTAAAAAGGCCACCTAGTTTGAATTAATATTTCCCGCCTTTTTAATTTTTCTTAAATGCCAGGTTTTACGCAAATACCACCCCTATCCTTTCTAGATTGTTCTAATACACCAATGCAAAGCCCAAGCCTAATTATTACCAAACTAATGCCCAATATAATTAACAAATATACCACTGAGTTTCATAGTTTCTAATTAACAAGTTTTATATCCAAATTTATATAATATCATCGAATTAACAACTATAAAATTACTTATTATTTAAAAGTCAAATTATATTATTATTTCTATTTTATTTATTTAAGTTATTTGTTAAGTCCTTTATAAATATGGGGTACTGCACTATCTCCATGAAAAATAGCATAATTTATGTTTTCTCCCCCATTTTAAGATTTTGGCTATCGAGAGCGTGGAGAAAACTAATAAAGTTAATCGAGGAGAAACATTGGGGGGAAAATGCTCCTGATTTTGTTCCCCCGGAAAATTATACATATGGCTGTAACAACAAATCATTCATCATAGTAAGGACACATATGATAATTGGAATGGAGTGGGAGGCCATCCTATTTTTAAAAAATTCTATTTTGTGGTTGGTTTAAGTTCAATTTGATAATCTTGTTAAGTGGTAAATGTAAAAAAATGAAACAAATAGATAATATCAAATGAAAACATATAATATCAAAATTCAAGCATATAAAATGACTGGTTATCTCACAACGTTCAATGGAATAATAGGAAAAATACACTAGGATGAACTACCTTGGCTATTCTGGGAAGCTCTATGCCATCTCAAATGAGATAAATACTTCGACACATCTTAGGTGTCTTCTTCCCCATTCTACATTTTACAAACGACGTCAATCTCCATTCATATTGCATCACGGTCAGTATGCATTCTAAAAAGATCATGAATAGTCTTCCTCTGTGATCCTTGTGTATTCCCTAGATGGTGGTGTCGATCTTGCGTTTGGAGGTACATCCACTATCTTAGATTATGATTTAACAGGACCTCTTAACATAAATGCCATTGGTTTCGTCCTACACTAATGAAATACTTTAATAAATATTTATATAGTAATAAAGTATAAATAAAACGTGATCATACAAACATATAAAATTTTACCAATGACACTTGGTACAAATCTGACATAAAACCCTAGCAACCTTAGAGGAATATTGGTCCAATGAGATGTGTTTATCAGTTGATGCACGCTCACTGATCAAGGGTGTAAATGGGCGCGTGACAAATGTCGATCGTTGTTTTCTGTTCACCGCATCAATACAAAAAAAAACTAAACTATGACTACACTCTTTTAATGGAGTATAGCGGTCAATCCGAATATCGAATCCACAAAGACGAGTTGCTAGAATTTATTTGGTTTAATACTTCTAAAATAAAAGTGTAAAAGATAATTATAAACAAAAAGTAAACGATGCAAAAAGGAAAAGATTAAACTAGACGAGTGTATTTAAACTAAGTTAACAAAGCAAATAAAAACTATAGGTTGCGTCGAATATCCCTCACCCGAGTTAATTAGTATAAAATGGTTACATAGGTCGACGAGTTATTAAGATTGCATCTCGTTTTGACAGTTAATTAAATCAAGAGTTTTCACACCCCTAAATTCGCATAAAAGTCTAATAAGATTTTGGCGTCAACAAATACCCCGAAAATTACACACGCGAGGTCGTAAGCACGGAGCATACAAGATATACCCTGTCAAATCTCCTAAACAAAATAACTAGGACAACGCACTCGAAATAAACCCGTAAAACGTCATCACCAACTCAAAGCAACATGTCAACCCTAGGTGAGTTCAATCCAACACAACCTCGACTAATTTAGCTAGAAATCATGGTAAATAACATGTATTGAAAGAAAGAAAGTAAACCTAATTATGAAAGCAATAAATATATGAAATACAAGTTAATCTAGGCAAGGGAAATTAATGGCAATAATGGAAACAAAGCTAGAACAAGTAAACTACAACAAAGAAGATGAATGAATAGTATATTAACTTACAAACAACGGGCAAAACACCCAAAATGGAAAGTAGGGCAAAGCTCTCTCTACAAACCCTAAAATCTAAGACAAAAATGTAGATAATGAAAATAGAAACCAAAATTGGTTTATATAGTAAGTTACAAAAGAAATAAAGGAAAAAGAAAAGAAAAGGAGAAAGTGGCAAAATATCTGGTATACGCGGTCTACCGGTACCAGAAGCGCAGTCGACCGTGCCTTTGGGTTAAGCCACATTGTCTCTAACCCAAAGCAAAAATGGAAACTGCGGTCGACTGGTACTCTGTTTTCTGGCCTTGTTCGATCCAACATGAGGGGAAAAAGTCCATTACGGAAATGGCCCTAACTTCTTTGTCCGAACTCCAAATGACGCGCCATTTGTGGACACGTGATGATAACTCAGTGAACTAAGCATCCGTGGAATTCCCATGAGCCGGAGATGAAATGTCAATTGGTTAAAATGCCCTTGAAGTAGCGTCCGATGACTAAACTTCTCTGAAATGCAACAGATCCTCACTTTTAGCGTTCCAATACCTACAAAAGCATAATTAACCCCTGCAAAGCATGTATATATCCAAATATGAGGTTGTCTGGTTAATGAGCATACATATAGGCATTAAGGACCGTAAAAGTTCTAGAATGCATAAAGATATAGGGGCGAAAATATGCAATATTTGTATCGTATCGCACGCCCTAACTTAGATATTGCTAGTCCCTAGTGATGAAACAAACAAAACTAGTCCACAAAAGGCGGTATTTAGTAGGGAACACGATTGCATTTAGCGTATACAATAAGCAGTTAAACCCCTAGGTTACCCTAGCGGACGAGTGTCGTCTCGTGAGGGTTTTCAGGGATGAAACCCACAAACATCATACAGTTTCCTCAAAATATGCCCAAACCAACATGCGACAAGCCAAACAGTAGCGAAAAAAATTTCATACACATTATTAGAACAATAAACGAAATCAAATGAAAGTCCATATTATTAACATTATAGAATGCACCTCATAGAATTAAAACCTTAAAATGTGGGAGGGGAGAGAGAGCATGCAAAGTATGATTTAGCAAAAATTTAAATAAATCAGATACTAAATAAAGCAAGAAAATATTCAATCCTTACAGGCATTACACTCATCAAGTGAATTCACTCGAAACAGGGAGTTAACACACGGGACATGCAGGCATAAAGAGTAAATGGAAATGGAAACTAGACCGCACACATGTCACAAATGAAGAACGCTATATAGGAAATGAAAAATTATAATCTCAATGAAAGATACCGCACATTAAAAGAGGCGAAATGCATTTTCACAGATTATCAAAACTATTTCAACCTCTAAATTGGATTCACCTTAAGATCACATAGGACATGTATATGGTTGTAATGTAGGTTTGGCTAGGGTACAAAACGAGAGTACTGTATGTAAGGATTCAAAGTATTCGGAAATAAAAACTCGGGATAATGGGAAAAATGCGGGCAATATAAAAAATTGGAAAATACAATCCATAAAAGGCATTGAATATAACAATGAGGAGAGTAATCAAAGCTTATTGAGCTATAACAGCATATACATATTTCTCTTTATTTTCTTTTCTTTTCTTCTTTTTCACACTTTTTCTTTTGTTTTCTACTTTCTCTTTTTCATCACTTTTTCACTTCTTTCTTTTCTTTACTTTTCACACTCCCACATGCCTAAATTGTAACCGCAACACAACAAAATCATTCAATTCCAAGTAACATTCCAAACAAAGGTATGGAATGTGTATGTAGGGTTTTAAAACTCCAATTTATAGTTGGTTATGGGATTGGGGTTATGAAACGAAAGGCTGATATTTAGGCTCAAAGGGGTTAACGAGGGTAAACATATAAGATGAGGTCAAGGCTAATATGGGTGATATAACAAAGATTGTCTATGATCATTTCATAAAGTTTACACAATTCTCGAGTCAAAACAATATATGAAAATCATGCTCAAGTAACACATTTCAAGATATAAACTCAATTAATGAATGATCAATGAAAGAATAAAGAGATTGCCGACGAATTCAACGTTTTCAAAGAGGAAAGAATAGTGTATACATTCACAAACGAAGAAAGATACAAAGCTTACTCGGTGTAAGTATATACAATGCAACAAAAGATTACCGAGTTATAAAAATCTTAAACGAAATTAATAGAACAAGAAAAGGGCATGTGCTTATAGGATTAAAGTTTAATTTATGAAGTTATTCATAATATCAATGATATGGACTAAAGTCTAATAACTTCTAAAATTGAGAACATGCATCGTTGAATTGTCTATTGGATCGGGCATTTATTAAAATTTATCATCAGAAACAAAGGCCAAACACCCAGCAAAGGAGAGAAAAAAGAAAGAAAATCTTTTTGAAATTTTTAATTTTTACAAGAAAAGCATATTAAGTAACTGACATGTGAGCAAAAACATGGACTAAATAAAGAAATGGATAGAATATCCAAAACACCCTAACATAAAACCCGACATTGTCCTCAATGTGAATTAAGAACCATGTTAAAGAGAGGAAAATAGCGATATTACCCAAAATTGGAGCGATCCCCATAAGAACAAGTCCAAAGAATCTACAACACAAGTTAGTACCGAGCATAGCAAAAATAAATATTTAGTCTTCACACTAACTATACAGGGGACTAATTTAAATGAAAGAAAAACTAAAGAAAGAAATGATAAAAAGCTAACTATATACAACCTACTATTTAGGCTTCACACTAACTATACACTAGAAGTCTAAATAGTTGAGGGTCCACCATGAAAATGATTTGAGTTTGGGTGATAACCAGTGTACCCTCACTCTCAAGCATGCCTTCCAAAAAATATGAATTCCGTTTGAACAACGAAAGGCATGTGTAAGGCAAAAGAAATGAACTAACCCCAATTAAATTTTTTGGAGGGAGGATGGGGGATTTGAATAAAACGGGTGACAAATACACATGGGGGCCAAGAAAAAATGAATCATCTACCAAATATTTTGAAATTGGAATGGTAGGGGGTGCACATGAGGGAAAAGATGCCTTCATGGAAGGCGACTCGAGCAAGTACTCCTCATCGGCAAAAAAGCTTAACACATTGAAGTTTGAAACTGATTCATCAAGTACTTGTATCGGCGTGATAACAAAGAATGAAAATGGGGAGGAAAGAAATTCAAACTCAAGAGATGAGTCATCATTGCTTGAAGATTGAGTTTCAAAGGAAATAAGATCATTTTCAATGAAATGTTCTTCTTTGGGGGCCAAAGAAGAAATTATTTCATTGCAAATGGATATTACGTCCATTTCATACTCACTTTCATGCTCTATTATGCAATGGGCAAAGTCAGCAATGGTTTGTTCCAAAGTAGGCACAAAAACCTCATTTGGTTCAAAACATTCCTCGACTTCAAAAGTCTCGGAAGAAATAACGTCGTCAGATTCAAATAATAAATCCAATTCATTCTCCCATAAATAATTTTCTTTCCAATAATGATTTTCAAGTTTCTCATTTTCAAGCATGCGCAAGTCCTCACCGAATGTCATAGGTCGAGGTGCGGATACTTGCAAATGAGAAGTTTGAAAATTATTACCGGAACTATACTCGAACTCATTATTATAAGAATTTTGAAAACTAATGCAACTCGTTTCAAAATTCCTATTATAAGGAATTTGAGGCCCAAAATTGTTATCATCATCCTCAAAATTCCAATAACCCAAGTTTTGACTCACATTAGACTCGCCCAAAGTCATTTTTGAATTTGTAATTTTTTGGGACTCTAAATATTGACCGAAAGTCATAGGATTACGGGCATTTTGAGAATTGTAATAATGATTACCGAAAGAATTGGAATAAGACATGCTTACCCCAAAAAATGGCTCGAAGTGGCGAATTCCAAAAAGTAGATTCGCGGGCGAAAAATTCAAGCGTTTCTTGGCGCTCAAATGTGGAAGTCCTGCAAAAAGGTTAGCAAAAAATACAAATAGAAAGAAAATACTACGAAATACTATATCAAATAAATTCTAAAACAAACTCAACCCCAGCAACGGCGCTTTTTTGATCAAGGGTTAAAAGTGGCGTGTGTCAAACGTCGGTCGTTATTTTCTGTTCACCGCCTCAATACAAAAAAAACTAAATTATGACTACACTCTTTTAATGGAGTATAGCAGCCAGTCCGGGTATGGAATCCACAAAGACGAGTTGCTAGAATTTATTTGGTTTAATACTCTAAATTAAAAGTGTAAAAGATAATTATAAATAAAAAGGAAAAGATGCAAAAAGGAAAAGTCTAAACTAGACGAGTGTATTTAAACTAAGTTAACAAAGCGAATAAAAAATATAGGTTGCGTCGAATATCCCTCACCCGAGTTAATTAGTATAAAATGGTTACATGGATTGATGAGTTATTAAGATTGCGTCTCGTTTTGACAGTTAATTAAATCAAGAGTTGTCACCCCCCCCCCCTAAATTCGCATAAAAGTCTAATAAGATTTTAGCATTAACAAATACACCAAAAATTACACACGTAAGGGCATAAGCACGGAGCATACATGATATACCCCGTCATATATCTTAGGCCCAATAACTAGAACGATGCACTCGAAATAAACCCGTAAAATGCCATCACCAAAGCAAAGCAACATGTCAACCCTAGGTGAGTTCAATCTGACACAACCTAGACTAATTTAGCTAGAAAGCATGGTAAATAACATGTATTGAAAGAAAGCAAGTGAACCTAATTATGAAAGTAATAAATAGATGAAATACATGTTAATCTAGGCAAGGGAAATTAGTGTAAATAATGGAAACAAAGCTAGAACAAGTAAACTACGACAAAGAAGATGAATGAATAGTATATTAACTTACAAACAACGAGAAAAACACCCAAAATGGAGAGTAGGGCAAAGCTCTCTCTATAAACCCTAAAATATAAGACAAAAATGTATATAATGAAAATAGAAACCAAAATTGGTTTATATAGTAAGTTATAAAAGAAATAAAGGAAAAAGAAAAGAAAAGGAGAAAGTGGCAAAATATCCGGTATACGCGGTCGACCGGTACCAGAAGTGTGGTCGATCGCACCTTTGGGTTAAGCCACACTGTCTCCAACCCACAAAAAAAGTGGAAACCATGGTCGATTGGCATTCGAATCGCGATCGACCGATACTCAGTTTTCTGGCCTTGTTCGATCCAACAGGGGAAAAAGTCCATTACGGAAATGACCCTAACTTATTCGTCCGAACTCCAAACGACGAGCCGTTTGCAGACACGTGATGCTAACTCAGTAAACTACGCATCCTTGGAATTCCCATGAATTGGAGATGAAATATGAATTGACTAAAATGCCCTTGAAGTAGTGTCCGGCGATAAAACTTCTTCGAAATGCAACGGATCCTCACTTTTAGCGTTCCAATACCTACAAAAGCACAATTAACCCCTGCAAAGCATGTATATATCCAAATACGAGGTTGTCTGGTTAATGAGCATACATATAGTCATAAAGGATCGTAAAAGTTCTAGAATGCATAAAAATATAGGGGGCAAAAATATGCAATATTTGTGGCGTATCACTCACCACATGTTCCCTTTAAAGACCCTTATTAGTATGATGTTCTTGTGGAACACTAACAGAGTACCCACCCAGGGCATTACAAGGTTCCCCAGCATATGGGATCTCTAGATCTGGTTGTATGGCATCTTCGTGGACAATATTAACGTTAGTCATTGAATATACCAGTGGTTCGAATAACCTCCACCTATAATCCTTTTACGTGTCATAGTCCAATTGAATGTGCTCAAAAAATAAGGCAATGGGCCGTATGTTGGGGTTTTGGTGATATACGATTTGTTTTTGCTTGACTTGTTGGCATGCCATGTTGTTCGATAAGGGAAATTGGACAACTGGAAATTCATTATGTTGTCAATGATAACGATCTATTAAATACCATATGTGAAAACCATCATTGATCGATAAAATAATACTCCCCCGTGTATTGATATTAGACTGCACCAACTCATCCCTTTTAAAGTGTTGACTATTCACCCATAGTCGCCACACTCCTGTTGTGGCTCTCACATCTAAAATTTTCTACATACCATAAGGTGGTTTTACTAAAACTTTAATACCTCATATTATTATTATTATTATTATTATTATTATTATTATTATTATTATTATTATTATTATTACCATTAACTATGTAATGTGGATTATTATTTCTTGTGTGGATAATAAATTTGTGAATTATATTTCTAGTATGTGTGGATTATAATTATGTAAATTATTGTGATATTGATTCATGTGATATAAGTAATTTTGTATAAAAAAATTTAATAATATGTTTATGACTCGTAAGAAAATAATAATACTGTGATCTATATTTAATTTGCAAGTTAGTATTATTGTAATGGACTATGTGTGGGATGTAGAGGCCTGAATAAGTGTTTTTAGTGTACCTGCTTGGGCACAAGGGTAGGTACTTAATTGGACTAAGTTTTGGGAGTGTTTAGGTAATATTTTGGGCTCATTTAGAGACCCAAGCTTAGGCCCATAGGCGACCTACGGGATTAAGAGTTTTATAATGATAATTAAACTATATTAAATAATTTCATTAACACAAGATGAACTCTAGGAAACACACAAGCTTTGTAGAGAAACTAATAAGGGACTTGTTACAACCCACGTAATTAAATATAAGGTGATCAGTCCTTCATTTAATTAAATCAGAATATCCAGTTGGCTCATTCTCAGCATCACTGTCGAAAACAATTGCTTTATTGATCACCTTATAGTTAATTAAGCTAAGTGTCAAAAAAAAATTCCTTTTTTAATTTAATTAAAACCATTTCACGACACGAAATAATAATATGCAACAACACATCACAACTGAATTAACTACAACAAGAATAAATGTGACTGGAATAACTCTCCAGTTAAATTATAAGATTTACACTAAATAAAGTTGATACCCACAATGCTTGCATAAATAATTACAACCTCTAGACTCCTGGGCGACAAAGCATAAATGAAGTAGACGCTACAGATGCGTGAATCAACAGAAAGGAGGCGTCTAAACGAAATTTGCATCTCTGCTAGTAGTTATAATCCATCGGAACATCCATAATCTATGTTGGGCATCCCTGCTGCTAGATACCTAATGTACAAGATATAGTAGATAAGAGAATATGCAAGAAAACGGGTCAAAGCCCGATTGTAAAAGATTTTAAAAATAGCAAGTGCTTAACAATTACAAATAAGCATTTATTATGTACATGTTAGTTTCTCGGGCTCTCTATTGAGAATTCTCACCTCTCATCTAGAGTGCAAACTGATTGGGCATAAATATTGTATATTTATTCCCCTAATTTCAGTACTTTTGTGAACCCGAGTGATGTAACAGATATGGATTTGATTCACATTTATGATACTAACCTTCGTTGGCTAGTATTTCGTGTTTCGTGCTTCTCTTATTGGTTTTACAGGCTAATTATGCAAGCAGTGCAAAAGAGGAAGCAAGACAGTGCAAGAAAAGCTAAGAAGGCAAGTTCAAGGGCATTTTCGTAATTTTTCAGCCTTATTCCGGAACTGGGTCCAACTAGAAAGTTGAATATCTTTCAATTACAAGAACACCGGAAAAAACGGCACCTCAATCCGAGCTACGATGAAAGAGTTATGACCCCTTAAAGTTGCCGAAAAATCATAGAAGAAAGGCTAGGAAGGCAAGTTCAAGGGCATTTTCGTAATTTTACAGCCCGATTCTGGAGGTGGGGCCTTCTGTAAAGTTGAAGATCTCGGAACAACGAGCACACCGGAAGAAACAGAACCCAAATCCGAGCTACGGTTGAAAAATTATGCTCAGTTGAAGTTGAAGAAAAATCCAAGAAAAGAAGAGAAAAACCAGAAAAAAATCTAAGTGTTGAAGGCAAGACCAGCCTGTTACACGCGAACCCCAGCCAGGTACACCCGAACCGGTTCGCATGTACCTGACACGCGAATTTTTCCTTTTGTGCTGATTTGTCCCAAAGACTCCTAATAGGTTTTAAACACTCAAAACTTGTGGGGAACGGAGGTACTAACCTAGGGGCAGCCTTTAGGGTTATTTTTAGAGAGTTTTTGATAGAAAGAAAGGGGAGGAACATCTAGGAACATCAAGGGCATAAATTACTTCAAGAATTCATTGTTTCGGGTTTGTTTTTGCAAGTTTTAATTCAAGATTCTTGTTACTTATTATTGTTCTTGCATGCTTTGTTTTCCCATTAGATTCAACTTGTTTTCGCATTCATAATACGTATTTACATGTTTAGATTTAGTTTTATCATGAATTCATACACATGCAACGTTATTATTTCATGCATTAGTCAAAGTAACATGTCCGGCTAGGTTTTTCAAGGTTGGGATGCATGAACCCAACCTGATGTGTGTAGTGCATGTGTATAACGTCGATCCGATGAATGTAATGATTAATTTTGATCATATCGCGTAATTTCATAAGAATTGTAGATCTTTATATCTCGTTTGTCTATGGGTACTCGTGATGATTTAGAGTACAATTTGAGTGTAATTACCGCGATACCGATTTACTCATCCTCAGATTAGGTATGACGCGGGCTTGAACCTCGTATACATAATGCTTGGGAGTACTAAATTCCGGGTTTGAATTAATCGGATAAATTTATGATTGACGTTGTCACTGCATTACACTAGGGTTGGGGGATTGTATTCCCATCCCGTTTTCTCATCATTTAGTTAAAAGTTTCAATTCAATCCTTCATTCTTAATCTAGGTAGTTTAGTTAGTTGCATTTTTCATTATACTTTCGTAATTGCATTTAGTTTAATCAATCCCAAAAGACCAAATCAATTTTTTTCTTTTCTTCTTAGAGTCAACGTTAGGATTCCTCTATCTTATCCCGTCGTCACAACTCCGTTGTCCTTTTTCCCTGAGGATCGATACCCGACTTGTCGGATTATTACTTGAATGACAGGCTTGCACTTGAGCCTAGAGAGTACACACCTTAGAGACACATTCTGAGTCGTGTCAAGTTTTTGGCGCCGTTGCCGGGGAATTAGGTAGACTTAGGATTAGATCGAGTTAATCCAAAACTTTGACCAAAAATTCAAAAAAAAATAAAAATAAAAAATAAAAATCCAAAAAGATTCACAATCATCATCTCTCCTGAGCTTAATGCAAAATTCTGAAACCACTTCCACACCTCATAATACTCCCACCCATATTCACGAAAATCCTATAGTGGAGTATAACCCAGATAGTCCCCACACTCCAAACGCCCCACAGTTCTGGATCCCACCTCCCACACCGTCACACTCAATCTCTAGCAACACTCCCTTCTCCTTCGTAGGACACACTTTGCGCACACCTAGTGAGAGCACCGAATCGTCAAGTGAGAGAGAGATGTCGCAGCATAGCTATGCACCTACCGGTGAGGAAGAGCCTCCGTACCACCCGTTGAGAGAATTCTTATATCCTGAGCGCACTGTCACTCCGGGATGCATTATACTCCTATATAATGCCGGGCAGTTCCGATTCAAAAATGGAATGATCCAGATGCTACCACACTATCACGGTATGGATTCTGAAAAGCCATACTTGCATATAAGGGAATTTGAGGACGTGTGTGATACTCTCAACGATCAAACTTGCACACAAGAGGTGATTTGCCTCAAACTCTTCCCATTCTCGTTAAAAGATAAAGCTAAGACCTGGCTATGGTCTTTACCTCCGAGCTCGATTCCATCTTGGAACGAGTTACAATCCCGATTTCTCAAGAAGTTATTTCCACCACATTGAACAATCTCCATAAAGGCTCAGATTCAATCGTTCAAGCAGTTGGATAATGAGCCATTCCATCGATGTTATGAGCGTTTCAATGAGTTAGTTGCTTCGTGCCCCCATCATGGATTTGATACAGCTCAAATCATTTCCTTCCTCTATAATGGGTTGAGCCTTAACTCCAAGCAACTCATTGAAACCATGGGTAGTGGTCCGTTTATCGAACTAGACTGCCACGATGCTGAGCTTCACCTGAGGTATGTCGCCGAGACTACCCAATCATGGGATATTTCTGATCCTAATGCTCAGAATCGAAATCGTCAAGCGACCACCACTCCATCGGCGTCCGGCCTATACCATGTGGATAAGACCTCTATGTCGGACAGTCGATTGGACACCCTTGAGAAAGGATTTCGAGATTTATGTGAGGTAGTTGGATCTATCAAAAATCCCGTCGAGAAGGTGTGTGCGATTTGTGAGGTGGGACATTCAACTGAGGAATGCCCGACGATGCCCGCCTACAAAGGAATGCTTCAAGAGCAAGTTAGTAGTATAGGAGGTTTTAAGGGTAATTTCGGTGCCGCGCACGGGAATTCATACAATCCTTCATGGAAAACCATCCCGGTTTTAGCTACGGGAAACAACATGCCGCAATGAACCCTCCTTCGCATGTTGCCCCTCCTCCTCCACAACAACAATTTCAACAAGCTCCACACATGCAAGGACATGTCCAAGCACCACCACCTCACGAAAATTATATCCCGCCACAGCGGAGAACTCTCGAGGATACTGTGAATCAATTCATCGCAAGCCAGACCGCAAACAATGCCAAATATGATCGTCTAATTGGCGACATAAATGCGACTCTGTCACAAATACAATCCTCATTGAGTGTTCAAGAGAAGGGAAAGTTTCCTACCCAGGGCCAAAGACCTCTCTAAGGTCAAACTAGTGTTAGCTCGACACCCCACGACCATCCTGAGCAATGTAGCTCAATCACCACTCTACGTAGTGGGAGGGTAGTTGACTTGTCACCTCCCCCACGAGACGTACTTAAAGACAAGGAGATTCCGCCCTGCACGAAAGAGGCCGAAGATGTCCCCTTGAATGAGAGTGACAAAGAAGACGCTAGTGAGCCCGAGGTAGTAGTGAAACCACCCTCCGCGGCACCGTTTCCTCAAAGGCTAATTCCTCCTCATAAAGGAAATCCACGTGATGACGTGTTAGACATGCTAAAACAAGTTAAGCTGAATTTACCTTTCCTGGATGCCATTAAACAAATTCCAGCTTATGGAAAAGTCATTAAAGACTTGTTGACGGTAAAGAGAAAGATGAAGGTAAAGAAAAATGTCTTTCTAGCACAGAATGTGAGCTCCATTCTACTCAATGATCTCCCACCTAAATTCAAAGATCCCGGTGCACCCACCATTTCCTGCATCATTGGAGAAAACAGAATCGAAAAAGCCTTACTTGATTTGGGAGCAAGTGTCAATATCCTCCCTTACTCCATCTATAGGCAACTTGACTTGGGCGACCTCAATCCCACAAAGGTCACTCTCCAATTAGCGGATCGAACCGTGAAGATCCCAAGAGGCATAGTCGAGGACGTGATCGTCCAAGTTGACACTTTCTACTTCCCGGTAGACTTTGTCATTTGGGACACGGAGCCCTCATTTACCTTAAGCAACCATGTTCCTATCATCTTTGGGCGCCCGTTCTTAGCTACGGCTAACGCAATCATCAACACTAGGAATGGGCGAATGCAACTCACTTTTGGGAACATGACTCTAGAGACCAACATCTTCCATGTCGCCCAACATACGGGAGAAGAAGATGACCTTCACGCAGTGAGCTTCATAGAGGAGATCGTAGAGGAATACAACGAGGAGAATTATTGTGGAGACGCCTTAGGATCATCTTTAATGATAAATCACGATAATAAAGGGTCCCACAAGAGAGAGTCGTTAGGAGTGTGCCCTATTTCATCACGTAACGGTGGTAGTTGTGACGCGGAGAGAAAAGTGGAAGAGAGGTGTGTAGTGACCGCAATAGAGCGAGAGAGAGAGGGGTTAGAAGAGAGAAAAATGGTGGAGTTAGAAAGCGAGCAAGTTAGAGAGGACGTTGGCACCGCGAGAGAGAGAGATCTAGGGGACATGAGCATGGAAGAATTTGAAAAAGAATTCGATCCGGTGGATGAGAGCCTAGATGAGAGCCTTAACGACCAAGTCCAAACTCTAATGGATTCATTTAGACACCTAGAAGAAAGTGAATGGGAAGATAAAATCAATGAATTTCTTCTTTGTGACCATCCACCCATACCACTAGAGGTCCCGAAGGCGAGTGAGGAGAAAAGTTGTGGTTCATCCGCTTAGAGCCCGACCCATGCGTCTTAAAAATTGAAAGAAACCTAGGTGTCCCCTCCGAGTCAGTGCACGTTGACCATGATTTGAGTCAGCATCACGATGATCCCTTTCCAATTAGTCACGACGAGTCTCCCGGTCTATCCTTTATCTATGGGCGAGGTCCCAACTTGTTTCGATTATTGGAATATGATCCTAGGACGGGAGTGACAAGGAGAGCATCAACCCCCATAATTGGGGTCGGGTGAGTTTATGGAGAGATGAGAGGTCGTCGCACCCCCGACGCGTATGGGGTGATTGTTGTCGTATTTTTGAGTCATGCATGAGTGTCATATAGTGTCTTGTTGCATTTTTCATATTTGTTTGTTTTATTTTTCCACACTTTTCATTCGCCTTGAGTTAGATTTTCGTCCTTTCTGCTTGAGGACAATGCAAAAGTCTAAGTTAGAGGGGGTCACAAGTGCGTATTTCTAAAACTTCACAAATTTTCAAAAATGCCCAAAATTTCCAAAAAAATCATAAAATTTTGAAAATTCCAAAAATATTTTTGTTCAAAATAAATAAAAATTGGAATTCAAATTTTTCAAAAATATCATTAAAAGTCAAATTGGAGTCTCAAATTGTAAATATCCAACATACACAAAGCCGAAATTGACTAAAGATGGAAATTGAGGGAAAATTGACGACTTAACGAATAAATGTGGAGATTAACAAACCCGGTGAGATTCTAGCCTATCACGTTTTGCGAGTTTTTAAATCAATCCGAGTTAATTGTTAACTCAAAGTTCTTTTTAGCGCTTAATAAGTTGTCAAGGATCTCAATCCTTTCATTTTGATCGGTTTTAAAAAATGTGTGCAATGTTGCCTTGAAAATCGTGCCAAAAGAGTCTCTAAACTTAAATTCACCTCGAAACGCATATGGTAACGCAATTGGCATTTTGGGCAATGAAGTAGGCCCTCGTTTCTCACCCCAAAAATATTGGCCAGAAAAAGTAGCGAAAAATTATCGCTTTTGTAACCCAAATTGAGCCGAATAATTTTCCCTTTCGTTTGACAACCCGAAAAACCCAAAAAAGCCCGGAATTGTGAAAATCGAACATTTATCAAATAAAGTCCGAAAAGTGCAACAAAAAGGGGGCAAGAAAAAAAAAAGAATGCTCAACAAAAATAGCAACAAAGAAAAAAAGAAAAGAAAAAAAATAGAAAAAGAAGAAAAAAAAAATGAGCAATAGCCCGAAAAATGCACAAATGGACATCACGAATGACTTTTCCAATTCCAACGTTCCATACCTCCTCCACTTTACCCAATGCAACCTTCAACCCGAAAAAGTCCTAACCGAGTCCAAATTGCGAAGATTGATTACCGCGTGGAGAGCTAAGACACCAAAAGATAATATAAGAGATGAAATATGCGCGAAATAGAGGCAATGTTCCCGTTTTTAAAATCGTAATCCGTTGAAGAGATCCTTTCACCATAAAACTTCCGTCTTTCGAATTGCATGCGTGAATTTGCTTCAATTACATTTACTCTTTATATCACGCATGCCGAGAGAATAGCCATAATCCGAGAGATTCGTTGTGAGTGCATTCCGTGAGAAATTGAAATCAAAATGAATTTTCGGATAAGTAACGTAATGATCAATCGATGGAAATTGGCGGTTATATTTCCGGCTTCGCACACACACACTACGGTTTGAGACTTGTAAATATGACTTGATGATGACTATTTTCTGGAAAAGTTTGAATTGTACAATTTTTGCGTATTTTGAATTTTCTTTGAGTCGAATTTTGTGGGTATATTCACTGCAAACCCTCACGAGACACAACTCGTCCTACTAGGGTAACCTAGAGGTTTAAAGGCTTGTTGCATACGCTAAATGCAATCGCTTGCCCGCGAAAGTGGCACTCTATACCAATAAAGTCCTTGAAGTGTCCTTAACTCTTACTTTCATTCTTTTACATTGCTCGGGACGCGCAAAGTTCTAAGTTATGGGGGTTTGATTGGGCATAAATATTGTATATTTATTCCCCTAATTTCAGTACTTTTGTGAACCCGAGTGATGTAACAGATATGGATTTGATTCACATTTATGCTACTAACCTTCGTTGGCGAGTATTTCGTGTTTCGTGCTTCTCTTATTGGTTTTACAGGTTAATTATGCAAGCAGTGCAAAAGAGGAAGCAAGACAGTGCAAGAAAAGCTAAGAAGGCAAGTTCAAGGGCATTTTCGTAATTTTTCAGCCTTATTCCGGAAGTGGGTCCAACTAGAAAGTTTAATATCTTCCAATTACAAGAACACCGGAAAAAACGGCACCTCAATCCGAGCTACGATGAAAGAGTTATGACCCCTTGAAGTTGCGGAAAAATCATAGAAGAAAGGCTAGGAAGGCAAGTTCAAGGGCATTTTCGTAATTTTACAGCCCGATTCTGGAGGTGGGGCCTTCTGGAAAGTTGAAGATCTCGGAACAACGAGAACACTGGAAGAAACGGAACCCAAATCCGAGCTACGGTTGAAAAATTATGCTCAGTTGAAGTTGAAGAAAAATCCAAGAAAAGAAGAGAAAAACTAGAAAAAAAATCTAAGTGTTGAAGGCAAGACCACAAACCTATCGTATCATATTATCTTCCTAGTTAAGGTTCCCTCCTAACTAGTAACATAATTCTAACCCAGATCATAAACCCGTATGTCCCATAAAATACGTATTATAATTATTCATATTTATTTCTCTTTAATATGAACTAGTCTTGTTACAACCTTGGAATTAAGTGTTCGCTTACTTAATTCAATTCAGATTTCATTATTTACTTCTATCTACAACATTACACAGTAGATTAAATTAGTCTTTATATTTTAAATCTACAATCTCACACAGAAGATTACATCTCTAACTCTACAATGCCACAAAGTAGATTACATCACAATTTATATATATAATATTACACTAATTGTACGCATACTAATACGAACTTTCCCAGTCACAACTGCAGTGCATGCATACTCTGCTATCATGTCCTGATACATAATGTCACAGTATAGAGGACGATGGATTCGGCGTCTCTCACGAATCATATCATAACACAAATATATTGGAGGCGAGCATACTCCCCAGCCAAATGGGTCACTCACATACCTACGCTCCCATTCAACCGTCAAAATTATCATATACATCGATAGCACGTGTCCAAGGTCCTATGCTCAGGGTACGAATCTAAAATCCCTCCTAATTGGGCGCACAAGGATAAGACCGTCCAGAACGCGAAACCTCCACCCCGATAGCAAGCAGCGTAGGTATGTCATACATACAAATAATAATATTGGTATTCATCACACCTATATAAATGTAACATCAATAAAGTATTCACACAACCATATAATAATAATAGGCAATCATCTCACCTATATATAAATAATAATAGGTATTCGTCATATCTATATATAACCATAGGGCATACGCACAACCCATATAATAAATCCCATACGTAATATAATTATATCCCGAATATCCTACGTATATTTTCTATTATGACTACAATTCTCAAAGTATATATTTTCGAACTTATCTACCCGAACGATGGTGATCATTTAATCCTCAAATAAATTCAGTAGGTAAACGTCACGTCTTACAAATCCATGTCATCACGACTCCCGAATTTCTACGAATTAAATTCACTTTAATTAGTTTTATTCCCCGATAATCCCTAACTCACTCTTAACCCTTTATTCCACCTCTTAAGGTTAATCCCAATTATACCTAAGGTTATACCGGTAATTTATTACTCTCTTACTACTGGTCCTATTTTTAAATGATCATTTATCCGATTTAAACCCCAAGTAATATAATTCTCCAAAATAACTCGTTTAATAAATCACTCTTTAATTTCCCCTCATTCACAATCCCAAAATAATATTTTTCGGGTCTTAAGTATATCCTACAGCCCTTCCCTAAGTCACATTAAGTTCATTTAATCATCATCAAAGATTCCTTAAAGTTTGGGATTAAATCAAGAATTAAAAAGGAACAAGTTCATATTTTTTGGGGAGGTCGATCGATCGAAGGTCAGGGGTCGATAGATCAATCAGTCGATCGATCGAGCTTCATGGGTCGATCGATCGATCATCCAGATATCAGCCCAGATTTCTGTAACTTTTATCCTGCGGGTTTTACATCTTTTAACCAATCAAACCTTTATTTTAACGTCCCATATTTCTTATAATCCATACCACATGATAGAGAAACATATGTAGATGATTCCTACTGATAAAAACAACCTAGAATCATTAACAGATTAGATTAAAATCATATATATCATATTTTTCCAAAAAACTAAATATGTGAATATGTCAAGAACAATCCTATAATTCTCAAAATTTCTGCATTGTTTATTTCGTGGATTAATATTTACCAACAACATGAGATTAATCCTACATATTTCTACTTTCCATAAATTAATTAACATTTAACTAGAATATCTCCAAAACATGAAATTTCTCATAATTTCCAGAAAACTCATATTTTATTATTTCTCCAAGAAAATCATATAAATTGAGATTTTCTTCACCAATAATTTCCAAATTTCGTGGATTAAATTCTATACGCAAAAGAAAATAATTCCTACATCATTATCCTTTCAAAGATTCAATTAACATCATTATAATTCATCTTTGATTATGTATCTTTTCAGAATTTTGTAAACAACCTAACATGGACAATATACATGCTAAATTTGCAATAATTAATCACTTGTCTCTAATTCATAGGTCTGATCCGTTGTCGATGATACTGTTGGTCCTCTCTTTTTTCGAACAACTTTCGGCAGTGGTGGTGGTGGCTCTTGGTGGTGCAAGGTGGTTGTCCTATGGTTTCCTAGAAAAGTCTTTTATTCTCCCATAGAAAGTCTCTCTATCTCCCCTAAACCTTTTCCTCCTAATTTTAGTTAATGAACCTAAGCTCTCTAATCTCCTCACTAATATAATAAAACCCAATTGTCATGTTTACTATTCACCTCCCTTGTAAAAGGACCAAAATACCCCTCTGGGGTGTCCTTTCGGTTCCAAAGTGCCCCGAGACCCTATACAAGCGTCCAAGTAGACTTTTTGGACTATTTGAACCCTTCTGAATACTTTGGCGCAGTCAAAACGACCATTCGAATGACATAATAATTCACTTTTATTTCATTAAATTATAATCCCTACACGACTCAAATGCGCGTCCCGACTTAATTACCATAATTGTCGTACACATAATTCGCGATAATTTTATAAAGTCATAATCATATATATTACTTTAATCGCTATTTAACATAATTCACATATTACTTTATTCTAGAGTAATATTTAAATCCGAATTAATTTCCAATTATATAATAATTAATTCTAATTAATCCCATTTTAAAAGTCATTAAAAATACGGGGTATTACATACTTCCCCCCTCACAACGGAATTTCGTCCTGAAGTTCGGAAAATAAAAGTATAACAGGCAAGAACAATTCTGGATAAGTATTATGCAACACATACTTGCGCTCCGAAGTAGACTACTCTATACCGCCCATATAGTACGCTATCGAATACCACCAATAATGAACACCTCACTTATGATCATTTTTACCCCAGGTTACCATATCACGTAGGGTCTTGTCCAAGATTTACATTTTAAGTTTTAGTACTTATACTTTATTCTAGATATTCACTATCTAACCTTCCACTATATGCACTTAAATAGATTAACCGTTCTTTAGATAAATACCATCTCATCTTGCGATTATCAGACACAAGTAGGTTAATTGTGCAGTATATATTTTACACATAATAGATACTATAAGTTTCAAATCATCTCTACTATTCACAATAGTTCCTGGTTCCTCACTTTATCCCACAAGTAGGAGAAACAATAAGACTTGTCGTACCATACTTCAACTGGCACCATACCCAACAGTAACTTATAAGAGTTATAGTACACCAACTTCACTAGTAGAAATTACGTCTCTCATCCTCCCTTAAGATTAAAGGGTACAAACTTAATTTATCTTCCAACATCAGATTTGTCCTCTTAGTCTGCCCATTATTCCGCGGATGACAGATCATACTCAATCACAACTCGGTACTCATGCCTCGTGAAAGTTCTTCCAAAATCGGGAGACAAAATCTCCTAATTGGACACAATATTAAACGGTATCTTATGTAACCTCACTATCTCGATTATTAATATCAAAGCATAGTGTCTCGTAGTATGATCAACCCTAACTGGCATAATGTGATCTACTTCGGTCAACTGATCCACTATCACCCATATAGGATCGTAACCATCTTCGCGATAAAATCCTTACGAATACTCTCCCAATACTACTTAAAAATCCCTAAAGGTTGGAGAAACCTCTGCTGGTTTCGAATGGTCCACCCTAATTCCAACAGACAGGTAGCCCGCTACAAGAGGAATCTAGCCAAACATCTCTTCATTTAAATCATATTACTAATGCCATTTATAGCCTTATACATTTGTTATTCTACCGACTATATCTCTAATCGTCATAAATGACCGACATTCAAGTCTCGATATCTAAACCTCAATATTTATTTTCCTTATTTCATATCTCCAAAATGGGGAACAATATCAGATTCAATTACCTAGGGCTCCCATACACCCTATATTTCTCGCATTATTTCATAAATAACGTATACTCTTCTTAAATCAATTTTTTGCTCACTTGGCATACTGATATGGCAGGGTGCACTCAATCACCCCACTAGTCATAACTTGATCACTCTATCAGTGGCATCATTGTTTTATTCATAATGTTACTAGTACTAGGCGACTCGTAAGTTATAATAGAATTATCAACTCTAAATTTAAAAAAAAATGACTAATGTACGAACTTATGCACTATCGACAAAACTTCTCTCCCACTCCTGACGTACGGTAATTTCACGCGTGGGATGTCTCGCAAAGAGAAATCCAAACAAGGAACCCCCCCCCCCCCCCCCACACCGATACACTACTACTTAACATAGTCAGTGTAACACCCCGTCTAATTAAATACTGGGTAGCTACTCCTTTATTAAATTAAAACAAAATACCAAGTTGGTTCAGTCTTAGCATCACTGTTGAAAAACATTTAATTAATTACTTTCCACCTAATATTTAAAAAGAGAGATGTCAAATTTTATTAATTAAGTTAAAAAATAATCAAGAACTAAATCATTAACTATTAATCTCATAAACAATCTCATATGAATAACCAACGAAAATGAAATCAACTGAGTCTAGAGGAAACACTCCAATAATAAAAATATGCCAGAGTATATAAAGTCCCAATACAAGAGTCTGAATAAATAAAACCAATAATTGAAGTAATGAAAGTCTGCAACTACAACTTCTAAATAAGAATGGGCAACATGACCTAACTGATACAAACGACTCTAAAGGAATCAAGGATAAATATGAAGGCGTCTACTACCAAGATCCTGTAGCTTCCACAGCAACTACATCACGTCATCAGAATGGAACTCCTATGCTTGGCGTCCCTGTGGCTGGGCACCTAAAATGTTTTTACAAAACAAAAATAGATTTGGAGAAAAACAGGTCAGAGCCTGATGTGTAAACAGTTTAAAGTTTAGCAAGTGTTTTAATTACAATTAAAGAACACATATTATAAACACGTTAGTTGCGCACTCTCACATGAGTTTCTTACCTCTCAACCACCGTGCATGCCGCTATCTAACTAGTCTTTACCACTAATGCTTTAGCATTCTACC
This sequence comes from Sambucus nigra, assembly GCA_949130495.1. Taxonomy (NCBI): domain Eukaryota; kingdom Viridiplantae; phylum Streptophyta; class Magnoliopsida; order Dipsacales; family Adoxaceae; genus Sambucus; species Sambucus nigra. The sequence goes on along the minus strand of OX422215.1, from coordinate 537,316,302 downwards.
ATAGAATGTCTACTCTTAATAGTCAAACAAGATATGTTCAGACCCCATATTCACATTCATTAAGTTACTTATCTCAAGTGCTAATTAAATTCTCATTCTTAACCCATTCAAATATCTTAGCTTATTCACATGTACTAAGCAACAATGAACCAGTCACAAGTACATAAGTATAGCACTCTCAGTACATAAATACATAATATTGTGCACGCATACTCTGCTATCAAAGCCATGTACATCACGCACGTAAGGATCACATGTTTTGAATCCCTCAGGAATCGTCTAAATACAAATCACACATATTGGAGGCGAACATAGTTCACATACCCATGGGTCACGTACATACCTACGCTCCCATGGTCAGCTGACTTATCCACTCACAAATAAGTCATTCACGGCCCTATGTCTTTAAGGTACCAGTCTAAATCCCCCCTAAGCACACAAGGATAAGAGGGTCCTTTTCCATAAAAATAACCTCCCGTGATAGCAAATATAGTAGGTATGTCATACACATAAGAAATCCATACACTAGGCATTCACACAACCAGTATATATATAGACTTAATATATAGGAGAGGAGTGTACCTACATTGAAATTGTATATATATATATATATATATATATATATATACAACTTCAATGTAGGTACACTCCTCTCCTATATATTAAGTCTCACCCACAATATTTATGTTCCGGAGATTCTACGTACTATTTATTTAACGTGCCAAGTCTCGTCATACAGGTTCGGGTACCTATACCTATCCCAAGTGAATATTAGGTCTCCAATTTATTACTAAGGTTATCTCAGCAAATCTAAAATACCTTAAGTTGTCATTCATTCCACTTTCAGTCCCAAAATCGAAAGATCTCCAACCATCCTCACTCGGTAACTATTCGTAATTACAACGCTCAATCCCATCGGTTATGATATTTTCTGAAAATAACTAAGATCCTACTGACCTTATCTAAGTTCCACAATATTATATTAATCACCCTAAGAATCAACCTCAGCTTTAGGATTTTCATTAAACCTTAAAAGGAAACAATTGCCAAAAATCAACAAGGGTCGGTCGATCGATCGAAGAAAAGGATCGACGATCGATCGATCAAGCAGGTATTTGCCCAGAATTTCTTTAACAGTTACGGGATTCCTCTTTTTACACCTCAAAGTCTTCATTTTAACGTCCAAAACTATCAACCAAGTATACTAATCGTTATACCAACATGTTTACATAATTTCTAACATTATTAGAATCATAAAATCATCCTCAATCAACAGTTTCTTGGATCAAAAGTCATAATTATTCTTCTAACCCTAGTTCTTCCTAATTTCTTCAAGAACATCATAAATTCTAATTTAATTTCGTAATTACCTACACATGGAACATGATTTCGTACCTAATATATGTACAGAAGCTTTAACTACATGCAACCCTACCCAGATTCAATATTTAATGCTCCCATTTTATAATTTATATCAGTGTTCAGAATAAATCTTCAAATATACACTACCATGTAAAATATATACTTTGAATCTTTGCAAGATAAATCACTTGCCTGTAGAATACCGATTCTGATCCGTTGATGACGTTGTTGGTTGGTTCCCCCTCTCTTTCCGGTCACAAATCCGGCGGTGGTGGTGGTATGTGGTGGTTATGGCCATGGAAACCCTTCTGTAACTTCTCCTCTATTTCACGTAGCCCACTTCTTACTTTTTGGCTAATAATGTCCCTAATGGCCTTCCCAATAACAATTAAATAAACTCTAAAATTCATGGGTTTAATTTCCTTAAAATCTAAAATGACAAAAATACCCTCCCGGGTTGTCGGTTAAGCCTAAAAATGCTTCGGGACCCAAACTAAACTCCCGACTAGTGTTTTCTGACTATTTCGACCCTTCTGGACACGTTGACACACTCAAAATGTTCATACGGATTACATAAAAATAAAATACTTTTAAATCCATTAAATTGGGTCCTGACACGACTGACACACGCGTCTCAACTTAATTACCGAAACTGCCGTATTTTTTTTTACTCACGACAATTTTAAATAAATACAATAATCATATATTACCATAATCACTTGGTAATATTTAACATCATTATAAAAATCAAATACTAACTCTCGCCTCGCTAGCATTTAAATTCGAATAAATTTCCAATTAATTAACCCAAATTAATTATAATAAATCTCATAATTCAAGGCAATTTAATTTATTAAATCACATAATTATAAGCCATAAAAATAAGTAGTATTAAATACTCCCCCTCCCCCCCCCCCCCTAATAACGGAATTTCGTCCCGAAATTCGGAAAAATAGGCATACCTGGAATGTAAAATACAAGGAAAGGCTCAATCACTACAGCCCTCACTTTACAACAAGCTTGTTGAACACTATTGACACTTAATCAGTTATAGGGTTATACCTCAACAAATGTACCTCACATTGTGCTCTTATTAAACAACATTCGAATAAGAATAGCCTATACATTTTTTGCCGCATTATCTCAATATTATTGTGAGTCCGTACCTCACTATGTATTAACTCCTGCGTTTATCTAGACACAAAACTCCCATCCTGGGAGAAACCATAGAACATATGACTACTCTTCTCCATTCTTTAAATCTCTATTCTGGTGTTATGACTTTTACACAAAGGAAAGTCACTCATGACTGTTGGTTATCCCCTTATAGTCATCGTACTCTAACACCTGACTAATCCAAAATTTTAATAATCCGTTCACCTCTAAACCTCCAGAGAAAGAATGATCAGGTTTACACACACTAAACCTCAGTAAGAACCTTGACCACTATGAATAGATACGGGTGCTTTCACTCAACTCTACCATTTGGTAATATCTTCTCCCCATTATCACACTCTACCTCACTTACTAGCTATCCCCATTTTGGATATGAAATGATCGCACTGAATCCAAAACTGCTTTCATACAGTTCCACCAGTCATCAGTCACCTTGCGCCTAATCCTCGGGCTATAGGTGATACAACCTTATCCAAACGAAACGTTATCTCCACTACTTCCTGATACCCCATATTGAATGTGAATTTCAGGTATCTCATCCTAGTTCTAAATAATACTGCGTAGAACTACGTATCGGCGTATTCACTATCTAATAGTGTAAATCACCCAAGGATATACAATTTCTCTCCTTCTGGACAACTTGTCCCACATATTCGAAAGAACTCGTTAATTATCTATAAGTTGGAAACCCCTCAAGAAAATTTACCAACTTAACTCTTCCATCTTTGAAATCTTCGGCTTGATACAAAATTATCTGATTGATCATCTTACCCCAACCGATCTACTACTTACTATACCCCTTTTAATGTCGACTTTCACGTATAATTCTTCCCATTAAGTGATACTTACTAACCCTCTTCCCCTCTTGGCGTATACCAAAAATTACTACCGGTGCACCTTTCACCATGTTGTGTACATCTGGACTTTCATACCTTATCAACATCCTCACTCTATTTACGCGTAATTCTCCCTTAACATTCGATTGGGTGGAACTCTGCTGCAAATTTTCCATAATAGTTAGATATTTGTCTTCTCAAGGGGTACTCCCTTTTTAAATGTTTTCCCACTCTCTTTCATCCCATGTTGGACGTGTTATCCTGATTGCACCAAAGTCAATATATTGTCGTCCTTCTCACGACGCTTAATTCACTCTACCACTCCCATTTTGTCATATTAGTCTCACAAGTAAAAATTTCACCCATCTATGCCTCTTCTTCCTTCGATTAACACAAACAAACCAGGGTGTCTATACCCCTTTTTAACCCATACATACAGGTTTAAACATCATATATGCTCCATACGTACTCCACTCTTTATTGCCCCTACATTTCTAACGTGGCTATACCACTTGGGAGTTCTCAATCACCCCAAAATTATAAATCCTTAGTCCTCCCGAACCTTATTGCATCCTTCAACCTGCCATAATAAAACCAAAATTTTTTAGCATTTCCTCACCACATCATTGGCTATACTGGTCTTATATCTAATTTACCCTTTAACTTCCAGTTCTACTACATACTTCCATAACGATCGAGGTTTCCAAATCATGGAAGAATGGCCAAACGTCTCCTTACTACCAACCTTATGCTAAGTTTCATGCGTGGGATGTCTCGCAAAGCAAAACCCAAACAAGGAACCCCCCTCCCCCCCCCCCCAGATACACTACTCCCTAGCATTGTCGATCATCGGGATCTGTTAGGCCCTCGGTCCATAACATGTACCCCTATATTCCCGTTTTTTGACAAACAAGTTACATCTCCTTCCGCAATTTCACTTAAACAAGGAACTCCTTTCGAGAGACATTGTCTCTTAACATTGATGAAAATAACCTTCCATAAACATCATGCAAATATAATCAGGGCTCTCGGAGTCCCATCCCCAGACATACGACTATGAGTATAAACTCCCACATCTCTAAAGGGTGTTAAAACATTGCGTTCTTCTTATTACCACATCCTGAGTGTTATTTATAATAATCAGCTAAATCTTTTCGCTGAACAGTAAAATACACTTTGCATCATAACAATGAAATCCCTACTCATATCGGGAACAAATATCTGAGACCATTATACTTTTCGAAGTCTCAACAATACATATGTATAACTATATACAAATATATAAACGCGAGTTCGGCCCTCTTGCAAATGGGGCCTTGCCATACCCAAACATTCTATCCAAAGGTAGTAACCCCGATGGACTAGCAATAACCGCACGCAATCGGTTTAATCATTTTCATATAACCATAATTAGGATAATATCATACTCGTATAACACAGCACTTAAAACAAGTCATTTCAATAAGTATATACCACTATCGATACCCCCACACATCCTTCAAGGATAACAATCGATACTAGGGAAAATATTCACATAAATAATAAAACGGTCGAGATACTCACTAAACTCGTCTCTCATGCAAATATGGCAACAATAAAAATGTAGTAACTCATACGTATCCCATACAACACGCATCATCATCTGAGGATATAACTCATACTTTTATCTTGCCAATCTCCCTGGTCGTCCAAATGATTCATGGACTTAACACACATGTCCGTACCAACCAAAAATTTTAATAAACATTGTCCTTACTAAGAACCATACCCTTATCCCTATACTTGCTTCGGGAAACATTTATAACTCACGGGTCTCTCTCCCCAAAAAATACCACTACATATACTCCACTTATCTCCGGTCACATTGACCATGTTAGGGTTATCTTACCCTCGGCCATTGGTAGTCTCGACTATGATGACTATCTTTGTTGTTCCCTTAGCTTTGATTGACCTAAGGAACTCGCTACTGATTTCAACATCTTTTACTGAAATCACCATCGCTTGGTAACAATTCAGCTATCCGAATCATTTTAATGGGTTCCCTGATGGGTATCCCCCTTGTGGTGCTTCTTCAACACCCCTTTTCCCCCAGTCTTACTCTATCTAACTTCTTCGATTCTTGTAGCTCCCCTTAGAAGGAAGTGCTTACCTCCATATTAACAAAACGCATCATAATTACCATCTGCATTGACCATCTAAGAAAAATTTCCTAGAAGTGATAATAATTCATCTTGTACGCAAATTCTCCCTTTTAATGTCCTATTCTCCATTTCACTTACTTCATCCGGTGTAAGGTTCACTAACTAATTGAATTTCTTCACACAAAGTGACCTCTGTCCAACCCTCTTGTGTGAGTTCAGAACAACATTCACATCTCACCCTGAACATTTAATCATGTCACTTTAAATGGGTCCCCTACTGGGTACACCTTCCGGTGATGTTTCATTAACAATATTGAATTCAATCTTTCCCTTCGGCTAGGTTTCCTAACCCTTCTAGCTCCCCTTCATTTGGAAGCATCATCATGTTTCTTGGTTACGTTAATCCTAGTCATCTTCGTCAGATTTCCACTCATACTAGAGTATTTCACTCACGAGTCATTTCACATAATGAACTATATTTATCTTCTATGTACCCCATTCTTCCTAGGGTAAGGAGTTCGTTAAACAAGTTACTTCTCTCTTTCTTGCCCATAAGAGATAAGTTTCAAAATTTTCATTCATATCCTGATTAAAACATCAAATGAACGATTTCACTATCGAACCATGACTAAAATTCTTATTCCAACTCCGCACGTGTTCTTTATATGTGATGTCTAACTCTCATCACTTAAGTTTGTTCTTCCTAGAAAAATTTTACTAGAAAATTTTCAAATCCTGTGTGTTAATACACTTCACCCTTCACAATTGTCTTTAAATTTCATCCTTCACCAGAGTTCTTCCGACTCCCTCACCTTTCACATATAGTGTTGGGTGAGTTAAGAATGACATAACTATTAACTATGATGGTTTCTATATCCAACACCATTTTCCAAAACACTTTATATCTTTGGCTGAGTCCTCCTCCTGCTGTCCTTCTAATGGCTCTCGCTAGTCGTCCCAATATGTTTGGCACATGATGCTTGACAAAACTCACACAAGAATTATATCTCATATACTTCATGGCAGGACAACGTAAGTCAAAATATGAGAATAATTCAACATCCTAATAATAGGGCTCTACATCAAAAGAACGCTACCCTGAAATGTAGTAAGCCGCACAGATCCTAAAGACATTAGAACCTGATGCTCTGATATTACATGTTACAACCAGCCTAATTAAATATAGGATGATCAGTCCTTCATTTAATTAAATCAGAATATCCAGTTGTCTCATTCTCAGCATCACTGTCGAAAACAATTTCTTTATTTATCACCTTATAGTTAATTAAGCTAAGTGTCAAAAACTTTTTCCATTTTTAATTTAATTAAAACCATTTCATGACACGGAATAATAATATGCAACAACACATCACAACTGAATTAACTACAACAAGAATAAATGTGACTGGAATAACTCTCCAGTTAAATTATAAGATTTACACTAAATAAAGTTGATACCCATAATGCTTACATAAATAATTACAACCTCTAGACTCCTGGGCGACAAGCCGTAAATGAAGTAGACGCTACAGATGAGTGAATCAACAGAAAGGAGGCGTCTAAACAAAATCTTCATCTCTGCTAGTAGTTATAATCCATCGGAACATCCATAATCTATGCTGGGCATCCCTGCTGCTGGATACCTGATGTACAAGATATAGTAGATAAGAGAATATGCAAGGAAACGGGTCAAAGCCCAATTGTAAAAGATTTTTAAAATAGCAAGTGCTTAACAATTACAAATAAGCATTTATTATGTACATGTTAGTTTCTCGGGCTCTCTATTGATAATTCTCACCTCTCATCTAGAGTGCACACCTATCGTATCATATTATCTTCCTAGTAAAGGTTCCCTCCTAACTAGTAACATAATTCTAACCCAGATCATAAACCCGTATGTCCCATAAAATACGTATTATAATTATTCATATTTATTTCTCCTTAATATGAACTAGTCTTGTTACGACCTTGGAATTAAGTGTTCGCTTACTTAATTCAATTCAGATTTCATTATTTACTTCTATCTACAACATTACACAGTAGATTTAATAAGTTTTATATTTTTAATCTATAATTTTACACAGAAGATTACATCTCTATATCTACAATGTCACATAGTAGATTACATCACAGTTTATATATATAATATCACACTAATTGTACATAGACTAATACGGAACCTTCCCAGTCACAGCTGCGGTACATGCGTACTCTGTTATCATGTCCTGATACATAATGTCATTGTATAGAGGACTATTGAATCGACATCTCTCACGAATCATATCATAACAAAAATATATTGGAGGCGCGCATACTCCCCAGCCGAATGGGTCACGCACATACCTATGCTCCCATTCAACCGTCAAAATAATCATATACATTGATACCACGTGTCCAAGATCCTATGCTCAGGGTACGAATATGAAATCCCTCCCAATTGGGCCCACAAGGATAAGACCGTCCACAACGCGAAACCTCCACCCCGACAGCAAGCAGCGTAGATATGTCATACATACAAATAATATTATAGGTATTCATCACACCTATATAAATGTAACATCAATAAGGTATTCACACAACCATATGATAATAATAGGCAATCATCTCACCTATATATAAATAATAATAGGCATTCGTCATACCTGTATATAACCATAGGGCATACTCACAACCCATATAATAAATTCCATATGTAGCATAATTATATCCCGAATATCCTACGAATATTTTTGAACTTATCTACCCACACGATGGTGATCATTTAATCCTTAAATAAATTCAGTAGGTAAGCATCACGTCTTACAAATCCATGTCATCACGACTCCTAAATTTTTACGAATTAAATTCACTTTAATTAGTTTTATTCCCCGATAATCCCTAACTCACTCTTAACCCTTTATTCCACCTCTTAAGGTTAATCCTAATTATACCTAACTTTATAGCAGTAATTTATGACTCTCTTACTACTGGTCCTATTCTTATTTGATCATTTATCCGATTTAAAACCCAAGTATTATAATTCTCCAAAATAACTCGTTTAATAAATCATTCTTTAATTTTCCCTCATTCACAATCCCAAAATAATATTTTTCGGGTCTTAAGGATATCCTACTGCCTTTCCCTAAGTCCCATTAAGTTCATTTAATCATCATCAAAGATTCCTCAAAGTTTGGGATTTAATCAAGATTTAAAAAGGAACAAGTTCATATTTTCTGGAGAGGTCGACCGATCGTAGGTCATGGGTCGATCGATCGAGCTTTCAGATATCAACCCAGATTTCTGCAGCTTTTATCCTAGGAGTTTTACATCTTTTAACCAATCAAACCGTTATTTTAATGTCCCATACTTCTTATAATCCATACCAAATGATACAGCTACATATGTAAATGATTCCTACTGATCTAAACAACCTAGAATCATCAAGAGATTAGATTAAAAGCATATATCTCATATTTTTCCAGAAAACTAAATATGTGAATATTTTAAGAACAACCCTATAATTCTCAGAATTTCTCTAAACATGTGATGTTTATTTCGTGGATTAATATTTGCCAACAACATGAGATTAATCCTACATATTTCTACTTTCCAAAAATGAATTAACATCTAACTAGAATATCTCCAAAACATGTAATTTCTCATAATTTCCAGAAAACTCATATTTTATTATTTCTCCAAGAACATCATATAAACTGAGATTTTCTTTACCAATAATTTCCAAATTTCGTGGATTAAATTATATACTCAAAATAAAATTATTCCTACATCAGTCTCCTTTTAAGGATTCCATTAACATCACTATAATTCATCTTTGATTATGCATCTTTTCAGAATTTTCTAAACAACCTAACATGGACAATATACATGTTAAATTTGTAATAATTAATCACTTGCCTCTAATTCGTAGGTCTGATCCGTTGGCGATGATACTCTACTGGTGGTCGTCTTTTTTTCAGACAACTTTCGGCAATGGTGGTGGTGGCTCTTGGTGGTGCTAGGTGGTTGTCCTTTGGTTTCCTAGAAAAGTCTTTTCTTCTCCCATAGAAAGTCTCTCTATCTCCCCTAAACCTTTTCCTCTTATTTTTGGTTAATGAACCTAGGCTCTCTAATCTCCTCACTAATACAATAAAACTCAATTTCCGTGTTTACTATTCACCTCCCTTGTAAAATGACCGAAATACCCCTATGGAGTGTCCTTTCAGTTCCAAAGTGCCCCGAGACCCTATATAAACGTCCGAGTAGACTTTTTTTGACTATTTGAACCCTTCCGGACACTTTCGTGTGGTCAAAACGACCATTTGAATGACATAATAATAATTCACTTTTATTTCATTAAATTATAATCACGACACAACTTAAATGCGCGTCCCGACTTAATTACCATAATTGTCGTACACATAATTCGCGATAATTTTTTTAAGTCATAATCATATATATTACTTTAATTACTATTCAACATAAATCACATATTCATTTATTCTCGAGTAATATTTAAATTCGGATTAATTTCCAATTATATAACAATTAATTCTAATTAATCCCATTTTAAAAGTCATTAAAAATACGGGGTATTACAGGACTTTGAAAGGAGAACATAAGGATTAATTGCTTAACTATTGTATTTTATGTAATTTATTTATGTTTGCTTAACTATTGTATTTTATGTAAGAAATAATTGCTTAACTATTGTATTTTATGTAATTTATTTATGTTTGATTGCTTTAATGATATATTTTGAGATTGAACAAATGCTAGACTCGAATATGATACATTAACATATTGTATCATGGTCATTTTGAGGATGACATGGTTACAACTTTAATAAATATGTTATTAATTTGATTATAGATAATTAGTATGCTTGGATTTGTTATAAATATGATTATGATTGATTTATTAGGATGAATAATGTGGTTATAAGATATTTTGATGACATAGATCTATTTTAAATGGTTAAACCCGGTATTATGTTTAAATCATATAAATCACATGCTTTTAGTGAAGCTTTACTCATTATTTTAAAAAAATTATAATATATTTTAATCCTATAATGTTACAGGATTATTAAAGAACCATTAGAGTTGATTTGGAGTAGTTTGGGGTTTATTTTGGTGGTTCAACAATCATTAATGGCAAACTAGTAGGTTCGGTTTGAAATTTGTGTTTGCATATGATCTATTGGTACTGGACGCATTAATAGGAGAGAAGCCCACAACTACTTGACCACACCTACCCAGGCCATGATCGTTGGACCTGCAAATAGATAATGGGATTGTTTTCTTTTTATTGGGTTTTGTTTTAAATATTTATTTTGGACTTAGAGACTTTTGGTACTCCATATTTAGGGATATTAATACGATAGTCCTATACATGTATTTCGATAAATCTTAGTTTCTAGGATCGAGATCATATTCAGGGTGCAATTAGCACATATTAAGTTTATATACTAAGATCGGTTTAGCGTATCAGTGTCTATATTTTATGTGTTTTTAGACGTACCATAGGCATGTTTGTTTGTGGAGAATTTGTCGATGGGGATTTAAGGTCGTGGTACCATGGACCATTTCCCTTGTGGATGATGTAGGTTGTGTAGGTTTATATCATGATCCTATGTTCAGTTGGTCAACCGTCTCACGAGGGGGAGACTAAGGAGACTTGATCCATCATGCAAATCTTGGTAAATGATTATGCGATGGTGTGATTATGTAATGATTTTCCCTTTATTTTTGTGTGGATTTTCTATATTCCCTTATGATGGTGCTTCCTACGTATTGACCCGATAGAGGCACAAAAAGATCCAGAAGGTTGGAGCCTTCGTGTGATGTTGTAGATATGTGTAACTAACCTTACGATGGGAGTATTCAAATTTATGCTACTATTTCGACTGTGATCTTGTTTCAAAGATGTATTACCCCGTAATTTTTGTGCATTAAATTAAATTGTGAAATTATATTGTAATTAGTTGTAATGACATGTGATGTCACTATTTATATTTCATATGTGTTATACGTGTATGTTATTCGAAATTGAAAATCGGACTTAATACACTTTAATACAGGGTAATAAATTAATAATTATTTACTAGTGTATTGTATTATGGGCAACTATGGAATAGTCAGGGATTTGATATCAAGGGTTTCCTTATTTGTATTATCCTCTCGTTATCATATTACATCAACCGTGAAGTAGTTTCCTATAATGTTGTGTCACGCTAAATTCATAAATAATTTAATAATGGATTTTGGAACTTATGCTAGTTAGAATATTAAGATGTTCATATAATATTAAGATGTTCATTAGGTTGATGCTCATATGGGGCCTAAACCTAATATCGCAATTGGCATATTAAAAGGGTCATTAGGTTAAACCTAGTTTATTCTAACACTTTTGGAGAGAAACTAGAGTTAGTAAGAGGAGACACTTTGGGAAAGAAGAGTATTTGGGGTAATTGAGCTTGAATTTAATCCCAAATGTAATTGAGGCAAGTTTACTTAGTGTATAATTTTAATTTCTTTTGTATTATAGTATAACTATTAATTGGAATCATAACATAATTAGAATAAATTACGATTTTGAGCATTAGTTAACTAATTTTATAATTAAATTAACAAGATAATTTAAGTTACCATTCATGTTCTTAAGATAACTTTGGCAGAATTCATGATAAATCGAGATCGAATTGATGTAAAATTGTTAGGATGATGTTATATACTACGAATCAATCAAAATCCCCTTGATTATTAATGAGTGCATTATTTTATATATTTTATACCCAAATTTATACTTTGTTAATTCCATTTTATTTTATTTTATTAGTTCTTAGGACTATTTTGTTAAATAAGGAAAAAAATTGCAAGAACGATTGAATTTGGATTCAAAATGGTATTTTTATATCAAAATGGGAACTTCGAAAATATTATAATTTTCTTGTGCTAATTTGTAAAAACGTTGCGTAGTGAAAATTTTACAGATAATAATGGAACTTGGTGCAAATTGATAATCAACTTGAGAAAAGAGCGAAAAAGTTGATTTTACTCTTGTTTGGAAAAAAATGTTTTTAAACTCGTGAAATCGAAAAAAAAAAGTCGGAAATTTTTATTCTCCAAATTGAATGAAAATCATTATGCGCGTTCGGTAAGCAAAAATAAGAGTCCTCGGTGGGGAAAATTAAATATCTTATTTCGATCCAAAAACTAAAGGAGGTGGGGTGTTCAGGTCCAATACTGTTCGACCAATTAAAGAGAGTTTAACCCAACCCAAACACCTCACATCATGACCTATAAAAAGGACCCTTAGGTTCCTAAATTCATACACAATTTTGAGAAATAATTTTTGAGTGATTGTATTCAATTTAAGGGCCAAGTTTTTATCATTTTGAAAGGATTGAAGATTATTGTGAGAAAACTTTTTATAAGTTTGATTTTTTTAATGAAAATTTCTACTCAGTCTTGCAATTTATTTTTTTATTTTATTATGGTAGCGTAATTCTTCTATTAGGATTAGGATGAAGTTTAACATAGGTAGCTAATTTTGTCACGCTATTGTAATTATTGTTTATTCCTTATTCATTTTAATTGTTATCAAAAATTCGGTATTCATTTAAAACGACACGAGAGTGTGTTTTAAAACCTTCAAAATTATTTTGCCAAATCAAATTTTTAGAATTAAAAATAGTATTTTTTATGGATTATGTTTACACTTTGATTGTTTTGATAGTCCATGCTTAAATACATTTGAGAACTTTAAAACTAGTATTTTCTAAAGGAATAGGGATTTTAGTCGTCTATTAGAGACGTTAAATATATTTCGAAAATAACCGGTATATTTCGCGAATTAAACGCGACGAGAGTCGATTTCATTTGGGCTTGACAATATTAAATTATTGTGCAATATTAGTTACATGATAAATGGATCCTGAATTCTAATTATTTATATATTATTTATAACTCTAGTTTTTTGCTCTTATTACTCGTACTTTCTTTTATTTAGTTTGGTGCGTAATAATCTCTACCCTATTTAATTTAGTTAGGCAGTTGCAATTATTTTAAACATTAAGATTGACAAATCTCTGTTAATTCGACCCGTATTTACACTCGTTATTGTACATTAGCCCATGTACTTGGAGTATTTTATAAATTGACAAACCAGTTTTTAGCGTCCTTGGCAATTTGTTTAATTTTCCTTAACAATTGTAACTTTCGAACTATTTTTTGTTTTTTTTTCATTTTTGTTAAAAAATGCATAAAAATTAATAAAATCCAAAAAAGTATTATTTTTCTAAATAATTTTAGATTTTCTTTTTTCTTTAAGTAGTCCCAAGAAAAATTTAAAAATTAAAAAAATCCAAAATTTTGAAAAAATAATTTTTATTTCAAGTAGTAATATTGTTATTTCCAGAATATAATAAAAATTATTTAATAAATGTGTTTAGTTATTTTTATTTTGTGTTAAATAACCACTAGTGCGTCGTGTTCATTTTAAATTTTTTTATTATTTTTTTTGTATCATACTTTACGCTTGGTTTTTTTTGTGTGTTCTTTTTCAGTAGCACGCTCATAAAAATAAATAAAAAAGTAAAAAAGGGGGACAAAAGTGAAGAAAATTTGAAAAAAGTGTGCAATGGTGACCTAACATGAAGAATACTTGTGCAATCTTGCCAAGAGCACAAGGAACACTCGGGAACGATTAAAGCATAGGCGATGTTTCCCCCGATCGACGGCAACTTAAACTTCGGCTCGACATAATCAAGTGACCGTAAAAGTTCACGCCGAAGGTATGTTTTTATTCGCTCCTACATTGTTAAATTTTGTATTTAAATTATCAAGCTGCGTAAATGAACGTTAGGTGGGAAAGATAAGGTAGGGATTTTATCACCCTTCTTTAGCCCGAAAATCACTAATTAACCAAGCATTTGCATATCCCGATCCATCACATTTAATTTAAAATCAAGTAGATGTTGGCCTTAGGATATCACATAGCTTATAGGAAACCTCTTAGCGACGCTTGAATTAAAAGCTACTCTAACGTGAACTTGTCAAATCAGTTCCATTTTAACTTGTCTAGGATTGGTATTTTTAATGAGTCTTCATGCCGACCACCTACTTAGACGTAAAATCGATATTAGAGGCAATAACTGTAGTTGGTCATCTTTTAATTCTCCCTTATCAAAGAGTAGCAACTGTCTAATTAGGGAAATTAATTTGGAAACCCTATTGTCATCAATTAATCTCTAAAAAAACTACTTTTTAAAATTGAAATTCTCCTCACCTAAATTAGATAATTCAAATTTATTTGTGTTTGCTTAGGATTTAAATGGTTTTAAGTCAAAGAATTTGCTTTTGTTTGCTAAAAAAATAAATGAATATATGTGTCCATCCCCGATTTTTGGCTATCTCCTATCCTCTCTCCCTCCCGTGGAGCGGGGGGGGGGGGGGGGGGGGAAGGAGGGGAGAAAGAAAAGGGTCTCGCGCCCTCGTACTCTCTAGGAGCACTTTTGTCGTCGTCGGTGTGAGGTGAATGTAACGAGAAGGAGTCGTCCACCTATTTTGCACAAAACAGTCAAAAGAACATGTCTCCGTCTCAAGAGAGCGGTATCAAGGACAAACTGACGCTTACGAAATCAATAGTTCGAGGGGTTCGGGGGCTAAGTTACAGAATAGAAAGGTGTTAGGCACCCATCCTGCCCTTTCGGTCTCTCATAGGCTTGTGTTAATGTTTCCTTTATTTCTCTGTAAAATATGTATGCGTGTATATATAATGGAGATCCAAATCACCTAACTCATACTATGGAAAAGATAGAGAGAGGTCATCCATAGGAATGTTCCCAAAATAATGTATAGAAAATACGACTTATGCATTTATCATGATATTGATCGTTATGAGGAAACAGTAATATGTATTGGATAGAACGCTAATAAGGATTACAAACATAATATATATTATAATAATGCAAGAATATGATAAATACAAAAATGGGGAATTTGGAAAATTAGAAATTTTAGAGAATTAGAAAATTGGACTTGAGTCTGAGGTTTTAATCCAAGATGCCTACGTAGCCTATAATGGCATCAAAGTCCGCATAGTTCGAATGAGGCATAAGGATGGGGTTTATCCCATGGATTTTAACGGTATTTTATTATATGTGTGTGTGTAAAAAAATGTGTTTTTAGTTTTGAAAAACTGTGATGGATAATCCCGTTGGAATTTTTAGGTATAACCCTCTTTTTGTTTGTTTTGGGTTTTTTATAGAAAATAAAGTATGTTCAATATAACTAATAAAAATGTGAGATGTTACTAAGTATGAACTAAAGTAAAAGAACTAAATTATGAACTCATGTAATTAATGAGAAAATAAGATATTTAAAGAGAAATGGAAAAATTTGGACCTTCTTTGGAGAATTGATGCTTGATCTTGATCTTGGATGAACTCCCTTGAAGCTTGGTATGAATGTTGGATGAGAGAGAGTGAGATTTTGATAAATTGGGTGTGAAAAGGATGGGAATTTAAGATGGAATGAAATTTTTCATAAGAAAACTTCACTAATTACGAGAGAATGATGCTGAGATCACTGGTGTTGATGGATCTGGGGTATCTTTTGGGAGTGAGGTCATGACCTCTATTTATAGGGTAAGGGGGCTTACTAATTGTCACAGCCCTAACCCTATCGATCAGCAGGTAAACCTAGGAACACTGCCGAAAGGCAGGGAAATGGACCTGCTAATTGGAAGTTTCGTGCATATTTTTTCAGAGAAAGGGTCATAGAACGCAATCCATTGAGCCAAATCATGCACGGGGCATACTATTAAAAAGTTAATTCAGAGACCTTCAATAGAACTTTGGATTGCTCCCGGGTCCGGGAGTTTACTATGGGTCAAATGTGGCTCGAAAGCGCTCGTCGGTCCTTTGGACGAGAGATCGTCGGATGAAAACAGATCGTTCGTCCAAACAGTAAGTTAGAATTGTGCACGGGGTGGACCATTGGAAAGTTTAGGTGATGTACTTTGACATTCCAAAGATCTTCGCTCGGTTCGAAAAGTCTACCTTGGTCAACCGGGGCCCAGAAGCGCCCGATGACCTCTTGGAGTAAAACGGATCATTCGTCCATACCATAAGGCTTATTCGCACACGGGGAAACTTTTGGAAAGGGAATTCAGTGCCCTTCTAAGATTCATTTAGTCTCATGTTATCTGAAGAGTTAACCTTGGTCAAAAGGAGCCCGGAAGTGCCCAGTGGCCTTCAAATCAGTTTTTAGGGGGAAATGGATCGTTCATCCAAACTTTTATGTCGTTTTATGCATGGGGTGGACCGTTGGAAAGGGGTTTTAGTTCCCATTAAAGATTCAAAAAACTTTCACTCTGGCGATGAAGTTGATTGGGCTCAAATTGGGTCCCGGGAGCGCACGGTGGCCTCCAGATCAATTTTCAATAGTAAAATGATTCGTTCGTATGATCCATTATGCCAACTCACGCACAAGGCAGACTGTTGGAAAGGGGATTCATATCCCTTTGAAGTTACATTGATCTTTCACTTTGACGATTGAGTTGACCGGAGTCGAACGGGGCCCGGGAGCACCCAATGGCCTCTAGATCTGTACTTGGAGTATGACCTATGGTTTATAGTGAAATGAGGAGGTGCTAGGGACCAAAAGAGAGACTTAGGAGATCCTAGAATGTGGTGTCTACAATATCGAAAAGAGAGAAGAGGAAAGAGAAAAATAAAAAAGAGAAAACAAAAGAAGAAAGAAATTTGAGTGAGGAACATAGTATGTGCGAAATTGGTTTCAAGATCATACCGATCGTTTATCGAGTGTGAAATCTAGCATTACCAATACTTACGTAGATAGATTTTTTATATTCACAGAGATGGGAGACGAGTTATCAACGCATGCCCTTAAAGATTACCTTTATCTAACTATGCATAATTAAACTTCATATATACTTTTACCCGAGCACAACACGAACAATTACCAATTCCATACTAGAACAATCCAATTGTTACCCCTTTAGTGGTACCGAAAAAGGGGATCCCTACTTCAATGTGCACGAATTTGAAGAAATTTGAGAAACGATTAAGTACCCACAACTTATTAATGATATTGTTAAACTAAAATTGTTCCCATTTTCTTTAAAAGATAAGGTAAAGAGTTGGTTTAACTTGCTAGATACCTAATCTATCACCACATGAAACCAAATGAGTGTCTTATTCCTGCAAAAATTCCTCCCCGACCAAAAGATGGTTTTGATACATCACGCTATCAACACATTTACCCAAAAGGAGGTAGAAGCCACTGGATGTATATGGAGTGATTCTATTGATTATGCAGATAACAAATAACATAACGCATAAAATGTAGATATGGAAAAATGTAATTTGAAAATAAAGCAAAATTCGAGCTTTTCACCCTGATTCAGGGGGATAAGTTCCTTTTTGTCTTAACCATATGCTTCACACATGAAGTCTATATTCTCCCTTGCATGATAGGACTCTAAATCCAAGTGCTTGCTTCAGTTACTGCCCAATGAGTTTAAAAATGTAGTGTTTTTTATCATAAAGGAAAATTTAGTGGCAATGAGGAAAGGAAGGACAGCTTCAGAAGCTAGTCAGCCTAAGATCGTAAAATCCCAGTTCCAGTATTAGAGGAAGCGTGGCATAGAAAAGAAAGCAAGGCATGTCATAAGTTGTAAGAAAGAGGTAACATGTGCACATGAAAGCAAGCGGGAGCAGAGTAAAGGAATGAAGCAAGGAGGATAGTAGTAGCTTAGGAAACAAGCACAAAGAGAGAAAAATGAGTTAGGGTTGCCAGTATAAACACAGGGAACATATGCACCCACACGACATCTAAGTGAGTAGCATATCGACTGCAATGTCCACACCATGGGATTGAGATGGGATGACAAGTCTAATTTTTATTTGAGGTGTTAGATTGTAATACTCGAACTATGCTAGAGTGACTATATAACGGTGATTTTATCGATAAATTATGGTGGGCATGTGAGTATTCCTAGAAGCCAAGGGGGAAAATTCCCAACAATGGGCAATAGCATCTAGGTCCACCATGTCTTATAAAGGTTTCGCTTACTATGTCGATCAAAGTTTTGATTTAAATGCCAAAGTACCACCTTGGCCCAATGTTTAGAAACTTTAGAGAAGAGTAAAGTGGGAACCCATGCCACACCCATAGCCATCTAATACGTAGCCACCTCTATGTGTCTGTGTTATGAAGTGCTCGATCATTTGGTCAAAAATTACCCCACTTATCTGGCTAATAAGGTTTTAGTCAACTAAGCAAATGCCCTCTACTAAATCAGGATGAAGTACTACTCCTATTCCAATGTATCTAATCTGGGGTGGCAAGACCACCTTAATATTTTGTGGTTTAAAGGTTAGTACGAAGTAGTGGTTGGTTAGTATTCTGGAAATCTACCCCTCAAATTCCCAAAAAATGCCCCTGAACGATCATATCCTTCAACCCAATTGATCTAAGCTTTAAAGGATACGGTGAATCTGCTTTCTTAAAGTACCCTCCAATTCCATCACCCAACTCAAAGTGTCCTCCAATCCACCCAACAGATCTCGCATGGGGACACTCAATCCATATACAAACTCGAGGTTCAAATGAGCAAACTAGCGAACACGTTAAGTGAGATATATAAGGGAACATTTTCAAGTCAACCCGATCCCAATCCTAATGGGAACATGCCTAAAGTTCAATATTTTGTTCAAGAATACGTCGATTCATCACAAACCCGAGAGGATGTTAAAGCCATCATCACACTTAGGTCCAGTAAGAAAGTCGAAAAGAATATCTCACCACCCACCGAGAGTGAATCTGAGAAATAGAAGGGAAGAAAAATCCACCCTTGGATCCAAATTCCTCTCCATCTATAGAGACTTGTGTCCTAAAAGATCGGTTTCCCCAATGTTTGGTGCCACAAAAGAAGAAGGCGCAAGTTAATAAGATGTTGTAAGTGTTCAAGCAAGTAAAAGTCAATATCCCACTACTTGACGCTATAAAACAAGTTCCATCCTATGCCAAATTTCTTAAGGACCTTTATACCTTCAAGAGAAATACCAACGTGCCCAAGAAAACTTTCCTCACTGAGCAAGCAAGCTCGATCATTTCCTATAGAACTCCCGTCAAGTATAAGGATATTGAGATACCGACGATCTCTATCAAGATACGGGAGCATGACTTTGAGAAATCTCTCTTAGACGTAGGAGTAAGCTTGAACTTTCTGCCATACACCATGTACAAGAAACTATGTTTGGGGGAGTTAAAGCCCACTAAGATGACCTTGTCTTAGTCGATCGATCCATTAAGGTGCCTAGAGGTGTTATAGAGGATGTATTGATTAAAGTGGGTGAGTTTGTCTTTCAAGTAGACTTTGCGATCTGAGGCATGCAACACTTACTAATATCATTCGCACAAATCTTAATCATCCTCGGTCGACCCTTTTTTACCATTTTGATGCTGTCAATCGATGTCGTAGTGGGAAATGGAACCTCTCCTTTGGAAAAATGACCATGGGTTTGAATGCATTTGATTTAGAGAATCCTTCATCTGATGAGAGAGAAAAAATTCAAATATGTCCAAGAAGTGTTTTTTCTCACTACCCTACCGGTTAGTAACATCGTAAATTTGAATACTTGTCCACTTGAATTGTCTCTAGCTATGAGCCTTGATGATTTTGAGGAATAATTCGCCCTGACTGGTGAGGATCTCATTGCTGAAGTCCAATCGTTATTGAAATCATTTCCTTATTTATAGGAGAGCGACTGTGATGATAGGATAAATCAATTCCTTCTCTGTAAATGCGAACCCCAACCTTTTGAGAGTATGAGGACACGCGAGGTTTTATCTATCTGTGACGAGATGATTGAGAAAAATATTCTAGCGTTTCCACTTGGTGACACATGCTTTGTCACATCTCGTTGTTCTTTCCCACCATATCCATCATATTTGTTATTTGAGTGTTGAGATGAGATTACAAAAGTTACTAGAGTTTCGTATGGTTAAGATCCCGATATATTCACCCCCAAGTTTAAGGGAGACAGAGGTTTAAAGTATTATTTAGAATTTCATTATGAACGTATCTTTATAATTGCCCATTTATGCGATATTGTGACTGCGTTTCACCATTATCATATTCACTACATTCATTATATGCCTTTATGTGTTGTCTTTTGGGTTAACTCTCAATTGTTCCAGCTTTTGGTTTATAATGAAAGGCGTGTGAGATCAGTTGGAAGTTGGTAAAATAAATGGAAGTTCATGGGTAATATCATCCTTTAACTTCTATACTTTATTTAATTTGTCCATACTTTTATTTCAAGTATTGTAAAATTTAAGTTTATGGGAAAGGATTATATTTTTGAAATAAAATATAAAATCTAAAAAATAAAATAAAATAAAATCCAAAAGATTTTCAATATAATTGAGTTTTGAAACGATTTCTTAATATCAAATTCATTCATGGATCTCTCAACTTATGAAATTTTTATACATTAGCCAAATAATATGATTGAAAATGAATATTAAGGCAAAAGTGAAAGAACTTATCAAATAAATGTGAAGATCTTAACCTGGTAAGATTTTATACCATTCATCATTTTCAAGAGATTTAAATCAGTTTGGGTTAAAATAACTAAAACTTTCCGTCAGTGATAAGCTCATTACTGATCTCAAATTCTTTGTTTTGTTTGATTACTAAAAGCAAAAAGTTAAAATTTGAATCTAAAGTACTAGAAATCTTAATAAGTCATCTTGAGAGACAATAACTTAATGGAACTTGAGAAATGAGATTAGGCCATCATTTAAAAGTCCAAAATTGAGCCTAGACTGGCTTTTTATATTATTCTGTTATAAGCTCATTAGTGCCAAAAAGAAAATAATCCTTTTTTCAAACACCCATTATCCTACCTAACTCTAACTGAGACTTTAAAGCCTTGGAAAAAAGAAACCGTACCCATTTTTTGAGAATACAGGGGTAATATTACAGTAGGAAAAAGTCAAAAAGAAATAAATTTTGCAACAATGATATGTGAAAGTAAAAGCATGAACAAAAAGGGGGAGAAGAAAGAAAGAAATAATGAGAAAATTATATAAAAAAATAAAAAGAAAATAGTTGTGAGTTTAAAAGAAAAAAAAAAGAAAATAGTAAAGAAAACTGGAGGTTAGAAAAGTACCTTAAAGTCAAAATACCGAAAAACCTCTATATTCTTAGAAATTTTTTAGAGCCAAAAATCGTTCTTTCTAGCCAAAATTTGAGCCTACAATATAATCGAAGAAAGTCCGAACCGATCTCAAGTAAAGTTAGTTATAGTGTGGAGAGAAGATGAATAGGATCTATGGTGAGATTCAATATTTTCAAAAATTAATCAATTTTTCATTCATGAGATCATATTCATCCACTGTAAAAGGTTCACTTTTTTATTACGTATATGTGAAATTTGTTCATTTACATTTTCTCTTTCATTCGCTTATATCGAGAGAAAATAATCTATCTCCGAGTGTTCGATTGGGAGTGCATCCCATGAGATTTTCAAATCAAATTGAACTTTCGGATAAGAAACATAACGATCAAATCTTTTGAAATGGACGGTTATATTAGCTATGAACACACACACGATAAGTTGAGATTAAGAAGTGAAGTTCTACTATATTTATGAAGTTTGCATTTAAGACTTGGTTATATTACTTTTGTGTCTTTTGTATTGAGTCCCGTTTTTAAATTTTGTGGGTATATTCATGGAAAACCCTCATGAGCAAAACTATTCCACCAGATCAACCCTGAGGTTTAACGACTTGTTGAACTTGCTAAGTGCAATCATGATTCCTACGAAAGTGAGATACATTTTAAAATTTTGGTTTTTCTCGAGGACTAGAAAAGTTTAGGTTTGGGGAATTTGATGAATGCATTATTTTTATATTTTATAACCAAATTCATATTTTTTTAATCCCATTTTATTAGTCCTTAAAATTATCTTATTAAATAAGGAAAAATGCAAGAATGATTGAATTAGGATTCAAAACTGTAATTTTAAGTAAAAAATGGGCACTTCGATAATTTTATAATTTTCTTGTACTAATTTGTGGAAAACATTGCATAGGTGGAGACAGAGCCCCTAATTGAGATGTCGTACGATAGTCTTCCAATTCATTTAGAAAAACATTATTTGTCAATATAGGATGCCATATGTATTCATCACTAATCACGACACTCAATTTGATAACTAGGGTTTCAAGTATTATTTCACCCGCTCGAAGATATAAAAGATGAATTATGCCTACGCCAATCGCAGTGTAACAGACAAACAAGGGTGACCATTAAATCTTTACTTTATGGTATAAAAAAGGCTTGATGATGCAAAGGAAAATTGGATTAATAAGTTGTAAAGTGTCCTCTGGTCTTACAGAACAACACCACGGATAGCAACAAGTGAAACCCCATATATGCGAGCTTTCAGAACAGAGGCAGTAGTACCAACAGAAATTGGCCTACCTAGTCACTGTGTCCTTAACTTCAATTTACCATGGAGCGATTTGATGAGAAGATTGCACCCTGAACTAATAGAGGAAGTAAAAATATGGAGCGCTCAGAGTAGTAGCATACCAGTAAAGAATCGCTCTACTCTACATCAAAAGGGTAAAATTGAGAAGCTTAAAGTGGGAGACTATGTCCTAAAAAAGGTCATCTAGAAGGGAAACAAATTATAGCCCAACCGACATGGTCCATATAGAATATCGATCATCGTCAGGCCGGGAACATACAGGATTGAGACCTTAAAAAAGGAGCAATTCAAGAATCCGTGGAATGCCAATCATTTGAGGAAGTATTATCAGTAATGAAACGTTAAGTCTTTTTCTAGTACGTGTAATACCCCGTAATTTTAATGACTTTTAAAATGGGTTATATTTTAAATTAATGGATTAATTGGATCTTATTATAAATTAATTCATTTGGGTTTTATCCGAATTGTGGATATTAAAATGGATGATTCTGAATATTACTTAAAGATATTTAGGTAATATATGAATGTGATGTCATTGATATGACGGTATGATATAAATTCGATAATTTGAATTTTTAGTCAAACGCGGTATGGGACGTGTCGGGACTAATTTATTAAATTAAAAAAGAAATTTATTTTCTATCACCCTTATAGTCATTTCAACTGCGTCGTTGCGTCCAGAAGGTTCGAAATAGTCAAAAAAGTCTACTTGGATGTTAATTTTGAGTCTCAGGTCATTTGGAAATGAAAAGACAACCCAAAAGGGCATTTTGGTTATTTTTACAAGGGGGATGAATAGTGATTTCGGGTTTTGTCTTATTATAAGTATTCGGAGATTAGTGTATGTAGGTTCATTTCATCTCTTCTACACAAAATTGAAAAGTCATCTTCTTAGAGAGAGTGGAAGGTTTCTTGGAAAGAAAAAGAAGTTTGCTTGGGAAGGAGGAGAACCAAAGGTCAAAGGTCACCACCACCATCACCACCTGTGTTATTCAACTCCAAAGGGTCAGATCTTCATTAGAGGCAAGTGTTTGATATTTGTAATTTAAGTTCGTATATTGTCCATGTTAGGATAGTTATAAAAAGAGATGATTTTCATGCTTGGAAGATGAAAGGATATAGTTGTTAATGGATTTTTGGAATCTAAAAATATATAGGAATTAAACTCATGTTGTAGGTAGTTAGTAATCCAATAAATATTCATCAATCTGTGGAAGAAATTCTAAAAATAATTTAGTGTTCTTGAAGATAATATGTTGATAATTTTCTGGAAAAAGAGGCAAAAACGAGTGGAATGAGAAGAGCCAATTTGGAATGTTTAGATCTTCTTTTTGAGTGCATTTGGATGAGATTTAAGAAAAACTCAAAACACATACCTGACTTAATTTTTCGTGTAGAATCCAAATCTGAAGTCGGATTGATGATTCGAATAATTTTTGGATATGATTTTTCTGAGTATTTAAAATATGAGAATTCATGATGTTGTTTCTTTTTAATGTTGGTTCTTATCCCAAAACTTTTGTAGATCTTCGGTGATTATTAATTGGATATTATGGGACTTAGAGAAGATCAGTAAGCCCTAGTTAAGATTTGAATTAATTTGATTGGGATTTAATTGATTAGAATTATGATAATTAAAGTTAAAGAGATTTCGGTTGCTAGATTCATGTGTTGGATTATAATCTGTTTGTATCAGGATTAAGGATAGTTCAAGTAGGGGAGATTTAATATAACACCTGGGTAGCCTTAGGGTTACAATTTAAACATCAAGGACTGAGTTTAAGCTCATTATTGATTTCGCAAGGGCTGAGTGTAGTACAAGAGCGTAGTGGTATGGCTCCTGGATAGAGATGGGAGTTTAGAACACATTTGGTTGAAAGGGGGGATGAGGTTATTTCGATCGCATATTTGAAGTTGACAAACCTCCTCGATCGACAAAGTTAAGTAGTAGTGTATTGGAGGGGTTCCTTATTTGGATTTCGCTTTGCGAGGCGCTCCGCGCATGAACCTTAACGACGTCGGGAGTGGAGAGATGTTATAGGATGCGAGGATAATTAAATTATGAAGTAAAGATATGACATTTTAATACGTGGGATTTAAAGAGATATAATGCTACGTAAGGGAATAATCTAAGGTTAATGTGAGTACCTTGTTGTTAGTATACTATAGGTATGATAATACTTATTTTATTGATTAATGATTATGTGTATGACATACCTAGCTTACTTGCTATCAGTGGGAGGTTTGCGCGTGAGGGCAGTCATATCCTGATGAATCCATGGGATCTTTGATTTGTCGCTCGAGAACATAGGTCTATGAAAGACTTATCGGGGAGTTGATAAGTCCGCTGACTATGGGTACGTAGGTATGTGCGTGACCCATGGGTATGAGAACTATGTTCGCCTCCAATGATTGTGTTGTTGTTAATGGTTCGAGGTATCCTCACCGAACCTTTTGTCCCCTTTTCGGCGACCATCGATATTGGGACATGATAGCAGAGTAATGCATTGCACCGCAGCTGTGACTCGGGGTGTCGTATTATATAGGAATATATATATATATATATATATATATATATATATATATATATATATATATATATATAATGGATTAAATGAATGATTGGATTTATTGTGGTTAAATCATCTACTGTGTGATAATTATAGATAACGGTGAATAGAGAAAGACAATGGAATTAAGTTAATGAATGTTTATTCTTAAAGAATTGAAAAGCTTAACTCATATTAATGAGAAATGATTCATGTTAATGAGAAACAAATCATATAAATGAGAAATATAAATGAATAATAATGTGACGTATGGTATGGGACATACGGGGATTATGATATGGGAATGGAATTATAATATGGAGACTAGAAAAGAGGAACCGTTAACTAGGAGGTTAATAGGAAACGTTAAGTGTGCACTCTAGTTGAGAGGTGATAATGGCAAGTGAGAGTTGGGTCTAACATGTACATAATAAAAGATTTATTGCACTTGTTAAATACTTGATGTTTTAAAAATCATTTTCACAATCGGGCTCTGACCCGTTTCCTTGCATATTTTCTTTTCTATTGTATCTTCTATATCAGGTGTCCAGCAACAGGGACGCCAACCTTAGTGGATTATGACATGCTATAGATTTATGGAGCTTTGCTGATACGCCTATCATCATTTGATTCACAGTATTCTCTTAGTAGGGCATGTCGCCCAAAGGATTCAGTTATCTTCTTCTATCGGGGTCAAATACTATGGTATTCGTGTCATTTTAATAAATTTGATATTTTTGGGATTACTGTAATGGATTAATATTATTTGGGAATGTTTATTCCAATTGCATTCAAATTATTTTGTGTTATCTAATTGGTTATCAGTGTTGTAGAATAAAATGTGTTGTGTTATTCTTAAACTAGAAATGGATTTTGTTAAATTAAAATTTGAAAAGTTTTTAACACCATCTTAATTGGGTATTGGGTGAGTTGTAAATGTTTTCGACAGTGATGCTAAGAATGAGCCAACTGTATATTCTGTTTTAATTTGGAATGGGACTGGCCACCCGATATTTAATTAGGCGGGGTGTTACAGTACGTCATTTCTATCAGTGATAAATAAAAGTTCCATTTCGCTCTAAAAATGTTATCATTTCTATTTTTCTTTATTTTTTGTGATGTGATATGTACATATCATCATCAACATGATTTACGAAAAAACCTTCTTGTATGACTTCGTCTACGAACAAGACACGAAAAAGAAGTTTAACTTCATGTACGATCTCATCTTAGGACGGATCGTGAACAAAATGTCTTACAAAGTAATGGGAATTCGGTCCTTATGGATGACCAGATCTGACCATAACTAAATGCAAGGATAAATCCTAATAAACTTGGTCAACTCAGGTAACTAGTGCTAACACATGGTGAGGACAACGATATCCGTTCATATAACTTTTTTTTTTAAGAAAATTAATCATTGATAAATTTTAGTCAAACTAGCTATAGATACCTTAGAGGCAGCTCTAGCTAGTCTTCTGAACATTGGATCAATGGGCATAAAATTAGTTTTAGAAGTAACCAATGTTTTCCCATCTTTAAGTTAAGGATCATTCATCTTCACTGTTGCTTTTTCTTTCTTCCTTCTATAAGTATCCAGTTTCCTTGCAAGAGTTCTTGATAAAAGGAGTAACTCCTTAATGGGAGGAGGATTTTCATCTTCATCTTCACCAACATCTGTGACAATAAGGCTATCATGGAGATTATTTTCGCATGTGGAGGAAGGTCAATAGCCCTATGGGATAACATGAGGTCAACTTAGGTTCATCCAAAATCGGTATTTAGCAAGGCAGATCAAGTTGGTAAAAGATGAACACATGATCATAAGACTAAACTACTTATAGGCCTATCCTAAACACCAAAGTAATTATTAACTTGACATGGCAAACAAGCATCATATAAGGACATTTTTCTCATGTCCAATATTTTACATTTGTGAATGTCGTACGTCGCTACATTTGGCACGTCACTTCACGATCTCACATAACGACTTTAATCCAAATTCTAAGAATAAATCATTCAACATATTCATCAAGTGTCCCACATCTACCTCAACGACTACACATTACACAATTTTATGGATTGTATGCAAGTGGTACGATAGAGAAGTCAAAACAATAAAAGAAAGTTAAGATAGGAAAGTTGAAGGGTATTTTGGTACTTTTATAATCATAGTCTGGAGGTCTGGTCAACTGTAAAGTTGAAGAGCTCGATGCCACAAAGATATTGGAAAAAACGGTACCTCAATTCGAGTTACGATGAAGAAGATATGAGAGTTTTAAGAAAAGGAAAAAAAGGTCCCTGCAGAGAACACAGGGGAGATCCGAACCTTTTTATTTTAAAGGGTCTGTACCACCAAAGCCAAGAAGGATTTATTAGAAATAAGCAGGAGATCGGGACCTCCCTGGGAACCCTGTCCATACCGCTTCGAATATTCTCAAAAGATCGCATCTGATTTTTTTGTATGCCTATAAATACCTATTTCGGTGTTGTATTTGTTTAAGACTTTGAGAGTCATTTTTAAGAATTCTATTAGCTCAAGTTTTCATATTTTTTTTAGTTCCAAAACTCATGTTTTTATTCACACATCATTCCTATACTTTTGTGAATCTTTTTGGAACCCAAGAACACTTTGCTCTTGTTCATTCTTGTGGAGTACGTCTCTACACCGTATGGCTGCATGTCATTGAGGATCTTGCTGCGAGAAGATTCTTTATTGAAGATTGGGCTGCCAGTCCTTAGAGGGTGTTGAGTGCATTCTCTTACCGAGTTCAAGACTGCGAGTCTTTGTGGGTTGGCTGCGCATTGATGCATTGCAGATTTCTCTATGTAAATATAAATTGCGATTTATTAAATTCATACTGAAATAAAGATTTTATCCGAAAGGGTTTTTTCCTGAAATCTGTGTCTCAACATATTTATTGTGTTACATGCATGATGGATTGAATGTTTATGTCTCGTATATGCATGTTTAAGGGGTTGTTTTAATTTGATTTTTGGTTTGTGCACATTTAGACACCCAATTAAATAAGTAATCTGATAAATTGGAAATTTGCAAACTTGGATAGATATTACACATTCTCACATCATACTACAACATGAGCAGAAAATTAGAATTAACTCAATTGAAGAGAATATGACCACAATTATTTGTGCAAAATATATTGAATCTAGTGTGATCCAGTCAAGTGCATCAATATTTTCAAAAATTACTTGATAATCACAAATAGGTAGAAAAAATTGGCCATTACAATAAGAAAGGAGTATAAATATAGTCGTTATAAATTAAAAATTAATAAAGGATCATATATCAAAGTTTCACAAAAAATACAAGGATATCTATGCCTCAGGAGCATCTTCAGTTTGAGCTTCTATCATCTAAATGTCCGCAGTAATAGGAAGGATAGGATTAGAGGAGCTCGCATGGTTTGTATCGATCTTAGCCTGCTCATCCCTAACATCTTAAACATCTACCTCCACTGCCATTGCCTCACGCTCAGCAACTAGAAATTTGGCCTCATCATCATCACCTTCTCAGGATTGAAGTGTCCTTGTAATATAGGGGAAGTGCTTAACGACCTTATTTTTGAGCTCGTCGTACACCTCCATAAAGATGGCCACCAAGTCTATGTTGTATTCGCCTAAGCTCTTAAACTTCCTTACTCCCTCCTCTTCAGCAATAGCAAGGGTAGAAATGGGTATCTCCAAAGACTCTATAAATTTCTATAAGTCCTTCACTCCCTTGGCGATCGCTTTCTCTGAGGATTTGAGCTTCATTGGATTCATATGCACCTAATCCTTTAATTTTTTTTCTCTTCCTCTGCCTGACTCAGGACACTCACATTGGCCACCAGCTAATCATCCTTCTCTTTCATCTTCACATAGACCGTGTCATGATCAACCTAGGTATCTTCTAGCTCATTTAATAAGTCTCATCGTGGCTAAGTACATCGTTCCTCTCATCTTTTAGTTCATCATACACATTTTGGTACAAGGCCACTTCTTCCTGTATAATAGTGGCATTTATTACACCCTAAATCGAAGATGTCAACATAAAAATAAGGTAAAGTGTGGATAAATTAGAAATACAAGAGTCTCTTCTAGAACTTACCACCATCATATTGTGCTGAGTCAGAGCTCGTCAGCATTATACTGATGAAAATTTTAGAAATCACGGGCATAACCATGATATCTGAGAACATCAGTGGCATTTTCCTTATGGAAGATAATGGAGTCCTTCTCATTCCTTAGTTGCTCCATGGTGACTGGATTCTCGGGATTCCATGTGAAAGGATCCACCTCTCAATAGGGGTTCAAAGACCTAGCACTTTGGATCAGTCATCGAGTAGGTGCCCCCAGAATTCTATCTCTTTTACCCTAGCACTGGTCCTCTGTTGCTTGGGGTTAGGTGGGTGGAGAGGATTCTCCATAGGCCTCTTCTTAGTACAAACTATCCTATCCTCAAAAGTAATAAACTTGCCTTTACCCCTAGCCTTGGCAGAAACTTCAGCATCAACTTGTCTCTTTGCTCCCTGCTCAGCATTTTTCCTCGCCTCTCAATTGGCCTTTTTTTTATCTTCAATCCTCTTCTTTTCTTGGGACTCAATTGTGGAAATAACCCTACTTTTCCTTGCTTCGTCTTATTATTCCTCTTTTTAGAAATCTCCATTGATGTATGATCAAGTGCTGGAGGTCTCATTAATTTTTCTAATTCAGGTTAAGTGGAAGAAAAAGCTGCATAGAAGGAGATATGATCATAACTCTCGAATGTGAATCAACCAAGTAAAAGTGCTCGGCCAAGATGACCACAAGGTCAACATTGTACCTTCTATGATCTCCTCCTCAGAAAATCCCTCATGAATTCCTGCTCATCTCTTATGGAACACCACTGAAGGATGTAATACTCGAAGTCAATGAACTTCTGGATAGAGAATAGGTTTATGAACTCTATGGGATTGAGAGTAAAGCTAGTTCTAACAAACTCATTCAGGGAAGGAGGAAGTTTTGGATTCTTCTTTACTGTAAAAAGATGAACATGAAATTAGGTTAGTAAGCATAAATGAAAACTAGAATAACATAATTGAATATTAGATATGTACCAATATGGTTGAGGGAGCAACAATCACGAGGAATAATGCGTGACATATCTTTCTCGTCATAGTGGAATTACCAATCGCCTTTTATGAAGAAAAACTAATTTTTTTAGCTATGATTGCTCGTCTGCATGACCTACACAATCTTCTAGTCGTACTTTTGAGGTAAAAATAACAGTATACATGGGCTTCAACATTGTCTTTGATGCCATATACCACCGAAAAATATCACCAATTAGGTCCAAGCCAGTGTGAAGCTTCTAATGTGCCATGGACCCGAGGATGGATCTATAGGAATTTAGTGGGAGCTAAGTAGGAGCTACGCTATAACCCCTCAAAATAGATCTTATGATAAGGTGAAGGGAAAGGTCAAACTCCTACCTGCAATGCCCATACAGGTAAATAGATCTTGTCGACATTAGGGTGATTATAGAACCTTTAATCGTAATAAGGCATCCACATAGATACACTTATTGGGATTCTATATATATCCCTCAAACCCTCCATCTCATCCTCTAGAATATTAAAACCATGATTTATAGCATCAAGGGTGGTTGGATCCCAGGCGTCAGAGGCTTTAGAAGTACCCTCATCGGTGAGAGGTTCCACAACAGGAAATGTGGAGGACATCTAATTATTAGGGTATGGACAAGGAGGAGAAGGATTCAAATCAACTATGGATATGGATACGTTATTGGCTAACCTATCCCCACTGAAGAGATGATCGACCACTTTGGTATCTACAATAGGGAAAAATTTAGGTCCCACTATGGTGGGATGTGAAGCAGACCCTATGGATGAGGAAGTTATAGGGGTGTACCATGGATGTTAAGCATCGTCTTCGGGTCAAATGACCTGAATGGGAGTGGGAAACTCTTTGTAGTGATGCCAAGATAAGTTGGCTCTAACTCACCTAAAATTTCAAATAATCGTTGAGCGTGGGGCGGGTATCTCATCAAGAAGAAATATGGACAGAGTTTATAGGTTTACCTAAGCCTAGGGGTTACTTGGATGAAGAAATCAAATGTCAATTTTAAAAAAAACTAACCAATTGGAAGCCCTAGGCCAACTAACTCAATGGTCTTCTAAAACCCGACATGCCTCCAATATAATCAGCAAATCACTAACTAATAAAGTCATCCATAACAAGATTGAGATGGCAGGAATTTTAAGAAAAGAGGATTCCCTCCAAAAACACAAGAATTGAAGAGATATAAAGGAAGGCGTACCTAGAAAAACCCTAGAGAGTTTCAAAGAAACAAATTCCATAAGAAAGTGAGAGTAAAAAGCTTAGAAAACCACTAGCTATGGCATAAATTAAGGATTAAAGAAGAAGAAAATGTGAAAATAAGAATTTCTCTCTCTAAAATGCACATCAGAAGCTGAACAATTTGAAAAAGGAAAATAATTTTGATGTAGGTATTTATAATAAAAAAATGGCGGCAACTTTTAATCATGATATATGATGTCATGCCTAAAAAATAGGATAGACGTTGTCAGTTTAAACACAAGCGCACTGCCCCATGCGCGTGTAATGAGTACTTCAAGCGAGAAAATCGAGTTCTCAACACATATCAAATTCAACTTTAGAATGAAAAATTGCTTCTAGTCAAACTGCTCGGCACGCACCAAGAAGAATCTAAGATGACTATATTCACCAAAGTCAAGAAGAATAAAAAACTTCATCCATTCATTTCACTTAGCAACCACTCAAAAGATTCATTACTTCAAAGAACCTGCGCAGTCTTTGGGGATTTTATTATACCCTAAATATGGGACACCTTGTGGACCTCTCAGAAGGTGACACATGGCCTTGATAGGTCGACTTACCTAAAATCTGCTCGGAAATGAGCAAAGAAATCGGTTCAGATTTAAATATGCTTGGATCAGTAGTGTAACAGAACCATCTCATTATTAAACGGTATTAGTTAAAGGTGTTTACTAAATCTATTAACGCTAGCCTTGCTCGAGTTACATCACGTGATAGAATGCCAGCAATCACATTTGTCCCACCTGTACACATAAGGAAGTGCGTAATATCCCACCTTTATCATGTTGTAACAAACTCATCACTATATGTCCCTTGGAATGTAAGAGGTGTAAGTCTGTGACCTATAAAGGCACTCCACATATCACAATATATTCTCTCTCTAATAACTATCTATAAATAATACTCAATCCTACATAATAACGTATCCGAAATTATTGTACCTGGCGACTATAGGCTAAACCTTAGGGAGAGAACTTTTGTAAAACCTTAACTATGTTTGATAAAGATTCAAATAGTTGCACAAATTCCAATCACAAACTAATTTAATTAAAGTCAATTTATGAATCAAATCAATCCAGCCTTTAAACTCAAATAACTACGTGCGTGCAAGTGTCAACCATCATAAATAAAATATGTGACACAAATTTCAGGAAAAATCCCCACAGGGAAAAACCTTTTTATTTATAGAACTTTGACAAGTTTACAAGATCATTGTCTTACATACAGCTTCCCTCAAGTGTAGCACACGATGTCTTCGTCAAAACTTCAAAGTGTCGACTAGAAATCAATAATAGTTCACATGCAGCTATACCACACAGACACGCAGTCTTCAGTAAAGAATCAACACGTAGAAGATTCTCAATGACACATAGCCATAAACTTCGTAGCGACTCACTTCACAATAGTACACAGCTCTCGGTTGTAAAGATCTCCCCGGAAAGAATGAACAATAGCAAACTATGGTTTGGGTTCCACAAAACAACTCACACAAAGTAATTGGGATTTTGTGAATTGTAAAACAAAAGTTATGAACCTTCAAATGTATTGGAGAACAATACAAAACGTATTCTGTCAAAATCAATTTTTTTCCACACAAAAATCAGTAGCCTGGCACCCTTTAAATATTAAAATTCAAGGCGGTGACATGTCGAGTAAAAACACTTTCTCGTTCAAACAACAGATGACGTCGTTCGGGTGACACTCCATCTCGTTCGAACGAGATGTGACGTCGTTTGAATGATAGTCACTGATCCTCTCAAAAAAACTTTTGAAGTTTTAAATAACTTGGCATCCTTAAATCTTAAAACTGTTTACGGGATCAGGAAATATTTATCCAAAACTTTTTTGATAAAATATTTTTGAAAAATAAAAATCATTTATTAAATTTTCAAAAATCATTTTAACTTTTATAAAAAATATTCCAACACTTTTAATGTGAAATGTAAATCAAACTTAAACACGTTTTACCAAATTCATCCGTATTGAGCTTGAATGTTGAAGTCTTCTTGAAATTCGAATTCGTCTCTTGTAGTTGAAATCTTCTCAATTCTTTGACGACTTATAGCAGTATACGACATACTAAATTGTGACGGACAATGTCCTTACAAATCTCACCCTATGTCTATGCCGGTACAAAATAAAAATATCTGAATTATCAATATCAAATGATGTATACAAATCTGCCCTCCCATAAACTCAAACGAGGAAAGATAAACTGAACAAGTCTTCAAACTTTTCAATCGATGCTTCAACTATCAACTTTTCAAAAGTCCAAGCTTTTCTCATCAGGGTGTGAAATCCAAACATCTTCAATCGTACCTACACACATGAGATACATCAAAAACCTCGTGATATATCGAGTTTTAAATGATATAAACATAAAACATGTAAGCATAATCAAATCTGCCCCATACTTAAAACTCCCCCATAATATCATAATTCGTTCTCCCCCTTTTTATTTGTTCGAAATAGACAAAGAAAAGAGTAAATCACATCAAGCAAATCGAGGTGTCACGGTAAACAAAATGAACAAACTATTTTTGATTTTTTCATACAAAAATGCAAAAAATGTTACAAAAATTACACCATAAATTTATACTCATACAACCAAATCATGGAAACGAAATGAATGGGTGTGAACTAATTCGATAGGAAAATCAGATCAGTCATATCATATGTGCAAGATGCATAAGTGTACTCCTAATGAATGAACATCAAAAATAGTCCTTAGGTGTAAAATTGTTGAATTTAGATGACGTCGCCTTATTTATATCAACAAATCAAAGTATAAATGATTTCCACACCAATAACATCGAAAACTATGTAATACTTTTTCATGACTTTCCAGGACGTGAAAACCGTAGAAAATTCCATCCAAACTACCTCATTAAAAGATAATGCTTTTTATATTTCTTATGAGGTGATGAAACTAAAAAAAACTAGTGGCCCATTTTTGGCATATATTTCTTTTTATTGCCATACTATTTTTTCGGGCTCTTTTAAACCTCATTGGACCCCGAATAATTTTCAATTACACATTTTTTAGGTCCGTTTAAACGGTGGCTTAATCATAAAGGATAAATGAGTTCCTTTCATAGCCATTCCCCATTTTTCAAAATAAAACACACAAATCTCTCAAACGGTTTATATCATGCACTACTTTTTGTCAAGTTTTATCGCCTTTGGTTCGTTGTATAGACATAATTGAGATGGAAACACTCAATCAATATGTGATAGACAAGCACAAAAGTCAAACAAATCCATGCATGTGTGCATTAAAGGACAAATAGAGTCAAGCATATAGGTAGCAACACTATATCATCTCAAAGACTCCAAACTTTGTAAAGCACAAGAATGACACAACATATTGTCTCAAAAACACTATCAAACAGTCACATGGATATGGCATGAAGTTGTGACTTGGTCACCCTAAATGTCAATTCATATAAGGTACAAACAAAATACAAAACTTTTTTTGGATTTTTTAAAATTTTTCTAAATCGAAAATCTTTTTGTATTTTTCCAAAATTTTTCAAAAATAAAAAAAAAACTAATACAACAAGTACACATGTCATAACATTAGCAAGAATATATCAAGAAGCATAACTAGCGTATGACAATCATGCAAACACAATAATCTATATGATATGACAAGAGAAGAATCATGTGCAAGCAAACGGGAATCAACTTGCATAAAATCTAGTGCCTCTAAAAGTTATTTCCTAACCCAAATAAATGTGACAGGTCGACACGGGATTTTGGAACCAACAAAACACTAAACCTAGACTTCCTAGGACTTTTTCGAAGATTAAAATAGAAACGATTAAGGTGACATTTCCTACCACAATGTGAACAAAAGGTTGACCTTTTCTAACGTCCTTGAGCATGGTTGACCCTCTAAAACAAATAATGGTCTTGGCTTTAGCAACGGAAGCATTAGAAGAAGACGATCCATTACCATCACTACATGAATCTTTTAAATTATTTTTTAACTTCAAAATTTTAGATTCAAAAAAAGAATTAGTCTCTTCCAAAGATAGGGATTTCTTTTTCAAATTATCAATTAAACTTAACAGCTTATCACTCCCATTATCAATTAAAACAAACTTATCCCTAATAGTCTTTTCACGTGCCGTGAAATAGCACAAACAGGAACTCTAGAAATTTTTAAGTCCTACAATCATTTTTCTAAAAATAGGACTCTATCATCACTCTTCTTTTTGGATAATTTTAAAGCATTTGAGTCCTAATCCAAAGAAACAAATTTTTCACGATAAAAATCTCTTTGATTTTGAACCGTTTGCAAAAGATCCATCGCGGATTTAAAACGAGATTTTTTTTTCAAAACTTCAATTCTTTTAGCAAACGTCAAATTTAAATTATTTAAATCGTCAAAACTTTGACTCGTGCCAACAGGAGGGAGCGTCAAATTAGATAAGTGCTCCATTGAAAATTGCGAGAAATTTTCAAAAACCAGATTTAAAAAAAAATCAATATCACACAAATTTTTGCAAAAAATAGGAATACGCGATAAATTAGCGTAACCTGCTGTGATACCAATTTGTAAAACTTTAACTATGTGTGATAAAGATTTGAATAGTTAAGCAAATTCCAATCACAAACTTATTTAATTAGAGCCAATTTATGAATCAAATCAATTCGGCCCTTAAACTCAAATAACTACGTGCGCGAAAGTGTCAACCATCATAAATAAAATATGTGACACAAATTTCAGGAAAAATCCCCGCAGGGAAAAAACTGTTTATTTCTAGAACTTTGACAAGTTTACAAGACCATTGACTTACATACAACTTTCCTCAAGTGTAATGCACGGTGTCTTCATCAAACCTTCAAAGCGTCGACTAGAAATCAACAATGGTTCACACGCAGCTGTACGACACAAACATGCAGTCCAGACACGCAGTCTTCAGTAAATAACCAACATGCAGAAGATCCTCAATGACACATAGACATAAACATCGTAGCGACTCACTCCACAATAGCACACAGCTCTCAGTTTTAGAGATATCCCTACAAAGAATGAACAATAGTAAACTATGTTTTGGGTTCCACAAAACAATTCACACAAAGTACTTGGGATTTTGTGAATTATAAAATAAAATTTATGAACCCTCAAATGTGTTGGAAAATAATAAAAAAATATATTCTGTCAAAACCAATTTTTCTCAACAAGAAAATCAGTAGCCTGACACCCTTTAAATATTAAAATTCAAGGCGGTGACGTGTCGAGGCAAAACACTTTCACGTTCGAACAACAGACGACGTCGTTCGAGCGACACTCAATCTCGTTCGAACGAGATGTGACATCGTTTGAACGACAATCATTGATCCTCTTCAAAAATCCTTTAAAGTTTTAAATAACATGGAATCATTAAATTTTAAAACAGTTTACGGGATCAGGATATATTTATCCAAAACTTTGATAAAATATTTTTGAAAAATAAAAATTATTTATTAAAATATCAAAAATCATTTTAGCTTTTATAAAAAATATCCCAACTCTTTTAATGTGAAATGTAAATGAAACTTAAACACATTTTACCAAATTCATCCTTGTTGGACTTGAATGTTGAAGTCTTATTGAATTTCGGATTCGTCTCTTGTGGATGAAATCTTCTCAATTCTTTGACGACTTGTAGCGGTATACGACTTACTAAATTATGACGGACAATGTCCTGATAACGTTGGGAGCTTGTAATCATTAGTTCCATGGATATTATTGTAACATCCCCCATTTTCTCACGTAAAGGTTGGCCAGACATGATACGTCGAAGATGGGGTTTGTTATACTATCTATATCATTCGTAGCATCGACCGTGAAAACATTCATATTTAACCACATTCAAATTAAAATTGGATTAAATAAATGAACATAAACTAATAATAAATCCAACATCCACATTAAACAAAAAAAAACTAACATGAACAAAACTTTCTCGACTAATAAATCAAATGACTCTAGGCTTATTCCCTTACAATAATCTAAAATAAATAAAGATGTGAATAAGTAGCAACCCAAGCTAGATTTAATAAATTGATCTTCGAGAAGCAACACGTGACAGCAAGTCTGATACTCCTTATGTCCTGCTATCCCTATCTAAGCAAACCTTGGAAGAATATTTTTTTTTTTTGGGGGGGGGGGGGGTCAGTGTCCAAGAGTGTACAAGAATTAACTTACTAAAATAACATGCAATAATACAGTTAATTTAAATGAAATGCTCCTATCGGCACTCACATACGATAAGTATCTCACCTCTCACGTAGGCGCCATCCGTATGGTACCCTAATCCCAAATCCCAAAACCAATGTAGATAACAAGAGCATTATTAAACAAGTGATGCGTCTTTCTATTACCATTTTTCGAATAACCAAGTCCAACTATCCATAACCGTGACATAATTTATCATGCATACTACGTAGTATTGGGTATGTGTTTAATAATTTACATCATTAGACTAGGAATTTTTTCATTTATTTCATTTAATTTATATATATGTCATTATATATGCGACACTAAGGCATCTTCCTATAGTGTCTCATTCGTGCTTAATCAATGAGTCCATATGAGTCTCTTCTCTAAAATGAACAAAACAAAACACAAGCAAGTAGGATGATACCTACACAGTTTCACCATTATACGACCCACACCAAGCGATGTCACATGGATCCAGCATCAACACTTAACTCCTATAAGTGTCTCTACCACGTAGTACCTAAAATATGACCTAACACCATGCCTCACCCACCTGTGCTGACGTGTGCTCCGGTCCCAAACTCGTGTAACCCCTACCGATAGGACCATCCACGAACATAGGTATGTTCCACAGAAATAAATAGTTACGTATCTATATCACATGATACGTATATAGGTAATTACTCTACAATTACCCCCATGATATATGATTGATTTTCCCATTAATATTTTTCGTTTAAGTAACCATCTCGTTAATTATTAGTTTTTATATTTAGATAACAGTCCCAACATTCCCAGCATTAATCCCCAATTAATTTAGGTGTTTACTGACCTTCCCGTTAAATATAAATTTCTATATTTAAATAGTCATTCAATGTTATTGAATTCCTACACTTTATTTACTTAGTCACTAGCCTTCCCGAGCTATACCGTAAATACCATATTCCTATATCTCGGATTCTATTCCCGGCTAGCCCAATGAATACATTATCCTACCAATTTTTCCAAAATTTCAGGCTAGCCTGAATTGATATATTTAATCCTACCAATATTCTAGAATTGTTAAATTAATTTTTGGCAACTCCTAAATTCATCGAAACCCCAAGGCGACTAACATAGTATACAAACTAACCAACCTGGGGTGAACAGGGTGTTTGAACCGGTTTTCCCCTAGGGCCAAACTGGTTCGCCCCCACAGTTTTTGGGTTGCTATGTGTTTTAGACGAAATTTCCATGTTTTCTTCATAATTAACCCGTTATTCATCACCCCAAAATTTATCCCAGCATCACTTATGATCATTAACTAGTTTTATATCATCTAATAACAATTTCTACATTAGAATAACACCTAAATCATTATTAGTTCATAAGGTTACCATCTTCTATAAAAACTATAAAGTGGGTGACTCCTGATTTTCAAGATTCGTATCTTTGC
The DNA here is from genome assembly GCA_949130495.1 of Sambucus nigra. Taxonomy (NCBI): domain Eukaryota; kingdom Viridiplantae; phylum Streptophyta; class Magnoliopsida; order Dipsacales; family Adoxaceae; genus Sambucus; species Sambucus nigra. The sequence continues at coordinate 537,276,714 of OX422215.1, read as the reverse complement.
ATAGGTCTGTGTCTAGAAACAATCTTTTTTAGGGGTATACATTAGATCTATATTGGTACATCATAAAATTACAATATCCACCTCTAAACCAACATTATTTTTATTATTTTTTGAATTTTCTAATCGATCTTTTAGTTCTACAATTTGCTAATCATCAAAGTGAGATCCTCTACATGAATATGGTGAAATTTATTCCCTAATATTAATTACAACCTGAATTTTAAAATCTACATAGGAGCCTATACAAATAAATTAATAAATAACTTGGAAATCGAAGCAAGCAAGAAATTAAAAAGAAATCATTAATGGTTTCATTCTTAGCATCACTGTCGAATTTTTTTTAATTAATAATCACCTATGTCAAATTAAGTTGGTGTTAAATTTTGTCTTCTATTATGAACACATGCGAAAATAAATTAAATGAACTAAACCATTCACACATAAATATAGTCTGAACCATCACACGATAGATATATAAAATGAGAACGAATAAATCATCAATTTTTCCAGTACATAAACCAACCATAATAAGTAAAACAAAAATCGGAATACAATCAGATGCATAGTTGAATAAAATAAATAATCTGAAGGCAACACTCCGAAATGAACTGCTAAGCAACCTCCAATATAGTATGAAAGAGCTGGAGTGTCTAAAGAAATCTCTTGTAAACCTCCACACTACTGCAGCTACACGTCTTTGGATAAGATGTCCAAGTTTGGAGTTCCTGTGGCTGGACACCTAAAAGTTTTTGAAAATATTTTGACACGGGTCAGAGCCCAAGTAAAACATTTTGAAAATATTTTGCAAGTATTTAAATCAGTTATTTATTACACATGTAATATCCACGTACACTCACTTGAGATCCTCACCTCCCAACTAATGTGCACGCCTAATATATTCTAGCTAATTAGTATTCCTGGCCCAACTTAATAAGGCATCTGACTGCTCTCAATAAGTCTAGTCCTCTCGTATATCCTTATACAACACGTTACTACGGTCTTAATAATAAATTATTTATTATTCTCATTTTGTTATTGAGTCAATTATTTAAGTTTCACTACTTAAAGTATATTAGACATACATCATTTATCAATTCTATTGTCCCACATAAGTAGATATATCATACCGGACTATACTCATCCCATATATAAATGATGCACAACTATAACATCTCCGGAATGGCCCCTAGTGATCATGGCATACTCTGCTATCAAGTCCATATACATCTCGTATTCAATCAAAGACTATTAGTTTGGCATGTGATCAGTCACGAATATTGCATATGCGCGCCCGTTATATTTACGCATTCTTGCACTTTTTGTGTTCCTTATGCCTAAAGTTATGCCCGTTAACTAAAAACAATATATATATATATATATATATATATATATATATATATATATATATATATGCTTTGCAGGGCTTAATTGAGCTTTTGTGGGTATTGGAACACTTAAAGTGAGGATTCGTTGCGTTTTGGAGAAGTTCCGTCGTTGGAAGCTACTTCAGGGGCATTTTAGATATTTCACACTTCATCTCCAACTCAGTGGGATTCCATGAAAGCGTAATTCATCGAGTTAACTTTGCATGGTCACAAACACACGTCGTTTCGAGTACAGACGAAGAAGATATGGTCATTTCTGTTTCGCACCCTTTATCCCTCATTTTGGACCAAAGGACACAATAAAACAGGGGACCGGTCGATCGGTCCTATGCCATTGATCGATAGGTGAATCATATTTTTCCTTCGAAGTGTAGCTGTGGGTTTTAATCTGAGGACTAGGTCGACTGTCCCACTGACCGCGGTCAACCGGTAGTAGCAGTAAGTTAGGAATTTTTCCTTTTTAGATTCTTTTTCAATTTTTTTTATCTCTTTTGTAACTTACTATAATCAGAACCCTTAGTTTATTTTTATAAATATATTCATTTAATTAGTTTTTACGTTAGGGTTTTGAGTGATTCTCTATCCTGGGGTTTTCCTTCCTATTTTGGGTATTTGTAAGTTACTATTCCTCCTTCTTCTCCACTAATATAAGTTCCATTATTGTTATTAAGCTTTGTACCCTAGTTTACTTGCTTTCTAATTTAGGTTTACTTGCTCTATTTATTTCTTGCATTCAATACATGTCATTTCTGATGCTTTATAGCTCACTTAATTTAGGTTGTTATTAATGGAATTCACCATGGTTTCAATGGGTTGCTTTGCTTTGGTGATAGAGTTTATGCATTTAATTCGATTGGGCTATTCTTATTATTACGCCTAGAAGATTTAATGGGGTATATCATGTATGCTCCGTATTTACGACCTTACGTGTGTCATTTTTGGGATATTTGTTGACGCCAAAATCATATTAGGTTTTTATACGAATTTAGGGGGTGACAGCTATAGATTTAATTGATTGTTGAAATGAGATTCAATCTTACTAAATTCGTAGTACCATGTAACCATTTATACGCATTAAATTGAGGTTAGAGATATTAGTCTCAACCTATAGTTTTTATTCCCTTTGTTAATCTTAGTTTAAACTTCCATGCCTAGTTATCTTTTCTTTTTGTTATCCGATATCTTTTACACTTTTATTGAGCAGTATTAAATCAATATAATTCTAGCAACTAGTCTCTGTAGATTTTCGATACCCAGACTGGCCGTTGTACTCCCTTAAAAGAGTGTAGTCCATAGTCTATGTTTTTTCATAACAGTGGGTGCCGAACATAATCACCGCCGTATTATACACTTGCACTGCGGTTTTCGCCCGTTGTCAAAATGGCGCGTTGGTGGGGACTTTTCATTTGAGAATTTAATTGATTTAGTATTTCTTAATATTTTTCTTTCTATTTGTATTTTTTTGTTAACAATTTCTGTAGTACTTCTACATTTGAACGCCAAGAAATGCTTGAATTTTCCGGACGCACATCACTTTGTAGAATTTACCACCTCGAGCCTTCCTTGGGGTAAACATATCTTATTCCAATATTTTTTATAATCATAAAATAATTCTCAAAATACCCTTACACCTATGACTTTTGGTCAATACTTATAAGCCCAAAAAATTGAAACATCTAAAATGTCCTTCGGTGCATATTATAAAAGATAAGTTTTGGATTACAAGAATTTTAAGAATGATCATTCCGATATTGGGCCTCAGAATCCTTCTGATAAGAATGTTGAAATGATTTGTAATAGCTTTAAAATTCTTATAATAATGATTGTGATTGTTATTACGAGAACAGTTTCCAAACTTTTCATTATCAAGAATTGGCGCCTCCACCTATGACCTTGCGTGAGGGTTTGTTCCTTCTTGAAAATGAAAAATATGAAAAGCATTATCGGTAAGAAAATCGTTATTGGGAGCATGAGTTGGATTTATTTTTTGAATTCGACGACGATTTTTCTTTCGAGAGTTTTGAAGGCAAGGAATGTTGTGATCCAAATGAGGATTTTGTGCTTACTTTGGAATAAACCATTCTTGACTTGGCCCATGGTATAATAGAGAATGAAAATTAAGAAGAAATGGCTATGTATCCATTTGCAATAAAATGATTTCTTCTTTGGTTCTCAGAGAAGAAAGTTTCATTGAAAATGATTCTTTCTCCTTTGAAATTCGATCTTTGAGCGATGATAACTCATCTCTTGAGATTGAATTTATTTCCTCCCCATCTTTATTCTATAATGTCACACCGATACAAGTACCCGATGAATCGGTTCAAAACTTTACACTCTTAAACCCTTTCACCGATGAGGAGTACTTGCTCGAGTTAATTCCCATGAAGATAATTGTGCCTCTATATGTGCCACCTCCTATTCCAATTTTAAAATATTTGGGAGGAAATTAATTTTTTTTTACTCCCATGTATATTCGGCACCTGTTAAATCCAAATCCCCCATCATCCCTCCCAAAAAATTAATTAGTGATGGTTCATATCTTTCGTATTACACATAGATTCCGTTGTTTGATCGGAATTCCTATTTTTTGGAAGGGCATGAATGGGAGGGTCCACCGTTTTTCCTCCAAAGTCAAGTCGTATTTTGGGTGGACCCTCAAAAATTTCAAGTTCTAGTGTATAATTAGTCAGAAGTTAAAATTGTAGGTTGTAAATAGTTAGTTTTTTATTTTTCTTATTTTTCTTTATTCTTACTTATTGTCTAGCGTAAATAGTTAAGTTTTTGTTTTTGTCATGCTTGGTACTAACATGTTTTGTAGAATTCTTGGACTTTTACTTGCATGAGATCACTCCATTTCGGATAATATCTCTAATTTCCTTTCTTTAGCTTGGTTCTTAATTAACATTGAGGAAAATGTCGATTTAAGTTAGGGGGTGTGGGATACTCTATCCATTATTTTTCTTAGTCGAGTCCAGGATTTGATTAAATGTTTTCCCCAAGCATACTTTTCTTGTAAAAAATAAAAAATTCAAAACGATTTTCTTTCTTTTTTCTTCTTTGTTGGGTATTTTGCCTTTGTTTCTGATTATAAATTTCAATAAATGCCCGATCCGATAGACAACTTGATTATGCATGTTCTCGATTTTAGAAGTTATTATACTTTAGTACTCAATTATTGCTTTTATAAATAACTTCATGAATTAAAATTTAATCCCATGAACACATGTGTTTTTCTTGTTTAATTGATTTAGTTTAAGATTTTTATAACTCGGTAATCTTTTATTCCATTGTATATACTTACACCTAGTGAGCATTGGTCTTTTCTTCATTTGTGAGTGTTATACACTTCTCTTTCCTCTTTGAAAACATTACAGTCATTAGTAATCTCCCTATTATTTCATTGATCGTTCATTAATTGAGTTCATTCTTGAAATGTGTTACTTGAGCATGATTTTCAAAGTTTGTTTTGACTCGAGAATTGCGTAAACTTTTATCATCCATATTTGCATTGACATCACCTTAAATATTTTTCCTCGTCAATCCCTTTCAGCCTTAATATAGCCTTTCGTTTCATAACCTTAAATCCCATAATCAAGTCTACATTGGAGTTATAAACCATACATATTACTTTGCATACCTCTGTTCTGAATGATATTTGGGATTGAATGATATTATTGTCTTGTGATTACAATTAAGCATGTGAGTGTGAGAAAAGTAAAGAAAAGAAAGAAGTGAAAAAGAGAAAGTAAAAAACAAAAGAAAAATAAAAGGAAAAGTGAGAAAAAGAATAATATAAAAGAAATATAAATTTGTATATGTTGTGTATAGTGTTCAATAAGCTTTTGTTTACTCTCTCCAAATTCCTATCTAATGCTTGTTATGGAATCATATTCCAATTTTTCATTTTCCAACATTTTCCATTATTCCAAATTTTCATCTCTGAACACTTTGAATCCGTACATATTTCCTTCATTTCATAACCCGAGCCTAACCTGCATTGCAACCCTATATTGTAATGCCCTAACCCGGATTTAAGGGTTAAAACAGTATCAACCCAATCCGGTTCGTACGTTCATTGTGAAGTGCAGTGAAACAACCTATTTCTATATCAACTACGTGATAGGACCCAAGAGAAGTTCCCCCAAGGCCAAGTAAACAGAGGTAAGAATCGTAAATGCAAGTAACTACTTACATGTATAACGCTCTAAAAGTACGGAACAACATGCAACCTTCTCTAATAAGAGGAGGGATGTGAGCCGAATGCTCAGTGGGAACGATACATATGCAGTATAGAAACGAACGACAGAAAATAATACTCACACGCTACACTAAATGCATGTGAAAGTATGTATTAAATACATATATACCTTTGAAAATGCATATCCCAATGTATTAAATCATTTTATTCCAAAAACGTCATTTAACCCAATTATTCTCCTTATCTTTACAAAGAATCATTTTGTATCATTATGCTTAAAAACTAACATTCCTTCCCATTAACGCCCACGGTTAAACAATTAGTAATTGTTGGGAAAAATATTTTATTTTCTTTCAAACATACATTAACTCACGTTGAGTTATTAATCATTACTTAAGACTTGTTTTCAATGTACACACACACACCGTTTTTAGCAAAATACTCATTTTCCTTTGAAAACCTTACATAACACACGCTTGTATTAATTATGGTTCAAACCTCATTAGGTATCTTAAACATCATTATATCTTCTTATTAAACCATCCCATGTTGCCACATGAATATTAAACACTTAATGCGTTATTCTTGCATAAGTAAATCAATGAATTAATGCCATTCATTTATGCCTCCTTCATAAATATTTAATTCATTACTTATCATTTTCTTTAGGGATTCCACCGACGCACACACCCCTCACAACACATGCACACCCACAATTTCACGGAATTTCAACGTTCGGCACCGAGCGTCAGGTAAACTACAGTTGGTTTGGGGTCTTTCACCACTAGGGACAACATAGCCATGCATAATTATTTAACACGGCATCATCCAATATCATTATCTTTCCGATGTGTTCAATATTTTTCATATTGTCCACATTAATTTACCTTTTTTGGGCCGAAACTAAAGTCTTCGACTTAACTGACCATTTTTCCATTATTCATTTAGAAAAAATCATTATATTCTATTAAAGTCCTTTTTTCACATATGTTAACTTTACACCAAAAATCATTTCCGTTCAAGGACGCATTTCATTCTTCCTACATACGTGTCAAAACACTCTTTCACATTTTTTTTCCCTGAAAATGTTACACTTTAAGTAAATTTTCAATTTACCCAATTTACATCAAAATATGTTACTTCAATTTTACTTTCAAGTGTTACTTATAAAAACACCACTTTTAAGCTTTAAACTTAATGCGTAGGCATTTTAGTCTCTTTGACATTTTCAACTTCTCACTTTGTCGAAAATCATATTTTTGCACATTACTCCCTTTAATACATAAAACCATGCTTTTCACATATTAAAGTCTACACATTTATTTATGAATTTTAACATTAAAAATTCATTTTAGTAGACATTTACACATTTAAGACTAAGCATTTCAAACTTAGTGTCACACACTTTAATTATATTTTTTTGTATAAAGACCCATACTTAGTTATTTTATTTACACTTAGTCTTCTAAACTTTCATTATTAACATTTTCACCCAAAGTTTTCAAGAAAACTACACTTTCACACATTTACACTTTTAACACCAAAACTTAGTTTAACAAACTAAATAGTACACTTTTTAAATGAAACTCTATTTTCTCATTTCATAATGATTCATCGACATTAAAATTACTATATTAAACTCATAAAAAGGGCATATGCATACCAAGTATTTTTCACATCAAAAAAATCATTTATTCACCTTAAAAACATGAGTTTAAAATATTTTATTTCACAAAATGTTAGTGAATCGTGTGCCGAAAATTATCTATTTTTAAAACCCATTCAATCCTTCATTAGGTTCCCCTTTTTACTCAAAAACTTAAGAGTGTCACTAATAACCCATTAGTGAACTATAACCATTTTTCTACATTTTTTTACACCCAAAAATTGTGATATAACAGTCTGAAATTTATCACTAACTTTAATCTCATAAAAAATCCAGCTCCAACCTTTATTTTTATATTAAATATATGTAGTAATCATCAACAAAGCATGAATGGATATTTCTACACATTTAAGACCTCAAATATGAAATAAATCATGCTAAAAACATTGCCAACTTTAAACTACTTTAAAGTTATGAGTTTCCCACCTCAAGGTCTTCAATGGACAAAAGTGAATTTTGTGGAAGATGGGTGACTACCCCCACCTCCAAAGGTTGCCCTAAAGGGAGTCACAATAGCCCACTTTTCAATCTCTATGAACTACTCTTTCTTCTTCCATTATAAACCCCCTTTAAAATCTCCCAACAAGCCTTCCTTTAAGCTCTAAAAACTCCTCCCAAAACCTCCTATGAGCTATCCCAACTTTTAGAGGTGTTTTAATTGTGTTGTGAGTGGTGTTTAGATGGTGTAAATGGAGTAGGAAGAGGTGTCCACGAATTTGGAAGGGTGGTGTATGCTTCCCGGAGCTTTGGAGATAAAAGTAAAACGTGCTGAAAGTTTTCCAAGTTTCTTCTACATGACTTTCCCTCTCTCTCTCTTATAAAATACTTTTGGGAAGGCTACACCTTATTACCCAAAAACTCTATAATTATATGTCCTAAAATCTTATATGGGTTCCCCCAAGGCTTGCATTTTTAGAGATGGATTGGGACTACACCCAACCACCCACTTAAACCCCTTCCCTTAAATTGACCCATGAGGGATGATTTGCATCATTTTTTTCTCTCCTGCCCTACATTTTTTTTTTAAACTTTTAACTTAAGAATCATATTTCTTGTATTTTTTGGGCTAAAAATCATATTTACAATAGTCGTTTGGCCTCCCGGATTGTCTTAAACAAGGCACGCAAGAATCGGGACCACCGCGCAAAATATTTTTTTCCCGATTTTTCTTCGCATGATAATATTCCTTCTATTTTTATGAGTTTAAATATATGGTCGGAATATTTTTTTGACTTACCAATTGTCTTCAACAATTCGTGCAAAACTGGACTTTCGCAGTGTCGCGCATCGTCAGACAATTTGTCCCCAGGCTCGCGTAGCGCTCATTGCTTGTCTGAATCACGTGAAACTTAAACTAAGTACTTAAAATAATTATATAAACTCGAAATAAGAATCACGAGAGCCATGCAACGTTAATCTTTTTCATTTAATCCATATTGTTATTATTTTCTTTTCGTACCATTTAAATGTCGCGTCGTATTAACATTGTTCGTGTCACATTTGTTACTTGATATTTTTTTCTCAAAATTAACCGATATCCTAGATAATACTATTAGAGATTAAATACACATTCATGTGATACCTGCGTTGTGGAATTTTTCCGTTTAAACAGTTTACGTAATACGCTACCTTACGTATTACTTGACGTGTTACACTTGGACTATTTATTCCTCGAATTTTCCTTTGGACAAAACACCTCAAATATTGTTAAATACCTAATGTCTAGGGAGGGGTATTATATTCTTTCCTCCTTAGGAAATTTCTTCCTCGAAATTTATGATCATCAAGCTCACAAATCATTCATCCAATCATTTAATTCTAATCTTATGTCTTTAACACTATAGTCTAACCCAAAGATTTCATACCATTAATTTCATACGACCACGGAGGATCATGACCTATTATTGCTAACTCCCAAGCATGCCTATCATGCCCATCTAAATAATACCTCAAAATAACTGATAATCACCAAATATCATGCTAACACCCAAAGAACTCATTATCATGAATTATTCCAAACATCGAGATTTACAAGCTTACATATCGTCAAATGATTTGGATATTGCCTAGCATAGGAAGATACATCCTCAACATCAATAACTATTGGCATCAATGACTTCGAGACAACCATTTAATCCCAATGGTCCATCCGATCAATACCTCCTACGAGACTACACATTAAGCTAGAGTTATCCTATATACGACAATCCAAATACACATGAGAGGCTACGTTCTCAATCTATAAATTCCATACGAAGTGCAACACTAGTATTGAATGTTCCATCAAGTTCTCATATTAATATCTTAGAGTCGTGACCTCAAATCTATGATATACACCATAACCAGCTATATCGGTTAAGTAGCAAGTGTGTTAACCTAAAGCTATCAAGTACACATTCAAACTACATGCAACAAACTGTGAGACCATATATACATACCAATTAGTGTAAAATAACGGTGCTTTTGAAGAAGAGTGTACTCATGTACCGTGATGCATCAGCCTCAATTCGGCCTATCCTACATCACAACTGAGCTTATGAAATGCTCCACCTGAATACAGACCCATAACCGACATAACAACTTCCCATTACTAGGATCAAAGAAGACAGAATAAGATGTAATGGATCAGGCGACTACCACATCAGAATGAAATAATTGAATTCGGGCGACGAACCATGCCACGCGAAGTAAAAACCACAATGTACACTTGAAGACTAAAATATCACCGACCTACGCATGCATTAAAGTCTTAGCCATGGCACACGCCCCGGATTGAATCACTAATCACGACTACCCATTTTCAAACACAACGACCTGGTAACCAATTCATTTGGGAAGCTAAAACACTAGGATTCCCTCCTCAAGACTGAGGTTACTTTTTATCCTTCCCATTAAAGTGAACTTATATTTATCATTTCTTAATGTTAGTTACTTACCTATACACTCAAGTCACCACAATCTCCACATGTGATTGCTAACTTTAAAACCTCGCGATCATTCTCATCTAGTGAAACACAACACTCACATAATTTTACCCTACAGGCCATCGCTAAAATCCTTAGCAACGTCCCATGTGATCGCAAATCATATTTATCGGACTAGTTATAATTACACCTTGAATTTTTAAGCATTATTCATGCCTAATACATAATGATTCTCCTCACTAGATTCATACTAAGCCATAAGAGTTGCACAAGTAGGTGCTATAATCAAGCCTAACACTCCATTTCGAGTGTTATCTCTAAACCATGATGAACATCATCATTTCCTAAATCTCCCAATTGTAAAACATAACACGTATCAACTTATTTTTAATATTGTCCAAAAGGGTCATACCCTAAAATAAGTTTATCAACAAGCCATGGCGTTAAGTCCTAAGTATTGCCACAAACGACATGACTGAATCAGACTACAAACATCAATAGCCAATGCATCAACATAATAAATTTCCTAACGTTTTATGAAAGGTACACCAATTCAATCATCTCCAATGATCAGGCACATTCTAGAGTAGCAGTGATCATGACAAAATACAATCCCACTAAGTATAACAACCGATCATGGCTGTTAATTTTTTTTTCGAGGGATAAACATTAACCCAATTATTAAGTGTTACACTAACTATACTCTATGTCCTTGACATCATAAGAAATACCCAAAGTTCTAAGAGAGAAATCCTTGTTATCATAATACATTAAGCGAAATCAAAAGTTCACTATTACTAAGGAATGACTATCACTTGTACTAATCACTCATTAGCTAATAATTAGCACATATCTCCAAGGCATTATCAGTACGGATTCACATGCATGTCCACAAGTATAACCCGAGATCAAACTCATCATGGCGTATAACTTAACCTTATTGAACGCTCAGCCATGACAACTAACTAGTATCACAACATAGCCATTACACTCATTTGCTAGATCACAAGCTATCATCACTATAAAACTTGTCGTAGGATATGGGGCAACTGGTACTACCTATAAAACTTTTAGGTCAATACCTTTGATGCCACAAGAGATCATATTCATCAATACCACTTCATTTTTCTAAAACCATAATTCAATACAATAATTTTTCTAACATTAAGTCCTAAAGACCATATATAGATGCGTTCTTAAATTACTCTGAATCAATATGATTATCCAAACCCAAATCATAATCAAGTCACTTAGGCATTCTAATTTTCATAAAATTATTTATTCACAAGCCATGCTACTTAGTCACCTAATCCTGTAGATGAAACCACAAGCATACCAGCTAAGATGCAGCTGAAAACATTAAGACTTTCTAATCATCAAACTTCCACATGATACATCTCACACAAGCCTAAGGTGTCGCCACCTAACGGCCTACACTACAACCCGATACTTGCTAGCTAACACTACAGGAACAAATGTTGTGGAATAAGAATTGCTACAAACTTAACCGATCACAAACTCAAATAGAATGGCACAACGTGCTCAAAACCTCGAATTTACCATCAAGGTACAATACAAAACCATCACCAGGCAAGCGTGACCAGCTCCAACTAATAACGACCCCGATAAATCCACTACCGACCTCACCATGTCACACCCGAAAGGAACATTGAACCTAAAGCTCTGATACCAAATTATAACGCCCCGAACAAAATTTAAGGGTTAATAAAGGATCAACCCGATTCGATTCGTACGTTAATTATGAAGTGCGATGAAACAACCTAAATGATGTTTCTAATCTAGTTTTATTATTATTTAACAATACTCTTGTTAGCATGCGATTTCAATTTTTTATCAACTACATGATAAGACCCAAGGAAAGTGCCCCCAAGTCCAAGTAAACAGAGATACTAATCATAAATGCAAGTAACTACTTACACGTATAACACTCTCAAAATACGAAACAGCATGCAACCTGCTGTAACAAGAGGAGGGATATGAGTCGAATGCTCAATGGGAACTATACAAATGCAGTATGGAAACAAACGGTAAAAAAGAATATTCACAATCTACACTATATCATGTGAAAGTATGTATGTATCTACATATATACCTTTGAAAATATATATTCCAGTGTATTAAACCGTTTTATTCCAAACACGTCATTTAACCCGTTTATTCTCCTTATCTTTAAAAAGAATTATTGTGTATCATTATGCTTAAAAACTACCATTCCTTCCCGTTAACGCACATGGTTAAACAATTAGCAATTTTTGAGAAAAATCTTTCATTTACTTTCAAACTTTTATTACCCAACGTTCATTAACTCATGCCGAGTTATTAATCATTACTTAAGACTTGTTTTCAATGTACACACATAGTATTTAGAAAAATATTCATTTTCCTTTGAAAACCTTACATAACACTGTCAATTATGGTTCAAACCTCATTAGGTAGCTCAAACATCATTATATTGTAATACCCCGTATTTTTATGCTTTCTAAATTTGGGGATTTATTAAATTTAATGTGAGTTATTAATTTAATATAAATTCGGAAATTAAATATTTTTAATTACTAACATGATGAGAGTTAGTAATCATTGGAAACTGGTTGAATATTACTAATGAGTAAAGAAATATAACATTGGTACTATTAAATGTCACGAGTGAATAAAATGACAATTTTGGAAATTTATGTCGGGACGCTCCCGTGTCGCGTCGGGACTAAATATTGATTAATAAGAGTGAATAAATTATAAGTCGCTCGTATGGTCGTTTTGAGTGCGCCAAACTGTCCGGAAGGGTCGAGATAGTCAGAAAAGCGTACCCGGGAGTTTAGTCTGGGTCTCGGGGCATTTTTAGGCCTATTTAGCACCCCGGGAGGGCATTTTGGACATTTTGCTTTTTTAAGTAATTAAACCCACGAATTTACAAAGGTTAAATCAGATGTTAAGGGTTTTCATCTAGGGTTAACACAACCAAAAACAAAAGACGGCCATTGGAGAAGAAGTGGAGAAGCTCTTCAAGGAGTTTTAGGCCAAAAACTCCGTCGTTCGCACCGCCGTCACCACCAAACCGTAGATCACGCGACAAGGAACACGAACACAGCATCTTCTTCCACAAATCAGGAACCAAATTTCCAGGCAAGTATTTATCTTGCTTAATTTCATTAATGCATCATTCATGTTAGTCTACGGATGATTATGATGAGTTTCATAGAAGAAAACCCATGTTGGAGATAGGAAAAATTTCATGTAGTAATGATATATATGATAATCTGGAAACCCCTTCATATGTAGAGGTTGTATTACGAAATTTGGAATTAATACGGATGAACGAATTGATGTTGATTAGGTTCTCTAATTGAAAATTTGGGAATTAGGGTTCTTACGAATTAATTTGGGGATTTCATGTAATCTAAACGATTTTTGATGAATTAATGATTCTGGGAAGTTATTAATGTTATATAATCATGATATTATTGATTGGGATTGAAGAGGAGACGTTTGGGATTAAACGATAGAGGTTTTTAGGCTTAAAATGGTGAAACGAATCTGCCAAAGGTTGAAGACGAAACAGTGCAGTTCGCGCGATGTCGCGCGAAGTAGTTCGAGTGAGATGTCAATGTCGCGCGAAGTCATTAGAGCGAGATGGACAAGTCGCTCGAAGTAGTTCGAGCGACAGTACAAGTCGTTCGAGCGAGAACCATTCTGGTTCGAGCGAGATTTTTAATTTTTAAGGAAATTCCTATTTTACCCCTATTTTTGAAATCGGTTAATTTGAGTGAGGAAAAACCAGTACTCGAGGAATTCAGATTAGTACAAAGTTTTTGGGGTTGTGTAGGTGTGACGATTTCAGTATTTGGGACGGTGAGGTTACTTTAAAGATCACGAGAGGGAGATAACCGTAATAAAAGATATGAGTCCGTTATACGGGATAAGTGAGTAAAATGTCTTCAGAATAAGAAGTTATAATTATAGATTGTGGGTACACCAAATTGAGAAATGTGAATAAGTGTTGTATATATATGACTATGTGATTGTGCATATATTATAAATGTGTAAAAATTATGCCCGCGCTACTTGTTATCCCTGAGGTTATCGCGCTGGGACAGTCTTATCTCGATGGGACCTTTATGGGGGATGTTGACTTGTACCCTAGAAGATAGAGATCCTTTGGTACAGGCTAATCGGATTGATAGTCAGACGACCTAAGAGACGTGGGGGCATGTGCTGAGCTCTTAGAGATCGGGACTCTATGCTTTGCCTCAATATTGTTTGTGTTTATGTTAATACAATTCGAGAGTGCTTCCGAACTTGTATTTCCCGTAGTACGAGTGATACGGGGACGGGATAGCAGAGTATGCCTGCACCATAATTTTTATGTGGGGTGCTGTTAGAATATATATATTATATGAGTATTTAATATATATATTTAAATTCTGAAATTTGAGAACTACCTCCTGTGTTTATAGTAAGTAAGAGATGATAAATGATTTCAATTTGGAAATACTTGTTTGAAAGATATAATGTGATATTGGAAAACTTTATTAGTAAATAACGTTAAATTGAGAGCTTTGTTATTAAATGAAATTTACTTCTTAAACAGTTGAATTTCCAGTTTAAATCTTACGAGTAACCTAAGATAAGACAAGTTTTATCGTTGGGAAGGTTAGTGCGATAGGTGTGCACATTAGAAGAGAGGTGAGAATTTCTCAAGGGAGTGTCGCACTAATATGTTGTTGCATTGGCCAGTAAACATTTTAAATACTTGTTAAACAAATTTTAAATCGTTTTTACAATCAGGCTCTTACCCATTTTCATTTTCTTTTTCCTATTATATATATAGGTATATATTACAGGTGCCCAGCCACAGGGGCATCTTGCATAGGATCCTTTGGATGGAACGCGCTGCAGCTTAGCTGGGAGTTACAGGCCTCTTGCTTAGACGACCTCACTTCTTGATTCCTCTTCTAGAATTATTATTTCAGTTGGGCATGTGTCGCCCTTTCCATTATTCAGTTATTTTATTGGATATTGTAATCCATTTATTTCCAGTATTTGCACTTTGGGAATAGTATTGTCAGGATGTTTTTCATTTAAGTATTAAATGTTGGATTCAATTAATTGAATGTTTGGTTATTTGGATTTATATATTCCAGGATAGTTGTTGTGTGATTCTTTATCTATGAATGATGTCCAGTTTAAATGTTAGTTTATATAAATAAAATTTGGAAAGTAATGTCTAAAAAGGTTTTGGCACTTAGCTAAATTATTTAGGGTGTTAAATTGGTAAAGTTATTTCTACAACAGTGATGCTAAGAATGAACTAATTGTCACCTTGATTTTAATTTAATAAAGGACTGATCACCCGGTATTTAATTAGGCGGGGTGTCACAGGTGGTATCAGAGTATCAGGTTCTAGTGTCCTTAGGATCTGTACGTCTTATTTCTCTTTCAGCTTAACATTTTTGTTATAGAGCCCTATTTTAGGATTGTTGTATTCTTGCTTTTACAATTACGTCTTAAGCTATTTGAGATTTGATAATAACTGTAGAATAATAAATTTCTTCAGGTTTCAGATGCCTCCGAGACGTGCACCAAAGGATAGGCGTGCCCAAGCCGAGCAGCCAGCAGCTCCGGCTCAGGGAACGATGAATGCTAATGAGGTAGCCGTTATTATTGCTCAGGCGGTGAATGTCGTGTTAGCGGTAGTACAGCAGGCTCCACCCCAGATTCAGGCAGTGGCGCCAGTACCTGCACAGCTTCCATCAGCATGGAAGAGGGTTAGGGATGCCTTTCAGAAGGCGCATCCCCCTGAGTTCTCGGGTAGTTCAGATATCATCGTCAGCCAATGGAAGAAAGATATCCAGCGGCATCTGCGTATGTATGAGTGCACGGACGAGCAGAAATAGTTGTTGGCTTCATTTAAGCTAGTGGGGGCCGCTTTGCTATGGTGGGAGTCCACCACCACCTTAGAGGAGAGGGATACTATTCCGATTCAGTCATTCTGGGAGCGGTTTGACCGCAAGTATTTTCCACCTGCCGTGCAAACTAAGATGAGGCGGAAGTTACTGAACTTGAAGAAGGAAAATTCTACTATTGTCGAGTATGAGGAGAAGTTCACGAGACTTCTCACTATAGTGCCAAATGAGGCACCCACTGAGGGTAAGAAGATACTATTGTTTGTGGACGGGCTAGTTTGGAGGATCCGTCGGCACCTTATAGGGAATCTGTCTCTGAGTACTTTCACTGATGTACTCAATGTTGCTTTGTTACACTGCCAGGATTACCGCTTCCACCTGTAGGGAAGTAAACGGGCAGGAGAGTCCATCCAGTAGGGAAGGACAGGGGGTAGTGGCGCTAATGGAACACCGACATCTCAGGGACAGACTCGTCAGCACGAGCAGAGTTCCCATCAGGGGGACCCTGCCAAGCGGTTCCGATCAGGTTATTCCCGGCAGGGATTTGGGGAATATAGGCAGGGTCAGCAGGGCCAGCAAGGCCAACACCGCCAGCAGCAAGGTCAGCAACAGGGCCAACAGCATTTTCATCAGGGCCAGTGGCGGGGAGGTAGCGTCCAACAGGGCCGTGGTCAGCAGGGTCAGAGGGGAGGAAATTTCAGAAGCCGATGTTTCATGTGCGGCAAGAATGGCCATAAGCGCCAGGATTTTCCAGAGGGTGATAGGGCTCCACAACAGCAGGGTGCTCGTAATGAGCCACAGAGGCCACTTTTTCCAGCCGCCCTCCCAGCACCAGCTCAGGTACCAGCCCTACTAGCCATTCCAGTCACTCTGGTGCAGCAGGGGCAGTTACAGTACGAACGTGTCTATAACGTCCACCAGGCAGCAGCTCCACAGGCACCACCCGCGATTGAGGGTATGTTTCCTATCCATGGTACTATGGGTCGGATTTTATTTGATACTGGGGTGACGCACTATTTTATAGCTACCCATTTTGTGAAGGCCTTAGGGTTATTAGCCACAGCAGAGAGCACTGTGACGTGTGTAGACTCATTACTGGGAAATGGTTCGCTTATTTTCTTTATATGCCGGGGTGTGGGGGTAGAGATTGGTAGCTTGGTATTACCAGCAGACATGTTAGTCTTAGATATGCATGAGCACGATGTTATTATCGGTATGGATTGGCTCGCAGCTTATAGAGCCATGATAGATTGTTTTGGTGGGAGTATTGTCTTTGCCATTCCAGGGCAAGAGATGTTTGTAGTGGCGATGCCTCACCCAGAGGGAGGCTCGACCGCTCATTTGTATTACATAGAGGAGGATACCTCTAAGGAGGTTGTGATTCCCTTAGACTCGATCCCAGTTGTTCGTGAGTATTCCGATGTATTTCAGGAGATACCAGGCCTACCCCCCAGTCATGAGATAGACTTTGTCATAGATTTATTACCGGATACTCGACCTATAGCGCACGCTCCATACCGTATGGCTCCGGCAGAGATGCAAGAATTACGAGATCAGATAGAGCAGATGTTAGGTCAGGGCTACATTCGCAGGAGCACCTCACCTTGGGGAGCTCCAATTTTTTTTGTGAAAAAGAGATATGGTTCACTGAGGCTATGTGTGGACTACCGGGAGCTGAACAAGGTCACGATACGAAACAAGTATCCGTTGCCTCGAATCGATGATCTATTCGACCAGCTGAGGGGAGCAACTTTCTTTTCGAAGATAGACCTGAGGTCAGGGTACCATCATCTACGTATTAGGGAGCGGGATATTTCAAAGACTGTTTCCTTAATGAGGTATGGGTCCTATGAGTTCAGAGTGATGCCATTTGGACTCACAAATGCTCCAGTCATATTCATGGACTTAATGACCCGAGTGTTCAGAGAGTTCTTGGATCAGTTTGTAATCGTCTTCATAGATGACATTTTGATATATTCACACTCCGAGGAGGAGCATGCCGAGCACTTAAGGCAGGTTCTTCAAACTCTACGAGAGCATCAGTTGTATGTTAAGTATTAGAAATGCGGGTTCTGGTTGCGAGAAGTACAGTTCTTGGGGCATGTTGTTTCTGAACAAGGGATAGCAGTTGACCCGAGTAAAGTGTCAGCAGTGAGGGAGTGGGGACAGCCCACGACACCGACGGAAGTGCGTAGTTTCTTGGGATTAGCGAGATACTATAGGAGATTCATTCGGGGGTTCTCCAAAATAGCGGGGCCATTGACGAACCTGACTCGCAAAGGGGTTCCATATGTTTGGGATGATGCTTGCCAATTGGCTTTCGATGATCTGAAAGACAAGCTTACTTCAGCATCGGTCCTTGCTTTACCTAAGCCGGGCGTGGAGTACCTGGTTTACACCGATGCTTCCTTACGAGGACTTGGGGGAGTACTTCAGTAAGAGGATAAGGCTATAGCTTTTCCCTCCCGCAAGCTTAAGCCGCACGAGAAGAACTACCCCACTCACGACCTAGAGTTGGCAGCGGTCGTTTTTGCATTGAGGATTTGGAGGCACTATTTATTGGGAGAGAAATTCCGCTTGTTTAAAGACCACAAATCACTGCAGTACCTATTCACTCAGCGAGAACTGAATATGCGTCAGCGCAGGTGGTTAGATTTTTTGAAGGACTATCAGTTCGACATACAGTACCATCTGGGGAAGGCCAACGTAGTTGCTGATGCGTTGAGCCGTAGACCGGTAGACGATGTAGCAGACGTCTGGAAAGTAAAGTGGAAAGAGTTGGGTCACCAGGACGCAGTAGCCCATTCCTTCATATCTGTCATGACAGTGACACCCGAGATTGTTACAAGGGTGATACAGGCACAGATCGCAGACCCATTTTGCTAGGAGCAGATTGTACGACTTTTAGCCGAGGGTACTGAGTCCTATTCTGTTAGTTCTGATGGGGGTTTGAGGTTTAATGGGAGATTAGTGATTCCAGAAGGTGCATACTTACGTCATGCCATGATGACCCAGTCCCACGGGTCCCAATTCGCAGTACATCTTGGGGGAGATAAGATGTACCAGGATATGAGGCGACAATACTAGTGAAGTGGGATGAAAAAGGATATTACTGAGTTCGTATCCAAGTGTTCTACCTGCCAGCTAGTAAAGGTGAACCATCAGAAACCGTCAGGGTTGCTTCAGCCATTAGAAATACCCGCGTGGAAGTGGGAGAGTATTTCCATGGATTTTATTACAGGGTTGCCTACATCACAGTGGGGCCACGACTCCATCTGGGTGATTGTGGACCATTTGACCAAGGTGGCTCACTTTTTACCGGTGCGAACAGATTATACCACGGGCCAGTATGCTCAGTTGTTCATTGTTGAGATTGTCAGATTGCATGGGGTGCCCCTGAATATTGTATCAGATAGAGACAAGATTTTTGTATCGCGTTTCTGGGAGAGTTTTTAGGAGGCTATGGGTACAGAGTTGAGGTTGAGTTCAGCTTATCACCCACAAATAGATGGACAGATAGAGCATACTAATCAGATGTTAGAGGATATGTTACGCGTGTGTGTTCTTGATTTTGGAGGAGGTTGGGAGCCACATCTTTCACTAGTAGAGTTCGCTCATAATAACTCCTATCAGTTCACGATTGGCATGGCTCCATTCGAGGCTTTGTATGGCCAGCCTTGTCGTTCCCCAACTTTTTGGCTAGAGGTGGGGGATAACAAGTTGCTAGGACCAGAAGTGATTCAGGAAACCTCCGCGAGGATTGATATTATCAGGAGTCGCATTCGAGTAGCACAGGATAGGCAGAAAACCTACGCCGATGCAAAATGATTCTTCCGAGAGTTTAACATGGCGGACCAAGTGTTACTACGTGTATCTCTTATGAAGGGAGTGATGAGGTTCGGGAAGAAAGGGAAATTAGCCCCAAGGTACATGGGACCATTTTCCATTATCGAGAGGATTGGGCCGGTGGCATACAGATTGGGACTCCCAGAGCATTTACATCGCATTCACGATGTATTCTACATCTCGTCGTTAAGACGATACCTTCGGGATGACATGGCTCACACCCATATCGCAATAGATGAGATAGACTTACAGCCTGACAGCTCTTACAAGGAGAGACTAGTGGCTATCCTAGACTATAGCGAGAGGAGATTGAGGTCGAAGGTAGTTCCACTTGTACGGGTCCAGTGGGAGCATCATAATGTGGAGGAATCCACCTGGGAGCGTGAGACAGTTATGCACGAGAAATACCCAGATTTATTCTTACCAGGTATGCCTTATTTTTTGAAATTTCGGGACAAAATTCCGTTATTAGGGGGGAAGTATGTAATACCCCGTATTTTTATGCTTTCTAAATTTGGGGATTTATTAAATTTAATGTGAGTTATTAATTTAATATAAATTCGAAAATTAAATATTTTTAATTACTAACGTGACAAGAGTTAGTAATCATTGGAAACTTGTTGAATATTACTAATGAGTAAAGTAATATAATATTGGTACTATTAAATGTCACGAGTGAATAAAATGACAATTTTGGAAACTTAAGTCGGGACGCGCCCGTGTCGCGTTGGGACTAAATATTAATTAATAAAAGTGAATAAATTATAAGTCACTCGTATGGTCATTTTGAGTGCGCAAAAATGTCCGTAAGGGTCAACATAGTCAGAAAAGTGTACCCGGGGGTTTAGTTTGGGTCTCAGGGTGTTTTTAGGCCTATTTTGCACTCCGGGAGGGCATTTTGGACATTTTGCTTTTTTAGGTAATTAAACCCACGAATTTACAAAGGTTAAATCAGATGTTAAGGGTTGTCATCTAGGGTTAACACAACCAAAAACAAAAGACGGTCATTGGAGAAGAAGTGGGGAAGCTCTTCAAGGAGTTTTAGGCCAAAATTTCTGCTGTTCGCACCGCCGTCACCACTAAACCGTAGATCACATGAAGAGGAACACGAACACACCATCTTCTTACACAAATCAGGAACCTAATTTCCAGGCAAGTATTTATCTTGATTAATTTTGTTAATGCATCATTCATGTTAGTCTAGGGATGATTAGGATGAGTTTCATAGAAGAAAACCCATGTTGGAGATAGGAAAATTTTCATGTAGTAATGATATATATGATAATCTGGAAACCCCTTCATATGTAGAGGTTGTATTATGAAATTTAGAATTAATACGGATGAACGAATTGATGTTGATTAGGTTCTCTAATTGAAAATTTGGGAATTAGGGTTCTTACAAATTAATTTGGGGATTTCATGTAATCTAAATGATTTTTGATGAATTAATGATTCTAGGAAGTTATTAATGTTATATAATCATGATATTATTGATTGGGATTGAAGAGGAGATATTTGGGATTAAACGATAGAGGTTTTTAGGCTTAAAAATGGTGAAAAACGAATCTGCCAAAGGTTGAAACTGAAATAGTGCAGTTCGCGCGATGTCGCGCAAAGTAGTTCGAGCGAGATGTCAATGTCGCGCGAAGTCATTAGAGCGAGATGGACAAGTCGCTCGAAGTAGTTCGAGCGACAGTACAAGTCGTTCGAGCGAGAACCATTCTGGTTCGAGCGAGATTTTTAATTTTTAAGGAAATTCCTATTTTACCCCTATTTTAGAAATCGGTTAATTTGAGTGAGGAAAAACCAGTATTCGAGGAATTCAGATTAGTACAAAGTTTTTGGGGTTGTGTAGATGTGACGATTTCAGTATTTGGGACGGTGAGGTTACTTTAAAGATCAAGAGAGGGAGATAACCGTAATAAACGATATGAGTCCGTTATACGGGATAAGTGAGTAAAATGTCTTCAGAACAAGAAGTTATAATTATATATTGTGGGTACACCAAATTGGGAAATGTGAATAAGTGTTGTATATATATGACTATGTGATTGTACATATATTATAAATGTGTAAAAATCATGCCCGCGCTACTTGTTATCCCTGAGGTTACCGCGCTAGGACAGTCTTATCTCGATGGGACCTTTATGGGGGATGTTGACTTGTACCCTAGAAGATAGAGATCCTTTAGTGCAGGCTAATCGGATCGATAGTCAGATGGCCTAAGAGACGTGGGGGCATGTGCTGACCTCTTAGAGACCGGGACTCTATGCTTCGCCTCAATATTGTTTGTGTTTATGTTAATACAATTCAAGAGTGCTTCCAAAATTGTATTTCCCTTAGTACGAGTGATACGGGGACTGGCTAGCAGAGTATGCCCGCACCTTAATTTTTATGTGGGGTGTTGTTAGAATATATATATTATAGGAGTATTTAATATATATATTTAAATTCTGAAATTTGAGAACTACCTCATGTGTTTATAGCAAGTAAGAGATGATAAATGATTTCAATTTGGAAATACTTGTTTGAAAGATATAATGTGATATTGGAAAACTTTATTAGTAAATAACGTTAAATTGAGATATTTGTTATTAAATGAAATTTACATCTTAAACAGATGAATTTCCAGTTTAAATCTTACGAGTAACCTAAGATAAGACAAGTTTAACCGTTGGGAAGGTTAGTGCGATAGGTGTGCACATTAGAAGAGAGATGAGAATTTCTCAAGGGAGTGTCGCACTAATATGTTGTTGCATTGGCCAGTAAACATTTTAAATACTTGCTAAACAAATTTTAAATAGTTTTTACAATCGGGCTCTGACCCGTTTCCATTTTCTTTTCCCTCTTGTATATATATGTATATATTACAGGTGCCCAGCCATAGGGGCGTCTTGCATAGGATCCTTTGGATGGAACGCGCTGCAGCTTAGGTGGGAGTTGCAGGCCTCTTGCTTAGACGACCTCACTTCTTGATTCCTCTTCTAGCATTATTATTTCAGTTGGTCATGTGTCGCCCTTTCCATTATTCAGTTGTTTTATTGGATATTGTAATCCATTTATTTCCAGTATTTTCACTTTGGCATTAGTATTGCCAGGATGGTTTTCATTTAAGTATTAAATGTTGGATTCAATTAATTGAATGTTTCGTTATTTGGATTTATATATTCCAGGATAGTTGTTGTGTGATTCTTTATCTATGAATGATGTCCAGTTTAAATGTTGGTTTATATAAATAAAATTTGGAAAGTAATGTCTAAAAAGGTTTTGGCACTTAGCTAAATTATTTAGGGTGTTAAATTGGTAAAGTTATTTTTACGACAATGATGCTAAGAATGAACCACCCGTCACCTTGATTTTAATTTAATAAAGGACTTATCACCCGGTATCTAATTAGGCGGGGTGTCACATATATCTTCTTATTAAACCATCCCATGTTGCCACATGAATATTAAACACTTAATGCGTTATTCTTGCATAAGTAAATCAATGAATTAATGCCATTCATTTATGCCTCTTTCATGAATATTCAATTTATTACTTAGCATTTTTTTAGGTATTCTACCGATGCACACACCCCTCACAACACACGCACACCCACGATTTTACAGAATTTCAGCATCCAACACTAAGCGTCAAGTAAACTGCAGTTGGTTTGGGGTCTTTCACTACTAGGGACAGCATAGTCCTGCTTAATTATTTAATACGGCATCATCCAATATCATTATTTTGCCAATGTGTTCGACATTTTTCATATTGTCCACATTAATTGCCTTTTTCGGGCCGAAACCAAAGCCTTGGACTTAACCATCCATATTTCCATTATTCATTTAGGAAAAATCATTATATTCCATTAAAGTCTTTTTTTCACATATGTTGAATTTACATCGAAAATCATTTCCATTGAAGAACACATCTCATTCTTTCTACATATGTGTCAAAACACTCTTTAACATTTTTGTTTCCTGAAAATGTTACACTTTAAGTAAATTTCCAATTTACATCAAAATACATAACTTCACTTTTGTTTTCAAGTGTTACTTACAAAACACCATTTTTAAGCTTTAAACTTAACGCGTAGGCATTTTAGTCTCTATGACTTTTTCAACTTCCCACTTTGTCAAAAATCACATTTTTGCACATTACTCCCTTTAATACATAAAACCATGCTTTTCACATATTAAATTCGACACATTTATTTATGAGTTTTAATATTAAAAACCCATTTTAGTCAACATTTACACATTTGACACTAAACATTTCAAACTTAGTGTCACACACTTTAATTATGATTTTTTGTATAAAGACCCATACTTAGTTATTTAATTCACACTTAGTCTTCTATACTTTCATTATTAACCCAAAGTTTTCAAGAAAACTACACTTTCACATATTTACACTTTTAACACCAAAAGTTAGTTTAACAAACTAAATAGTACACTTTGTAAATGAAACTCCATTTTCTCATTTCATAATAATTCATCAACATTAAAATCACTAGATTAATCTCATAAAAAAGGCATATGCATACCAAGTATTTTTTAAATCAAAAAAATTATTTATTTACCTTAAAAACATGAGTTTAAAATATTTTGTTTCACAAAATGTTTGTGAACATGGGCCCAAAACTATCTATTTTGAAAACACATTCAATCCCTCATTTTAAGTTCCCCTTTTTACCCAAAACTTAAGAGTGTCACTAATAACCCATTAGTGAACCATAACTATTTTTCTACGTTTCTTTTACACCCAAAAATTGTGATATAATATTCTGAAATTTATCACTAACTTTAATCTCATAAAAATCCAGCTCAAACCTTTATTTTTATATTAAAAATATTTAGTAATCATCAACAAAACATGAATGGATATTTCTACAATTTAAGACCTCAAATATGCTATAAATCATGCTAAAAATATTTCTAACTTTAAACTACTTTAAAGTTACGAGTTTCCCACCTCAAGGTTTTCAATGGAGAAAAGTGGATTTTATGGAAGATGGGTGACTCCCCCCACCTCCAAAAATTACCCTAAATGGAGTCACAATTGCCCACTCTTCAAGATCCATGAAATACTCTATCTTCTTCCATAAGAACCTGCCCCCTCCCCCCCCCCCCCCCCCCCTTTAAAATCTCCCAATAAGGCTTCCTTTGAGCTCCAAAACCTCCTATGAGTTCTCCCAACTTTGGGAGTTGTTTTAATGATGTTTTGAGGTATTGTGAGTTGTGTTTAGATGGTATAAATGGAGTAGGAAGAGGTGTCCATGAATTTGTAAGGGTGGTGTATGCTTGTTAGAGCTTGGGAGGTAGAAGCAAAATGTGCTAAAAGTTTTCTTAGTTTCTTCTCCATGGCTTTCCCCCTCTCTCTATCTCTCTTATAAAAGATTTTTGGGAAGGCTACACCTCATTACCCACCAACTGAACAATTGTATGTCCTAAAATTTGATATGGGTTCCTCAAGGCCAGCATTTTAGAGGTGGATTGGGATTACACCTAGCCACCCCTTAAAACCCCTTAAAATGACCCATAAGGGATGATTTGCATCATTTTCTCTCTCGTCTTCTATTTTTTAAAAGTTTTAACTTTAGAATCATATTTCTTGTATTTTTTCGCTAAAAATTTATCTTTCCTACAATCGTTTGGCCTCCAGAATTGTCCCTACACAAGGCACTCAAAAATCGGGACCTTCAGGCAAAATATATATATATTCTTCGCATGGTAATATTCCTTATATTTTTATGAGTCTAAATATATGATCAGAATATTTTTTTGACTTATCAATTGTCCTAAATAATTCGCACAAAACTGGACTTTTGCAGTGTCGCGCACCGTCAGGTAATTTGTACCTAAGTTCGCGTAACGCTCGTTGCTTGTCCGAATCACGTGGAACTTAACCTAAGTACTTACAATAATTATATAAAATCGAAATAAAACTCAAGAGAGCCATGCAATGTAAAGCTTTTTCATTTAATCCATATTGCGATAATTTTATTTTCATACTATTTAAATGTCGCGTCCTATTAACCTTGTCCGTGTCACATCCGTTCCTTGATATTTTTCCCTCAAACTTAACGGATATCCTAGATAATACTATTAGAGATTAAATACGCATTCATAAGACACCTGCATTGTGGAATTTTTTTATTTAAACCGTTTACGTAATACGCAACCTTACGTATTACTTAACGTGTTACATTTGGATTATTTATTCCTCGAATTTTCCTTTGGACAAAATAGCTCAAATAGTGTTAAATACCTCATTTCTAGGGAGGGGTATTACATATAAAGTCCTATGTGATCCTAGGGTGATTCAATTGAAAAGTTTCAATAGTTTCAATAATCTGTGAAAATACATGACGCCTCCTTTGATGGCGGTATCTTTCATTGAGATTACATGTTCATTTTATATATAATGCTCTTCTTTCATGACATGTGTGAGGCCTAATTTCCATTTACATTTACTCTTTATGCACGCATGCCTCTTTTTTACCTCCATTCATTGTGATTTCATTTGTTGAGTGTAATATCCGGTGAGGATTGATTTACGCATGTTTTAATACTTATCCGATTTATTTAAGTTTTTGCGAAACCATACTTTGCATGTGCTTTCTCTCCTCCTACATTAAAATATTTTTCGTTATTGTTGGGCTTGTCGCATGTTGGTTGGGCATATATTTTGAGGAAACATTTAGTTTTGGGAGTTTCATCCCCGAAAACCCTCACGAGACAATACTAGTCCACTAGGGTAACCTAGGGATTTAACGACTTATTGCATATGCTAAATGAAATAGTGTTCCCTACGAAAGTGGCATTTATATTTTATGCTAATATAATTTTTTTACTACCTTTTGTGGACTGGTTTTGTTTGTTTCATCACTAGAGACTAGCAATGCCTAAGTTAGAGGGTGTGGTCAGTCACGAATAATGCATATGCGCGCCCGTTATCTTTACGCATTCTAGCACTTTTTGTGTTCCTTATGCCTATATTTATGCTTGTTAACCAGACAGCCCTGGTTTTGGATATATATATATATATATATATATATATGCTTTTCAGGGATTAATTGAGCTTTTGTGGGTATTGAAACACTTAAAGTGAGGATTCGTTGCGTTTCAGAGAAATTCAGTCGTCGGACGCTACTTCAGGGGCATTTTAGACACTTCGCGCATCATCTCTGACTCATTTGGATTCTGCAAAATGTAGTTCATTGAGTTAGCTTCGCGTGGTCGCATAAGGCACATCGTTTCGAGTTTGGACAAAGAATATATGGCCATTTTTGTTTCGCACCATTTCTCCCTCATTTTGGCCCAACGGACACCATGGAACAGGGGACCGATCTACCGGCCCTGCCCCATCGGTCGATCGGTGAATCATATTTTGCCTTCGCAGTGTAGCAGTGGGTTTTAACCTGAGGACTTCATCAACCGGTCCCCTGGTTGTGGTCGACCGGTAGTAACCGTAAGTTGGGCGATTTTCCTTTTTAGTTTCTTTTTCCATTTTTCTTTTATCTCTTTTATAACTTACTATAATCAGAACCCTTACTTTATTTTCATAAATATATTCACTTAGTTATTTTTTAGGTTAGGGTTTTGAGAGCTTATCTCTCCTATGTTTTTCCTTCCCATTTTAGGTATTTGTAAGTTATTATTCCTCCTTCTTCTCCATTAATGTAAGTTCCCTTCTTGTTCTTAAGCTTTGTACCCTAGTTTACTTGCTTTCTAATTTAGGTTCTTTCTTTATTTCTTGCATTCAATACATGTCATTTATGATGCTTTCTAGCTAACTTAATTTAGGTTGTGATTAATGGAACTCACCTTGGTTTCAATGGATTGCTTTGCTTTGGTGATAGAGTTTTTGCACTTTATTCGACTAGGTTGTTCATTTTATTATGCCTAGGATATTTAATGGGGTATATCATGTATAATCTGTATTTACGACCTTGCATGTGCAATTTTCGAGGCATTAGTTGATGCCAAAATCATATTAGGCTTTTATGCGAATTGAGGGGGTGATAACTCTAGATCTAATTGATTGTTGAAATGAGATCCAATCTTCCCATGTAACCATTTATATGAATTAAGCCGAGGTGAGAGATATTAGACACAGCCTATAGTTTTTATTCCCTTTGTTAATCTTAGTTTAAAATTCCATGCCTAGTTATCTTTTCTTTTTATTATCCAATATCTTTTACACTTTTATTGAGAAGTATTAAATCAATATAATTCTAGCAACTAGTCTCTGTGGATTTTCGAAACCTGGACTGGTCATTATACTTCCTTAAAACAATGTAGCCCATAGTCTAGGTTTTACAAAGCGGTGGGGGCCGAAAATAACGACCGGCGTATTTCTTTATACACTTGTACCACGATTTTCCCCCGTTGTCAGCATGTCTCCTCGAACCCAAAATAAATCAACACAATAATGGAGGCGAACATGTAGCTAAGCCTTTGGGATATGAGCGTACCTAACATACCCAAACAACCTGCCAGTCCCACAAATACACGGCACATAGTGGACCGTCTAAAAATACTTGATTAAACCAAATTCGCAAATTTTCAAGTCAACCTTATTTAATCGATGTCAATTTTAAATCCAATTTTATTCTGCCCTAAAACATAAAACTACGTGTGGATAAATCAAGCAATCATAAATAAATTGCTGACACACAGATTTTAGGAAAAAAAATCTTTCGGGTAAAATTTTTTATTTCACAAATAATACTCACAATGATTACAAGTGAAATCGGCAATGGATTAACCGCAGTAAACCCACATAGGCCGCAACGTAAATCAGCAATGGAATTTTATAGCAACACCACACAAACCGCAGTTCAGTCAGCCCGGGAATATCCACGGGTACTCCCTTTCACACGCAGTCACATCAGTCCAACCTCTCCCTCAAATGGCACCTAGATCAGAATTTGAGATCTTCTCTATAAGAGAAACTTCACAAAATTGTGTTCTTGGGTTCCAAAACAATTCACGTAAAGATTATTGGGATTTGTGAATTGTGAATTAAAAACAAAAGGATTTGAACCCTAAATAAAGAAGACAAAGGATTCTACCGATTTGCAGTGTTTGCAGAAACTAAAACACCATGTCTTCTTAATGAGAACGGAGTGGTTTAACACACTTTATATAAAAAAAACTTAAGGCGGCACGTCGCTCGAACAAAACTGGTATGTTGCTTGAACGAAGCAGGATGTCACTCAAACGAGACTTCGCGCGAGATGACATGTCGTTAAAATGATTAGCTTATATCACTCAAACGAGCTACTTAAAAAAATAATTTTTTATTTTGCCAAAA
This sequence comes from Sambucus nigra, assembly GCA_949130495.1. NCBI lineage: Eukaryota > Viridiplantae > Streptophyta > Magnoliopsida > Dipsacales > Adoxaceae > Sambucus > Sambucus nigra. The sequence continues at coordinate 537,247,465 of OX422215.1, read as the reverse complement.
ATACTCCGCCTCAACACTTAGAAAAAAATCTTTGATGAAAAACTTTGCTTTTACACTTAGAAAATATTTTAGAAAAATTATCCTAACACTCTAAGTGAACCGTTAAGGTACTTAAACACAACCTTACCAAAATTAATATCACGAAGTCTTGAATGTTGAAGAACTTTGATATTCGGATCCGTCTTAATGCATGATTGAACTTAAATAAGTCTTCTATGGTTATAGCGGTATAGGGCATACTCAAATGTAAACCGGACAATAAAATAATGTGCTTACAAATCTTCCCCTATGTCTATTCCGGTACAAAATAAAAGCATCTGAATTATTAAATCAAAATGCCTATGCAAATCTAATACCATCCCATGAACCCAAAACTGAAAAGGTACTTAACATGTAAGTCTAAAACTTTTCTTTAAAAAATCTTCAACATCAAATCTTTAAGCTATTCTCATTAGGGTGTGCAACATATGATCTTCAATCTTTGTACCTACACACATGAGACAAAGAAAATACCTTCGTGACGCGTCAAGTTTGATATGATATAAGAATAAATCAATCAATAATCAAATATCCCCCCATAATGCAAAAGTCCCCCATAATTTGTTCTCCCCTTTTTTATTTGACCGAAATAGACAAGGAAAGCAATAAACAAAGCAAACATGGAATGTCACGAAAATATACATAGCAAACATGAATCAAACTATTCTCATGAAAAGGAGTATCCCAAAATCTTCCACAAACTATATTTGATTTTTCAATTTTTCGTACAAAAATGCAAAAATAATTTTACCAAAATCAGACACTATGAATTTACACTAAAATAACCAAATCATGGAAACAAAATGAATGGGTTTGAACATATTCAATAGGAAAATTAATACAATCATGCATAACATATGTGCACGATGAATATGTGTACTCCTAATGAATGAATATCAAAATCGTCCTTAGGTGTCGAAAAATGTGAATTTAGATGGCATCGTCTTAATCTAATCGACAAATCAAAGTCAGACTTGATTTTCACACCAATAACGTCTAAAACTATGTAATGCTTTTTCAAGGACGTGCAAACCCATTTTATATTCCATCCAAATTCCCTTATATTTAATAATGCTTTTTATTTTTCTTTTGAGGTGATGAAACTAAACTAAATTGGCCCACTTTTGGCATATTTTTCTTTTTATTGACTTTAAATTTTCGGGCTCTTTTCAACCTCTTTGGACCTTGGCAAATATTTATTTTGCCATAATTTTTTCTAGGTCCGATTTAAAGTGTGGCTTAATTGCAAAGGATAAATGAGTACCTTTCGTAGCCCTTCTTAGTTTTTTCATAAACACACAAACTCACAATAACTGTTCTTACATACACTACTATCACTGTCAAGTTTTATCGCATTTGGTTCATTTTAAAGACAAAATTGAGATGAAAACACATCGACCAACATGTGATAGACAGGAACAATAGTCAAATAAATTTGTGTAAGTGTGCATTAAAGGAACTCATGAGTCAAATATATAAGTAGTAACAGCAAATCACATCTCAATGGCTCCAAATATTGTAAAGCACAAAAACAAAATGATGATGCATATCAAAACACTATCAAACAGTCACATGGATATGGAATGCAATTTTGACTCGGTCATCCTAAATGTACATCCATATATGGTGTAAAACAAAATACAAAAATATTTTTGGTTTTTTTAATTTTTTTAAAAAAAATAAGAATCTTTTTTGTATTTTTCTAAAAATTTTCAAAAATAAAAATCTTTTTGGTTGTTAGAAAAATAATCAAAAATGGAAAATACAAATACAAAAAATGATACACACAAGCAATAGGCATAAAATATCATACGAAGCACCTAAGTAGTGAATATTTGAGGAGGGAAACATCAAATCATTATCCTCACCCACGAAATCATATCCTACAGTGAATAAGGCAAGTGTTTATTGTAATTAATTGAAGTTATAATCCCATGTAATTGGGGTTTCAATCATATGATGATATTGATGAATTCTTGAGAAGAAAACTTTAATTAAATGCATGTTGGGTAGGAAATTTCATGTAGAATGATTTGAAATCTGTAGAGATATTGATATTGGAAGATATGGGTTGTATTCCACGAAATAAATCTAGGTATTGATGAACAATCATGGATGAAGATGAAAATTTAGGGTTTTAGAGGATAGAAAGAATAAATCCCTTTTTGCATGATTATTGTAATGTTTTGAGAAAAGAATGACGTTAGAATCTATCCTAATGCATGTAGAAATGGTTAGGAATCTTTAGTTGAAACCTTGGTGTAGAGTAATGGAGGTTGGTACTATCTCATGGGCGAAAAATGCATGAACGGACGAGGCTAGTGAATTGCAGAAATGGGGATCGATCCGGTTTAAAAAAAAAGGATCGATCTGGTAAAAAAAAGGGGGATCGATCCGGTTTTAAAAAAAAAGGATCGATCCGGTTTTTAAAAAAATGGATCGATACGGTTTTTAAAAAATGGGATCGATCCAATATTTGGTCAGGCCCCCAGAAATTCTATTTTTTCCCTTTTTGACTTAGTTCTTCTAATTGATTATCGTGTAAACTTTTAGAAACTAACTAAGGGATTTGGGGGGAATTATTAATACTACAGTAGGCCTGATTAGGATTTGTATATTTGTCTTAGCAAGGGAAGTAAGACGAAAATCAATTGGGATAAATTTGTATCGTAAATTATCGGGTAGTGAAATAATAATTTACGGGAACTTCGGATGGACGATAAGTATACCAGTAGAGTAAGTTAGGCTTAGCTACTAAAAATACAAAGGGGTTAACTAGGTCCCTTAGAGTTGGGATAATACTCGAGAAAATGCGATAACAAGAGAAATCGTAAAATACACTGTATGGTGAGTATTAGAGAAATATACTACGTACTAATGTGAACGATTAGGTTGTGTGAGTACCTATAAATTATGTACTTAGGTTGTGTGAAATGCCTACAGTACTTATATAGTATTGAATTCGATGATTATACGGTCCAATACTTTTATATAACATTTACCATTGGAGTCGATGATTAGACCGGGACAATAATCCATATAGTGTATATTGTGAGTGAAATATACACTATATTAATAATCTACTTGAGTGAGATAGTAGATATTTAGATGACGTTCATACGTCTGAAAATATAAATTGGGAGAATTGGAGTCGATGATTAGACCGGGCCAATGATCCTTACAGTCTATATTGTGTGAAATATATACTATATGAACAATCTACTAGGGCAAAGTAGTAGATAGTTGGATGACGTGTATACACCTAAAAAGTAAATTAAGTGGAGAAAACTTAATTGGAAAGCTATAACATTAGATAGTGAACATCTAATGAATAAGATTAAGTGGTCAGACTTAACTTTCAAAATAAGGAACTAATATATGTGAAATGTTACACGGGAATTAACTCACATATGGGGAGTGATAATAAAATTTGGTACTGTATGGGCGGTGCGGGAACTTAGACGTGTCGGTAAGTTTAGACGAATAAAATAGTCTAAATATATTGGGTAGTGTGGATAAATAGGCTAGTATGGAACGTTAGGTGTGCACTATAGATGAGAGGTGAGGAAACTCAAGGGATTGTGTGTAAACCTAACATGTGTAATCAATAACTAATCTTTATTGCAATAAATTACTTGCTAAATTTTTTCAAAACGTTTTGTGTACTAACTCTTGCTATGTAAAATATTGTTCAAAACCTTTTAGGTGTCCAGTCACAAGGACGCCAATCGTGACTTCATTCCAGGGACTTCGTAGCTGCAGCATAGGTGGATGTTACAGGGATTTGATTAGACGCCTCTTTCACTTTCTGATCTAGTGTAGGATTTCAGATTTCAGTACGGACATGTTGTCCCTCAGTACTTTCATTTTTGGATTTTGTTATCGATTTGTTTTTGGCCGAGGGGTTATTCGACAAGACTTGGTTGATCTTAGTTGTTATATTCAGACACTTATGTTGATATTTGATTTATATATTGTTTCGCATGTTGTTGTATGTTTAATTGAAGTTAAAATTTGGCAACCACATAAATTTTCACTTAGGTGGTTAGTAATTAAAAAGTTTTCGACAATGATGCTAAGAATGAACCAGATGAGAAACCTATTTTAATTTAATAAAAGACAGATCACCCAATATTTAATTACGCGAGGTGTCACATCAATCTCATATGTCTGCAGGTCTCCTACCAGCTCTTTCAATTTTAAATTGCTCAAATTACTCAAGGGATTTAAAACAATCACTTTAGGGATAAAATGTTTAGGTGACATTCTTAAAAAAAAATTAACCACTCGTTCATCAGGAATGTGCTCACCGAGATTGAAACTAGTGTTGATAATATCAGACAAACGTGAATAAAAATCAACAAAACACTCAATCTTAAGCATGGTAATTGTTTCAAATTGAGTAGTTAAATTTTGAATTTTAGAATCTTTGACCGCATTTGTGCCTTCGTGGGTAAGTTGCAAAATGTCCCACGCTTCTTTTGATGTGGTTCACGTCATAATACGTCGGAACTCCTCAGGAGTGATGGCATCAGAAATTCCACTCAGCCCACATGAATTAAAAGACCTGCATTTAAATTCATCCTCAATCCAGTCTATCACGGGTTTTAAAGTAGTTATATTATTTGCGGTGATAGTGGGAGGAGTTCATCCTCTCTCACAAACTACCCAAACGCTCTCATCAATGGTTTTTAATTGTGATTTCATACATGATTTCTAGTAGGCATAATTAGACCCGTCAAAAATGGGCATCCGATTATATAAGTGCTCCATTAAAAAAATTGCGATTTTTCATAAAATAACTTTTTCAAAATAATAAATATCACACAATTTTGTGAAAAACAAGGATCACTCAATAAATTAGAGAAAATCGCTCTGATACCAATTTGTAAAATGTGCGGCGTGATATCTGATTAAATCGAATTCTCAAATTTCTAAGTTAACCTTATTTAATCGGTATCAATTTTTAATCCAGTTTTATTCAACCATAAAACATGCAACTACGTGTGGACAAATCAAACAATCAAAAATAAATTGGTGACACACAGATTTCAGGAAAAAAACCTTCCGGATAAAACCTTTTATTTCACAAATAATACTTACAATGTATTAACCGCGGTAAACACACATAGGCCGCAACCTAAATCGGCAATGGAATTCCGCAGCAACTCCACACGAACCGCAGTTCAGTTATCCCATGAACACCCACGAGTACTCCCTTTGAGACGCAGTTACGTCAGCCCAGTACCTCCCTCACGTGGCACCTAGATCAGCTGTATAGATCTTCTTTACAAGATAAACTTCACTAAATTGTGTTATTGGGTTCCAAAATAATTCACATAAAGATAATTGGGATTTGTGAATTGAAAACAAAAGGATTTGAACCCTAAATGAAGAAGACAAAGGATTTTGCCAATTTACAATGTTTGCAGAAACTAAAATTTCAGATCTTCTTAACAAAAATGAAGTGGTTTAACACGCTTTATATAAAAAACTTAAGGCGGTGCATCGCTCAAACGAAACTGGTATGTCACTTGAACGAAGTAGGTTGGTGCTCGAACGAGACTTCACACGAGATGCCAAGACACTCGAACGACTTGCTTATCTCGCTTAAACGAATTGCTTAAAAAAATAATTTTTTATTTCGCCAAAAATACTCTGCCTCAACACTTAGAAAAAATTCTTTCACGAAAAACTCCGCTTCGAAACTTAGAAAATATTTTAGAAAAATTATCCCAACACTCCAAGTGAACCGTTAAGGTACTTAAACACGATCTTACCAAAATAATCTTGCGGGGGATTGAATGTTGAAGAACTTTGATATTCGAATCCGTCTTGACGCATGATTGAACTTTAATAAGTCTTCGACAGTTGTAGCGGTATACGACATACTCAAATGTAAATCGGATAATAAAATAATGTCCTTACAGACCGCCCTAAGTTCCATATTCTGGGGCACAAATCCAGACTTTACTGGCATCGTCAAGGTGGGATCGCCCTCTGTACGAAAACTTCCGGATAGCAGGCAACCTAGGTATGTTCACACACATAATTAAATCATATTTATAGGTATTCACACAACTTATATACATATATTATTCAGTGGGTATGCACACAACCCAATTATATCCACTCGTACGTAGTATATATCACTCGCATATTTAACGTATCGCTAATTTCAATTACCAATCCAATTCTTATAATTTCAAGTATCGCTCAATACTCTAAGGGTCCTATTTATCCCTTTTTTAGTATGTAGTTATTCTCAGCGTATACTACTGGTCGTAAATATAGATTCACTCATCACTATGTAACTCATCTCGAATTGTATTTATTTATCACTTATGGATATTTTCTCAATTATCTCAATTCTTAACTCATCTCATTTTATATAAATCTAAGTCCCATCATTGGCCTACTGACATTTTCATATTTTCCTCTACAATTTAAAAATGTCCCAAAAGTTCCCTTACGAATTATCCATAATTTTCGAGCTTAAAAAGAATAATTTTAAGGGAAAAATCGAATTGATTCGCCCAATGGTCGAATTAATACACCTCACCGAATCGATTCACCCTTGGACCGAATCGATTTGAAATGTATCAGGTCTCTTCTTCTTCAATTTTCTATTACGTTTTTTTACACCATTTCAATCCTCAAACTTTGATACAATAATCTGAAACTCCCAATTAACATAACTAAGCATCAAATATATATGTGTGGATAATTTCTAATGTAAATCATGTATAAAATCCATCAAATTTTATCCAATATCCGATTAAGCTTAAATAATCATTGAACCCTCGATTTTTGTGTTCTTCACATAAGTTCATCAAAACTCAGATTTATCTCATGATCTAAATCCCATAATTTCTGATTTCATTTTATTTATAAAATTGGATTCATTCTACATGCAATCCTAATCCAAATTATAAGTTCTATTCATCAAAATCACAAGAATATAATCAATTATACTTAATTCAAAGGCCCTATTCTACATGGGTATTATAACTCGTAAAATTTGCAAGATAAATACTTACCTTGTATAGGATTGATATGATTTCGTGTTCTTGATGATAATTATCTTCTAATCCACCCTCCAAAGATGATTGTGATGCAAGAACAAGGTGAAAGGCTTCAAGAATCGTCTCCTAAGCGCCAAGAATGCTCTTCCTCTTCTCTCTAATGACCTCCAAGTGTTTCTATTCCATTTACCCTAGCCTATTAGAACTACAAGTTTATATAAGCTTTGCAAACTCGAAGTTCCTTTAACCCTAGGCTACAAAAGAGTAAAATGCCCTCTTGGGGTGTCGATTTGGTCTAAAACTATCCCGGGACCCAAACTATACACCCGAGTATACTATTTTGACTATTTCGGCCCTTCCAAACCCAACCGTGATCTCAAAATCATCATTTAATTTACTCATAATTAATTTCCTATCTCGACCTTATTTAGTCCACACACGACGTCCGGTTGAGATAAAATACTGTCACGTCACTATCACTTGCTATAACGTCCAATACGCAGTCTATTCACTTAGTAATTTTATTCGATAAATATTAATCATTTCTCTACGATTAATAATTTAATCAACCCATAATATTTAATTTTCATTAAATTACGTCATACGTGTAATTTAAATTTAAACCAATTAATTAAATTTTAATTTCTCAAAAATTCGGGTTGTTACATGATTAGGCACATATTCTTCACATTTATCCCCTTAATTTCGGTATTTTTATGATCCCGTGCAGTGTAAATAGCATGGATTTGTCTCATATTTATGCTACTAACCTCTTTTGGCAAGTATTTCTTGTTTTGTGTATTTCTCATGTGCTTTATAGGTAATTAATGCAAGTTAGTGCGAAGGAGAACTCAAAACAGTGAAAGAAAGCAAGAAATGTGAAGTTCAAGGGCATTTTCATAATTTTTCAACCTTAGTCCGGAGGTGGGTCCAATTGGAAAATTGAAGATATTCCAATTACAAGAACACTGGAAAAAACTGAGTTGCGAGATAATGAAGAGTCATTTTCAGAACTGAAGAGTCATTTTCAGAACTGAAGAGTCAAAACTTTTGAAATTTCTTGCTTAATTCGTTTTTATTAGTTGTAAAATGTGGGGAGGCAAGGAAAGAGTCAAATTTAGGTATTATAAAAGGGCAAACCCTATTAGGAAGTGGGAGGAGTTGTTTTTATCAAGTTGTAGGAGGCTAGTAGTTAATTTTTAGAGGATTCTTGTAACCAAGAACCCTAGTTTTGAAGTTTGGCTACTATGCAAGATTCAAGGTTCTATTCAAGATTTATCATTCATCCATTGCAAGTAATTTTAATTTATTATTTTTATTGCTTTTATAGTTAGTTTAATTAATTAATTATTGCTCTCTAGTTTTCCAATACCAATTCAAGTCATGTTCTCAATTTTCTAGATTTAGTTATGAATTCCTGCACTTTCAGTTTTAAGTTTTCTTTTATTTTAATCATGTTAAGCTAAGTTTTTAAGGATGTGGATGCATGAACCCAACCCGATGTGGTATATATTCATAGATATAAAATTTTCCCTCTAAATTAAATAAGTGATTAGATCGTGTTGTATTATTTCACAACCATTGTAGAACTTTTGATCTCGTTTTCCTAGGTGACCGGGGTGCTTAAGGATGCAACGTGTGTGAACTATTGCAACATTACTTTACTCATTCTTTGATTATATATGATGCGGACTTGAACCTCATATATGTAATTCTTTGGAGTACTAAAGACTGGGTCTGATCAATTATCTAATTTATGACTAATTTTGTATTGGCATAGACACTAGGGTTTGGGGGAGTGTATCCTTAACCCATTTCTTCACTCATATTAATTCCTTATTAGTTAGTTAATTTTGCATTCATAGGTTAATTTAATTGAATCTAGTTAATTCATAGATAAAATCCATAAAAATCAATCACCTTTTTCTTTTTTTTTTATTTTAACATCAACTTTAGGATTAAACTACCTTACCTTTGTCGTCACGTTCACACATCCTAATTCCCTGTGGATTCGATACCCAGACTCAACACTATACTCCTTAAGAAGTGTAGTTACAAGTTTAAGTTTTTTTTGTATTGAGGTTGGAAGCCGATAACAACGACTAGCGTATTACACGGACGCTCGATTTTTACACCTCGATCATTACACGTTGGAATGAAGGTGGAAACTCATCTTTTTGAATCCTCCTGTTGAATTTCCAATTCTCCTCCTTCTTTAGACCTTGGTATCTCCTCTCTGTGGGTAAGGCTGTTAGGGTTTCTTTTGTAATGTAAATGGTGTTTCCCAAACTCTTATTTAACTTATAAAAACCCTTAATTCCGAGTTAGGCCTAAATCTCCATTTTTGGACCCCCGAATAGGCTCGAATATATAACTAAAATAGCCCAATAACCTCCCAAATGATACACCTACAACCCGGGATCATTTTTAAAGGTGTTAAACACTTAAACGGGTTCATAGAACCTCACGAAATGCGTCCCAATTATTTGTATTCGACATAGACATTTTTATTTTTTCTAAACGACACATAACCATAAGTTTATTAATGTATAATGTATTTTCACGGGTGAACTCACGACGCCCAAGTGAGTCATGCAATTATATAACCATGAATAAACATTTATTTTCCATTTAAATCTTACCCATTTAAATTTAGATCCATCCGATTTAATTTATTTCCAAAATAATATGAAAATTTTAAATTAAATCCCATCACAATATTTTATTCCGAAAATATGGGGTATTACATTCTTTTCCCCTAACAACGGAATTTCATCCTCAAAATTCACGAAAGCTTCAACTTACATATTAATACGCACCATTATCGCAAGTTTTACACCCACTTAGTCAATACTAATATCTCATGAGATAAAAAAAAGGCTCGTCAATGCCTAACATAACATCATTGGGGTGCCCATGTATGCCATATTACATGCGCACACACATGCACAAATATCAAATATAGATGACACCTATACATCCAACTAAACCATACATATCATGCATATCCAGAAAACAAAGTACATCTCCACATATGTATAAAGTAAAAAGTAAACATCTTAGTATCCAACTTCCCTCGATTCTCGACTTTTGATAATTTCGTGCGTGGTACGTCTCACAAGCAAAATCCAAATAAGGAACCCTCCTGATACACTACCTCACGGATTAGTCAGTTATTGAGGTCCGTCGGCCCAAGATTTAAGGAAAATAAAAATAATTGTTTATGCTAATTACATAAATTCCACTTTACGACCACTTTCAACAAAAGTTTTATCACTTCTAAGGGATACACTAATTCCCGATAGATTTATCCATTTGATCATATCAAGAACATCAACCAAAATGTCCTTGGATCCAACATTTCACAACTCCCGATATTTGCTAATTCCGTGCGTGGGACGTCTCGCAAGCGAAATTTAAATAAGGAATCCTCCCGATACACTACTACATAGCTTCGTCGATCATCGAGATCTGTCGGTCAAGGACTTACGTCTATTAATATGCTTAATCAATTTATAAGGCTCCACAGGCCTACTCATTCCACTAAAGGATATTACCGCCTATTTTCAATGACATCGTCATTATAATAACATTATTAATGATCGTGCACATCATTATCTAATCAGGACTTCTACTAGTCATCATGTTCCCAAAGAAACCAAATACTTCTAAAATACGAATGCTTTCCACTTTGCATACTCTTAGCAAAAATAAGGAGGTTTCATCGCTGGATAATTATCACATTTATTTAACCCTAAAACACAATATTATTCTCATATAGTCTAGGCTTGTATCCCGAATCGAACACTCTTATTATCCCTAATTTCAAGAAACACTCAGCAACAAATCCTGATATTTCACATTGTGGTGCCCATTCTCGATAAGGCAACCCTTTTGGGTGCATGCGGGGCCAGAACTAAAGTCTAAGTGCCCATACAACCCCTTACTAAATATAATTAATTAATTCCTTGAACCTTCGTTGGTTCTTCGGTACTACCTTTAGAAATTCACCATTGGACACCTTTGTTTATAAACTCCACTCATCATCGGTGCATCGCCCGATCCCCGGCTATGACACAAAAGTTGCATCGTTCCCTCTTGAATATACTAAATTATATGATATATCGTGTAAATCCCCATCCCTTAACCTCATTCATTTTTCCGTATTTAGTCTCAAGGTATTACAATTCCCGTTATATTTTCCAAAGTTATAGTGACCACCATTGTCCAACTAATCGCACTGCATTTGACTATTAACTTTAAATAGTCCCGTAAAATCAATACCAGCACTATGATCTTCTTGCCAATCCATCCCTAGAATACTATCATACTCTAACGTTACTTATGAAAATAACCCTAAGTCTTCCTAAGATCAATCATTATACCTTTACACACGAAGCACTATAGATACCTGCCTCCAACTTGCGGGTGAAACAGCATAAGGCACTTTGATAAAACGTAGTCTATCCTCCTAAATGTATTAACGAGATAGTATTTACTACAGAGTACAATGCACTAGTACTAAACTAGATATGTCTTACAAGATTAAAAAATTTGGATCATACTAGAAACTGTTTATGTTAGAGATGGTCCCTCTCCTGGTGCGACGTGATACATATGTCCGTGCTGCAGTTGCAGTTGTTATCCCTAAGGTGGAGCTGGTAGCGCTAGTAAGGATGGCACTACCGCCACTGGATGGACTTGTATGGGTTAACACTCCCCCTAAGGTGCCCGATGTCCTCTTTGTACCCCTAGCTCCTATGCAGCCCTATTTCCCTAAGGGCACTTCCTGGCGAAATGTCCTTTCTCACCACAAATATAACAATTTCCTCCCTGGAACTGATCCATGTCTTATTGTCACCCCTGTTGGCCCTGATCTTGCTGCCCTTGGTCCTGGTGGACTCTCTATTTTTGGACTGGCCCTGTCTATTCTGATTATCAGAATCTCAAAATCTCTTATTCTTCTCTGAAGATTGAGGAACTTGAACCTGCTTAGCCTCTTGGTTGTTACTCCCATTCGTATTACCCTATTTTTTTTACATCTCGGAGTGATGTCTCTTCTCCCCTTTAATTTTCTAGAACGCCCAATGATCCTGGCAATGTAGTAAGGAGGCATTCACCATTTAGTTATATGTAGTGAAAGTTGGATTTCCTAATAGTGACTGTTGAATGTGACAGGTTGTCCCTGGCATGAACTTCTACATCGTCCTTTGCTCTGTATTTACCTCCTCCTTAGAAAAATAGGAAAGGGAAGTAAACTCTTCCTTGTATTTTTCTACAGTACGACCCTACTGCTCGAGGTCCATGAATTTTCTTTACATTTCTGATTGCATCGCCTGAGGAAAGTAATTCCCCTCAAATTTTTCCTAGAACTCATCTATGGTCAAATTATCCCTCTCTGCTTCTTAAGTAATGGACTCCCACCATTAAATTTTTCCTCCTACAAGTCAAAATAAGGCCAACATATGCTTCTCAACTAGCATATACTCCACCATCCGTAAGTGATGTTGAATGTTCCTCTATTATTGGCTTACCACCAAAATATCTCAACTTCCAGCAAACTCCGGTGGTTGGCCCTTAGTGAAGGCCTCCCTATCTCTATCCCAGATTAATCAAGGCATCTATGGCTCTGCCCCTGCTGCATCGAAGTGGCTGGAATGGCTGGTAGGGTTGGTACCTGAGCTGGTGCTGGGAGGGCGGCTGAAAAAAGGGGCCTCTGTGGATCATTATGGGCACCCTGCTGCTGTGGGTCCCTATCACCCTCTGGACAATCCTGGCGCTTATAGCCATTCTTACCTCACACGAAACATCAGCCCCTAAAATTACCTCCCCTCTTACCCTATTGACTAAGGCCCTGTTAGCCGTTACCACCCCGCCATTGGCCCTGATGAAAACGTTGTTGGCCCTGTTAGCCTTGCTGCTGACCCTGTTGCTGGCGGTGTTGGCCTTGCTGGCCCTGCTGACCCTGCCTAAATCCCCCAAATCCCTACCTGGAATTACCTGATCGGAACCGCTTGGCAGGGTCCCCCTGATGAGAACTTACTCATGCTGACGAGTCTGCCCCTGAGATGTCGGTGCTCCACTAGCGCCACTACCTCCTGTCCTGCCCTGCTGGACGGACTCTCCTGCTCGCTTGCTTTCCTGCAGATGGAATCGGTGATCCTGGCAGTGTAGCAAAGCAGCATTGAGTACATCTGTGTAGGTACTCAGAGACAGATTCCCTATAAGGTGCTGACGGATCCTCCAAGCTAACCCGTCCACAAACAATAGTATCTTCTTACCCTCAGTGGGTGCCTCAACTGGCACTATGGTGAGAAGTCTTGTGAATTCCTCTTCATACTCAGCAACAGTAGAATTTTCCTGCTTCAAGTTTAGTAACTTTTGCCTCATCTCAGTTTGCACGGCGGATGAAAAATACTTGCGGTCAGACCGCTCCCAGAATGACTGAATCGGGATAACATCGTGGTGGACTCCCACCACTGCAAAGAGGCCCCCACTAGCTTGAAGGAATCCAACAGCTATTTTTGCACGTCTGTGCACTCATACATACGCAGATGCCTCTGTATGTCTTTCTTCCACTGGCTGACAATGATGATATCTGAACTACCCGAGAACTCAGGGGGATGCGTCTTCTGAAAGGCATCCCTAACCCGCTCCTATGCTGATGAAAGTTGTGCAGGTACTGGCACCACTGTCTGAACTTGGGGTGGATCCTACTGTACTACCGCTAGCGCGACATTCACCGCCTGAGCAATAATAGCGGCTACCTCATTAGCATTCATTGTTCCCTGAGCCGAAGCTACTGGCTGCTCGGCTTGGGCACGCCTATCCTTTGGTGCACGTCTCGGAGGCATCTGAAACGTGAAGAAATTTATTATTCTACATTTATTATCAAATCTCAAATAGCTGAAGACGTAATCGTAAAAGCAAGAATACAACAATCCTAAAATAGGGCTCTATAACAAGAACGCTAAGCTGAAAGCTAAATAAGCCGTACAGATCCTAAGGCCACTAGAACCTGATGCTCTGATACCACCTGTGACACCCCGCCTAATTAAATACCGAGTGATCAGTCCTTTATTAAATTATAATCAAGGTGAACGGTCGGTTCATTCTTAGCATCACTGTCGAAAAATAACTTTTTTAATTTAAACACCCTAAATAATTAAGCTAAGTGTCAAAACCATTTTATACATTACTTTCCAAATTTTATTTAAAACCAATAATTTAAAACTTTACATAATTCATAATTTAAGGATCAACCAACAAATATACTGGAACAAACAATCCAATTAATTAAACATCCAACTAAGTAACTAAGTAATTCCCACAGTTAAAACTTAAAGGAAAACATCCTGACAGTAATAAACCCAAAAGTACAAATGCTGGAAATAAATAAATCACAATATCCAATAAAACAACTGAATGATGGAAAAGGGTGACACATACCCAACTGGATAATATAAATGCTAGTAGTGGAATTAAGAAAATGATGTCGTCTAAGCAAGAGGCCTGCAACTCCCACCTAAGCTGCAGCGCGTTCCTTCCAAAGGATCCTATGCAAGATGCTCCTGTGGTTGGGCACCTGTAATATATACATATATACAAGAGAGAAGAAAATGGAAACGGGTCAGAGCCCGATTGTAAAAACAGTTTAAAATTAGTTTAGTAAGTATTTAAAATGTTTACTGGCCAATGCAATAACATATTAGTGCAGCACTCCCTTGAGAATTTCTCACATCTCTTCTAATGTTCACGTCTATCGTACTAACCTTCCCAACGGTTTAACTTATCTTATCTCAGGTTGTTCGTAAGATTAAAACTGACAAATTCAATTGTTTAAGAGGTTAATTTCGTTAAACAACAAAGTTCTCATTTAAACCTTATTTACTAATAAAGCTTCTCAGTAACATATTATACTTTTCAAACACTTATTCCCAAATTGAAATAGTTATTCCATTCTTACTTACCATAGACACAGCAGGTAGTTTCCAAATTCCAGATTTAAATATATATATTAAATACTCGTATAATATATATTCTAACAGCACCCCACATAATAATTATGGTGCGGGCATACTCTGCTATGCAGTCCCCGTATCACTCGTACTAAGGGAAATACAAGTTCGAAATCACTCTCGAACTGTATTGAAACAAAACACAAATAATATTGAGACGAAGCATAGTTTCCAAGTCTCTAAGA
Source organism: Sambucus nigra (assembly GCA_949130495.1). Lineage (NCBI taxonomy): Eukaryota > Viridiplantae > Streptophyta > Magnoliopsida > Dipsacales > Adoxaceae > Sambucus > Sambucus nigra. The sequence goes on along the minus strand of OX422215.1, from coordinate 537,232,198 downwards.
GGTCAGCACATGCCCTCATGTCTCTTAGGACCGTCTGACTATCGATCTGATAGCCTGTACCAAAGGATTTATATCTTCTAGGGTACTAGTCAATATCCCCCATAAAGGTCCCATCGAGATAAGACTGTCCCAGCGCGGTAACCTCAGGGATAGCTAGTAGCGCGGGCATGATTTTTACACTTATATGCATAAACACAGTCATATAAATATACTACTATTACCATATCAAGTTTAGGTACATACTCACGACCCATAATTATGATATTTGTCCTTATTACTCGTTATTTAGTTATCACATATAACGTTTGCTTCTTATCTTAATTTATGGGATTATTCCAACTTATCAAGTGACATTCATGGATTTCTATCCTCCCAAGTGTAATTTCAGTAGGTACTCATTTATTTTCCAACGTAACTACCTTATGCGTCTCCCCCTTTAATACAGAGTTCCATCGTCCCTTATGTGTAAACATCCCTGAAAAATGTAAATCTCGTCTTACATTAAAGGTTTCATATTTTTAATAAGTCCTATTGGTCTTCTTTATCTCCCAAAATATTTTAATAAGGATGTCCAAAGATTATTACTCATTTAAATTGAATTCAACTATTTGGAAAGGGAAATATGAGTCTGTCAGGAGGGGTCGATCGATCGATGGCAGGAGTTCGATCGATTGATGCGTCGATCGATCGATAATCCTGGTTCGATCGATCGATCAAACAGGTATGGTGAATCTGCAGAATATCAGTTACGGGTTGTATCATCCAACATCATCAAAATCCAAATTTTTAACTCCCAAACTCCCAAAAATTTATACTACAAACATTCTAAACCTAGATTAGCAATATTCTACGTAAAGCATGCGAGTTTTTATTAAGATTCAAGGATTAAAAGGGCCAAAACTTATATAATTCTCATGAACCCTAGAAATTTCTTTAACTTAGTTCTTCTTATTCTTTTCCCAGAATTTCTACTTCTAAACCAATATAAATTCGTGGTTCAACCTCTACATGTGAAAGGGATTTCCAGATTATTGTTTATATCACTACAACATGCGATTTCTAATCACCAACATGGATTTTCTTTCATAAAAACTCATCCTAATCAACCCTAGACTAATATGAATGAAGCATTAACAAAATTAAGCAAGATAAATACTTGCCTAGGAATTTTGTTTCTTATTTGTGGATGAAATCGGTGTGGTGATGATCCTCGTTACGCGATCTATCGTTTGGCGGCGACGACGGCGCAAACGGGGAACTTCTTGGGCAAGCTCTCTCTTTCCTTCTCCAATGGTCGTCACTTGTTTTTTGTTGTGTTAACCCTAGAAGACAACCCTAAGCATCTGATATAACTTTACAATTTCCGTGGGTTTTCCGGCTTAAAAATTTTAAATGTCCAAAACACCCTCTCGAGGTGTTAATTAGGCCTAAAAACGTCCTGAGACCCAAACTAAACCCCCGGGTACATTATTTTGACTATCTCGACCCTTTCGGATACTTTGGAGCACTCAAAATGACCATACAGGTGATTTATAATTTATTCACTTTTATTAATCAACATTTAGTCCCGACACGACACGGGCTCGTCCCGACTTAAATTTTCAAAATTGTCATTTTATTCACCCGTGACATTTAATAGAACTAATATTATATATTACTTTACTCATTAGTATTATTCAACAAGTTTCCAAGGATTACTAACTCTCGTCGCGTTAGTAATTACACAAATAATTAATTTCTGGATTTATATTAAATTAATAACTCACATTAGATTTAATAAATCCCCAAATTTAGAAAGCATAAAAATATGGGGTATTACAGAAAATGCCTTAACAGAGCAGCCATTGTAGGGGACACTGCCTGAGCCAGGGCAATCTCTATCAGTCCAACCACGGGTGAGGTTGGTCGTGGTTGTGTGTGCTACGGAGGCACCTGATATCCTCCTCATCTGTAGCTGGTGCGAATACACGCCTAGGTCCACCCCTCCTTCCGTTTGCCATCTAAAAGTAAACAAGGTTCGTATTAGTAACGGATTCATAAAGAATACAACGATTCCTAAACATAGGGCTTTATACATCAAAGAATGCAATGCAGAGCATAATGAATCCAACACAAATCCTAAGGACACTAGAACGTGGATCCTCTGATACCAACTGTAATAACTCCCATTTTTTCACGTAAAGGTTGGCAAGACACGATACGTCAAAGATGGGGCTAGTTATAAAATCTATATCATTCTTAGCATTGAGCGTAAAAACATTCAAATTTAAACCACATTCGAATTAAAACTGGATTAAATAAATGAACATAAAGTAATAATAAATCCATCATCCACGTCCAACAAAATAAAAACTAAAATGAACAAAACTTTCTCGACTAATAAATCAAATGACTCCGGTCTTATGCCCTTACAATAATACAAAATAAATAAAGACAGGAAGAAGTAGCAACCCAAGATAGAATCAATAAATCGATCTTTGAGAAGCAACATGTGACAACAAGTCTGATATTCCTTCAGTCCCACTGTCCCTGTCTAAGCAAACCTAGGGAGGGGAAATATTTTATTTTTTGGGTCAGCGCTCTACAGTGTACAAGAATTAACTTACTAAAATTGAAATGCAAGTATACAGTTAATATAAATTAAAAACTCCCATCGACACTCGCATACGATAAATATCTCACCTCTCACCTAGGTGCCATCCGTATCGTATCCTAATCCCAAATCTCAAAATCAATGTAGACAACAAGAGCATTATTAAACATGTGATGCATCTAGCATAATTTACGTGTTGTAGTATACTTTTCTACATTCATATTACCATTTTTTGAATAACCAAGTCCAACTATCCATAACCGTGACATAATCATTTTTCATGCATACTACGTAGTATTGGGTCTGTGTTTTATAGTCTATTTCGTTTATTTCAATTAATTTATATATGTCATTATATGTGCAACATTAAGGTATCTACATATAGTGTCCCGTACATGCTCTATTGGTGAGTCCGTAGGAATCTCTTATTTATAATGGATAAAATAATATACAAGCAAGTGGGGCGGTACCTACGAAGTTTCACCATTGCATGACCCATACCAAGTGGTGTCACATGGATCTAGCATCAACACTTAACTCCTACAAGTGGCGCTACCATGTAGTACCTAAAATATGACCTAACACTACACCTAGCCCACCTGTGCCGATTGGACCGTCCACGAACATAGATATGTTCCACACAAATAAATATTTACATATCTATACCACATGATACGTATATAGGTAATCACTCTATAATTATCCCCACAATATATTATTGATTTACCCATCAATATTTCCCATTTAAGTAACCATATCGTTAATTATTAGTTTTTGTATTTAGATAACAGTCCCAACATTCCCAGAATTTAAGTAAGCAAGAATATTCTTGCCTTGAAATAAAGGTGGAAATTCCTCATCCTGAATCCTCCTCTTAAATCTCCAATTCTCCTCTTTCTTTTCACCTTGGTATCTCCTCTTTATGGGTGGGACTGCTAGGGTTTATTTTGTAATGTAAATGGTGTTTTTCAAACTCTTATCTTATAAGAACCTTAATCCTGAGTTAGGCTTAAATCTCTATTTTTGGACCCCGAATGGGCCCGAACCTATAACCAAAATGACCCAATAACCTCCCAAATGTTATACCTATAACCCGGAATCATTTTTAAAGGTCTAAAATACCTAAACAAGTTCACAAAACCTCCTGAAACGCGTCCCAATTATTTTTGTTCAACACATACATTTTTATTATTTTGAAACGACATGTAACCATAAGCTTATTAATGTATGACTTATTTTCACGGGTGAGCTCAGCACGTCCAATCGAGTCATGTAATTATATAATCATGAAGAAACATTTATTTTCCATTTAAATCATACCCATTTAAATTTAGATCCATGCGAGTAAATTTATTCCCAAAATAATCTGAAAATTTTAAATTAAATCCCGTCACGACATTTTACTCCAAAAATATGGGGTATTACAATTGCCCTTTGAAATGCATACTATCGTCACTGTACCTATGAATGTAGGCACCATATTGGGCCAAACAACGTGAATCTCTAGTTTCCTTCTTTATCTATAACCCCCTCTATTTGTTCCAAATTAGCACGTTGGTAGTCATAATTTCTTATTTGTTATTGTTTATTATTGGAATTTAATAACTAAGACACTTGAATCCAAATACTAATTTTAGAAGATAACATGTAGCTTAATTCTTTTATTAGGATTAGGGTAAAGTTTATCACAGATAGTTAATTTTGTACCATTCTTTTAATTGATGTTTATTCCCTACTCATTTTAATTGTTATCAAAATTTTGATATACATTTTAAAACGACACGAGAGTGTGTTTTGAAACCTTCAAACAAAATTGTCAAATTAAGTTTTGAGATTTACAAATAGTAATTTTTTATGGATTATGCTTGTACTTTGATTGTTTTGATAGTCCGTGATTAAATACATTTGTGAACTTTAAAACTTGTATTTTCTAAAGGGATAGGGATTTTAACCATCTATTAGAGACATTAAAAATATATCGAACATTATTGTTATATTTTCCGAATTAAACTGTAATACCCCGTACTTTTATTGATAGTTATTTATGGGATTAATTTAATTATATGTGAATTAATTGAGAATTAATTCGGATAAAATACTAGCGAGATGTTAGTTGGTATTTGATTATAATGTGTATATATGGCGATATATGAATATTGAAACTATTGAAATTGTCGCGAGATTGAAATACGGCAATTTGGGAAATTTTGTTGGGACGCGCGTGACAGTCGCGTCAGGAATATAATTTTTAATTAAAAAGTTAATTTTATTTTCATCAACCGTATGGTCATTTTGAGTGCGCCAACGAGTCCTAAAGGGTTGAAATAGTCAGAAAACACTAGGCGGGGGTTAAGTTTGGGTCCCGGGGCATTATTGGGCCATACCGGTAACTTAAAAGGGCATTTTGGTAATTTCGGAATTTTGGGAATTAAAACCCACGAAAATTAGAAGTTAAAAATTTGATTTAGTCTTTACCCACTAAACCCACTAACAACACTAAATGACTTAATGGGTTACGGGAGTTCTTGGAAAAAGTTTTAAGAGTTTCCTAAGGCAACCTCTAAACCACCATTGTCATCTTGGAGAAAAACTGGTAGAGAGAGAGAGGAAGGAGAATTCTGCAGAGAGAGAGAGAGAGAGAGATCAACCTTCATCAATTCAACATCAAATTCAGAGAAAGATCATAGGCAAGTGGTTTAATTACGTTAATTTCAAGCGAATGTTTCTTCCATGCTTAGAATTTAAATTAATTACATTACATTGGGAGTTTGATGAAAACCCATGAAATTGGAAATAGAAATTCAAGTTATGATATAGGGATTGCATGTAGAATGTTATTGGATGATTATACTAAACAAAATACAACTTTTTATGATGTAAAAATGGATATAGTTATGGATATTGATGACTTTAAATTCTAGGGTTCATACTCATAAGGTTTGGGGAAAACTCTGGGAGATTTAGTAATTAGGCGTTGTATAGGAAGATTTGATTCCATGAATGTGCTAGATTACGACCTAAGAATGTTTAGGAATGTTGAGGAACCTTAAAATACTGTTGGAATAATTTTTGGAGGAGTTTTGAGGTGAGAAAATTGGTGAAAAACGTAATAGAAATTTTCTGGGCTCGAACTGTCACCTCGTTAGAAGACCTGCCCAGGTCGTTCGAACGAGCTCGTTCGAACGAGCTTCTAACGAGTTGACATTTTTCCTTCTAACGAGGGGGATGTTCGTTCGATACCTTTCGTTCGAACGAGATCTCATTAGATGCCCACTTCATTCGAACGAACTCTCGTTCGAACGAGACTTCTAACGAGTTGACAGTTTAGCCTTTTTTGGCCTGGTTTGATTTCTAGTGTCTCGTAACCTTGGTTAATGGTAGAGATAACCTTACCTTGATGACTAATTGATAGAGTTGGGATATTCGGGATATATTGGGGAGTAAAATATATAAGAATGATTTGAACCAAATGGTAATTGTGGATTAGGACGCGAATAACTAATTACGACGTGAGGATAATGGATGATATGTATATATAAACCGGGGACACGTGTATTGGTATAAGAATGAGAAGTATACCACTAATAAATTATGGTAATTACTAAGATGTGTGCATGATTAGTATATGTATATGATTTTTATGTGTATGACATACCTACCATACTTGCTATCACGGGAGGTTTACGTTCGCTTAGGGCCATCTAATCCTTGTGTGCCCGTATTTAGAGTGGTACCTAGAGGACATAGTTCAAGGGAATGACTTAATTGTAAGTTATTAATCCAGCTGACTATGGAGCGTAGGTATGTACGTGACCATGGATATGTTGAATTATGTTCGCCTCCATTTTTGTGTGTGGTGTTTATTCTAACAATTCCTGAGAGATTCGGAATTTGTAATCCTTATGTACGTGATGTACCAGGATGGATAGCAGAGTATGTGTGCACCACAGCTTAGCCTTGGGGTGCTTGTATAGTATATTTATTATGTGAATAATATACGGTTCAATGAAAAGGAATTTGTTATGTTTAAATTGCGAGAATAATTTATAGTAACTCCTTGAGAAGTTAAAAAGGGATAACATGCCGTGAATTGTAATGTTAACAATTGAGAATCCGAGTTAAATTAAAGCTATCTGTTTAAGTGATAATATTGGGAACTCCTATTGTGAATCGAGTGTAAAGGTTAGAACTTATGTCAGTCTAGTTAGATATGAGAATCACTTGAATGGGTATGCTACGTTAGGAGTGCACAATTAGTCGAGAGGTGAGTATTTCATGTGAGAGCACGTCCTAATATGTACTTTGCATTCATTATTTTAATATTATTAAAGCACTTGCTGTTTTTAAAATACTCTCCACATTCGGGCTCTGACCCGTTTGCTTTCAAATCTATCTTTTTGTAAAAACCATTTTAGGTGCCCAGCCACAAGGACACCATGCATAGGAATTCTATACAGGTGACGAGATGTAGCTGTTGTGGAAGTTACAGGGCCTTGACAGTAGACGCTTCCTTTTCTTGTCTTGATTCCATATTCAGATTCATCATTCGTAGGGCATGTCGCCCATTTCTTTTAGAGACACTTTACATTTCAGTTATTCAGACTTTGGTTTGTAATTAATTCAGGATACATGTTATGGTGCTTATTTGAGTTCCGTATTTGGATTGTTGTGAGGAGTATTTCCTCCAGACTTATTATTATTCGATGATTACTATAGTTGGACTTTATGGTGAATGGTTATGTTATTATTTCATAATTCTTTTATTGCATGTTAATCAGATTTAATTTAAAATTTGACAACTTACTTTTTAAATACTAGGTGGTTAGAAATCATTAAAATGTTTTCGACAGTGATGCTATTAACTGAACCAACTTGGCATTTTGTATTAATTTAATAAAGGAGTAGCTAACCGGTATTTAATTAGTCGGGGTGTCACATAAACGCGATGAGAGTCTGTTTAATCTGGGTTATAAAATGGAATGAAAAGATTAATTATTGTGCAATAAAAATGGATCCCGAATCCTAATTATTTTCATATTTCTTACAACCCTCATTTGTTGATCTCATTATCTGTAGTTGTGTTTATTTAGTTTGGTGCATAATTATTCTCTACCCCATTTAGTTTAGTTGGAAAGTTGTTGTCACTTTGGACATTGAAATTGACAAATCTCCGCGGTTACGACCCGTACTTACACTCGTTATACTATAATAGCCCGTGCACTTGCAGTATTTTTTTAAATTGACAAATAAGTTTTTTGCGCCATTGTATTGGATTTGTTAAATTTTCCTTAAAATAATTGTAACTTCCGGACTATTTTTTTTTTTTTTTTTTTTTGCATTTTTGTTTGAAAATACATAAAAATTAAAAAAAAAATATTTTTTCTAAAAAATTTAAGATTTCATTTTTCTATATGTAGTCCCAATTTAAAAAAAATTGTTTTTATTTCCAATAGTAATTTTGTTATTTCCAGAACATAAAAAATAAAAATAAAATTACTTAATTAGTATACCTGGTTATTTTTATTTTGTGTTAAATACACCACTAGTACATGTGTCATATTCATTTTAAATTTTTTTATTATTTTTTTCTGTGGCACTTTATGCTTGGTGTAGTTTTTTTGTTGTTTTTTAGTAGCACGTTCAAACAAATACATAGAGAAAAAAAAAGGAGGGCAAAAGTGAAGAAAATTCAGAAAAAGTGTGCCACAGTGACTGAACGTAAAGAATACTGGTGCAATCTTGACAGGAACATAAGGAAATCTTGGGGGCAATTGAAACGTAGGCGAAATTTGCCCCCGATCGACGTTAACTTAAATTTCAGTGTAACACCCTCTTTTTTTCAGGTAAAAGTTGGCCAGACATAGTACGCCAAAAATGGGATTTTTATACAATCTATATCATTCTCAGCAGTAAGACCATAAAATATTTAATTGTAAACCACATTTGAATTAAAACTGAATTTGAATTTAAGATCAAGGCAATAAAAAATCCAACTTTCATATAGTCTGAATAAAAAATAACATAAGCATAAGTGTCTCAAACCAACAGAAATAAAATAAACTTCGGGATTATGCCCATACAATAATCCCAAAAGTAATCAAACTGAAATAGAGAAACAACCTAATCTAGAATCAACAATCTGATATCCGATGTCCAAGGCGAAACTGCAAGGATGATTTGTCAACAGTCCTGCAATCCCTATCTGGGAGCGCCTTGGGGGGGAACATTTTAATTTTGGGTCAGCGCCCTAAAGTTGTAATAATTAACTTACTGAAATTGAATTGCAAGATTAGAGTTAATTTAAATAGGTGTCTCCCATCAATATTCGCATACAATAATTTTCATTACTTCTCACCTAGGTGCAATATTAACCGTGTCCTATCCCCAGAACCCAAATGCAATTTAGATAACAAGAGAATTATTAAACATATGAGACATCTAGCATAAATTGTGTATTGAGCATACCATTGTCTACACCCTTGCCCCATTGCCCGATTTCTCTAGTCATATAACTTACAATAGTGACACACCATTCCTTATGTATAATACGTAGTATTGGGTTTATAATCAATTGTCCAAATCGTTGACTTAGATAATTAATTTCATTGCATTCACAGGTTTACATTTGTATAAGTCTGTATATATATATATATATATATATATATATATATATATGCGGCACTACATGGTATCTACCAAGTATGTCTCGTTCGTGCTCTATCGAAAAATTCGGAGGAATCTCTTATCCAAATTGGACACCACAAAACACACACAAGTGGGCGGTCCCTACGTCGTACACAATTTCACGGCACATCCCTAGCGGTGACAATGGATCCATGTATCTACGTTTATCTCTCATGAGCGGCGCTGCTACGTAGTTCCGAAGTAATGACCTACACAATGCCTAGACCACCCGCGCCTACGTGTGCTACGATCCTGAACGTGCATAACCCGAACCAATAGGACCATCCATGAACATAGGTTTATTCTGTACGAATAAATAATTACATATTATGCCTATCACGTAATATTTATAGGGAATTGCTCTATAATTACCCCCATGATATACTATTAATCTGCCTTACAATAATTCTCTAAATAATTAACCATCTCATTAATTATTAGTCTTTAAATTTAAATGATAATCCCAACATTACCCAAAAATAATCCCTAATTAATTTAGTTACTTACCAACCTTCCCTTTTTAAATATAAATTCCTCTATTTTAAAAAGTCATTCAATCATTGCTGAATTTCAATAAATTATTTGGGTAGTCACCCGACCGCCCGAGTCATAATGTCAGCTTTATATTCCCATATATCGGATCTTATTCTCAATTAGCCTAAGGAATATATTATCTTACCAATTTTTCTAAAAATTCTCGGCTAGCCCAAATGGGTATATTTTAATCTTACTAATACTCTAGTGGTGTTAAAATAATATTTCATAACTTTTAAATTTATCAAGACCTCGGACGATTAGCCTAAAATACAAACTGACCAAACCTAGGGTGAATAGGGCACCTGAACCGGTTAGCTCCCAGGATAGAATCAGTTCGCCCCTGGGTTCGGGTAAGTTCATGGTTGTTATATGTTTAGACAGAATTTGCATAAGTTTCTTCATAAATTACCCATTTTTCATTTCTCAAAAGCTATCCTAACACCTTACATGATCATTGATTGTTTTTATATCATCTAATAACAATTTTTACATGAAAATCACACCTAATTCACACTCAATTCATTCAATTCATAAGAATGCAAGTTTTTCCAAAATTATAAAGGGCGGTGATTTCTAATTTTCAAGATCCATTCTTTTTCATGAATTTAAGGCAAGAAATAATCTTTTCCAATGGGTATTCATTAGATCTACACTATCACCCTATAATGTCACAATATCTATCTCTAAACCATCACTATTATTATTTTTCCGGATTTTCTAATCAATCTTTCAATTCTACAATTTTCTAATCATCAAAGTGAGATCCTCTACATGCATATGGTGAAACCTATTCCACAATATTAATTACAAACCAAGTCCATAAATCTACATGGGAATCTACACAATTAAAGTAAGATGTAACTTGAAAATTAAAGAAAGCAAGAAAATTCTTGCCTTGGAATGAAAGTGAGAGTCCCTCTTCTTGAATCGACTTCTTGAATCTCCAATCTCCTCCTTTTTTTTTACTTTAGTATCTCCTCTCTAGGGGTGGGGAAGCTATGGTTTTCTTGGGTGAGTAAAATGAGTTTATTAATCTATTTAATTAACTTATAAACTCCTTAATCCCGAGTTAGGCTTTTACCCTCACTTTTAGGCCTCCAAATGAGCCTGAATCCCTAACTAGAATGGTCCAATAGCCTCCCAACTAGTATACATATACCCCAGACCCATTTCTAAATGTCTAAAACACTTAAACAAGCTCATAAAACCTCCCTAAATACGTCCCAAATATTTTTATTCAATATAAATATTTTTATTGCGTTTAAACGGCACGTAATCATAAGTTTATTAACGTATAATTTATTTCCACAAGTGAAATCATTATGCCCAATTGAGTCACGTAATTATGTAATCTAAATAAACATTTGTTTTGAATTTAAAATCTTATCCATTTAAATTTAAATCCATCCGATTTAATTTCTTCCCAAAATTAATTTAAAATTATTATATTAATTTTCATCATAATATTTTATTCCGAGAACACGGGGTATTACATCCAGCCTGACATAAATAAGTGATCATAAAAAGTTCACACAGGAGGTACATTTTTGTGTGCTCTAACATGGTTTAATTTCGCATTTAAATTAGTACGTTACAAAAATAAACTTAAGGACAAAATCCGTGCGAAAGATAAGTTGAGGATTTCATCACCCTTCCTTGGCCCAAAACTCACTAATTAACCAATCATTTGCATATCTAGTGCATCACATTTAATTTAAAATTTAGTAAACGTTGGCCTTAGGATATCACACGGCTCATAGGAAACCTCTTAACGAGGATATATTCAAAACCTACTCCAATGCAAACTTGTCAAATCAGTTATGTTTTACCTTGTCTAAGATTGGTAGTCGTTAATGAATCTTCGTACCGATCATGTACTCAGAGGTCAAATCAAGATTTGAGGCGGTAAACATAGTTGGTCGTCTTTTAAATTATCCTTTGTCAAAGAGTAGGATTTCTCTAACTATGGAGATTAATTTAGAGACGCCCATTGTAGTCGATTAATTTGGAAAAAACTAATTTTTAAAATATAAAATCTCTTCACCTAAATTAGATAATTCACATTACTTTGTCTTAGTTTACTATTTATGAGGTTTTAAGCCAAAGTATCTGCTTTTATTTGCTAAAAAAAGTAAAAAGAGAAAAAAAAATAATAATTTGAGTGATGCACGTATTGTATGCTAAATAGGCTTCGAGATCATACCTCTCGTTTGTCGAGTGTGAAATCTAGCATTGCCGATACTTACATAGGTAGACTTTTTATGTTCACCAAGATGGTAGATGAGTTAGCACTACGAGCCCTTAAAGATTACCATTATCCGACTAGGTCTAGTCAAGCTTCGTGCATACTTTAACCGAGCGCAACGCGAACAATTACTAATTACATTAGGGAAAAATCCAATTGTTGCCCTTTTTGTGGTATGAAAAAAGAGGATCCCTATCTCCATATGCATGAATTCGAAGAATTTATGGAACAATTAAGTTCCCATAATTCACCGATGAGATTTAATAAATTGAAATTATTCTCATTTTCTTTGAAAGATAAGGCCAAGAGTTGGTTTAACTCGGAAGAACCTGAATCCATCACCACATAAAACCAAATGAATTTCACATTCCTGCATAAATTCTTCTCCAATTAAAAGATGACATCGATACGTCACACCATCAACACATTTAGCCAAAAGGAGGGAGAAGCCTTGTGGATGAATGTGGGATTGAGATGGGATGCTAAGCCCAAATTTTGTATGATGGGTTCAATTATAATACTCGAACTATGCCAGAGTTACTACGTAAAGGTTATTTTATCGAGAAAAGTGTGGAAAATGTGGGGATATTTCTAAAAGCCATGGAAAAAAACTCCCAGCGATGGGCACCCAATAGAGCATCTAGGTACACCACATCCGATGAGTGTTTCGCTCACCACGTTGAACAAAGTTTTAATTTGAATGCCAAACTGGCCACTTGGCCCGACATTTAAAAGCTTTAGAGACGAGTAAAGTGGGAACCCGTGTTGCACCTGACACGTAGCCACCCCCATTTATCTGCCTTGTGATGCGTTCGATCATTTGGTCAAAAATTTCCCCACTCTTCCGGCTAACAAGGTTTTAGCATAGAAAGAAAATGTCTTATATTAAAGTAGGACAAAGTATAATTCTTACTCCAATGTATACAATCCGAGGTGGCAACACTACCCCAATCTTTCGTGGTTTTAAGGGCAGTACTAAAGACGTATTGGTCAGTCTTCAGGTAACCCACCCGTAAGTTTCCAAAATAATTCTCCTGAACCATCGTATCCTTCATCCCAAAAGATCCAAGATTTATAGGATACGATGAATTTTCTTTCTCAAAGTACCCTGCAATTCTAGTAGTCAGCTCAAAATGTCCTCTAGTCCAACCAACAGAGCTTGCACGCGAACACTCAATCCATAGACAAACTCAAGGTTCAAGTTTCCCAACTAGCGAGCGCATTGAGTGAGAGATATAAGGGAACATTATCGAGTCACCGAGCCCAATCCTAAAGATAACATGTCTAAAGGTCAATTATTTAATAAAGATAACATCGATTCATCACAAACCCAAGAGGATGTCAAAGTCACCATCATGCTTAGGTGCAGTAAGGAAGTCGGAAAGAATATCTCACCACCCACCGAGAGTGAATCTGAGAAACATAAGGAGAAGTAAGATCCACCTATAGATCTAACTTCCACTCCACCTATAGAGAACTATGTCCCATAATCTCCTTTTCCCCAATGTTTGGTGCCAAAAAGAAGAAGGAACAAATTGATAAGATGTTGGAAGTGTTCAAGCAATTACAAATCATTTTTCCACTGTTTGATGCTATACAACAAGTCGATTCCTATGCCCAATTTCTGAAAGACCTTTGTACCTTCAAGATAAATATCAACTTACCCAAGAAAAATTTCTTTATCGAGCAAGCATGCTCGATTATTTCATATAGAACTCCCATCAAGTATAAGGATCCCGGGATACCGACAATCTCTATCAAGATAGGGGAGCATCACTTTGAGAAATCTCTCTTAGACTTAGGAGTAAGTGCGAACCTTATGTCGTACACCGTGTACGAGAAATAAGGTTTGGGGGAGTTAAAGCCATTTAAGATGACCTTATCCTTAGCCGGTCGATCCATTAAGGTTCCTAGATGTGTTATAGACGATATATTGATTAAAGTGGGCGAGTTTAACTTTTTGGTAGACTTTGTGATCTTAGACACGCAACACGTATTAAACTCATACACACAAATCCCAATCATCCTCAATCGAACCTTTTTGGCCACTTCTAAAGTTATCATTCGATGTCGTAGTGGGTAACTGAACCTCTCATTTGGGAACATGGCCATGGGTTTAAATGTGTTCAATTTAGAGAATCATTCATCCTATGAGAGAGAAAATGAAGTCAATATGTCCAGGAAGTGTTTGATGTCATTACCACACCAGTTAGTAACCCCATAAATTTGAATGCTTGACCACTTGAGTTATCCATAGATATGAATCTTGAAGATTTTAACGAAAAATTCGGCACGATTGATGAGGATCTAACTGTTGAAGTCCTATCGTTACTGGAATCATTTTGTTACTTAGAGGAGGGCGACTAGGATGATAGGATGGATCAATTCCTTCTCTGTTAATATGAACCCGAGCCTTTAGAGAGTATGATGGCACTTGAGGTTTTATCTATATTTGATGAGAAGGTTAAGAAAATCATTTGAGCGCTTTCACATGGAGACGCGTGTGTTTATCATGTCGCATTGTTCTTTCCCACCATGTCATCATATTTGTTATTTGAGTGTTGCGATTAGGTTGAAAATGTGACTAGAGTTTTGTCTAATTTAGAACTCATTTTATTCACTCTCGAGTATGAGAGAGACACGGGCTTAAAGCATTATTTGGAATTTTACTGTGAACGTATCCTTGGATCTGCCCATTTATGCAAGATTGTGACTACACATCACCATTATCATATTCACTACATTCATTATATTCCTTCATATATTACCTTTTACGTTAACTCCCAATAGTTTTGGCTTTTACTTAATGATGAAAGGCATGTGATATCGGTTGGAAACTGATAACACAAGTGGAAGTTCGCGGATAATATTGTCACTTTACTTCTGTACTTTATTGGCTTTGTCCATAATTTTATTTTGAGCATACATTGAGGATAATGTAAAATCTGGGTTTGTGGGTAAGAATGGGTTTTTGAAAAAAACATATAATAAGAAGAAAAAAGATTAAAACCCAAAAGATTTTCAATATAATTGAGTTTTGAAACGATTTCTTAATAAATAATTAATTCATGGATCTCTCGACTTTTGAAATTTTTACACATTAGCCAAATAATACGACCGAAAATGAATATTGAGGCAAAAGTGAAAGAATTTATCAAATAAATGTGGAGATTTTAACCTGGGGATATTTTGTGCCATTCGTCATTCTCAAGAGATTTAAATGAGTCTGAGTTAAAATAACTAAAATTTTCCTTCAGTGATAAACTCGTTGATGATCTCAAATTCTTTGTTTTGTTGGATTACTGAAAATAAAAAGTCAAAATTTAAATCTTAAGGACTAGAATTCTTAATAAGTCATCTTGAGACACAAAATAACTTAACAGGACTAGAGAAATGAGATTAGGCCATCATTTGAAAACCCAAAATTGAGCCTAAACCGACCTTTTATATTATTTCGTTGTAATTCCATTTGTTCCAAAAGGCAAATAAGATTTTTTCTTGAAAATTCATTACCCTACCTAACTCCAATGAGGAGCTTAAAGACCATAAAAAGAAGCCATACACATTTTTTAATAATACAAGGGTGAAATTATAATAAGAAAAAGTCCAAAACGAAAAGAAAGTTTGCAAGAATGATATTTGAAAATAAAAAATTAAAAAAGGGGGAAGAAAGAAACAAATAATGAGAAAATGAATAAAAAAATGAAAAGAAAATAGATGTGAGTTTGAAAGAAAATAGGATAAAAGAAAATTGGATGTTAGAAAAAGTGCATACAAGTCCAATTATCGAAAAACCACTTTATTTTCAGAAAATTTTGAACTCCAAAAATCAACCTTTCTAGCCAAAACTCGAACCTACAATACAACCGAAGAAAGTTCTGATTGATATCAACTAAAGTTAGTTATAGTGTGCAAAGAAGATGAATATGATCTAGGTACGATTTAATATTTTAAAAAAGTAACCAATTTTCTGTTCACGACAACATATTTATCCATTGTAAAAAGTTCATTTTTGATTATGTATATGTGAAATTTATTCATTTAAAACGTATACCGAGAGAAAATAGCAAATCTCCAAGTGTTGGATTGAGAGTGCATCCGATGAGATTTTAAAATCAAAACGAACTTTCGAATAAGAAATATAATGATCAAATCTTTTGAAATGGACGGTTATATTGGCTATGGACACACACGATAAGTTGAGATTGAGAAGTGAAGTTTTGCTATATTTATGAAGTTTATGTTTATGACTTGGTTATATTGCTTTTGTGTCTTTTGTATTGAGTCCAACTTTTAAATTTGGTGAGTATATTCACTTCAAACCCTCACGATACAAAACTGGTCCACTAGGGTAATCTAGGGGCTTAATGGCTTGTTGTACATGCTGAGTGCAATCACAATTCTTACGAAAGTGAGATAGATTTTAAAAGTTTAATTTTTCTCAAGTACGAATAAAGTTTAAGTTTAGTGGTATTTTATGAGCGCGTTATTTTGAATATTTTGTACCCAAATTTATAATTTGTTAATCCCATTTTATTTTATTTTATTATTACTTAGGAATATTTTCTTAAATATAAAAAAATGGAATAATAATTGAATTCGGATTCAAAACGATAATTTTAAGTCAAAATAGGCACTTCGGTAATTTTATAAATTTTGTTGTAATAGTTTGGAAAAAATGTTGCCTAGTGAAAATTTTGGAGGCAATGATGGAACTTGGTGCAAATTGCCGATCAACTCGAGAGTCAGTTTTACGGTCGTTCGAAAAAAGTTTTTTTACGGTCAATAGTCAGTTTACAACTCTCGTTTGATCCAAAGTTAAACACGGCAAGAGTCGGTTTAATTTGAGTTATAAAAAGGGAATGATAACATTAAATTATTGTGCAATATTAGTTACGTGATAAATGTATCTCTAATCCTGATTATTTTCATATTGCTTACAACTCTCGTTTGTTGCTCTCATTATTCATATTTGATTTTATTTAGTTTGGTGTGTAATTATTCTCTACCCCATTTAGTCTAATTGGAAAGTTGAAATTATTATAAACGTTCATATTAACAAATCTCCGTGAGTTCAACCTGTACTTACACTTGTTATTCTATAATAGCCCGTGCACTTGAGGTATTTTATAAATTGACAAATAATTATTGAATGAATTGATAACATATCTAAACCTAATTGATCAAGTATAGAAAATTAGGGTTCTTAGGTAAAATTTAAATTTATCCGTTTAAATCTTGTTAAAATCTTATAAAAACCTTAATTATAGGTTGGAATTGAAGTTAGGACAAATAGGTGTGAAGTTATTTGGGTCTATAGCTGATTTGGGAGTTTAAAATTACATTAATGGAGTTTTGAGGGTTGAATCCCGCAATGAGAAAGTAGAACCAGCGTACACGGACAGTCGATCGATCACCCTACCAGACGATCAAGTTCAAAGGGGCAGGAGGTTCCAGCGATAAGGATTTCACCGATCATCAATTATCCAGGATTTTGACCAATTCAAAAAGTGAACTCTCTATTTAGACAGTGACTTTAATTCAAGAAGGTCGAGTGTAGGAGTTGTACTCATTTATATCGAAAAGATTATGATCGAACAAGGCTCTATTTAAACGGTGACTTTAATTCAATAAGGTCGAGTGTAGGAGTTGTTCTAATTTATATCGAAAAGACTATGATCGAATAAGGAATCAGACTTAACTTTAAATTATCTAACAACGAAGACGAATATGAAGCCCTCATTGTCGGATTGTGTAAAGCCTCTTCTTTGGGTGCAAACTACCTTGACATATATTGCAACTCAAGGCTGGTGTCCAACTAAGTGTCAAGAGATTACAATACAAAAGATAAGAGAATGTCATCATATCTATAGGTCTCTTAAGAGTTAATCACTAAATTTAAAAAGTTCCACGTTCAATAATTTCTCCCGGGGAACAATAGCCACACCGATGCTCTAGCCGTTTTGGGTTCAGTAGTAGACTTCGATCCCATAAGAGTCATCCAAGTGGAATTACTTGCTCATTCTATCATTGCAAAACCAAAAGTCACCGAACAAATCATGGCCATTCAAAAAGCCTCTAATAGTATGAATCTGATCATAGTTTATTTGCAAGAAGACGCCCTACCGGCTGATAAGAAGCAAGCCGTTTAGGACCGAATAAAAGTTACCCAGTTTTACTTGTCACCTAAAGGTAAACTCTATAGAAGGTATTTCATCGGCCTCTAACTCTAATGCGTGCACCCAAATGACGTCGACCAAGTGTGTAAGGACATATTTTACATAGTCCATTTAAATTTGAGTATGTTGTATATTGCTACAACTGTCGAAGAAAAGTTTAAGTTCAATCATGCATCAAGATGGATTCGAATATCAACATTCTTCAACAAATAAGCCTCGGCGAGATAGATTTTGGCAAGTTTTTGTTTAAGTCCCTTAATGGTTCATTTAAAGAGTTAAAATAATTTTAAACATCTGAGGCGTCATTTTTCATCAAAATATTTTTTCTAAGTCTTGGGGAGACTTTTAAAAAACTTTATTTTTCGTTGATGTCATTTGAACGACATGAAAAAGTCGTTCAAACGACACCTTCAAGAGACATGCTATGTCGCGCGAAGGCTCGCAAGAAGCTCGCTTAATCAGTTTATCAAATAATAGCATATTGTTTTAGTTTTCTATACTCGTTTGATATTCCGCGCGAAGTTGCTTCAAGCGACATTATATGTAATTCGAGCGACAGTGTCGACTCAAGATTTTTATGAATAGTTCATTTTTTAGTCTTTTTTGCTTCAAAAGACCTGAGACTTTCATTCTATGAAAGCTACCTTGGCAAAAATTTTGTCTTCTCACTTTTTGAGGTTTTTTAACTTTGTTTTGATTCATAGATAATCCCAATAGATTTAGTGAATCAATTTGGAACCCAAGATATAATTTTGTTGGAGTTTCTCTTGTAGGGAAGATTTCTCTACTGGTAATTTGGTACCACTTGAGTGAAGTGTTGGCTGACTATGACTGCGGTCATTGGGACTGCTTGAGGGTGTTCCTTACTGATGAGAGAGCTACGTGTTCTTTGGGTTTGCTGCGGTTGATCCAGTGTTGATTCTAGACTGAAGTCTATGTGAGTGTCTGCGAATATTCATTACATATTTCATTGTATATGTAAGTTGCGATTTACCTCTTCATAGTGAAATAAAAGGTTTTACTCGAAAGGGTTTTTTTTCTGAAATTTGTGTGTGAGTAATTTATAATTATTTCGGGATGGCATGATTTATACACCTAGATGCATGTGTTAAGGTTTAATTAATTTGGATGAAAACATTAACAATTAATTAAATAAGTGTTTAATTGAGAATTTGTGAATCCACATACAATCGCTATCACATAGTATTCTCAAATTGGTATAAAGAGCTTTTCAAGCTATCTTACCTCTTTCACTAATTTGGTATCTTACCTCTTTCACTAATTTGAGATCCTTTTTTCGCAAAATTTTGTGATATTGATTTTTTTTAAAAGTCTTATTTTGAGATTTCGCAATGTTTTCTAATGAAAACTTAAATAATCGGTTGTCAGTTTTTTACGGGTCTAATTATGTCTTTAGAAAGCCCATATAAAATTTCATTTGAAAGCAATCGATGAGAGTATTTGGGTTATTTGTGAAAGAGGGTGGAATCCTCCCACTGTCACCGCTAATAATGTCACTAATCTTAAGCTTGTCGCTGATTGGACTGAGGACTAATTTAAATGGAATAGTTTTAATTTTCGTGGGCTAAGTGAGATCTATGGAGCCGTCACCCCTGGTGAGTTTCGATATATCATGACGTGCACAACGTCAAAAGAAGCTTGGGATGTTTTACAACTTCCCATAAAGGCATGAATGCGGTAAAAGAGTATAAATTGCAATATTTAACTACTCAATTTGAAATAATTACCATGCTTGAATCTGGGTTTTTTGATGACTTTTATGCATGTTTGTCTGATATTATCAACACTAGTTTTAATCTTGGTGATCACAATCCTGATACACGAGTGGTTAAAAAGATTTTGAGATCGTTGCCTAAATGTTTTATCCTAAAAGTGACTATTTGGAATTCCTTAGGAAATTTAAGCAATCTTAAGTTAGAAGAACTGGTAGGAGACCTCCAGACATATGAAATTGACATGTTTTCTAACACTCTTAAGCCTAAGGGTAGAGGGATAGCACTTAGAGCCCAGTCTAGAAAATGAGATGAAGTGTCCACGAGAGAAAAGAAAAATAAAATGAGAGTTTGTGAGTTCGAGTCTGAGTGCGAATTTAATTTTGATGATGTGGCCATGCTTGCTAAAAAATGTAAAAAGTTTCTCAAATTTTCAAAAGAAAATTATTCCAATAAAAAGTTATTTGAGAAACATAAAAGGAAAGAAGAGGCCAAAGAAAGCGGTGAGAAAGAGAAAGAGAAAGAGAAAGATGAGAGATGTTTTGAATGTGAGGGTAAGGGGCATAGGGCATTTGAGTGTCCCACTAGGCCAAAGATAAAAGGCAAGATCTTGCCATGCCAACCACTCTTAGCGATAATGAGGGAGAGGAGAAGGATTCCGGGGATGAATCTTCACATGGGATGTGAGTTGCATTTTTAGTTAGTCACGTGAGCACACTGTAACACCCCGCCTAATTAAATACCGGGTAGCCAGTCCCATAACAAATTAAAACAGAATATACAGTTGGCTCATTCTCAGCATCACTGTCGAAAACATTAACTAATCACCCAATACTCAATTAAGCTGGTGTTAAAAACTTTCCAAATTTTAATTCAACAAAATCCATTTTTAGTTTAAGAATAACATTACACATATTATTCTACAACACTAATAACCGTATAGATAACACAAAAGAATTTAAATGCAATTGGAATAAACATTCCCAAATAATAATCCAATACAGTAATCCCAACAATATTAAATGTATGAAAATGACACGAATACAAGAGTATTTGACTCAGATAGAAAGATGATAACTTAATTCCTTTGGGCGACATTCCCTAGACAAAAGAATATTGTGAATCAAATGAATATAGGCATCTAAGTAATACTCCATAGCTCCATAGCTCGTCATAATTCCCTAAAGTTCGCGTCCCTGTTGTTGGACACCTAATATAGAAGGTAAAATAGAAAAGAAAATATGCAAGGAACCGGGTCAGAACCCGATGTGAAAATGATTTTGAAAACAACAAGTATTTAACAAGTGCAATAAAGCATTTATTTATCCAACTCTCACTTGCTATTCTCACGTCTCATCTAGAGTGCACACTTAACGTTTCCTATTAACCTCCTAGTTAATGGTTCCTCCTCACTAATTTCCATAATATGATTCCATCCCGTATGTCCCATACCATATGTAGTACAATCATTCATATTCGTTTCCTATTAACATGAATCGTTTCTCATTAAAATGAGTTAAGCTTTTCAAATCTATCAGAATAATATTAATTAACTTAATTCAATTCTTTTTCTTTATTCACAGTCATCTACAATTATCACACAGTAGACCACAATATACACATACATTTAATTCATTTTATATATATATATATATATATAATACGGCACCCCGAGTCACAGCTACGGTGCAATGCATTACTCTACTATCATGTCCAATCATCGCTAGTCACCGAATAGGGGACTAAAGGTTCGGTAAGGATTTCTCAAACCCCAAACATCAACATACAAATTGGAGGCGAACATAGTTCTCATACCCACGGGTCACGCACATACCTACGTTCCCATAGTCAGCGGACTTATCAACTCCCCGATAAGTCTTTCATAGACCTATATTCTTGAGCGACAAATCAAAGATCCCATGGATTCATCAGGATATGACTGCCCTCACACGCAAACCTCCCGTCGATAGCAAGTAAGCTAGGTATGTCATACACATAAATTATCAATCAATAAAATAGGCATTATCATACCTATAATATACTATCAACAAGGTACTCACATAACCTTTAGATAATTCCCATACGTAGCGGTATATCTCTTTACATCCCACGTATTAAAATATCATAACTTTACTTCTTAATTTAATTATCCCCGAGCCTCACTCAATATTCAAGGTTCAAATAGGTTCTTCCTTAATATATATTCATTAAGAAGTCACTAATATTCTACTGGTCCATATCATCATATCTCCTTAATTACTACGAATTAAACTTTCCTTTTAATTAGGGTTAAAACTGATAGTTTCACATCTCTTATAAACACATCTTCTATCAACTAGGATTGAATATCATCATCACATGGCTCATAGTCTATAGTGTTTCATTCACACTATATGACTTATCAACAAAATCAACATCCTTTCATCCTATAACATCTCTCCACTCCCGACGTTGTTAAGGTTCATGCGCGGAGTGTCTCGCAAAGCGAAATCCAAACAAGGAACCCCTCAAATACACTACTACTTAACTTTGTTAATCGTGGAGGTCCGTCAACTTTAAATACGCAACCAAGATAAACTCTCCCCCTCTTTTAACCAAATGTGATCTGAACTCCCATCTCTATCCAGGAGTCATACCACTAAGCGCTTGTACTACACTCAGTCCTTGCGCAATTAATAATGAGCTTAAACTCACTCCTTGATATTCAAATTGTAACCCTAAGGCTACCCAGGTGTTATATTAAATCTCCCCTAATGGACCTATCCTTAATCCTCATTAATACCAATTAGAATCCAACACATGAATCTATCAACTGAAATTTCCTTCAAAATTAATTAACATAATTCTAATCAATTGAATCCCAATCAAATCAATTCAATTCTTAACTAGGGTTTACTGATCTTCCCTAAGTCCCATAATATCCAAATAAGAATCACCCAAGATCTACAAAAGGTTTAGGATAAGAACATTCATTAAAAAGAAACAACTTTAACAATTATGGGGAGGTCGATCGATCAAAGGCAGGGGGTCGATCGATCGATCGCCCAGGTAACAGCCCAGTTTTCTGCATTTCTTCTACTACGGGTTTAACCATTTTTTATCATTCAAACCTCCAAATTAACTTCACAAATTCCTTATAATCCTTACTACATGATATAACAGCATATTTGAATGATTTCTAATGCTCTAAACATCCTAGAATCATCAAGAGTTTGAATTAAAAGCCTATGTTTATCCTCTTTTTCCAGAAAATTATATATATG
This sequence comes from Sambucus nigra, assembly GCA_949130495.1. Lineage (NCBI taxonomy): Eukaryota > Viridiplantae > Streptophyta > Magnoliopsida > Dipsacales > Adoxaceae > Sambucus > Sambucus nigra. Next base: position 537,208,964 of record OX422215.1, on the reverse strand, counting down.
ATATCTTCAAGAACACAACAATGATTCTCATACTTTCTTTAACAACTTACTGATTATTTCGTGGATTACTATCTACCTACAACATGAGTTTGATTCCCATATATTTTCAGTCTCCAGTAAATCCATTAACAACTCTATATTTTCATCTTCCGAACATGTAAAAATCATCTCTTTTTATAACTATTCTAACATGGACAATATACAAACTTAGATTGAAAATATAAAACACTTGCCTCTAATGAAGGTCTGATCCTTTGGTGTAGTATATCACAGGTGGTTTTCCCTTCTCCGGCCAACTTCCGGTGGTGGTTGGTGGTGGTGACCTTTGGTCTATGTTCTTCTCCTTCCCAAGTAAGCTTTCTTCTTCCCAGGCAACCTTTCACTCTCTTTAAGAAGATGACTTTTGTATTTTGTGTAGAAGAGATGAATGAACCCACGTTCAACTAATCTCCAAATACTTATAATAGGACAAAATCCGAAATCACTATTCATCCCCTTTATAAAAATAACCAAAATACCCTTTTGGGTTGTCTTTTCATTTCCAAATGACCCGAGACCCAAAACCCACATCCAAATAGACTTTTCTGACTATTTTAACCCTTCCAGATGCAATGACGCAGTCGAAATGACTATAAGGTTGATGTAAAAATAAGTTTCCTTTTTAATTTAACAAATTAGTCCCGACACGTCCCATACCGCGTCCGACTAAAAATTAAAATTACTGAATTAATATCGCACAGCCATATCAATATAATCACGTTCATATATTACCTAAATATCTTTAAGTAATATTCAGAATCATTCTTTTTAATATCCACAATTCGGATAAAACCCAAATGAATTAATTTATAATAAAATCCAATTAATCCATTAATTTAAAATATAACACATTTTAAAATTCATTAAAATTACGGGGTATTACACACACCTAGTTTTTTACATGACGATGAGGATACTTGTGCATGTGAGAACCTTGAGGATGATAGTTTGAGTGTTTCGTGTGAGAGTGAAGGTGAAAGTGAGTGTGGAAGCGAAGGTGGAAGTGAGCTCCAAATTACGTTTAGAGATTTGTACGCCGAGACCTTAAAGATGAAGAAGTTGAAAAAGAAATAAGTCTTAGGTTGTTAGATATTGAGAAAGATATAGATATTTTGAGGATATTTGAGGCATCGGTGCGTCAACTCGAGAAAGTGAAGTTTACTTTGAGTAAGCAGTTGATCTTCGTAGGTAGAGAAAAGAGTGAACTTGAAGTCCGTGTGGTCCAATTAGAGAGAGATCTCGAACGAGCCCAAACGGTAAAGGTCACTATAGAGGATACATCTAAGAAGGTTGGAAATATGCTCCTCGGTCCCACTTTGGATAATGTTTAGAGATTAGAAATAGGTCATGATGGTGCGTCTACGTCCCATATTGCACTTGAGCCAGTTCCTGAGTTTTTGATAGATCCTTATGCCTCTCAACACAACCCACCAAAGCATTCATTACCTGATAAGAGATCGCGTCCTAGATGTTTTAGGAAAGGTGTTCCTAGGCCCGTGTATGTTTGCACCCATTGCAACAAGAGTGGACATCTTAGGGAATTTCGTTTTAATTTTGGTAGTGTGTCGCATAGATTTTTGCCACGTGTCCCTACACAAGCACCGACACATAATGCTTCAAATGATTACATGAGAGAGTTTTCACATATTAGGGAGCAAGTAAAGCTTTTGGTCAAAACTTCACATGATTTGATGGATGTTTTTCATAGGATGTCACCACCTTTGGAAAACTCCACCTCACCTAATAGTTGAGGTTTAGACTTGTTTGCTAGCATAAAAAGATTTTCATGATGATGTTTTATGGGTATTTCTAGTGTGTACCACCTTTATATTTATCTTTTTCCATTTTTGATATATTTTTTCAAAAAGCCAAAAATATTTTATTTTGATAAATTTTTTAGAAAAAGAGTTTTGTATTTTGTTTTCTCCGTTTTTGGATAGACATTTAGGATGACCAAGTCACAACATCATTCCATATCCATGTGACTATTCGATAGTGTTTTGAGATGATACATCATTTCATCCATGTGATTTATAATGTTTGGATTCATTAAGATGAGATTTGAGATTACTTTTTACATTTTTGATTCATGATTTCCTTTAATGCACACTTGCACAGATTTATTTGATTATTGTACTTGTATATCACATATTGGTCGAAATATTTCCATCTCAATCCTGTCTTTAAAATGAACCATATGCAATAAAACTTGATAATGAAAGTTGTGCATGTAAGAACTGTTGCCCGTGAGGAATTTGTTTAATATAAAAAAATGATGGTGAACGGGAAAGGGTTGCGAGTGAATAATAATCACATCATGAAAGCCACCGTTTAAAAGGGCCCCAAAAATATTAAGGCAATAAAAATAATCATATCCCAATAGAATTTCTCTAAGTTGAGAAAATACATTGAAACCTCAAAAGAACTTGAAAAATAAATATATATCTGAGGAAGTTTGGTTAGAAATAAATCAACGGGTTTGCACATCCTATCAAAGTCTTGAAATGGCATTACATAGTTTTAGACATTATTGGTGTGGAAATAATTGTAGACTTTGATTTATTGATTTGATTAAGTCAACATCATTTGAATTCAACAATTTTTACACCTAAGGATGATTGTGAAGTTCATTCATTAGGAGTATCCATATTCATCGTGCACATTTTTTATGTATGTTTGAGTTGATTTACCTATTGAATATGTTCACACCCATTCATTCTGCTTCCACAATTTAGTTATCTTAGTGTAAATTCATGGCGTGTGATTTTTTTGTAAATTATTTTTTGTTTGAAAAATTGGAAAAATAAAAAATAATTGGTGAATTCTTTATCCTTGATGATCGTAGTTGATTTGCTTTGCTTGTCGTGACACTCCATGCTTATTTTTGTTTGCTCTTTTCCTTGTTTATTTCGGACAAATAAAAAGGGGGAGAACGAATTATGATTTAATGGGAGAGAACGAATTATGGGGGAGATTTGAGACTTGATATTTATTTTGATTTATGTCTATCTCATTTCAGACTCGACACGCCACGAAGGTATTTGTTCTTGTCTCATGTGTATAGGTACAAAAGTTAAAGATCATTATTTTGCACACCCTGATGATGACAAAAAACGTTGGAGATTTAAAGATTTTAAGTTGAGGATTTTTGAAGAAAGTTTGAAGACTTGTGTTTTTAATACCTTTTCAGTTTTGGGTTCATGGGAGGATATTAGATTTGTATAGGACATTTGATTTGATAATTTGGATTTTTAGTTTGTACCGTCATAGACATAAGGGGAGATTTGTAAGGACATATTTTACATAGTTCGTTTAGATTAGAGTGTGTCGTATACCGCTATAACCTTTGAAGAAAAGTTCAATTTCAATCATTCATTATGACGGATCCGAATATCAACATTCTTCAACAAACAAGCCTTTGTGTTATAGATTTCGGCAAGGTTGTGTTTAAGTCCCTTAATGGTTCATTAAAAGAGTTTGGATAATTTTTCCAAAATGTTTTTAAACATATGAGGCGTCATTTTCGTCAAAATAATTTTTTCTAAGTCCTGAGGCGGAGTATTAATAAAATTTATTTTTCTCTGATGTCGTTAAAATGACATGACAAAGTCTTTCAAATGATAGCTTCAAGCGACATGCTGTGTCACGCGAAGGCTCGCGATAAGCTCACTTAATTAGTTTATCAAACGACAACATACTATTTTAGTTTTCTAAACTCATTTGATATGTCACATGAAGTCGCTTCAAGCGATATCATATGTCGTTCGAGCGACAGCTCCGACTCAAGATTTTTATAAATAGTGCATTTTTAGTCCTTTTTGCTTCAGAAGACCTGAGACTTTCATTCTACGAAAAATGCCTTGGCAAAATTTTTATTTTCTCACTTTTTGAGGTGTTTTAACTTTGTTTTGATTCACAAATCATCCCAATAGCTTCAGTGAATCAATTGGAATCCAAGATACAATTTTTTCTGGAGTTTCTCTTGTAAGGAAGATTTCTCTAATGCTGATTTGGTACCACTTGAGGGAGGTGTTGGCTGACTTGGGAGTGCTCGAGGGTATTCCTTGCTGAAGATAAAACTGTGTATTCTTTGGGTTTGCTGCAGTTGATCCATTATTGATTCTAAACTGAGGTCTATGTGAGCATGTGTGGATATTCATTGCAGATTTCATTGTGTATGTAAGTTGCGATTTACATCTTCAGTGTGAAATCAAAGGTTATACCTGAAAGGTGTTTTTTCCTAAAATTTGTGTGTCAGCAATTTATATTTATTTTATGATGGCATGATTTATACACCTAGATGCATGTGTTAGGGTTTAATTGATTTGGATTAAAGATTGATAATTAATTAAATAAGTGTTTAATTGGAAATTTGTGAATCCACATATAATCGATATCACATAGTATTCTCAAATTGGTATAAAAATCTATTCAAGCGATATTACCTCTTTTACAAAGTCCTATATGAACTTTATGACTGTATTTAAGGAATCCACGCAAGGGGAAAATCTTTAGCCTTTAGAGCAACCGAGGAAGGATATTAGTTGTCGTGCATTCAAAAATATGTCATCTCCTATGTCAGAAGATGTGAGAAGTGTCAAAATTTCTTGACCATGCTCCACCAGCCTGCCCATGACTTAAAATCATTGATTGGCCTATGGTCGTTCGCTCAGTGGGGTTTGGACTGTAACACCCCGCCTAATTAAATACCGAGTGGCCAGTCCCATACCAAATTAAAACAGAATATACAGTTGGCACATTCTTAGCATCACTGTCGAAAACATTTACAACTCACCCAAAACTCAATTAAGCCGGTGTTAAAAACTTTCCAAATTTAAATTTCAGCAAAACCATTTTTAGTTTAAGAATAACACTACATTTTATTCTACAAAACTGGTAACACAATAAATAACACAAAAGAATTTAAATGCAATTGGAATAAACATTACCAAATAATATAAATCCTTTACAATAATCCCAACAATGTTGAATGTATTAAAAAGTCCCGAATACAATATTATTTGACCTCGATAGAAAAGATAACTGAATCCTTTGGGCGACATGCCCTAGCTAAGAATACTGTGAATCAAAAGATGGAAGGCGTCTAGGCAAAACTCCATAAATCCATAGCCTGTCATAATCCGCTAACGTTGGCGTCCCTGTTTCTGGACACCTGATATAGAGATACAATAGAAGAGAAAATATGCAAGGAAACGGGTCAGAGCCCGAATGTGTAGATTATTTTTTAAAACAACAAGTATTTAACAAGTGCAATAAAGCATTTATTATGTACATGTTAGATCCAACTCTCACTTTCAATTCTCACCTCTCAACTAGAGTGCACACTTAACGTTTCCTATTAACCTCCTAGTTAATGGTTCCTCTTTTCTAGTCTCCGTATTATAATTCCATTCCCATATCATAATCCCCATATGTCCCATACCATACGTCACATTATTATTCATTTACATCTCTTCTTTATATGATTAGTTTCTCATTAACATGAATCATTACTCATTAATATGAATCGTTTCTCATTATCATGAGTGAAGCTTTTCAATTCTATAAGCATAAACATTTATTAACTAAATTCCATTATCTTTCTCTATTCACCGTTATCTACAATTATCACCGTAGATAAATTTAACCACAATATATAACCATTTAATCATTTAATCCATTATATATATATATTCATATATAATACGGCACCCCGAGTCACAGTTGTGGTGCAATGCATTACTCTGCTATCATGTCCCATCATCGCAGGTCGCCGAATAGGGGACTACAGGTTCGGTAAGATTCCACGAACCACAATCAACAACAAACAAATTGGAGGCGAACATAGTTCTCGTATCCATGGGTCACGCACATACCTACGTACCCACAGTCAACGGACTTATCAACTCCCCGATAAGTCTTTCATAGACCTATGTTCTCGAGCGACAAATCAAAGATCCCATGGATTCATCAGGATATGACTGCCCTCACGCGCAAACCTCCCACCGATAGCAAGTAAGCTAGGTATGTCATACACATAAATCAATAATCAATCAAATAGGTATTAACATACCTATAATATAATATCAATAAGGTAATTATCACTACCCTAAGATATTTCCCATACGTAGCATTATATCCCTTTTAAATCCCACGTATTACCATATTATATCTTTTCTTCATAATTTAATTATCCTCGCATCCTATAACATCTCTCCACTCCCGACGTCGTTAAGATTCATGCGCGGAGCGTCTCGCAAAGAGAAATCCGAACAAGGAACCCCTCCAATACACTACTACTTAACTTTGTCGATCGAGGAGGTCCGACAACTACAACTATGCGATCGGGATAACCTCATACCTCTTTCAACCCAAAAGTGTTTTAAACTCCCATATCTATCCAGGAGTCATACCACTACGCTTTTGTACTACACTCAGTCCTTGCGTAATCAATAATGAGTTTAAACTCAGTCCTTGATGTTCGAATTGTAACCCTAAGGATGCCCTCACTCAATACACAAGATTCAAATAGGTTTTTCCTCAACATATATTCAGTAAGAATTCACTAATATCCTACTGGTCCATAACATCATTTCTCCCGAATTACTACGAGTTAAATTCTCCTTTTCATTAAGGTTAAAATCGATAGTTTCAAATCTCTTATAAACACATCTTCTTTCACTTTGGATTAAACCCTCAGGTAAACTTAAGGATACACAGGTGTTATATTAAATCACCCCTACTGGTCCTATCTTAAATCCTCATACATCCCCATTTAGAATTTAACAAATGAATCTAGCAACCGAAATTCCATTCGATATAAATTTTCATCATTTTAATCACTTGAATCCAAATCAAATTAATTCAAATCTTATCAAGGGTTTACTGATATTTTCTAAGTCCCATAATATCCAAATAATAATCACCAAAGATCCACAAAAGTTTTGGGATTAGAATCAACATTTAAAAGAAACAACTTTACATATTCTGGGGAGGTCGATCGATCGAAGGCAGGGGTCGATCGATCGATCCCTCAGGTCCAAGCCTGGTTTTCTGCATTTTCTGCAACTACGGGTTTCACCATTTTTACTCATTTAAACCTTCATATTAACCTCCAAAATGAGTTATAATTATTTCTACATGATATATCAACATATATGAACGATTTCCAATACTCTAAACATCCTAAAATCTTCAAGGGATTGGATTAAAAGCATGTTTCTCTCCTTATTTCCAGAAAATCATCAACATAATAACTTCAAGAACACTACAATGGTATTTCGGATTTTTCGTCAACATATTCATGATCATTTCGTGGATTAATATCATCCTACAATATAAGTTAAATTCCTATATCATTTCAGTTTCCAGAATTCCATTTAATACTCCATTATTTCTTCCAAACATGAATAATCTTCTCTTTTCATATTATTCTAACATGGACAATATACAAACTTAAATTGCCATTATCAAACACTTGCCTTTCTTGTAGGTCTGATCCTTTGGTGTAGTATATCTCAGTTGGTTGTCCCTTCTCCGGCCAAACTCCGGTGGTGGTTGGTGGTGGTGAACCTTGGTTCTTGTTCTTCTCCTTCCCCAAGTGGCTTTTCCCTTCCCAAGCACTCTTACACTCTCTCTAGGAAGATGGCTTCTATAATTTGTGAAGAGGAGATGAATAACCCCCATACACTTAATCTACCAATACTTATAATAGTGCCAAATCCGTAATCACTATTCATCCCCCCTATAAAAATGACCAAAATGCCCTTTCGGGTTGTCTATTCATTTCCAAATGACCCGAGACTCAAAATTAACATCCAAATAGACTTTTCTGACTATTTTGAACCTTCCGGACGCAACGATGCAGTCAAAATGACTATTAGATCGATAGAAAATAAATTTCCTTTTTAATTTAATAAACTAGTCCCGATACGTCCCATACCGCGTCTCACTAAAAATATAAATTACCGAATTTATATCATACAGTCATATCAATGACATCACATTCATATATTACCTAAATACCTTTAAGTAATATTCAGAATCATCCATTTTAATATCCACCGTCCGGATAAAACCCGAATGAATTAATTAATAAAAAATCCAATTAATCCATTAATTTAAAATATAATCATTTTAAAAGTCATTTAAAATTACGGGGTATTACATGGACATCATGGGCCCACTACCCACAACACTAGGAAATCGCAAGTATCTCCTGATCGACACTAATATTTCACAAAGTGGATTGAAATGGAACCATTAACGAACATCGGAGATACTTATATGACCAGATTCATTTGAAGTAACATCGTGAAATATTTTGGCATACCAAGAATGAATATCGCAGATAATGGAATGTAATTTGAAAGTGGGACGTTCCAAAACTTTCGTGAAGATCACAGCATTGAGCACCACTTTAGCTCAATGGCCTACCCACAAAGCAATGGGCACGATAAGGCTTCCAATAAGACAATGCTCGATGGCATGAATAAGAGATTGGAGAAGGCAAAAGGTTCTTAGGTAGATGAACTTCCCCATATACTTAGGGAATAGTGTACTACACCCAGAAGATCCACTGAGGAAACATGCCTTGCTTTAGCATATGAAAATAAAATCATTATCCATGTGGAAGCAGTTTTGCCAACCATGAAGACCACGATTTTCGACTAAGACTTGAGTGGAGAAATCTTAAGGACTAATCTCTACTTAGCCGACGAATGAAGGGGATAAGCCTTAATCAAGTTAGCTTCCTACCAATAATAATTAACTAAGCAATGCAACAAAGGCGTCAACACGCAAAGGTTTAAGGTAGGAGATTACATCCTCAGAGAACTACTTGACATTGCAAAAAAGACTTCATATGTAAAGTCAAGTTCCAACTAGAAAGGGCCATTCAAAATCATTAGAGAAGATCTCTAAGGAGCCTACCATTTGGAAATAATGGAATAAAGGGCGATCCCGAAGGACTGGAATGAGACAAATCTTAGAAATTTTAGTTTTAGAAACTTTATTTCTTGCAAGTTGATTCCCTCAAATCTCAGCTTTATTTGTTTCGTTTCCTAGAATACTTTAAGATCAATTAATGCAATTAACTTAATTGTTCCATTATTATTCCAAATGGAAGACCAATTCTTATTATAAAATATAATCATGTCCGATCAATGTTTGATCGTCAACATAAATGTCTTAGTATGATTACACTTAATCAAAACTCAGGGTTACATCTTTTCATCATAAAAAATATGAAAGCATACAGAATTACCAAAGCAAGCAAAAGACCTAAGAGGGATCACTAGGCACTGAGCATCCAAACTTTGGTCGGCTAAAAATACTAAATGGGTTGACGACCCTACAACTAGGTTGATTTTCACCAGAGTCTTACCTAGGCCTAAGGTTGTGTGATGACACAATCTAAAAGGTAAGAAATAAAATAGAAATATGCTCGGCATAAGTGGGGAAAATGCAAAACATGGAGCTAACTAAGAATTTCACAAAGTAATCATCTCACAAAAGATTATGCATCCGTAGAATTATAATTTACAATCCCATCACAAAATATTTATTCCCAATGAGATATTATCTCGACGATTGCAACTCTTCATCTATCATAGGATTTGGCCTAAACTCATCATCGGTATCATGTGCCGACAACTAGTCTTTTGCCAACTAAAGAAGAACAACGTCATGATGGATTTAGCTTTCATCGCTTTTATAACTGTTAGCATGGCACTCTACTTATTACCAATACCAAAGCTCAGAGTCTGTGGGGACCTTCATAACAACTAGGGCATTTATCCAACCATGCTTATATAACAATCATTTGGCTTCAACCATCTTAAGGAGCATCTACCCATCCATAATCGTAATTAGTGTCCCAGACTATGAGAGAACCCTTTTGAAAAAGATACGTTAACTTAATGATGTCGCAACCAAGGCCCAGCTTGATTGCACTATCTCTCATTATGTCCTCCTTAATTTTTTTAGCCTCTCCTTTAAATAAATATTTTCATTTTACAGCAGCATAAAAATATTGCTGACATCCCTAGTGTCATTCTTCAATTTGTCCGATAAATGAGATTGTTCATTAACAACACTTGTCATTTTTTAAAGAGAGTATCGAATAGAGAGAAAGGCACCACGATCCTGGTTACTGGCTTCTCAACCAAGTACTTAGTCTAGATCATCAACTTCTGAAGAAGGGCTACCCTTATAGTCCTATTTTCAAGCTACAAAAGTAAAAAACATTCAGACATAATAAACACATTTCAAAAATTGAAGACTTTTTATTACATCAAAGAAATAGGTTAAGCCCTTACAAACACTCAAAAACATAGTAATACAAAGATTTTTAGGAGATAAGTTGATGCCAACTAGCTTTGAGCTTATATTTCCTTCACTTTCTTTAAGAGTTGGGGACTTTGCCTCGATCGATGCCTGTTGATATACCAAAACATACCCCCGGCCTGGCCGAGGGTACCCTCGTCATGGATGAGAGATCAGCTCCATTGCTACCCCCAAAGGGTCATACTGAAAACAGGGGGTCCGATAGGTTGGCCCCACTTTTGGAAATACAAGTATGCTGGATGACCCAAATCAACCCAAGACCATGCAGACTGAAACCTCGGCTTGGGGACAGTTTAGATGACCGTACGACGGGCCGACCCTGTAGAGACCAACAGTACAAAAATCCTACATCCAGCACGAGATACCCAGTAGGTCAGCATTAATTCCAGCCTCGTCCTATCACATAAGCCGAGGGTGACACCATCATGGTGCATGGTTCGGGAGACACGTGGGATAGTGCGCATGGGACTCATGTGGCACATGGACTAAACCGTTATAACAAGAGCATTCCCTCACGTGAGGGAATATTATATCATCATTACCTATAGGTTGTCCAGCCAGGTGTCAACAGGGGATGGGCCAGATCATCATTCACATGCACAATGCATGCTTGGGGGTACACTACACCCCCAATACCTATATTTATTTGTCACCTTCATCCTTGTAGGGGGTCGACAATTGTAACCCTAGCTGAAACTCTGTTTGTACATAGTAGAGAGAGAGAGAGAGAGAGAGAGAGAGAGAGAGAGAAAGAGAGATTATGTGCATTGTATCCAAGGCCATTAGTGCCCAAATATAGTAGATCACACACTTATAGTGGATGTAGGCCAGATTGGATGAGCCACTATACATCATCGATTCCATTCCTCTTCTACTCACCTCCTTTTATACATGTTTGTGCATTTATAACTCCATTGTTGCCATTGTTATTACTATTTGAGACATATCACCTCTTTATCTGGTGGTGCTGATTCTTAGCATCATCAGTTTGGCGTCGCCTGTGGGAATGAGAAGCTATCTCTTCCTTTTTATAGCTTGACCTTACCGAAGACTCTGGTGGTGAACCAATTCTCCCCTTTTTGTGGAGTTGTTTCACCATTGAAGGATATCCGTTAAGGCTCTTAAGCTCTTTTGATAATCAAAAGCTCAAACATATGGAACCGGAGTTACCCCCACCTCCTCCACCATCTGGTACTAGAGGACTCAGTTCCAGCCAGGCACCACCCCAATCTAAAATGGCAGCAGCCCATAAGTCCTTAGTTGTAACTCATCAAGTGATGCAGGAGTAATTTGCCCAACTAAGCCAAAACATATTGAGACCACCTGGGGTCTCACCGGAGATGATTACTTCGAGGGCTGCTCAGCCACAGAATGAGGCCAGGGGACCACCCCAGGCACCACGAAAGGACCAACTTACTCCTCAACGGAGGAGGGATGTCGTTGACCCTAGGCGTTTACGCCTGGGGAGGCAAGGAAACCTTTGCCCTGAGGATTGGTACAACGACATTGAGGCAGAAGATGCCCCAATAGACTGTTAGGAGCCATATTAGGTCTCCAATAATACTGTACGACATGTCTAGGAGATCCAAGGGAGTTGTAGGAGGCAAAATCTTGACGATCGCCCGAGAGGCTCAGCTTTCGACCGTCTGAGCAGAGGGTCAGCCTTTGAGAGGCTAGGACCCGTCCATAACCTGAGGGAAAGATTATCTAGATCGAGGAGTTTAGCAAGGTCTAAAAGAGAAGGGGGAGAAGCCCAAACCGATGAGGGCCGACCCCACGATATACAACCCCCTCATGGAAGAGACGACGGTCATGGAGAAGTAAATAGCAGGCGAAGGTCGACTGCAGCTGAGCCCTCAGTTCATCCTATAGAAGAGGCAGGGGACAACATCGTCCAGGCCGACCCTGTGAAGCCATAGAATGACTCGATTCTGAGGCTGGAGAATAAAATTGGTGATATCCTGAAAATCCAAAACCCTCTTCAAAGAGTATTTTCCATAGGCTCACCCTTTGTGGCGAAGATAGTCAACTTCCTAATGCCATCCAAGTTTAAGCCACCTGTGGTCACCCCAAGGTATGACGGGAGTACCAACCTGGTCCATCATATTAAGTTGTACCAATCAGCAACAGATATATACTCTATCTCAAATGAGATGAGGTGTCGGGACTTTTCCAGCACTTTGACAGGGGCCGCACATATCTGGTATACCTCTCTTCCAAAGAACTCCATTGAAAGCCTTAATTAGCTAGCAGACCGATTTTTTCACAACTTTTGCTTTAGAGCGAGGACACAGAAGAAGACCACTCACTTGCTCTATGTTAAGCAGGAGAAGAATGAGAGCTTCAGAGACTATATAGCTAGGTTTAACAAAGAAAAGTTGGAGGTCAAGGACTACGAAGAGAATATAGCCATGACAGCCCTCATAGGAGGACTACAAAAGGGGAAACTATTATGGAAGCTTGCTGAAGACCCCCCAAAGTCAATGGTTGAGATGCTAGCAATAGCAGGGAAGGTGATGAACATCGAAAAAGCAGTGGCCGCCAAATACGAAGATGAAAAAGGAGGCACTAGTGGAGGTAAGTACCAGAAAAAGAAAAAGGAGGGGAAGAAAAGACTAGCAGATGATAAGTTTGCAGATTACACCCCTCTGACGGTCAGCTGCGAACACATTCTGAATGACATAAAGAGAGATCAATCCTTAAAATGGCCTGAGAAGTTGAGAGCACCCCCCCCACACACACACACACACACACACACATAAGAGGAATAAAAACATGTGGTGTGAATTTCACCAAGACCATGCCTATTTGATCGACAAGTGTTTTGCTCTGAAAAATGAAATTGAAAAAATATTAAAATAAGGGAAGTTAAGAAAGTACGTGGATAAGGGCGCCTTCAAGAGTGGCCAAGGGGCAGACCCAAGGAAGAAAACAACTGATACATGCAGAGAAGATCCTCCCAACCGAAGAGATGACCCCTCGGAGGATGATGATGATCCCGACCTTCCACGAAAAGATGACCAATGCCCTGTGAAAAGACTTAATATGATCTCATCCGATGTTGGAATGATCTTCAGGGGCCTAGAAGGAGGAGGATCAGAAGTCATCGACAGGAAGGCCCATATAGCTGAGGCGAAAGTAATAACGAAAGTTGTGCACTCAACCTCTATCGAAGCCAAGCCTGAAAAGAGGAAGAAAGTCGACATGTATACTCTAATAGTGGGTTTCTCAAGGATGGACTTTAAGGTCCTCCTAGCCCCACATGATGACCCTCTCGTCATCACCACCAGGGTACACGGATGTGAGGTGCCAAGGATCTTAGTAGATGGAGGTGGTTCTGCAGATGTGATGTTTTAACCGAATTTTAAAACCTTGGGACTCAGCCGTGCTAGGCTCATCCTATACCATCATCCCTTGATTGGTTTTAGTGGGGAGAAGGTTTATCCCCTGGGGATGTATGAGGCCGATGTAGGAATGGGAGACGAGTGGCCGAGATGGCTCACCAAGAAGGTCAACTTTTTCGTGATGGACGAAAACATCTTCTCAACCTATAACAATATACTGGGGCGAGTAGTCCTCAAGGAATTTGAGGTCGTGCCTTCCACGGTCCACCAGATGATAAAATTCTCGACCCGTTATGGGGTAGGGGAAGTTCATGGAGACCAGACGACAACACGGGAATGTAACTTCAACTATGTCGAGGAAAGAGAGGCACACAAGAAGGCAACAACTACTTACAATATTGATACCCTCGACCCCAAAAATGAAACAAAGATAAAGAAAAGAGAAGCCACAAAAGAGGTAGAATCCATCATCCTTAATGAGGATGAGCCGAAAAAAACAGTCCAAGTTGGCAAGTCCCTAAAGCCAGATATAAAAGAAGAGCTCATCAAGCTGCTGAGGAAAAGGAAGAACGTCTTTGCATGGAGTCATATAGACATGCCAGGAATTGACACCCTAATTATGTGTCACGGGCTCAACGTGATAGAGGACGTCAAATCGATAAAGCAGAAGAGAGAAATATGAGGTCATAAGGGATGAGGTCAAGAAGATAGAAGAGGCTGAATTTATCAAAGAAGTCATCTATCCCGAATGGTTGTCTAACGCGGTTATAGTCCCTATAGAAAATGGGAAATGGATAATGTGTGTAGACTTCACTGACCTAAAAAAGCACTGCCCCAAAGACAGTTTCCCTCTTCTCTGCATTGATCAGATGGTGGACGCTACTGTAGGCCATGAGCTAATGATCTTCATGGATGCATATTTGGGCCACAATCAGATCTTCACGGACCCTGAGGACTAAAAAAAATAGCCTTCATTATTGACAAAGGAACTTACTATTATAGGGTCATTCCCTTTGGTCTGAAAAATACAGGGGCAATCTATCAGTGCCTCGTAAATAAAATGTCCAAGGACCAAATTGGTAAGTCTATGGAGGCCTATGTAGACGACATGCTGACCAAGAGTTTAAAAGCTAAGGATCATGTAGCCGACCTTGAGAGAACATCTAACACGATGGACAAATACCGAATGAAGCTCAACTCAGCCAAGTGCATTTTTGGGGTCAGAGCTGGAAAGTTCTTGGGGTTCATCATCAATCAAAGAGGTATTGAAGCCAATCCTGAGAAGATAAAGGCTCTACTAGAAATGAAGACCCCGAAGACCATTAAAGATGTTCAAAGGCTCACAGGGCGGGAGGCTTCTTTGAATAGATTTGTATGCATAGCCACAGATAAATGTCTACCATTTTTCAAAGTTCTCAGAAAGGCCTTCGAGTGGAACAAAGAATATGATAGGTATTTCAAAGAATTAAAGTTCTACTTAGGGTCTACATTGCTTTTATCTCATTCGGTGCAAGGCAAAAAGTTGTATGTGTACCTAGCAGTCTGAGAGTCAGCCATTAGCTACGCGATAGTAAGAGAGGAAGATGGGGTGCAGAAGCCAGTGTATTTCAATAGTAAAGCACTCCAATGGGCAGAGCAAAGTACCCTAGGATAGAGAAGTTATCATGTGCCTTGATTCACTCCTCAAGGAAGATGAAGCCATACTTCCAGTCTCATACAATAGTCATCCTCACTGATTCCCCTTTTAGGCAGGTCATACACAAGCCAAAGAAATCGGGGAGGCTAATGGCCTGGGCTATAGAGCTAGGGGAGTTTGATATTGTGTATCAACCTAGGATGACCATCAAGGGGCAAGCATTAGCAGATTTTTTGGCTGAATTTACTTGGGAAGAGGCCGAGGCAGAAAATGAGAACCTCGAGAAGATAGATACCCTACAAGGTAGAATTGTGGACCCGTCCATAAATGAGGCTGAGACAAGCACAGCTAGAGAGAAAAGTTGTTAAAAATGAAGAGGGAAGGTACCTATTTAGGCAGAGATCCATCTCTGATGGAAATTTCTCAGAGGAACAGGCTATGTGGAATCTCTTTATTGATGGGTCCTCCTGCGAGAGCGAAAGTGGAGCTGGATTGATAGTATCAGCACCCAAAGGCAAGGACATCGAATATGCCCTGAGGTTCAACTTCAAAGCCTCCAATAATGAGTCAGAATATGAGGCCCAGATAGTAGGCCTCTCCTTGGTTAGGTCTCTTAGTGTTGGACAGATCTTGGTCCATAGTGATCCAAGGTTGGTAGTGAATGAGATACTAGAAGCATACGAGGCTAAAGATGAGAGAATGGCCAAATATCTTGAAAGAGTAAATTCGCTATTGAAAAGCTTCAAAGAAGTAAAGTTAAAGAGGATACCTCGGCTGGATAATGATTGAGCCAATGCACTTGCTAAACTAGCCTCAGCAATTAGGACAGATATCAGGAGAATAGTTCTAGTGGAAATTCGGCTTCGGCCAACGATTAAGAGGCAGATGGAACACTTCTCTTATGCTTAAATATAAACAAGGAAGCTTCATGGATGGACCCTCTAATCAGATACATTAAAGAGGGGGAGATGCTAGAGTCAAAATTAGAAAGGAAGAAGTTGAGGTACAGAGCTGTAAAATTCACTGTCATCAGAGACATCTTGTACAAAAAGGGGTTCTTACTCCCTTTGATCAGGTGTGTCCACCCGTCAGAGATTCCATATATCCTGTAAGATGTGCACGAGGGATCTTGTTCAAGCCACATCGGGGGTAGGTCATTATCTAAGAGGATAGTCACCCAGGGATACTGGTGGTCGACCTTGGCGAAGGATGCTACGGCATATGTGAAGAAGTGTGATAAATGTCAAAGGTTCGCCACCATCCCTGATCAGCCCCATCAACCTCTTACCTCCATTATATCCCCATGGTCATTTGCAGTATGGGGAATCGATTTGGCAGGACCCTTGCCTGGGGCTATCAATAACTATCGGTACTTGATCGTAGCGATTGATTATTTTTTAAAATGGGTGGAAGCGGAGCCAACAGTCACAATCACCAAGCAGAAGACCTTCCAGTTCATCTGGAAGAACATCATATGCAGGTATGGTCTCCACAACACCCTCATCTTAGACAACGGGACTCAGTTCAAGAATGTATCCCCGGATAAATACTGCGAAAGAGTTAGGATTAAATAGTTCTTCTCTAACCTAGGCCGACCTCAGGCTAATGGGAAAACTGAGGTTACAAACCGAACAATCTTGAACGAGATTGAGAAAAAAGTTGAGGAGTCAAAGGGAAGATGGGTTGAGGAAGTATATACTGTGATGTGGGCTTACAGGAAGACAGTAAAGACTCCTACCAGGGAAACCCCTTTCATATTGGCATACGGCTCAGAAGCCATCATCCCCACTGAAATTGGGTTTCCTACTCACGGAGTTCAAATGTATGATCCTCATAGAAATGTGGAATAAAGGAGACTTGATCTAGTCTTGGTTGAGGAAAGAAGAGAAGAATCTGAAATAAGACAAGCAGCCTACCAGTAGAGGACTATGAGTAGGGTGTGCACGGGTCGGTTCGATTCGGTTTTGGACCGCAATTCAAACCAAATCGATCGATTTGGTTTTGGAAAAAATCAGACCAAAATCGAACCGACGAAGAAAAAAACTTCCAGTTTCGATTCACATCGGTTTCGATTCGGTTCAGTTTCAGTTTGGTTATAATCGATTATCAATTCTGGTCGGGTTTTTTTAGGTTGATTTTCGATTTTGATCGGTTTTGGAGCTTGGTTAATGGTTTTTGGATATAAAAATAAAAGATATTTAAGGGTTTTTTGATATAAATATTGATGTCGATTCGGTTCGGTTCGGTTCGGTTTTTCCTTTGTATAAACCACTGACCAAATCGATATTGTCGGTTTTTTAAATCCTTAAATCTCAAACCGAACCGGGCTAAAAAAAACAGTCGGTTTCAGTTTAGTTTGGGTCGGGTCGGGTCGGTCGATTTTTTTGCACACCCCTAACTGTGAGGTTTTACAACCAAACGGTAAAGAAAAGGTCGATCGTTGTAGGGGACCTAGTACTCAAAAAGACATGGCAAAAGCCTAACAAGCTTCACCCAAATTGGCATGGCCCATATAGGGTTATCGATGAAGTTGTCCCAGGAACCTATAAACTAGAAAACCTTAAAGGAGAACCCTTTTCGAACCCCTGGAACGCAAATCATCTGAAGAAATACTATCAATGATGTTGTAGTTGATGTCCTACTTTTTCATAATTATAAAGAATGTGTTGTTTCATAGAACACTAGGAATGCTAATGAGAATGTTCTATTGGCCCCTCATCTTATGTTTGTCAAGTTAGATATTTGTTGGGATAATTCATGCTAAGCCACAAAACATCATTTGTGGTGAAGTAGGCTTAAATTCTCTTTGGTGACACGACAAAATGAATGGGGACAAACTCATCCACATGCTATCAATAACACCGAGGAGCATTTAGTTGTGAAAACACCATTAAGTTGGTGGATAACTACCCTCGGCTATGATGAAGGTGAATGGTAGGGATGACCCTCCACTCACCCCCAAGAAAAACGAGGGAGAACTTAATAATTGAAAACACCATTAATCTGGTGGATAACTACCCTCGACTATAATGAGGGTGAATGGTAGGGACGACCCTCCACTCACCCCCAAGAAAGACAAGGGAGAACTTAATAATTGAAAACACCATTATTTTGATGGATAACTACCCTCAGCTATGATGAGGGTGAATGGTAGGTACGACCCTCCACTCACCCCCAAGAAAGATGAGGGAGAACTTAGTAATTGAAAACACCATTAATTTGGTGGATAACTACCCTCGGCTATGATGAGGGTGAATGGTAGGGACGACCCTCCACTCACCTCCAAGAAAGACGAGGGAGAACTTAATAATTGAAAACACCATTAATTTGATGGATAACTACCCTCAGCTGTGATGAGGGTGAATGGTAGGGGTAACACTCCACTCACCCCCAAGAAAGACGAGGGAGAACTTAATAATTGAAAACACCATTAATTTGGTGGATAACTACCCTCGGCTATGATGAGGGTGAATTGTAGGGACGAACCTCCACTCACCCCCAAGAAAGACGAGGGAAAAAATAATTGAAAACACCATTAATTTGGTAGATAACTACCCTCGACTATGATGAGGGTGAGTAGGAACGACCCTTCACCCACCATTCACCCCCAAGAAAGACAAGGGATAACTTAACAATTGAAAACATCATAAATTTGGTGGATAACTACCCTCGGCTATGATGAGAGTGAATGTAGGGACGACCCTCCATTCACCCCCAAGAAAGACGAGGGAGAATTTGGAAAAATGGTTGATGCAAGTTACTGAAAAAATATCTGACAGAGAGACACTAATGGAAAATAAGGGCATTCTCATTAAACATATAAGAAGTTATAATATAATGAGGGAATGATATTCAAAATTTTTAGAATAAAGGCAAAAAATAATACGAGACAAAACAAAGTTACATCATAAGGGTCTGGGTCACAGGCGACCACCCTAAAGAGCTGCCTTAGAGGGTAAGGCAGGATCAGCAAATTTGGTCGGAGGACGATCCTCAGATGTCCCAGTCCCCTCAACTACTGTTTAATACTCCACGAGGGAAAGAACCTCGGCCATAAATGGGTCTTCTAAGTCTATAGCTTCCAGAGAGGGGCGAATGGCCGACACAGCGTCAACAAACTTTAAGACGTCCCACAGACAGACCGTCTTAATTCCCCTCTCCAAGTACTCAAGGCCGAAACCTTGGAACGCGTCAGAGAGTTTGTATGCCTCCACAGCAGCAGTTCCATCCCTCTGAGCAGCCGCATCAAGATCAGACTTGAATTGAGTTGACTGAGTAGTTAAGGCCTTGTCCTTAGCTGACAAAAGCTCATCCTTTAGCCTCCGCTGCTCAGTATGCTCTCTCTTAAGATCCTCAAGAACCCTCAGATAGTCGGCCTTCACACCCTCCATCTCGTTCTTCGCATTTTCCAGCTGTGTCTTCAGGTCGTCCTCACTTTGAATGGCCCTCTCAGCCTCTTGAAACTGTTCTCGGCCATTTATTTCATTACTGAGGTAAAAGCACAGACAGACTGAAAAAGAAGAGGGCAAAGTTAGAAATTAGCCGAGGTTACAGTTGATATTTCTTAAAATTTAAAACATAAAGGATGCGATAAATGTACCTAGGCCAGGCTGTGAAGCCCAAAGTCGTACACTTTGGGCAGGGGCATCTTGGCCAGAAAGTCGTAATCAGACGAGGACAGGGTAGAGAACATGGTCGCCTTAGCAGCCTTCCTGTGGCCAATCAGAGAGGAGGGGTCAGCCTTTAACACGGTCAGGTTGGCCGATCATAAGGCATCTAGAGAGGAAGAAGAACTTGTCCCCTCAGTGCGTGTGTCGGCAGTTTCACTCCTCACCCTCGTAGTGTTATCTTGGCGACCCCCAGCAGGAGTGTCTCTCTCCTTCCTTTTTCATGAATCCACAATAATCAGCCTTATAATTGTCGGCCCCACTTCAGTTGCTTTCTTCTATTATTGTTAAGGCTATTTTCCTTTCTTCTTAAGACCATCTAGCACAATTGGAGCCAACATTTCCCAAAGTGAATCAGATATGCCTGGAGGACGGACTGTAAAAATAAAACTACATGTCAGATACAAGTAACAATAATGAGGGAACACTTCGAAAAATTTAGAGAAAAAACAACTCACATAGTTCTGTCAAAGGGCCAACCCTCAGACCAGCTTCTTTGAGAAGACGAGGGGTCACTAAATCTTCAAACTTGGGAATCTCACCCTCCTTCCCCTGTTCCCTCAGATAGTCGGCTATGGCCCTTTCATCTAAGCTAAGTCCAGGGTCTGACCTTGCTTTCATAGAGGGGTTAGACCATGCTCTATGGACCCTCAGACTATCTTTAGGGGGATAAACCCCAGTGGGAAATTTCCAATCCCCAGAATAAAAAAGAACATATTCTTCTAGTCATGGTTGGAAGTTTGTGCGACGTGGAGAAGTTTCTTATCTGACCTCCTAGCCCCTAGATGGAAATATCCAGGCTACTTGGATGAGGAGGTTATGTTGTAACAAGCCATGAACAGAACGATCGATGGCTCGTCAGTAAATGTGTTCTTCCAAAGGGAGATATAGTCGAGGATAATCCTCTAGGACTTAGGAGGAAGTTAGGTAGGAGCAACCCCAAGAGCAGAGAGAATGCCAACTATGGCAGGATGAAGAGGGAACCTGACGCCGACCCTAAACATCTACTCGTACATGGAGACTTCTCCATCTCTCCCCTGGAAGACCTTCTCATCTTCATCTGGGATCCTTATGATTACGTTGGGCTTAACACCAAAGGAGTGTCTCCATAATAAGAGATCACGATCCTTGACAGACGAGACATAAGACGAGGCTAATGAAGTGTCGACCTCTTCCTTAATATTTGAACTCTTATCCTCGCCCTCAGCCTCATTACCCTCTTCCCCAGCTTTGTCGGCCTCATTTTAGTCAAAGTGTGGGTTTCCACCTGAGAAAGTAGCTTGGAATTCAAGTGGGGACATGGCAGTAACAGGGACATCTTCATGATGAACTATTCCTTCGGCCCGTTTGTGGGGGTTAAGGCTTGAAGGGTCATCTCTCCCAGAGGTCCCAGTACCAAAAGAAGACGATGCTCTGCCTCGTCTGTCCACATCTTCTTTTTTACTCTGACTCTCAGATGGACAATAGGACGACCCAAGGGGATCAGAGGGTGATGGTAGAACTGTAGCTAATGGTGTTAGGAAAATAGGTCGAACCCAAATAGGGTCGGCCCTATGTCTAGACTTGTTCTCTTACTCTATTCTCCTAATCTCTGTAAAGCACCTCTCTCTCAAAGTTGGAAACTCCTCGGCTAAATTATAAAGCCTTTGAAGCATTAAAGGGGAGACCCTACACTTAAGGAATTTTCTCAAACAACCTACAAACAAGTTAAATAATTGACTAGGTTGACTTTTAGATTGAACCTAGAGAAATAAAGGGTTTGTGTGGATTAATGTCCAAGAACAGGAAGAACAAGGTTTGCCAGAGAAGAAGACCGACAGTTCACCGGAGAACCTCAAAACGCTAAAATTCAAGAGAGAACCACCGATAAATGGTGGAGGAGGAACTAGAGAAAGTCTATTGCCCAATGTCTAGCCCTACAACCACCAGTGGAAGGTGGGTTCACATGCTGAAAAAATAGAAAACAACCGAGAAAATGTGCAGAAGATACCCAAAGAAGAAACCAAAGAAAATGGAGGATAAAAAGGGAAAGGATGGCAGAAAAGTTACCTGGGGTGAAGATCAAAGCTTCGAACACTGGAGAAAAGGCAGAAATGGTGTTCGAGATGCTAAAACTAGAGAGAGCGTGCGCATGAAGAAAAAAGGAAAAGAAAGAGAGAGAAATATTTGAAAAGGTTTAAATACCTTGTCATTATTGGGCTCAATAACCCAGGCGGCGCACAACTCACGAGGAAAATCATTATTAGGGCACAACATTCCAAGTATAATATGCAGACGTCATTCGTAAAGAACACGACGATGATGGATACTTGACAGATGTCACTCATTAGCCTAACCACCTATTAAATCAGCGTCCAAAAATGATTTTACCTCTAAACCATCTTAACCGCATCAATGGCTAAAGTATAGGGGTAATTGATAAACCAAAACATACCCTCGTCCTAGCCGAGGGTACTCTCGTCATGAACGAGGGCTCACCTCCATTGCTACCCCTAGGGCGTCATACTGAAGACAGGGGATTCGACAGGCCGACCCCACTTTTGGCAATACAAGTATGCTGGATGGCCTAAATCAACCCAAGCCCATGCAGACTGAAACCTCATCTTGGGGACAGTTTAGACGACCATACGACGGGCCGACCCTGTAGAGGCCAACAGTTCAAAAATCCTACATCCAGCACAAGACACCCAATAGGTCAGCATCAACTCCAGCATTGGTCTGTCACATAAGTCGAGGGTGACATCATCATGGCACGTGGTTCGGGAGATGTGTGGGACAGTGTGCATGGGACTCATGTAGCACATGGACTAAACCGTTATAACAAGATCATTCCCTCACGTGAGGGAATATTATATCATCATTACCTACAGGTGGCCCAGCCAAGTGTTAGCAGGGGATGGGCCAGATCATCATTCACATGCACAATGCATGCTTGGGGGGTACACTACACCCCCCAAGCCCTATATATACTTGTCACCTTCATCCTTATAGGGGGATCGACAATTGTAATCCTAGCTAAAACTATGTTTGTACACAGTAGAGAGAGAGCTTATGTGCATTGTATATAAGGTCATTAGTTCCCAAATATAGTGGATCACACACTCACAGTGGACGTAGGCTAGATTAGTTGAACCACTATACACCATCGTCTCCATTCCTCTTCTACTCATCTCCTTATATACATGTTTGTGCATTTATAACTCCATTATTGCCATTGTTATTACTATTTGAGACCTATCACCTCTTTATCTGGTGGTACTGATTCTTAGCATCATCACCTGCTATTTCTTGATCATCCATAATATCTGCCTAACTGATGCCTGAGGCCTTGTCTCCTTCTTCCTCCCTTAGTGGAGAACATGGATCACGATCCCCAAAAAACTCAAATTCTTAAGGGTCATTGGTCTTGACCAAGACCCCATCCCACCCTTTCCTAAAATTCATCTTTTAAATGAAAGCTAACTATTTCTCGACCTAAAAAAGGCCTCCATGTACCCATGATCAAAGGCCTCATTATGACCGCTACCAAGACATAAGGATGATCGACAATAGCCTTCTTCAGTATATCGTGATTTGTCCTCAACTTGTCAAGCTTTGCCTTTAACTTTATAATCTCTAAGTTGGTTGACTTTTTCTTGTTGTCATACACTTTTTTTGTAGTGATAAAAAACACTTGAGACTTATAAAGCGCCTTCATTAGATAATTATTTGTTTTGACCTGTATGGCATCCTTGCCAAGCATAGCAATAAAGTCTGCCATAAATTCCAAAAAATAAAGACCCAAGTTAATGCATCGACCTAAATAAGGAAACAATCGAATCAATAGTTGATAAACTTATTAGAGATAATGCCTATACAACTTGGGGAAAATTTAATCAGAGGTGCGTTCTTAACCACCTTAGCAGATCAGGGGACATAGGTGGGTTCTTGGCAACCGACATAGTTTGGTGGCTCTTCCCCACATTGGGGGCATACACCTTTTAGGTGTTAATAACAATAGAAGAAGAAGGAAAAAAATTATCCTTTTTTGGAATCTCCTTTTGGGGAGAATCTATCAGAGTAACAAGCTTGGAGGGACCCCGACTTTTCTCCTTTTTGTGACTTTTGCTTTTGGGAGATGGGGAGGTTAGAGTCATGCACACGAGTAAGGCTTATTTTTCTCGGATCCATGTCATCATCCCTAGTAGTTGGGATGGTATTGACATTCATAATCTCAAAAGAGGATGAGGTGGTAGATCTAGAAGACTCCTTACTTATGGAAGGAATTGGCATTTTAAGGGTGGAATCCACATGCCTACCTATAAAGATGGGCGTGGAGTTGGTATACTCAAGCAGGAATGACGCCAACCTAGGATGCTTTATATCTGGAACTAAAGGCCTCCTTACCTTTCGAACTTTCATAAGCTCTTCATGATTGAAATAAGAGGGCTACTTCTTCTTTGATCTAACTGAACAAAATAAATGATAAAGCAAATGCTAGTGTCTATTTCATCTAATTACCAAATAAAAACAATAGAATTTGAAGAAAAAGTATGGCCAAACTATTCTCCTCCCCTTGGCAGGGCATAAAAATCCCCTATATGGTTCATCACCCTCAGGAATGGGTGGGTGTTGCCAATTTTTAGAAATAAATCCCTAACTCAAATACCCCTTGTTAAAATATGGAAGATTAATAACTAAAACCCTATTGACTTTTCTTGCCTTCAAATATAAGATGTTGTCAGTCATCTTTGACCGCGAATAGAAATGTCTTAGTTTTGGAATCCCTATTTGGGTCCCATACAGGTTATTTATTCGATGAATACCATTTACGATCCTCCATGTTTTCGAAGAACATTGGGAAAAAATAACCTAAAAGAATTCGCAAAACTCTAAGAAGAGTTGATTGGGGAGAAATATTATACCCCCCTCAGCCACCGATATAGTGTGAATTCAGTGACCGCCTTCGACATTATAACTATCAGTCGGTATACCAGTACACTTTATAGTTACCTAGTTGAGAATTAAGTACTTTTTCCTAAACTCCCCCAAAGTTCTATCATTAACGATGTAAGCTATTTTTTTTCAAGTATAGAATTAAAAAGCAGCATAAATGCATAAATTTAGGAGGCCAATGCAAGAAAAATTTAAGATGCGAAAGATTTACAAGTAAAGGAATTTGTAAGAACAGTCGGTGCTTTGAATAGTTAAAGTGATAGAGCAAAATGGCGATTAGAAGCCTTTGATAAAATTTATAGGCATCTCATCAATTGAAAACAGAACCCAAGGTCATTAATTGACAGAGGCACTTTGGTTTTAAAGAAAATTTTACCAATGTACCCCACCTAACACGAGAAATTCAAGCGACCCCTTTAAGGGCCTAACGGATGAAACATAGCATATTCTTCTTCCAATAAGTCTTTTCAAGAGTGGGAAGGCATTATCTCAAGCAACGGCCAACACTTTGGTTGACTAACTCACTTCTCGGCCTCTCCACCCCATTTAAGCTACAGAGCTTTGGGGGAATAATCCGAATAACCCGAATAATTCGAGTTAATTGAATACCAACCCATAATGGTTGGGTATAGGATCTCAACTACAGATAAACATGAATGATATTTCCACCTGCGTGGATCTCGTGAAAGATGAGCACAATCAAGCGGTAACTTCATCAATAAGTAAGAGAGCCCTTCACGACACCATCTCTTCCTCCCCTACAAATGTAACCCCAACCCCAGGAAAAAGTGCATGTAATTCTTGTTATTAGAAAAAATAGAATAATAAGAAAAGTGAAACACCCGTGGAAGTACGTCATTGTCAAACCAAGTAAATATTTATGTTATGAGATTGGTTTTATTTTGTTCGGCGTTAATTATTTAGGAGCATTCATTGTGGGACAATTGTACCTGTAAATATTTCCACCTACACTACACATAATGGAAAAGCTACACAAATACACACTCCATCTCTTTCCTATTTACAAGCCCTAAACCACCTTCGGCTCCAGATAAAAATCATAATTTTTACTCCACTTTAAGGGAAGTTTTTCACCCCTTACACTCCCAAGTGAGCTTATTCTTCTTAAGTGTTTTCATCTCTAAACACTATTATTACGATTGATTTTCACTCCTTATATATATATGTGTGTGTGTGTGTGTGTGTGTGTGTGTGCGTGCGTGCGTGTGCGCGCGCGTGTGTGGGTGTGTGGGTGTATGGAGGTTTATTTTATGTATTTTGAGGAGTTTTGAGGGTTATTTTGGATAACTTTAAAAGTATATTTTCTCGAGCATTCGTGGAGCATATTTTCTATATTTTACTTATGGATTTGTTCGTTGAGGTAGGGGTTATATATCCAATATTTTCATAAATTAAATATAAGGTATGTTAGGTTAGATATGTATTGCACATTTATGTTTACTCACCCAGCTACCTATATATACGTATATATGTTTCGTATACATGTTCATTATGTGTTAAAAGTTGGTATTTTATGCGAGAAAAGTGTTTATCAAGCTTAAATGGTTTTGGATCGAATGTTATACTCTTGAAAAGGCAAAGTTTTACGAAAAATATATTGTTAAATTTTTTCATGGATGTTTTATGTTTAAACCTTAAAAATGGCATATTTTAATGTATATGATACATAAAGCATTTGTTAGGTTATAACACCATGAATGTGTATAAAAGAGCATATTATATAAGTTTAAGGAGTTAAACTAGAGATATTGGACAAAATAGTATTATTAACAAAATAAACCCCAAGGTTATTTATTTGCAAAATAATCCCCAAAAATATAGAAATTGTGTTTTAGACCTTGAAAGTATGAAGTTTACAAAATGGCACCAAAAGTTACACTTTTGCAAAATAAAACCCTGAATTAGTATGATTCTAATTAAGGTCCTTGAGACTTTGCATATTTTACATCAAATTTGGTAAATATAAAGTCTTGAATAAATAAAATGGTATTAAGTCAGTAAGACTTGGAAAATAAGTACCTAAAGTTATAAAGGGCAAACAAAGTGTGCAACTTTGGTAAATAAAGGACATTTAAGGTAGGTTGATAGCTTGAAAGGTTTGGCCTTATCGGTTGGACTAAGATACAAAAATGTGAAAGATGTTAATAAAGGGTAAAGAAAAAAAGCTCGGAACAACCAAAAAATTCGCGAAAGTCACCGATCCCTAGGGTGATACTTCGGTCGAAACCCATGACATTGGCCAATAAAGTTATGATTGTGGCATTTATAGAAGACAATGAAATTTTATAAACATAAATTGGATTGGTGACCTTAGAAATAATGATAAATGATCTTGTAATAGGCTTGGTGCTCATAATGAATTATGAAAAGGAAATGATAAACGTTCATGATAAAGGGGTAAGCAAGGGACTATAACATAAGTCAGCTAAAAAGGATATGTGTGGTTGGCATATCGCCTCGGGTTACATTTCATTCATCGTAATTGCATTTGATTCATGTTTAGATAAAAGAAAATATTTTTAAAAATATTAAATGCGTTGTATATGTTCATGCATTACTTGTTCTATTATAACCTGCTAATGTTCCCCTTATTGGGAAATTGCTCATTTCCCTATTTTGTTAAAACCCCACACTGAGGTACCTCGGTTGAGGATGCGACTAAGGCCAAAGAGAGTCAGGATCGCCCCTAGAGACGATGTGAATTACCTGACCATACCATTATTTTGTTTCCCAAGACTTTTATCAATCATTTTTTGTTAAATTTTTATTTGAACAATTATCTCGATTTGTAATAATTCTAATTATTATCTA
The DNA here is from genome assembly GCA_949130495.1 of Sambucus nigra. NCBI lineage: Eukaryota > Viridiplantae > Streptophyta > Magnoliopsida > Dipsacales > Adoxaceae > Sambucus > Sambucus nigra. The sequence goes on along the minus strand of OX422215.1, from coordinate 537,181,164 downwards.
TTTAGTTAATTTTTGAAACTCTTTTTCAACAAAACTTAATTGAACTTCTCATTCGCATGCAAGTGGTCTCATTTTCATAAATGGTAACAAGAGGATTTATGATTATAAATTGATGGTTTTAGGCAAGCAAACATATAAAGGCTTTCATTACTTTTTAAAATATAAAATTTTCCATAACACTTTGAAGTTGATGCGAGTTAGCTCTCATAAGTGGCTCTAATATGGGTCGGAATGCTATTACTTGGTATTAGAGCATAAGATCCTACATGAGTAACAGAATGTGTACTTATAGCTTGATGATGCTAAGATTTAGGACCACCGGATAAGTGATAGTGAGCTCAAACAGTAGCAGCCATGGCAGCCATAGAGATGTATAAGTGTATAAGTATGTAGAAGGGGATGAGTATAAGAGGAAATAAGACAATGATGTATAGTGGTTCAGCCAATTTGGCCTACGTCCACTGTGAGTGTGTGATCCACTAAGTATGGGCGCTAATGGCCTTGGATACAATGCACATAACCCTCTCTCTCTCTCTACTGTGTGTACAAGCAGAGTTTTAGCTAGGGCTACTGTTCACGGATCGATCCCTTGTAGGGTTGTAGGTGACAAGTATATATAGGTCTTGAGGGGTGTAGTGTACCCCCCAAGTATGCATGGTGCATGTGAATGATGATCTAGCCAATTCCCTGTTGACACCTGTAGATGCCAAATGATGACATAATATTCCCTCACGTGAGGGTGTGATTTTGTTATAACGATCTGCCACGTGCCATATGAGCCTGACGCGCTCTGTTCCACGCGTCTCCCAAACCACGCGCCGTCATGATATCACCCTCGGCCTATGAGCCGAGGCCGACGGCAAAGTTTCTCCCGGTAGTGAGCCTGGCCCAATTCTGGCCTCGTACTGTCGGCCCCTCGTACTGTCGTCTGAAGCCTGGTAGAGGGTCGGCCCCTCGTACTGTCGTCTGGAGTCTGGGTGAAGGGTCGTCAAGAGATTAGTGAAGGGTCGTCCCCTCGTACTGTCGTCCATTTTGGAGGCAATCCTCATCTAAGCCGAGGATATAAACGGGTATATCACAGCTCCCTTAATTAGTTAGGCCTTTTTTATCATGTTGTTTTGTTCTAAACTATTCCTTGATTTCAAAATGTCGACTCATCGTGGAGGTGCCTATGGTGAGGTGAACACTAGCGAGCTATAATAAATACAATAAGTAGTTCGACATTTGGCCGATTCATTGTCCCGGTAGTAGGCTGTTAGAGGAAAAAATAGTGGTTGTGTCGAGAAAAACAGGGTTGACGTGATATTAAAGGAGTTTAGGAAACTCAATATGCATACCTTCAACGATACCATAGGGTCTGGACAAGACAAAAAGTAGCTGGAGTGAACTACACACATTTTGAATGTCCTTGATGTACCATCTGGGTATAGATTGAGAGTTTCTAACTTCCAGATTGCTGATCGAGTACATAAGTGGTGTGTATCCTTCCAAGTCAGACAGAGAAACTATGGGATGAAATGAGTTATGTGCGATCTTCTGAGAGCAATAGTTTCAGAGGACTACCATTATGGAAATATGGATGAGATCTTTTATCTAATATAGGGAAACCAGTGTATCAACGAGTATGAGATGAAGTTTGGGAGTGCGTCAAAGTACACGCTATAAATTAACGACGAGAAGGAAGACCCTATTATTTGTTAAGGATCTTGACCCCTTTATTCGTAAGACTGTGGTGGGACAGTATCTTTGTGGTTTTTAGGAGACAGTTAATAAATCCATTGTTCTTTAGCTGGAGTCCGAATATGCCAATCGGATTAAGGAAGAGATGAGCGGTAAGTAGTCATAGTAGCGGTGGGAAGAAGCACCATAAAAGAGGGTTCTTCGCCAAGTTAAAGGCTACCGTAGGGATTTATTCCTCCCATGGGAATAAGGAAACCAGGGGTCAACTCAAAAGGTCAGTGGTTCTATGCATGCGAAGCACCCGATCACTTGAAAATGGACTACCCTAAGAGAAAAAGGATATAACAACAATAACCCAATAACCAAACATAAAACTTTGTTCTGGGGAGGAACTCTAGCTATACAGGTTCCACACAAAATCCAAAACAAAGGCGAGGTCTTTAACATCATTGACACATTGTATATGGTTTACACCCGAATTATAGATATGGAGGAGGCCAAGGGTAGATTCAGGTATCGAGCGGTCAGGGGAGCTAGTTTACATACAGAATGACTTATACTATTTCCTAATTTTCTGCGCAGCTGGACACCTCGGTTATGTAGGGTATGATTACGGGTCTTTGCATTCATTTATCTCTATTTCACTTACACTCGTTTTGGTTTAGAGGTGGATTGTCTTTATCCTTTTATTTTCGTGGGAGTCTCAGTATGTGGGGGTGTTAACTTAGACAGAGTATGTAAATCTTAACTTATCATCGTAGGAGAATTTGTTCTGGAGTAATAATTAATTGATCACGATGAATATGAAGGGTTTTGATTGTATTCTGAGTATGAATTCGATCTATGGTTTCAGTGCCAACATCAAGTGTGATCGACATAGTGTGTCCTTATTTCTTCCTAACGAATCATATTACCGCTTCAACAGTGAGCAGGTAGTTGATTATCTATGTAAGTATGCCAGTGTTAAAAAGCAAAAGAATTACTTCGGTGGGTTATTTAGCCTTTTAACACAGGAAGGACCTGATCGTATGCTTCTAGATTACCCAGTTGTACAATAATTTCCTAATGTGTTTAGTTTATCGCCTTAGAGGGAGATCGACTTTGACATAAAGGTGCATTATGTCACTTCACCTATCTCCGTTCCTCCACACCGATTAGCCCTAGAGAGCTCTGGGAAATCAAGATTCAATTAGAGGACTTATTGATCAAGGGATTTATTCGTCTTAGTATGTTGCCATGGGGACCACCCATTCTATTTGCCAAGAAAAAATTATAATTCATTAAGACTTTGCATTAATTACCGACACATGAACAAGGTTACTATCAAGAACAAATATCACATTCCACATATTGATGATCTCTTTGATCAATTACGGGGTTAGTAGAGATCTCAAAGATTGACCTTCAGTCTAATTACCATCAACTTTGGGTCAGAGGATAAGATATCCATAAGACAACACTTTATACTCACTACGGGCACTTTGAGCTACTTATCATACCTTTTGAGTTGAAAAATTCACCAATAACTTTTATGAATGTGATGAATCGGACCTACCAACCATTATTGGATCGATTTATGATTATATTTATGGATGACATTTTGATCTAAGCTCGAGATGTGGATCACTAAAAGCACCTGCATGGCCTTGTAAAAGTTATTGGCGAATTTTTCGATATATATATATATATGCAAAGTTTAGTTTGCGTAAGTTCCGGATAAAGGAGGTCAAATTCTTAGGCCATGTCATTTTAGGATAAGGTATTTTATTTGATCCTATAAAGGTGGAATTCGTCTTGATTTGCGAATGATCTAAGAACTTCACGGAGGTAAGGAGCTTCTTGGGAATAGCTCATACCCAGTGGCGAATCCAGGATTACATTCCAATTGGGGCGAAATCGATTCAAAATTACATGTGCGAAAGTTTCGAGTGTTGCCGGGGGTTCGGGGCTCGGAGCCTCCGAGACAATTTTTTTGGGGTTATTTCTAATTTTAAACAAATTATAACTTTATAATGCTCAAACAATTACTCTCAATCATTATTGACAATATCTAATTAATTTCTCCATGACTTCCTATTTAAAAAATACCACATATTTCAGGCTACATATATCACCACATATTTAAATTGAACATTGAACAACTTCAAATTAAACTACACATATGTAACACCCCGCCTAATTAAATACGGGGTGGCCAGTCCCATACCAAATTAAAACAGAATATACAGTTAGCTCATTCTTAGCATCATTGTCCAAAACATTTACAAATCACCCAATACGCAATTAAGCTGGTGTTAAAAACTTTTCAAATTTTAATTCAACAAAATTCATTTTTAGTTTACGAATAACACTACACGTTTTCTTCTAACAAAATAATAACTGAACAGATAACTCAAAAGAATTTAAATGCAATTGGAATAAACATTCCCACAAAATAATCCAATACAGTAATCCCAACAATAACAAAAGTATTAAAATGACACGAGTACAAAACTGTAAGACTCAGATAGAAAGGAGATAACTGAATTCCTTTGGGCGACATGCCCTAAATAAAAAAATCACTATGAATCAAATGAAGATAGGCGTCTAAGCAATATTCCATAGCTCCATAGCTCGGTATAATTCTCTAAGGTTGGTGTCCCTGCTGCTGGACACCTGATATAGAAGATACAATAGAAAAGATAATATGCAAGGAAACGGGTCAGAGCCCGATGTGAAAATGATTTTGAAAACAACAAGTATTTAACAAGTGCAATAAAGCATTTATTATGTACATGTTAGTATCCAGACTCTCACTTGATATTCTCACCTCTCAGCTAGAGTCCACACTTAACGTTTCCTATTAACCTCCTAGTCAATGGTTCCTCTTCTCAAATTTCCATAACATGATTCCATCCCATATCATAACCCTGTATGTCCCATACCATACGTCATATAATTATTTATATACGTTTCTCATTAATATGAATTAAGCTCTTCAATAAATATTCATTAACTTATTTCAATTATTTTCTCAATTCACCGTTATCTATAATTATCACACAGTAGATAATTTAACCACTATATACACATTCATACAATTCATTATATATATATATATATATATATATATATAATACGGCACCCCCAGTCACAGTTGAGGTTCATGCATTACTCTGCTATCATGTCCTAATATCGATGGTCGTCGAATAGGGGACTAAAGGTTCGGTAAGGATTCCTCGAACCACAAACAACAACACAAAAATTAGAGACGAACATAGTTCTCATACCCATGGGCCACGCACATACCTACGTTCACATGGTCAGCGTACTTATCAACTCCCCGATAAGTCTTTCATAGACCTATGTTCTTGAGCGAAAAATCAAAGATCCCATGGATTCATCAGGATATGACTGCCCTCACGCGCAAACCTCCCATCGATAGCAAGTAAGCTAGGTATGTCATACACATAATCATCCATCAATCAAATAGGCATTATCATACCTATAATATACTATCAACAAGGTACTCAAATTACCCTTAGATTATTCCCATACGTAGCATTATATCACTTTAATTCCCACGTATTAAATTATCATAACTTTACTTCTTAAATTTAGTTACCCCCGAGCCTCACTCATTACTCAAGGTTCAAATAGGTTTTTCTTCAACATATATTCAGTAAGAAGTCACTGATACCCTACTGGTCCATATCGTCATCTCTCCCGAATTACTACGAATTAAACTTTCTTTTTAATTAGGGTTAATACCGATAGTTTCAAATCTCTTATGAATACATCTTCTTTCACTTAGGATTAAACCCTCTTGTAAACTTAAGGATACCAAGGTGTTATATTCAAACACCCCTACTGTTCCTATCTTAAATCCTCATGCATACCAATTATAATCCAACAATTGAATCTAACAACCTAAATTTCTTCCAATTTAATTATCATTATTCTAATCAATTAAATCCCAACAAAATTAATTCAAATCTTATATAGGGCTTACTGATATTATATAAGTCCCATAATATCCAATTAATAATCACCAAAGATCTACCACAGGTTTGGGATAAGAATCAACATTAAAATTAAACAACTTTAACAATCCTGGGGATGTCGATCGATCGAAGGCAGGGGGTCGATCGATCGATCACTCAGGTAACAACCCAGTTTTTCTACATTTCTTCTACTACGGGTTTCACCATTTTTGTTCATTCAAACCTTCATATTAACAACCCAAACGACTTATAATCCTTACTACATGATATATCAACATATATAAATGATTTCTAAAGATCAAAACATCCTAGAATCATCAAGAGATTGAATTAAAAGCATGTTTATAACCTCTTTTTCCAGAAAATTATCAACATATTATCTTCAAGAACACATCAATGGTTTTCAGAATTTCTTCAATAGATATATGATTATTTTGTGGATTACTATCTACCTACAGCATGAGTTTGATTCCTATAAACTTCCATTTTTCGGAAATTTAATAACAACTCTTCATTATCTTCCAAACATGTAAAAATCTCATCTTTTTATAACTATCCTAACATGGACAATATACAAACTTAGATTGCAATTATCAAACACTTGCCTCTAATGAAGATCTGATCCTTTGGTGTTGTATATCACAGGTGGTTCTCCCCTTCTCCGATCACTTCCGGTGGTGGTTTGGTGGTGGTAACCTTTGGTCTTTGGTTCTCCTCCTTTCCAAGCAAGCTTTTCTCTTCCCTAGCAACCTTTCACTCTCTCTAAGAAGATGACTTTTCAATTTTGTGTAGAAAAGATGAAATGAACCTACGTACACTAATCTACAAATATTTATAATAAGACAAAACCCGAAATCACTATTTATCCCCCTTGTAAAAATGACCGAAATGCCCTTTTGGGTTGTCTTTTCATTTCCAAATGACCCGAGACCCAAAACCAACATCCAAATAGACTTTTTTTACTATTTCAACCCTTCCAGACGCAACGACGCAGTCGAAATGACTATAAGGTTGATGTAAAAATAAGTTTCCTTTTTAATTTAACAAATTAGCCCCGACACATCCCATATCGCGTCCGACTAAAAATTCAAATTACGAAATTAATAACTCACCGCAATATCAATAACATCACATTCATATATTACCTAAATATCTTTAAGTAGTATTCATAATCATTCATTTTAATATCCACAATTCAGATAAAACCCAAATGAATTAATTTATAGTAAAAAAATCAAATTAATCCATCAATTTAAAATATAACCCATTTTAAAAGTCATTAAAAATCACGGGGTATTACATACTTCCCCCCTTATAACAGAATTTCGTCCCGAAATTCGGAAAGATAAATCATACTGGTAAGGTCAACTTTGAGTATAAATCTCATATCGCAAGTAATCTATGTCGTACCGCCCATACAGTAGATTAACGAAAATCCCCCATCGATGTTATACGCCACGCCTCACCATAAAGTTTCAACTGAATCGAATTTAAACTTTACGCAATCTTCCCTATACCATCCTCGTGATAAAGTTTGGGAAAAGCAATCCTTAATCATATAGTAAATAAATCCTGAAGTCACAACTACTTTAAATTTCACAATTATGAAAACTACTACAATCCAACCATCCAGGGGGCCAATACTCCGTATCGTACAACTTCCATTATAAAATAGATATGGTAACCCGCATAATACTCGGATTTATGGCAAAGGTTATAAACTCATATCCTAAAGACCTAACTTATTTCGACTCCCAACGTTTATTAGTTTCATGCGTGGGGTGTCTCGCAAGCGAAATCCAAACAAGGAACCCCCCCGATACACTACTACCTAAAGTAGTCGATCGTCGAAACTCCTCAGGTCCTTAGTCAATAGTTTATAACCTCTCTACAGGTTTTATCGATTTCAAATAAAAGTCTACTTATCTACTCTCTTAGTAAAGACAAGATGTTGGCTATTGTGACACCCCGCCTAATAAAATACCGGGTGATCAGTCCTATACCAAATTAAAACAGGAATCCTAGTTGGATCATCCTTAGCATCACTGTCGAAAAACTTTTTAAAACTTACTAACCACCTAGTATTCTAAAAACTAGTGCCAATTTTAACATTTTAATTAAACAAAACAGTACATGCGGAATTAAAATATAAACCATTCACACAACTGAATGAAAGTGAATAGAATAGTAATTACACAACTTGCCGAATAAATCACCGGCCACCAAATAAATAATCCAATATAAATATTTAGCACCTGAATGAATTACACCTGAAAACTGTATCGAGAAGTTTGGGCTACAAGCCCTAAATAAAATTTAGACTGATACAAGATTCCTACTCTAGGAATGAATGAACGATACATCTAATCCAAACTCCTGCTAGCATCCACATATGCTGCAGCTCCGTGTTCCTGGAATAGAATATCAATCCTGGCGTCCCTGTGGCTGGACACCTAAAAGGTTTTGAAAATAGTTTTATAGCAAGGGTTAGAACCCAAAATATTTTGAAAATATTTAGCAAGTGAATTAACTGCAATAATTTAAAATGCATGAATGCGCTTCATATTTAAGTTAGTGTCGCGCTCCCTTGTGGACATTCTCACCTCTCCACTATTGTGCACACCTACTGGTTATCTTAACCCCACCTAGTTGTACTACCCCGTCCAACTAGTCCTGGTATAACCTTCCCTTGCCATACTACTCTAACCCGAGTATAATGATTTTCTGAATTATAAGTTATTTAAGAATAAACTTAATTAATTCCTCTTAAATAGTAGCATATAACCGTGTCATAAGTTATATAAAGAAAATACATCACACACTGTATTATTACCCGTATATAATATTTATTACATTTATATACGTACCTTTGCCACAAAATCCACGCATATAACATACGTATATACATCCCTTCGAGTATACCCTCGCCGGATGATTCCCTCTAAAATGCTATCTCACTAGGTGTGCTCACAAAACCTAGTTCCCCAAGTTTGAATCGCTCACCAACTCGACCCAAAATATAAACGTAGTGGAGGCAGTCATATTCCTTTCCTGAAAGTGAGATACATCCATCACCCACATATAACGGACGCTATGACCTCGGGATATACTCGCCCTACTCCTCAAGCTAGGGGATTCACCCACATCGCGCAACCTCCCTTGATAGCATTAGGGTATATAAATTGAATAAATATCTAGTCACTGATATTTAATATCACACACAATATATACACGTATATATATACTATCACTACACCGTATATATATAATATAAACCCAGGATTTACCGTGTACTCAAAATCCCGTACACTGCATGTAATTTCCGGAGTCTGTGGCCCGACTCAACATAATTAATTTTCTCACTTAATAATTTATCATCCTCGCGAGCCTATGGTCCGACTCTAATATAATTAATTCACGCTTCAATTAATATAATACTTTTCCCGAGTCTGTGGTCTGACTCTAATTAAATTAATTAACACACTCATTAATTTAATACCTCCTCGAGTCTACAATCCGACTCTCATCAAATTAATTAACACACCCATTAATTTAATACCCACCCGAGTCTACAATCCGACTCTTATTTAATTAATTTACACGTTAATTAATCAACACAAATCCAAGTATGTGGTCTGACTCTAATATAATTAATTTACACAATAATTAATTTATATCAAACTCCAGGTCTACAACCCGACCCTAAACTAATTAATTACAACATCAATTAATTTAATACTTTTCCGAGTCTACCCTCCGACTCTACCTTCATTAATTATCACATCCATTAATTTAATAACTTGGTGTCACCCAACCATTATTCCCGGACTCACTTACTTAGCCCGAAACTTAATATTTCCCGAGTCTTTGTTCCTATCACAAGGGAACACACAATAGGCATTCACAACGCAAGTAATCCTATAAAACAGTAGGTATTTACACAACCCAATTCTTCATACTTGTACGTAATATATTTCTCTCTAATATTCACCGTGCTTGTTTGCTTTACGAATTTATCTCACTTTCGTATTAATTCAAGTATTCACACAACTCTAAGGGTCCTAGTTACCCCTTGTTATATCAATTCAGTAGTTACCCTTGTTAACCCACTGACCTAACGAATTTAAGCTCGCTCATGCTTTTTCGTAATTATATTCTTATCATCTCGAATTAGAGTACGTCACAATCAAGCCTATGAATCTCCACTTTAATTCTCTCACAAAATTAAAGTCCAACACTCAATCATAGACCTACTTCCATATCATTATTCCATCAATATATTTCATCAAGGTCCCAAACACTTCCCCGATAAAATTTTAGACATTTGAGGCTTAAAGAGAAAAATCTCAAACTTTCTGACAGATTAAACATCCTCTAGTAAAAAAAAAAAATTCCCTCTACATAACTCCGATTGACCTGATTCCAAGTTCATTGGATAGCTAAGAGAAATACCTTTCCAGTAATGTATGGCTCACACTCTAATTCGAAGTAAAATTCAAATCGCACACATTTAAAGTCACGTTAAAAGTCTGGCAGATTACTATGTTGACAGATCAAACACCCTTTAGTAAAAGGTCGATTACTCCCTCTACAGAACTCCGATTTACTTGATTCCAAGTTCATTGGATATCTAAGAGAAATACCTTTCCAGGCATGTATGGTTCACACTCTAATTCGAAGTACAACTCAAATGACATACGTTTAAAGTTGTTTCAAAAATTCTGGCAGATTGACCTCTTGTGTTCATCAAATAAACCCTAAGTCATTCAAAATTCATGTTCTTCATCCAAGAACTCATAAAGATTCCATTAACAAAACCCCATTTTGTACCCATTTATCACCAAAATGAATTTTAGTTACACATCACTAAAATATGAATTGGATATCACAATTTAGGAGTAAAAACAGTTAACCACTTGCCTGTAAGTGTTCGTAGTGTCTGATCCGTTGTTGATGTCCCTTAATTTGGCTCCAATAACCTCCAATTTGTTCTTGATTTTCTTTCCCCCAAATCTCCTCTCAAACCCTAGGTTTAGAGTTATGTTGGTTGTCATCCCTTAATCTCCCAATTAGGTTAAAAACCCTAATCCCGTTTTTAGTTTAATGGGCTTAATTAAAGTGGCCCAACTCACCCCGTGTGGGCCTGGCCATGCCCAAAAATACCCCGAGACCCAATTACTACCCCCGGGTACTCTTTTCTGACTATCTCGACCCATCCGGACTCAACCGCGCCCTCAGAATTGACATCCGAATTAATTTATAAAAATCCTTATTTCACACCCAATTTAGTCTATACCGACTCCCGGTTGAGATAAGTGCATACCCCATCATTAATACCCAAAATGACGTAATTAAATTACTATTATTCACTTAGTAAATAAATTTTCCTAAACATTAACCATTCACTTCCCGATTAATATTTAAATAATTATATTGTCATAATTAATTCAATTAAAATTACAACACACCTGTAATTTAAAATTCCCGAATTAATTAAATTTTAACTATACCAAAATACGGGGTGTTACATACTTCCCCTCTTACAAAGGAATTTCGTCCTCGAAATTAAGATGAACCTAGTGTTCCAGTATTCACATATTACTCACTAGTCAAGTGCCTCCAAGCCTGCTATATCTATCCCATCCGATTCTAACCATACGTTACACAAGTATGAATTTAACTTTACCAGGGCGCCCATACACCCTATACCCATGCTTAACCGCACAAAAAATTTTCGTTAATTAACCCGGGTGCCCATACACCCTATCCCCGCGCTCTACCGCACGAAAGTTACCCGACTACGCTAGTCGTAGCCCGTAATATAACTTCGAACCCGTAGTCATATTACATATATATATATATATATATATATATATATATATGTACCTATATATCTACCGCCCGGGTACCCAACCCATGTGCTAACATTCAAACCTTTCCCCATAAATACTTGTCTCTCAACGCAAAAGTATATACGCTTACCCTTATGTTACCGAAGACAACATGAAATACCGCGCCCTTACTACCACTAGTCCTTGCGCAAAATAAATCCCGAGCTATCTCTCTTTGCTCAAAAATCAATTTAACCACCCTGATTCACTTCAGTAAACATCCCCATTTATCGGGATAAAATGTGAGAACATAAAACCTCACTATGTGCTATTGGACCACGTAATACAACATATATACCCACATATATATAGGCTATACGCCCTCTCAGGTGATACCTAGTACCAACCATACCCTGGTGTCGCGAACCCCAAAATTTAACTCCACTATCCACAATAGTTAAATTCCATCGCAATGCAGCCGATATTTTGAAAATATTATTAACCCTACTCCCATAATTCTCGAAATTAGTAATTCCTCGCATAATTCAACCAATCACTCAGTGTACGCCTCCACTCTCCCGTGAAGAACACTATGGAACTCCGCTACCCTACGGAAAGTTTACCCACATGCTATGGCTGCTACCGCCAACGCACCCACTAAGTTCGACTCACCTGTGAACTCTAGTGAAAAAAAAGTCTTATACTGTGACATCCTCTTTGTCACTCAAAAATATACCCATGCCCCTAGGGAAAAAATAATTACCAACTCTAGTGAAAAATAAGTCTTATACTGTGACATCCTCTTTGTCACTCAAAAATATACCCATGCCCCTAGGGCAAAAATAATTACCTTTATACCCCAGCTGTAGCGGCTGGTTCTCGGGTTCTGGAGGAGCTTCTCCCTGCACGAATGCACCCGTGACTTGTTTTAGTGGTTGTACATCCAGGACCTCATCCTGTAGTTGACCCCTGCCTCGTTTAAGGTAATATCTCTTCATGTGTCTCGCTTTTCCCACAAACGAAACACTTTCTAATATGTTCACCCTGCCACTGATCCCTTCCATGCCAACCTTGTTGGAATTCCTGGCCATCCCGCCGATAGCCTCTAGTTCTAGATCGTTTGGCATGATTTCCCTGCCGGAAATCCTGCCCCTGATCTCCCCCAGTCTGCTGCTGGGATGCCCCACTGGTATTGTTCCTTTCTGCCTCATTCGACTGGCTAATCCCCACTCCCCTCTCGCTTCCTTTCACATGGAAGCGATATTCCCGACAGTGCCGGAGTGTTGCGTTAATGACATCAGTATAATCTACTAATGCGGAATTATCCATTAAATGTTGTCTGATTCTCCAGACTAACCCATCCATAAACTTTGCTTTCTTTCTCTTTTCCTCGCTTACCTCATCCGGTACCAAATTTTGCCAACGAGTGAATTCTTCCTCGTAATCGGCCACTTAACGGTCCCCTTTTGAGTTACCTCACACAATTTTCTCCTCGTTTCGGTCTCAGCCGCTGGAGGAAAATACTTGCGGTCGAACCGCACCCAAAATTTTGTAATAGCTAGTGTGACCCTTTCCTCACTGTGGTGAGCGACTCCCACCACTGTAGCGCCGCTCCCACTAACTAAAAGTGGTTAGCATTTACTTTCGCACCCCATCGCAATCTCCCATTTGTAGGTGACCCTGGATATCTCTCTTCCTTAACACGCTAGTACTACACCTGAACCCCCTCACAACTCTGGTGGGTTCCCCCTAAAAATAACCTCTCATTCTTGTTTCCACCCCGACGACCCCGCGTGAGTCTGAACATCCGGCGCCACTAACACACGTGGCGGATCTCGTGGAAAGTACCTTGTTGTTTGCGACTACCGTCGTTTCAATCGTCCGCGCCATTAGTTCGGTTACCTGTGCTGCCAAAGTTATCTTTGGCAATTGCTGCCATAACTCTTGCTCCTGACGAGCCTCCCTCGTCTCACCTCCCCCTGCTGCCCTAGCTGCTCTCTCTCTCCTGGGCGTCGTCCGGAAGGAGAATCGAATTGTATGAGTTCACTCTCAAATATAAATTTCGCAGAAGGACGTATATGCGCGTACGTATGAGAATACAACAATCCTATAATAGGGCTCTATATCAAAGATTGCTAAGCTGGAACGTGAAAAGCCGCACAGATCCTAAGGACACTAGAACCTGATGCTCTGATACCATCTGTGACACCCCGCCTAATAAAATACCAGGTGATCAGTCCTATACCAAATTAAAACAGGAATCCTAGTTGGATCATCCTTAGCATCACTGTCGAAAAACTTTTTAAAACTTACTAACCACCTAGTATTCTAAAAACTGGTGCCAATTTTAACTTTTTAATTAAACAAAACAGTACATGCGGAATTAAAATATAAACCATTCACACAACTGAATGAAAGTGAATAGAATAGTAATTACACAACTTGCCGAATAAATCACCGGCCACCAAATAAATAATCCAATATAAATATTTAGCACCTGAATGAATTACACCTGAAAACTGTATCGAGAAGTTTGGGCTACAAGCCCTAAATAAAATTGAGACTGATACAAGATTCCTACTCTAGGAATGAATGAACGATATGTCTAATCCAAACTCCTCCTAGCATCCACATATGCTGCAGCTCCGTGTTCCTGGAATAGAATATCAATCCTGGCGTCCCTGTGGCTGGACACCTAAAAGGTTTTGAAAATAGTTTTATAGCAAGGGTTAGAACCCAAAATATTTTGAAAATATTTAGCAAGTGAATTAACTGCAATAATTTAAAATGCATGAATGCGCTTCATATTTAAGTTAGTGTCGCACTCCCTTGTGGACATTCTCACCTCTCCACTATTGTGCACACCTACTGGTTATCTTAACCCCACCTAGTTGTACTACCCCGTCCAACTAATCCTGGTATAACCTTCCCTTGCCATACTACTCTAACCCGAGTATAATGATTTTCTGAATTATAAGTTATTTCAGAATAAACTTAATTAATTCCTCTTAAATAGTAGCATATAACCGTGTCATAAGTTATATAAAGAAAATACATCACACACTGTATTATTACCCGTATATAATATTTATTACATTTATATACGTACCTTTGCCACAAAATCCACGCATATAACATACGTATATACATCCCTTCGAGTATACCCTCGCCGGATGATTCCCTCTAAAATGCTATCTCACTAGGTGTGCTCACAAAACCTAGTTCCCCAAGTTTGAATCGCTCACCAACTCGGCCCAAAATATAAACGTAGTGGAGGCGGTCATATTCCTTCCCTGAAAGTGAGATACATCCCTCACCCATATATAACGGACGCTATGACCTCGGGATATACTCGCCCTACTCCTCAAGCTAGGGGATTCACCCACATCGCGCAACCTCCCTTGATAGCATTAGGGTATATAAATTGAATAAATATCTAGTCACTGATATTTAATATCACACACAATATATACACGTATATATATACTATCACTACACCGTATATATATAATATAAACCCAGGATTTACCGTGTACTCAAAATCCCGTACACTGCATGTAATTTCCGGAGTCTGTGGCCCGACTCAACATAATTAATTTTCTCACTTAATAATTTATCATCCTCGCGAGCCTATGGTCCGACTCTAATATAATTAATTCACGCCTCAATTAATATAATACTTTTCCCGAGTCTGTGGTCTGACTCTAATTAAATTAATTAACACACTCATTAATTTAATACCTCCCCGAGTCTATAATCCGACTCTCATCAAATTAATTAACACACCCATTAATTTAATACCCACCCGAGTCTACAATCCGACTCTTATTTAATTAATTTATACGTTAATTAATCAACACAAATCCAAGTATGTGGTCTGACTCTAATATAATTAATTTACACAACAATTAATTTATACCAAACTCCAGGTCTACAACCCGACCCTAAACTAATTAATTACAACATCAATTAATTTAATACTTTTCCGAGTCTACCCTCCGACTCTACCTTCATTAATTATCACATCCATTAATTTAATAACTTGGTGTCACCCAACCATTATTCCCGGACTCACTTACTTAGCCCGAAACTTAATATTTCCCGAGTCTTTGTTCCTATCACAAGGGAACACACAATAGGAATTCACAACCCAAGTAATCCTATAAAACGGTAGGTATTTACACAACCCAATTCTTCATACTTGTACGTAATATATTTCTCTCTAATATTCACCGTGCTTGTTTGCTTTACGAATTTATCTCACTTTCGTATTAATTCAAGTATTCACACAACTCTAAGGGTCCTAGTTACCCCTTGTTATATCAATTCAGTAGTTACCCTTGTTAACCCACTGACCTAACGAATTTAAGCTCGCTCATGCTTTTTCGTAATTATATTCTTATCATCTCGAATTAGAGTACGTCACAATCAAGCCTATGAATCTCCACTTTAATTCTCTCACAAAATTAAAGTCCAACACTCAATCATAGACCTACTTCCATATCATTATTCCATCAATATATTTCATCAAGGTCCCAAACACTTCCCCGATAAAATTTTAGACATTTGAGGCTTAAAGAGAAAAATCTCAAATTTCCTGACAGATTAAACATCCTCTAGTAAAATTTCGATTTCTCCCTCTACATAACTCCGATTGACCTGATTCCAAGTTCATTGGATAGCTAAGAGAAATACCTTTCCAGTAATGTATGGCTCACACTCTAATTCGAAGTAAAATTCAAATCGCACACATTTAAAGTCATGTTAAAAGTCTGGCAGATTACTATGTTGACAGATCAAACACCCTTTAGTAAAAGGTTGATTACTCCCTCTACAGAACTCCGATTTACCTTATTCCAAGTTCATTGGATAGCTAAGAGAAATACCTTTCCAGGAATGTATGGTTCACACTCTAATTCGAAGTACAACTCAAATGACATACGTTTAAAGTTGTTTTAAAAATTCTGGCAGATTGACCTCTTGTGTTCATCAAATAAACCCTAAGTCATTCAAGATTCATGTTCTTCATCCAAGAACTCATAAAGATTCCATTAACAAAACCCCATTTTGTACCCATTTATCCCTAAAATGAATTTTAGTTACACATCACTAAAATATGAATGGGATATCACAATTTAGGAGTAAAAACAGTTAACCACTTGCCTGTAAGTGTTCGTAGTGTCTGATCCGTTGTTGATGTCCCTTAATTTGGCTCCAATAACCTCCAATTTGTTCTTGATTTGCTTTCCCCCAAATCTCCTCTCAAACCCTAGGTTTAGAGTTATGTTGGCTGTCATCCCTTAATCTCCCAATTAGGTTAAAAACCCTAATCCCGTTTTTAGTCTAATGGGCTTAATTAAAGTGGCCCAACTCACCCCGTGTGGGCCCGGCCATGCCCAAAAATACCCCGAGACCCAATTACTACCCCCGGGTACTCTTTTCTGACTATCTCGACCCATCCGGACTCAACCGCGCCCTCAGAATTGATATCCGAATTAATTTATAAAAATCCTTATTTCACACCCAATTTAGTCTATACCGACTCCCGGTTGAGATAAGTGCATACCCCATCATTAATACCCAAAATGACGTAATTAAATTACTATTATTCACTTAGTAAATAAATTTTCCTAAACATTAACCATTCACTTCCCGATTAATATTTAAATAATTATATTGTCATAATTAATTCAATTAAAATTACAACACACCTGTAATTTAAAATTCCCGAATTAATTAAATTTTAACTATACAAAAATACGGGGTGTTACAGCTATACGCTCTCATATACCCCAAGTCAATCCACACCGATAGTCACATCATGTTCGGACATGCCTAAAGTAATTAATCCCGTGATAAGAATCAAACCCACGTGATGACATAAAAAATATAGGTGTCCCGCACCCCTCGGTGAGTCTACGTAAGTAACAGCGCTACAGGCTAAGTTCAGCAACCCTTTTGCCCATACAATACTAATTACTAACAAAAATCAATATGCGCCTCATAACTCCTTAGATAGAAAACATACCCTCATTCGCGGGTGGTGGTTGTTGAATCGCACTAATATAACTTTGCTCCGATGAGTCAAGAAAATTTTTCCCCAAATTTTCAGTTCTAGTTAACCACACTCCACTATACGCCCAAGCCTTTGAATATATTGCCTTCGTTAGGTAACACACACAATTACCGCATTTCTAGAACTTCTACTGATGAATCTCCTAGATTTTCCATAATAGGGGTGACCTCGACTACGATCATCATTCTCGAACATACTTCATAACCTCCTAAGTAAGATCTCCGGTATTCGTCCAATAGCCCTCATCTGCCATACTTCTTGTACGAACCCGTCCGAATGCAAATAAGATTCACTACTATATACGGAATCTTACCAAAGAAATCAACAATCCTAAACATAGGGCTCTACATCAAAGAACGCTAAGCTGAAAACACAGTAAGTCGTACAGACCCTAAAGGACACTAGAACCTGATGCTCTGAAACCACCTGTAACACCCCGCCTAATTAAATACCGGGTGGCCATTCCCATACCAAATTAAAACAGAATATACAGTTGGCTCATTCTTAGCATCACTGTCAAAAACATTTACAAATTACCCAATACGCAATTAAGCTGGTGTTAAAAACTTTCCAAATTTTAATTCAATAAAATTCATTTTTAGTTGACGAATAACACTACACATTTTATTCTAACACAATAATAATTGAACAGATAACTCAAAAGAATTTAAATGCAATTGGAATAAACATTCTCACATAATAATCCAATACAGTAATCCCAACAATAACAAAAGTATTAAAATGATACGAGTACAAAACTGTATGACTCAGATAGAAAGGAGATAACTGAATTCCTTTGGGCGACATGCCCTAAATAAAAAATCACTATGAATCAAATGAAGATAGGTGTCTAAGCAATATTCCATAGGTCCATAGCTCGGCATAATTCTCTAAGGTTGGCGTCCTTATTACTGGACACCTGATATAGAAGATACAATAGAAAAGATAATATGCAAGGAAGCGGGTCAGAGCCCGATGTGAAAATGATTTTGAAAACAACAAGTATTTAACAAGTGCAATAAAGCATTTATTATGTACATGTTACTATCCAGACTCTCACTTGATATTCTCACCTCTCAGCTAGAGTGCACTCTTAACGTTTTCTATTAACCTCCTAGTCAATGGTTCCTCTTCTCAAATTTCCATAACATGATTCCATCCCATATCATAACCCTGTATGTCCCATACCATACATCATATAATTATTTATATAAGTTTCTCATTAATATGAATTAAGCTCTTCAACAAATATTCATTAACTTATTTCAATTATTTTCTCAATTCACCGTTATCTACAATTATCACACAGTAGATAATATAACCACTATATACACATTCATACAATTAATTATATATATATATATATATATAACACGGCATCCCCAGTCACAGCTGCGGTGCATGCATTACTCTGCTATCATGTCCTAATATTGATGGTCACCGAATAGGGGACTAAAGGTTCGGTAAGGATTCCTCGAACCACAAACAACAACAGAAAAATTGGAGACGAACATAGTTCTCATACCTACGGGCCACGCACATACCTACGTTCCCATGGTCAGCGAACTTATCAACTCCCCTATAAGTCTTTCATAGACCTATGTTCTTGAGCGATAAATCATAGATCCCATGGATTCATCAGGATATGACTGCCCTCACGCGCAAACCTCCCATCGATAGCAAGTAAGCTAGGTATGTCATACACATAATCATCCATCAATCAAATAGGCATTATCATACCTATAATATACTATCAACAAGGTACTCAAATTACCCTTAGATTATTCCCATACGTAGCATTATATCACTTTAATTCTCACGTATTAAATTATCATAACTTTACTTCTTAAATTTAGTTACCCCCGAGCCTCACTCATTACTCAAGGATCAAATAGGTTTTTCCTCAACATATATTCAGTAAGAAGTCATTGATACCCTACTGGTCCATATCGTCATCTCTCCTGAATTACTACAAATTAAACTTTCTTTTTAATTAGGGTTAATACCGATAGTTTCAAATCTCTTATGAATACATCTTCTTTCACTTAGGATTAAACCCTCTTGTAAACTTAAGGATACCCAGGTGTTATATTCAAACACCCCTACTGGTCCTATCTTAAATCCTCATGCATACCAATTAGAATCCAACAATTGAATCTAGCAACCAAAATTTCTTCCAATTTAATTATCATTATTCTAATCAATTAAATCCCAATAAAATTAATTCAAATCTTATCTAGGGCTTACAGATCTTATATAAGTCCCAAAATATCCAATTACTAATCATCAAAGATCTATCACAGGTTTGGGATAAGAATCAACATTAAAAATAAACAACTTTAACAATCCTGGGGATGTCGATCGATCGAAGGCAGGGGGTCGATCGATCGATCACTCAGGTAACAGCCCAGTTTTTCTACATTTCTTTTACTACGGGTTTCACCATTTTTGTTCATTCAAACCTTCATATTAACAACCCAAACGACTTATAATCCTTACTACATGATATATCAACATATATAAATGATTTCTAAAGATCAAAACATCCTAGAATCATCAAGAAATTGAATTAAAAGCATGTTTATAACCTCTTTTTTCAGAAAATTATCAACATATTATCTTCAAGAACACATCAATGGTTTTCAGAATTTCTTCAATAGATATATGATTATTTTGTGGATTACTATCTACCTACAGCATGAGTTTGATTCCTATAAACTTTTATTTTTCGGAAATCCATTAACAACTCTTCATTATCTTCCAAACATGTAAAAATCTCATCTTTTTATAACTATCCTAACATGGACAATATACAAACTTAGATTGCAATTATCAAACACCTGCCTCTAATGAAGATCTGATCCTTTGGTGTTGTATATCACAGGTGGTTCTCCCCTTCTCCGATCACTTTCGGTGGTGGTTTGGTGGTGGTGACCTTTGGTCTTTGGTTCTCCTCCTTTCCAAGCAAGCTTTTCTCTTCCCTAGCAACCTTTCACTCTCTCTAAGAAGATAACTTTTCAATTTTGTGTAGAAGAGATGAAATGAACCTATGTACACTAATCTACAAATATTTATAATAAGACAAAATCCGAAATCACTATTCATCCCCCTTGTAAAACTGACCAAAATGCCCTTTTAGGTTGTCTTTTCATTTTCAAATGACCCGAGACCCAAAACCAACATCCAAATAGACTTTTTTTACTATTTCAACCCTTCCAGGCGCAACGTCGCAGTCGAAACGACTATAAGGTTGATGTAAAAATAAGTTTCCTTTTTAATTTAACAAATTAGCCCTGACACGTCCCATACCGCGTCCGACTAAAAATTCAAATTACGAAATTAATAACTCACCGCAATATCAATAACATCACATTCATATATTACCTAAATATCTTTAAGTAATATTCAGAATCATTCATTTTAATATCCACAATTCGGATAAAATCCAAATGAATTAATTTATAGTAAAAAAATCCAATTAATCCATTAATTTAAAATATAACCCATTTTAAAAGTCATTAAAAATCACGGGGTATTACAACATACATACAAAAAATTAAATTGAACAACTCCACATATGAAAAACTAAACTACACAACTCCACATACATAAAATTTCTGCCACATACAAAAAATATATAAATACATAAAAATAATACCCGAAATTAATATTGAACAACTTGTACTGAGAGGCTGGAGTCGACAGTGGAGTCGCTGGGAGGGAGGGAGGGTGGCTGGACAGTGGAGCGCCGGGAGGTAGGGAGGCTGGACAGGCGCTGGGAGGGAGGGAGGGACGGGAGGCGAGGCTGGACAGTAGCCGCTGCTGGGAGAGGGAGAGAGGCGGGGGAGGGGAAATAGTTTAGGGAAGAAAAGATATGAGATAAGTTATCCGCTGCCACGTTTTGGTTTTAGGTTTAATATTTTAAGTAATCTTGCACCCTCAATTTTGTAAATAATTAGAGGTATACCTTAACGTTTTAAATATTACCAAAAAACCATATATATATATATATATATATATATATATATATATATATATATATATATATATATATATATATATATATATATATATATATATATATATATATATATATATATATATATATTTATTTATTTATTTATTTTTTTTTTGAAAAATTCAACCAGGGCCACCGTCCCCCTTCGGCCCTATATGGCTCCACCACTACTCGTACCTATCACAGATTTATCCAATACTTCTCTCATATAACCTTGCCTCTCACACGACTAATTCAAAAGGATGTTTGCTTCGAATGGGATGATGAATGCGATTAAACTTTTATGGAATTAAAGACACGATTGACTATTGTGCCCATTCTTATCCATCCAAAATGAGGAAAGGGATACTCCGTGTACCGTGATGCTTTGAGATCGGGGCTCGGTATAGTGTTAATGCAAGGGAAATAGGTGGTTACGTATGTGTTTAGCCAGTTGAAGGCTTACGAGAAGAACTGACCTACTCATGACTTAAATCTAGTAGCAGTGTCGTTCGCTCTTAAAATTTGGAAGTATTATATGTATGATATACGCTTTAAGGTCTTCTTCAATCATAAGAGTCTTCGTTAAATCATCACACAGAACGATCTAAATCTACGATAAAGATGATGGATTAAAGGACTGTGACTTTATGCTTCAGTACCATCTGGGCAAGGCCAATATGGTGGTTGACGCGCTCAATACGGAGTCTTTATCAAAAATAAAATGTTAATGCAATAAGATGGTTAGGGACCTATAGGCTTTTGAGCTGCGGGTCAAGAGGAATATTCATATATCAATAACATGGTGGCGAGGCGGTAGTATAACAAAAGGTATTGGAAGCATAATGATTTAATGACGAGGTCATGTACTTTTGGCTTTTGGAACCGCTTTTGAATAGTAAACCATTTAATGGTCTTTCCTTAGACGAGGATAACATGGTATGATATAAAGGGCAGTTGCCAGTCCCTACAATTCAGGAGCTTAGGGAGGAGATCATGGCAAAGGCACACCGATCGAGGTTTATCATATATCCTGACAACATTAATATGTACAAAGACTTATGTTGTGACTATTGGTGGTCAGGAATGAAAAATGATGTATCTCTTTTTGTGGCCAAGTGCCTTATATGCCAGCATGTCAAAGTAGATCACCAGAAGTCGAAAAGTTTGTTATAATCGTTACCAATGGTAGAGTGGATATGGGATCACATCACCATGTACTTTGTCACAACCTTACCACCAACAAGAGAAATGCATGATGCAGTTTGGGTCATCATCAATTATCTTATGAAGTCTGAACACTTGTTACAAATCAAGGTCACTTCCATCCTGGCTCAGCATGGTAAGAAGTATATTTGGGAGATCATGCGATTATAAGGTGCACCACTATTCATTATTTCAGACAAAGACCCCAGATTTGTGTTGAAATTCTAAAGTCAACAGCAACAGGAGCTTGACACTAATCTCAACCACAATACATCACATGATCCTTCGATGAATAAATAATTTCTATGAACCATTCAAATTCTTAATGATATGCTACGGGCTTATGCATTGGACTTCTAGGGTAGTTGGGTAGAACATCTACCATTAAAAGAGCCTATTACAATAATATCTATCATGCGAGTATTAGGATGACACCTTAAGGCTTGGTATGGGAGACCTTGTCATTCACTAGTTTGTTAGGTGGAAGTCATGAGAAGTGTTGATGCAAAAAATTATCCATCTACGTGGACCAATCAGAAATAAACATTTGTTCTCCTACGTGGCCTTAACCCCAGTCAGCTAATAATAGCCTAACAAGGAATGCCAATCAAGTACTGAGAAGTTCGACCAACAAGGTCAGTGAAGGCCCAACACATCAAGAGTCATATTACTCATGTTTTGTATAATTAATAATCATATACATCATGTAAGGATGTAAATGCTTAATATATAAATGCATTACATGCCTTGGCATTCCAACCCTTGCCCTCTGGGTTACTATAAATACATTTTACTCCTGCCATCAAAGGCAAGAACACAAACAAGAAAGCTATTGCAATAATTCATACCATAACAGTGGATGTATGTCTTAATACATAGCTAGACCACTTTAAAATCTTATGTTGCTTTCTTTATATTTACACATATTATCTATGATTAAAGAATTAGATTAAGTCTTATTTTTTACATCAACAAATTGACGCCATCTGTGGGAAAGAGTGTCTAATCATCGTTCTCATTCTTATACACCCTTGTTCAAACATGATGAATGATCCTGAGCCTAGTACCAGGAATGAAGGCAACCCACCTGTTCCACTTGCTCCACCACCAAACAGTGATCTAAATGCAATTCTCATCAGTCTCGCCAGAGGACAGGAGGCCATACAAGACACAATGAGACAACTGGCCCAATCATTGTAAGTAAGACAAAGAGAAATGCCACCTCAACCTCTAAGGTCCAACAGACACAGTTATTCCAGAACTTCACGCGATACTTCTTATTGCCCAGGAGCGAATTCATCACTCGGGTCTACACAACCTTATGACGTTCATTCTTTTTTACCTGAAAGGTCAAGTGTCTTGGAAAGGCTAAGAAGAGCCTCGCCATTTGATCGCCTAGGACCTAGAGGAAAAATAAATCCTCCCAGAGCATTATCCAGGAACACTCGGCATACTGTCGACCAACGTGAAATGTCCGTCCGATCAAGATTAAGCGTCCGTCGATCTGTAGGCACTGAGCAGACCTCTCAAAAGGAGAGTTCAGCATAAACAGATAGTCGAAAGAGCCAAGTAACCCAACATAAGTCAGACGCAGGCAATCCCTCTTGGAAGGATCAATCCAAAGGCTGGAGGATGGATTAGGTGAGATAGTGAAAGCAAAGAATCATGTACAATGATTTTTTGTCAAAGGATCTCCTTTTGTTCCGATAATTGTGGACTTTCCTACTCCCCCTAAGTTTAAAGCTCTGGTGGTTACCCCCAAATATGACGGTAAAACCGATTTTGTTCTCCGTATTGAGCAATATCAAGCTGTAGCAAATATTTATGCAGTACCAGATGAGATAAGATGCAAAGAATTTTCTAGCATCGTTATGGGCTCAGCCCAAATATGGTATAACAATTTACCCCGAGGATAGATCACCAACTTTAATCAGTTGGCCGAGCTATTTATCAGAAATTTTTTCTTTGGATCTAAACCAGTAAAAATAGTGGCTCGTCTTAAGAGTATAAGATAGCAAGTGGGCGATAGCACCGGGGAATACATTACTTAGTTCAACAATGAGAAGTTAGAGGTAATTGATTACGAGGAAAAAATGGCCATCACTTCTCTTATGAGTGGTTTGCTTCTCGAGAAGCTGCATTACACTTTGGCTAAAGATCCTCCCAAGACAATGGTTTAACTCATGGCAAAGGCAGGAAAGATAATGAATGCAGAGGATGAAATGGTTGCCAAACAGAGTCCAGCCATAAAATCTTATGCGAAATCTAAGAAGAAGGAACAAAAGGACCATAAGGAGTCAAAGTGTAAGGACCAAATTTCCAATTAAGTCTTAATGTTGTTTTGAATTATTCTCGGAACAAAACATGTTTGTGTCATAGATAGTTTTTTTATTGTCTAATCCCACGAGTCTATGATGTATTGAAGATTTATTGAAGACGTTGTAGCAAAGCTACAAAGATTCTATCATGCCAAAGTTTAATTGGTACAATTTCTCGTCTTCAAGGTTTTACTGCATTCCGAGATCACACGGGTATAAATGCATAATGTTAATGAAACTCGGAATTCATTTTATAAAATAAGGATGTTATTTTTAAAGGAAACATATTTTTTAAAGAGGTTTTATTCTTTACACTTTGTTTATGTCAGATAAGGACGGATGAGAATTGGATAAGAGTTGGTTTTCATTAAAACTCTATTTAAATTAAGAACTCTATCTGACGACGTCGTTCAAATGACATTTGATGTCGTTTGAACGAGATCCACTGTCGTTCGAACAACGTGACATCTCGCTCGAATGAGATTCTGACACTGACTTAATTTTATTATAAATAAAGGTGTCCAGTTTCTTTGAAGGGTGTGCATTCTGAAAAAATAGTTTGCGATCTAGAAACCTGTTTGCACATGTTTTCTAAGGTTTTAAAGGCTTAAACACATCCTTAGAGTTTACAAAGATCCGAGATTTTATTAGCATAATGTTTATGTGATCCTTGTTGCACCAAGTTGAGTTTGTTCATCATTGAACACTTGTGATTGCTAGTTTTGTGGTGAAGAAGCAACGGACATCGTGTTCAACATCTTAGGCGTATCAAGCCGTATAAGTGGACACTGAGACATTCGTGGAGTCGAGTGTTGTGGACGAGCATCGTGGAAGACGAAATTTATGCGTGGGCACTATTAAAGAACGGTAGAAGATCAGAAGGAGCATCAAGACCCGTGGGGATCAAGTCGTTGAGTAAGACTAATTTGTCTTTGTAAAACCATTATTCATAGTGATTGTCTGGCTTGGGTCGTCCGAGGTTTTTTCCCGTTTTGGGTCTTTCCTCATACATCCGTTGTTATGAGTATCTTTACTTAATTTCACTTGATTTAATCACTAGATGCATGTTTAGGATTAATCAGGATAAAATTTAGTTAAGTTAATTTGTATCACAACTTGGTTTATTAAATTGAAAAAGAGTTTTCAAAAAGAGAAAGTTGATTTGCTTCATCCTTAACTTAATTCCGCAAAAGAAAAAGTTATATTTTGGGGACCTACAAATTGGTATCACAGCGAGGATGAGGGTGATGAAAGCGAGGATGAGGAGATCGACATAGGAGAGTTGCAAGTTGCATTTCGAGAGTTGTTTGAGGAGACGGTGAAGGTGAAAAAGGCTAACTCGAAATTGCAAGCTAAGTTGAAAGAGCGTGTCGTAGAAAATAATGATATGTTGATTGAGGATCTTATGGAACGGGAGAAGAAGCTTAGGGAGAAACTAGAGTACGTCGAGAAATAGAGAGACACCCTTAGAGGTTTGATAGAGCCTTTGAAAAAGGAGGTGCTAGAGTTTGAGGAGTCTAGGATTAAGGAGTTATAGGAGAGTTTGAGAGACTCTTCTAGAGTTAAGTTTGACTTGGAGGCTAGAAGTGAGAAGTTGGATAGGATGCTAGGCACCGTCCAAATTAAGAGACATAGGGGAGGTATTGGCTTTGGTTATCGTGTTGTTCCCATTCCCCCCGCACGTGTGAGAGAGCCACATAGGAACATTAGAAAAGGTCCACATGTAGGTCACTTTCCATATCATCACTACACTTGCACATTTTGTGCTAGGAAAGGTCACCTTAGAAAGTTTTTCTATGACCTTAGGAATGCTCCTCGAAAGTTTAGTAAGTTTAGGAATAAAGTTTCCCCGATTCCCCCCACCCCCATGCATCGTTACACGCCTACTTGAGTTAGGAAGTTGGATTTGGTAGCTTTAGGAATAAAACTTCATGGTTATCATTTGGTTGCACTTGATTCTTCCCATGCTAAATCTAAAGGTTGGGTGTGTTACCATGTTTATCATTTTGTATTATTTTTTATTTATTGCATCTTATCTGAAAAATACAAAAAGATTTTTGATTTTGAAATTTTTTGAGAAAAACACAAAAAGATCTTATTTTTATTTGAGTCAGAATATTTTGAAAAAGCCAAAAATATTTTCTATTTTGTTTTTGTGTCATGAGTTAACATGTTTGATGTGGCATATTGATGTGCTTGGACCCCCTTCCTTCCATTATCCACGTGGCTAGGACATTTGGTCATTATTATCTATGCTTAGATTGATCTTAACCATTGTATTATGGGGTTGTTTTGAAATTGATATGCGTTTTGATTCAACTTTGTATATATGTCATATTTGCACACATGCACAAGTTTATATGGATGTTTGACTACTCTTGCATATTTGAGTTTGGTAAGACGTTCTTATCTCAATTTTGTAATCTATGCATAAGTAAACATAAGAAGGAGGTGTGAATATAATAATCGTTTACCCGAGAGCTTTTTAATCTTAATTAAAAAAATGATGAGTGTACGGGAAAGGGCTGTGAGAGTGTAAAATTGACTCGTCATGAAATCCACCGTTTAAAAGAGTCCGAAAAAAATTCATAAGGCAATAAAAAGAATCATATACCGAAAATGGTTCAAATTAGTTTAGTTTATTCCAAAGAAAAATATGATATATATTTTAGGGAGTTTGGATGGATTAAAAATTTTAAACGGGTTCACACAAACAACCCTATAGTTGAAAATTCGTGTCATGACGATATTATTTATAAAATCGTCAAAATTTTAGATTCGTGTGCTTGATGTTTGTTTAGTTCATTAAGCTCACACTTTAATTGTCACATATGGCTATGATAAAGTTTGCTGATAGATTGCTATTGATTAGAGCTTCTTAATCATTTCGATGTGTTGGAATAATGATTCATTTGTTCTAGTTCACGCACATACATTCCATGTTCATGTTTAGGCACAGCGATACTATGTTAGCATGTTACTCATATTTGTTTTTTTCCTTGGTTTTTCTACTGTTTCGTAGTTTTGATCCCCTTCCAGTTTGAATTTTCATGAAAAAATTTTACTGGGCAACGCTGTTTAATTTTTTGGGGAGTCTGTGAAAAATTTGTCAATGTCGTTCAAATGACATACTGTTTCGTTCGAGCGATGTCGCATTTCGTTCAAGCGACGTCGAATTTCGTTCGAACGACGGCTTGTTTTGACCAGTTTTTGACTTTTTCTGGCTGTGTTTTGTTTCAGTACCCTGCTGCATATTGATTCATATTTTGGTACTGAGTTTTTGTTTATACAGTTTACTTTGATTGATTTGATATTTTACTACATTGGTTCGTTCATCACACATGCTTAGATTGATATATTCTTGGTGTGATCATTTGTTTGCTAGCTAATGATTTGACCTTGATTGATCATATTTAGTTGGTTGTTTCTTGTTTATCTAGCTGTGCTTCACTGTTAATTCATTCAAATTGGTATCACATTGGTATCTCATGCTAGATTTGTTTATCTTTTCACCGGATTGCCTATTCGAGACAAAAAGGGGGAGAGATGTCTGGGATGTAGGGGGAGTTTTATGTCATGTTTACATATTGGTATTCATATTAATTTATATCATTTGTTCCTCCATACTTCACTGGGTATTTGTCTATTTCATGTGTGTAAGTATGCTTAAGGATATTCGAGAGTTCAGGTCTACATCACATTCAGACATTTGAGATAGTTCCATGCTTGTCTGTCCATTGTTGAAGAATCTTATACTGATGATGTATTTTTTATTTTGGGTTTTATGAGATGGGATTTAGGCGTCATACGGCTTGACGCCCCGACTTAGGCATTTCACTGTTGGTTTTATCCCAGAATAGTCAAAGGGGGAGATTTGTAAGGACCAAATTTTCAATTGAGTCTTAATGTTGTTTTGACTTATTCTTGGAACAAAACATGTTTGTGTTATAGATAGTTTTTTTATTGTCTTATCCCACAAGTCTATGACGTATTGAAGATTTATTGAAGATGTTGTGGCAAAGCTACAAAGATTTTATTATGCCGAAGTTTAATTGGTGCAATTTCTCATCTTCAAGGTTTTATTGCATTCCGAGATCACACATCTATGAATGCATAATGTTAATGAAACTCGGAATTCATTTTATAAAATAAGGATGTTATTTTTCAAGGAAAAATATTTTTTAAAAGAGGTTTTATTCTTTACACTTCGTTTATGTCAGATAAGGACGGATGAGAATTGGATAAGAGTTGGTTTTAATCAAAACTCTGTTTAAATTAAGAACTCTATCTGACGACGTCGTTCAAATGACATTTGATGTCGTTCGAACGAGATCCACTGTCGTTCGAACAACATGGCGTCTCGCTCGAACAAGATTCTGACATCGACTCAATTTTTTTATAAATAAAGGTGTCGAGTTTCTTCGAAGGGTGTGCATACTGGAAAAATAGTTTGCGATCCAGAAACCTGTTTGCACATATTTTCTAAGGTTTTAAAGGCTTAAACACATCCTTAGAGTTTGCAAAGATTCGAGATTTTATTAGCATATTGTTTATGTGATCCTTGCTGCACCAAGATGAGTTTGTTCATCATTGAACACTTTTGATTGCTGGTTTTGTGGTGGAGAAGCGACGGACATCGTGTTCAACATCGTAGACGTATCAAGCCGTATCAGTGGACACCGAGACATTCGTGGAGTCGAGTGTTGTGGACGAGCATCGTGAAGGACGGAATTTCTGCGTGGGCACTATTAAAGAATGGTAGAAGATCATAAGGATCATCAAGACCCATGGGGATCGAGTCGTTGAGTAAGGTTAATCTGTCTTTGTAAATGGCTTGGGTCGTCCGAGATTTTTTCCCGTTTTGGGTTTTTTCTAATACATTCGGCGTTGTCAGTATCTTTACTTAATTTTACTTGCTTTAATCACTAGATGCATGTTTAGTATTAATCAAGATAAAATATGATTAATTTAATTTGTGTCACAACTTGGTTTGATAAAATTGAAAAAGAGTTTTCAAAAAGATAAAGTTGATTTGCATTCATCCTTAACTTAATTCCGCAAAAGTAAAAGTTATATTGTGGGACCTACACGAAGGAATAGAGGGCAAAGAAGGAAGAAAACCTCAAGAGATATGGAAACTACACCCCATTGAGTGTTGGAATTCACCATATCCTAGAAGAAATCAAGCATATCAAGGAATTACGATGGCCTAGGAAACTGAGAGCCCCTCCTAACAAAAGAGATAGATTCAAGTATTGCAATTTCCATAAGGATCATGGTCACACAACTGATGGTTGCATTGCTTTGTAGAATGAGATAAGAATTTCACATTCGCCGAGGAAAACATAATAAATTTATTGATCAGCGTGACAGTAGAGAGTCTAAGAGGAGATCAAATTCTCCTTGTAAGTCTAGAGAAGATAATAAGAGAAATTGCGATGATGATTACGATGATGATCCCGACCGATTGAAGAAGCCCAAACAAACAGAACGTGAGGTATTTATGCTCAGTTTTGGTTCATTTTATTGTCATATGATTACAGGTGGAGACGCATGAGGAGTTCATCACACGGATGAAAGAAAAGCTTACCTCAATGAGGCTCAAGCTTTTTCTTATATTCAAAGAATTCATTTAGCCTAAGATGATCGCCCGAGGAAGGTCAACAAGGACAAGATGGTGATTGGGTTCTCTAAAAATGATCTGTCTGGAGTCCTATATCCTCATGATGACCCACTGGTTATAAAATTTAGAATTCGAGATGTGGTTATTTCTAGAATTCTAATTGACAAAGGGAGCTCAACATATATTATGTGTTATCTTTGCTTTCAAAGTTTAGACCTAAAGCTTAGTCAGCTAGAGCCATACCACAAGCCATTAATAGGATTTATGATGAAAAAGTTTACCCTCTAGGGACAATCAAGTTAGAAGTATTATTTGGCACCTAACCAGTAAGTTGCACGGAAAAAATACGCTTCTTCGTAATGGGAAAAAATGTTCAATCAACTTATAATGTGATCCTCGATAGGGTAGGACTCAAGAAGTTTGACGTTGTCCCATTAACAGTTCATCAATGCTTGAAGTTTACAACTCATTTTGGTGTAGGAATTGTGAAGGGTGACCAGATGGTAGCAAGAGAGTGTTATTATTCCTCGGCCAAACTAGAAGAACTGATTGAGTTGAAGAAGAAGATTACAACTTATCACGTGGATACCACTGAGCCTAATATTAAATCTTAGATCGAAACCTTATATCCACGGGATGAAACAGAGTTGGTCAAAGACCAAATTATAGAAGCAATCGAAAACATCATTTTAGATGATGACAAACCAGAAAGGACTACACAGATCGTCTCAACACTGGATCCTGTCCTCAAATAGGAGTTGATTATGTTCCTGAGGCAGCGGATAAATGTATTTACTTGGAGTCATGAGGATATGCCTGGCATCGATCCCAGTTTCCTTTGTCATGAACTCAACATCAACAAAGATGCCAAGTTGATGAAGAAAAGACGTAGAGTTTTCAGTCCTGAAAAGAATCAAGTTATCCAAGAGGAAGTGGAGAAGCTTCAAAAAGCTTGGTTTATTAAAGATGTGAAGTATCCAAACTGGTTGGCCAACGTTGTTATGGTATAAAAGAAGAAGAATAAATGGAGGATGTGCGTCGATTTTAGAGATTTAAATAAAAATTGCCCAAAATATCATTTTTCCTTGCCAAGGATTGATCAGTTGGTAGACGCCACGTCAGGACATGAGCTTTTAAGCTTTATGGATGCCTATTCTTGTTATAACCAGATAAAAATGAAGCCCGAAGACAGGGAAAGTATAACTTATATCACTCCCCAAGGAACTTATTGTTATAATGTGATGCTTTTTGGTCTTAAAAATGCAAGGGCAACATGCCAAAGGTTGGTAAACAAAGTTTTTTGAAGAGCAGATAGGTAAAAATATGGAGGTTTATATGGATGACATGCTAACAAAAAGCATAAATCCTCTGATCATATTGTCGACCTAACTCAAACTTTTGATCAGTTGGAGAAACATCAGATGAAGATAAACTCGACCAAGTGTGTGTTCGGAGTCCGAGAAGGGATGTTCCTCGTCTTCATTGTCAACCAAAGGGGAATTAAAGCTAACTC
This sequence comes from Sambucus nigra, assembly GCA_949130495.1. Lineage (NCBI taxonomy): Eukaryota > Viridiplantae > Streptophyta > Magnoliopsida > Dipsacales > Adoxaceae > Sambucus > Sambucus nigra. The sequence continues at coordinate 537,148,937 of OX422215.1, read as the reverse complement.
CGTGAAGATAAAAACTCTGATTAAAATGCAATCACCAACCTACAAAAAGGACGTGTAGAGGCTGACTGGAAGAGTGGCAGCTTTAAATCGATTTGTTACCCAAGTAACAAATAAGTGTCTACCTTTCTTTAAAGTATTGAGGAAGACTTTTGAGTGGAACGGAGAGTGTGAACAAGCTTTCCAGGAACTGAAGAAATATTTCGGATCGCCACCACTACTCTCCCGACCAGTTTGAGGGGAGAAATTATACTTATACCTGGTCGTTTCTTAATCAGGTGTGAGCTCGGCTTTAGTTAGATAAGACAATGGAGTACAAAAGCTAGTATATTACACCAGCAAAGCCTTTAAGGGAGCTGAGATCAGGTACCCACATTTGGAAAAATTGACCCTAGCCCTTATTGAGGCATCTAGGCGAATGAAACCTTATTTTTAAGCACATACCATAGTAGTATATACAGATCTGCCTCTTCGACAAGCACTCCACAAGCCTGAGAAATCGGGAAGATTGATGTATTGGGCAGTGGAGTTATGATAATATGATATTATTTATGATCCCAGATCTTCTTTGAAAGGTCAAGCTTTGACATATTTTATTGTCGAATTTATTTACTTGGAAGTGCTCGCAAACTGAATTTACATTTCGAGCAAAAATCACAAGAAGAAAGTTCATCTCAAAAGCAAGCTGAAGTTGCTGCCGAGCAGCCTGAATCCCCAAAAAGTCGAGAAATATAGAAGTATACTGAGGAGATTAGGAAGATCTTCAGATGTGGGTTATTGATTGATGATAGTTTCAATAGCGATATTCTGACATGAAAATTATATGTTGATGGCTCTTCATGCGCTAATAGTTATGGAGCAGGTATAATCCTTAACACTCCTAATGATATTGATATTGAATATGCCCTCAGGTTTCAATTCAAAGCATCGAACAATGAAGCAAAATACGAAGCCTTGATAGTCGGGTTGAATCTATCCAAGTCATTAGGTGCCGAGCAAGTAGTGGCCCACAGTGACTTGCAGCTGGTAATGAATCAAGTCCTTCATATATACGAAGTTAAAGGAGATTTAATGACAAGATACATTGCCAAACCTATAGAAGTGATAGTTGAGTTACCTTTTATCTAAATACAAAGAATTATAAGAATAGGAAATACCCATTTGCTCAGCTAGCATCAACAACAAGGATTGGGCTTAGAAGGATGATCCCGATAGAGATTCTAAATAATCGGAGCATCGATGAAGACCTAATGGTCAATTTTATTGCAATAGATTTGGGAACTATGGGTGGCAATTCGTGTGCGTCGTGTCGTGTTCGGGTCGTGTCATGTCGGGTTCGTGTCAAGTATTAGTCAACCCTAACCCGACCCATTTAACTAATCGTGTCAGATGAGCAAACACTAACCTGACCTATTTATTATCGTGTCGTGTTCGGGTTGACCCGCATAACCCATTAAGTAAAATATAAAATAATTTTTTTCTTCTCTCATAGCCAATCATACCAATCATAGGCCTACAATAACTTAAATTTAATTAATTTCAACTTCTTTCAACACATAAATAATTTATCATCCGATTCTCCATGAATTTTATAGAATGCCTATCAAGATATATAAGAATTTCTAATATATTCTCCATAAAATACGAGTTAAGCGGGTCTATTCGTGTCATTTTCGAGTTATACGTGTTTGACACTAACCCAACCCATTTATTATTCGTGTTGGCGGGTCGTGTCATATTCGGGTTCGTGTCAAGAAATTGTCAACCCTAACCCGCTAACTTCGTGTCGGGTTATCGTGTTGTGTCAAAAATTGCCACCCCTATTGGGAACATCCTATATGGATCCCATTAGAAGTTATATTGAAAATGAAACCCTACCAGCAGATCCTATGGAAGCCAAAAAGCTCAAACATAAGGCTGCACGATATTACTGAACAAAAGAGTACTATATAGAAGGGGACTGATGACCTTTATGCAAATATGTGTTCACCCAATAAAAGTGAAAGATTTGATCCAAGAAGTCCACGAAGGTTCTTGCAGGTCTCACTTAGTTGGGAGAACATTACTTCAACGAATTAACATATAGGGATACCACTGGCCGACCATGAGGGCAGATTGCACAGCCTTTGCTAAGAATGTGATAAGTGCCACAAGTTCTCTAACGTTAAAAACACCCAATTTTGCTTTAACTCCCATTATTTTGCCTTGGTCGTTCACTATCTGGGGAATAGACTTGGTCGGCCCATTGCCGACCACCAAAGGCAGATTTAGATACATGGTCGTTGTCGTTAAATATTTCACCAAATGGGTTGAGGCAGAGCCACTAGTCGACATGCCTTATAAAAAGATATATCAATTCATATGGAAGAATAAAATTTGCATATTTGGTTTGCCATATGCTTTCATTACAGATCATGGCACTCAGTTTGACAATGAGGAGTTTAAAGCTTACTATGTCCAATCTAAAATTCAGAAGCTGCATTATGCACCAGGCCATCCTCAAAGTAATGGTCAGACAGAAGTAACAAATAGAACTCTGCTGAATGGACTGAAGAAACAACTTGACGTAGCTAAAGGAAATTAGATTAATGAACTTCACTTAGTCCCATGGGCTTACGGAACCACGCTGAGAACAACAACATGGGAAATGCCATATATGCTTGTATTTGGAACTGAAGCAATGATACCAACCAATCTCGGCTTACCAACCCACAAGGTATTAAACTTTAATTCCCCAGACAAAGATCTAATGAGGTGACTATATTTTGATATGTTGGAAGAAGTAAGGGATTATGCCTCCATAAGAAAATCTGCTTATCAGCAAAAGACTGCTCACTTCTACGATAAAAGGGTCAAGCCGACCAACTTAAAATAAGGAGATTATGTTCTCAAGAAGGTGATACAGAAGAGCAACAAGCTTGAAGCTAATTGGCACAGTCCCTATCATATTTCTTCTGTCATCCGACCAGACACATACCGGATAGAAATTTTAGAGGGTAAAGACTTCAAGAATCCTTGGAACCCCGAGCACCTTAGAAAATATTATCAGTAGATTGCAAGCTTTGTATTTCAATTATTTGCAAGATGATTATTAATAAAATTATCGGTTTTCGTTCATTCAGTTTTGTTTTTGATTTTTTCAGAGTATGGAGGTACATATACATATATCCCTCAAATCAGAAATCGAACCAAAGATTCCCTCTGAACTGGATCGACATAAATCAAAACAATAACTGACTAAGTCAAAATAGGATTTCAATCCTCAGAACTTGTTCGGCTATTAAAAATCCAAGTCAAAATAGGATTAAAATCCTCAGCACTTGGCCAAAAGATTTAGTGGTAAAGATTCATTTTACCCAAACCAAGTCAAATGAAGGAATTCATGTAAAAATTCCTAAATAAAGGAATATAAACATATATTACACATGCAATTGATCAACGCTGGTAACTAGTGTTAAACTTAAGTCAATAAATTTAAGTGCATTGGTATAACCTATGGCAATACCACTGATAACTAGTGCTAAACTTAAGTCGATAAATTTAAGTGCATTGGTAGAACCTATGGCACTCCCAATGGTAACTAATAGTAAATTTGGATAAATAAATCTAAGTGTATCAGTATAACCAATGACACAAACAATTACAAGTTAAATAATTGATTTAAATAATCATAAATTAGCCACAACAAAAAACTAACATGTTTCATTCATATAAACCATGTTACAATCAAATGTATTTCAAATAAATTACAGGATAGTTATTCTATTGGAAGTTTTCCTTCAGCTTTGGAAGAATATTGCACTTTCTCCATGCTAGTGGGGGGGTCATCTAGAGTATAAGTAGAATTGATAAAGTTAAAATCCTGAAGCATTCTTATATTACTGTTGCTCGGCTTATCCATCAGTTGAGAAGGCCGAGTTATCTCCAGTTCATCATATAACCCATAATCCCCTAAATATTTCAATATCAGACATTGGGGAATTGATTCAATAGGAATCCAGCTGAAATCTAAGTGGAATGGAAGATTTTGGCAGTCTAAGAAACTGGGATCATGCCAATACCAAAGTCGGCTATTTTGATCAACCTTCATTATAGTCAAGCAGTTAGTCCAGCCCCATTTATAGCCTTCACGATTAGACTGAACAAGGTGATTATCAATATGGTCCAAAGCTTCATTATAACCATCTATCTATACCTCTTTGGGTTATTTGTGAAGTTGGAAGGTTAATCTTTCAACTTGATGTTGAAGTTTATTCAAAACTCCATCCTCACTTTCAATTGAAAGGATTGGTTGGCAAGGGATTTGTCTTTAAATTCTAATTGTGTGCACAACTCGGTAATAGCTTGACTCTTTGCCTTCAACTGGGTAACTTAATCAGTTAGAGTCTTCTTGGTCCTATTTTATTCTATAATTGTTTGGCTAGTTCTTTATCTGGAAGATTGTACAAGTTTTGTCTATTTCAAAGCTTCAAGCTCTTCCCTCAATTTTCCATTCTCCTCCTTCAAAAGAGAAACACCTTCATCGGCAACAGTAATAGAAAAACTCTTCAAAGACCCAAGTTCATCACTCAGTTTATTATTCTCCTCTTCCAAGAGTTAAGAATTTCTCTAGCCTCATTAACTTTATGGTTCAGCAGAAATTCCTTCTTCCTAAATGTAAAAGCATATTTCTCTAATTTTTCCTCAAACCCCTAGGCTTCACTCAATGCTTGGTATTTGGCCTCGTAGTCAGTATGCAGTAAAACTTAACTCTTTGATCATTTCATAGTATGCAACATTATTGGCCACAACCCGATCAAGAAGAAACTTGAGATAAGTATATGCATCTTTAGCTTGCTCAAAAGCATCTAGTCCGAGCAAGTTTGCTAATTCTTCATTAGTCAAATCCAAGTGACCAGCTTTGAACAGGTTATTGCACCGCTTAAGTAAATCAGAATCAGTGGAAGCAGTTTGTTCTATCTTGGCCATGAACTAAAAAGATAAAGTAACAATTGATCAACAACAGAAGATATAGCAACAGCCGAGCGACAACAAAAAGTATAAATAAAGGGTTGTTTCATTAATAAATAAAGGAAAAAAATTACAAGTACATTAGGGTGGAAACAGAATGAAAATAAAAGAGAGGTGCAAAATTCAAAGACCAAATGCTGAGCAAGTCTACACCTTGTTATTATCCTTTTCAGCATCAGGATTTACACCATGGTCGGCAGAAAAGGTAGCTAGATCAACGGTGTTTTTATCTTGCTCGATTGGAGGGACAGCTAAATCAATAGCATTCTTGTCTTGGTCGACAGAAGGGATAGAAGACTCAACCACCAAAAAGGATTCCCTAGAACTAACATCATCCTTAACTTTATCGTCAAAATTAGTGGGAGAGACAGGGTCATGGTTCAGGAAAAGTTCAGAATTCTCAGCAGTGTTAACTTCCTTCAATGCTGGCGACCAACCTTTCTTAAAGAATTTCTTATTTGCATATTCAATTTGGGCAGAGGCGACATAAATGGCTTTTTCCCAACCTTTGTTAAAGGATTCCTCCCAAGCCTTCTTTCTCTTGGCCCTTTTAAAAATAAAGGGATTTCGATAGATTGTCCACTTGTCCTTTAGCAGCCTTTTCCCTGTGCTCATCTTGAGCAGCTATCGAATCAGACTCCTGTCGAGCTTCTTCAGCAATCTTGATTTTATCTTCCCAAGTCTTCCTCTCTGTCTCCAAGGATTATTAGGAATCTAGCAAAGATTTTCTAAGATCTGCAAAGGCCTTTTATACATCATCCGAATAACAACGAAGAAGATCATCCTTATTTAGCATTTGGTTGTAGTCGACCAAGAACTGCAAGAAAAATACAAGTCAGTATAAGTAAAAAAAAGACATGAATAATTTCTGATCAACTTTGAAGCTAAAAACTTACCAAGTCTAAACTATGAGTAGCCCTTTTCAACAGTTTTAACTGGGGAAAATTGGGAGCAACAACTCTATAGTTTGGGAGGGTGCCAAACTTAATCAATTTCCTAGCCAAACTAGGATTCAAGGCTATAGATGAGCCAATAGCAGCAGGAGCAATACCTTTTAAGTCTTGTTGGTCGATCTCAATAACTTTCTCATCCCACTTGTCAACAGGACCTCTCCTCCGTCGTTTCAAAAGAGATTAATCACCCTTGTTGGCTGGGGACTTCTTGCCAACATCAGTCTTCTTCTTTAAAGCACTAATATCAGCAAGCTTATTGGTGCCAGCTACAGAATCATCCCTTAAGAGATTAGGAAATTTCCTTTTACCAGACTCACATAAAGGGGAATATCAAAATCAAAAGAGGAGGAAGTACCAACAGCAGGTTCACCACCACCAGATATAGTGGCTGCGGAGGTAGAGATTGGATCTCTCTCTAAGTCTATGATGTTATAAGGGGTGGCAATTATTGGTCGACCAACAAAAGAATTTACAGAACTTCTATACTTCAGCAAATATGAAGCAGACCTAATATGTTCCTCACCTATTTTTTTATGAATGCCCCACAAAAACTTTATCTCGTCAAGCTTGATGTTACTTTCTTTGGGACTCTTCTTCTTCTTCTTCTTCTTCTTCTTCTTCTTCTTCTTCTTCTTCTTCTTATCAATTGCAAGTAAATAAACAACAAATGTAAATAGGCAATATCAACATGTATTTCATTAGCATGAATACATAAAAAATATTTATTACAACCTATTCCATGGCCCTCTTGAGGGCATCTGGGTCCATCGTATACTTCACCCCCTTGAAGAGGAGTGTATTGTCAGTTCTTTGCAATAACCCCATGATTAAAATAATCATTATTAGAGTCAAGCAAATTGATAACTAGGTCTCTGTTGACAAACCTCGTCTTCAAATAATATGTACTGTCACTGGTGACCCATTTGTAACAAAAAACATAATTTGAGGGATTTCGATATGGGTTTCGTGGATCTGATTAAGCTTATGGATTCCATTAACTATCATCCAAGTATTGGGGGTAACTCTAGCAGGTACAATATCAAAATATTGACAGAATTTTAAGCAAAAACGATTTGGAGCAAAAGTAAAGCCGCATTTAGCTATGAATAATGAAGTAATCCAATGACCCTCAGATAAAGAGAAGACATCAACATGAGGACTGGGAAACTCTAAATCTGCCCAATCTGGTATATTCCATTCCCTCCTAAATTCGTCTAGAGAATTAATATAAACTATGTAAACTATGATTCAAGAAGAAAAAAATAAGGAAAAGGAAAGAACTCTTACAACAACTTAAGGATTCAGCAAGAAGTGTCAAAAGAGGTGAAGAACGACGGTAACGAGCACTCAAGAGTTCAAAGATAGCTGCTACAGTTCAAAAGTTTGGGAGTAAAGCAAAATCGGGAAAGTTCATCGGCCTCTATAGGTTACATTGAAAATAGCAAACATAATGATTAAACGTACCAACGATTGACATTATGACATCTTCGCAAATCAGATAATGAAAAATACTCATTTACCCTTGGGTAGTTCGACAAAATTCAAATTATTTACAAAAATTCCATCTTCAAACAGTTCCAGTTAAATTTCACAAGTGCGGTAAGTCTGTTGTGAACCAAGTATTATGAAAATAGCCCGAGCTATACCTTGGAGCAAATGCTCTATACTTTCATGCAAACATCAAGCTTAGAACATTGGGGGCTTCTGTTAATGCAAAAAATTATCCATATATGTGGACCAATCAGAAATAAACATTTATTCTCCTACGTGGTCTTAACCCCAGTCAGCTGATAATAGCCTAACAAGGAATGCTGACCAACGCAAGGAATGTCGACCAAGTACTGAGAAGATCGACCGACAAGGTCAGTGAAGGTCCAATATATAAAGAGTTATATTACTCATGGTTTGTACAACTAATCATCATATACAACATGTAAGGATGTAAATGCTTAATATATAAATGCATTCCATCCCTCGACATTCTAACCCTTGGCCTACGGGTCACTATAAATACATTGTACTCCTGCCATCAAAGGAAAGAACACAAGCAAGCAAACTATTACAACAATTAATACCATAACAGTGGACGTAGGCCTTAATACATAGTCGAACCACTTTAAAATCTTGTGTTACTCTCTTTACATTTACATATTTTATCTGTGATTAAAGAATTAAATCTAGTCTAGTTTTTTACATCAATAAGAAGCATATTATGGGATTTGAGTTTATTCAGGAGACTATAGAAAAGATTAAGGTCATTTGATAATGGATTGAGATGGCTTAAAGTCGTTAAAAGAGTTATGATGACAATGGAGGAAGGCCCTTGGAATTTGACATCAGTGATCATATTTTCCTCAAGATTAAGCCTAGGATGGGAGTGATTTATTTTAAAAAGAAATAGAAGTTGGCATTGCGATACACTAGGCCCTTTGAGATCCTCGAAAGGGGTGACCCGGTGTCCTGCCGTTTGGCATTGCTGCTAAAGTTATCTCATGTCCACAATGTGTTCCATGTTTCCATGATAACGCAGCACATTCTCGATCTTTCATAAACAATCTATTGGTCTTATCTTTATCTCCCATAAGATGTTTCCTATGATACCATACCGCTAGTGGCGGTGGATTATAAGCAACATGTGCTTCAATTCCTCTCGTCGAGATCATCTAGGACAGTAATGGGGTTGAAGAGGCAACTTGGGAGCTAGAGTAAGCGATGTGAAAGCTATATCCCAAATTATTTTCTTAAGCACGGTCATAGTGTACTTTTAGGGAAAAAATTTCCCAGGGGGAGAATGTAATACTCCAGATCTTTGATATATTATTACATGGCATGTTATGATATTTTGCACATGTGGTTTTATGAGATATATTAATGCATGGATTTGTATGGGTATTATGAGCATTAAATATACTATGCATGAGCATGCACGACATTACATGGCGTTTGCATTTTGCATCGAATGTTATTCACAAAGTATTAACTAGTGGTACTAATTAATGGACATGTTTTATAAATAACATGCGTGTTTTGGAAAAATAATATTTTTTGAATAAAAATGTTGTTTTATGTTTGGGGCACAAAAATTATTTTGATAAATTTGCTATGATAAATAATTGAGTGCATTTTATAATGGTTGAGAGTAATTATTATGAACATTTTATGAGGATTTAAGGTATTTATTATAATTAAGGTATTTTTTATCTACAAGGATAAATATTTAAGGTTTTTATTATGAATATCTTAAGTTTTATTATTTATAAAATAATCCCTAACATTATTTATTTACAAAATATCCCCCTATATATGGAAATTATATTTTAGCCCTTGAAAGTATGAAGTTTACAAAATGGCATCAAAAGCCACACTTTTTTCATAATAAAACCCTAAATTGGTCTGATTCTAATTATTGACCTTGAGACTTGATATATTTTGCGTAAAAATGGTAATTATAAAGTCTTGAATAGATAAAATGGTATTAAGTCAGTAAGACTTGAAAAATAAGGGCATAAAGTTATAAAGGGTAAACAAAGTGTATAACGTTGATAAATAAAGGACATTTAAGGCAGGTTAATACCTTGAAAGGTTTTGCCTTATTAGTTGGGTTAAAAGATATAGAAATGTGAAAGAAGTTACTAAAGAGTATAGAAAAAAAATGCTCGGAGCAATCATAAATTTAAGAAGGGCCCTAAGCCCTAGGGTTTGGCTTAGGTCAAGACCCAAGACAACTGACTAGTAAAGCAATGACTGCGGTATTTATGGTAGACGACGAAAGTCCATAAATATAAATGGGATTGCTCTGAGCATTTTTTTTGTAATGGGCTTGGTGCCTATAAAATAATAAGGAAAAAGGTTAATTGAAATCATGAATGAATTATGAAAGGAAAATGATAAAGGAGTAAACACATATCGCCTCGGATTACATTTAATGCATCTTAGTTGCATTTGATACATATTTAAATAAAAGAAAATATTTTCAAAAATACTAAAATGCACTGTATATGTATACTTATTTCCTTATACTATTATAGCTTGACAGTATTCCCCCTACTGTGAAATTTCTAATTTCCCTATTTTGTTAAAACCCCACCTCTATATACATTAAGTAAGAATACGACTAAGGCCAAAGAGAGTCGGGATGACCCCCTGAGAAATTCTGAATTACCAAGCCATACCATTATGTGGTTACCCAAGACTTTTATCAAATGTTTTTCTTTAAAGTTTTATTTAAACAATTATCTCGGTCTATAATAATTTGGATTATGTTGGATTATGATCTATTTAAGTAATTTTTAAAGCTCATTTTCAACAAAAGTCAATTGAAGCCATAATTTGCATCCAAGCGGTCACGTTTTCATGAATGATAACAAATGTATTAATGATACTGGTTTTATGGTTTTAGGCAAGTAAACAAGTAAAAGCTTTCATTACTTTTCAAAATATAAACCTTTTCCCTAACACTCCAAAATTGGTACGAGTTAGCTCGCATAAGTAACTCTAATCTGTGTCGGGACGTTACAAAGTTGTGACACCCCGCCTAACTAAATATCGGGTGATCAGTCATTTATTAAATTGAAATCAAGGTGAATGGTTGGTTCATTCTTAGCATCACTGTCGCACGAAAAAAATCCAATTTAAACACCCTAAATAATTAAGCTAAGTGTCAAAACAATTTAAAACCTTTTTTTCCATTCTATTTAAATCCAGATATGAAAACCTTTTTACTAATTAACAATTTTAGAATCACATAAATATGAAGAATGGTAATAAACACCCAAGAGTTCAACCATTCAAATAAACCAATGCCAAGTTTTAAAACTACAAATGAAATCATCCTGACAGTAATCAAAACCCAAAGAGTACAGAATACTGAAATTTAAATAATAAACATAAATCTTTGACAATTTCAACTGAATAGGGAAACGGGCGACACATGCCCTAACTATGAAGTATTAAAACAGGAGATGAATCAATGAAGAGGTCGTCTAAAATAAAGGCCTGCAACTCCCACATAAGCTGCAGCGCGTCCAATCCAAGGAACGATGCATGACGCCCCTGTGGCTGGGCACCTGTAATACATACACATATATATACAAGAGAGAGAAAATACAGGAAACGGGTCAGAGCCCGAGTGTAAAACAGTTTTAAAGTTAGTTTAGCAATTATTTAAAATGCTTACCGGATAATGCAACAACCATGTTAGTATGCGACACTCTCTTGAGAATTCTCGCCTCTCATCTAGTGTGCATGCCTACCGTACTAATAAATCTCATAAGTTTCTCTAACTTATTCTCCATAAGGTTTTATCATGTGAAAAGAGAGGTTATGATATTTACTTTAGGAAATCATTCTCTTCAAGATTTCTTACGTTATTTAGAACAACTCATTACCGTTATAAAGTTCCCGAACACTTATAACAAACTTGAAGCATTTATTCATTACTTATCTACTTATACGCACAGTAGAAAGTTCTCATATAGATATACGTATATATATATATATATATATATATATATATATATATATATATATATATATATATATATATATATATATATATTAGTCACACATATAATATATATACTAACGTCACCCCACATAAAATCTATGGTGCTGACATACTCTGCTATCAAGTCTCCGTATCACTCAAACAAAGGGAAATACTAGTTCGAAATCACTCTCAAACTGTATTAACACAATACACAAACAAATGGAGGCGAAGCATAGTTCCAGGTCCTAAGAGGTCAGCATATACCCTCACGTCTCTTAGAACACCTGACTATCATTCTCAGATAGCCTGTATCGAGGATACTATCTTCTAGTGTACGAGTAAATATCCCCCATAAAGGTCCAATCGAGATAAGACTGTCCCGACGCGGAAACCTCCGTGATAGTAAGTAGCCCGGGTATGATTTTTACACAGATATATAATATAAGCACAATCATACAGTCATATATATAAATATTCACATTTTCTAAATTAGGTGCGCCCACGACCCATAATTATAATTCTAGCCATGCGTAACATATAACGCTCGAATTCTACGTATAAGTAAATCACTTTTTTTTATTTTATTAAGTATAACAAATCCTTAAGTACTTCTCGACTCTCGAAGTGTATCCTCTCAAAATAATATAAAATCAGTAGGTGAACCCTCACTACTCATCTATTCTAATTCTTCCTTAATTCTCACAAGATATACCATAACGTACGCACGATTTCCCATTAAATTTCTATTCCCGAAACCCCACGGTTAAGTCACATATGAATCGTATTACCCGAACCTTGCCTACCACCCTACTGGTTTTTCCCAAGTCCCATTATGGTAAATACAATATGTATAAGGGTTCCCACAAAGTGGCACAGGGTTAAAGCTTCAAAATTCAGAAGAGTCGATCGATCCAGTCGATCGATCGACATTAAAGGTCGATCGATCGATCGCCCAGATATTTCCCAGATTCTGCATATACTATCCTACGGGTTTCATCACCAAAAGTCCTCAAAACCTCTATCAATTTCGCCCAAACTCCCAAACAACATTACTACTAGTACTATATACCTAACTACATGATTTCCAATGCCAAACATGTTCAAATTCATCAACAATATCGAATTAATGGGGTAAAATTGACAAAATCCTCAAGAACCCTAATTTTGGAGGAAACATCCATTATTCTAATTATTTCCCAGATTTCTTATTCCTAAATTCATACTAATTCGTGGGTGATCCTCTACATGTGATGGGTATGTCCAGAATAAATTAAATTTCTCTAAACATGCGATTTAAAGTCTATAAATTATCAATTTCTTTCATAAAACATGTTCTTGATAATCCTAAACTAACATGGGTGAGACATTAACTAAAATAAAGCAAGATAGATACTTGCCTACGAATTCAAGATTCTGATTTGTGGATGAAAAAGGCATAGTTGCATTCCTCGTCGTGCGATCTACATTTTGGTGGTGGCGGTGATGCAAACAGATGAGTTCTTGACCTTGGATTGCTTGGAAAGATTCCTATCTTCATCTCTAATGGTCGTTCTATGGTTCTGTGTTTGTTAACCCTAAAAGGAAACTCCTAATGGCTGATATAACTTTTGGAAATTCGTGGGTTTAATTACCCAAAAATACAAAATATCTAATATACCCTCCCGGGATGTCAATTAGGCCTAAAAACGCCTCGAAACCCAAACTAAACCCCCGGGTACACTTTTTTAACTATCTCGACTCTTCCGGATACTTTGACGCACTTGAAATGACCATACGGACGACTTATAATTTATTCACTTATAATAATAATAATAATTTAGTCCCGACACGACCAGGCACGTCCTGACTTAATTTCCATAATTGTCATATTATTCCCTCGTGACAATTTTAATAAATCCGATTCTACATATTACTCTACTCAATAAGTAATATTTAACAAATCAACAATTTTTTAACAATTACTAACTCTCATCACGCTAGTAAATATTTAAAACAATTTTTTGAATTAATATTAAATTAATCTATCTTAATTAAATATAATAAATCTCTACATTTAAAAGCCATAAAAATATGGGGTATTACATACTTCCCCCTAATAACGGAATTTCGTCTCGAAAATCTAAAAATAAGGCCTATCTGGTAAAACAATTTTGGATACCTTATCAGTACGCAAACTATCTACATGGTAAGGCGCTCAATCACTGTAGCCCCCTCCTCACAGCAAAATTGTTTAACACTCTCATTAAAGAGACTTCACATTGTGCTCCTATCCGACAACACTCGCATAAGACACGCCTATACATTATTAATTCTCATTATTTTAGTATCATTGGGAGGTCGCACCTCACTATATGACAACTACTCGAATTTATCTAAACACAAAACTCCTATTCTGGGAGAAACCATACGAACATCTGACCACTCTTGTTCGCCTAAAATAGTCGTGGAATTCCACCATGGTCATCAGACTCTTGTTCACAATAAACAGGTACGAGTGCTCCCACGAAAACCTACCATTAGGTAATATCCTCCCCCAATTACTGTACTATACTCCACTTGCTAGCTATAACCGTTGTGGAAAAGAAACGATCACAATGAATCCAAAATTACTTTCACACTACTCCACTAATGGTTAATCATCGCTCGCCTACTCCCCGGGCTATAGGTGATACAACCTTGCTCAAAACTAAACGTTGTCCCCGCTGCTTCCTGAAATCCTATATTGAAGGTGGGATTCAAAAATCTCAACCTAATTCAGAAAAATACCGTGTAGGACCATGTACCGGTGCGATCCTTCCTTCCAAAGGAAGACTGGGGCACACTAGCTAATATTGTAAATCACCCCAAAGGAATGTCAATCACTTCCTTCTTGGGCATCTTATTCCACACGTTCGAAGGAACTCTTGATCTTACCTTGAGGTTGTCAACTCATCCAAGAAACTTTCCCGACTTTACCGGCCTCTTCCATTATAGGAATTGTCGATAGCCACAAAATTCTCTGGTTTGTTCCTCTTGTTCCAACTGATTTCTATTTATGAGTAGTGCCCGTGGAGACTACTCACTATGTCCCTCTCAACATCGACTTATACTTGTAATGTCTCACATTAAGTGACACTTAATACTCCCCTTCTTCCCTTTGCGTATACTGAAAGTTCCAATTCATGCACTTTTCTCCACGATGTGCACTTCTGGACCTTTTATACCGTACTAACATCTTCACACTTTGTACGCGTCAGTCGCTCTTAACATTTGACTAATTACAACTTCACTCCGAGTGTTCTCCATTATAATTAAATTCTACCCTTCTCAAGGAATACCCCCTTTTTAAATGGCTTTCCACGACCTTCCAACCAAATTCGGGTGTGCTACTCTAATCGCACACGTATATATGGATCAACGTTCTTCATGCGATGCTCAATCCACTCTACCACTTTCACCTCGTTATGTTAGTCCCACAAATATATATTCCACATATTTATTCCCACTTCCCTACAACTCGGACGATTCTAACATTAGCTAACCAGGATGCCCACATTCTGTAGCACCCCCGCCCGCTCGGGGGGAGTGAACGGCGCGCTACTCATCGATAAAACTAACCAAATCCATCAAAATACAAGGTATAGAGCATCTACATCCCTCAACAACAAAAGAGAAATCACTAATCTCAAATCTCTTCAAATAAGTACAACAATTCTCTCGAATAAATACAACAATTAAAATAAATCACCGATGCTCTATACATCAAAGTAAATGTAAGTTTTCTCTCTTGTATTAAAAATTCTTCCTAAATAATCCACGCTAAAAATCATCCCAAATCTTTATTTTCCTTGTGCTCAGAACACGATTATAACACTTGGTTATTCTCAATCACCCCTAGAAATCGAAATCTTAAATTCTCCTTATCATCGTTCCACCCTTCAACTCGTGGTGATAAGATAAAACTTTCAATGCTTTCTTACCACACAACCGTCCCCATTGGCCTTAATTCATAATTCAACTTCCAATTTATAAATATAATTACCTGCTCCTACTACTACTGAGGTACCAAACTCATAGACTAGTGACCAAACATCTTTCTACTTCCAACCTTACGCTAAGTTTCATGCGCGGAGTGTCTCGCAAAGAGAAATCCAAATAAGGAATCCCCCCGATACACTACTACCTAGCATTGTCGGTTATCGAAATCCGTTAGGCCCTCCGTCCATAACATGTACACCTTTATTCCGTCTCTTGATGGAAACGTTACATATCCTCTCGTAATTACACTTAAACAAAGACATTTCGCCAATTTGTAGAATCGTTCAGTATTGGTGGTAATCCCATTCCATAAACCTCGAATACATACAATCGGGGTTCTCAAAATCTTTTCCCTAAACATATGGGTATAATTATTAACTCTCACATCTTTAAAGGATAGGTATATCAATGCGCTCTTCCTATCACCAAGTCCTGAGCGTTAAACACAATAATGAGTTAAATCTTTTCGCTGAACAGTAAACCCAATACATACCGAATCATAACAACAAAGTCCCTACACACATCGGGATTGAATATCTCGAACCCACTATCCCCTCCAAAGTCTCTAGAATAGATAATATAAGTGCGAGTCTGAGTCTCTCGCATGTGAGGCCTCGCCAGAACAAAACATGATGCACTAATGCAACCATTTTGATAGCCTTGCAATAATTGCCTACTATCGTACTAACCATTACTATAAATTTATAATCAAGACAATATCATACTCGTATATTACCACACTAAAATGAGTAATCTCAATAAAGTATATAACACTATTAATACACCCATTCATCCTTCGCGGATGGCACTAAGGATAATCCTGCTATACTAGGGAAAATATTCACAATAATAATGTTTATAGTTATACGCATTAAACTCGTCTCACATGCTAATCTAGTAATGAACAAAATATAGTGACTCACTCGTGTCACATATTATACGCCTCATCCTCCGAGGATAAAACTCATATTTCTACCTTGCCAATCGTCTTGACTGTACAAATGGTCCCCGAATGCAATACGCATGTCCAAACTAAACCAAAAACTACTTTAATCATTGTCCTTTACTAGGCATCCTACTCTTGTCCCATTACTCACTTCGGGAAAACATTAACGCATGTGAATCATTCTTTACACAATACCTCTACACATAATTCACTTATCACCTGTCATACTAACCATATTATGATTGTCCTTCGCTCAACTTTGGTAGGCTCGATTCCTGATGGCTCCCCCATTATTCCCTTAGTTTTGTTGGCCCTAAGGAACATGCTACTGGGTATAGTAGTCCTTACTGAATTCACCATCGCTCAGTAAGAATTTAGCTATCTGATTCATTTAAATGGTTCTCGTGATGTGTGTCCACACCCCCTTGTGGTCCGACACTACCACCGTTGCATACAATCTTATTCTTGACTAAATTCTTCGATTCTTTTACCTTCCCACACAAAGAAGCATTATCATCTCCATTGACAAAGCACGACATCGTCAATCTCTGAATCGTCCGTCCAACAGAATTCCCTTTTAAGTGTTATTAACTATATTTACGAGTCAATCTCCCACTTGGAGTCCCCTCCTCCATTTGTATCTGCATCCTCCGATACAGGATTTGCTAGCGGTTTAGATTCATATTCACAAATGGACCTCTATCAGGTCCTCCTGTGATGAGTTCAGAATAACCTGCACATCTTATTCTGAACATCTGATGAAGGAACATGCGGTTAAACTGTACCTAAGGCCCTTCTATTGGCGCAATATTTCACTATTAAATGTGGTGGTTGACTTCCACCATTATAACTTTGCTCCGATGAGTCAACAAAAATTTTACCCCAAATTTCCAATCTAGTTAACAACACTCCGCCATATGCCCAAGCTTTTGAATGTATTACCTTCGTTGGGTGACACACACAATTCCCGCATTTCTAGAATTTTCGCTGATAACCCTCCTCAATTTGTCATTTGACCCTCTCCCAAGCATTTTACGCTGGGTGAGTCTAATCGTGCACCTCTTTCGACTATAGTAGCATTTGGAAATCTTAGGCTGCGCCCTAGCCATCTTCACAGTCTTGGCTTCTCGTGCCATAATAGGGGTGACCTTAATTACGATCATCCTCCTGGAATATACTTTACAATCTCAATTAAGCCCTGCCTCCTGATGTTCACCTAACTTCCCTCGTCTGACATCCTTCATCGCTCGGCACACGCACACATCCAAATGCAATTAGAATTAACTAATATCCATACGTTATAGCAGGAGAACGGAATCTCACCATAGAAATCAACAATCCTAAACTTATGGCTCTATATCAAACAAAGCAACGCTGGAAGTATAATAAGCCGCACAGATCCTAAATGACACTAGAACCTGATGCTCTGATACCACCTGTGACACTCCGCCTAATTAAATACCGGGTGATCAGTCCTTTATTAAATTAAAATCAAGGTGAGCGATTGGTTCATTCTTAGCATCACTGTCATAAAAAAAATCCAATTTAAACACCCTAAATAATTAAGCTAAGTGTCAAAAGAATTTAAAACCTTTTTTTCCATTCTATTTAAATCCAGATATGAAAACCTTTTTACTAATTAACAATTTTAGAATCACATAAATATGAGGAATGGTAATAAACACCCAAGAGTTCAACCATTCAGATAAACCAATGCCAAGTTTTAAAACTACAAATGAAATCATCGTGACAGTAATCAAAACCCAAAGAGTACAGAATACTGAAATTTAAATAATAAACATAAATCTCTGACAATTTCAACTGAATAGGGAAACGGGCGACACATGCCCTAACTATGAAGTATTAAAACATGAGCTGAATCAATGAAGAGGTCGTCTAAAACAAAGGCCTGCAACTCCCACATAAGTTGCAGCGCGTCCAATCCAAGGAACGATGCATGACGCCCCTGTGGCTGGGAACCTGTAATACATACACATATATATACAAGAGAGATAGAAAAGACAGGAAACGGGTCAGAGCCCGAGTGTAAAACAATTTAAAAATTAGTTTAGCAAGTATTTAAAATGCTTACCGGTTAATGCAATAACCATGTTAGTATGTGACACTCTCTTGAGAATTCTCGCCTCTCATCTAGTGTGCATGCCTACCGTACTAATAAATCTCATAAGTTTCTCTAACTTATTCTCCATAAGGTTTTATCATGTGAAAAGCGAGGTTATGATATTTACTTTAGGAAATCATTCTCTTCAAGATTTCTTACGTTATTTAGAACAACTCATTACCGTTATAAATCTCCCGAACACTTATAACAAAGTTGAAGCATTTATTCATTACTTATCTACTTATACGCACAGTGGAAAGCTCCCATATATATATATATATATATATATATATATATATATATATATATATATATATATATATATATATATTAGTCACACATATAATATATATACTAACGGTACCCCACATAAAATCTATGGTGCTGGCATACTCTGATATCAAGTCCCCGTATCACTCAAACTAAGGGAAATACTAGTTCGGAATCACTCTCGAACTGTATTAAAACAATACACAAACAAATGGAGGTGAAGCATAGTTCCAGGTCCTAAGAGGTCATCACATACCCTCACATCTCTTAGAACATTTGATTATCATTCTCAGATAGCATGTATCGAGGATACTATCTTCTAGTGTATGTGTAAATATCCCCCATAAAGGTCCAATCGAGATAAGACTGTCTCGACGCGGAAACCTCCGTGATAGCAAGTAGCCCGAGTATGATTTTTACACAAATATATAATATAAGCACAGTCATACAGTCATATATATATAAATATTCACATTTTCTAAACTAGGTGCGCCCACGACCCATAATTATAATTCTAGCCATGCGTAACATATAACGCTCGAATTCTACGTATAAGTAAATCACTATTTTTATTCTATTAAGTATAACAAATCCTTAAGTACTTCTCGACTCTCGAAGTGTATCCTCTCAAAATAATATAAAATCAGTAGGTGCACCCTCACTACTCTACTAGTCTAAGTCTTCCTTAATTCTCACAAGAGATACCATAACGTACGCACGATTTTCCACTAAATTTATATTCCCAAAACCCCATGGTTAAGTCACATATGAATCGTATTACCCGAACCTTGCCTACAACCTTACTGGTATTTCCTAAGTAGCATTATGGTAAATAAAATATCTATAAGGGTTCCCACAAAGTGGCACAGGGTTAATCATTAAGAATAAAGAATAAGATCTAAAATTCAGAAGAGGTCGATCGATCGAAGGTAGGGGCTCGATCGATCGATCCAGTCGATCGATCGATCGCCCAGATATTTCCCAGATTCTGCATATACTATCCTACGAATTTCATCACCAAAAGTCCTCAAAACCTCTATCAATTTCGCCCAAACTCCCAAACAACATTACTACTGGTACTATATACCTAACTACATGATTTCCTACGTGAAACATGTTCAAGTTCATCAACGATATCGAATTAATAGGGTAAAATTGACAAAATCCTCAAGAACCCTAAGTTTGGAGGAAAC
Organism: Sambucus nigra; assembly: GCA_949130495.1. Classification (NCBI taxonomy): domain Eukaryota; kingdom Viridiplantae; phylum Streptophyta; class Magnoliopsida; order Dipsacales; family Adoxaceae; genus Sambucus; species Sambucus nigra. The sequence goes on along the minus strand of OX422215.1, from coordinate 537,128,941 downwards.
ATACATTCTTATAATTATTTCCCAGATTTCTTATTTCTAAATTCATACTAATTCGTGGGTAATCCTCTACATGTGATGGGTATGTCCAGAATAAATGAAATTTCTCTAAACATGCGATTTAAAGTCTCTAAATTATCAATTCCTTCCATAAAACATGTTCTTGATAATCCTAAACTAACATGGGTGAGACATTAACTAAAACAAAGAAAGATAGATACTTGCCTAGGAATTCCAGGTTATGATTTGTGGATGAAAAAGACATGGTTACGTTCCTCGTTGTGCGATCTACGTTTTGGTGGTGGTGGCAGTGCAAACGGATGAGTTATTGCTTGGAAAACTTCCTATCTTCATCTCTAATGGCCGTTCTTAGGTTCTGTGTTTGTTAACCCTAAAAGACAACTCCTAATGGCTGATATAACTATTGAAAATTCGTGGGTTTAATTACCCAAATATACAAAATGTCTAATATACCCTCCCGGGATGTCAATTAGGCCTAAAAATTCCCCGAAACCCAAACTAAACCCCCGGGTACACTTTTCTGACTATCTCGACCCTTTCGGACACTTTGACACACTCTAAATGACCATATGGCCGACTTATAATTTATTCACTTACAACAATAATAATTTAGTCCCGACACAATACAGGCGTGTCCTGACTTAATTTCCATAATTGTCATATTATTCCCTCGTGACAATTTTAATAAATTCAATTCTACATATTACTCTACTCAATAAGTAATATTTAACAAATCAACAATTTTTCAATAATTACTAACTCTCGTCACGCTAGTAAATATTTAAAATAAATTTTCAATTAATATTAAATTAATCTATCTCAATTAAATTTAATAAATTCCTAAATTTAAAAGTCATAAAAATACGGGGTATTACAAAAGTATTACTTATTTGTGGTGTCTAACCCGTGTATTCCATAAAAAATGTTGTTAGGTGATCATAAACAAGAGTTGTGGGAATGAGTATTCAAAATTACATTTAAAATCATTAGGCAATATCTATCATTAAAATAGGATTTCATTTCATTTCAGTCATTTATTTATTCCATACACTCCAATTATTCTTTATTTCAGAAATATTGATTATGGATATGTAAAGACTCCAGGGTTGTTTATTGAGTTTGTTTCAAGGACATTCAATATTGCACAAATTCAGTTATTTATAATTTCAACTTGGAGACTCTTATTATTATCTCAATTTTTATTCACATCGTTCGATTACTATTGTGTATGATTTACTTTATTATACTCTTTTATTTATCGTTGATGATGAGAATGATACAGATTGTTTAATGCCCATATCTCCAGTATTGAGGCTTGGCCACCTGATGCATGCGAAAACAAGGAGTGTTACAAAACATCACCACAATAATAAGCATATTCTCCCGACCCGATCATAAAATATGAGAGAATACATCATCGTTGACATGCTCCTCATCCAACTGGTGACAAGCCAATAAGATGCATGCATCGCATATATTCAAACCATCAAAATTTCATAAAATTATAATCATTAGATAAATTAATATTAGTAAATAAAATTAAGTACATAATATTAATTCACCAGAATAATCCGGGTACATCCATTCGCTTGCAACCTCCAATGGGGATTGCCCTTAAAGCACCCCAGCCGACATGCTACACCCAACCTTGTATAAAAATACGCATGATGATGCTTAGTTAAAATCACCAAAATATTCTAGGTGAATCAACCATGCCAAACAACTAAGTATGATGCCACTATTGCTAGTTATGAAGAACACTTGATAGAGAGTATACAACATAAACGTCCAAATGTATCTTATATAATCATTTGGGTAGCACGTATTCCCTGACCATATTCCTCAATTTCAAAAATAACTCTGCTAAACTGTGATAGATATGATATGTCCATATTTGATCCTAACGAAATACTAATTGACATACTCAAATGTCTTATTCCCGCTAACGAATGGAATGATCTCTCTCAGTCCACTTCCAAACTCGTCAGCATTGTGAAGTCGAGTGCTGGAAACCCTTTTTCTCGGAGGGGAAATGGAATACGTGGGTTATGTCCCACCACATCGTAATGAGTGCCTCAATAAAATCTCGATCCTGTGACACCCCGACTAATTAAATACCGAGTAGCTACTCCTTTATTAAATTAATACAAAATGCCAAGTTGGTTCAGTTCATAACATCACTGTCGAAAAACATTTTAACAATTACTAGCCACCTAATATTTAAAAAGTGAGTTGTAAATTTTAATTAAATCCGATTAATATGCAATAATTAATTTATGAAATGCTAACATAACCACCACAACATAATGACAATGGAATAACCATAAAATAGAAATGAATCTGGAGGGATACTCCTCACAACAATCCAAATACAGGAATAAACAAATACTAAGTCTGCATCACTAAATTAATTACAACCCAAAAATCTGATATAACTGGATAAATAAAGTGTCTAAAAGAAATGGGGCGACATGCCCAACAGATGAGGAAAATCTAGTAACATAGAGTCAAGATCGAAGGTGGAGGCTTCTACTGTCAAAGTCCTGTAACTTCCACGGCAGCTACAGTCCGTAACCTGAATGAAGCTCCTATGCATGGTGTCCTTGTGGCTGGGCACCTAAAAGGTTTTTACAAAAATATATTTGAAAGCAAACGGGTCAGAGCCCGATTGTGGAAAACAGTTTAAAATATAACAAGTGTTTTAATGACATAAAACAATGAATGCAAAATACATGTTAGGACGTGCTCTCACATGAAATACTCACCTCTCGACTATCTGTGCACTCCTAACGTATCCGTAATCGAATCTAGTTATGCCCGTATCTAACTGGTTCAATATAAAATCTAACGTTACTATACGATTCACGATTTAATTTCCGACATCTTATTTTACACAGAGCGTTTTACTCTTCTTTACAGTTTTCCATTTTTGTACTACTAATCACTAGGGATCTTCCATTTTTATCTTTTATAAACGTTAATATTATAGATACTCACATTTATACATTACAGTTCATTTCAATTAACAGTATATTATTCTCATCATAAATATACAATACTAGCACCCCGAGACTAAGCTGCGGTGCACACATACTCTGCTATCCAATCCCGGTACATCACGTACATAAGGACCACGCATTCCAAATCTCTCAGGAATCGTTCTCAAATAACAATAATCACACAAAATGGAGGCGAACATAGTTCACATCACATGGGTCACGCACATACCTATGCTCGCATGATCAACAGATTTATTAACTTCTCAATAAATCCTTCTCTGACCTATGTCCTTGAGGTACCAATCTAAATCCCCCCGTAGTCACACAAAGATTAGATGACCCTAATCGAACGCAGACCTCCCGTGATAGCAAGTATGGTAGGTATGCTTTACACATAAAACCACATATACTAAGCATTCGCACATCTTAGATATCTCGAATTATTAATATAAGTATACTTCTCATTCTTATACCGTCATTTAATGTTATATGATTATAAGTCCCCGATTTGTATATTAACGTTGTCAACCCTTCTCACATCGTAATTAGGTATTCGTTTCCTATTCCTCAATTTTCATCCGGATTACTATAAGGTTCTAAGTTATACTCCACAACGTACCCCAATTCTCCCAATTATACCCACTAGTCAATAAGGGAAGGTTAATTCTCAATTACTTAAGTCTACGGGACATTTGAAATGAAATCAGGCCAAAAAGGCCATTTTGCCAACTCGTTAGAAGTCTCGTTCGAACGAGTTCGTTCGAACGAGTTCGTTCGAACGAGTTCGTTCGAACGAAAGGCTTCGAACGAACTACCAACTTGTTAGAAGGGGCATTGTCATCTCGTTAGAAGCTCGTTCGAACGAGGTCATTCGAACGACCTGGGCAGGTCTTCTAACGAGATTACAGTTTTCGTCCAGAAATTTTTTCAATTCGTTTTTCTTCAATTTCTCTCCCTTAAATCCATACTAAGATCACCCCAAATGAGTTTTAACGTGAATAAACTACTCTAAGTTATCCTAAGTCACTATTTAACATATATTTGGTGTCATTTCTTCCTAAATTAACATGAAATCATCAAACTTCTCAAATCTTGTCTTAAACCCTATAAACATGAAGCCAAAATTTTAACGTCTACAATCACTTCCTCATAAATCCGTTTTTAAACCATCATAAGATATATTTTGGATATGACATTCATCCAATAACATTCTACATGCAATCCCTATATCATATTATGAATTCTACCTCCAATTTCATGGGTTTTCATCAAACTTCCAATAAAAGACAAATATCCAATTCTAAGCATGGAAGAAACATTCGCTTGAAATTAATGTAATTAAACCACTTGCCTTAGATGTTCTGATTTGATGTGAAGGATTAAAGGTTGATTCTCCTCCCTCTCTCTACAAATTTCTTCCAAAGGTGGTGATGGTGGCTAGGGCTTCCTTTTGGAACTTCTTAAGGCTTTCCCTATAACTCCCGTAGCCCTCTAACTTCCCAAATGCTGATAATGGCTTAGTGGATTCTTTTCTAATATAAAAATAACTTCTAAAATTCGTGGGTTTTAATTTCCCTATTTTTAAAATTACCAAACTACCCTTTTTGGTTGCCGGTATGGCCTAGAAATTTCCCGGGACTCCAATTAAACCCCCGGATAGTGTTTTCTGACTATTTCGACTCTTCCGGACACGTTGGCGCACTCAAAATGACCATTCGGTTGATAAAATAAAATTTACTTTTTAATTTAATTAATTACATTCCTGACGCGACTGACACGCGCGTCCCAATTTAATTTTCCAAATTGCGGTATATCTGCCTCGTGACAATTTACATATCATCAATACTCATGTATTACCATACATACTCAAAAATAATAAATTTTAACATCATAATCAAATACCAACTCACATCTCGTTAGTATTTATACCCGGATTAATTTCCAATTAATTCTCATTTAATTTAATTAATCCCTTAAATAAAAATTAATAAAATTACGGGGTATTACATACTTCCCCCCTAATGACAGAATTTCGTCCTGAAATTCAGAATTGAAGAGTGTCTGGTAAAAATAACTCCAGATAGCGTTCGTGCATCTCATCCTCGCGCTCCCATGTGGACTCCTCGACATTATGATGCCGCCACTGAACACGTACTAACGGTACTATCTTCGACCTCAGTTTTCGCTCGCTTCGGTCCAAAATATCAATCGGCCCCTCCTCGTAGGAACCAACGGGCTGGAGATCGATGTCCTCCAAAGCAATGTGAGTATGGGCCAAATCATCCCTAAGATATTTCCTTAGCGAGGCTAAGGAAATATGGAACACATTATGAATCCTATGCAAGTGCTCCGATAACCCTAGTCTATACGCAACTGGCCCAATACGCTCGATGATAGGAAATGGCCCCACATATCTTGGTGCCAGTTTCCCCTTCTTCCCAAAACGCATGATCCCCTTCATCGGAGATACTCTGAGTAACACCTGGTCCCCCACCTTGAATTCTCTGAAGAACCTCTTCGCATCAGCATAGCTCTTCTGCCGATCCTGAGCTACCTGAATGCGACTCCGTATCAACTCTATCCTTGCTGAAGTGCCCTGAATCACCTCTGGTCCAAGGAGTTTGTTATCACCCACCTCTAACCAACATGCTGGGGAACGACAAGGTCTACTATACAACGCCTCAAATGGAGCCATGCCAATGGTGAACTGGTAGGAGTTATTATAAGTGAACTCCACCAGTGGAACGTACTGCTCCCATCCACCTCTAAAGTCTAGGATGCACATACGCAACATGTCCTCCGACATCTGATTTTTCCGCTCGGTTTGCCCATCAGTCTGCGGGTGATAAGCCGTGCTCAACCGCAACTCCGTACCCATGGCCTGCTCAAAACTCTCCCAAAATAGTGAAACAAATATCTTGTCTCGATCAGACACGATATTTAGAGGCATACCGTGAAGTCTTACTATTTCCGCAATGAAAATCTGGGCATACTGTCCCGTAGTGTAGTCTGTTCTCACGGGTAGAAAATGAGCAACTTTGGTCAGCCTATCCACAATTACCCATATGGAGTCGTGACCCCTCTGTGACGTAGGTAACCCCGTGATAAAGTCCATGGACATGCTCTCCCATATCCACGTCGAAACCTCTAACGGCTATAAAAGTCCTATCGGTTTCTGATGGTCCACCTTTACTAGATGACAAGTGTCACATTTGGAATCAAACACGGCGATATCTCTCTTCATCCCGCTCCACCAATACTGTCGTCTCATGTCTTGGAACATCTTATCCCCACCAGGGTGTACTGCGAACCATGAGCCGTGCGACTCCGTCATTACCTCGTGTCGCAAGTCCTCCCCTTCCGGAATAACCAGTCTCCCATTGAAGCGTAATCCCCCGTCTGAGCCAACGGTATAGGACTCGGCTCCCTCTGCTAGTAATCGAACTATCTGCTCCTGACAGAATGAGTCATTTGCCTGGGCCTCTACCACTCTCGTAACAATCTAAGGTGTAATAGTCATCACCGACATGAACGATCGGGCCACTGCATCCTGGTGTCCCAACTCCTTCCACTTTGCTTTCCACACCTCGGCCACCTCATCTACTGGCCTACGGCTCAACGCGTCTGCTACCACGTTAGCCTTCCCTGAGTGATATTGGATATCAAATTGATAATCCTTCACAAACTCAAGCCACCGTCGTTGACGCATATTCAGTTCCTTCTGCGTGAAGAGGTATTGTAAAGACTTGTGGTCGGTAAACAACCAAAATTTCTCCCCCAGAAGATAGTGTCTCCAAATCCGAAGAGCGAATACGATTTCCGCTAACTCCAAGTCGTGGGTGGGGTAATTCCTCTCGTGAGGCTTAAGCTTACGGGAAGCATAAGCTATGGCCTGACTCTCCTGTTGCAACACACCTCCGAGTCCTTGTAAGGACGCATAGGTGTAGACTAGATACTCAACTCCCGGTCTGGGCAATGCTAACACAGGCGCTGAGGTCAACTTATCCTTCAGCTCATCAAATGCCAACTGACAGGCATCGCTCCAGATGAATGGCACACCTTTGCGAGTCAGATGTGTCAAAGGACCCGCTATCTTTGAGAAACCCCGAATAAACCTCCTGTAGTATCCTTCCAGGCCCAAGAAACTACGGATCTCAGTCGGTGTCGTGGGCTGTCCCCACTCCCTCACCGCGGATACTTTCCCTGGATCAACAGATATCCCCCGGTCTGAAATGATATGCCCCAAAAACTGAACCTCCTTCAGCCAAAACCCACACTTCTCATACTTTGCATAAAGCTCATTCTGACGTAGCGTCTGTAAAACCTGTCTCAAATGCTCGGCGTGCTCCTCTTCTGTCTGGGAGTAAACTAGGATGTCATCAATAAAGACGATGACGAACTGGTCTAGGAACTCTCTGAACACCCTATTCATCAAGTCCATAAACACGGCTGGAGCGTTGCTCAAGCCAAAAGGCATAACTCGAAATTCGTAGGAACCATACCTCGTCAAGAAAGCAGTTTTTGAGACGTCCTGTTCCCTGATACGTAACTGATGGTATCCCGATCGCAAATCAATCTTTGAGAAGAAGCAAGCTCCTCTCAACTGGTCAAATAAGTCATCGATTCGGGGCAACGGATACTTATTCCGTATCGTGACTTTATTCAACTCCCGGTAATCTACACACAATCTCAACGATTCATCCCTCTTCTTTACGAATAACACAGGGGCACCCCACGGCGAAGTACTCCTTCGGATGAACCCCTAACCCAACAACTGCTCTACCTAATCCCGTAACTCTCTCATCTCTACCGGAGCCATACGGTAAGGTGCGCGGGCAATCGACCGAGTGCCCGACGTCAAATCGATTACAAAATCTATCTCTCTACTAGGCGGTAATCCAGGTATATCCTGAAATACATCAGCGAGCTCCCTCACGACTGGAATCTAATCGAGTGGTAGCACCACTTCCTTAGAGGTCTCCTCCTCTATATAGTACAAATGAGTGGACGATCCTCCCTCAGGGCGAGGCATCACCACTAAAAACATCTCCTGCCCGAGAATGGCCAAAATGATACTCCTACTGAAATAATCAATCATGGCTCGGTACGCAACTAGCCAATCCATACCGATAATCGCATCATACTCAGTCATATCTAATACTAACATATCAGCGGGTAAAGTAAATCTCCCGATCTCTATACCCACACCTCTATAAATAAGCGAAATCATGGAACCCCTACTCAACAGTGAATCTACACAAGTAATCGTGCTCTCTGCGGTGTCTAACAACCCAATAGTGCGTGCAAATCTCATGGCAACGAAACAGTGTGTGGCCCCCGTATCAAATAAAATACGGCCCAAAGTCCCCTGAATAGAGAACATACCCTCAATAGCAGGCGGATCCTGTGGGACTGCGGCATGCTGGAGCTGATACACTCTCCCACACTGAAGCTGTCCCTACTGGACTGGGACTGCTGGAATGGGTGGTAGTGCTGCCATCTGTGGTGGTGCTGGGAGGGCGGTGGGAAACATAGGCCTATGTGGCTCGTGTCGAGCACCCTGCTGCTGCTGCTGTGGGGCACTGCCCCTGTCAGGACAATCCTGGCGTTTGTGGCCAATCTTGCCACAAACGAAGCACTTCCTCGAGCAGTTTCCCCCTCGCTGTCCCTGCTGCCCACGGCCCTGATGGCCGTTACCATTCCTTCCCTGACCATGTTGTCCCTGCTGAAACTGCTGCTACTGACCATTCTGGCCCTGATGGCCGTTCTGACCCTGATGGCCATGCCTGAAACCTCCATGACCATTCCTGAAACCCCCAGATCTGAATCTCTTAGTATCCCCCTGTTGGGAACCCTGTTCATCCTGCTTGTGCTGACCCTGAACAGATTGTGCCCCGCTGTTCAAAGAAAGCTCAGCGAAAACATAATAAGCCGTACAGATCCTAAGGACACTAGAACCTGATGCTCTGATACCACCTGTGACACCCCGACTAATTAAATAACGGGTAGCTACTCCTTTATTAAATTAATACAAAATGCCAAGTTGGTTCAGTTCATAGCATCACTGTCGAAAAACGTTTTAACAATTACTAGCCACCTAATATTTAAAAAGTGAGTTGTAAATTTTAATTAAATCCGATTAACATGCAATAATTAATTTATGAAATGCTAACATAACCACCACAACATAATGACAATGGAATAACCATAAAATAGAAATGATCCTGGAGGGATACTCCTCACAACAATCCAAATAAAGGAATAAACAAATACTCCATGTGCTGACGAATCCTCCATGTCAACCCGTCCGTAAATTTCTGTATCTTCTTCTCCTCCGTCGGTATCTCATCTGGAACAATGTTCAGAAGATCAGTGAATTCGGCCTCATACTCGGCCACAGTCTTACCCTCCTGCTTGAGGCTGATCAACTTCCTCCTCATCTATGTGTGAACAGCCGACGGAAAGTACTTGCGGTCAAACCGCACCCAAAACTCCTGAATAGTGAGAGTATCTCTCTCCTCCACTGTGGTAATATACTCCCACCACTGCAATGTAGGCCCTACTAGCTTAAAGGTAGCTAGTATCTGCTTCTGAACCTCAGTGCACTCGTACATCCTCAAGTGCCGCTGAATATCCTTCCTCTACTGACTCGAAACTACGACATCGGAGCTACCTGCGAACTCCGGTGGGTGTGCTTTCTGAAAAGCATCACGTACACGTTCCCAAGCAGACGGGAATGCATGTGCCTGAATTAGCGCGGCTACTGGCGCCTGAGGTGGTGCCTGCTGAACTACGGCTAGTGCGGCATTTACCGCCTGGGCCACAATTGCTGCAACCTCGGCGGCATTCATCGTGCCCTGAACAAGTGCGGGTTGTGGTTCTGGCGTTGCATCCCTGGGAACCCGTTGTGCACGTCGTGGAGGCATCTGAAATAAGAATGAAGTTTATAAGTTCGCAGTTATAAACTCAAAATAGCTGAAGAACGTAGCATATACAAAAGAATACAACAGTCCTAAAATATAGGGCTCTACATCAAAGAAAGCTCAGCGGAAACATAATAAGCCGTACAGATCCTAATGGACACTAGAACCTGATGCTCTGATACCACCTGTGACACCCCGACTAATTAAATACCGGGTAGCTACTCCTTTATTAAATCAATACAAAATGCCAAGTTGGTTCAGTTAATAGCATCACTGTCGAAAACATTTTAATAATTACTAACCACCTAGTATTTAAAAAGTAAGTGCCAAATTTTAAGTTAAGTCTGATTAACATGCAGTAAAAGAATAATGAAAGAATAACAACCATTCATTATAATGAAGTAATGAATAACCAACAACATAAATATAAATCTGGAGGAAAACTCCTCACAACAATCCCACAACTGAAAAATAATACGACAAGTCTGAATCCTGAATAATTACATGCCAGAGTCTGAATAACTAAAATAAATAAAATGTCTCTAAAAGAAATGGGCGACATGCCCTACAACTGATAACTGAAGAATATCGAGTCAAGATAGATGAAGCGTCTACAAGCAAAGTCCTGTAACTTCCACAAACAGCTACAGCTCGTCACCTGAATGAGAATCCTAAGCATGGTGTCCTTGTGGCTGGGCACCTAAAATGGTTTTTACAAAAAAAGATTTGAAAGCAAATGGGTCAGAGCCCGAAAGTGGAAATCATTTTAAAAACAACAAGTGTTTTAATAACATTAAAACATTAAATGCAAAATACATGTTAGGACGTGCACTCACATGAAATTCTCACCTCTCGACTACATGTGCACTCCTAACGTACCGTACCCATCTATAAGACATCCATATCTAACCAAACCGTAATAAGTTCTACCCCTTACTACTCGATTCCCATATTACATTCTAGCGTTATCAAATAAATAGAGGGCTTTACTTACTCTCATATTCTCAATTAGAAATACCATTCACTATCAGTTAACCCTTTTTGTTTTCTCAAATCATTACCATAATATTATTCACAATACCAATCATGAAAGTTCCCATTAATTAAGTGTATATTATTCACATCATAAATATACGATACAAGCACCCCGAGACTAAGCTGCGGTGCACACATACTCTGCTATCCATCCCGGTACATCACGTACATAAGGATCACGTATTCCGAATCTCTCAGGAATCGTTCTCAGATAACAACATCACAAATAATGGAGGCGAACACAGTCACATCACATGGGTCACGCACATACCTGCGCTCCCACAGTCAATTTAATTTTTCAAATTGCCGTATATCTACCTCGTGACAATTTACATATCATCAATACTCATGTATTACCATACATACTCGAAAATAATAAATTTTAACATCATAATCAAATACCAACTCACATCTCGTTAGTATTTATACCCGGATTAATTTCCAATTAATTCTCATTTAATTTAATTAATTCCTTAAATAAAAATTAATAAAATTACGGGGTATTACAGATCCATCTCTGTGCAGGGCATGATAATAACGGGGCCGAAAATGCTGTCCTAAATCGACTGAAAAATATGTGCCAAATGTTGGCCCTGATGTCCATATAGGGACGGCAACAGGGTGGGGGTATCCTCCTCAATGTTTCCCTTGCAACCCCGACCCCAACCTCGACCGACCCCCAATTTAATCACCCCACCCCCACCCTGCCCCATTAAAAAATCCGCGAGGCCCGTGAACTCTCCCCGAGCCCGAAAAAAGTCTTATAACATATTTTTATTTTCAATATATAATGGTATCCAAATCAATTTTCGGTATATAATTATTTTAAAATGGTAATGAATAAAAATATTTCCAAATTGATTTTAAGAATATTCAATCATAATCTGCCTAAATAATTTCCAAAAATATGTTATTTGCAGTATACATTTTCCAATACCATTTTAGAATCTCCAAATAAAATAATCGATTATAGGAAAATCAAATAAACAAATTAAACCGATTTCATCATAAAATTAAAACAAAGAAGAAATAGGCGGTAACTTTAGCAATTGAGTTTAGAAAAATTAAAACAGAGGTGAGGCCGTGAGGTTGATGGAAACGAAGGTGACGCAAGGTAGAGGTTGATAGGGATGCAGGTGAGGAGTCACGACTCGCATGCCGCTGAGATAGGGGGCGATGAGTCTGACTGGTGAGGTAAGAGAGGGGGACGGGGAGTCCTTGAGAGAGAGAGAGAGAACGCAACCCAAATGTTGAAATATAGAATAAATATTTGTCAAACACTAAAATATCATTATATATAGGGGTATTTTTGTAATAATATACTTAAATGGATCGGGTCGGGGTCGAGGGTTTTGTACACCAAACCTGACCCTGCCCCGACTCCCATGTTCTTTTTTTAAATCTCAACCCGAACTCGACTCGTTTATAAACCCAAAATTTGTCCCACAAGGGTTGAGGGCAGGCTCGGTACTCTCCTATAATTGAAGTAAAAAAAAATATATATATTCAGATTGACCGATGAAAATAGCAAATTACCCTCTTAAAACGTGCCAAGACCCGAATTACCCTAATGGTCCGTTTGGTTACCTTTATTTGTCATGGCAAATGACAAATAAGTTGACATATGGGGTATTTGCTTACAATTTGGTGTGTTTGGTACAAAAGTTTGTCTATAAGTTATTTGCCAATGTACAACACCTTCAATGCATAAATTTGGAGTAAAAAATATTTTTTAAATATAATTTATTACTTTTTTAATAAATAAAAATAAGGAGTAAAAAGAAAAAAAAACTATTTTTGTATTAAATACAATTTGGGACAAAAATATAAATTTTTATTTATTTATTATTATATATGATTATAAAAATAAAAATATATTATTAAAATATTTTATCTAAAAAAATTATTTCACTTCGTTTAATGTTTGATACCTTAATATGAAAAAAATAAGAGACATATACCAAATAGTCCCTCAAACATTTTTTAATACTCATTTAGTTCAAGCGTTTTTATTTTGGCTCAAAAAGTCCTTTGCCACATATTTTGGAAAGGGAGTACCGCTGGCGCGGACCTCTAAAAATAAGAGAATATTGAGTGCTTGAGGGACTAAATGGGTTAAACTAAAAATATATGTCATTTTTAAAAAATATATATTTATAGTAGGGACTATTAAATAATTGACCCAAAAAATAATATATATGTTACAAATTTTATTTATAGCATAAATTGTCGGTCGTGGGATGCATCAATTGACCCTAAATTATATAAACGATGTTTTAAGCAAGGGAGAGAGAGAGAGAGAGATGGATGAACTGACAGAGGAGGAAAGAAAGGCTCTTCGCGGAAGCAAATTCGGTCCTCTCCCATCCGCACCAACTACTGCTCGACCTCAACCCAGGTTTTTATTTTCTTTTCTTCTTCTTTTAATTTTAATTTTAGTTTTTATATTTCGTTTTATTGTTAAAAGATGAAAACAAACTTACATTAGGGTTAGAGGGTTCTCCATATATCTACTTCATGGTGCTGTTTGTTTATATTACATCAACATGTATGATTGATTCTATTGGGCTATTTCATTAGGCTGGCTCACCCAGGTGGACCATTAAAGACGAACAAGGCAGCTGCATTGGCCAAATTTCTTCAGAGGAAACTCCAAGACCCTGCTGCCTTGGCTTCTATCAATCCCGAACTTGTCGAATTAGCTGTTCAAAATGCTAAAGACACCATTAAAGGTACTCTGCCTACCCCTTTAATTTTACTTTTAGGCTGTTTTTATTCAAATAACTCTTCATTATATCAGATTTTCGGGAAAAAACCCGTAGAAAAGAGATGAGCGGCTTGGCTGGACCTTCTCTTAATCGGATGGAATCCAATTATTTGGGGTGGATAAAATTGAACTCCATGACTAACGCGGAAAGTAAGGCTATGTTTGGGAGTTTATGAGGGAAAATAAAGTTTTATTAGGAAAGAAAAGAAAATAAGGGAAAGTTAATAAGAGAGTAGAAATTTTGGGAGTTTGGAAGAGAGGAGAAAACAACTTTCTTTCTTGTTGTTTGGGAGTTGAAAGGAAAACAGATTTTTTAAGAGGAAGAAGGTAAAATTCATTAAAAAAATTGAAGCGGGGTCATTGGATTCATCTTCCATTGAAGAGTAGACAGCACCCAAAGTTCCATTATTTGAATAGTACCCGACTCAAACAAAAACTTTAATGCCTCCACCTATATACATAACAGCATTCACATCAAGGAAGAACTGTAGCCAAGAATTTAATTCAGTGGGTTCATTGTGCAAGCTATTTTTGACATTTAAAGTTTGTCCCACTGGACAATTCAAAATTAACATTCATAACAGAAAAGACAGTAATTTTGCAATGTCATATATCTTTTGAACATTAAGCAAATCAGTTCATATCATATGTATCAACTTTTGACCTCACTCTTTACGTTTCTTTTCTAATTTAGAGGGCTAGATTTAATACATGTTCATATAATGTATTAAACATACAGAGTGTACGTTCAAAATACATACTTGGAGGTTGACAAGAAGAGGAACTTGAGTCTCCTTAACCTTAGCAGCTATGGATAGACAGGCAACAGCAACTAGTTGACTCATCTAAGGTTGGTTTGTCTGAAAGAATAGGGTTGATGTGAACCTATCAAACTAGTTAACAGTTAAAACAGCAGTCATAGCAGCAAAACCATAATAAGAACAGACCCTCACCATCCAATCTACACCCTCTTTTCTGGCAGCCATTAAAGATTGGCACAAATGGGTGTGCTGTTCTTTGGATAACAAAAACACAAGCTCATCATGTTCCCAAAACAAGTCTTGGTCTTCTAACAAACCAAGGGGTTGTTCTACAAGATCTTCGTCAAAACGCTCTTCTTCACAATAGAGAGCATCAGGGAAAAAGGGAGATGTTTGTTGTTGTTTTAAAGCCATCTTCTTTCTGAGAAAAAGGGAATATCCGATGCCCAAATTTTGTTGGAAATATAGGAAAGAGGGAGAAGCAAGGCTTATCACAGATGTATTTAAAGTAAGAGTTATAAGGCAAATCTTAATTGTCCAATTTCCAAATTCTCCCATTCCTAACCCCATTACCAAAGAGATGCACTTTAATCAGGAAGCCCCAAATTTGTCAAGCATCAAGACTCAATAGCACACTCTGAGAACACCCCTACGTGTATGTGCTTTAGACAAAGATAATCTTTTTAAAATTTTCTCAATTTTAATATCCACCAAATATGTGAACCAATTTAATTAAACCCAGTTTTATCTTTTTAATCCTAAACGTGCATCTAGTAGGATTAAGCAGATAAAATAAAGCAAGTTCACAACGTTGATGTACGAGGAAACCACTAAGGGAAAAATCCTCGAACGGCTCAGGCCAGACAATCACTATAATACGGAAATTACAAAGAGAGAATTTAGTCTTACACAATGACTCGACTCCACAAGCCTTGACGTCTCTTCTTCTCTTGTACTGCTCCTCCACAGTGCAACGTAGGAGTCCACTTACACTAAGTCCACAACACACGAGTCCGCGCGTACCTTGGTATCCACTGATGCAGCCTCAGCAACCGTCTACGAATTGGAACACGTAGCCCCCAGTTTCTTCTTCGCAATCAACACTTACGGAGTCAACCACACGAAAACAATTGTTCAATAAGGAAGAACAAGACAAGGTGCCAAACCAAGATCTCTATGACATACGGATTATGAAAGCTCGGATCTTGAAACGAGAAGGATGCTTATATTTTTGCTTTGGAAAAACTTGTAAACAAATTGTAGATTACGTATATCTTTCTTTTTTGTTCTGCACGCCTTTTTTCTAAGTCAAAGACGCCTTAAATAATAAAACACGTTTTTCGAGGCGGTGCGTCGTTCGAACGAGAAACAGCTATCGTTCGAACGAAATAAGTATCTCGTTAGAACGAAAAACAAGTTTTGTTTGAACGAGGTTTAAATTCGTTTGAACGAATAAAACGCAAGCCTTTGTTCATAAGACTCTAAACTCAATTTAACTCGGAAAAGATTATACAAATCTTTTTAAAAACAGCTTTAAATAAAAGATAACATCCTTATAAAAAATTCTGAGAACCATAAACCATTATGCATTCATATCTGAGAGAATCTTGGAAAATCATGTGAAGACTTAAAACGTGCACCTAAAATTCGGCATGATCATGGTTCAAAGTCAAGGCCAATACAGCGATGATACGACCGAGTTGACTAGATGTCGGTGCCCACCGATCCGATTCCGAGTTACGAGTTGAGTTTTCAATTATTTATGTGAATCGACCATATATCGGTAATTTCTCGGTAGTATCGGTGACAACGGTATAATCGGCCCATATCGACGATATCGCAGTAGAATCGGCCCATATCGCGATGGAATCGGCCCATATCGACGATATATCGGCCGAGATGATATAAGTTACTAAGAATCAATCTCTCTCTCTCTCTCTCTCTCTCTCTCTCTCTCCAGTGTTGTGTTGGTAAGCGTGGTTTTTTTGGGGGGGGTGTTACGAAATGCTAATTATTTTTTTAATTTAGTGTGCTGTGTGTGGGGGTTATTTGGTCATCGTGTGTGGGTTTAATTTAGTGCGTTGTATATGTGCCAGTTTTTTTTTTAAAGAATGCAAATGATTCAAATATTATTTGTTATTATTTTTTACAATAATGTTCCCAATGTTATATTTTAATATGTTATTATTTATAAAAAAACGTAAATGTTATTCTTTTACCAACAACTATACAACTGTAATTATTGTAAAAATAATATTTGTATTCTCCAAACAATTGTAAAAATAATATTTGCATGCTTTATATAAAAATAACATTTACAACACAAGTAAAAAAAAATATTTGCATCCTCTTTGTAAAAAAATAACATTTCCATCCATTTAAAAAAACATTTGCAACCCAAAAAAAAAAAAAAAAAAAAACATTTACATTCCCTTTATAAAAAAATAACATTTGCATCATTTTTTGCAAGAAAATAACATTTGCATCCTTTTTGTAAAAAACGATTGTAAAAAAAATGTTGTGTTTTGTCAAAATCACTATTTGTAAAAAAATAACGATACTAAAAAAGAAACATTCCTATTCTTTTTAGAAAAATATAACATACTTAAAAAACACATTTGTATCTAGGGCTGTGCACGGGTCGGTCGGTTCGGTTTTGAGCCTATTTTTTGAACCGAACCGACTTTATCGGTTTTTGAATTTTTTGAACCGAAACCGAACCGCTGTATCGGTTAACCGAACCGAACAGGGCTGGTTCTTAACAGGGCCGGTTCGGTTTAACCATCGGTTTTTGACACGGCTAAAAGTGACAGGGCCAGTTCGGTTAAACCGAACCGATTTTGACAGGGCTGATTTTTTAAATATTTTTTTTATTTTGTTATAAAAATTTTCCATCTAAATTCATCTAACAATATTTTATTTATATGCAACAAATTTAGAAAATGGTTCAAAAGTATGTTAAATCACTTTTCAACTTGATTTCAACATAATATAATAACATGTTCAACATTTCTAAATAGTTCAAACTAAATGAAAATATAGTGCATAACATAACATAACAAGTAAAGGTCCAACATGCCTAATAACACCCATTAAAAAGGGTTAAAAAACAGTCCCAAATGAAATAAAAGTCTAATAAAAACATCCAAGCAAAGCATTCTTCAACTATATTTCTTCAAGCAAAGCTAAGCAAGCATCCAAGCATTCTTCAAGCTTCACTATCTTTCTCTTTCTCTTGGCATCCCAACATTTCTGAAAAATAAAACAATAAAAATATTAGCAACTTAACTTTAAAGTATCAACTATATTCAAACATAAAATAATATTTTGAAATATAAAAAATTACCCGAATCTAGTTGTTCTAATTCCTCAATCTCATCCATAGCATCACGAAGACTAATCGGGGTAGATGAATTACGAATCCAATTTTGTGTGCAAATAAGGGCTTCCACCGTTCTAGGCAACATTGAACTACGAAAAGGATCAAGTATACGACCACCCGTACTAAAAGCCGATTCGGATGCAACGGTTGAAACAGGAATCGCTAATACATCACGTGCAACAAAAGAGAGAACCCGATATTTGGATGAATTAATCTTCCACCAAGCTAAAACATCAAAATCGGCTACATCTTCCTCACACCTCTCCGCCAAAAATCTATCAACTTCGGATTTATTTGCCAAAGAATCTTCCTCCTCCAAATGTCTCTTGAATTGAGTAGCTAAAAAAGCACGCCCATCCTCATCATCATCATTAACACCCGGCATCCCCATGCCCCCTTTTTGTGAAGATGTCCCACTCGATTTGGGCCCATGGCATTTATCATACCACCCATACAAAGAATGTAACACATCCTCCACCTTCCTCGACATATCCTTCGCCACCTCAATATCAAATAATTGATCAAAATAAAACTTAACATATATCAACTTGTACCGAGGATCGAGGACAATTGCAACAAACAACAAAAAGTTCACTTTCTCAACATTCCAATACTTATCAAATTTAGCCCTCATATTTGTCGCCATTGTTGAAAGAAAATAGTCATCGCTTTTGCTCATTTGGACCAATTTACTTTGTATAAGACCAAGTTCATGGAAAAAAGCATTTGAGGTAATATGCAATGACCCAGAAAATCGCAAAGTTGCATTATAAAACAATTTAAGAAACCTCACTAGGAACCTAACTTTCACCCAATCAATACTTTGGGGAGGACCCAATATCACCCTTCCAACTCTTCCTCTCCCCCCCCCCCCCTCATCATCTTCCTCCTCATTGGTAAAATAATTTTTGTAATGATCATCATCATCCTCCATTCTCTCAAATGCTCTTTCAAACTTTTTCGCCGCTTCCAACATCATATAAGTGGCATTCCACCTAGTTGGCACATCTAAACACACTAAACTTTTGCTTTCAATTTTTTCCTTTTCAACACATAATTTAAATTTGGCCAATCGAGATGGGGACGACTTCACATATCTAACCGCATTACGCACCTTCACTATTGAATCATCCAATTCCTTTAAACCATCACACACAATAAGGTTGAGAATGTGAGCACAACATCTTACATGCATATATTCATGTTCCAAAATGGTACTTTTCTTACTTTTAGTCTTTTTTTTCAAATATTGAATAGTACCATTATTGGAACTTGCATTATCAACTGTTACGGTGCAAATGCTATCTATACCCCAATCAAGTAAACAATCCTCAACCACCTTCCCTATCGCATCACCCTTATGAGTCCCAACTTGACAAAAATTAAGAATCTTTTCGTGCAAGTTCCATTGTTTATCAATAAAATGAGCGGTTAAGCACATGTAGTTTATGTTTTGAATTGAGGTCCAAGTATCCGTAGTAATACAAATTCTTTGACCCCGTAACGCATTTTTTAGCACCTTTTTTTCGTCCAAATAAATATTAAGGCAATCTCGAGCTACCGTTGTACGACTAGGAAGTTTTGTCATCTTAGGTTGAAGATAGTTCATTAATCTTCTAAAGCCCTCCCCCTCAACAAACCTAAATGGCAACTCATCAATTATAATCATTTCTGCAATGCGTTTTCTACAACCTTCAACAATATTAACGCACACAAGATTGCAACCCTCCTCTTTCTTTTGTTCAAAAGACAAAATTTTTTGTTTTTTGTCCGCATTGCTATATTGGTAGACCTTGCATTTACTTGTTATGTGATTTATCAAATTGCGGGTTCCATTATTCTTAGAATCACAAGCATAAGTCGTCCCACAATAATTACACGATGCCCTAGGTGTCTTCGAGTCTTTTAATTCTGTAAAATGATCCCAACACCAAGCCTTTCGTTTAGATCCATTTACCTTCTTTGGAGATGGTTTTTTACCCTTCGCAACCGCCTCGGTAGACTTTGGATCATCCACATTTTCTGTAGGCGGCATCTTTCTGCCCAGCAACACAAAAACACTGCATAAAAATGAAAAATGAGGACAAAAAATATGTTAGAATCAGATCTGAAATAAACAATGATTTGTTAAAAGACTCAAAAAATCTTATGAACTAATGTATACATGTGAACAGATTTTGATCAAAACATATTTTTTTTGGAGTAATTTATACATGTGAACAGAACAGATTTAGAATAACCAGATTTAGATCAAAACATATTTTTTTTGGGTAATTTATACATGTGAACAGAACAGATTTAGATTTAGAGTTTTTTTTTGGGTAATTTATACATGTGAACAGAACAGATTTAGATTTAAAACTAATGTATACATGTGAACAAGCTTTTTTTTCTGTTCAAAGCATATTTAGATCAAAACAGATTTTTTTTTGGGTAATTTATACATGTGAACAGAACAGATTAAGATTTAGAACTAATGTATACATGTGAACAGAACAGATTAAGATTTAGAACTAATGTATACATGTGAACAAGCTTTTTTTTTTCTGTTCAATACATATTTAGATCAAAACAAATTTTTTTTTGGGTAATTTATACATGTGAACCGAACAGATTTAGATTTAGAACTAATGTATACATGTGAACAGAAAAAAAATCTTATGAACTAATGTATAAAAAAAAAAAGCTTGAAAAAAATATTTTATGAACAGATTTACAGATCTAAGAAAAAAAAAAGTATGAAAAGTAGCATGAACAGATGTTGTATAGATCTAAGAAAAAAAGCATGAAAAAACGCACACCTAAATTTATAGATTTAAGAAAAAAAGCATGAAAAAAACAGATGCTGAACAGATCTAAGACCTGTTGGATGGAACCGGCGGAGTCCGGAGATAAGAGCGACGGCGGCAGCCTGCGTCGGGACCTGTTAGCGACGTCGGAGATGGGAGAGGGAGAGAAGGAGATGATCGGAGCCTGCGTCGGGACCTGTTAGCGACGTCGGAGATGGGAGAGGGAGAGAGGGAGATGAGGGGAGAGAGAGAGAGAGGGAAATGAAATGAGCGGCTGAGTTGAGCGTGAGAGAGTGGCTGAACCATTTGGGGTCTCTTTCTTAACCTAAACTTTAAAGTGTATTTTATATTTTATATTTTATAGTAAGAGCGGTTCGGTTCGGTTCTAACCGGGCCCTATAAGGTTTAAACCGAAACCGAACCGAATATATCGGTTTTCTTTCTGCTTAAACCGAACCGACCCGACCATGTAAAAAAACCGACCCGATTTCATCGGTTCGGTTCGGTTTTGTCGGTTCGGCGGTTCGGTCGGTTTTTCTGCACACCCCTATTTGTATCCTCTTACTAAAAATAATACTAAGAGTATAATAGTTGTATCCTCTTTGTAAAAAAAAAAATTGTCCTGTTACTAAAAAAGTAACACTTGTTTTTCTTTGTAAAAACATAATATTTGTATCCTCCCTGAAAAAAACATTGATTTATTATGGAACATTGATCACAGCACGACAATATAGTCAATTGTACTATGTTATGCATATTAAATGATAGTTTTAAATTTATTTGCTTGGTCCACATTGTTAATCGTATTTTTTTAAATTTTTCTAGATTTTTTTCGGAATTTTTTGCGCTCTCTAAATAGTGTATCTTTGCGTATTGCCCGATACCGTGACCGATACCGCGACCGAGTTGAAAATCGAGTGGCCGATACCAGGACCGATACCGAGACTTTGAACCATGGGCATGATCTATCTTTGAAGCTTTGCCGCTACATTTTCATCACAACGTTAAGGTTTTAATGAAATCGTAGCATGTAAAGACTATCCTATGACTCAAAGTGGTTTTTGTCCCGAATAATGCCAAAACATACAAATTGACACTATTTGGAAATTTGTCCTTACACACTCGATTTTGGAGGCCAAAGCTTCCAAGTCCAAAGGTGGCAAACTTATATCGACTACTTTGTATTTGTTGATACTAATGGTCATCCTTGAAACTTCACAAAACAAGAGAATTGAGGCAACAATATTATTAATTTTAACGTTGTCCTAAGAAGAGAATAAATCAAATCATCTGCAAATTGAATTGGAGGTGGGACAGCTTCACTGGATTTTTCCCTACTTTAAAGTGCTTCACCATAGCTAGTGCTTTTTCCATAATTTGACTTAAACATCTACCAACAACACAAATAACTATGGAACAGTAAGTCCCATTGCCTAAGACCCCTCCAATGATTTTATGCCGCTCCCATTTATAAAAATGAAGATTGCCAAACCCGCACATCCTCTTATCCACTTCCTTCATTTCTCAAGCAAACCTTTCTTTTGCAACACAAAATTAAGGAATCCCGAATTAACTTTGTCACAAGCCTTTCCAAAATCCCCTTTAAAGATTAATCTTGGCCTTTTACTAACTCTATAAGCGTAACAATTTTTTTTCAATCAACACTAGATTTAGAATTTGACGAGCCTTAACAAAAGTACTTTGAGAAGGTGACACGGTCTCCCTCATAACTGTTCTCAATATCAACGTAAGCACCTTGGCCAAAATTTTTACTCAATCTTAATGCTAGCACATTGACCAAACCAAATTTTTGTAGGGACTTAGAAACCAAACTAGTTGGTTTAAAGTCACTAACATTGACCTATTATGATTTTTTGGTTTTGAGACAAATCTAAGTCCCATTCATACAAGCATTATTACTCCCTTCTCATGAAACTCTCTGAAAACCTCAACAATCATCTTTCACGGTATCCCAACATTACCTATACCTAGAGAGAAACCGTCAGTGCACAAAGATTTATCTTCATAACATTCCATAATGGCCCCCGTTATATCTTTTTCCCAAGGTTCTAAAAGGCGCGAGGCGTGGTCGAGGCGTAGAGGTCAAGCCTCAAGCCTCAAGCCTTAGGAGCCTAGGCGCGCCTAGGCGTAAAAAGGCGTTTTTCCTTTTTTTATTATTTTAATTATTCCAAGGCTAGTAATATAATAAAATAGTACATACCTTGAATTTTGAAAATATATCCATATGTTTGGTAGCAATCTTTCTCATATTCAAGCTCCATAACCAATATTTGTCAACTAATCCTTTGTTTTAAAAAAAAAGTGTGCCTTAAGCCTTTTACCAAGAATAAGGCGTAGGGGACGCGTTTCTCTCAAGCCTCAAGCCTAGGTGGGCCTTTTAGAACAATGCTTTTTCCTCAAATAATCTTACAAGCCACTTAGCTTTCACCCTCTCGATGGGACCTCCATTCAATCTCCTTTAACTCTCACTCAAGCTCACAATCCTTGGTGTGTAATTGCTTATTATAATTTAAAATTAATTCTTCGATATCTCGCGTGATTACATTATTTTTCTTCTTCTTATTCCATAGATTTATCCATTTCCCCTCCACTTTCTGTTCCAAAATCTTTCGTCTTTGACTAGTATTTTTTCAAATAAACTTTTTTTTTCTTTTCGAAATTTCATCCGATAAAGGGCCTTTAAAAAAAAAAAAATAGTATTTCATCCCTAAAGATTTCCTTATTCCAAATATTCAATCTCTTATTCAAACCTTTAAGTTATTCATAAATTTAAAGCCTTCCTACTCGCACTTGAATGTAGGGACGACAATTTTAGAATTGAAACGAAACGAAATTGAAATCGACACGATATGTATCTTTCATGTCGAGACTTTTTGACACGAACTCTTATCGTGTCATGTTGGTGTCAAAATTATAACTAATGTTCGTCGTGTTATTCATGTTTTACTTGTGTCTTTGTGTATAATTGGGTGTAAGAATTATTAATTGTGTTGGTCTGTGTTAGTCATGTCATGTTGTATTCTAAATGGGTTGTGTTCATGTGAAGTAAAAAAACACAATTTCGTGTAATGTCGTGTATAAATAGCTAAAACACGTCCCAAAAGCACGAATTGTCAACTCTACTTGAATATAACACTTGTCCCACTACTTTTTTAAAATTTCCTTAAATTCCTATGATCCAACCACATATTTTTAAACCTAAATGGCAATGGGCCTCACTGAACACCACTCTTATCAAACACTTATGGATATGACGTGACTCTATAGCTCACTTGTTTAGCCTCCGAGAAAATCTCGTCCCAACCCTTCAAAAACAAGATTTATCTAGTTTATAACACACTACCATGGTTCAAAATATTGACGGTTAACGATTTGACTCGGCCAAGTTGACTTGGTATCGTAGCCTACCATTCCGATACTGTGACACGAGTTGAGTAATGAGCATTCTTGCCTCAAATCGGACTATATCGGTGAGATCTCGATCGACTCAGACGATATTGGCGAGATCTCGATTAACTCGGACAAAAGTGGCGAGATCTCGATCGTTTCGGATAATATCAGACAACTCATTATAAATTTTATTTCAATTATAAAAGTCATTGATGTTATTTACGGTAGAATTAAATCCTTGCCATACGAGGGATAACGTATTTATATATGTTTATTAAAATGTATTAAATATGTATCCTTGTATTTAAAATATTTCTTTATTTACTTAAAATATATTATAAAAAATGTACCATTGTTAACTTAATATACATTCAAATGTATCATTATTTACTTAATATGTATTAAAATATATCATTATTATGTCTCCTTAAAATGTACCACTATTTACCCAAACTATTTTTAAAATGTATTATGGAATATATTGATTAAGTATATTTATTTAGTTAATTAATAATTAATATTTTATTACATTGAAGAAAATGATGAAAACAAAGTGTTTAACTTCTATTTACACTTTTTTTAATCAAGTGTTGCCTCTATATATGGATAATTCAAACCTAGTCCCATTTATTGAGTCAAAGATGCATTAAATTCCATTGACTTTATTTTTAATGCACCAAGTCCTTTTTCATTATAGAGTACATATATTTAGACAAATGTACCCTTACATATTCTCATTTTAAACTCACTTACTCTCTCTCTAAAAACAAACACATAATCCCACACTCTCTCTCTCTCTATCAGCATCACCCCCACCCCACCTCCATCTGAGATTCGCCGGAAACAACCCACTTGAGGCCGTTGGAATTCTCGCCGGAGTGTTTCTCTCTCTCTCGCTCGAGCTGGAGAAGAATAGTTTTTGCCGGAAAAAATGGAGTTTTTGCCGAAAAAGATGGAGGTTTTACAGAAACAGTATCTGTTTCGATTTTTTAGTCAAAAAATATCGAATATGAGTGTTGTTTGATGGATCTTGACGAATAGATTCCATATATATAAATTTTGTGAATTTTGAATTTGCAGATTTGATTTTTCTTTTTGTTAAGAAAAACGAAGTAATAGTTGTGAAATATATTCTGAGGGTGTATTTGTCGTTTTAATGTGTTGACTCAGCAAAATAGGATCTTTGACACCATTGACTCAGTAAAAGGATCTCTTGCCTCATTAACCAAGTGAATGGGGCTTGGTAATTATTACCCCTAATATATATCTGACATTGTTGTTTTAAGGAAAAAAAACAATAAGAAAAAATCTTGCTTGAGAATAGTAACATATTCGATATACAGATCAGATGTTTATATCCGACATTTTAAAATAAATAGATAAATAAATTAACACCTATGTTGGTGTGTTTCAGCGCATATATGTTTCTGTCCATGTGCAACCGAGTTATTTCTCTTCAGTCTGCTGATAGAATGATACACTTTTTTCTTTTGAACTGCTCCTTATTTAAAAAAAAAATGTATATTTCAGGTGGGACTTCAAATTCAGGAAGAGTAGTGCGGCACGTGAACTCATTTGGTGACTATGAGGTGTTTTCATTTTGCGTTATTTTAAAGAGTTCAGTATGTTCTTTAGCATCTTTTTTCGACTCACCCTGAATCTGCTTTCTAAATGACTGAACGTGTCAGGATTCTTCTGAAGGAGAGAAAAAAAAGATTTGTGTGTCAAAGAAACACAAGAAAAGGAAGAAACAGAAGGATATGAAGAAAAAGAAAAAACAAAAGGTAGCATTGCTTCTCATGGTTTAGTTATACTCCATAAAAGAAAAAAATATACTCCTGTCCATGAGTACTGTGTTTGTCTCTCTTTTTGTGATTATATTTCTCTTCGCTATCGTTGTTTAATGCATATTCACACGCGCACACATGTATGTGGTGCAGTTGTTGGACTCTTAAAATGCAACACCTAGAACGCCTTCAAAGAAGTCGAAAGTTATGACTGGCCTGGATAGGATCCAGGTCCCCACTGACTGAAAATCTACCAGAGGCTTTTAAAAGCTAGGGATTACAAGAAAAATGGAACGCGTGTACTTATTTCTGCACAACCAGACTAAGTTGAGGGCTTTCAAAGTGAAAATTATTTTAACCCAGGGTCCTTTTTTTACCTTTTTAAATCTTCCTGTATCAAGATATATATATATATATATATATATATATATATATATATATATATATATATATATATATATATATATATATTTTGTGCATGTGTTGGGTGAAGGATTTTTTTTTGGGTGGGGGTGGGGTATGATTCTTATTTATTGTGGGGTGAAGGATTTGCACAACCCATTCTTCTGGTTCTTTGTCAAAAGTTATGTATCATATATTAAAGGGTTATTGGCTTTTGCCAATTGTCAGGTGGAACATTTCATATGATCCAGTCTAGTTCATTGTCAAGGGGTGTGGCATTTTCATTTTTTACACACGCGGTGGCCAATCACATTAAGAAGGCAAAAAATAATCGAAACTAAATATGATACCAAATCCATAAAACCACAAGTCTCACTTAGTTGTTGAATAAAAAATGTGACGACTACATAAGATAAATGAAATGGATCTTTGCGAAGCGCATTGATGTGGAGCTCACTCCTCAGGTGCCAAAAGATAGGAGGTTAATAAAGAAACCTGGATCAAGAACTACTCTACTTGATCTCAAGATACAATTAAATCATACCTACTGATAATCATTGAGTTAATTATCATTAATTTGTTTTGCAAAAATAAAGTGAATTATCATCAATTTGTTTTGCAAAGATAAAATGAGGTTCAACATTATAGTTATCTCTAATATGTCATTCCCAACACCACTCACCAGTCATAATCAACATTTCTAACAATTTATAAATCTCACTATAACGATATCTCCATTCATAACCACTAAAATGTTAATATAATAAATAGTGTTGCACATCCCACATTTTATGTACACACTATACGTTGTCACACATATCATGTACCAGAGTCCTAACCATATTGTCATGGCTCTGCATTCTAAACCACATATACACACACGTATCACATACCATTATCCCAACCCTATTGCCATGGCTTCAGATTCCAACCACAAATACACATGTATAACATACCATCGTCCAACCATATCGCATTGGCTCTGGACGCTAACCAACACACATAATCCAACCATATCGACCAATTATTCGCAACATGGAGCGGTGGTTTAATCGGTGGCGAACCTGATAAGGGACAATAGAGACCTGACTGAATGGACGATTAATCCTCCTCCAGCTTTCAAGATATAGGAATCTTCATTCACTTATTATGACACTCACTCTCGTTTAAATCTAAGTTAACATGCTACATTAGCATAAAATTCATACAACTCTATCACTAATTAATTTATGCATATAAAATTGATACAAACTCTGCATACTACTCATCTTTATAATAACATGGAAATTCCTTAAAAAATTATCTAACAATTTATACACCAAAAGCGAGATCAAAGGTCCTAATATGTTCAAAACAATATTTAAAAAGTGTGGAAAAACGATCCTTGAGGCACGCCTTAAGGCTCAGTTTTCGCATAAAACACGAAAGACCTGTGCGTTTTTACGCTTTTTGCACATTTTGCCTATTTTTAACGTTTTTTGCGCTTTTCCCAATTTGACATAACATGTCAAAACTACATAATTTATACTAAAATCTTCAGCTAATCCCTCGTTTTTGTTTTGTATGAAACCTTCAAGTTCCCATATTTTAAGGAAAAGTCTTTGTTGGTTAAGTATGAAACCTTCAAGCATTTTTTAAAAAAATTATGAAATATTTTATCGATATTGAACGAAACGCAAAGGAAGAACCAAAAAAATTTGAATTTCAACAAGTCATTCTAATCAATGGTATATGCTATATCGATAGTTTTTTTTTTTGGCGGGATCTTGTTGATGCTCTGTTATAACCTTCTTCTCCCAATGTATTTTTAATGCTTTGATTCTTAGCCGCGTGTTGTAATTTCTATGTAATAATTGCATTTGAGAAGCCTTATAAAGCATTTTTATGTCATTATAACTTTTAAGTATTTTGTGAGTGATAGTTTGACTATCGAGTACTGAAAACCTAAAGATTTTTAGTAAACATCTAATATTGTGAACTTATAATGTTTAAAATATTGTTATGTTGGATGATATTTAATATTTACAAAATAATAATGTATATGTTGTTTACTTAATTTTATTTTTACGAATATTTCTATATTTTTTCAAAATAAAAGATCAAATGCATAAAAGGCTTACACCTCGCTTTTTGACAAAAAAAATGCATTACGACTCGATTTCGCCTCTATAAACATTGGTTCAAATGATGTACTAATCTCAATAACTAGGGGTTGTAAACCTCTTGATTATTTTGATAAGTAAAATCCTTTTGATTTTTCTGTTAAGTAGAAACCTTTTGGTTTAAAACTCATATATCTTGAGAGAAACATCTCTTGATTTTTCATAGGAAAAACTATTGATTCAAAATACATATTTTTCATACGGAAAGTCATGGGTGAACATATTTTTCATTAGAAAATGTTTGATTAGAAGCTCATGTTTTCTTAATAAAACTCTTGGTTTAAATCTCATAATTTCTTTAGAAAACTCTTGTAAAAAATAATATAGCTCTTAAATTTATAGCAGAAGATAGGGGTTATTGAATTAAAAGAGAAAAGTCCAAAGAGTTATTGCCTTACATGAAAATCAATGAAATTTGATCTTCCATCTTTATCTTCCCCTTGATTTGAATTGCCATTTTAATCTCCTTTAAATTTCGAGAGTTCCAAGAGGTTTTGGGGAAAGACTTTAGGATTCATGGAGTGTTTTGAGATGAAAATGGAGGCCTAGAACTCGTTAATAAATCTCTTAAAAATCAGCCTTGTCAAAATACTACGTAAGAAACTCGTAGATTGACTAAAATTGGCCCTTCGATCGAGCATAAGCTGATTTATCAGCCTAAAAACCCAATATATCGGTTTTTCCTCTTCTCGCGAGCTACACGAGATCTAGACGAGAGCCTGCCCTGTTTCTCTTTTACTTTTTACTTAAAATTAATCATATAGCCCTCCCCTTTAAGCCTCTAACTTCACTTTCGAGCCATCCCTCATTACATCATGCATCTCAAGGTTCACCAACTAACTCAATCTAGTTTTCCATGCTCGGATAACTGTCACATGCTCAACAATCAAAACCTAACTCTTAACATGAACAAACACAAATAAAATCTCAACAAAATCATTTACTAGAAATTTAACAACTCAACCCAACTTAACAAAACCCTATTCCCAATTATTTGGGTTCAACTGTATGAATCCGCTTTTTTAATTTGGGGGTAATAGTTATCGAGTCCTATTCACTTGGTCAATGAGACAAGAGATCCTTTGACTGAGTCAATGGTGTCAAATGTCATATTTTGACAATTCAACACATTAAAATGACAAGTACACCTTCAAAATATCTTTGAAGTTGTTACTTCGTTTTTTGGAAAAAAAATCCATCCAGTTTTTAAAAGTCGATAACTAAAAATCTACAAATCCAAAATTCACAAAATTTATATATTTGGAAGCTACTCGTCAAGATTTATCAAACAACATTCATATTCAATATTTTTTGACGAAAAAATCAAAACAAATAAATTTACTGTTTATGTTAAACCTTCATTTTTTCTGGCAAAAACTTTTCTTTTTCAGCTCGGGCGACGGTGATGCTGGCGTGAAAAAAAATAAAAATAAAGAACTAGATGAAGAGAGAGAGAGAAACACTCCGATGAGAATTTCGGCGGCGTCTGGTGAGATTTTTTGGTGGGTTGTTTTCGACGAGTCTATCATGGGGTGGGGGTGGAGGTGAGAGAAAGAGTGTGGGGTTATGTATTTGTTTTTAGAGAGAGAGAGAAAGATTAAGTGGTTATAGAATGGATATATGTGAGGGTACATTTGTCTAAATATATATAGTCTATAATGAAAAAGGACTTGATGCATTAAAAAAAAATCAATGGGATTTAATACATCTTTGACCTAATAAATGAGACTAGCCTTTAATATGCAATATTTTCGATTAAACTACATGTTATCGTGTCCTCTTTTACGACATCACCCCAAGTCAATGCCTGCCTTTACCCCTAGCGCTACCATGAATATTAACTAAACCACTCTTCCTCATGAGGGGACTTATTGGTCTACGTTTGACGTGTCAAAATCATCTAAGTCGATTTTCTCTCAATTTAAATTTTATGGGAGTTACTTCTAATGTTTCACAAATATGGTCATTTTAATTTTATCCTTTTTCGATTTATACCAAACATCTATTTTAGCACCCGCATCTCCGCCACACTGATTTTGTACACATTTTGTTTTTTGGTTGCCCAAATACTCCGTCCCATATAACATTGGTCTAATGGTCGTCCCGTAGAATTTCTCTTATTACTTAAAAGGTATACGCTGATCACATAATTCGCTAATACTTTTACACTTGACTCAACCGACTTTAATCATGTGGGTCAGATCTTCACTAATATCTCCATCTTGCTGTATAATCGAGCCTAAAAAATATAAATGATAACTTTTAGGTATCTCTTGATATTTCTTGACCCTCAAGTTCCTCCACATCTCCATTTTTCTTCCTATTACTAATTTTCACCCCAAATACTATGTTTTAATCTTACTTATTTTAAACCCTCTCATTTATAGGATTTCTCTTCAGACTTCCAACTAACATTGATCCCTACCTCAGTTTCATCCACTAAAATAATATCATGTTCGAATAACATACACATCGGCACCTTACCTTGTATTTGTCGAGCCAATTCATCCTTAACAAGACAAAAATATAAGAACACCGGGCTAAATCTTGGTACAAACCCATAGTATTCAGAAATTCACTACCTTCTCCAGCTATTATTTAAATATAGTCATGACTCCTTCATACATATCCTTAATCACATTAATATATCTACTAGTCACTTATTTGTTTTATTTAAAATGCACCATATTATCGTATGATATATACTATATCATACGCATTCTTCAAATTTATAAAAATCACATGAGGATCTTTACTTTTCTCTTTATACATTTCCATTAGTTTGCCAAACTAATTCTTCGATAACGTTGTTATCAATCCCAATTTATATTCTATCATTCTCTCTCAAAGTTTCACTGTATAGCTCATTAACTTGACACTACAATTGTCCTAACAAAATTGTATATCTTCTCTATTTTTATAAATAGATACTAAAACACTCTTTCTTCATGTATTCACTACCTTCTCCAACTATTATTTAAATATAGTCATGACTCCTTCATACATATCCTTAATCACATTATTATATCTACTAGTTACTATTTTTTTTTTGTATTTAAAACGCACCATATTATCGTATGATATATACTATATCATACACATTCTTCAAATTTATAAAAATCACATGAAGATCTTTACTTTTCTCTCTATACATTTCCATTAATTTGTCAAACTAATTCTTCGATAACGTTGTTATCAATCCCAATTTATATTCTATCATTCTCTCTCAAAGTTTCACTGTATAGCTCATTAACTTGATACTAGTATTGTCTGAACAACATTGTATAACTCCTCTATTTTTATAAATAAATACTAAAACACTCTTTCTTCATTTATCAGACATTCTTTTGGTCATTATAATCTTATTTAATAGCTTGTTAATAAAAGCGCTCATTCCTTCCCTAAACACTTACCAACCTTAATAGGACAATCATATGGTCTTAAAGCCTTCCTTATTTTCATCTTCTTTAAAGCAGTCATAACCTGCGTTGGCTTAATGCTCATAAAAAAATGTATTTTTCTCTAATCTCTCTAAGTTCCCCCACATCCAATATACTTCCATTATCCTTATTTAATAACCTCTCAAAATAACTTTTCATCTTTCATTAATCTTTTCATCATTGACTAAGACTCTTGAATCATCACTTTTAACACACTTAATACATTTGATATTATTAAAATATTTTGTTTTTCTATTCCTAAGTAGTAAGCAAAGAAATACTTATATCCCCTTCTTGCATTCCTAGTATTATATAAAGATTATCATACGCCTTAACTTAGCATCTCTTATCATTTCTTAATTTTTCATAACATGTTTTCATTTCTCAAAATCATTTTCTTTTTACTATATTTTGTACTTTTTTCCACACCAAGTTTTTCTAGATTGTGCCTTCTTACCTTGTGATTATTTAAGAATCTCTTGTGATACTCTCTTAATGCATGTATCCTATTCCGCAATATGTTAGCCTCATCTTGGACAATCTATTTAAATACCATTTATTTAAAATTCTATTACATAAATCCATAAAAACTAGCAAAGCATTATTCCGTTTTATTCCTTATTTATGTTGCTATATTGAGTTCTACCTAACTATTTTTAGTTTTTGGACTTTTTTTTGAAAGAAAGGGGACGGTACCCCAATAGATTTATTGATTATAGAGGTCTCGGGTTTGAGACATGGGAATAGCCTGTCCATATGTGAGGTATCCCCATATATGGGGATAAGCTCCGTTGACATCTGCGATCCTACAGTTAAGCAAAAGTAATATGATTTTTTTAGAGGAAGGGTCCCTATGTAGTGACAATTATAAGTGCAAATAAAAATAAAAGAAAAGAAGAAGATATCTTGACCATAGTGGCATTCCCTATTTTGTAATGCTCTGCGAGAGTAATTTTTGACACACTTGAGTGTGTAATGTTTTAACGTCAGATATCTTGATCATATAGAGAAACGATAGTTGAGTTATTGTGCGTGTAACTGTATTCTGTTTGGCGGCTCCAAGTTTGCAAAAATTCTTGACCAAATATGTTGGAGATTTTATAAAATAAGTGAGTAAGAGTTTTGGGTGTAAGAGCTTAAAGAGCTTGTCCCACATTGGAAGTGTGTGGAAGAGGTGAGAAGCTAACCCAAATATAAAAGGGGATAGTGTCCCACATTGAAAAATGTACAAAGCTAAGTGTCAACACTAAGCTATAAAAGGAGTGGGCAACCTTTGAGTCCCACATTGGAAAAATATTAAGAATTTGTGCACTTAATAAGTACAAATGGAAGATGAAGAGTTAATTCATCTAGCATTTAAGAGGCTATTCAAGAGACCTCAATACGGTGCGAAGCACCGTACGCATAAGCACACGCGGGCGCGCGTGCGGGGCAGTGGGCTGTAGAGGCGCTAGTGGCGCACTTTGTACTTCGCACGCCGTAGTGGTAGCGGGTTGTCGGGATTCGTCCGGGTCGGATCGCGGTAGCTCGGGCGTGGTCACTTTTTGGTTGACCCATGCAAAACCGATTCGGTATTAATTGTACCTGTTTGGAATTGACTTAAGACTGTTAATCCAACAGTCATGACTCTTGAAGACAAAGCTTTTTATTATCTATAAATAAAAGCAAATAAAAAGCTGCCTAAAAGGAAATTATATTGATAACAAAAACCCAGTTTCAGATTTCCAAACCCTGCTATTACTCTCTTACAATTTTCAGGAGATACAAATTCTCTTATTCTGTTTTGTGCACAGAAACATAATAAGAACTTGATTGACTGTTTTTCGCTGCTGCATCCAAGGGCTGTCTTCAGACATACAATTTGCAGACAGTGCAATTGCTTCATTGTATCTTGAGTACGGATTTGCTGATTCCCGTTTGTATACCGAAGTTATTCGTGTGAGGCAAATACTGTATTTAGGAAAGTGACATCACACCTTGAAGATTCATAAAGTTACATTATTGTATTAAAGTTGACATTATTGTGATACAATAAAAAGTTCTATTTCTGTATTTGCTACATAATTTCCAACAAAATATCTGAATTTCTAACAACCTATTAGCTAGCTTAAAAGCATTTTTTAGCAACCTGTTTGAGATATAATATTATATGTAAGAAAGTTATTAGGATTTGAGATGCTTCTATTTGCGTGACTTTTGGGTGAAGGCTTTATGGTTTGTGTAGTTCAATGATGGGTAAGGCATTCTTCTAGATAAAATGACTTAATCTTTGGCTATTGGAGTTCAAGCGACAAGGCATTTATTGTCAAAAGCCATCAGTGCATCTTCCCGCTAGCAGAGTTTTATTAGTGATTAACATTTAAAAAGATACAAAAATGTAAACAGAGATTAAAAATATGATCAAATATCAAAAAGTCTCTCAAACATTTTTTAATATGTATTTAGTTTAAACCTTTTATTTTGTACAAAAAAAATCCCGTATTCTCTTATCTTTAAAGGTTTGCACCAGTGGCATAGTAAAACTTTTTTGGCATGATGAAGGACTTTTTGGTACAAAATAAAAAGGCTTGGACTAAACGTGTATTAAAAAAAGTTCGAGGGACTATTTGGTGTATGCCCCTTAAAAATAGGGGAATACATCAAATAGTTTCTCAAATATTTTTTAATATACGTTTAGTTCAAGTTTTTTTTTATTTTATTTCAAAAAGTTCCTCATCACCACATAAAAACACTAAAAAAATGAGCTCCGATATTTTTTTTGTGTGTGTGTGTTCGGGGAGGGGATAAGAGAATATTAGTTAAATGGACGTTTAAGGGATTTTTCGGAACAACATAAAAGGCTTGAACTAAATGTGTATTAAAAAATATTTGAGAGACTTTTTGGTAATTGATCCTTAAAAATATTATATTAATATAAAAGTACTAAATTGAATATTACATAAATTTATGGAGCCTTTAATTTAAGCGAATTACTATTTCACAATTTTTGTGTGTGTTCCTTTGTGTATTCCTTGATGTAAATAACATAGTGTGCCGTCCCAGATGTTATATAATGACACTTTTATATTAGAAATTTTTTGTCATTTAAATTTTTTTATATCATACTAGATTTATTTATGTTATGTTAAAAATATTTATGCCATATTAGATCACAATAAATGTTATATTAGACCGCAATACTATTAATATTATAACCAATTAGCATTAGAGGCCACACAAAATCACTAACAAACATAAGGGCCACACATAAATACCCCTATGAGGCTCGGGCCTCATGACACATTCTCTATTAATTTAAAGAAAAAAGTAATCTAAGTCATCGTGGATTGTTATGGTTACATAACAACATCACACAATTATGGCATTCTTATGGTTATATGGAAGCTACAAATTATTCTTTGCCTTTTTATGGTTACGTAACAATTACAAACAATTCTTGCATTACCATGCTTACATGGAAATGCAAATCATTCTTTCCTTGTCGTGGTTCCATGATAACTATAAAAGGAATGTCATTTGCCTTATCATAGTCGTATATTAACCGCAAATCTCTTTGAGGTTCTAATTTTAAAAGCTTGTGCTTGCTAGTGATTGATCACAACCTTATTTTATTTCTTTTTTCTCTTTTTGTAGGTTGTCGAAGAGTTTAGTCTCGTCGAAGAATCAACGAATAGTTTTTCGTCAACTTTAGGATCTGACCAATCAGTTGAAGGAGGTTTGGGTCAAGATTCTTCAGCTCGATCTAGTAGCATGGAGGAATCATCGGATGTGGACTCCGGGTATGTTACCCCTATTCTCACCATTCATCCAATGATGTATTGTCGTAAGCTCATTCGATCTGACCCCACCATTCCTGAGAATGTTTTATCGATTTTGAATAGAATTTTGGAGTCTCATCCTGAGACTTTCACAGTGGAATGCCTTCGCCATGATGATTACTTGATGATCATGAGGCTTCGTTCCTTGGCATATGTTTTTGAAAAGGTGTTGAGTACTCCTATAGCTGAACTATCTCGTAAAATTGTCTTTGGACACTTAAGCAACTTGTGTGATATGTCTAAGGATGGTTTTAACATAACTTGGTGGATCAAAGAATTCCAAAAGCTGAAAGAACCTTCTCTCCTTGCCACAAGAACTCAATATTTGAAGAATATCGATGAAATGCAAGTTGTTCAAAACAAGCTTGTTGAAGCCATTGTCAATGTGGAACAAGTGCAAGGGCAAGTGAAGATTGCTGAAGAAACTTTGGAAAGGGCGAAGAAACACTTGGAGGAGGAAGTCTCGAAGAAGGACGAGCTTTATAGACACGTTTCTCGGATTAATGAGTACCAACATAGGGTTGCTGCAGATGTAGCTTCAACCCTGGGTGATGGCTTTTTTGAAGCCAAAGACCTTTGGTTTTTATTAAGCTAGGATTATTTTCTTCATTATAACTATTATCCAAACAATATTATCAACTATAACTTTTGGTCTTCACACGAATGAGAATTCAACGATCTTTTAATCTTCTGATGTGTTTCATTGTGCTTGATCATACAAAATATTATTTTCTTCAAGCCGTACACAATTCATTTGATTTGTAAAGATAAGCTATGAAATACGTAAAAAAGACTTATTCAAATTTCACGAGTTATTTAAATATGATAAAGTTTCAACCATTTGTTGTAGACTTTGAATTAGGGAGGGCAAAATTCCCCACGGGTTGAGGTCCCCTTGGGTATCCTCCCCTAACTTGGGTGGGATGGGAGAGTAATTTTTCTAGACAAGGGGTGGGGTAGGTGTGGTTTGATCTCCGACTCGGGTTTGGGGCGAGTATGGGGAATGGAGTCTCCACCTTGTAGGGTCCCAAAATCAATACACAAGTTTTTTCTTGGATCAACAAAAAACTTCTTGTTATATGCGTTTACAACACTAAAAAAAATAAAGAAAGAATTGATAAAACAAATCAAAATACAATTCGCGCCTAGTTGCATATGAGAATTGCACGTTTGTGAGACCTTAGTTGGGATGCATAGGGGAGTTGACCTACAAGCACGAAAAAGCGTGGTATCGCTTCCTCGATATATATATAGGGAGAGGGTCAAAAGAGAACATTAAGAGTGAACATTTTAATGAACATTAGGGAAAAACACCCAAAACCCATTTATTTTAACTTCTATGTTGAAATTGGTCAGCGCCAGCGGCACCCGAGACCATTCCGGTCAGCACCCCCCCACCCCCATAAGGGTTTCCATACCTGGTGCTAGGGCAGTCATACCTGCTGCCATGGTGGTGGTGGTGGTGGGGGGGGGGGGTGTAGGGTTGGGGCGGGGCGGGGGGGTGGGGTGGAGGATAGGGGCGGGCTGACCGGAATGGTCTCGGGTACCGCTGGCGCGGACCAATTTCAACATAGGAATAAAAATAAATGGGTTTTGGGTGTTTTTCCTTAATGTTCATTAAAATGTTAACTCTTAATGTTCGCTTTTGAACCTTTCCATATATATATATATATATATATATATATATATATGTATATATATGTATATATATATATGTATATATATATATGTATATATATGTATATATATATATGATTCTATGAGTTTTTTTTACAAATTAAGCAAGATGTGGTTGACATGAAATCAAAATTTCAATACATGTAACAAATAGTTAGAATCATACTAAGTTAGACATTCAAAATAATAATTAACTCAAACAATAATGCCTATTTTCAACGCCACAAACAATGTCAAAATCCTAGTCGTGCTCTTCATCTTCCATTGTTGGTGTGGTCTCTCTCTCTGGTTATATCTCAAACTCGTTTCATTCATCTTTCACATATATGTAACTACCCACAGAATGTCAACGTCATTTAGAGCCACATAGCCAATGGTCTGTTGGTCTTTTTGTGTGTATATGTATAAAACCGTTCATATTTAGATGTAAACCCCCCATTCTCTATTTGCTATCTGTCATGTGAAGTTTAAGGGTATTTAGTTTGTGCTTTTGGTGGTCATCGATCCATGTATATGACCATTCATTTACACATGCACATGTAAGTTTTTTGCTTTTGTTATAGAGAATTTGATTTTTGAAAATTTAATATAAGTTTTGAGTACTTAGTTGTGTAGACATGGAAAGAGAACTATATATATATATATATATATATATATATATATTAAAAATTTGGTCATCACGGGGACCCAATTGCCGCACATGGGGATTCCCGACCCCAAATTAAATGGGGGAGACGAAAGACGGGGATGGATCCCTTATGTCGTGCACCACCCCATTATTATCTACAGTTTGAATGGTCCGTTATTTTATATTTTGGAGATAAGGAAATATTTCATGGCCTCCCGTGACAACAAATAGACCTTCTCAATTAGCTGCAAATTTAAGCAATGTCCATCCTTTGAAATGGTTCATTACAACCTTCAAAACCAAGGCACCTTCTATAAACTTTAGGTTTCATTACATTATTATATGCTCTTGAGAATTGCTTAGTGTAAACTTATACTTTTTCTTTGCTTTATCGAGATGTTCATCGAGTTCTTCTAATTGAACATGTCTCAAAGCGGGCAACAAGTTACTTCACAAGGTATATATGTTGTCGATGAAACTTCAAGCTCAACTAGTAAGATGGCTTCTACTCCATAAACTAATGAAAAGGGTGTGCGCCTTAGTGGTTGTTCGATATGTATATACTATACTGGTAATTTATAATCTAAAAACCTGGATACTACTCTGTTATTTTAATTAGAATTTTGGTCAAGGTTTTATTTGTTTATTTCTCTCTCCCATTTCCCTTAGGATAGTCACTTTTTAAGTGTGATGGATGCTCGGATATGTCTTTTTGATCATGGTTACTTCCTTATTAATACACGAAGTTTCATTATCAGACTAAATGACCTTAGGGATGCTAAACTTGTATATAATGTTGGAAAAATTTCAAAATCGTAATGGGTATTAATTTCATGTAAATATTTTTTTTAGTTTGGGTTTTCTTGTACAAAGAGAACTTAAGGAAACAAGTGTAAATGAAATAAATATGGTTTCTAAAGTCCCACATAGAAACTTTAAACAAAAGTGAGGGTATATCACAAAAAGACAAAACTAA
Organism: Sambucus nigra; assembly: GCA_949130495.1. Lineage (NCBI taxonomy): Eukaryota > Viridiplantae > Streptophyta > Magnoliopsida > Dipsacales > Adoxaceae > Sambucus > Sambucus nigra. The sequence goes on along the minus strand of OX422215.1, from coordinate 537,089,966 downwards.
CTATTTGTTTTATAATCAAAGAGACTATGATATGGTGCTTCACGGTGGTGTGAAGCACGACACCCGGTGCGCGTTCACACGACATGCAAAAGGGAGATTGGGCGACTTAGGATGCTTTGATGGAACATTTGGCACTTCACATGTACTTACCGTGTCGCAGAGCATGGGAGACTTTAGTTTTGTTAAAGTCAATAAGACCTACGATTGTGGTGGAGTGATTTGATAAAAGGATGTTATAATCCAAGCGGGTTGATCTGAACCGCTAGATTAACTAGTGACTATTCATAGAGGGTGGTTCCATTCTCTTACGATGTGACTCTAAATTTGGATCGTGCTAATGAAATGAATTCAAATAGACACAATCCAATGCCTACTGAATCGCGCGCCTAGTAAGACGTGGCTGTTCATGAATTGTCATTAAAATGATTATAAAAAGAGTTTCAGACTTTTATTTTTTACACCAAAAAATGGAAGGAATAGTAGGACAATCTATCCAAGTTATAAGTCAAGGATTGATCGTCGTCTATCGTTTTAATGGCGAAAATTTCACCCGTTGGCAAGAAAAAATCATGTTCTTTCTCACACCTTTGAAACTTGCTTATATTCTTGATGATTGATGACGATACAAGAATCATGCACTGGATTCACCCTGGATATGAGTGTTTCACATATGTAATATAACAGAGTAATTAACAAGTAATTTAATAAAAGAGACGAGAGAGATGGAGACGAACACAAGGATTTAAGTGGTTCGGTTGTTGGCCTACGTCCACTATGAAAAATTTGAGTGTGTTTCACTATAATAAGGCATAAACTTCCATTGGAGACACAAACACAAGATTTCTCTCTCTAGAACTATTTTTGTAGAGTAGTAGTAGGGTGTGTAGAAATCGATCCCAATGAAGAAGACAAAATGTGCTTTTTATAGGCAAAGGGGTGCGCAGTGTCACCCCCGACATGTGTTTCACGCTAACTGAGGTTGAGAGCCTACGAGAGAGCGTTATGTGTCTATTCTGGTGGTGAAGTAATCATGATGAAAATCCCCTCACGTGGGTGAGTTATGCTTGCTAACGATTTTGTACTGAAATAACTGAGATACCCCAGTCATGCTTTCCACGCTTGGATGAACATACTTGCAGTAGGTAGAATTGTTCGAGGTGATATTAGATGTATTGGCTCTGTCGGGAGTCTGGATGGTGTCTGGTTCCATGCTTGTAACGGAGATGATATAGGATGGTCGTTTGTGCTTGACAAACCTATCCCTATCCCTTGAGTTTGATGGATTGTAACATGAGTGTCACATGAGTGTCACATGAGGCCGACACTCTTCCACTGGCATGGGTGAGAAGGCTAGTCTCATATGTGAGACGAGATTGTAGTGTTTGGTTGGTTATCAGAGTGTCATCTGGATGATACCATACTTATTTATATCAATTAACCCCTAGACCTTAGCCTTCTATGTCAGTAGAAGGATGAGGTTTATACTTGATCCAAATTGACTGCAGGATGACTCTGCTTAATGTCTCGTCTGATGAATGGACTGCAGGGCGTGACTTTGTATGCTTAGTTGTCTATTAGTTGTCAATTATTTCTTGAGGATGTAATGATCATATCGTCAAATGTAACAGTCATAAGACCCCTATGTGCCCTGAGTCATCTCCATTATGAGATGCTTACCAGCTGTCGATCATCCCTTAGCCGTGTCAGAGGTGGCATGATTTATGGAGATTAGGTGCGATATTCAAGGCGCGTCTGTCCCATGCACGTAGCCCTTTATGTCATCCCATGCCTTGGTATTCGCGCTTCATCATTATCGTATTTTTGAGATTGAAAGTTGTTTAAGGTGAGCTTTTCTCATTTCTGCCATTTTTACCAAAAGCGAGAATCAGAGCGAAAAACATTTTTCTTTCTCTCATTAGAATTCCATCTCTTCTGCTTCCTTCGATCGCTATTGTGATGTTTCCTAAGGTTTTTCAGTTGTCTCCTTATTCTAGGTAACTTTGAGTCATATCTCCTTAGCTTTTCATTATTGATTGTTTTCGTTCCCATCATTTTGTTTTTTTTCGGTGAGTTTTTGGATTTTATACCTCCTTCTCTAACAGTTCTAGGATGCGAATTCAAGGGTTGGTAGGCTTTTGTTTATCTTTTTGCTAGCTTTTGATGGTTGTTATATGATTTTTGGAGAAAATTTGTGATCTTTTGGGTTTTCCGATGACTTTGATAATTTTCTCGTGAGTTTTCACCTGCGTAAGGTTTCTAGTTGAGTTGAGTGTTCTTGGCTATTCTTGCTCCAAAATGACTCACTTTCTTTTTTTGATCTTTCAAACCCTAGCATTCTCTTAGTTAACTGTTTATCAATGTACCGGAGTCTGTATGAGACTTGTGTTGAGCTACGTTGCCTTCGCAATTTTGTCCGTCGAGTGAGGGAAGAGCCCGAGGACCAATCTAGTCGAGACATGTCTCATCAAGAGAGAGTCCATCCGACACCTCTAACTCTAACACCCTTAGCGGTAATACCTTTCCCTTGTGTCTGGCCAATCTTCCTCACCAAGGCATTTCATTTGAAGTTCATTCTCCAAGTGTTATTATCATTTGTAGCGATAACATGTCTAAATCCAAGGGTTATACCAGGTCTGAGACTGATTCCATGTGAGGGTTATAACCCATTCGAAAGTCTAATTAATGCTATGAACCTTGGCTTATTTGAGGAAGCCATGAGAGTAACTATTGCTTTTCTTGGACTGGCTGAGACTATTGATTTTGTTGAGTCCAATAACAGAGGTCATCTAAGTACCTCATCTCATCATCATGGGGATCCTGAGCCCCCAATCTATGATATCTCTAATGATGAGACTGGAGTTAAAGTTCCACCAAATGTGATGCCTACGCCTTTAACTGTAGTGTCTGAGAACGCTCATCTAGGATGAGACAAATGTGGTAAGGCTCCTGTTGTTGATGAAAACGATTAAGAGGCTTTTGAGGTAGACCCAGATGTTGCCTCAACTTATAAGAGTAATGTCCGAGTGACTGATCTCATTTTTTGGCGACACTTATATGGCATAGATCCTACTATAAACACGAGAGTGTCGGCTAAGGACGAAATGGCTTATGATTTGAGAAATGATGATGAGATATCAGCCTCTGAACATATGTTTAAGGTCGACTTTCGGCTTCCATTCAGGCCGATGATTAGAGTCGTTCTTGATGCTATTAGCCTAGCTCTGACACAATTAGCCCCTAATACTTAGAGGACAATAACGGGGCCAATCATCCTTTGGAGGCTTACCTACAAGGAAGATTTACCTCCAGACGTCTTTTGAGCATGTTACTCAACTGTTACCATAAAATTCAGTCCCTTTTATTATCATTTTGTCGCATGCAAGCTCGATCGAAAGCTCGTGCACGTGAACCAGACTTCTAATCACGATCGAAAGTCTCAATATTTCTTTATTTCGAGCTTGTGGGAGTTTGGAGATAATGATTCATTGAATCATAGAGAAGTAAAAGAGCCCCACAAGTGGGACAAGGTTTATATCCCAACCAAAGTTGACCCTAGATTGAGTACGAGCAATAAATAAAGGGTGAACCAACTGAGAGAAACTGATGGCCTCATAATATTTGAAGAGTTGATCAAACGTGAAGTTCTCTGATTAGTGGGAATGGGATCAGTTCCACTAGAGTCTTTTCGTAAGATTTTTTTCTGCTGAAAATTATACTAACTTTTCTTGTCATCTCACTCTTTAGCCGATACTGACAGTTATCGATCTTTTATATTTTGCATATCGTCGTGAGAATAAACCTGACCATATCTGAAAAATGGCACCTCCTATCACCGAAAACATTTTCGACCAGCTGAAGGGCAAGACTGTTGCCCAGCCAATAGGCCCTACCAAGCATAAATATACAACTGTCGCCCCAAATGCCGAGGGCTCAAGAAAGAGGAAGGAGGACATTGGGCCTAGGGCTGTGTTTAAAAAACTAAAAAAAACTAAAGCTTCGAGACGACTCACTTCCCCAACGTCCCTATTTCTGATGATGAGTCAGCATTCGCATGTCTTTACCAGCTCCACTTGAACCCCAAGTCTCTTTTCAGGAGTAAATCAAAAGCTCGAGAGGTCATCTTTTTCATGACTCCTCCTTGCGATAGCCGTTTCTTTGATGCTCAAAGTAGCACCGGGATTTCTAGTTTTTCTTTGCATATGGCAACTCAAGTAACAATTTTCTTTCATTACTTTTACGAAGTGATGTCTCGTCAAGTGTTGATTTTAGCTCTCGTGTCTGCCTTATTTTTAGTTTGTCCTTGCTCTCTTGCACCTTCATCAGTGGGTGGAGGAGAACGAGCCGAAGATCAAGTTAGATGAACAAGACGAGCAGAAGATAGCTGACATGCAGAAAAAGATGGATGAGAAGAAAAATCTCTCATAACAACGAGATGGTCAAGCTCCGAGACCACTATAAGAGTCGCCTCATTGCATTGAAGGATGACCATAAGGAAGTCCCAGGGAAGCCGACTCAGGTAGAGAAGTATATTTTTAAATCTAGTTGTGAGGCGATTGTGGAGGAGTTTAAGGAGTCTGCAGAGTTTATTGGTTATGCCATTCAATATCTTGAAAAGGGGTCCAAGGTAACGTGTAGGCGATTGGTCACTCAGTTTCTCTGATCCCGAGGCCATCGCCGTTTTGGAGGAGATCCAGGGCGAAAATGTTAATGAGGAGACTGCCGATGCTGATGCTAGGGGAGATGAGATGACACATATTATCGAAGAGGAGATTCATATCGGTGACCATAATGCCACAAATTCTCAAGAAAGTCGACCATGCCTAAAGTTGCTAATGTTGGAGACCTCCTATTCGAGATTGACTTCCTCTATTTTTGATTTTTGGGTGGTTGCCTATGGTCTTTGATGCCCAACTCTGTTTTGTAAACATTAATCTCATCTCACTTTTGATATTCTAAATCGTTTACCATACTGATCCCTTTGTTGGGGTGTTTTTGTCCTATGCTGATCGTTAATGGTACTTTGATGTACACCGATTTGTTTTCATCATGTCTAGGTACTTGTTCAATTTTTGCTTTTTTATTCACCATAAAAAATGATGTTTTAACTTCCACTTCTCAGGGTTTATATGAGATATGCTTAGGAGACGAGACTCCAAGTATTCTTATACTGTTGAGGGAGAGATTTCCATTTATTTTCATCATACAATTATAATGTTAAGTTTCACTATAAGAATAATGATGTTAAATTTTCCACCTCTCAGGGTTTATATGAGACATGCCTAGGATCCGAGGATCTAAGTGTTCTCATACTGCCCCGAGAGAGATTTCATTTTATTTTTATCATAAACTAATGATGTTAAGTTTCACACCTCTCATGGTTTATAAGACATGCCTAGGAGACGAGGCATTAAGTGCTCTCGTACCGCCGAGAGAGATTTTATTTTGTTTTTACCATAAAATAATGATGGTAAATTTTACCATAAGAATAATGATGTTAAGGTTCCCACATCTCAGGGTTTATATGAGACATGGCTAGGAGATAAGGCACCAATTGTTCTCGTACTTCCAAGAGAGAGATTTCATTTTATTTTCACCATAAAATAACGATGTTAATTTTTACCATAAGAATAATGATGTTAAGTTTCCCACCTCTCAGAGTTTATATGAGACATGCTTAGGAGACGAGGTTCCAAGTGTTCTCATGCCGCCGAGAGGGAGATTTCATTTGTATATCATAAACATAAATAAAATTGCACAATATGAGACGATACTTCATTTATACTCATTAAGATTTCTCGTAACAACATTTGATTACATGACGAAAATGCTTTTAGGCTATTACATAGTTTCCTAAATGATAATATTTTTTAGAAGATCAACATTTCATGGGTTGGCGAATGGTTCTCCTTCTAAATTTTCCAGACGACATTATTTGAAACTACTACTTCTATGATTTTGTAAGTTCCATGCCAATTTGGATGAAGTTTATTGGCCTTATGGATGACCTTTTTCAGCGCAAGGTCAAACTTTTAACGAACGATCTTTAAATCTCTTATTGTAAAACTTTGCGGCTGTCTGCTGGTAGGCTGATTATCGTATGACTGCATCTTCTCTGCGCTCTTTAATGAGGTCTAAAATCAAGTATTCTCTAATCCAAGTTCAGCTCTGGATTATACGTCTGGACTCTATGACTCGATAACCCAATTTTGGTTGGGATGACTACTTTCGACCCGTATGCCAACATAAAAGGCGTCTCCCTCTCGGCGTCCTCTCAGTGGTCCGGTATGCCCATAGTACACTGTGCAGTTCTTCATCCTTTAGCGTCCTCTAATTTTTTCTTTATCCCATATAGTATTGTCTTGTTTGTCACCTCTATTTGCCCATATGTCTGGGGTCAACCTGGTGCCGAGAAGAATTGCTTTATGCTGACCCTGTTACAGTAGGCAAATAGAAATTTATTCTTGAATTTCTTTCCATTTTCTGATATCAGAGTATCTGGGAGCCCATATCGGTATATGATATTTCTCCAAATAAATTTGAAGCATTTCTCTTCTTGGATAGTTACCATGGCCTCTGCCTCTACCCACTTCGAAAAATAATCAACCGTGATGATAAAGAAATGAAAGTTACCTTTAGCTCTCGGCAGTGGACTGACCAGATCAATTCCCTACATTGCAAAGGGCCATGGGGAAGAGATAGGAGAGAACCGTTGATGAGGTTCATAAGGTATGTTTGCATAATGCTATCACTTATCGCATTTAAGAACATACTCGGATGCATCCTTGGTTAAGTTTGAACAATAATAACTGTGCGATACAATTCTCTTTGCCAACGACCTTCCTTCGATATGAAATGTGCAGCTACCTTCGTGAATATCTTTAAGCACATAGCCTACCTCAATAGGATTCACACATCTAAAGAGTGGAACCATTTTTATAGAACATATTCCCTATAATGGCGAACTTAGCATCATAGTCATGCACTTTTCTTCGTTTGAACTTTACCCTTTGGGAGCTTTCCATCCTTTAACTATTCAATTATTGGATCCATCCAAGACAGTCCTAAGTTCAGGTTAAAACATTCTCGACTGTCGGCCTCTTTATATTCGATGCTATGTTCCTGAAGGATTTTGACTAGAACCATTCTTCAAATGTCGACTCTCGTAAATGAAGCAAGCCTTGTAAGGGCATTCACTCTTCCGTTCTCAATTCTTGGAATTCTTTTTTACTTTAACTCCTTGAAAACATTCAAGGGTCGTCTTTACTCACTGTAAATACTTAGCCATTTTTTCATCTTTTACCTCGTAGATTTTCAGAACTTGATTCACTACCAGTTATAAATCACAGTGAGCAAGAAGTTGGTCGACACCTAATGCTTTTGCGAGTGCAAGTCCTGTCAACAGGCTTCATACTCGGCCTCATTATTAGATGTTTTGAAATTGAACCCTAGTGAGTATCTGATATCAGCCTCATTTGGGTATGACAAGATTAGTCTTGCCCCAATAATGCCAGCACACGACAATCCATCAAGAAATAAACTCCATATACATGTCTCTGAGGAGAATGGGCCTTCACCAAGGACACCATTCTTTAGCAACAAATCTGTCTCTAGAATACTCTCACTATAGTGTTGGCCTCAACATTCTCGATGACTCATTTTGAACTTTCATCTTGCTCTTAAGTCTCAACTCGCATTTCAATGTCGATTTCTCTCGCCTATTCCCCCATGAATTTTGCCAAAACTTGCACCGTGATTGTATTTCTTGGCTGATAGATGATATCAAACTTATCCAATTCAACTGACCAAGCCATTACCCTAATCGATTTCTTAGGTTTATAAATGACTTATTTGAGATGCGCGTCGGTGAGTACTACCATCGCATGAGCTTGAAAATAGGGCTTCATCTTTATTGAGGCATGTATTAAGGCGAATGCAAGCATCTCCATCTTTTGGTATCTCATTTTGGCCCCTTGCAACGATTTTTTGTTATAATATATCGGTTTCTGAGTCCCATTGTTGTCTCAAATGATCACCGCACTAATAGTCGACTTTAAGACAGCTAGGTATAAATATAGTTTCTCCCCTTGAATGGGCTGAGACAGAAGCATCGATGAGCCCAAGTAGGCTTTGAGTTCTTTGAACGCCTTTTCACATTCTTTATCCCACACAAAGGATTTTTGCAAAATTTTAAAAAAGGTAGGCATTTATCGGTTGCCCGCGAGACGAACCTGTTGAGTGCAATAACTCTGCCCGTCGCCCTCTAAATATCCTTCGTATTCCTTGGGGTTTTCATATGGATCAATGATTTTATGTTAGCTGGGTTGGCCTCAATGCCCATTTTATTGATTATGAACCCCAAGAATTTTCCAGCACCGACATCGAAGACGCACTTAGTTGGGTTAAGCTTCATCTTGTAATGGTCCATAGTGTCAAAAGTTGTTTCTAAATCCTTAACATGATTCTCGGCCTTCGGACTTTTTGTCAACATATCATCGACGTAAATCTCCATCGTTTATCTAATTTTCTCCTTGAAAATCTTATTGACCGCCTGCATTCTTTAGGATGAAAGGCATCACTTTATAACATTAAGTCCCTTTATTAGTAATTAAAGACGTCTCGGCATCTACTTCAAACATTGAAATCTGGCTATAGTCCAAATAAGCATCCATGAGTCTCATGAGTTTATGCCCCGCTATGGCATCCATCATTTGATCAATTTTGGGCAAAGGGAAACTATCTTTGGGTCAAGCCTTGAGAATGTTGCGATATCAATTATCAATTTAATTCACAAATTTTTAAGTTTTAAACTTATTTAATTAGAGTCAATCTTTGATCCAAATTAATTAAACCCTAGAACATGCATCTAGGTGAATAAATTAATCATGCCATAAAAAAACAATCACAAATTGCTGGACACACTAATTTCAGAGAAAATTCCCCGAAAGGGTAAAACCTTCAGTTCTATAAATATTTGCAAATCGTAATGTACAACACACTTACAGAAGTCTTCAATGAATCTATCGCAACAAACTCACATAGGCTGTATGACTCCCATAAGAAACATAAGAATCGCAACTATGTCTCCAGCAAGGAACACCCTTGAGTCTTTCCAAGTGATCGCAATCATTAGCAAGCAACTCCCTCAAGAGCTACCAATCCAGCAATAGAGATGGCACTCTATATGAACAAACTTCAACGAGAAGTGATTTGGGTTTCACAAAAGATTCACAAAAGAATTGGGATGTTTTGGTGTGAATCAAACACATAAAATCCCTAAAAGTGAATACTAATAGTTCTGCAGAATTGCAGTTTTCATGTGTCAAATGTCTTAATAAAAAAGGTCTCCACAACAGGCATTTATAGCTAAACAAAAATTTTGAGGCGTCGCAGGTCGTTCGAACAACTTCAAACGACATCTCATGTCGTTAGAAGCAACCATACAAATGACAGTTAAAAACACAAAACAATATGGGTTCGTTTGAAGCAAACAAGAAATGACCCTTCGAACGACATTGCATGTCATTAGAAGATGTCGTTTGAACGACTTCTCAATGTCGTTTGAACGACATTGCTATGTCGTTTGAATGACACAAGCAACACAAATTATTTTTAAAATGCTCGCCTATAAGTCTTGATAAAATATTTTGAGTTAGAAAAAATACCTTATTTTGTTTTAAAACAGTTTCGAAAAGTATCCCAATACTAATGTAAAGCAATTACGAAACTTAAACACATTCTATATGGAATTGTACCTCATGTCGCGCAAATGTTAAAGATACTTGAAATTTGGATTCGTCTTCATGAATATATGCTTGAGATTTCCTCGACGGTTGTAGCGGTATACGACATATTCTATATAAACTAAGGACAATGTAAATTATGTCCTTATAAGCCTTGTTAAGATCAGAAAAATTCATGCACATTCTCCACTTACCATTCAATTTCGGCATCATGATGACATTCGATAACCAGTCTGGATATTTAATCTCTTTGATGAAGTCTGTAACTTTGTCACCTCTTCTTGGATTACTGCATATCTATCTCGTGCAAACGTCCGTCTATTTTATTACACTATTTTTATCTTATCGTCAAGGTTAAGCTTGTGACATATGACTTCAGGGTCAATCCCTAACATGCCACTGTGACTCTATGCAAAGATGCTATGCCTTTTACACAACTATTTAAATAGATCTTTCTTCAAGGATGGTTCAAGGGACGAGTCAATTTGGACGTTTCTTTTTCGGTTCATCCTCATTGAGGACGATGGATTCTACCTCTTTCACTGGCCCACCTTCTTTAATTTTTGCTCGTCTCGAGGATCAAGGGTATCAATATTGTAAGAGGTGGGTTTCCTCTTATGGGCTTCTCTTTTCTCTGCTGAGGTTAAATATCACTCACGTGCTTCCACTTGATCACCATTGACTTCTCCTACCACATAAGGTGTCGGGAATCTCATCATTTAATGTACAGTGAAAGGCACAAATTCAAACTTTTGTAAAGCTGCCTCCCCAAGATGATATTATAAGAGTAGAACACATTCTCATCCATCACAAGAAGTTTATTCTTCTCATCAAACATCTCACCCATGTTCCTATGCGGACATCCATCTCAAACAATTCAAGTGGATACACCTTCTCACCGTTAAATCCGATTAGAGGATGATGGTATGGGACAAGTCTCTTCTTGCTAAGCATTCAACCTTTGAAGCAGTCCTAAAACAGTACGTCAACTGAACTTCCTCCCTCTACCAAGATAGGAGACACATTGTAGCCATGCACTCGTGTGATGATAACAAGTGGGTCATCATGAGGGGCTAGGATTCCTTTAAGATCCAACCTGAAAAATCCCACAATGAGACTTTCAATGTCCATTTTTTTTAATTTGCTTGGTTCCCCCTCAGACTCTTCCAGGTGAACATCCATTCTTTTTGGCCCGACCTTAGCTTCGAGGATATGAGCCTTTCTATCTGCTTTCTTCGTTCCTCCACTTGTTATTCCCCCTGAGATCATTTTAACATCAAATGAAGTTATGTGGAGATTTCCTTTAATTTCCCCGAGTTTTGCTAGAAGATCTGGGTCATCTTGTACATCATCGTGTGACTCTTTGCCATTCCAATTTGCTTGAACTTCTTTCTTCTTCGGCCTGCCATCCCTTAATGAGGAATACCTCTTCCTGTTATCGTCTTGGCTTCCACCTTTGTCGACATACTTTCCCAACTTTTCTTGTTTCTGACGTGAACTACACGTCAATGACCTAAAAATCAAGACCATGATTTCTAGAGAGAGAAACAAAAGAGTTCTTATATTTTAAGAAATAAGGAATTGAGTACAAAATGAGAATACAAAACCTATTTATAGGAGGGCTATTACTTGTCAATCAAGTAATTACCTAAAATGACTAAAAATGACTAACAAAAAATAAAAGAATGCCTAAGTAGTCCCAATCATGCTTGGAGGCTAATTAAGGAGAGAAAATGACTAAAAGGAACTAAAAATAGAAATAAAAGGAAAAATAAAAGGAAAATAACAATGGATTCCCATCACTCTCCTCGTCTTCAAAAAAGTTCCTCCTCGAACTTGCAAAATTGGAGAATCGCGTGAGAAGTTCCAAAAATGTGAGCAAAACTTGTGAGGCAAAAAAATTTCGTGAAAATTCGAGAAAGGGTCATTTTTTTTTCAATTCTTGATTTTAAGATCCATCTTCTTCCTTTTGCCTCTCATGTCAACCATAAAAAATAGTGTCCACCCGTGTTAAAAACCTTTTCTTGGCCTCAAACCGTAGTTCTTGAATTTGTTGGAGGGTTTTCTTGAGGTTGGAAATATAGGGTAGCTGCTCAGCAGGGTAGTTAATGGGTTTGTGATGTTTTTCGGGGTCGGAATGACCCTGAGGTGTCTTCTGGACTCGGACAACAACTTTATGGGTCTCTGAAGTGTCGGCTAGACAACAGGTGTTACAAGGGGGTAGGTTTGGGTTACCTTGTATCGAAAAAGGGTCGGAGAAGGGATTTGAGGGTCGGTTGCCAAGTTAGGTGGGTCGGCGGTAGGGGAAGAGATCATGGCAGCAGGGTTAGGGCTGTTTGGGGAAGGTACGGGGGTCGGATAGCAGCGGCGGGGTTGAGGTGAGGTGCGGTGGGGGTTTGGCAGACTTGGCTAGGGTTTTGAGGTGGAGGGTGAGGTTTTGAATGTTGGAGGGGCTGCGTAAGTGGAGGGAGGGTTGTGGGTGAGGACAGAAGGGGGCGGAGGTGTGGGAAGGGTTTGGGACAACTTCTTGGGTGGAGATGGTTGCGAAAGCTTGGGTTGATACATTTTGAGGGCTAGGGCTAGGGCTAGGGATAGGGTTTTGAAATTTGGACAAAAGTTGAAAAATGGATTCCAATTGTTATTTCATTTCACGTTTGCTCTCCTTCAATTCTTGATAACTTTCTCTTAACCCCTTGTTGATCTCAACTTAAATTCGCATCGTCTTCTCCGTGGCCATTGAAAGTAGTGGACGCTTTTTGATCACCAATACTCCAATACACCAATTGGGGAGTGACACCTCGCTCTGATACCAATTTGACATGAACTACACGTCAATGACCTAAAAATTAAGACTATGATTTCTAGAGAGAGAAACAAGAGAGTTCTTATATTTCAAGAATTGAGGAATTGAGTACAAAATGAGAATACAAAGCCTATTTATAGGAGGGCTATTACTTGCTAATCAAGTAATTACCTAAAATGACTAAAAATGACTAACTAAAAATAAAAGAATGCCTAATAAGTCCTAATCATGCTTGGAGTCTAATTAAGGAGAGAAAATGACTAAAAGGAACTAAAAATAGAAATAAAAGGAAAATTAAAAGGAAAAAATAATGGATTCCCATCAGTTTCAATGACTTTCTTATCTCGTCTTTTAGAGCATAACACTTGTCTATTGTGTAGACGTGATCGTGGTGGAACTCAGATCACTTGCTCTAATCCCTCTTGTAGGCAGGGTCCCTTAGTATCTTAGGCCAGTTAAGTTCTTTATCGTCTTTGATCTCATTTAAAATGAGATCGGGGCTAACAGTGAGTGGGGTGTACTTTGCAAACGTATCTTCGTTTGACTTCTTCTTGCCTTTATCCTTATCTTTGTCTTGTCTCTGCATAAACTTACTGCTTTAGGACTCCTTTTGGTCTCCCCTATTGTCCGTTATGGCCTCCTCCGTATTCATGATTCTCCCGGCCTTAGCCAAAAGTTCTGTTATGGATTTTAGAGGATCTTTAGAGAGGTTCCAATAGAGTTTTCTAGGTTGAAGCCCTCTAATGAGGGCTATCATCGTAATATTTTCATTTTACTCTTCAACTTCCAAATTCTCTTTATTGAATCGGGATATGAAATCTCTCAATGGTTCATTCTTCCCCTATCTCACATTAAGTAGATAAATCACTCGTTTCGTAGCTTTCATGCCAAAACAAAAATTATGGATAAATTTTTCGACTAGCTCCTTAAAGTTTGATATGGTTCCTTTCGGTAGTCCAATATAACACATATGGGTGACACTAGTGAGGGCGCTAAAAAATATCCCACATATCATCTCATCGGGAGTGGAGTAAATTTTGACTGTAGACTGGTACATCTCAATGTGGTGAGCTAGGTTTGTGCTCCCCTCATACATGGGCATCACTGTTGGCGGTTTGAACTTTCTAGGTGTCGGATGGCAGACAGTACTTTATACGAAAGGATAGCCTTCCATATATCCCCTGTGACTGGAGTCTTAGTTCTTGATGAGACAATCGATATTATCCTCCAGTCTTTAAATCGAACTATTCCAGGGCTTCTCGTTGGCAGTAATATTATCCTCCGACCCTTTAGTCACCTTTCGTCCTTCTCTATGGGCTAACTGGTTCTTTGGAGATGCTTGGCCTAGATGACCAGTGATCCTTATCCTATAAATAATTTTTGCGATAATGTCTCAGCTATAATATTCTTATGGGCCGAGATGATCAAACTGTTCCCGTGTTGACTCTGGCGACACTGAGGGGTATACTGGACACTTTTACCTTGGTAAGTAGGAGGAAGCGTAGGGCTTTACCTGGTCGGTATGATGTGTTTGACGTCTCATACCGCTCGGCGTAGTCCCAACTTTGCTCCTCCTCGTACCCAACTTCCTCAAGTCTGCTTTCCACCTCCCTGCTAAGGCCGATATGACGGGGATCCACAATCTCTTTCCTCATTAGTCCATATGGGACCTCTTTTACTGGAGCTAGGGGTGGTCCCCCGACTGGTGGTGGTGCGCCTCCTCTCGTGACTGCCGACATTATTGGGTTTACAGTCAGTTCCTCTGGGATCCAACTCATTATGTCTTGCTGAGTGCCATCAACTGGTGCTGCATGGTCTGTTGAATGGACACTAGAGATTTCAACGCTGTCGCAACATTAAACAAATCAGATTGTAGAGTCAATTAGCTAGAAGCAGCCTTGTCGTTTGACGGTGGTTTGAGAGACATTGCCGATCAAAGAGAGAAAGTAATCATCAATAATGGGGGTGAAAAAGAACCCAAAAAATAGGATGAATCATATAGAGGAATATGATGAACTCCACCACCCAAACTCTTTCCATAGTGATTCAGATCCAACAATGGTGGATTTGAATCACAACCAGAGATGAGAGAGGAAATCCAAGTTAAGATGAGAACGATAACAAACATTCCTACAAATGGTACCAAGTTGATGATACAAGGATCATACACTGGATTCACCATAGATATGAGTGTTGAACAAATGTAATATGACAAAATAATTAACAAGTAATTTAGTAGAAGAGCTGAGAGAAATGGAGATGAACACAAGGATTTAAGTGGTTCGACCATTGGCCTATGTCTATTATTCAAAGTATGAGTGTGTTTCACTATTATAAGGCATAAACAACCATTGGAGACACAAATACAAGCTTTCTCTCTCTAGAACTATTTTAGCAGAGTAACAATAGGGTGTATAGAAATCGGTCTGAATGAAGAAAACAAAGTGTTTCTTTTATAGGTTGAGGGGTGCACAGTGTCACCACCAACATGTGTTCCACGCCCAACTGAGGTTGAAGGCCTATGAGAGAGCGCCGTGAGTCTATTCTGGTGGTGAAGTAATCAAGATGAAAATCTCCTCACGTGGGTGCGTGATTCTTACTAACGGTTTTATGGTAAAATGACTAAAGTACCCCTATCATGCTTTCCATACCTGGATGAACATACTTGTGGTAGGACGTATCGTCCAAGGTGATACTGGATGTATCAGTTCTGCCAAGAGTCTGGATGGTGGTGCTTGGTTCTATAATCGTAGACAAGATAGAATGGTCATTTGTGCCTGACACACTTACCCCTATCCCTTGAGTCTGATGGCTTATATCATGAGTGTCGTTTGAGGCCGACACTCTTCCACGAGTGTGGGTGAGAAGGTTGGTCTCATCTGTGAGACGAGACTACAATGTCTGGTTGGTTACCAGAGTATCTTCTGAACGAGACCATACTTATATAGATTTATGGTCTTGAATATTTTCTTGAACCCACGCCAGAAGACCCCAATGACATCAAGAAAAAATGAACGAAGAGAAAAAAGGACGAATATATATGTTGAGTGAGAGTGCGTGTGCTCGAAATCGCGATGGACGAAATATACCCAATTAAAATCTCTTGTCAATTTATGACAAAGTTTTCTTTACAAGTTCAAGTTGGAATATCAAATACAATTTTATCTTCAATATTTTGGTGACTTAATATAAATGTAGAAAGATAAACAATATAGCACAACACTAAGGCATATGAGAAAAAATCCACAACAGGAAAAACCTCAGGCCGACAGAATGACAAATGTACTATGGTAGAGTTTTACAGCTAGAAGACAGAGACTTACACCCTCTTAACGTTATGATAGACTAGACACTCTTTCCTACCATATCCTCGGTAAAGAGCGCCAACAGTTGGAGTACGCTATACAATCACGATCGATTTTGGTCCACAACCAATGCCGTAAAGTCCTCATGCCAAACAAAGTCTTCGTTTAAAGTTTGAAGCAAACTTTCTTTATTTTTGAGTTTAAAGAAGAGACTATATGTTCCAACATGAAACATTGGTGAGAAGCCTCCTTGCAGTGTCGTACCACATTCTAGGTTTATGATGACCTAAGTTGAAAGTGTGCTTTGAATATAATGGCTTAACTCACAAAATATATCTTTGAGATATATGAAATATAAAAATAACACAAGAACAATTTAGAAAGAGATTTGTTTAAGATTTTTAAAAGATTTTAAAGTAAACAAGTTCACTTCAAAATATTTTTAGATTTCACAAGTATT
Organism: Sambucus nigra; assembly: GCA_949130495.1. NCBI lineage: Eukaryota > Viridiplantae > Streptophyta > Magnoliopsida > Dipsacales > Adoxaceae > Sambucus > Sambucus nigra. Next base: position 537,073,658 of record OX422215.1, on the reverse strand, counting down.
CAAACTTGAAATATCTCAAGAATATATAAAAGAGAAAAATAAGATTTAGAACTTAGAAGAATACAAGTTCAACAACAAGAAGTTTTTATCAAAAGATTTTTCTCTCGTTAAAATATTATTCTTGTGGCAAGTAAGATTTTGCAAAAATATTTTTTCCACAAAGAAATAACCAAAATTAGACTTACACTCTCTCATGAAAATGAAGCCCATAATATTTACTTATACACATAAGGTTACAAGAGAAGCCTGGGAGTACAATTAGGTAAGAAATAGGCTTACATGAGGTGATAATGTGTAAAAAGTAGAAAAGATATGGACAGATCTTTAGTTTACACGAGTATCAAGAAAGATGTGCACAGTCTAGGCTCAAGTGCAAGCCTGTCGCTCAAGTAATAAACCCGGTAAGTCGGGATCGTATCCACAGGGATAGAGATTGCCAAATAGTAATAAGAAAAATTATTAAATCTTGAAATGATTTCGTAAAAGAAATGAAAAGATGATTAATAATTGGGAAAATTTCTATTAAAAAATTACTTAAGAAAAACAAACTGAAAAGTGCAAAAGAAATTAGATCTGACAAATGGGAGAAAATAGGGTAGGGTACAATCCCTCAATCCTTAACAAATTACCGTATAGAATACTAGAATTGTAAATTAAAATTATTGACTAGATCCGGTCTTTATACATTCTAGCATTACATATATGAGGGATCTAGCCCGCATCATATGAAATCAAAGATAGATATAAAGCGGTGAATGAATCCAGTCTTTATATATTCTAAGCATTACGTATATGAGGTTCAAGCCCGCACCATACGAAATCAAAGATAAATATAAAGCGGTGCTTTCACGATTCAATCAATATTTTAATTTAACCTCTATTTTCTACATAAATAATTTGCCTTGGATTGAGTTCATGTACCCCAACCCTTGGGAATTTAGCTACTCATGATTTGGTTCAAGAATAAATTCACACACAAAATTATGGATCTACAAGACATGGGAAATAATTTGCAAATAATAAAAATAGAGAATGGAAAGATATTACTTGAATTCAGCAACAAAAATGGAATTGGAATCCAGAAAAATTCTTCTTCTTCAACCTTACAAACTAGAGTTTATGAAAACTTATACCAAAGAAAACTACAATCTAACTTTCTCTCTCTAATCCTACTCCTACCCTCTAGAATTTGACTCCCTCTTTCTAGAATTCAACTCCCCTTGAAAATGAGGTAGGGCTTGGTCTTTTATAGCACCAAGTTGCACGAATTTGGCATCAAATTTCGCTTGTGGCACAAGTTTTCCAAGAGTTGCACTGCATTAAATGCATAATTAATTACAGAAATCCGCACATCCAGACTCTTCATTATCGCACAACTTCAAAACATCGTAACTTCTTCACCGTAGCTCGGATTGAGGTGCCGTTTTTTCCAGTATTCTTGTAATTTAGAGCTCTTCAACTTTCTAGTTGGCCCCACCTCCGGACTAAGGCTGCAAAATTACGAAAATGCCCTTCAACTCTCCATTTCTTGGTTTCTTTCACTATTTTGAGTTCTCCTTCGCACTAACTTGCGTGAAATACCTGTAAAACACATGAGAAATACACAAAACAAGAAATACTTGCCAAAAAAGGTTAGTAGCATAAATAAGAGACAAATCCAAGCTAAATACACTGCACGGGATCATAAAAATACTGAAATTAAGGGGATAAATGTGAAGAATATGTGCCTAATCACACCCCCTAACTTAGAACTTTGCGCGTCCCGAGCAATGTAAATGAAATTAGCCAAAATTCTACTCTTGAAAATTCTTTTATTAAAATAAAATTCCATTTTCGCAGGCAAGCGATTGCATTTAGCGTATGCAACAAGCCTTTAAACCCCTAGGTTACCCTAGTAGGACGAGTTTTGTCTCGTGAGGGTTTGCAGTGAATACACCCACAAAATTCTTTATTGACTCAAATAAAGATCAAAATACTTAAAAATTGTACAATTTAAACTTTTCAAAAATACTCACCATCAATTCATATTCAAATGTCTCAAACCATAGTGTGTGTGTGCAAAGCCAGAAATTAAACCTCAAATTTCCACCGATTGAGCATTACGTTACTTTCCGAAAATTCGTTTTGATTCAAATTCTTACGTATGCACTCACAAACGAATCACTCGGATTGTGGCTATTTTCTCTCGGTATGCATGATATAAAGAGTAAATATAATGGACACAAATTCATGCATACAAAATTGAAAAGAAGGAAATATATGGTGAAAAGATCTCATCATCGGAATACAGTTATTAGGAAACGGGAACATCGCCTCTATTTCACACCATTTAATCTCTCATATTATCTTTTCATGTCTTAGCTCTCCATGCGGTAATCAATTTCACCATTCGGACTCAGTTAGGACTTTTTGGGTTAAAAGGTGTAAAGGGTAAAAATGGGAATAAACGGAATGTTCGGAATTGGAAAATGTCCTTATGATGTCCATTTGTGCTTTTTCGGGCATTTGCTCATTTTTCTCTTTCTTTTTCAATTTTCATTTTTTTTTCACTATTTTTTTTTCTTGCTATTTTTCTTTTTTGTTGAGCATTTCTATTTTTTTCTTCTTGCCCCTTTTTATTGCACAATTTGGACTTTATTTGATGAATTTTCTCAATTTTCACAATTCCGGGCTATTTGGTTTTTCGGGTTATCAAACGAAAGGAAAATATTTTATTAGGCTCAACTTGGGTTGCAAAGGGATAATTTTTTACAACTTTTTATGGCTAATATTTTTGGGTAACAAATGAGGGCCTACTTCAATGTCCAAATTGCTAATCACATTGCCATATGCATCTCGAGATTAGTTAAGTTTAGAGATATATTTAGCACAAATTTCGAGACAACATTTCACACATTTCCCATAACCGATCAAAACAAAGGATTGAGATCATCAACGACTTATTAAAACGCTGAAAAGAACTTTGAGTTAATCATAAACTCGGATTGATTTAAAAACTCATAAAAAATTGAAAGGCTCGAAATCTCACCGGGTTTAATTAATCTCCACACTAATTCGTAAAGTCGTCAATTTTCTTTCAATTTCCATCTTCAGTCAATTTTGGCTTAGTGCAATTGAGATTTAACAATTTGAGACTTCAAATTGAATAAAGGTGATATTTTTGAAAAATTTTAAATTCCAATTTTTATTTATTTTGAACAGAAATATTTTTGGCTTTTTCTAAATTTTTCAATTTTTTTTATTTTCTAAAAAAAAACACACTTGGAAAGAACATGTGATCGGATCAATGAATCTGAGCAATAAATGGGAAGAATATCCCACACCCCCTAACTTAAATGTTGAATTGTCCTCAATGCAAATCAAGAACACAACATCAAGAGAGGAAAAGAAAGATATTACCCAAATGGAGCGATCCCCGATGAGTGCGAGTCCATTGAATCTACAAAACATGTTAGAACCAAGCATAGCAAAAAGAATAACAAAAACTCTAACTCTCAAAACTAGACTATAATAAAAGAGAAAAAGAAAAAGAAAAAAAAACTAACTATTTACAACCTAACATTTGAACATCTAATAAATCATACACTAAAAGTCGAAAAATTTGAGGGTCCACCCAAAATACAATTTGACTTTGAGGGATTAATGGTGTACCCTCATTAGGATGCATGCCTCCCGAAAAGTAAGAATTCCGTTTAAAAAACGGATGGCATGTGAAAAGTTTAAAAAATGAACCATCACCAATTACAAAATTTAGGGGGATAATGAAGGATTTTGGTGCATAAGAGGACAAGTCCCATTGGGATCCAAGAAATATAGAATCACGTTCCAAAGATTTTTCAAGTAGTATGGGGAGAGGGGCACACAAAAAGGAACAATCCATATTAGAAAACAATTTAAGCATAGAGTGCTTGTCCTCATAAACCGGAAAATGACCCTCTTGTTGCGTAGCACGTGTGTTAGTCTCTAAGTCGGACGATATTTGAGTCGTATCTTCAAGTACCTCCGAAGACTCAAATGGTATGAGTGGAGGTTTAGGAAGGAGAAATTCATCAATTCTATTGTCCCACTCGCTTTCGTCCAAATTACAAATTGAGGCCTAGAAAGATTGGACTTCATCATTAAGGCTTGCATCTACCTGTCCAAACTCGCGCTCAAACTCTGCTAGGCTCAACTCCTCTAGCTCTCTCTCTTGCTTGGTGTCCTCAAAATTTTTTCCCTCAAAATTTTCAATTGGATCTGGTGGAGTGACATGTCTAAGTGTGTGGCCCGTAAGATGAAGCATCTCAAAATAACATTCCCATACAAGAAGCGGATCAACATCCTTAAGACATTCATCCAATTCTTGTGATGGATTTAATGGTTCGATAATAGTGGGGACACAAGGAGACAAATGATCCTCAACCTCAGTAGATTTTGCAATATTTATAATAGGTTGAGATTCAAAAGAACTTGGATCAATTTCAATGATTTCATTCTCAAAAGTATTAGGTGAAGCGCAAGTCTCGACCTTTTCTAAGTTGTCCAAATAATCATTCAACTCCTTGCAAGTTGCTATAATTTTCGACTCGAGAACAACACGGTCATCAGATTGCTTTTTTAGATCAAGTAAGAGTTCTTCCAAAGTAGGCTTTCTTGGTTCTAGCACCTCGAATTCCTCATTTGGTTGAAAACTTACTTCATCTTCAAAACTATCGGAAAAAAATCCTCATTGGGTTCAAATAATGCATCTAACTCTTGCTCCCAATAACGATTTTTTTCGCGATATTCTTTTTCAAGTCTTTCTTCTTCAAGCAATTGATTTTGATAAATTTGGAGTTTCTCAGCACTAGGCTTGTATTTAATATAATCATCTTTAGTGATATTGATCCAATGGTCATAAGTCTTGAGTGCCTCCTCTTCCTCACTGTTAGCATAACAATTAAAGCCACCAAAAGAGTTAAAATAAGACATTTCAAATTGGGCAATTCAAGAACGTGACACCCATTTTTTTTTTCAATTTTTGTTATATTTTTTTTTTAGTTTGCAAAATTACTTGTAGATAAAAATAACTTTCTTAAAAATTTAACAATTTCAATCCCCGGCAACGGCGCCAAAAACTTGACGCGACTTAATATTTGTCTCAAAAGTGCGTACAATCTAGGCTCAAGTGCAAGCTTGTCGCTCAAGTAATAAACCCGGTAAGTCGGGATCGTATCCACAGGGATCGAGATGGCCAAATAGTAATAAGAAAAATTATTAAATCTTGAAATGATTTCTTAAAAGAAACGAAAAGATGATTAAAAATTGGGAAAATTTAACAAACTGAAAAGTGCAAAAGAAATTAGATCTGACAAATGGGAGAAAATAGGGTAGGGTACAATCCCTCAATCCTTAACAAATTACCGTATAGAATACTAGAATTGTAAATTAAAATTATTGACTAGATCCGGTCTTTATACATTCTAGCATTACATATATGAGGGATCTAGCCCGCATCATATGGAATCAAAGATAGATATAAAGCGGTGAATGAATCCAGTCTTTATATATTCTAAGCATTACGTATATGAGGTTCAAGCCCGCACCATACGAAATCAAAGATAAATATAAAGCGGTGCTTTCACGATTCAATCAATATTTTAATTTAACCTCTATTTTCTACATAAATAATTTGCCTTGGATTGAGTTCATGTACCCCAACCCTTGGGAATTTAGCTACTCATGATTTGGTTCAAGAATAAATTCACACACAAAATTATGGATCTACAAGACATGGGAAATAATTTGCAAATAATAAAAATAGAGAATGGAAAGATATTACTTGAATTCAGCAACAAAAATGGAATTGGAATCCAGAAAAATTCTTCTTCTTCAACCTTACAAACTAGAGTTTATGAAAACTTATACCAAAGAAAACTACAATCTAACTTTCTCTCTCTAATCCTACTCCTACCCTCTAGAATTTGACTCCCTCTCTCTAGAATTCAACTCCCCTTGAAAATGAGGTAGGGCTTGGTCTTTTATAGCACCAAGTTGCACGAATTTGGCATCAAATTTCGCTTGTGGCACAAGTTTTCCAAGAGTTGCACTGCATTAAATGCATAATTAATTACAGAAATCCGCACATCCAGACTCTTCATTATCGCACAACTTCAAAACATCGTAACTTCTTCACCGTAGCTCGGATTGAGGTGCCGTTTTTTCCAGTATTCTTGTAATTTAGAGCTCTTCAACTTTCTAGTTGGCCCCACCTCCGGACTAAGGCTGCAAAATTACGAAAATGCCCTTCAACTCTCTATTTCTTGGTTTCTTTCACTGTTTTGAGTTCTCCTTCGCACTAACTTGCGTGAAATACCTGTAAAACACATGAGAAATACAAAAAACAAGAAATACTTGCCAAAAAAGGTTAGTAGCATAAATAAGAGACAAATCCAAACTAAATACACTGCACGGGATCATAAAAATACTGAAATTAAGGGGATAAATGTGAAGAATATGTGCCTAATCATGAGCTTTTGCATCATTGTGGTGACCTTGCAGCAAGGATACGAGGCAAGCCAAAGATAAAAAATCTCTGGAACAAGGCGTAACCAACGAGACACTGTCGCTGTAGCGAGAGAAAGCCTCGTTGTGGCGAAGGTCTCATGAGACAGACCTCAGCAACCTTTATGAAATGCGTTTTTGATATTTTCAAAATAGTTTTATTTCCTTTCATAAATAAGTCCAAAGATCCATATCAATATAAACACACACACAAAAATATTTTCTTATAAAGAGAACAAGTGTGAGTAAAATATGTATGAGTCTACGTGTTCGTTTACCTTCCTAATAGTGGTATAAAAAGTATACACATGAAGGTGAGGATTTCTGTTGTATTATTTGCATGACGCTTTTTTGGGATGACCTCAAGGACGAGACTCAAAGTATATTTGGTCAATGGAATAAGACAATCTTGTCCTATTGGGGCTCATGAATAAATTGCATAATCTTACAATCTCCCCTTTTGTCTATTACAAGATAAAACATAAAAAAATAAAGATTACAATTATTATAGAGAAGTCTAGCAACCTATGACATATAGACACAAGCTTGGCCAAAGGCAAGTACATCCCTGCACTACTAATCCTCAAAGACGAGTTTCAAAGATATCTTGCACATGTTAAGCTATCATACCTTCTAAACAAAATATTTACCAATACCGATGTAATGAGTAGTTTAAAAATAAAACATGCGATGAATAAGATATATAAGTGATTCATCATCCTAAAGTGTGTATACAAGTTTTAGAAATGACAATATCTTAGTGCTATAGGCCGTATTTAGACATGTACTACATTTCTTGGATTTATACTCCATGCTCATTTAGTTTATCATAAAACAAATCAAGATATGTTCATAATTAGAACTCCCCCTTAATCTAATCTTTTCCCCCTTTTTCATGGAGTTAATAAAGGTTTTGAAATATTAAATTAAACAAATGTGCTAAGAATGATCATATAATGAGTTATTTCAATCAAAATTAAAAAAGATAGAATATGCAATTTAAGAAATCTAGTCCATATTTCACTAATAGAAATAGCAAAATAATATAATCTAGCTAGAGCATGTAATTCTAATACGAATTAAAGTGCACCATAAAAATAGATAAAATGATAAATATGTGTAAGTTAACAAGTATATAAGAGCATCCACAGTGGTGGATGCTCTTGATTTGCAAAGTTAGAGAAGCAAAAGGAGCTTTATCTTTCGTCCAAGATAGCAGTACACAGTGGGGGAGTATGGAGAAAATGATAATCAGTTCCTACGAACTTATGTTGTTCGTAGGAATTAAAACAACTTTTGTTACGAACAACCTTTGTTCGTAGAAAATGTTACAGACAAATGTTGTTCGTAAGAACCCAAATATATAATTTCTTGTGGTAAAAAATGGTTCCAACGAACTTCTAAAGTTCGTAGGAGTTTCTACGAACAATATAAGTTCGTACCAATTCCTATGAACTTCAGAAGTTCGTAGGAACCATTTACAAATTCTCCCCACGATTTGTATGCTTGTAGAACCTATGCAAATTGCCTCACAGAATCTGTTGCTTAAACCTCACCAGTGGAGTGCATTCGATTTGTAAACTTATAAATTCTGTTGTATTTTAGTCCCACCATTGTACATGCTCTAACATGGGTTAGAAGGCAATAAATCAAGTGAGTGAATCACAAGCTTATATAATCCATGTTGTGCCAAATCACTCCACTAAAACTGACGAATGGTTACGATCAAAATCCCTGACCAAGTTTATGGGTCCCGAACTTGGTCCGTGACCATTCGGGTGCGACCAATTTCATGGGTCGCAGCCCAAGACCGTGATCAATCTGGGGGTCACGGACCTCAGGGGTCATGGCAGATGGCCGCGGACTTGGGCCATGACCCACACCATGACGGAAAAAATAGTCGCAGCCAAAGTCCGTGACCCCCAACCGCGACAAAAATTGATCGCGGTCAAAGTCCGTAACCCACACTGCGACGAAAAAAAAGGAAAAAAATGATCGCGGCCAAAGTCCGTGACCTACAGCCCGATGAAAAAAAAGCAAAAAAATGGCTTGCCGTCAAAGTCCGTGACCTATACCGCGACTATTTTTCCATTTTTGTTGCGGTGTGGATCACGGACTTTAACCGCTACCAATTTTTTTTCATTTTTTCGTCGTGGTGTAGGTCACAGACTTTGGCCGTGATCATTTTTCATCACTGTTGGGGTCATGGACTTTGACCGTGATCATTTATATGCGCGACGGAAAAAATAGAAATGGTCATGGAGAAAGTCCATGACCATATTTAACTATAATTAAAAAAAAATATTTTTTTGTCCAATCCTAAAATTGGGGGTTCTGCGACTGCACGGTCGGTTGCTACATGTAACGTTGGACGCGTACGAGGTTTTACAAATATTTATTATTAGCAAAACGATAAAAAATAACAAATTGCAAATCAGGAACGTTGTTAATAAACTAATATATATATTCAAACTGAAAAATATTACACGTCTTAATAATTCATAGATAAAAAAAAATTGGGTAGAGTTTCCTCTGTTTTCTGAACATTCGAAACCCTGTTAATATAAAGCCTACACGACCATAAAATTTAACAATTAAATTATAAAAGCCCGCACGACCATAAACTAAACAAAAAAAATAATAAAAGCCTGCACGGCTGTAACACATAAAAAACATAATCCTGAATGTCCCCAACATTATATAAACAAACTTCATGTTGTAAAACATTGCTTCCTTTATTTGTTCCACGTGCAAAAAAGTAAACGATACAATGTTATCCTACAAATGATAGGATACAAAAAAAATGACATCAGTAACCAAGTAGTTTTACAAAAATCTTATTCAAAGTATCAAATTATCAAAAATCTTATTCAAATTAAGCCCATGTCTTGAAAATTTTAAATTATCATCGTATTCTCAAACCTGGAGCCCCGTGACCAGGCGGTCAGTTCCTACGAGTTACATTGGTCCTGTGCGAGGTGTTGATGCCTCTCACGGGGCTATACGGGGCCGTTTCGAGTTTTTGCCATCTAACGCCATGTTTTTAATCCTAACTCCTTATATTTTCAAATTATCATTGTATTCTCAAACCGGGAGTCCCGTGATAACGCGATCAGTTCCTACGAGTTACATTGGTCCCGTGCAAGGTGTTGGTGCTTCTCATGGGCCTATACGTGGGCTGTTTCTAGTTTTCACCCTCTAACGCCATGTTTTTAAGCCTAAGTTTAGATATTTGTAAATTATCCTCGTATTCTCAAACCGGGAGTACCGTGATCGAGCGATCAGTTCCTACGGGTTACATTAGTCCCATGCTAAATATCGGTATCTCTCACGGGGCCGTTAGGGGGTTGTTTCGGGCTTTTCCCCTCTAATGCCATGTTTTTAAGCCTAAGTCTAGATATTTTCAAATTATCGTCGTATTCTCAAACCAGGAGTTCCGTGACAACGGGGTCAGTTCCTACGAGTTACATTGGTCCTATATGAGGTGTCGGCGCATCTCATGGAGCCGTTTGGGGGTTATTTCGGTGTTCCCCATCAAGCGCCATGTTTTTAACCCCAAGTCTAGATATTTTCAAATTATCACCGTATTCTCAAATCGAAAGTTTCGTGACCATGCGGTCAGTTCCTACGAGTTACATTGGTCCCGTGCGAGGTATTGGTGCCTCTCACGGGGTCGTTCGGGGGCTGTTGACGCCATGTTTTTAAGCCTAAGTCTGTGACACCCCGACTAATTAAATACCGGGTAGCTACTCCTTTATTAAATTAATTCAAAATGCCAAGTTGGTCCAGTTAATAGCATCACTGTCGAAAACATTTTAATGATTACTAACCACCTAGTATTTAAAAAGTAAGTTGCCAAATTTTAATTTAAGTCTGATTAACATGCAACAAGTGTAATGAAGAATAATAACACCATTCACCATAACGAAGTAAATAGAATAACCATCACATAATGTAAATAAAGTCTGAAGGAAAACTCCTCACTACAAAACCACAACTGAAATAACTAAACTGAATACTGAAACAATACATGCCAAAGTCTGAAAAATTGAAATGGAAAGATGTCTCTAATAGAAATGGGCAACATGCCCTACAACTGATAGATAACGAATCTGGAATCCAAATGATAGAAGCGTCTACAAGCAAATTCCTGTAGCTTCCACAAACAGCTACAGCTCGTCACCTGAATGAGTATCCTATGCATGGTGTCCTTGTGGCTGGGCACCTAAAATGGTTTTACAAGAAAAAGATTTGAAAGCAAACGGGTCAGGAGCCCGAATGTGGAGGTATTTTAAAAACCTGCAAGTGCTTTAAAAACATTTAAAACATTAAATGTAAAGTACATGTTAGGACGTGCACTCACATGATATTCTCTCCTCTCGTCTAACTGTGCACTCCTAACGTAAGTACCCATCTAAAACAACACAAACCACTATCTAAGTGACATTATATCTAGCTAGACTGCCATAGGTTCTACCCTTATTACTCGGTTCTCTTCAACAGTATAACGATCTCAATTAGATAGGGCTTAACGTAACTTCAGGTTCTCATACAAAAGTAATACAACTCGTTATAGATTAACCCTCTATGTTATTCCATAGTTACACACAATACTATATGAAAGTTCCCAGTTTATTAAACGTATATTTTCCACAACATGAATATACAATATAAGCACCCCGAGACTAAGCTGTGGTGCACACATACTCTGCTATCCATCCCGGTACATCACGTACATAAGGATCACATATTCCGAATCTCTCAGGAATAGTTCAGATAACACAAATCACAAATAATGGAGGCGAACACAGTCACATCACATGAGTCACGCACATACCTGCGCTCCCACGATCAGCGGACTTATTAACATCCCAATAAGTCTTTCTCTGACCTATGTTCATCGAGGTAACCAGTCTAAATCCGGGCAACACAAGGATTAGAGAGACCTAAGCGAACGCAAACCTCCCGTGATAGCAAGTATGGTAGGTATGTCATACACATAAATCATATACCAATACTAAGTAAACACACGTCTTAGTAATCCCGTAGTTTAATTGAAGTACTATTCTCATTCTAGTACCAATATATAATTTATACACTTTATACGATTCTGGTTTATAATCATACGCGCCATAATTTATTCTCACATCGTAGTAGACACTCACCTCTCAACCCAACTATCCCTTTAATTTGAATCGCTCGTATATAATTTACTCCTCATAATAACCCAAAAGTCCCAAATCTATCAATACATCATCAAAGGAATGTTATCTCTACCCTCGAACAAGTTTACGGGACTCCCAAAATCAAAACAGGCCAAAAAGGCCTAAACTGCCAGCTCGTTAGAAGTCTCGTTCGAACGAGGCTGTTCGAACGAGATTCCAGTTCGTTCGAACGAACTGTACCTTCTAACGACATCTCGTTCGAACGAATGTATCGAACGAAATACAGTTCGTTCGAACGAAGGTATCGAACGAAGTCTCCCCTCGTTAGAAGCGACTGGTCAACTCGTTAGAAGCTCGTTCGAACAAGCTCGTTCGAACGACCTGGGGAGGCCTTCTAACGACCGACCAGTTTCAAGCCCAGAATTACCAATCTCGTTTTTCATCAATTCTTACTCCTCAAATCTCCTCTAAAATTTGTTCCAACAACGTTTTAAGTTCTCCAATAGTCCTAAAACATGCTAAGGTCGTATACTAACATCTTTCAAGGGATTAATACATCCTAAACATCATTAAATCACAAGTTTCTACATTTTCCCCCAATTTTCAAGAACATGAACCCTAAAATTTTAAATCATGAATTAACCCAATATAAATCCGTTTTGATTTCATCCATTCACTAATATCATCAGTATAATCATCTACCTACCATTCTACATACAATTCTCCTCAAGATTTCAAGTTCTAAGTTCTAAAATACATGGGTTTTCATCTATCTTCCAAGAACAATTGTAAATCTTCAAATTATCTAACATGGAGGAAGCATTTTCTGAATTAAAAGCAATTAAACCACTTGCCTCGATTGTCTCTGAATTTGGTGTTGATTTTGTAAGGATTTCTGCAGAATTCCTTCTCCTTCTCTCCCTCTCTAAGCTTTCTTCTCCAAAGGTGGCTATGGTGGCTAGGGTTTTCTTTGGGAAAGTTGGAAACCTAATTGATAACCTCCGTAGCTTATTGGGTCATTAAGGGTTGGTTAGTGGGTTTAGTGGGTCTATTCCCAATCAGATAAAGACTCCTAATTTTCGTCATTTTTAATTCCTAAAAATACGAAATTACCAAAATACCCTTTATATTGCCGGTATGGCCTAAAAATACCCCGGGACCCAAACTACACCCCCGGCTAGTGTTTTCTGACTATCTCGACCCTTCCGGACGCGTTGGCGCACTCAAAACGACCATACGGTTAATAGAATTTAAATTCACTTTTATAATTAAAATAATTATATCCCGACGCGACTGTCACACGCGTCCCAATAAAATGACCAGATTGCCGTATATCAATCTCACGACAAATTTCATAATTCAATATTCATATAACATCGTATATACTCAATATAGTCAAATACCAACTCACAACTCGCTAGTATTTTACCCGGATTAATTTCCAAATAATTCACATTTAATTAATTAATCCCAAAAATAAATATAGCCAAAAGTACGGGGTATTACAAAGTCTAGAACATTTCAAATTATCGTAGTATTCTCAAACCAAACGCCTCGTGACCAAGCGGTCAGTTCTTACGAGTTACTTTGGTCCCGTGCGAGGTGTTGGTGCCTCTCAGGGGGCCATACGGGGGCCGTTTTGAGTTTTTGCTATCTAGCGCCATGTTTTTAATCCTAAGTCCTCATATTTTCAAATTATCATTGTATTCTCAAACCAGGATTCCCGTGATAATGCGGTCAGTTCCTACGAGTTACATTGATCCTGTGTGAGGTGTTGGTGCCTCTCACGGCCCTATAAGGGGGTGTTTCGAATGTTCATCCTCTAATATCCTATTTTAAACTTAAGTCTAAATATTTGCAAATTAACCTCGTATTATCAAATAGGGAGTACCGTGATTACCCGATTAGTTCCTATGAGTTACATTGGTCTCGTGCAAGGTATCGGTACCTCTGACGTGGCCATTAGTGGGTTGTTTCGGGCTTTCCCCCTCTAACGCCATCTTTTTAAGCCTAAGTCTAGATATTTTCAAATTATCATCATATTCTCAAATCGAGAGTCCCGTGACCATGCGACCAGTTCTTACGAGTTACATTGGTCTTGTGCGAGGTCTCGACGCATCTCACAGGGTCGTTTGGGGGTTGGTTCAGTGTTCCTCCCTCTAGCGCCATGTTTTTAAGCCTAAGTATAGATATCTTGAAATTATCACCGTATTCTCAAATCGAGAGTCCCGTGACCATGCGATCAGTTCTTGCGAGTTACATTGGTCTCGTGAGAGGTGTCGGTGCCTCTCATGGGTCCGTTTGGGGGTTATTTAGGGTTTTCACCCTCTGACGCCATGTTTTTAAGACTAAGTCTAGAAATTTTCAAATTATCGTCCTATTCTCATACCGAAAGCCCCGTGACCAGGCGGTCAGTTCTTACAAGTTACATTGGTCCCGTGCGAGGTGTCGGTGCCTCTCACGGAACCGTTTGGGGCTGTTTAGAGTTTTCGCACTCTGACACCAAGTTTTAAGATTAAGTCTAGATATTTTCAAATTATCATCGTATTCTCAAACCGGAAGTCCCGTGACCACACGGTCAGTTACTACGAGTTGCATTGGTCCTGTGCGAGGTGTCGGCGCGTCTCACGGCGCCGTTTGGGGGTTGTTTCGTTGTTCCCCCTCTAGCGCCTTATTTTTAAGCCTAAGTCTAGATATTTTCAAATTATCACCATATTCTCAAACCGAAAGTCCCGTGACCACGCTGTTAGTTTCTATGAGTTACAATTGTCTCGTACGAGGTGTCGGTGCCTCTCACGAGGCCGTACGGGGGCTGCTTCGGGTTTTCACCCTCTGACGCCATGTTTTTAACCCTAAGTCTAGAAAATTTCAAATTATCGTAGTATTCTCAAAACAGAACCCCGTGACGAGGTGATCAGTTCCTACGGGTTACATTGGTTTTGTGCAAGGTGTTGGTGCCTCTCAAGGGGCCATACGGGGGCCGTTTCAAGTTTTTGCTATCTAGCGCCATGTTTTTAATTCTAAGTCCTTATATTTTCAAATTATCGTCGTATTCTCAAATCGGGAGTCCCGTGATAATGCGCCGAGTTCCTACGAGTTACATTGGTCCTGTGCGAGGTGTTGGTGCCTCTCACGGGCATATACGGGGGCTGTTTCGGGTTTTGACCCTCTAACGCCATATTTTAAACCTAAGTCTAGATATTTGCAAATTATCCTCGTATTCTCAAACCGAGAGTACCATGATCGCACGATCAACTCCTATGAGTTACATTGGTCCCGTGCGAGGTATCAGTACCTCTTACGGGGCCATTATGGGGTTATTTTGGGCTTTCCCCCTCTAACGCCATGTTTTTAAGCCTAGCTCTGGATATTTTCAAATTATCATTGTATTCTCAAACTGGGAGTCACGTGACCACGCGGTTAGTTCTTACGAGTTACATTGGTCCTGTGCGAAGTCTCGGTGCGTCTCATGGGGTTGTTTGGGGATTGGTTCGGTGTTCACTCCTCTAGCGACATGTTTGTAATTCTAAGTTTAGAAATTTTCAAATTATCATCGTACTCTCAAATCGAGAATCCCGTAACCATGCGATCAGTTCTTACGAGTTGCATTGGTCTGGTGCGAGGTGTCAGTGCCTCTCAAGGGGCTGCTCGGGGGTTGTTTAGGGTTTTCGCCCTCTGACGCCATGTTTTTAAGTCTAAGTCTTGAAATTTTTAAATTATCGTCGTATTCTCAAACCAAAAGCCTCGTGACCAGACGGTGAGTTCCTACTAGTTACATTATTCCCGTGCGAGGTGTCGGTGCCTCTCATGGGGCTGTTTGGGGGCTGTTTTGAGTTTTTGCACTGTGATGCTAAGTTTTAAGCTTAAGTCTTCATATTTTCAAATTATCGTCGTATTCTCAAATCGAGAGTTCTGTGACCACACGGTCAGTTCCTGTGAGTTACATTTGTCCTGTGCGAGGAGTCGCCGCGTCTCAAGGGTCCCTTTGGGGGTTGTTTCAGTTTTCCCCCTCTAGCGCCATGTTTTTAAGCCTAAGTCTAGACATTTTCAAATTATCGTCGTATTCTCAAATTGAGAATCCCGTGACCACGCGGTCAGTTTCTACGAGTTACATTGGTCTCGTACGAGGTGTCGGTGCCTCTCACGGGGCCGCTCGGGGGCCATTTCAGGTTTTCGCCCTCTGACTCCATGTTTTCGCCCTCTGACTCCATGTTTTTAAGCCTAAGTCTAGAAATTTTCAAATTATCGTCGTATTCTCCAACCGAAATCCCCTAACCAGGTGATCAGTTTCGACGAGTAACATTGGTCCCGTGCGAGGTCTCGGTGCCTCTCACGGGGTCGTTAGGGGGTTGTTTCGGGCTTCCCCCTCCAACTCCATGTTTTTATTCCTAAGTCTAGATATTTCAAATTATCATTATATTCTCAAACTGGGAGTCCTGTGACCACGCGGTCAGTTCTTACGAGTTACATTGGTCCTGTGTGAGGTGTCGGCGCATCTGACAATACCATTTGGGGGTTGTTTCGGGGTTCCCCCCTCAAGTACCATGTTTTTAAGACTAAGTCTAGATATTTTCCAATTATCATTGTATTCTCAAATCGGAAGTCATGTGACCATGCAATCAGTTCCTACGAGTTATGTTGGTTCCGTGCGAGGTGTTGGTGCCTCTCACGGGGCTGCTTGGGGGCTGTTTTGAGTTTTCGCACTCTAACGCCATGTTTTTAAGCCGAAATCTAGATATTTGCAAATTATCCTCGTATTCTCAAATTGGGAGTACCTTGTTTGCGTGGTCAGTTCCTATGAGTTACATTGGCCCCGTGCGAGGTGTCGGAATGTCTCACGGGGCCGTTAGGGTGTTGTTTCGGGCTTTCCCCCTCTAATGCTATGTTTTTAAGCCTAACTCTAGATATTTTCAGATTATCGTCGTATTCTCAAATCAGGAGTCCCGTGATCACGTGGTTAGTTCCTGCGAGTTACATTGGTCAGGTGCAAGGTGTCAGCGCGTCTCACGAGGCCATTTAGTGGTAGTTTCGGTGTTCCCCCTCTTGCAGAAATTTTTTAAGCCTAAGTATATATATTTTCAAATTATCACTGTATTCTCAAATCGAAAGTCCCGTGACCCTGCGGTCAGTTCCTACGAGTTACATTAGTCCTGTGCGAGGTGTCGGTACCTCTCACGGGGCTGTTCGGGGGCTGTTTCGGGTTTTCACCCTCTGACGCCATGTTTTTAAGCCTAAGTCTAAAAATTTCAAATTATCATCGTATTCTCAAACCGAAAGCCCCATGACCAGGCGATCAGTTCCTACGGGTTACATTAGTTCCGTGTGAGGTGTCGATGCCTTTCATGGGGCTGCTTAGGGGCTGCTTCCAGTTTTCGCACTCTGACGCCAAGTTTTAATCCCAAGTCTAGATATTTTTAAATTATCATCGTATTCTCAAAACGGGAAAACTGTGATCATGCGTTCAGTTTCTATGAGTTACATTGGTCCCATGCGAGGTGTTGGTGCCTCTCGCGAGGCCACTTGGGGGTTGTTTCAAGTTTTCGCACCATGATGCCAAGTTTTAAGCCGAAGTGTATATATTTTCAAATTATCGTCGTATTCTCAATCCGAGAGTACCTTGATCGCACAGTTAGTTCCTACGAGTTACATTTCTCCCGTGCGAGGTGTTGGTGCCTCTCACGGGGCCTCTAGGAGGCTGTTTCAAGTTTTCGCACTCCGACGAGAAGTTTTAAGCCTAAGTCTAGATATTTTCAAATTATTGTCATATTCTCAAACCGGGAGTACTGTGATCGTACGGTCAGTTTCCACGAGTTATATTGGTCTCGTGCGATGTGTTGGTGCCTCTCACGGGGCCGCTTGGGGTCTATTTCGAGTTTTCGCACTCTGACGCCAAGTTTTAAGCCTAAGTCTAGATATTTTTAAATTATCATCGTATTCTCAAACTGGGAGTACCGTGATCGCGTGGTTAATTCCTACTAGTTATATTGGTCCCGTGCGAGGTGTTGGTGTCTCTTACGGGGCCGCTTAGTGGCTGTTTCGAGTTTTCGCACTCTGACGCCAAGTTTTAAGCCTAAGTCTTGATATTTTCAAATTATTATCGAATTCTCAAACTGAGAGTACCGTGATCGCGCTGTCTGTTTCTACTAGTTACATTGGTCCCGTACGAGGTGTTAGTGCCTCTCGCGGGACCATACGGGGGCTGTTTCGAGTTTTTATCATCTAACGTCATGTTTTTAATGCTAAGTCCTCATATTTTCAAATTATCCTCGTATTCTCAAATCGGGAATACCGTGATCGCGCGGTCAGTTCCTAAAAGTTAGATTGGTCCAGTGTGAGGTGTTGGTACCTTTCACGGGGCCGTTAGTGGGTTGTTTCGGGCTTTTCCCTTCTAACGTCATGTTTTTAAGCCTAAGTCTAGATATTTTTAAATTATCATCGTATTCTCAAATCGGGAGTCTCGTGATGAGGTGGTCAGTTCCTACGAGTTACATTGGTCCTGTGCGAGGTGTCGATGCGTCTCACTGGGCCGTGTGGGGGTTGTTTCGGGATTCCCCCTCCAGTGCCATGTTTTTAAGCCTAAGTCTAGATATTTTTTGATTATCACAGTATTCTCAAATCAGGAATCCTGTGACCACGCGATCAGTTCCTACGGGTTACATTGCTCCCGTGCGAGGTGTCGGTGCCTCTCACAGGGCCGTTCAGGGGCTGTTTTGGGTTTTCACCCTCTAACACCATGTTTTTAAGCCTAAATCTTAAAATTTTCAAATTATCATCATATTCTCAAACTGGAAGCCCCGTGACAAGGCGGTCAGTTTCTACGAGTTAAATTGGTCTCGTACGAGGTGTTGTTGCCTTTCACGGGGCCATACGGGGGCCGTTTCGAGTTTTTGCTGTCTAACGCCATGTTTTGGAATTTTAAGTCCTCATATTTTCAAATTATCATCGTATTCTCAAATCGAGAGTTCCGTGATAACTCGGTTAGCTCCTACCAATTACATTGGTCCCGTGCAAGGTGTTGGTGCCTCTCATGGGCCTATCCGTGGACTGTTTTGGATTTTCACCCTCTAACGCCATATTTTAAACCCAAGTCTAGATATTTGCAAATTATGCTTGTATTCTTGAATCGAGTGTATCGTGACCACCCGGTCAGTTCCTACGATTTACATTGGTCCCGTGCTACGTATCGGCACCTCTCACGGGGTCGTTAGGGGGTTATTTCGGGCTTTCCGCCTTTAACGTCATGTTTTAAGCCTAAGTCTAGATATTTTCAAATTATCATCATATTCTCAAACCAGGAGTCCGGTGACCATGCGACCAGTTCTTATGAGTTACATTGGTCCTGTGCGAGATCTCGACGCATCTCATGGGGTCGTTTGGGGGTTGGTTCAGTGTTCCCCCCTTTAGCACCATGTTTTTTAGCCTAAGTCTAGATATTTTCAAATTATCTCGCTATTCTCAAACCGAGAATCCTGTGGCCATGCGATGAGTTACTACGAGTTACATTGGTCTAGTGCGAGGTGTCGATGCCTCTCATGGGGCCATTTAGGGGCTATTTAGGGTTTTCTCCCTCTGACGCCATGTTTTTAAGCCTAAGTCTAAAAAATTTCAAATTATCATCCTATTCTCAAACCGGAAGCCCCGTGACTAGGCGGTCAGTTTCTACAAGTTACATTGGTCCGGTGCGAGGTGTCGATGCCTCTCATGGGGCTATTTCGTGTTTTCGCACTCTGACACCAAGTTTTAAGCTTAAGTTGATATTTTAAAATTATCGTCGTATTCTCAAATCGGGAGTCCCGTGACCACACGGTCAATTCCTATGAGTTAAATTGGTCCTGTGCGAGGTGTCGGCGCTTCTCACGGGGTTTGGGGGATGTTTCGGTGTCCCCCCTCTGGCACCATGTTTTTAAGCCTAAGTTTAGATATTTTCAAATTATCGTCCGACTCTCAAATTGGGAGTTCCATGATCACGCGGTTACTTCGTACAAGTTACATTGGTCCTGTGTGAGGTGTCGGCGCGTGTCACAGTACCGTTTGGGGGTTGTTTTGGGGTTTCCCCCTCTAGCACCATGTTTTTAAGCCCGTGTATAGATATTTTCAAATTATCATCGTATTCTCAAATTAGAAGTCCCGTGACCATGCGGTGAGTTCCTATGAGTTACATTGGTCTCGTACGAGGTGTCGGTGCCTCTCATGGGGCCGCTTGGAGGCTATTTTGAGTTTTCGCACTCTAACGCCATGTTTTTAAGCCTAAATCTAGATATTTGCAAATTATCCTCGTATTCTCAAACCGAGAGTACCTTGATTGCGTGATTAGTTCTTACGAGTTACATTGGCCCCGTACGAGGTGTCGGTACCTCTCATGGGTCCGTTAGGGGGTTATTTAGAGCTTTCCTCCTCTAATGCCATGTTTTTAAGCCTAAAACTAGATATTTTCAAATTATCGTCGTATTCTCAAATCGGGAGTCCCATGATCACGCGGTCACTTCCTATGAGTTACATTGGTCATGTGCAAGATATCGGCGCGTCTCACGAGGCCGTTTGGAGGTTGTTTCGGTCTTCCCCTTCTAGCGGCATGTTTTTAAGCCTAAGTCTAAATATTTTCAAATTATCGTTGTATTCTCAAATCGGAAGTCCTGTGACCCCGCAGTCAGTTCCTACGAGTTATATTGGTCCTGTGCGAGGTGTCGGTGCCTCTCAAGGGACTGCTCGGGGGCTGTTTCAGGTTTTCACCCTCTAATGCCATGTTTTGAAGCCAAAGTCTAGAAATTTTCAAATTATCATCATATTCTCAAACCGAAAGCCCCGTGACCAGGCAGTCAAATCCTACAGGTTACATTGGTCCCGTGTGAGGTGTCGGTTCCTCTCATGGTGTCGCTTGGGTCTGCTTCGAGTTTTCGCCCTCTGACGCCAAGTTTTAAGCTTAAGTCTAGATATTTTCAAATTATCGTCGTATTCTCAAATCGGGAAAACCGTGATCACGAGTTCAGTTTCTACGAGTTACATTGGTCCCGTGCGAGGTGTTGGTGCCTCTCATGGGGCCACTTGGGGGCTGTTTTGAGTTTTCGCACCATGACGCCAAGTTTTAAGCCGAAGTGTAGATATTTTCAAATTATCATCGTATACTCAATCCGAGAGTACCGTGATCGCACGGTTAGTTCCTACGAGTTACATTAGTCCCGTGCCAGGTTTTTGTGCCTCTCACGGGGCCTCTTGGAGGCAGTTTCAAGTTTTCGTATTCTGACACCAAGTTTTAAGCCTAAGTCTAGATATTTTTAAATTATCGTCGTATTCTCAAAACGGGAGTACCGTGATCGCGCTTCAGTTTCTACGAGTTACATTAGTCCCCTGCGAGGTGTTGGTGTCTCTCACGGGGCCATACGACGGTCGTTTCGAGTTTTTGTCGTCTAACGCCATGTTTTTAATCCTAAGTCCTCATATTTTTAAATTATTATCATATTCTCAAACCGGGAGTACCCTGATCACGCGGTCAGTTCCTACGAGTTACATTAGTCCTGTGCGAGGTGTGGGTGCATCTCACAGGGCCGTTTGGGGGTTGTTTTGGTGCTCCCCTCTACCGCCATATTTTTAAGCCTAAGTCTAGATATTTTCAAATTATCGCCGTATGCTCAAAGCGGGAGTCTCGTTACCACGAGGTCAAGTCCTACACGTTATATTGGTCCTATGCGAGGTGCCGACGCGTCTGACGGAACCGTTTGGGGGTTGTTTCGGGATTACCCCTAGCGCCATTTTTTTAAACCGACGTCTAGATATTTTGAAATTATTGTAGTATTCTCAAATGGGAGTCCCGTGACTACATGGTCAATTTCAACGAGTTACATTGGTCCCGTGAGAGGTGTCGGTGCCTCTCACGGGGTCGTTTGGGGGCTATTTCGGATTTTCGCCCTCTGACGCCATGTTTTTAACCCTAAGTTTTGAAAATTTTAAATTATCATCGTATTCTCAATTCAAAAGCCCCGTGACTAGGCGGTCAATTCCTACGAGTTACATTGATCCCGTGCGAGGTGTTGGCTCACGAGGCCATACGGGGGCCGTTTTGAGTTTTTACTATCTAACGATATGTTTTTAATCGTAAGTCCTCATATTTTCAAATTATCATCGTATTCTCAAATCGGGACTCCCATGATAATACGATCAGTTCCTACGAGTTACATTGGCCCCGTATAAGGTGTTGATGCCTCTCATGGGCCTATACAGGGGCTGTTTTGAGTTTTCACCTTCTAACGCCATATTTTAAACCTAAGTCTAGATATTTCCAAATTATCCTCATGTTCTCAAATCGAGAGTACCGTGATTGTCCAGTCACCTCTCACGGGGTCATTAGGGGGTTGTTTCGGTTTTCCCCCTCTAACGCCATGTTTTTAAGCCTAAGTCTAAAAATTTGCAAATTATCGTCGTATTCTCAAACCAAAAGCCCCGTCAGCAGGCAGTCAGTTCCTACGAGTTACATTGGTCCTGTAAGAGGTGTTGGTGCCTCTCACGGGGCCGCTTGTGGACTGTTTTGAGTTTTTGCACTTTGACGACAAGTCTTAAGCCCAAGTCTAGATATTTTTAAATTATCTTTAAATTCTCAAAACGGGGGCATCGTGATCGCGCGGTTAGTTCCTATGAGTTACATTGGTCCCGTGCGAGGTGGTCGTGTCTCTCCCGGGGCTGTTTGGGGGCTGTTTCGAGTTTTCGCACTCTGACGCCAAGTTTTAAGCCTATGTCTAGATATTTTCAAATTATCGTCAAATTCTTAAATCGGGAGTACCGTGATGACGCTGTCTGTTCCTATGAGTTACATTGGTCCCGTATGAGGTGTTGATGCCTCTCACGGGGCCATACGGGGGCGGTTTCGAGTTTTTACCGTCTAACGCCATATTTTTAATGCTAAGTCCTCATATTTTCAAATTATACTCGTATTTTCAAATCAGGAGAACCGTGATCGTGCGGTCATTTCCTACGAGTTACATTGGTCCAGTGTGAGTGTCGGTACCTCTCACGGGGCCGTTAGCGGGTTGTTTTGGGCTTTGCCCTTCTAACGTTATGTTTTTAAGCCTAAGTCTTGATATTTTCAAATTATCGTTGTATTCTCAAATCGGGTGTCCTGTGACGACGCGGTCAGTTCCTACGAGTTACATTGGTCCCGTGCGAGGTGTCGACGCGTCTCACGGGGCCGTTTGGGGGTTGTTTCGAGATTCCCCCTCTAGCACCATGTTTTTAAGACTAAGTCCAGATATTTTTAGATTATCGCAGTATTCTCAAATCGGGAGTCCCCTGACCACACGATCAGTTCCTACGAGTTACATTGGTCCCGTGCGAGGTTTCAGTGCATCTCACGGGGCTATTCGGGGGTTGTTTTGGGTTTTCGCCCTTTGACTCCATGCTTTTAAGCCAAAGTCTTGAAATTTTAAAATTATCATCGTATTCTCAAACCGGAAGCCCCCTAACCAGGCCATCAGTTCCTACGAGTTAAATTGGTCCCGTGCAAGGTGTGAGTGCCTCTCACGGGGTTATACGGGGTTCATTTCGAGTTTTTCCCGCCTAATGCCATATTTTTAATCCTAAGTTCTCAGATTTTCAAATTATCATCGTATTCTCAAATCGGGAGTTCTGTGATAACGCGGTTAGTTCCTACTAGTTACATTGGTCCCGTGCGGGGTGTTGATGCCTCTCACGGGCCTATACTGGGGTTGTTTCTAGTTTTTGCCCTCTAATGCTATATTTTAAACCTTAGTCTAGATATTTGCAAATTTTTCTTGTATTCTTAAATCGAGAGTACCGTGATTGCCCGGTCAGTTCCTATGAGTTATATTGGTCTCGTGCTAGGTATCGGGACCTCTCACGGGGCCGTTAGGGTGTTGTTTCGAGCTTTCCCCCTCTAACACCATGTTTTTAAGCCTAAGTCTAGATATTTTCAAATTATCATCATATTCTCAAATCGAGAGTACCGTGACCACGTGACCAGTTCTTACGAGTTACATTGGCCCTGTGCGAGGTCTCAACGTGTCTCATGGGGTCGTTTGGGGGTTGGTTCAGTCTTCCCCCCTCTAGCACCATGTTTTTAAGCCTAAGTTTAGATATTTTCAAATTATCGTTGTATTCTGAAACCGAGAATCCCATGACCATATGATCAGTTCCTACGAGTTACATTAGTCTCGTGCGAGGTGTCGGTGCCTCTCAGGAGGCTGTTTCGGGGCTATTTAGGATTTTCACCCTCTGATGTCATGTTTTTAAGCCCAAGTCCAGAAATTTTCAAATTATCATCCTATTCTCAAACTGGAAGCCCCGCGACCAGGCGGTCAGTTCCTACAAGTTACATTGGTCCCGTGTGAGGTGTCGGTGCCTCTTACGGGGTCGTTTGGGGCTATTTCGAGTTTTCGCACTCTGACGCCAAGTTTTAAGATTAAGTCTAGATATTTTCAAATTATTGTCGTATTCTCAAATCGGGAGTCCCGTGACCACGTGGTCAGTTCCTACGAGTTACATTGGTCTTGTGCGAGGTGTCGATGTGTCTCACGGGACCGTTTGGGGGTTGTTTCGATGTTCCCCCCTCTAGCGCCATGTTTTTAGGCCTAAGTCTAGATGTTTTCAAATTATTGCCTTATTCTCAAACCGGAAGTCCCGTGACCACGCGGTCACTTCCTACAAGTTACATTGGTCTCGTCCGAGTTGTCGATGCCTCTCACGGGGTCGTTCTAGGGCTGTTTCGAGTTTTCACTCTCTGACGCCATGTTTTTAAGCCGAAGTCTAGAAAATTTCAAATTATCGTAGTATTCTCAAATCGAAACCCCATGACTAGGTGATCAGTTCCTATGGGTTACATTGGTCCCGTGCGAGGTTTTGGTGCCTCTCACGGGGCCATACGGGGGCCATTTCGAGTTTTTGCTGTCTAACGCCATGTTTTTAATCCTAAGTCCTAATATTTTCAAATTATCATCGTATTCTCAAACTGGGAGTCCCGTGCTAACGCGGTAAGTTCCTACGAGTTACATTGGTCCCGTGCGAGGTGTTGGTTCCTCCCATGGGCCTATACGGGGGCTGTTTCGGGTTTTCACCCTCTAACGCCATATTTTAAACCTAAGTCTAGATATTTGTAAATTGTCCTCGTATTCTCAAATAGGGAGTACCGTGATCGCATGGTTAGCTCCTACGAGTTACTTTGGTCCCGTGCGAGGTATCGGTACCTCTCACGGGGTCGTTAGGGGGTTGTTTCGGGCTTCCGCCCTTTAACGCTATGCTTTTAAGCCTAAGTCTAGATATTTTCAAATTACTGTCGTATTATCAAACTGGGAGTCGCGTGACCACGCGATCAGTTCTTACGAGTTACATTGGTCTCCTGCGAGGTGTCGATGCCTCTCACTGGGCCGTTCAGGGGCTGTTTAGGGTTTTCGTCCTCTGATGCCTAGTTTTTAAGCCTAAGTGTCGAAATTTTCAAATTATCGTCGTATTATCAAATCAGAAGCCCCGTGACCATGCGGTCAGTTCCTACGAGTTACATTGGTCCCATGAGAGGTGTCGATGCCACTCACGGGGCGCCGCTTGGGGGCTGTTTCGAGTTTTCCCACTCTGACGCCAAGTTTTAAGCTTAAGTCTAGATATTTTGAAATTATCGTCGTATTCTCAAATCGGGAGTACCGTGATCGTGCGGTCAATTCCTATAAGTTACATTGGTCCCGTACGCGGTGTAGGTTCCACTCAATGGGCCGCTTGGGAGCTGTTTCGAGTTTTCGCACTCGGACGCCAAGTTTTGAGCCTATATGTAGATATTTTCAAATTATCATCGTATTCTCAAAGAGGGAGTACTGTGATCACGCGGGCAGTTCCTACGAGTTACATTGGTCTCGTGCGAGGTGTCGATGCCTCTCACGGGGCCTTTTGGGGGCTGTTTCGAGTTTTCGTACTCTGAAGCTTAACTATAGATATTTTTACATTATCATCGTATTCTTAAACCATGAGTGCCGTGATCGCGCGGTCAGTTCCTACGCGTTATATTGGTCTCGTGTGAGGTGTCGGTGCCTCTGATGGGGCCGCTTGGGAGCTGCTTCGAGTTTTCACACTCTGACGCCAACCGAGAGTACCGTGATCGCGCATCCAGTTCCTAGGAGTTACATTGGTCCCGTGCGAGGTGTTGGTGCCCTTGACGGGGCCATACGGGGGCCGTTTCGAGTTTTTTTCGTCTAACGCCATGTTTTTAATCCTAAGTCCTCATATTTTTGAAATTTTCCTCGTATTCTCAAATCGGGAGTACCTTGATTACGCAGTCAGTTCCTACGAGTTACATTGGCCCCGTGCGAGGTGTCGGTGCCTCTTATGGGGCCGTTAGGGGATTATTTCGAGCTTTCCCCCATTAACACCATATTTTTAATCCTAAGTCTAGATATTTTCAAATTATAGTTGTATTCTCAAATCGGGAGTCCTGTGACCTGTGGTAAGTTCCTACAAGTTACATTAGTCACGTGCGAGCTGTCGGCGCGTCTCATGGGGACCTTTGGGGGATATTTCTGGGTTCCCCCTCTAGCGCCATGTTTTTAAGCCTAAGTCTAGATATTTTCAAATTATCGCAGTATTCTCAAATCGGGAGTCCCGTGATCATGTGGTCAGTTCCTACGGGTTACATTGGTCCCGTGCGAGGTTTCGATGCCTCTCATTGGGCCATTCGGGGGCTGTTTCGAGGTTTCGCCCTCTGACGCCAAGTTTTAAGCCTAAGTATAGAAATTTTCTAATTATCATCGTATTCTCAAACAGAAAGCCTCGTGACCAGGCGGTCAGTTTCTAAGAGTTACATTGGTCTCGTGCGAGGTGTTATTGCCTTTCACGGGGCCATACGGGGGCCATTTCGAGTTTCTAATGTCTAACACCATTTTTTTAATCCTAAGTCCTCATATTTTTAAATTATCATCGTATTCTCAAACCGAGAGTCCCGTGATAATGCGATCAGTACCTACGAGTTACATTGGTCTCGTGTGAGGTGTTGGTGCCTCTCACGGGCCTATACTGGGGTTGTTTCGGGTTTTCATCCTCTAACGCCATATTTTAAACCCAAGTCTAGATATTTTCAAATTATCCTCGTATTCTCAAACCGGGAGTACCATGATCGCCCGATTAGTTCCTACGAGTTACATTGGTCCCTTGCGAGGTAACGTTACCTCTCACGGGGCCGTTAGGGGGTTGTTTCGGGGGGCTTTCCCCCTATAACGCCATGTTTTTAAGCCTAAGTCTAGATATTTTAAAATTATCATCGTATTCTCAAACCGAGAGTCTCGTGATCACGCGATCAGTTCCTACGACTTACATTGGTCCTCTGCGAGGTGTCGGCAAGTCTCAAGGGCCTTTTGGGGGTTGTTTCGGTATTCCCCATCTAGCGCCATATTTTTAAGCCTAAGTTTAGATATTTTCAAATTTTCATCATATTATCAAACCGAGAATCCCGTGACCACGCGGTCAGTTCTTATGAGTTATATTGGTCTCGTGCGAGGTGTCGGTGCCTCTCACGGGACCGTTTAGGGGATGTTTCAAATTTTTGCTCTCTTACTCCATGTTATTAAGCCAAAGTCTAGAAATTTTCAAATTATTGTCGTATCCTAAAATCGAAAGCCTCGTGGCCAGGCGGTCAGTTCCTACGAGTTACATTGGTCCCGTGCGAGGTGTCGGTACCTCTCACGGGGCCACTTGGGACTGTTTCGAGTTTTCGCACTCTGACGCCAAGTTTTAACCCTAAGTCAAGATATTTTCAAATTATAGTCGTATTCTCAAATGGGGAGTACCGTTATTGCATGGTCAGTTACTACGAGATACATTGGTCCCGTGCGAGGTGTTGGTGCCTCTCACGGGGCCACTTGTGGTCTGTTTTGAGTTTTCGTACTCTAACGCCAAGTTTTAAGCCCAAGTCCAGATATTTTTAAATTATCATTGTATTC
The DNA here is from genome assembly GCA_949130495.1 of Sambucus nigra. NCBI lineage: Eukaryota > Viridiplantae > Streptophyta > Magnoliopsida > Dipsacales > Adoxaceae > Sambucus > Sambucus nigra. The sequence goes on along the minus strand of OX422215.1, from coordinate 537,046,051 downwards.
TCAAATCGGGTGTACCGTGATCATGCGATCACTTCCTACGAGTTACATTGGTCCCGTGCGAGGTGTTGGTGCCTCTCACAGGATCGCTTGGGGGTTGTTTCGAGTTTTCGCACTCTGACGCCAATTTTTAAGGCTAAGTCTAGATATTTTCAAATTATCATCATATTCTCAAACAAGTAGTACCGTGATCACGCTGCTAGTTCTTATGAGTTACATTGGTCCGGTACGAGGTGCCAATGCCTCTCACGGGGCCATACGGGGGCCGTTTCGAGTTTTTACCGTCTAACGCCATATTTTTAATCCTAATTACTCATATTTTCAAATTGTCATCGTATTCTCAAACCGAGAGTATTGTGATCGCTCGATCAGTTCCTCCGAGTTACATTGGTTCCATGCGAGGTGTCGGTACCTCTTACGGGGCCGTTAGGGTGTTGTTTCGGGCTTTCCCCCTCTAACGCCATGTTTTTATGCCTAAGTCTAGATATTTTCTAATTATCATCGTATTCTCAAATCGGGAGTCCCGTGACTACGCTGTTAATTCGTACGAGTTACATTGGTTATGTGTGAGGTGTCGGCGCGTCTCACAGCGCCGTCTGGGGGTTGTTTCGGGGTTCCCCCCTCTAGCACCATATTTTTAAGCCTAAGTATAGATATTTTCCAATTATCGTTGTATTATCAAATTGGAAATCCCGTAACCACGCAGTCAGTTCCTACGAGTTATATTGGTCCCGTGCGAGGTGTCGGTGCCTCTCACGGGGCCATACGGGGGCCGTTTTGAGTTTTTGTCGTCTAACGCCATGTTTTTAATCCTAAGTCTCATATTTTCAAATTATCATCGTATTCTCAAACCGAGAGTCGCGTGGTCACACGGTTAGTTCCTACGAGTTACATTGGTCCCGTGCGAGGTGTTGGTTCCTTTCACGGGCCTATACGGGGGTTGTTTCGGGTTTTCACCCTCTAACGCCATGTTTTTAAGCCTAAGTCTTGATATTTGCAAATTATCCTAGTATTCCAAAATCGGGAGTACCGTGATCACGCTGTCAGTTCGTACGAGTTAGATTGGTCCCGTGCGAGGTGTCGGCACCTCTCACCGGGCCATTAGGGGGTTGTTTCAGGCTTTCCCCCTCTAATGCGATGTTTTTAAGCCTAAGTCTAGATATTTTTGAATTATCGTCGTATTCTCAAATCGGGAGTCCCGTTATCGCGCGATTAGTTCCTACGAGTTACGTTTGGGGGTTGTTTCGGGGTTTCCCCCTCTTACGCCATATTTTTAAGCCTATGTCTAGTTATTTTAAAATAATCTTTTCACTTCTCATGCCCATGTTTTTAAGCCTATGTCCCGTGTGAGGTGTCGGTTCTTGTCACGTGACTGTGGTATATATGTTTCATTTATTCGGTAGTAATGTTTATAGTAACAAGTAACGAGGTTGGAAAGTTAATATGTAATCGTATAGAGGTTGATTTAGTATAAATTTACACCTGCCTTGGTTATAGTAACAAGAACCGTCTAAATCAACTTGTATACAATTAGTTATTACTTATTATGTTTTCACCCTCGTTATTTGTTATATATATATATATATATATATATATATATATATATATATATATATAGAAAGTGAGAGAGATGTACCGGAATATGTGTAGAGAGAGAGTTGGTCGCCAGAATATGTGAGGAAGAGGAAAAAGGGTCGTCGCTGCTACAACCAAAAGAGAATTTGTTTTCGTCAAATTCACATATTTAACAAATTTAGTACAAAAAGAAACTGTGAACAAACATATTTAAGACACCCACCCCACCCCTACCCCCACCCCCTAACAGTTTTGGACTATACCCCCCTCCCCCCAAACCGATACATGTCTGCCCCTTTTGCATTGGTTTTTCTTGGATCATTTAACCCCTTGGACATATGGGCTCTGTTTGGTCTGGCCTTTAGGAGATTTTGGTTGCTATAATCTCTCCCCATAGTCAGGCTTGGTCTCCCAAGAAGACACTCGGACCTGCTATATATAGCAGCTGCTATATATAGTTGTTTCTATATATAGCAACAACTATCTATATATTGTTGCTCCTATATATAGCTGCTGCTATGTATAGCTACTATGTATAGCTGTTGCAGCCGATGTAGATTTTATTTTGTGTGGATTTTTTATTTTCAAAAAATCCAAGTGACTTCAAAGTTACAAATAGGTTAACCCTCACCGGAAAATATAAAACTCTTACCTTTAGGAGTGAGTTTCCATGTAATATATAGAAACACCTGCTAGGCTTCTTCACCCATCACTACTAACATGAGTGGAAATTTTTATGTTTTCCACTTCTCGTGCAGATAACATACAAATCAGTAAGCCAAGTGTAATAGTAAAATAAATAAATGAAAACATATTTATTCTAAACAAAAGAACCGATCGAGGTCACCTACCATATCTAGTCTAGATATTTTCTAATTATCGTTGTAGTCTCAAGACGGGAGTACCGTGATCGCGTGGTTTGTTCCTACGATTTACATTGGTTCCGTGCGAGGTGTCGATACCTCTCACGGGGCCGTTAGGCAGTTGTTTTGGGATTTCCCCCTCTAACGCCATGTTTTTAAGCCTAAGTCTAGATGTTTTCAAATTATCGTCGTATTCTCAAACCGGGAGTTTCGTGACCACGCAGTCAGTTCCTACGGGTTACATTGGTCCCGTACGAGGTGTTGGTGCCTCTCACGGGACCGTTTGGAGGTTATTTCGAGTTTTCGCACTCCGACGCTAAGTTTTTAAACCTAAGTCTATATATTTTCAAATTATCGTCGTATTCTCAAACTGGGATTCCCGTGACCACGCAATCAATTCTCAAACCGGGAGTCCCGTGACCATGCGGTCCGTTCCTACGGGTTACATTGGTCTCGTGCGAGGTGTCGTTGCCTCTCCCGGGGCCGTTTGGGATCTATTTCGAGGTTCTCCCCTCTAGCGCCATATTTTTAGTCCTAAGTCTAGATGTTTTCAAATTATCACCGTATTCTCAAATCGGGATTCTCGTGACCACGCGGTCAATCCCTACGAGTTACATTGGTCCCATACGAGGTGTTGGTGCCTTTCATGGGGCCGTTTGGAGGATGCTTTAGATTTTCGCACTCTGACGCCAAGTTTCTAAGACTAAGTCTACATATTTTCAAATTATCATCGTATTATCAATTTAGGAGCCTTGTGACCACACAGTCAGTTCCTACGAGTTACATTGGTCCCATGCGAGATTTTGGTGCCTCTCACGGGGCGGTTTGGGAGCTGTTTTGAGTTTTCCCCCTTACCTTTGGGAGTGAGTTTCCATGTAATATCCCCCTACTTGGTTTCTTCACCCATCACTACTAACATCAGTGGAAATGTTTTTGTTTTCCACTTCTCGTGCCGATAACATACAAATCAGTAAGCCAAGTGTAATAGTAAAATAAATAAATGAAAACACATCTATTCTAAACAAAAGAACCGATCGAGGTCACCTACCATTTACACAAATAGCAGGACATTACAGTTAAAAAGTAGATGATATTGTACAAAATAGATAGCCTAAAACTACGTTCATAAGAAATAAGATTGACAAGGATAAACATTCGTAAAAGTAACTAAACATTCATACATTAAAGTAAAGTGCTAATACAATGTCTATATCATAACATGATACAAATAAGATTGACGAGGATAAAATAATATTTTGATACTCAATCTTCCTCTAAATCAACTAAAAGATCCTTCAAATTAGGGTTGTCATCAAGAGCTGACTGGAACATTTTTGGAGCCTTTAATGCGTCTACTTTAGTAGTCATACCCTTCGGTGCATGCACAACAATAGATCAATTGCCATCGTTTATGCACTTCGAGCATAATACATTCTTTACGTTCTGAAAGGCATAAATAAAAGGCTCGTCGACTATGCAATCTTAGTCTTCAGCTTTGATAAATCTACCATAATAAGTTTGGAGTCGAGATCAACTTTGCAAGCATTCGTTGTATCCCCCAATTTTACCCAATCACAATAGAATACGATTTCTGTGAAATCCAAGTTATTAAGTTCTAGGAATTGTTGAATTATCCCATAATAGGTTAGCACCGTATTCTTTGGATTTTTATCACTTCTGCTAGCGATACAGGTGGTCAAGGCAGAAATTGATATTCCACTGTTTTGCGTCAAAAGCTTTTCCCCTTATGGATATCAAATGAAATCAAAATCGTTGGTGCGAAATTTGTTAAACCCTTTCTCACGAAAACTAGGACCTCTTGCTAGTCGTGCAAGTCTGGAAGAGATATCACCTCTTTTTAGAAGCTGCATTTATTAATGAATTTGTATTAGGGCATGTTTTTACCACACATGAATAAATAACCGCACACATAAGATGTGAAAATTATGTCTTTTGACACACATGCCCTAAAATCAGTTGACGTGCAATTTCTCCTTTGATTTTGGGCAATTTTGTTCTCGTACTTCCTACCGAAAAATTATAGAGTTTAGATTATAAAATATAAAATACATATAATCAAAGAAGAAGAATTTAATAGATACTCACTCTCTCCAGTCTTCGAATTCATCTTGCGATTAGAAGACATAACGAGCTACTTGCTCGTATTTGAGATTTTTGAGTTTCACCTCTTTAGGGTTCCCAAACGATAATTCGTCCTCAAACTTATCAGGTTCCTCTATCACTCATTCTCCATGAGGATGCAACCTCCTCACCTCTTGTTCTCGTATATGTTCCCTAGCGTTCAACGATGATTCCACCGTTACGTATTCTTCAGCAATCGACCCTCCAATATACCGTGTATTCTTTACATAATCTTTGAAGGTTTTCATCAAGCGCTCAAAAGGATACATCCAACGATACCTAACGGGACCACGTAATAAATCTTCATCACATAAATGCATAAGCAGGTGGATGCTGATATCGAAGAATGGCGGAGGAAAATATTTCTTTAATACACAAACTGCCTCGGCTAAAGTTGATTTCGCAGCTCTAATGTGTCTTCTGTTTACCACTTTTGCACAGAGTAGGGTAAAACACAAACTGATTTGCATAATTGCCCGACGGAGATCTTTGTGTTCAGAGAAGCAATGCGAAAATAACAAAGGGATTAATTGGATGATTACGTGCCCGTCGTGAGACTTGGACTGTTTCAAGTCATTTGCTTGGTAGCTTACTACCCTACGTAAATTACTAGAATAACCGGTTGGAGTCTTCAAGTTGAACAACGTGTCTAAGAGGATCTTATTCTCACTAGTAGTCAAAGTGAAAGCAGTCGGGGGGATAGTAATTCTTCCTGTCGTAGGATCATTTTTTAACCACAATTTCTTCTTTATTTTCATATTCTGTAGATAGGACTGTGTTTCGGTTGGATCGGATAAAAAAATGACCCTTCGAAAAAATTTCAATTTTTTCGGAAATAAAATATTTGTTCTGATTTTCGATCCAATTTTTTTGGAAAATCAAAAAAGTTTTCGAATTCGGAAAAATCGGAAAGTCGAAAAAAATCGAAAATTCAAAAAATATACTAGAAATTCAGAAATGTTGGAAATTCCAAAATTTCAAAAAAATTAATATAAGATTTTGGATTACTCGAAATTCTCATTTTAAAGAAATCGAAAAAAAGATTTAACCCAACATGTAAATATATAAGGATTTAACCATTTTTTTTCATTTGTGTAGAGGATAGAGGGATATTCTCCTTTTACATAGGACTTTTTTGGGCCTCTCTTCCTCTCCTAGCCGATGTGGGACACATGAGAATGTTTAAAAAAATTGGAAAATATTTTGGAAAAAATAAAAAATAATTCGGAAAAATCAGATTGGCATAGTTTCGAAAAAAATCAAAAAATCGAAAATTCATAATTATTTCCAATTTTCGATCCGATATTTTTCGAAAAAATCAAAATCAGAAACCTTATATACGTTCCCAAATCGAAAAATATCGAATCGAATATCGAAAAAATCGGAATGTTCGAAAAAAAACACAGGTTTAGCTGTAGATCTCGGCGGGGCCGCTCTCCATCTTTGGAATGAGATCCATCCATACATGTTACTATTAAATGTTCTGCAACATTATTCTCTGTGTGCATCGCACAAATTAATGCCTTACACGATGATCTTTCCAATACGACAAATAAAAAAATATTGATCGCCTGGACCATGTCTTCACTTTACTAGGGTCGTTCAGGTCGCCCTAGCTTTACGCTTCAGGTTTACAAACTGGGGGTGTTTGCCTACCTCCCTATTCCCCGCAGTGTCATAGCCGCTGCCTTCTCCTCAATTTGCTAACCAGAAAGACGAACATGTGTCGTTCTGCACTCGTGATCGACAGGCAAAAAGTTAAGACTTGTTGTTCCTGAAAGGGTGACTGGTCGGCAGAAATCTACGATGACCCATGTAACTCATCTTACCACTATGTTTTAACCAACAGGCTTCAGTTTTCTCCCCACATATGGGACATTCATAATAACTATGAACATTACAACCAGACAAGGTCTCATAAGCAGTAAGTCGTGGATTGCCTACATCACCATTACTTTAAGTGTGAACTCTTCACCATTATGAGAATCGAACGCCGTCACGCCTTTATCCCACAAATCTTTAAGTTCTTTGATTAATGGTGCTAAAAATATATCAATGTCATCACTGGGAGCCTTCGGCCCGGGTATCAATAAAGATAACCATGTGAACTCCTTTCTCATGCATAATGTCAGAGGGAGACTTAAAGGCGCCATGAGAACTGGCCAATAACTCTGACTAGTAATTAATTTACCGAAACGGTTAAACCCATCGGTTGAGATTGCAAGACGAACGTTGCGCGGTTCTTTTGTAAATTCATGGTGTTGTGCATTTGAAATTTTCCTGATGAGTGAATCAGTCGGATGACGCATCAAATTCCCACCCACCTCGTATTGAGCATGCCATGTCATGGCCTCCACTATCCACTGTACAGTAAAAAAACGTTCTAATCGTGGCCCAACTGGAAAATACTTTAAAACCTTTTGTGGGACTTCCGAGCACTTGCGATTTTTTGCATGTTTGTCCTTTCCATTCTCACAACCACATATCTAGGCTCACTGCATACAAGACATTAATCCTTCTCTTCATGATCGTTCCGGTACAATATGCAATCATACTTGCAATCATGAATAGATTTATATTCAAACCTAAACCCTTCAAACTCTTCTTTATGGTATGATAATTGTCTGGTAACGAGTTCTCTTTTGGGAGAATTTCTTTAACCCACTTAAGAATTCCGGTTACGTTGTTCCCAGACAAACCAAATTGACTCTTCAAATTATGAAAACCAATCATTGCATATAATACCGAGTGATCTTCATCGCAATCTTTATACAACGGTCTAGCCGCATCGACTTTCAACCGTATGTATTCTCGATCTCCTAGTAGTTCATCATCAATTTGTTCATTTGCTTGGTCATAACGCGCATTATTTGTATGCATATGTTGGTGGTTTTGATGGTTGGGGAATCCGTAAGCATCATCAATTAAGTCGATCAATGGACGACGTGTTAGTGCATCATGTACCACTTCTACTCGTTGGGGTTCCGTTACGCGGTCGGGTGCCGGTAATTCTTCTGGAACATAAGGTATAACTTTTTCACCATGATATGTCCATATTTTATAGTCTTGACAGGTTCCACACTTTAGTAAATGCAACTCAACATCTTCCAATGACTTATATTTTTCGTCAATACAATGAGTGCACGGACACGAAATCTTATCACTTTTAAGATTTTTGAAAGCGTATTTAACTAATTCATAAACGCCCTTTACATGATTATTTGATATCCGGTTAGTCTCTCCCATCCACTCTTTGTATTGTGGGAAATCCATATAATAATCTTCAAATTCTAGTTCTGTGGTAATGGGTTAAAAAATATTATTACAACTGAAATAAAAAGAATATTCTTACGACTGAAACAAAAAATATCATTACAACCGAAACAAAACCAATATTCTTACAACTGAAACAAAAAAATATCATTGCAACTTAAGCAAAACCAATATTCCTACAACTAAAACAAAAAAAAATTATTACAACTGAAATTCAAAGAAAATATTATTACATCTTGGTCAACAGATAAACTGGCCAAGCAGTAAATTTTTTTTGCATAATTCCTCAATTCTATCCCTTCCCAATGTTAACGTACACAGGTACATCTCCGCAGCTATTGTATATTTCATTGACCATTATTTGAGCCTCACCCTTCTCCAAAGGTCGTCCATGTACTGGAGTTCCGATAACTATGGAGATGAGTGTGTACACGCCAATGAGCCTCGTATTGCTCATGTACCTGATATAGTACTCTTAGCTTTGGGGTGAGAAATTTAGACTCTTCAGCGATCACAGGAGTCTACAATATCTATGTAGATAGAAAGATATCAATACGAGACAATGGTGATGGTTTGAGTTCATCAAAGATTATCAGATCATGATCCAATATCACTCGAAAAAGGTTAACGTGGTGGCAGATGCATTGAGTAGACGACCCAGTGTTAACCTATCAACTCTTTAGTTGTCTGAATGGTGCTTAGTTGAGATGATCGGTAAGTTAACCAGGGCCTTTATGGGTATGCTTACGGTGAATCCAAAGATTATGATATGGGTAATCAAAGGGAAGTCTAAGGATACGATGTGCGAAAAAAAGGATATAGAGCTTCTTGCTACTAGTGTTCCTTTCTTTTTAGTGGGATCCAATGGAGGATTACGATATAAGGGTAGACTGGTGGTACCCTCAAATGAAGATGAGCAGTTATGGAGGAGATGCATGGTTTGAATTTTGCAATACACCCTAGTGGGGACAAAATGTACCAAGATATGAAGCAAAAGTATTGGTGGGCTAGTATGAACAAGGATGTGGCTGAGTTTGTATATAGATGAACCACTTGTCAGATGGTGAACTTGGACCATAAAAAATGATCCGATATGATTCAACCTTTACCCATTCCCAAGTGGAAGTGGGATAGAATCTTAATGGATATCATCACAAGGCTGCCTTTGACACCTCGCTAGCTGATAGCGTGCGAGAGGTGTGCGCGTGTAAAGTGCACAGTCGTTGTTTTCTGTCTCGCCGCGACTATACAAATAAACCTAAATTGCAACTACACTTGCGGGGCAAGTAGAGCGATAAGTCGGGTATCGAGAATCCACAGGGACAAGTTGTTAGAATTTATAAGGTTTAGTATTCCGAAATAAAAGTGTAAAAGGTGATTACAAACTAAAAGAAAAGATGCATGAAAGGGAAATGTTAATCTAGGCAAGGGAAATGAAACTAGACTAATCAAAACGAGTAAAACTATAGGTTGCGTTGAATATCCCTCACCCGAGTTAATTTGTATAAAATGGTTACATGGGTCGACGAGTTATTTAGAATGCATCTCGTTTCGACAGTTAATTGAACCAAGGGTTGTCATGCCCTAAATCCACATAAAAGCCTAATATGATTTTGGCGTCAATAAATATCTCGAAAATTGCGCACGAAAGGTCGTAAGCACGGGACATACATGGTATGCCCCGTCAAATCTCCTAGGCGCAATAACTAGGACAACGCACCCGAAATAAACCCGTAAACACTATCACCAAGCAAAGCAACGCGTTAACCCGAGTGAGTTCTATTCAAACACAACCTAATTTAATTTACCTAGAAAGCTTGTTAAAAATGCGATAAATGGAAAGCGGTAAATAAACGTGGTAAATTTACACTAGAAATCAAGTAATCAAAGCATGTAAATAAAGCATGTAAACGTAAATTAGAAAGCTTGTAAATTAACTAGAAAGTAAGAAATGAAGATATACAAACTATATTAATGGAGAGGATGATGAATAGTGCAACATTCGACCCAAATGGGGTGTCAATCCAAGAACAATTGAAGAAGAACTCTCCAAATCACCCAAACCATAACCTATTCTAAGCTAAAACCGTTCACACCTTTTATTACAACCAAAATTGCTTTATATACTAAGTTAGAATTAAATTAGAAAACAAAAGAAAAGCCAAAATATCTCCTGAAAACAGGGGATCGATCGATCGACAAAAAGGGTCGATCGATCGATGAAGGCCAAATTTTGGCAATATAGAAGGATCGATCAATCGACCAAAAGGGTCGATCGATCGATCAAGCAGGGGTGAGCCAAGCAGCAACTTCTGCATGCTTTTCTTCCTCTTCTCCTCTTCTTTTGTTTTCCTTGTTTTTCCCTCCGCTGAAATCGCCATAACTTCTTCATACGGACATGGAATCGCGCACCATTCACGACCACGCAAAGCTAGCAAGAGGGATACAACTTCCATGAAATGTTGGACCAGGTGCCCAAGCTGTGAAATGACTAAAATGACCTTGAACGTGCGATTGCGTACGGAACTTCACCAGAATGCGTCCGAACTTCATACTTAGTACCTAAATACCTACAAAAGCCCAATTATACCTCATATAGCATGTTAACAATATAAACCGAGGTTGTCTGGTTAACGGGCTTAAATATAGAGATTAAGGCACCCGAGGGGGCTAAAATGCGTAGGTTCGAGAGATGAAATACGCAATATTTGTGTATTATCACTAGCATGATTTTATTTGGGTGAGAGTTGACCGCCTCATGAATGTGGCACACTTATTGGTAGTACCTTCCAAATATTCTATTGAGCAACCTATGCATTTGTATATTGCAGATATTGTCCGTTTGCATAGAATCCCGTTATCGATTTCTTCGAATTGGGGTGCAAAATTTTTGGGAGCATTTCCTACAAGCCATGAGAACTCAGATGCACCTTAGTACGACATACTATCTACAGATGAAGGAAGTAAATCAGGAATTGGAGGACGTGATATATGCATGTGTGATGGATTTCAACGGCAGTTGGGAGACGGATTTGCCTTTAATGGAGTTCACGTATAATAACGATTTTCGAAAGTCCATTTTCACGGCACTGTACGAGGCACTTTAATGGAGACCATGTCGATTAATGATGTGTTGATTAGACCCAGGCAAGAGTAGTTATTTGGGATCAAAGTTCGTCCAAAAGACAATCGAAAAGATCAAGCTAATTAGATAGCTAATTATAGTCGCCCAGGACAGACATAAAAGCTATGCAGATAAGAAGAGGAAACCTATGGAGTTTCAGGTAGGAGATCAGGTCCTACATCGGGTATCCACTACGAAAGGGGTGATGATATTTGGAAAGATGGGGAAGTTAGCGCCATGTTACATTGGACCATTTATAATTACAAAGAAAGCGGGGAAAGTCACACACCGTTTAGCACTCCCGAACCATTGGATCTGGTAAATAACGTGTTTCACATGTTTTTACTTCGTCGATTCCTACATCCTAGGGATGCTTATCGACATACTAATCTGGATGAGATCGAGTTAGACTCACACGCTTCTTATAGTGAGTAGTCAGTAGGAATTTTAAATAGACAAATGCAAAAATTGCGTTCCGAGGAGATACTAATACTACGTGTGTAGTGGATTCACCACAATGAAGAGGAGTCCACTTGGGGGCGCAAGGATTTGATGAAACAGCAATACCCACATCTATTTTCAGTCGGGTATAAATTTAAATTTGTGAATTTTAAGGACATAATTCTTTTTGTTAGGGGGAAATATTGTAATACACCATAATTTAATTGTAATTATTAAATAATTAAATATTATATTTGGAGAAATTTTAATTAATTATTTAAATAAAAATCTAAATTAAAAAAAAGTGTGAATAGTAAATAAGTAAATATGAAAAGTGAGCAAGTAAATGTGAATTGTAATCTAGTAATCAAGTAAAAAAATATGATGGTCCCTCCCCATATTTCAAGACTTACTTTAAGCCATGTTTTAATGTTTACTTCAAACCATGTTTTAAGGATTACTTTAAGCTATGTTTCAAGGATTACTTTAAGCCATGTTTTAAGGTTTACTTTAAATCATGTTTGAAGGATTACTTTAAGCTATGTTTCAAGGATTAGTTTAAGCAATATTTTATGGGTTAAATCCCATATATGTTTATTGAAGTACTCTCTTTCATGTGCTTCACAATCACATCTCTTTCTCCTCCACTCTTATAAAAAAATTCAACATAATTTCAGAGGCTTAATTTATCATCATCAAAAACTACAATCCTAGCCACAAAATTATATTTTTCTTAAATTAGTATGGGATCATTTTGTGGAGTTATTTTGGTGCAAGATTTAAAAGCAATTGAGAAACACGTTCAATATATTTTCAGGAGGATCTTCTTCTACATTTCTTTTAACGATTTTGTGGATTTTCTTCAAGAGGTAAATTAAAATTCTACTCCTCCCCATTTCTGCATTTAAATATTAATTTCTACCTAAACATAAGTTTAACTATTAACATCAATTAGAGACAATTATGGCTTATAAATTTCTTCCCCATAACATTATTATTGAATTGAAGAAGTAGCCATTAAAGTAAGAGGAGTTTGTAGTCTAATTTGGTGGTCAAAATAATTTTATTAAAATATAATGAAACATGATATGTTAATAATATGTGTTATTAGTAGTTTGGATTTAGAATTTCTTGGTGAAAGAAATTCATTTTACAATATTCGTGTAAGGTAAATGGATGTTGGGCAGATTGTACATCTGTTACTAAATTCTGAATATCTCCTAAAGTATAAGTGATTTTTAAGTGATTATAAGTTCATATGAAACTAGAGTCATATGTATTTCTAACCATATAAGGTAAACCACCTAATTAGTTTCCAATTATTACATATTTATCTACAAATTTGACAAAAAATATGTGACACCCTGCCTAATAAAATACCGGGTGATCAATCCTATACCAAATTAAAACAGGAGTCTCATATCGTTCATTCTCAGCATCACTGTCGAAAACCAACTTAGTTACTAATAACCTATTAGGCTTTTAACTAATCTTTTTAACCAAACCATTCAAATAAATCAATTACAACAGTTTATATACACGAACTGAAATGAAATAAAAATAATCGAACATTCGGTTAACGTAATACAGCTAAATAGAATGACGCACTAAAAACCGGTAAAAATAAATGAATACAATTGGGCTATCGGCCCGAATGTTACTACAGTGCTTCCTATACAGATCATAAGAATATAAGTGTCTAAAATGAACCTGCATGCATCCACAGCTCCTGCTGTGAACGTCTGACTCGAAAGAATCATCATCCAGGCGTCCCTGTGTCTGGACACCTAATATATATACATATATAGCAAAAGAGGGGAAAATTGAGAAACGGGTAAGAGCCCGAGTTTGAAAATATTTTGCAAGTGCACAAATGCCATATTTTAAAATATGAATTTTCTCATATTTAAACTGGTATCGCACTCTCGCGAGATACACATCACCCCTCTTCTAATAGTCATCATAAACCCGAGTACGAAGGACTAAACTTCTCTCAATTCCCAACATTGCGCTACGTTCTTGCGTGGGGTGTCTCGCGAAGCGAAATCCAAACAAGGAACCCCCCGATACACTACTACATGTCAATGTTGATCGTCGAGATCTATTAGGCCCTCAGTATATAACACATATTATAAAATCCCGTAGGTATATATAGTTCTCACTAGAACCTATGATTCATACTCATATAAATTCGGATACGAATCTACCAGTAGGAGAATAATACCTTATTAATTCTTTATAAAATATTCTAAGCTATCGCCTGAGCTTAACCATTATAATCTATCACTTATGATTCATCCTTACATCATGAATAAATTTCACTAGTTATTTACACCAATCACATATTAGTGTTATTAACCTTGTATATAATATTCTCATCTTTATATACGTATATCACCTATTTTATTCCGAATTTTATACTCCCGAAAGATTAAGAATTTATCTAACATTCCCTTCTTTATTATGTCCGTATATATATGTTTCACATCTCATAAAAATATATATACACAATATACTAGACACATCAAGTATATCCATACTTATATATCACACACTATATAAGTATAATAACCATCCCTCAAAGCTATTGATAAGCACCCAAATCTGTGCAAATTATACCCCGAATAGACGTACTTTAGTTGCTAATTCTCGACAATATGGGTCTTATGTGCTTAAATGTTTATCATGCAGGCTTAACTGCAGTTGCGGTACCAAAAGCTACATTTCGAGGCCAGTTGCAGTTAAAATGGAGCTAAATACCCTTATCCCGTATCCTAGCCTACCCTAAATCGACCCTAAACCTACCCCAAACCCTGTGTGTGTTTTGTTTGTCCCTTTTTTATATTTTTTAGTTTGAGTAATTTTTATTTTTAGGATTTATTTAGATTTTCTAGGATTTATTTTCTATTTTTCTATTTTATTTTTATTAGTATAATTTTATTTTATTTTATTTTTATTAATTTTTAGTTTTATTTTATTTTATTAGGATTAGTTTTTAGGAATTTAGTTTTATTAGATTTTACTTTTTTTAGGACTTTTGTTTTCAAGTTTAATAGGTTTTTAATTTTTAATTTTATATCCTTTTATTTTTAGAGTTAAGAATTTATTTAGTTCTTTTTGTTTTTGTAGATTGTATTTTTATTTTCATTTTGTTAGTTGAGTCTTTTTATTAGTTTTATTTTAAGGGTCCAAGTTAAACACACACCTTACACACACATTAACACAACACCAACCCTCACCCTCATACTACTTTCCTACACCCTCACTACACCCGATCATCACCACTTCATCTTCCCCAACTTCACTCTCTCTCTCTCCTAAACCACCAAACCCACCATTAACTTAGCACCCTTTCCTCACCTCATTCACCTTCTTCCCCAACCAAACAATCCCCAATCAACTAAACCTATCTCTAGCCACCCCGTAACCCGCCACCAGATCTGCGCCGGTGACGTCACCATAACCTACCGTCGGCGATAACCTCAACCGATCGCAATCACCTCCGACCCTCCGTCGCGATCCCATGTCCTTAACCCGCCTGAACTCGGCCAGGCCTTACCTCCATACCCGGCGGCTTCCGACCACCAGCCGACGCCGGACCCATCCCTTAAACCCGGCGAACTTCCAACCCGCTGGCCATCGACCCGGATCCTCAATCCCATTTCCCTTTTTAAAGACCCATTTCCCAATTTTTCTAACCTTCAACCCAAACCCATTTCCCATTTACCTTTATACCCAAGCAAGCCACGACATTCATCTGCCAAATCCCAAGCCAAGTCAAAACCAGATAACCCATATGTCACTTATCCCTTCTAAACCAATATAAACCCCTTTTCCCAATATACCCTTAAAAAAAACCCAACTACTAATTCTAACCCAACTTCCCAAAAATGCCCCCAAACCTCTCATTCCCAAATCAGATTTTATTCCTCACCTCACTTCCCACATGACCTCAAACACCACCATGCACATGTGCTCTCACCTCTCCCACATGTTCACCATAGCCAATTTCCATTTTTACCCCTAGCTCCATGCCTTGTATAAAAAGAAGAGAATGACCCCATTTTCTAAGATCTCAAAATTAGTTTTAAGCTTGGTGTGATAAAATTCTCCTCACCCCTCTATGTTGAGTATTTGCATTTTTAGCAAATATCTTAATATAGAGGTGTGTCGTGAAAATTATCTCTAGGATAAATTTCACCCCACCCCTCTATTATGAATTATTGCATTTTTAGCAATTAATTCAAAATAGATTGATGTAGTGAAATTTATTCCTTATGGGAGGTAAATTCTAACCCATTCCTTTATGTTGATATTTTGCATTTTTAGCAATTATCTCAATATAAATTAATGATCTAGAATTTATTTCTTTGGGTGAGTTCTAATGTACAATTTTATAATGTTAGGATTTGCATTTTTAGCAAATCTCTTTTATTGTTTAATTTTCTATTATGAATTCATCCACTATCCTTTTTATTTTTATTTTGTAATTTTTAGTTTAGATTAAAAAAAAACTCATCATCAAAAAAAGAGCTTTTAGATAGGAAAATTCTAAAGAGAGAATTGTAGGGAAAAACACCTTTTGTATATAGTTTTATTTTATTCTTTTTATTTTTGTTAGATATTTGTGAGATTAAATATTGTAAGAGAATTAATTGAGTGAATATTTTAATTTCATATCATTTGGATGATCAATTAAGAGGTGTATGCTTCAATTTCAAGGATTGAAGTTCAACTTAATCAAAGAGATTGGTTTGATTGTTCTCTTCTACTCTTTTATTATATATGCCTTTGATTATTATTTGTCATATTTTATACCATGTTTGGCTAAAACCCCTTTCAAGGGGTGGGGTAAAACCCTTATTTAATGTTATTTTATTTTAATTAGTTTAATTACTTGAAAAGTCCCTTTTAATGTTAATTTTGACCCCTCACCCTTAAATTTACGCCTCGAGAGAGGGTAAATGATTTTCGAGAGAAAATCGAAATTCTAGTTATAATACCCACTTTAGATTCGAACTAGAGATAGGGGTTTCTTAAGTAAGGTATTATAACTTGAATTTCAACTCTAAATTTATTTTCTAAGATTTACATAAATTTTAATTGAACGATCCTAGCGGGTGATTAATTAAAAGGAGTGTAGATCTATTTTTCTAGAGTGGTGGGGTGTTAAACTTAATTTTCTAAAAGATTACTATTATAATTACACTTGCAACGAGAGTTGGTTTGTAATTTTGATATTAATTTGGGAGAATTCAAATAATTAAATTAATTAATTAGAATAACTAAAATTTGTGGTGTAATCCCACTCCTTGATTGTTCTCACAATTATTTACCTCACTTTATCTTTTATTTTAGTGTAGACTTTATTTTTCATTTTAGTAACTTTCTAGTTAATTGTTATCATCTCTCATTTAGTTTATTTATTAGTTTAAATCATCACCTCACCCTATTGTTTTAATATTTGAAAAAGCTAAAAAAAGTAGAAAAGTGAAAAAGCACAAAAAGAAAATGAAAAATGAATTACAATTGAATTTGTCTCTAGCTTACTCCCTAGGAAGTGGATTGCTACCCTTACTTACCTCTACACTTGAGTGTTTTATATTTTGTAGGTAATTCAAGGTTTTTATTAGAAGGAACTTGTACAACAACGACAAATATACACGCAAAAGTCTTTCTATCAGCTATAACTCAATGGATGCAGTCTCTCAATGCTATCATCTTCCGGGGAATTACTCACACACCATCCTCGGTACCAGCGGTCGGACTCTCACACCGACTTGGTAAAAACAAAATCACAACGTATGGGAAGTGATCATAGTTCCTCATCGGAAATGAGAACAAAACATACCCATCACGTCTCACTCCTGATAAAAATCACACAATATAGAATGAACGCTATGACCTGGGGATTATACGCACCCTGCTCCTCAAGCCAGGGGCTTCACTCACAAAGCGCAACTTCCCATGAAAGCATTAGAGGGGTATGCTTCATATAAATATACCATTCACACACAGATATATTTATAACTATATCATATATATACTCTCTCTCTCTCTCTCTCTCTATATATATATATATATCATCATCATCAAATCTGACTATCATGCCTATCTCTCGAAGCATTAGCCTGTAATCCCGAATATACATAGTCAATTTTAATTTTATAAGTATTCACTTACTTATAATATAAATATCACATATATTTTTTTTATTATTAAGTTTATCACGACTAGCTCGTATCCCAATTACATCCGAAATTCCTATTTGAATCCCAAGGGTCCTTTTCCCATTATAATTCTTAAAAATCACAAATTCTCACAACTTTAAATTTATGGCAGATTTCACACCTTGCACTAAAACAACTATAACTCACTCTACAGAAGTCCAATTGACCTTATTCAAAGCTCATTAGAAAGATAACTTCCATACCTTTATTTTTATTCATATCTCATCATATAATTCAAATTACACAAAAAATGGCATGCATTTTAATTGGCTATAAAAGTTTTGTAACTCAGTTGTTTTGGCAGCTTAAACACCTTGCACTAAAACAACTATAAGTCACTCTATAAGAGTCCAATTAAACTCATTCAAAGCTCATTAGAAATATAAATTCCATCACTTTCTTTTCATCCATAAATCATCATCTAATTAAAATCATACAGAAAGTAACATGCATTTAAATTATCTATAAAATTTTCGGTTTGATTTCTGATTAACGATTTCGATCTCAGATAGACTTCCGTAGAAAAAGCATTATAAATCCAAAAAAAATCAGAAAAATACGCGGTCGGCGCCCACGCGACCGTATCGAAAATATCTACAAATTTCATTCCAAAAGAGGAATCGATTATCTTCCTAGCCGAATCGATTTGGAAAGGACGGAGTTACTATTAACCTTCTTCTCCAAAAATCCCAAACCTCCATTAATACACCTCCAAGCTTTTTATCTTCTCTCCCATCATCATCCAACCTCAAACAACCATAAATACACACATAAAAAGGGTTCTAATCATCCTAAAACCCATAACCAACAACTAATTTCAATTAATTCCTAAGATTCCCAAATTGGATATTATCCGGGGTTTATTCGTTTAACTTTCGAAAAACTCCTTTTGATTCACAGAAACCCATCTCGAAAATATTTATATCTTTACACACCAACTATAATATGAGAAATAAACACACTAAATTAATAAAGCAAGTAAACACTTACCTCGTGGATAAAATCCGACGACCTCGAGTAGAATCCTGCGGAGTTTGGCCGAAAATCCCCTTTCTTCTTCCTCTTTTCCTTCCTTTCTTCCTTTCTCTCTTTTCTTTCTTCTCTTTCTCTCTCTTAGCGCTTTTAATTGGGGAAAAAAGACTTCTCCCCATTTAAACCTGAAATTGGGTGTATACCCAATTGTAAAATGACTCGTGTACTTAAATGCGAGTCCCGACTAATCCAAAAAGCCCCAGAATCCCAAACATTACCTCCGGGTACTTCATTTTGACTATTTCGGCTCATTCGGGATCAACAAAAATTATCTTTCGAGTTATTTAAAATATACTTCTCATTTCTCACCTCAAAATGGTCTACACGCGACTCCCAGTGAGATAAAATAAAAATACACACAAATCACTCGCTATGCCGTATATCAAAATCCATCATTATTTACTATTCACGCACATAGTAAATCTCGTAACATAATATTAATCAGTCTCTATCTCTCGATTAATATTTAATAGTCACTTTTATTATTTAATCACATTAAATTACGTCACACGTGTAATTTAACTAAAACGTATTTATCCAATTTATTTTCTGAATTAATTAAGTCATAAATACGTAAAAATATGGGGTATTACATACTCCCCCCCTTGCAAAGGAATTTCGTCCCCGAAATTAGAACAATGCCGGTACTAAAACTTAGGTTTTTTTAAAATCACAAAGTAGAAAGTTCCCCAAGTATGCTCATATATATATAGTCTCATCATCCCTCTATATTTACACTAATCATGCACCCTTATATTAAGACCACTTGGCGCAAAGCATTTATTATTAATACCATATATACTAGTTTCACATAGTAGAAATATTCACAAATCCATATATATATACACACACACACACACACACACACACACACACACACACACACATATAGTCACATCATCCCTATACATATATATACTAATCCTGCACCCCCGGGCTAAGACCCATTAGCGCACCTAATCATAATAATCCCGCACCCCCGGGTTAACACCCATTAGCGCACTTAATCAATAATGTTCTTGCACCCTCGGGTTATCACCCATTAGCGCACCTAACAATAACATCCTTGTACCCCCAGGTTATCCCCCATTTTTAACTTAATCAATAATGTTCTTGCACCCTCGAGTCTCATATGGTTCATTCTCAGCATCACTGTCGAAAACCAACTTAATTACTAGTAACCTATTAGGTTAGAGTCAATTTTTTTTAACTAATCTTTTTAACCAAAACATTCAAATAAATCAATCACAACAGTTTATATACACGAACTGAAATGAAATAAAAATAACCGAACATTCGGTTAACGAAATACAAACAAATCGAATGCCGCACTAAAAGTCGGTAAAAATAAATGAATACAATTGGGCTATCGACCCGAATGTTACTACAATGCTTCCAATATAGATCATAAGAATAAAAGTGTCTAAAATGAACCTTCATGCATCCACTGCTGCTGCTGCGAACATCTGACTCGAAAGAATCATCATCCAGGTGTCCCTGTGTCTGGACACCTAATATATATACATATATAGCAAAAGAGGGGAAAATGGAGAAACGGGTCAGAGCCCGAGTTTGAAAATATTTTGCAAGTGCATAAATGCCATATTTTAAAATATAAAATTTCTCATATTTAAACTGGTATGGCACTCTCGTGAGATACACGTCACCCCTACTCTAATAGTCATCATAAACCCGAGTACGAAGGACTAAACTTCTCTCCATTCCCAACATTATGCTACGTTCGTGCGTGGGGTGTCTCGCGAAGCGAAATCCAAACAAGGACCCCCGATACACTACTACATGTCAATGTTGATCGTCGAGATCTATTAGGCCCTCAGTACATAACACATATTATAAAATCCCGTAGGTATATATAGTTCTCACTAGAACCTATGATTCATACTCATATAAATCCGGATACGAATCTACCAGTAGGAGAATAATACCTTATTCATTCTTTATAAAATATTCTAAGCTATCGCCTGAGCTTAACCATTATAATCTCTCACTTATGATTCATCCTTATATCATGAATAACTTTCACTAGTTATTTACACTAATCACGTTTTAGTGTTATTAACCTCGTATATAATATTCTCATATTTATATACGTATATCACCTATTTTATTCCGGATTTTATACTCCCGAATGATTCAGAATTTATCTTACATTCCCTTCTTTATTAGGTCCGTATATGTATGTTTCACATCTCATAAAAATACATATACAATATACTATACACATCAAGTATATCCATAATTATATATCACACACTATATAACTATAATAACCATCCCTCAGAGCTATAACTCAATGGATGCAGTCTGTCAATGCTATCATCTTCGAGGGAATTACTCACACACCATCTTGGGTACCAGCGGTCGGACTCTCATACCGACTTGGTAAAAAACAATTCACAAATTATGGGAAGCGATCATAGTTCCTCACCGAAAATGAGAACGAAACATATCCACCACGTCTCACTCCTGATAAAAATCACACAATATAGAATAGACGTTATGACCTGGGGACTATACGCTCCCTGCTCCTCAAGCCAAGGGCCTCACCCACATCGCGCAACTTCCCATGATAGAATTAGAGGGGTATGTTTCATATAAATATACCATTCACACACACATATATTTATAATTATATCATATATATACTGTCTCTATACCCGTATATATATATCATCAAATCTGGCTATCCATGCCTATCTCTCATAGCATTAACCTGTAATCCCAAATATACATATTCGATTTAATTCCATAAGTATTCACTTACTTATTATATAAATGTCACATATATTTTTTTTTATTAAGCTTAACACAACTAACTCATATCACAATTACGTCCGAAGTTCCTATTCGAATCCCAAGGATCCTTTTCCCATTAGAACTCTTAAAAATCACAAATTCTCACAACTGTAAATTTATGGCAGATTTCACACATTGCACTAAAATAGCTATAACTCACTCTAAATAAGTACACTTGACCTCATTCAAATCTCATTAGAAAGATAACTTCAATACCGTTCTTTTCATCCATATCTCATCATCCAGCTCAAAATACACAGAAAATGACATGCATTTGAATTGACTATAAAATTTTCGTAACTCAACTGTTCTTGCAGCTTAAACACCCTGCACTAAAACAACTATAACTCACTCTATTGAAGTCCAATTGACCTCATTCAAAGCTCATTAGAAAGATAAATTCCATACCTTTCTTTTCATCCATAAATAAGCATCTAATTAAAATCATACAAAAAATGACATGGATTTGAATTGTCTATAAAATTTCCGGTTTGATTTGTGATTAACAATTTCGATCTCAGATAGCCTTTCGTAGAAAAATCATTATAAATCGAAAAAAAATCAGAAAAATATGCGGTCGGCGCTCACGCGACCGTATCGAAAATATCTACAAATTTAATCTTTTGACCAAGAGAGGAATCAATTCATTTCCTAGTCAAATCGATTCGGAAAAGATGGAGTTACTATTCACATTCTTCTCCAAAAATCCCAAACCTCCATTAATCATCTCCAAGCTTTTTATCTTCTCTTCCATCATCATCCAACCTCAAACAATCATAAATACACACATAAAAAGGGTTCTAATCATCCTAAAACCCATAACCAACAACTAACTTCAATTAATTTTTTAAGTTTCCCAAATTGGATATTATCCGGAGTTTATTCGTTAAACTTCCGAAAACCCCTTTTTGATTCACAAAAACCCATCCTAAAAATCTTTATAGCTTTACACACCAACTATAATATGAGAAATAAACACACTAAGTTAATAAAGCAAGCAAACACTTACCTCGTGGATAAAATCCGATGACCTCGAGTCGAATCCCGCGGAGTTTGGCCAAAAATCCCCTTTCTTCTTCTTCCTCTTTTCCTTCCTTTCTCCCCTTTCTTTATTCTCTTTCTCTCTCTTAGGGCTTTTAATTGGGGAAATAAGGTTTCTCCCCATTTTAACCTCAAAATTGGGTGTATACCGAATTGTAAAATGACTCATGAACATAAATGCGAGTCCCGGCTAGTCCAAAAAGCTACAGAAACCCAAACATTACCTCAGGGTACTTTATTTTGACTATTTCGGCCCATTCGGGATCAACAGTGAACTCTAAATTATCTTTTGAGTCATTTAAAATATACTTCTCATTTCTCACCTCAAAATGGTCTACATGCGACTCCCGGTGAGATAAAATAAAAATTTGCACATATCACTCGCTATGTCGTATATCAAAATCCACCATTATTTACTATTCACACACATAGTAAATCTCATAACATAATATTAATCAGTCTCTATCTCTCGATTAATATTTAATAATCACTTTTATTATTTAATCATATTAAATTACGTCACACATGTAATTTAACTAAAACGTATTTATCCAATTAATTTTCTGAATTAATTAAATCATAAATACATAGAAATACGGGGTATTACAAAATATAGACTATTTTCTAGACAGTCTGACCCTACTAATCTAAAATACTAATATCTCCTAGAGTATAAATTATTTTTAGGATATTCCAAATTTATATAAAGCCAAACTAACGTACCTTTCCAATAATGTATGGTAAAATACCTAATTAGTTTCCAATTAGTACAAATTTATTTACAAAGTCGATATAAAAACATACATTATTTTCTGGACAGTCTGACCCTACTGTACTAAAATACCAATATCTCCTAGAGTATAAATATTTTTTAGGTGATTCCAAGTTTATATGAAACTAGATTCACATACCTTACTTTCGAACCATATATCTTAAAACACCTAATTAATTATCAATTAGTACAAATTAATCTGACAAGTTGATACAAAACATAGGTGATTTTCTGCATAGTCCAACTCTAGTGAACTAAAATATCAATATCTAATAAACCGTCAATACGATTGAGGTAATTCAAGTTGAGTAATGAACTAGACTCACAAATTTATATTTTTCCAAAATATTGTGACAACCCGCTCACCAAAATAAGGGGTGGCCAGCCCAATACTCCAATATAATGGAATCATGGATGGAATCATTCTCAGCATCACAATAAAAATATAGAGTATCCAGGATAACCACCCAATATTTCAGAAAACGGGTTGCCAAAAACTTTGATTTGAAAGTAAATAAATGAAAACAAACAACCCAATTCCTTAAAGATAAGGAAAAACCCCAAGACTTATATAAATAAGACAACAAGAATACAATAAAAAGACCGAATATGTATTACTGGTCACCAAACAGATACACCAATAATACACAAGTTCAATAAGTTACTTATTACATTACATTAGACATTTACAAAAGCTTGGGTACCTCGCCCGAATAAAAAACTTGATCTTAACTAGAATACAAAAATGAAAACGTCTATACCAATTGTGACCCGTAATACCCGCAATGCATCACGGTTCGCCGAGGACATTGGAATAGGAATTCAAATCAGGCATCCCTGCGGAGGAGTACCTGAGCAGAGACAAGATGCATATGCAACAAGAAGTGTAAACGGGTCAGGGCCCGGTTCTATATGATTACCAGATGAATAAAGAGTATGACAGTTATGAATATTATCATGCTAGGAAGAATAAAGTCTATCTACACAATTCTAAAACATAGGTTAAGACAGTAAAGAAAAGCATGAGTTTAATTTTAACTAAGCAGGAAAAAGAAAGATTAACATAAATAAAACTTCTATCATATACCCCAATTCATGTCATAGTTTATTCCTCAACAGGAAAATAAATCTATAACTATAAGCTCCTTATGGCTTTTATCTCAATTTTAAGCTCTTTGTGGCTTTTACTTTAATTACATGCCCATCCTGGCATTACCATTCTTTAGCAGGAATATTATTATCAACAAATGCTCTTTGTGGCATTTCATTGTGCTCTTTATGGCACTACATCATGCTCTTTATGGCATATCTCATACATCAAGTCCCACTTGATTATGAATAGTTATATTAATATACATATAACGATTCTAAGATCGCCCCTCCGAGTTTCCCCACTGAGCGCGCCCCTAAATGACAATCATCTTCCAGGGCCTATCTATACAAGACAACCTGGGCTCATAACGCAAACGTCGGGAAGCGGTCATATGCCTGCGGGAGAGTCAAGGCCACACCCAGAATCTCCTCACCAGCGCAGAAAATATAACATAATCGCTCATATGGCCTATGGACTATATCCACCCTGCATTCACTAGCCAGGGGACATCACCAAGCGCGCGAACTTCCCTTATGATGTCATTTAGAGAGGTGTGTAACAACCATTTTATTTTACCATTTTCAAGAATCAAGTAAATTATCATTTACCGAGTTCATGATTAAGTAAATTATCATTTACTAAAATTAATACCATTTCCACGTACATGTTTCATTTATATCCGAAACCTTTTCCATTTACTTTATTTGTAAATGATATAACTTATTATCCGGAGCCATACGTATATCATAACGGTATTACAACCTCAATGAATAAATGAAGTATCAATCCATTCTCCCAAGATTTACTTGTGAAGTTCTTATAAACCATCAAGACGGATCATAGCTCTATTGAGCTTCTAAGGTCTCTCAAACGTAATACTACATCTCCTAGTCTTATATTAGTCAACTAGAAGAAAGAATGCCCTAACATTAATTGGCATAACCCCGGGAAAAGTTCCCACCTATCCTATTTCTAAAGTAGGGTGGATAGCTAATTCCTCTAGGACTCTAAAACTCTAAATTTACTTCATTCAAGAAGGATCCTAGTCCCTATTGAAGAAAATAAATCCAGGAAACAAAATAAGATTTTAATGGTGAAAAACAAGGGACCGGTCGACCGGTCCCAAGACCGCGGTCGACCGCGTCTCAAGGTTTTGCCTACGGAGAAAAGCAGAAAGCTTAAAATAGAGGGGCCGGTCGACCGCGCTCAAAATTTATGCCTTTGTAGGAAAGCAGTAAGCCCTCCCACGAAGGCCCGGTCGACCGGTCCCGAGACCGCGGTCGACCGGTGGTAGCAGACCTAGGGTTCTTCCTTCTTCCAAAAGCTAAACCCAAATCTCAAATCTCTTTCATTGAACGCAACCAACAACTTTTATCTACCCAAAGATTATCCTACATGATTTATAACCATTAATACTCACCATTTTATCATAAAAAATTAATATTAGGGTTTAAATCCCATAAATTCCATTTGTGATCCATAAATGCAAATACACAACTATCATACAAATTATTCAACTTATATCACATATTAGCAAGTAGAAAACTTGCCTTAGGGTTGCAAATCCAGATTTCTTGGTGGTAGAAGCAATCTCCCATCTTCAATCTTCATTTCTCTCTTCTTTCTCCACTTTTCTCTTCTTCTTTCTTTCTTTCTCTCTTTTTCTCTCTATGTTCAAGACATAAAATGGGGGAAAAATAAGGGATTTTAGGAGACTAAATCGTGGCTTAGGTTAAAGCTCCCAACTTAAATGGTTAACACCACATTAAAATAACTCCCAATTACGCATATAAGCTAAAACCAGGTAAAAGTGCCCGAAATGCAAAAATACAATAGGACACTTATTTTGACTGTCTCGCACCATCCGGGACTAACTACACCCTCTAAACTGGCATCCAGAAATTTTATAAATTATTTCGAGTTCCAATATCATTTAAATCAAAATGTCAGTTTAAATACCTGACACTGCAAACATGCAACCCGATGATATTTACTTTCACCTACAGTCAATATGCATCAAAATAGTAAATGTTAACTTCAAATTCATTAAATTAATATCAACTCCAAACCCTACATTTTATATAATTAACTTATGCGGTAAAATTTGTATAAAATGAGCCTCCCAGAATCGAGGGTTGTTACAAATATGAGCCCTTAATTAATTACAGTCTGTAGGGGTGTTCAGAAAACCGAATGGACCGACGGACCGACCCGGACCGTCATAATTTTTCCGTTTTTTTTAATCGGTCCGGTCCTATTTTTTTTTCCAGACCGGTCTAACCGGTCCGGTCCTCGGTCTCCCTTAATAAATACCCGGTCTGGACCGACCCGGACCGGTTACTCTAATATATATGCATTTAATTATATTTATACATACATATATAGTTATTAGGGGTACAATGGTCCAAAAAAAAGGAAGTAAAGAAAAACCCTAAACCAACTACACACACGCACACTTCTCTTCTCTTTGGCAAACACACGCACACACTTCTCTTCTCTTCCCTGCAGCCAAGGTTCTAAAAAACGCGGGGCGTGACCAAGGCGTAGAGGCCAAGCCTTAAGCCTTAGAAGCCTAGGCGGGCCTTGGAGTAAAAAGGCGTGAAAAGGCGTTTAGGCATTTTTTAATATATTTTAATATTTTTTTACTATGACAAGGCTATTTAAAATAATAAATTGGTACATACCTTAAAAATATGTTTAAATATTTGTAAATTAAAATACTATTTTTTTAAAATACAAAAAAAAAAACAAAAAAATTTCGTCTTTTCACGCCTTACTTCTAAAAAACTCGCGTTTTTTCACGCCTTACCCCCAAAAAATGCACGTTTTTTCACGCCTTGCCCCAAAAAACGTTGACCATCGTTGACCACGCCTTGATCCACGCCTAGGGCCAAAACTTGGCGTATCTAAAAAGCCTCGCGCCTAGGCGCGCCTTGGCGCCGCCTAGGCGCGTTTTTTAGAACACTGCCTGCAGCACACACACTCTTCTCTTCCCTTCCAGATCGTGCTGACTGCGCGGCTTCCCTTCCCCTCTCCCCTGCGCGGCGACAGCCTACCCTTCCCCTCTCCCCTGCGCGACTTCCCTTCCCCTCTCCCCTTCGCCGCGACAGCCTACCCTTCCCCTCTCCCCGCGACGCGACTCCGTTTCCCCTTCCCCGTCCGTCCGCGACGCCTCCGTCCGCGACGCCCCTGCTACTGGTAAGGTAACAATCCATTTTTGGCTCAATGCTCTTTTGTTTTGATTGAAAAAAAAAATGTTTGTTTTGTTATAAAAATCTATAATATTGTTTGTTTGCTATTAAAAAAATTGTTATTAAAAACTGTTTTTAAAAACTGTTTTTAAAAATTGTTATTAAAAACTGTTTTTAAAAACTGTTTATAAAAATTATTTTGTTATTAAAAACTGTTTTTAAAAACTGTTTTGAGTGTATGATGTGTTTCTGTTAGTATTTTTGTTTTGATTATAAAAAAATTGTTTGTTATAAATCTATAATTGTTTGTTTGCTATAAAAAAACTGTTTTTAAAAACAGTTAGTTACAAAAAAAACCGTTTTTAAAAACTGTTTTTTTTTTTTTTATTCTTTGAAAGTTTTAGAGGTTGATATACAACATGCCAATATGGGTAAAAATCTGTAATTGTTTGTTAGAGTTGCTGCAAAAAAACTGTTTTTAAAAACAGTTAGTTACAAAAAAAACTGTTTTGATTCTTTGAAAGTTTTAGAGGCTGATATATGGGTTTTGCTTATTTGACTTGTATATTTTTTAGTGTTACTTGGACTTGCTTAAATTCATATGATAATTCACATGGTATAACTTGTTTAAATTTATATGGTATATTTTGTAGATAATGGCCGCCCAAATGGATGAAAATGAAGGTGGGCTTCCCTCTACCCAAGCTGTTGTGCAAGGTACAAATGTACCTCCTAAACCCCCTATAAATCCAGAAGTTAAATGTTCGAAACGAAAATCGAATGCTTGGGAGCATTTTACCGAAATTCAAGGTTGTGATCCAAACAAACGTAGGGCAAAATGTAATTATTGTCCCTCAACATATGCTTGTGATCCAAATAAAAATGGAACTAAAAATATGTTGGCCCACATCAACAAGTGTAAGAAATTTTCGGGAAGGTGTGCTGAGAAACAAAAAAATTTGTCATTTAAAAAAGAAGATGGGGAGTGTCCTAGTCTTGTAGCAATTGGTTTTAGTTTAGAAGCTTGTCGTGATGCTCTTGCTAAGATGTTAATCATTGATGAATTGCCTTTTCGGTTTGTTGAGGGCGAAGGATTTCGACAATTTATGAGAATTGTTCAACCGAAATTTACAAAAATCCCAAGTCGTATTACGGTTGCAAGAGATTGCTTAACAATATATTTGAATGAGAAAATAAAGTTACAAAGTGATTTGAAGGGCAAAAGAATATGCATCACAACGGACACATGGACTTCGATTCAAAATATCAATTACATCTCATGGCTCATTATATTGATGATGAATGGAAATTACAAAAAAAGATTTTAAACTTTTGTCAAGTCCGAAGCCATAAGGGGGAGATTCTAGGGAAGGTTATTGAATCATTGTTAGTGGAATGGGGGATTGATACCATTTTCACCGTAACCGTTGACAATGCTAGTTCTAATAATGGTACCATTAAATATTTGCAAAGGAAAACCAAATCTTGGAAAGGTACTATTTTAGAACATGAGTATTTGCATATGCGATGTTGTGCTCATATCTTAAACCTAATTGTGGGT
Organism: Sambucus nigra; assembly: GCA_949130495.1. Lineage (NCBI taxonomy): Eukaryota > Viridiplantae > Streptophyta > Magnoliopsida > Dipsacales > Adoxaceae > Sambucus > Sambucus nigra. The sequence goes on along the minus strand of OX422215.1, from coordinate 537,016,899 downwards.
GATGGGTTAAAAGAAATGGATGAGTCGGTTGTTAAAGTGCGCAACGCGGTGAGGTATGTGAGGTCCTCCCCTTCTAGATTGTTAATGTTCAAAATGTGTGTAGAGAAAGAGAAAATTGAGAGTAAGGGTATGTTGTGTTTGGATGTTCAAACAAGGTGGAACTTCACCTATTTAATGCTAGATGTAGTCGAAAAATTTGAGAAAGCTTTTGAAAGGTTAGGGGAGGAGGACAAATATTATGCTTCTTACTTTAATGGAGAATTTGAAATCCAAGAGGATGATGAAGTGAGGGGGAGGGTTAGGGGTGGGAGGACTATCTTAGGGCCTCCTTTGAGTGTTGATTGGGAGAAAGTGAGGGCACTTGTGAAATTTTTAAAGATATTTTACAATGCAACTTTGAGATTTTCGGGTTCATTATTTGTTACTTCAAATTTGTTTTTCAATGAGCTTGTTATAATACAAAACAATTTGAACCAATTGAAAAGAAGTGGGGATTATCACATATCTTCGATGGCGGATAACATGGTTAAGAAAATGGACAAATATTGGAATATTGAAAAGATAAACTTGTTGCGGTCATCCTTGACCCTAGATATAAATTGGGGTATGTGTCATATTGGTTTGATAGCATGTATGAAAGTAGTGTGGCAAAAGAGATGACACGAAGAGCAAAAAAGGTATATGTGCGTTTGTATGAGTGGTATGGTGATAATAATGTGCAAAATGGTTCATCACAAAATGCATCACCATGTGACGTCGTTAAATTATTAGTTGATGGTGGAGATGATGATGTTGATGGGCATGCTTTTTTAGCTACCCTATTTAAAAAACATTTAGAGTCGGGAGATAGTTTAGGGCGTAGTAAGTCGGAGGTGGAGAAGTACTTGATTGAGACTAATGACGATGCAACCAACAAAAGCTTTAATGTATTAATGTGGTGGAAGAGTAATTCATTTAGGTACCAAGTTCTTTCTCGTGTGGCAAGGGATGTATTGGCAATTCCGGTGTCAACCGTGGCCTCCGAGTCGGCATTTTGCACGGGGGGTCGTATCCTTGACCCATTTCGTAGTTCACTTTCCCCCAACACGGTGGAAGCGCTTGTTTGTACCCAAAATTGGCTCAAGTCTTCATCAAAATCAATTAGCCTTAGAGATGCCATGGATGAGGTGGAACAACTTGAGCAATTGGATGGAGGTAACTAACATATATCATAATTATTTTAAATTATTAGATGTAATTTATTTTTTAAATCATTATCATATTATTTTTACAGATTTGTTGGGAACATCAACAATTGTGGATTGACAATGACTTCGTTCGTATTATTGAGGTAAAGTGAATAATTTGTTTTTTTTTAATATTCATGGTTGCATTTTATTTGGACTATTTTTCTATCTATTCTAAAATTATTTATGATCATTTTCAGGTTTATAGAGGAGATTGTTTTGGGCAGCATTATGGATGGTTGCATTATTTTGGATGTTGCGGTTACTTCGGCTAATATTTATTAATTTAGACATTTTATTAGCGCCTTATTAATTTGTATTATTATAGACAACCTTGCGGTTGAATTTGGACAACTTTATTTTGTGTTATTTGGACAGTTTATATGTCCAAATTTGGACAATTTATGACAGCTTGATGTGATTGTATTATTTGGGCATCTTTGGACAGTTTTTATTTATGCTAAAATTTGAACATTATGTTATTATTTTGGATAAGTTTGGACAAATTTTAAGGTTAAATTCGGGCAGTTTTTATAGTAAGATATGAGCAGTTTTTTGGATCAATTTTGAGCAGTTTTTTGGATCAATTTTGAGCAGTTTTTATAGTAAAATTTGAGCGGTTTTTGGATAAATTTTGGGCAGTTTTTATGATAAAATTTGGGCAGTTTTTTGGATAAATTTGGGCAGTTTTTATGATAAAATTTGGGCAGTTTTTTGGATAAATTTGGGCAGTTTTTATGATATTTGAGCAGTTTTTTATAATAAAATTTGGACAGTTTTTATTTTTAAAAAGATTATTTCAATAAGATTAGGACCGACAGGTTTGACCGGACCGACCACATAAAAAACCGGACCGACTAAGCCCGAAAAACCGATTTAATCGGTCCGGTCTTGGTCCTTTTATTTTTAGGACCGGTATAATCGGTCTGGTCCTTAAATTCATTAAAAACCGGATCGGACCGGACCGCAAACACCCCTAACAGTCTGGATGAAATTTTGAATTTATAACATATGTGTTGTCTTAACAAAAAATCGAGGTTGGTCTTGTTTTGTTAATGAATTGCTTAGTAACATGATTGTTGAGATGAATTTTAAATTTAGAGATACATGGAAATATTATAATCTCCATTTGAAATAATTAATTTCCCCTTTAGACTTTAGTGTATGTAATTCATGCCTCACCCGATTCTCTGTAGGAAGATTAAAATATTTTGAGAAGAATCAGCGGGGTAATAAATTGAAAAGTTAAAGGCGTTAAATTGAGTAGTACCGCTAAAAACTAATTAGTTATGATGATGCGAGAAGGTATATATATATATATATATATATATATATATATATATATATATATATATATATATATATATATATATATATATATATATATATATATATATATATATATATATATATATTGATTGTTGTGCATAAGCCAACGCATGGGGGCCACCACTTTTGATATATTGTTATTATGGATATGTTTAGATGAATAAGTTTCGTTCCATATCGTGGGGATTGGTGACACCAAAGGAAACTGGGGGCCAAACACGATTACAATGATCTTATTACTTATAATATTTTGGGTGGATAAGGTAAAGTTGAATTTGTGTTTATGGTGGGGATTGAATTATGTTATGATTTATTTCACATGTGTAATGCCCGAATTTTTATTGAATTAATAAAGTCGCACTATATTTTTGGACAGTGTGATTCGCAAATTATATGGACATGGATTTATGAGAAATTAAAGGGATTAATTTAAATAGGTTATTGAAATGAAGGTTAAGGAGAAAAAATAAAAAATATCGCTTATCGCGTTACGCGTGTTAAATTAAGTTACGTATTTTAAATCAAATGAAGGAAACTATATATAACAATTTTTATTTAAATTTATGTATAATATCATTAACATATATAAGGAATTAAAAAAATCGATCCTGTCATGGGATAATCAATTCGAGCTAGGGCCGAATTAATTTAGACCCATCGGATTGTCATTTTTTAGCTATGAAACATTTGGAATGATTGGGGAGGCTAAGGGACCTACCCCCATAATTTTAGCCTATGTTTTCATGCTTTCTACCCCAACTAGTATGGTGGTTTCATCATTGAGTGATGGCGGACCATTTGTATATGTTCTGGAACAATTATAAGAGAGGGGAAGGAGATACATTGCATATAATTCACCTAAATTATGCAGAGAATTATTCAGCCCTAAATCAAGTCCCTTGAGTCTTCTCCTTAACCCATTTAAGTATCCTAATCCTCCTTATTACCTCTATATATCAAGCTTGTAAGGCAGCCATTCCAACTTTCAATTATGAAAGTGTAAAGAGCGTATTAAGGGTGTTTATTTGAAGAAAAAATCTTGCAAGGATTTTGGAATTATAAAGCTTATTTGGAATTTCTTTCTACCTCCTCTTTTAAGGATTTATATCTTCAAGAGCTATGGGTTCTACATTATTTTCAAGTTTAAAATCAAGCATGCTATATATATATGAATATATGTTGATAAAAATGGTTAAAAGTTAAAGTTGAAATTAAGTTGAAATTTCATAATGTTTAAGGAAGTTATTTCTTGTGAAAATACTGTTTACACTAATTATTTCATGTAAAATGTTATACTGAATTTATGAAGAAATAGTAGGATGCATATATTGGGTTTTATTGATGTAAAACCTCACATTCATGAACCTGAGCACATGCAGTTGGGATAAATGAGTTAAATATGTTAAGATGAATTTTTGAAGATGAAATTTTAAACTTGATGAATTAAGAATATTCACAGAAAATGACATAATTTATGTGAACAAAGTATTGAGAAACTTGAAGGAAATAAAGTAAATGGGTGCTGAGTGTGAAAGTACCAAAAGTATGGGTGTTCAAATGTATAATATTAAAAAGTTAAGGTCCAAGGTGAATCAAAGGACAAGTGTAACAATGAAAAGTTATCAACTTGTAAGACAAGCCTAGAAATGTCAAAAGTATGATTTCGGGGATAAAAGTATGATTTTATGACAAGTTTGGACTAAGTGGTAACATTTGTACAAATATGTGTTGTTTTAGAAAGTTAGTTTTAAGGAAAGAATATAAAACGGGAAAATGATGGGGAAAAGTTTAAAAAGGCATAATTATTGTTTCAAAAGATAAAGTCTTGAAATGTCAAAAGTATGGTTTTTGGGTCAAAAGTATAATTTTATGTAAAGTTTGGAAATAGTAGTAATATTGACAAACATGATGTCAAATTAATGCTTTGACCCCAAACAACTGATCAATAGTATATTCCGACATGGTTGTAGTCGATGGAAGGTCGTATAACACTGGATCCCCAATTAATCAAGTGAAAATATGATTTTAAGCACGACGCTCATTAATGTAAAGGCAAGTTTATGAAACAACTGAGAAAAGGTGAGCTTAAGTGCAAGTGGGCTCATCGCGCAGTTGTATGGTCATTATACACATTGCATGTCACGTTGCATTTAACATGAGAATACTTAATCAAATGGTGGATGATTTCATAATTTTCAAAATATACTTTATATGTATAAATATTATTTGCATGTATTACTCTGCTATCATTTCTCCTACTGGGCGCATTCTCATACCCCACCATTTGTCACCCTCCCAAGGTATTTCAGGGAAGGATAAAGGCAAGAAAATCATGAGAGGAAAGAAAGTATTTACACACCAGTAGAGCTCTGTTTACTATTATTTTAAATGTGTAACTTAAATGAAACTTTTTATTACATCATCTGAAACTAGTTGGAAGCACTTTAAATTTGGTTTTCAATAAGACAGAATGGCGTGGACTTTCTTTAAATGGTTATTTACTTTGAAATTGGTACAACTCCTTTATTTCAAGTGTTCTTATAAATTTTAAAAGTTGTATATAATTTCATTAATTAAATTAAATAAATTTTACAACAAAATGTAGAAGCAAGATTTTATTGAAAAGGATGATTTTCTTAAATAAAATCAAAGAATAAAAAGATTTTCCACAATTGACCTCTAAAAATCGGGTCTTCACTACTTGGTATCATAGCATAGGTTACGTGTGTGTTAGAAAGTATGCTTACATTTCATTTTTATATTAGTAATAGTTATATATATATATTCTATCTATGCTAAGGTATTTGCTTGTTTTGGCTACGCTAAGGGTATGTGTAACACTTAGTTATTTGAACGAGATTTAATCCTTTGATGTTCGGGTTTGAGTTTGAAAGATAATTCGTAAAGTGAATTTGGGATTTACAATTGTTTATGTCATGAGTGAATCATCAAGATTATGGCGTTTCTCATATTAAGTAAAAAACCAAGTTAAGGTTATAAAAGGTTATGCCACTGGTGATCGTGCATGAGATAAATAATGGTATTAGAAGTTGTTAGTTTCAAGGATTCTTGACACAATAAAACGATTCAGGTGGACCCTTGAAGATAACAATATTATTATAAGGATCCAACACGTAAAGTGTGTTAGTCTAAACATAAGTTAAGCAAGTATATGGTAGTGTAGAAATCTCAATTACTTGAAATAAGGTTAGGTATATGACATGAGAACAAGAATGTAAGTTGCCTTTAGTGGAATGATTGAGTTTTATAAGGGACATATGATAAGTCACTCAATGATGTCTAATGACGAAGAAATTTAATTAGAGTTTAAAAGTGAATTTTCGAGGTCTTGTCCTTTTTAAATTAAGAAGTTCGTTCTTGATGAAAGTGTAATGAGGAGTTTAATTTAATATCAATTATACACAATTGTAGAGAGTTTAGTATACAAAGGCAAGGTATGCATTACCCCGTGGGGAAAAAATTGTGAATATCTCAAATTAATAAAGAATTTGTAGTGAAAAAAATTTATGTCAAGACATAAGAAAAGTCTTTTGAGCAATTGTAGTCACGAACGAGTAAAGTTGTGAGCATCGTACAATGATTTGACATTTTCAATAGTACCTTCATTTAGTGGGGAACAATTTAACAAGATCCCTTACATTTGAATCTACTAATCATAGGCTATTTGCGGCTGTGGTAATATAACAACACGAGTAAGCCCCAAGTTTTGGGTCTACGTACACGTTAAGTAAGTAGGGCCTCGATTATAGATTCACCCCTTCGATAAACTTTGAGATAGATTGGGATAATTAATCTATTTATTGATACTATTAGAAATGTTTCGAGAAACACATATTGTGGCGATGTTTAGGTGTATTGATTCCCCAATGAGTAAATGTTTGTTAATGCAAATTGGCACATAGCCCTAGTAAAGTAATAATGCAAGTAATCGTATTACAATAGTATCCTAAGTAATTTAAGTGTATCCAATGGTGCACATGATCAAGTGTTAGTGATGCCTTAGGATAATAATTGTAAGTTTAAGTGTGAACTCTTAGAATTAGAGAATTAAGATATATAATACTTATCGGAGCTTGTGTTAGTGTTCATTTATTATGTAGCATACCATGATCATTAAAGATAAATGAGCAGCTATGACCTCTAAGGAAGGAAGCATCATAGTGTTTGGCGATACCATTCCCTTTCTTCTAAAGATTATCATGTCATTATCTGACGTAGAACGATGTTCTCGGTTGAGAATCTCGGTACGATTGGAAAAATACCTTGTTCATAGGTTAGAGATTTCAATATCAAAATTATGTAACGATCTACATTCATGGTCCCGCAGTGGATGATACTAGTATCCAAGATTGTTGCGATTGTAAACAACTATTATTATTTTATTGGCTGCAGTGTCAATGACAATGTTAGCCCATTGTTAATTATGGAATGGTTCGTGAATAGCTATACATTAAAATATTATTGATAGTCCAAGGTGATGAATTATGAGAGTATTAAAATGCTTAAAGTGCGTAAAGGATAGAAATTTTTAATTGCACGTGGTTTATGGGTTGACTTGGGATGGTGAGATTATAATTAGTTGTTTCAAAGGTTTAGAGTGTTTATTACTGATGAATTAATATTCACACAAAATTGTAAGTTGTCGTCTTAGTGGGGAAAATGAAAAATCACGAGCTCTAAATTGGGATATATATAATGATCACGCAGATTCCTATTTTGAGTATAGAAGGAAATTAATAGGCCTTGACGATTAATTTATTTCACGACACGAGAAGTTGTCATGGGTATTATTCGCGCATAGTAATTACATGGTCGTATGCTATCATTTGTAAGAAATGTATGTGTGATACTTGATTAAACCAAATTCGCAAATTTTCAAGTTAGCCTTATTTAATGAGTGATAATTTTGAAACCAATTAAATTCAGCCCTAAAACATGCAACTACGTGTGGATAAATCAAACAATCATAAATAAATTGTTGACACACAGATTTCTGGAAAAAAAACCTTTCGGGTAAAACCTTTTATTTCACAAATAATACTCACAATGATTACCAGTGAAATCTACAATAGATTAACCATAGTAAACCCACATAGGTCGCAACCTAAATCAACAATGGAATTCCGCAGCAACTCCACACAAACCGCAATTCAGTCAGCCCAGGAACACCCATGAGTACTCTTTTTTGACACGTAGTCATGCCAGTCCAGCACCTCCCTCAAGTGGCATCTAGATAAGCAGTAGATATTTTCTCTACAAGAGAAACTTCACAAAATTGTGTTCTTGGGTTCCAAAAATAATTCACATAAAGATTGAGATGATTTGTAAATTGAAAACAAAACTAAAACTCTTAAAAGTGAGAAGACAAACGTTTCTACCATAGCAGTTTTCGTAGAATAGAATTCTCAGGTCTTTTGAAGAAAAACGGAGTTGTTTAACACGCTTTATATAAAAAAACTTTAAGCGGCGCGTCGCTCCAATGAAACTAGATCTCGCTCGACTGAAACTAACTGTCGCTTGAACGACTTTGTGGGACAAGTAGATATCTCTTGAACGACCTGCCTCTGTCGCTCGAACGACAGTAAAAAATAAAAGCATTTTTATTTCATCAAAAACTCCGCCTCAACACTTAGAAATTTTTTTAGAAAAATTATCCCAACACTCTAAGTGAACTGTTAAGGTATTTAAACATAACCTTACAAAAATTAATCTCGCGGAGGCGTCTTTATTGAAGAACGTTGATATTTGGATCCGTCTTAACGCATGATTGAACTTTAATAATGTAACAACCCAGGTTTTCGAGCGACTATTTTATGCTATTTTGCCTGATGGGCTAATTTTATAAAATAGGAATGTTGGAGTAAATATTATTTCCCGTGAGACTTAGGGATAATATTTACTATGTTTTGACTATTTACCGTTATGAGAAGGTAAATAGTGTTATATTGTGTATTTTGCGTCGTTATATGTAAAACGACGGTTACGACCTATAGTTAAATTTGGGTATAATTAATGAATTAAAATGGATTTGGAACGTAAAAATAGTTCACACTTTCCCGAATGCCAAAATAGGGGGTGCGGTTGTTTTTAGAATAGTCGAGATAGTCGAAATGAGTGCCCAGTTGTAATTTTTGAGATTTAGGCATTTTAAGGGGTTATGACTCAATTAAGTGGTTACGAGTCATTTTAGTGGTGTATTAGCAATTAGGAGTGGGGGTTTATATTTTTAGACCCTTATAAATCCCCCACCTCCTTTCTTTTCTTCATTTGTGTGAGAAAGCCAAAGGAGAGAGAGAGAGAAGAGAGAGTTGGGAGAAGTAGAGAGAAAGAGAGAAATGGAGGATTTGGGCCGGAATCCGTCGCTACCAGAGGTGTTCTGAGACTACAAACCTCGAGGCAAGTTTCTTACTTGCTAGATATTGATTTAATGTGATAAATTGCATGCATAGTTAGGTTTTGGAGATTTAACCCATAAATGGGTATTTGTTGATTTTGATGATTAAACCCTTAAATCTTAGTTTTAAATTTGATTTGAGGATCAATTATTAGTTGTAAATGGTGTAGGAATGATTTGGTAGAATTAGATGTTGTTGATGTTGGGAAAAAGCAAAGATTTGAGGTTTTGGGATTTTAGGGTTTATGTAACCCGTCGCCCAAACTGGGCAAAATCTCAGGACCGAATCGATTCGGCCCTATGGGCGAATTGATTCGGATAAGGAGAGGGTTACAGGTCTTGCAGACCGAATCGATTCGGGTTAAAACCGAATCGATTCGGCAATTGCAGAAAGCCAGTTTTTGCTCACCGAATCGATTCGGCTATTTAGCGAATCGATTCGCAAGGGCGAATCGATTCGGGCCAAGGGGCGAATCGATTCGGTTCCCCTGTTTTTGTGAGATTTTCTTAATTTGATTTTTTAGCCCTTTTCCTTTTAGGACCAAGTCTTAGGAACCTTCCTTTGGGAATTAATGGGGAGTCCTAGAGGGTTGGATTGGGTAGACTAATGCCCTAGGCTAAGAATGGAAAATTGGGTTTACTCGAGGACTAGTTGTATTAGGTTAATGTCCAATTGATATAGGAGGTTAACCTAAAGGTATATTTGAAGTTAAAATATTAAGGTTTAGCTTATGGGAGACACTCCCTTATGGAGACCTACTTTGAGGGTTTATGAGATTTTATAAACTATTCAAGGCTTTTTTGAGGTTAGTGGCACTTTGGGGTCTTAGGTCATTAATAAAATATGACTTAATAAGAAAATAATGCACCTTCTAAAACTCGGTGCCTAATGACTAAATGGATGATTTTTGGAAATGTAAAATATGAGTTTTCAAAAATGGAAAAAGTAATGTTTTTCATGAATGATAATTTATGGATACACACCTCTCTAAATCGCTATCATAAGGGAAGTCGCGCGCGTTGTGGTGAAGCCCCCTGGCTAATGATGCAGGGTGGATATAGTCCCTAGGCCATGTGAGCGTTTGTTATATATTTTTCTGCGCTGGTTAGGAGATTCCGAGTGTGGTCTTGACTATCCCGTAGGCACATGGTCGCTTCCCGACGTTTCGATAGGATCCCAGGTTGTCTTGGAGGCCCTGGAAGATGATAGCCATTTAGGGGCGCGCACAGTGGGGAAACCCGGACGGGCGGTCTTAGATTGCGTTATATATATATATATATATATATAGCTATGATTCAATAATGTGGGACATTATTGGTTATTAAAGCATTTTATGATAATAAAATGGCTTTAATTTACATTTCCCGGATATAAGAAGGGAAATGGGATGTTAAATACATTTTCCGGATGGAAGAAGGAAAATGGATGATATAATATGAAAGTAAAGCATTGTTTATGAAAATAAAACTTGCTTTAAATAATGTATTTTTCCTGGATAGAAGAAAGGAAATAAAATTTGGTAAGGAAGGTTTTTAAATGAGATTTATTGGTAAACATTTGATAAAATGAACCTACCATATATGTATATTCCTAAATAAAGAATTAGGAATTGTGCCGTTAGATGATGGATGGGTTTATGTCTTTATTCCTTGAGTAGCTGTAGTTGTGACCTCTCACACTTATGCACACACATGTAATTATTTTATTATTTCGTGCTTAGGGTCTAATGGATCTCGACGATCAACCTTGCCTAAGTAGTAGTGTATCGGGGGGGTTCCTTGTTTGGATTTCGCTTTGCGAGACACCCCACACACGAATAGGGCATAGTGTTGAGACTGGGGAAAAGTTAGCCCTTAGTACTTAGGGTTAACTAGAACATCTCACGATATTGCGTTAGGTGCTGCTAGATTGAGAGGTGAGGAATATTATTGTTATCTGCTAGAGATTTACGCACTTACCTGCCATGCATTTTAGTCACATGGTAACCATATCGAACCCGGCCCTGACCGGTTTCTATATTTCCTTGTTTCTGCATATTCTTTGCCGTTACAGGTGCTCTTCCGCATGGACACCCGTGTTTACATTTCCATTTCCAGTTGTCATGGAGCTACGGCATATTGCGGATGTTGTAGGATACTTGTAGTAGACGCTCCCCTCTATTGTACTCTAGTTATGTTCAGTACTCTTATTCGGGCGTGTTTGCCCAAGGTATTGCACTCATTTATTATATTGTAAATATTGATTGTAATACTTAATGTATTATTTGTATTGGTCTGTGCACCGACAACTTATTCGGTGATTATTTATTGTATTGTCATACTTTATTCATCGATTTTTGATACCCACCGTTTTTACAAATGGGATTGTCTAAGTGTTTCTCCCTTACTTTTAAAATTTTTTGTATATGACAATCCGTTTTCTAAAATGATTGGTGGTTATCTCATACTATTATTTTAATCGACAGTGATGCTAAGAATGGACCATCTACGATTCCTGTAATTATTGGAGTATTGGGCTGGCCACCTTTTATTTTAGTAGGCGGGTTGTCACAAATAAGTCTTCGACGGTTGTAGCGGTATAGGAACTATTAAAATGTAAGCAGGATAATAAAATAATGTCCTTACAAATATCCCCCTATGTCTATGTCGGTACAAAATAAAAACATTTGAATTATTAAATAAAAATGCCTATACAAATCTAATACCCTCCCGTGAACCCAAAATTGAAAAGGTACTAAACATGCAAGTCTCAAAACTTTTCTTCAAAATCTTCAGCTTCAAATCTTTAAGGTTTTCACATGAGGGTGTGCAAAATAATGATTTTCAATCTTTGTACCTACACATAAGAGACAAAGCAAATACCTTCGTGACGCATCGAGTTTGAAATGATATAAGAACAAATCAATCAATAATCAAATCTCCCCTATAATGCAAAAACTCCCCCATAATTCGTTCTCCCCCTTTTTATTTGACCGAAATAGATAAGAAAATGAATAAATAAAAATAAATACGGAGTTGTCACGACAAAAATGCATAGCACAAATGAATCAAACTGCGCTCATGCAAAGGAGTAACCCAAAAGCTTTCCACAAACTATTTTTGATTTTTCAATTTTTCATACAAAAGTGAAAAAATTAATTTAACAAAAATTACACACCATGAATATACACTAAGACAACCAAACCATGGAAATAGAATGAATGGGTGTGAACAATGTTCGATAGGCAAATCAATGCAATTACGCATAACAAATGTGCACGTTGAATATGTGTACTCCTAACGAATAAATCTCAAAATCGTCCTTAGGTGTCGAAAAAATGTGAATCTAGATGGCATCGTCTTAATCAAATCGACAAATCAAAATCAAACATGATTTTCACACCAATATCGTCTAAAACTATGTAACACTTTTTCATGACTTTGTCAGGACATGCAAACCCGTTTTATATTCCATCGAAACTCCCTCATAAATAATAATGCTTTTTATTTTTCTTTTGAGGTGATGAAACTAAACTAAATTGGCCCACTCTTGGCATATTTATCTTTTTATTGCCTTAAAATTTTTTTGGGCTCTTTTCAACCTCTTTGAACATTGGCTTCTGTTTTTGCCAAATTTTTTATTTAGATTTGATTTTAAACGGTTGCTTAATCGCAAAGGATAAATGAGTACCTTTCATAGCCCTTCCCCATTTTTCAAAGTCACACAAACTCACTTTAATGGTTCTTACATGCACTACTTTCATTGTCAAGTTTTATCGCATTTGGTTCGTTTTAAAGACAGAATTGAGATGAAAACACATCGACCAACATGTGATAGACAAGAACAATAGTCAAACAAATCTATACAATTGTGCTTTAAAGGAACTCATGAGTCAAACATTTAGGTAGTAACAACTATTCACATCTCAATGAGTCCAAACATTGTAAAGCACAAAAATAAAATGATGACGCATATCAAATCACGATCAAACAATCACATGGATATGAAATGAAATTGTGACTTGGTCATCCTAAATGTCCATTCATATATGGTGTAAAATAAAATACAAAACTCTTTTTGTCTTTTTCAAAAATTTTATCAAAATAAAATACTTTTGTATTTATTTAAAATTTTTAAAAATCAGAAATCTAATACAAAAAGTACACGTTTCATCACACTAACAAACATATATCATGAAACAGATGTAGTGTATGACAACAAAAACATGCAAGCAACTATCCATAAGAAATATCAAGTGACACATCATGTGCAAGCATGTGAGAATCAACTAGACTACAAACTAGCTCCTCTAAAAGTGATTTTCTAACCCAAATAGGTGTACTACGATGCATTGGGTTTTTGGGAACCAAAATTACACTAGACTTCAACCTCCTAGGACCTTTTTGAAGATCGAAACAAAAACGTCTAAGGTGACATTTCCTACCACAGTGTGAACATGTGTAAACGGGTCGAACAACTCCTATGGGTTGACCTTTTCTAACGTCCTTGGGATTGATTGACCCTCTAAAATAAATAATGGTCTTGGATTTTACACTTGAAATATTAGAACACGACGAACTACTACCATTGCTACTAACACTACTCGAGTCCGTCAAATCATTTTTTATCTCCAATTTTTTTTACTCAAGCAAAGAATTAAACTCTTCCAATTTTAGGGACTCCTTCTCTAAATTTTCAATTATTCCTAGAAGGTTATCATGTTCTCCCTTAAAATAGGCACACTTATCCCTAAGAGTCTCCTCACGTGCCACAAACTCATCGATTAAAATATTTTTATCCTCTTTTCCACAAACACAAATCCTAGAGTTTTTAAAGTCCTCCAATTCTTTTTCTAAAGATAGTACTCTATCATCACTCTCGTTTTTGGACAATTCTAATATTCAAAATTCATGGTCTAAGGCAACAAATTTCTCTCGATAAAAATCTCTTTGATTTTGAACCATTTGCAAAAGATCCATAGCGAATTTAAAACGAGAATTTTCTTTTTTCAAAAAATCAATTATTTTCACAAACATCAAATTCAAACTATTTAAATCATCCAAACTTTGACTCGTGCTAACAGAGGGGGGAATCCGATTACATAAGTACTCTATAAGAAAAATTGCAGATTTTTCAAAAAAAAAAATCAAAAACATAGAACTTTTGCGCTAAATAGGAATACAAAATAAATTAGTGTAACCTTATCTGATACCAATTTGTAAGAAATATATGTGTAATACTTGATTAAACCGAATTCGCAAATTTCCAAGTTAACCTTATTTAATCAGTGTCAATTTTGAAACTAGTTAAATTCTGCCCTAAAACATGCAACTACGTGTGGATTAATCAACCAATCATAAATAAATTGTTGACACACAAATTTTAAGGAAAAAAACCTTTCGGGTAAAACTTTTTATTTTACAAATAATTCTCACAATGATTACAAGTGAAATCTGTAATGGATTAACCTCAGTAAACCCACATAGGCCACAACCTAAATCATCAATGGAATTTCGGAGCAACTCCACACGAACCGTCATTCAGTCATCCTAGGAACACCAAAGAGTACTCTTTTTTGACACGCAGTCAGGTCAGCCCAGCACCTCCCTCAAATGGCACCTAAATCAACAATAGAGATTTTCTCTACAAGAGAACCTTCAAAAAATTGTGTTCTTGGGTTCCAAAAAAAATTCACTAAAAGATTGGAATGATTTGTGAATCGAAAACAAAGCTAAAACTCTCAAAAGTGAGAAGAAAAATGTTTTTACCAAAGTAGTTTTCGTAGAATAGAAGTCTCAGGCCATCTAAAGAAAAATGGAGTTGTTTAACATGCTTTATATAAAAAACTTAAGGCTACACATCGCTCGAACGAAACTAGCTGTTGCTTCAACGACATGCCTCGGTCGCTCGAACGACAGTAAAAAATAAAAGCATTTTTTTTTCACAAACTCCACCTCGACACTTAGAAAAAATTTCAAAAAAATTATCCCAACACTCTTAGTGAGCCGTCAAGGTATTTAAACACAAGCTTGCCAAAATTAATCTCGTGGAGGCGTATTTATCGAAGAACGTTGATATTCGAATCCGTCTTGACGCATGATTGAAATTGAATAAGTTTTCAACGGTCGTAGCGGTATACGACATACTCAAATGTAAACACAACAATAAAATAATGTCCTTACAATGATGTAGGTAATGACCTGCCTAAGTTTTAATGTTGATAAAGTCGAGGACTTACTAGATTTAGTTATATAACACTTTGGAAATAAGAGCCTATCAAGAGTTTATAAATTTATCGATGTAAATCCATTAAGTAAAGGGAATTTGAGAAATTGGAAACAACTGGAATGTTGTGGGTCAATATGTAAATTTATGGGTCTTGGTGGGAAGTTGGATTGGAATTGTTTAATAAATAACAGACTTAAAAGATAAACGTGAACTGGGAAAGTAACTTATGGTCATACAGATGAATTCCATTTATAGGCATATGATTGGAAAGGGTTTGTAATAATAAAATAGAAGAATAAGCATAAAAAATAGGTAAGGGTTCATGAAAATACTTATGAATTGAACATTTGATTATAATACCTAGGGAAGAAGAAGTTCAATGTTTTGGATAAACTAAAAGTACGATTGTACATGCAAGGAACCGCATGGATGTTTAAGCTTGAGTGAAATAAATTAAATTGCATAACTTATGATCTAAAAATACCTAATAAGGTTTAAAGTAACGATCAAGGATTTTGATGATCATGCGCTCATTAAGGTCAAGTCTAGACTTAGAATATCCAGTTAGGCCAAAGGGATAAGCTCAGGGTTTATAGGGTGTTGTTTGCTAACCGATAAGTTAGTATTTATGAAGGAAATATTGGAACCCAGTTTTTGATTTGATGATTAAATGGTGAAAAGGCATATCGTTCACTATCGCATATAATGTGACTCGATTATTAGGTAAAAGGTTAATCGTAAGTCGAGTTCAGGAAGTGAACCGACGAGTTCGTTTGAATAGACGGTTGAGACTAAGCAAAGTCACATAATTTTTTGAGGAATCGAGGAGTGTTTTTAAATGTTAAATCTTAATGAAGATTGAGGAATCAATGATAATGTACGAATAGGAATTTGATCCATGATCTTAAGTATGAACTGCAAAGTAAAATGGTGATAATAATTTTTTTTTGTGATGTTATTTTCAAAGGCGAAAATTCCTAAGGTGGGAAGGTTGTAATGCCCGGATTATTATTGAATTAATAAAGTCGCCTTATATTTTTGGACTCGCATGATTCACAAATTATATAAATTTGGATTTATGAGAAATTAAAGGGATTAATTTAAATAGATTATTGAAATTAAAGTTAATGAGAAAATTTGAAAAATGTGTTACGCGTGTTAAATTAGGCTACGCATTTTAAATAGAACTAAGTAAATTATACGAAATAATTTATATATATATATATATATATATATATATATATATATATATATATATATATATATATATAAGGAATTAAAAAAATCGAACATGTCATGGGAGAATCAATTTAGGTTAGGGCCAAATCGATTCAGACCCATCAGATTACCCTTTTTTGAGCTATAAACCTTTTGGAATTATTGGGAAGGTTAAGAGACCTACCCCCACGATTTTTGCCCATGTTTTCAGGCTTTCTACCCCAACGAGGATGGTATTTATATCATTGAGTGATGGGTAACATTTGTATATATGTTGGAATAATTATAAGAGAGAGGAAAGAGATACATTGCACATTATTCACCTAAATTATGCCGAGAATTATTCAACTCCAAAACTAAGTTCCTTGAGTCTTCTCTTCAACCCATTTCAGTAGCTTAATCCCCCTTAATTACTTCCATATATCAAGATTGTAAGTTAACCATTCCACCTTTCAATTATCAAGGTTTAAGGATGGTATTAAGGGTGTTTATTTGAAGAAGAAAGCATATAAGGAACTTGAAATTTGGAAGCTTCTTTGGGATTTCTTTCTACCTCTTCTTCAAAGGATTTATATATTCAAGAAGTAGGGGTTCTACACTATTTTCAAGTTTAAAATCAATCATACTAGTTATATGTATACATATATATAATTTATATGACTCTTTATGCTTATTATCACTATATTTGAATATAGGTTGATAAAAATGGCTAAAAGTTGAAGTTGGAATTTTAGAATGTTTAAGGAAGTTATTCCTTATGAAAATCATGTGTTAACTTTTTATCTCATGTAAAATGTTATATTGAATTTATGAAGAAATAGTGGGATGCATATATCGGGTTTTATTGACATAAAATCTCACTTTTATGAAGATGACACATCCAGTTGGGATATATGGCTTAAGTATGTTAAAAGTGTGTTCAGATGAACGTTTTAAGATGAAATGTTAAGCTTGATAATTTCATAATATTATTCACATAAAATGACACAATTTATGTGAACAAGGTATTAGGAAACTTGAAAGAAATAAAGTAAATGGGTGCTAAGTGTGAAAGTACCTAAAGTATGGGTGTTCAAATGTGTAATATTGAAAATTTAATACCTAAGGTGAAACAAAGAAAAAGGGTAACAATGCAAAGTTTTTAATTTGTAAGACAAGTTTTGAAATGTCAAAAGTATGATATTTGGGCTGAAAGTATGATTTCATGACAAGTTTGGACTAAGTAATAACATTTGGAAAAATGAGTGCTGTTTTAGAAAGTATGTTTTAAGGAAAGAATATAAAATGGTAAAATGATAGGAAAAAGGTTGAAAAGGAAAAATTAATGTTTCAAAAGACAAAGTCTTGAAATGTCAAAGATATGTTTTTTGAGCCAAAAGTACAATTTTATGAAAAGTTTGAATTTAATAGTAACCTTAGCAAACATGAGTATTTTTTTAAAAATTAGTTTTAAATGAAGTAATATGAAAACATAAAATGACAGGATGTAATATAAAAGGTGAAAAGTCAATAAGTTGGAAATATAAGTCTTGAAATGACAAAAGTGATGTTTTAGTGCAAAAGTGTCATTTTTATAAAATAGTTGGACTTCTGAGTAAACTATTCAAACTAAAGGACTCTAGAGTAAAGAGTTGGATTTTATGTGGTGAAAACTCATATTTTACAAAGTAAAGATGAAAAGAAGCATTTGGCAAAGTACATAAAACAAAATTTTATAAATGCGCATGAATAGTGAAAGGTAGAATAAAATGTGTAAATAGATATTTGGATATAAAGGTTAAGTTCCATAAGATATGGTAATTAAAGTTGTTTTCAAAAGAAGAATACCAAGTCTAAGGTAAAATGAAAACGTACTTTTAATCATGAGTGAAACTTAGAAGTAAAGTGTGTTGGGACTCGTCTCATCTTAGGTATTTGGCCTCATCGGCCGGTGAAAAGGAAGTAAAGGAAAAAGTGTTTAAAGCGAACAAGAAAGAAATTAAGAAAAAAGAGTTGCAAAGATGTAACAAAAATGGCACTCAAAGGTAATCGGGAACTTTAAGAAGGTCTCAAAGCCCTAGGGTGTGACTTAATTCTTAGACCCCAAATAACCAATCAGTCGCATATTCTGGCATTGTGGGAGTCAGTGAAAGGTCATATAACACTCATGGATTCATCACTTGATTAATCAAGTGAAAATATGATTTTGAGCACGACACTCATTAATGTAAATGAAAGTTTATGAAATAACTTGGAAAAGTTAAACGCACGTTAATGGTTAAATTAATGGGATACAAATGGTATTAAAATAAAGGTTAAGTGTGAGTGGGCCCATCACCCGGGTTACATAGTCATTATACATATTGCATGTTACGTTGCATTTTGCATGAGAACACTTAATCAAATGATGGATGGTTTCATAATTGGTAAAATATACTTTATGTGTATAAATATCATTTGTACGTATTACTCCGGCAATATTTCTCCTACTGGGTGAACGCTCATATCCCACCATTTGCACATCCCTAGGTACATCAGGGAAAGATAAATGTTAGGAAATCATGAGAGGCGATGAAGAATTTACACGCCAGTAGAACTTGTTTACTATTTACTTTAAATGTGTAACATGAATCGAACTTTTTATTACATCACCTGGAACTATTTGGAAGTATTTTAAATTTGGTTTGTAATAAGACAAGATGGTGTGAAATTTCTTTAAATGGTTATTTACTTTATGAAATAGGCCCAACTCCTTTATTTCAAGTGTTCTTATATATTTTATAAGTTGGACATCGTTTCATTAATTAAATTAAATGAACAAAATGTAGAAGAAAGATTTTACGTAAAAGGATGATTTTTTTAAATGAAATCAAGGTAAAAAAGGTTTTTGGAAATTAACCCCAGAAATCGAGGTGTCACACATGCGTGGGGTATAAGATACGCACCTGGGTTATAATTAAAATTAAATATTGCATTGATTCTATATATCTGTGAGGTACCACTACACCAAAATAGGCGGATTGTCATGAATTCGAGTCGTGACCAGGCTTCTGGGTCATGGATCCCATCAATGACCAAAAGCGATGTGAATAAAACTGTTGGCCATGTACCTTGTCCCTGACCAAAAGGAGAAGTCATAACATGTGCCAGTATAGGGCTGGCTAGTCATGAACAAGGGCCAAGATCAGGTAGTCAAGGAACAAGTCCGTGACCTTCTTTGAAAAGGTAGTCACAGACTAAAGTCGTGGCTCATAGTCCTCACATGCTTCAATGTGCTCATTGACAAATTCGTGACCAATTGTTCAAGATGGTTACGAACATAGCCGTGACCCACTTTTACACCTGCTTCAATTTGGTCACGGACCAAATTTGTGACCAAATATTTACCACGGAAAAAATATGAAACATGGTCACAGTTCAAGTCCGTGGCCATATTAAAATGAAAAAATGTGGGTTTTTTCAATCCTATTCTTAAACCTAGACTTCTGCAGCTATACAATCAGTTGCTACGAGTTACGTTGGTCACGTGCGAGGTGTTCATGCCCTTTACAAGGCCGTTTGGGGACTGTTCATGGTTTTGTCCCACTAGCAGCACATTTTCAAGCCTACGTGTGCCTATTTTAAATTTTTGGTCCTATTCTTAAACCGATAGTCATGCGGCTATACGATCAGTTTCTATGAGTTATGTTGGTCACGTGGGAGGTGTTCGTGCCTCCTGTGGGGCCATTTGGTGGCAGTTCATAGTTTTGGCCCACTAGCGACACATTTTCAAGCCTAAGTGTGCCTATTTTCATTTTTCGATCCTATTCTCAAGACGGGTGTCCCGCGGCTACGTGATTGTTTACTACGTGTTATGTTGGTCACATGCGTGGTGTTCGTACCCCTTGAGGGGCCATTTGAGGGTTGTTCATTATTTTGGTCCACTATCGGCACATTTTCATACCTAAGTGTGCTTATTTTTAATTTTCGGTCCTATTATCAAACTGAGAGTCTCGCGGCTATGCGGTTAATTTTTGCGAGTTACATATGTCATGTATGAGGTGTTCGTGCCCCTCTTAGGGATGCTTGGGGACTGTTCATGATTTTCTCCCACTAGCGACACATTTTCAAGCGTAAGTGAGTCTATTTTCAATTTTTGGTCCTATTCTCAAACTAGGAGTCTTGCGACTATGAGGTTGATTGCTACGAGTTATGTTGGTCATGTGTGAGGTGTTAGTGTCTCTTACGGGGCTGTTTGGGGGTTGTTCATGTTTTTTTCTCATTAGTGGCACATTTTCATGCTTAAGTGTATCTATTTTCAATTTTTGGTCTTATTCTCAAATCGGGAGTCCTACGGCTACGCAACCATATGCTACGAGTTTTGGTCACATGCAAGATGTTTGTGCCCCTTTTGAGGCCGTCAAGGGGATGTTCATGGTTTTGGCCCACTAGCGTCATGTTTTCAAGCTTAAGTGTGCCTTTTTCCTATTTTTGGTCCTATTTTCAAACAGAGAGTTCCGCGGCTATGTGATCAATTGCTACGAGTTATGTTGCTCATGTGTGAGGTGTTCGCATATCTTGCGGGCCCATTAGGGAACTGTTCATGGTTTTAGCCCACTAGTGGCACATTTTAAAGCTTAAGTGTGCCTATTTTCAATTTTCGGTCCCATTCTAAAATTGGGAGTCATGCAGCTATGCTCTCACTTACTACGAGTTACGTTGATCACGTGCGAGGTGCTCGTTCTCCTTATGGGACCGTTTGAGGGTTGTTCGTGGTTTTGGCCCACTAGCGGCACATTTTTAAGCCTAAGTGTGGTTATTTTTAATTTTCGATCCTATTCTCAAATCGGGAGTTTTGCGACTATGTGTTCGATTGTTACGAGTTATGTTGGTTATGTGCAAGGTGTTCGTGCACTTGCGTGTCGTTTGGGTGTTGTTCGAGGTTTTGGCCCACTAGAGACACGCCTTTCTTGCCTAAGTGAGCCTATTTTTAATTTTTGGTCCTATTCTCATACCAAGAGTCTTGCAACTATGCGGTCGATTGTTATGAGTTACGTTGGTCACGATGTGCTCGTGCCTCTTGTGGGGCCGTTTGGGGGTTGTTCGTGATTTTGGCCCACTAGCGACACTTTTTCAAGATTAAGTGAGGCTATTTATAATTTTTGATCTTATTCTCAAACCGGGAGTCCTACGGTGACGCAACCGCATGCTACGAGTTAAGTTGGTCACGTGTGAGGTGTTAGTGCCCCTTGTGAGGCGGTTTGGGGGTTATTCATGGTTTTGGCCCCTAGCGACACGTTTTAAATCCTAAGTTTGCCTATTTCCTTTTTTAGTCTTATTCTCAAATCGAGATTCCCGCGACTATGTTGTTGGTTTCTACGAGTTATGTTGGCCATGTGCGAGGTGTTCGACAATCTCGTGGGCCCGTTAGGGGGGCTGTACATGGTTTTAGCCCACTAGTGGCACATTTTAAAGCTTAAGTGCACCTATTTCCAACATTCGATCCCATTCTCAAATTGGGAGACATGTGGCTATGTTGTCTCTTACTAAGAGTTACGATGATCACGTGAGAGGTATTTGTTCCCCTTATGGGATCGTTTGGGGGTTGTTCATGGGTTTGACCCACTAGCGGCACGTTTTCAGGCCTAAGTGTGGCTATTTTTAATTTTTTGTCCTATTCTCAAATCGGGAGTTTCGCGACTACGTGGTTCGTTGCTACGAGTTAAATTGGTCACGTGCGAGGTTTTCGTGCCCCTTGCAAGTTGTTCATGGTTTTGGCCCACTAGCGGTATGTTTTCAAGTTTAAGTGTGCATATTTTCAATTTTCGGTCCTATTCCTAAATCGGGAGTTCCGTGACTGTGATCGATTATTAGAAGTTATGTTGGTCACGTGCAAGGTGTTCGTGCCCCTTGCGGGGCCGTTTAGGGACAGTTCATGGTTTTGGCCCAACTAGCAACACTTTTTCAAGCCTAAGTGTGCCTATTTTTAATTTTCAGTCTCATCCTCAAATCGAGAGTCCCGCAGTTGTGCGGTCGATTACTACGAGTTATATTAGTCATGTAAGAGGCGTTCGTGCCCTTTGCGAGGCCGTTTAGGGTTTTAGCCCATTAAAGGCACATTTTTAATCCTAAGTGTTCCCATTTTTAATTTTTGGTCCTATTCTCAAATCAAGATTCCCGCGGCTATGCGATAAATTGCTACTAGTTATGTTGGTCTCGTACGAGGTGTCTGTGCCCCTTCCGGGGCCATTTGGGGATTGATCGTGATTTTGGCTCACTAGCAGCTCATTTTTTAGCCTATGTGTGCTTATTTTCAATTTTTGGTCCTATTCTTAAACCGAGAGTCCCGCAGCTACGGGATCAGTTGCTACGAGTTACATTGGTTAGTGCGAGGTGTTCGTGCCCCTTTTGGGGCCGTTTAAGGGCTATTCATGATTTTGGCCCACTAGTGGCATGTTTTCAAGCCCAAGTGAACCTATTTAAATTTTTTTGTCCTATTCTCAAATCGAGAGTTTTGCAGCTATGTGGTCAGTTGCTACGAGTTATGTTTGTCACGTGCGAGGTGTTCATGCCCCTTACAAGGTCGTTTGGGGGTTGTTCGGGGTTTTTCCCCACTAGCGATAAGTTTTCAAGCCTAAGTGGCCAATTTTAGTTGTTAGTACTATTCTCAAATCGGGAGTCCCATGGCTATGCAGTCACTTGTTATGAGTTACGTTAGTCATGTGCGAAGTGTTCATGCCACTTGGGGGGCTGTTTGGAGGTTGTTCATGGTTTTCACCCACTAGCGGCACATTTTTAAGCCTAAGTGTGCCTATGTTTAATTTTTGGTCCTATTCTCAAAATAGGAGTCCCGTGGCTATGCGGTTGATTGCTACGAGTTATATTGGTCATGTGCAAGTGTCCGTGCCCCTTGCGGGGCCGTTTAGGGGTTGTTCATGGTTTTGACCCACTAGCGGTACGTTTTCAATCCTAAGTGTGCCTATTTTTAATTTTCAGTACTATTCTCAAATAGGGAGTTTCACGGCTATGCAATCAATTGCTATGAGTTACATTGATCAAGTGAGAGGTGTCTGTGCCCCTTGTGAGGCCATTTGTGGGATATTCAGGGCTTTGGCCCACTAGCGGTACATTTTTAAGCCTAAGTGTGCCTATTTTCAATATTTCGTCCAATTCTCAAATCGGGAGTCCCGCGTCTATGCGATCAGTTACTACGAATTATGGTGGTGTTCGTGCCCTTCGTAGGACCATTTGGGGTTAATCGTGATTTTGGCCCACTAGCAGCACGTTTTCTAGCCCATGTGTGCCTATTTTTAATTTTCAATCGTATTCTTAAACCGTGAGTACCGCGGCTACGTGATCAGTCGATACGAGTTATGTTGGTCAGTGCGAGGTGTTTGTGTCCCTTGTGGGGCTATTTGGGGGTTATTCGTGATTTTGGCCCACTAGTGGCACGTTTTAAAGTCCAAGCGAGCCTATTTTTAATTTTTGGTCCTATTTTGAAATCAAGAGTCCTGTGGCTACACAATCAGTTGCTATTAGTTACGTTGGTCACGTGCGAGGTGTTCATGCCCCTTACAGGGCCGTTTGGGGGTTGTTCGGGGTTTTGGCCCACTAGTGGCACATTTTCAAGACTAAGTGACCTATTTTCAATTTTTGGTCATATTCTCAAATCGGGAGACCCGAAGGCTATGCGATCAGTTGCTACGAGTTACGTTAGTCACATGCGAGGTGTTCGTGCACCTTCTAGGGCCGTTTGGGATCTATTCGTGGTTTTGGCCCACTAGCGACAATGTTTTCAAGCCTAAGTGTGCCTATTTTGAATTTTTTCTCCTATTCTCAAATCGGGAGTCCCGCGACTATGCAATCGGTTTCTACAAGTTATGTTGGTCATGTCCGAGGTGTTCGTGCCCCTTGCGGGGCCATTTGGGTTATGTTCGAGGTTTTGACCCACTAGCGACACATCTTGAAGCCTAAGTGTGTCTATTTTTCATTTTCGATCCTATTCTCAAACCGGGAGTCCCGCGGCTACGCGATCGATTGCTACGAGTTATGTTGGTCACGTGCGAGGTTTTCGTGCCCCTTATGGGGATATTTAGGGGTTGTTCGTGGTTTTGACCCACTAGCAGTATGTTTTCAAGTCTAAGTGTGCCTATTTTCAATATTCAGTTATATTCTTAAATCGGGAGTCCCACGACTGCGCGATCGGTTTTGTCACGTGCAAGGTGTTCATGCCCCTTGCGTGGCCGTTTGGGGGTTTATCCCACTAGTGGTACTTTTTCAAGCCTAAGTGTGCCTATTTTGAAACATTTAAAAGATTATACATATAAATTATATAAAAATGTTAGTTAAAGTAAAGAATACCTAGTTACTCCGATCCTAGAAGGCTATTAAATAGAGTCTTCTGAATTTGTGATTGGACCAAATTAATTAGGAACCCCCCGTGTATTCTTGTACATGTACATTTCCTGATTAGTTTAAATGATACAATCTTCATAAAATGAAGGAAAATTTAAAGTCTCACATGGGATAAAAATCAAAATTGATGATATCCTCAAAATTTGGAAACTCAAAGATGGTGATGAGGTTGTTCTGTTCTGAAAATTAAAATTTGCTATCCACTGATGTCCTTGAGTTTGATCAAGGATAAC
The DNA here is from genome assembly GCA_949130495.1 of Sambucus nigra. Classification (NCBI taxonomy): domain Eukaryota; kingdom Viridiplantae; phylum Streptophyta; class Magnoliopsida; order Dipsacales; family Adoxaceae; genus Sambucus; species Sambucus nigra. The sequence goes on along the minus strand of OX422215.1, from coordinate 536,991,897 downwards.
TTTCAAAACAAAACGACCTCATCATAAACTTAGAGTTCTGAAATTTTGAGGATATCAGTAATGTTGATTTTTGTCCCACTTGGGATGTTAATTTTCCTTCATTATGAAGATTGTATCAATGAAACTAATCAGCAAATGTACGTGCACATGAACACATGGAAAGTGAGCCAGGTCAATTTAGTATAATCACAAACTCAGGAGACTCTATTCTCAAACCCAGGAACATGTATAAATTGAGCTGTCTCATGGCCATCACTAACTCCAGTTAAGGTCACGACAATATGTGGTCATGAACTGGTCACGTATTTTTTCACTGTGGTCACGAACCAAGACCCTGACCAAGCTACCATGACCATCCGCCTATTTTGGGTACGTTACGTGTTCTGCGACCTAACTTAATAATTATATAATTATTATTTATTTGCATAACTGTCATTGGGTGGCATAGCTATGTTAGCTTTCAGTGGCCTGACCATCGCCATTGAACCCCCCTTTCAGGTGATTGTGACTTTTTGGTTTAGCTTTCTAGTCCTTGGTGCATAGCGTCCTTTTCCAATCTCATCACCATCATCTGAGTATGTAGGTCTAGGTTTATTTATTTTATTTTCAGTTTGAAAATGTTGGTTTCAAGGTTCTAAAAAATGTGGGGCATGATCGAGGCATGGAGGCCAAGCCTTAGGCCTTAGAAGCCTAGGCGGGCCTTAGGCGTAAAAAGGCGTTTAGGCCTTTTTAATATATTTTAATATTTTTTAACCATGACAAGGCTATTAAAATACTAAAATTGTACTTATCAAAAAAATATATCTGAATATTTGCAAATTAAATACTATTTGATTATTTTGGACTAGATAGTGGTCCGGATAGTAAAAAAATTCTTTAAAAGGCGATATCGTTTCACTAAAGCATTGTTGTTTTTAGAAAAAAGTACGCCTTAAGGGTTTTACCAAGAATAAGGTGTAAAAAAATTAAGGCGGGGCGTTTCTCCCAAGCCGCAAGACTAGGCAGAGCCTAGGCGGGTTTTTTAGAACACTGGTTGGGTTATATGGATTCACTTGTATCTTAGGTCACACACACAAAGATTCAATTTTTTACCCAAATTTTATATTGTTTAGAATTAAGTATGCCTGCAAGATAATATCCAAAGAAAAAATATGACAAATCAAAATCAAACTAAGCAGAAGAATGTTTAAGGAAAAAATCCCTTTCGAGCAAACCCATTCTATATCAGCACTGTTTAAGATTTTGATAGACTCAAATGACTTACAGACTACTTAGAGATCCACTGAGTATAATGCAAAAGGTCTTCAGATCCTTAATAGAATGTGATGCAGTCTAACACCATCCATAAGAAACAGTTTTTCCCTCGATATCCACTGATTAACCTCAGGATTACAGAATCCTTTCTTCTTTAGCAGTACAGTCATACCTCCACAAATCGACAGTAGGGAAAACTATACAAGGTTTTGATGTATTGTATGGAAATAAGGTTTGATAAAATCAATAAATCATTCTACGGATGAGTGATTTGGAAAAAAAAAAACTTGTTTTGATGAAACAAGAAAGATAAAACTTTTAGAACAGTTATAGAAATTCTTTCTCGCCAAAAGAGTTGTTAAAATATGTTCACAAGAGTCTAATTTATAGAAGACGCTTAAATTGAGGCGACTAGATTCGTTCAAACGAAAATGGGACTGCGTTTCAATGAAGACCATAGTTTCATTCTAACGAAGTCCGTTCTCGTTCGAACGAAAGGTCTAGCTCATTATAATGATTTTCCAACGGGTGTAGCTCTATCAAACAGAGAGACCCCTTTTGAAGCTCGTTAGAATTTCATTCTAATAAACTCAAAGCTTTGTTCCAACGAAAGATAACCCTCATTCGAACGAACTATAAAATTCATTCTAAAGAGATTTCAGCATTGTTCTAATGAGGTGGCATTTTTGTCGAAACGAACCCAGAAAAGTAAAAATATCTTATTTTAAAATCCTTTAATAAAAATGCCTCATTAAAAAAAAAACATCCCAGAATAAATTTGACTAAGTTAAATAAAAAACCTAAATGCCATAGACCTCCATATAATGTCGTGATGGTTTCAACGGCTTGAACTTTGGAACGTTACTCAGTCACTGACATATCTTCAAATATCTTGGAAGCATATGCGGATGTAGTATTCGATTTCTAACGGGATATGCCAAATAATCTAAACCATGAGCAATTGTAAATTCATGATCTTACACCCATTTGGATATTTCAATACAAAAATAAAAATCGAACCAAATGAAACTCCTAAAATAATGAACTACAAATGCCCTAGCAAACCCAAAAATAGAAAGTCATTGGAGACTTTGTCTTCAACTTATATTCTCCATCCTGTTAGGTCCATGATATCATCATCAAAGCAGAAAGGACCTACACACATGAAACAAAAGAATACCGTGATGCGTACGAGTTTAAAGAAAAATAAACTCCCCCTCAATTTGTTCTCCCCCTTTATGTCCGTAATAGACAAAGGTTTAGAAACTAAGCATGAACTATTAGCATCAACCGAATCCAAATGAAATAACATCACAAAGATAATCCAATAAGCACATGTGATGAAATTTCGAAGAAGCATATCAACTATTTTGAAAATTTTCAATTTTTTCAAATATATAAAGTATATGTATAAAAAGGGACATATGGATACAAATACATCATACCATGGAAGAGCACTAAAATATCCATATCAGGAAAGAAAAATGTAATTGTGTGAACATTTTTCATAGGAAAATCAACATAGGCATACGTAACAAAGTTTCACGAAGTCATGAGATACTTCTAAAGAAAGAACTTAATTTCAACCTTAGATGTAAGAATGCTGAACTAAATGAATATCACTCGACTTATGCAACATGCCATGAATTTAATGTTTCTCAAAACAATAATGCCAAACTATTTATGTTTTTCAAGAGAATCCATTGTGCAAACCCATTGATCTTCTACTTTATAACACCCTCAAAGTCTCACATATTTAAGAATTCACTCTCATTTTTTTTAAATAATGATCATATGTAGCACAACATCAATGAAAAAAATGGCCTTGGCACTTCTATTTTTATGTGTCGTTAATCTTTTAGTCTCTTTTGCAAATGATGGCTTTTAATGCAAAGAGAATTTTATCTTTCGTAGCCCCTTTCCATTACTTAACATAAAATAAGTTTTTTGGAAAAGGAAATTCGGGCAATGGTTCTTATAATCATAACTTATCTCTAGTACATTTGCTTTATTATTAAACACTATTGAGATGAGGACAGCGTATTCAACATATGACAAGTAAGTATAATGTTCAAAAAGTCCATGAATGTGTTCAATAAAATTGATAAAAAGTCTAGCATGAAGAAAGTGATCATCAAAGAACACGAAATGCTAGCCACGCATAATTAAGCATACTAAAGAAATCAAACTTTGTATCAAAACACCATGAAAAATTCACATAAATGGATGGAATGTAGGGGTGATTCGAACATATTAAATGCACATCCATATATGGTGAAATATAAAAGTTCAAAAATATTTTAGCCTTTTTCAAAAATTTATAAAAATTAAAATCTTTTTGGAATTTTTCACACCTTTTCTTGAAAACTGAGAACCTTTTGAATTTTTCAAGACTCGTCAAATAAAAGCAATAGAAATATAGAAAAATAATAGAAATACCATCTAGCAATAGGGATAAATGATATGAATATGATGATCATCCTACACTAGATAAAGTACCCGAACTCAATTAATGGAACAAATACCCAATGACTTGTTAAGATTCTTGAATCAAAGTGCATATGAAGGTTTCATGAAAATATCGTCTAATTGATGTTCAGTACTCACAAAGCTCAAAGATACAACTTTTTCCTCAATCAGATCATGAATGAAGTGATCAAGTATCCTAATGTACTTCGTGTGGGAATATTGGGTCGGATTTTGATATATGAATTGTACTCGTATTGTCACACGAGTAGTCATTGTGCCTTTGGAAATCCCAAAATCTTTCATCATTTGCTTCATCCATAAAAGTTGTGTTCAATAACTCCCGACGATGATGTACTCGGCCTTCACCGTGGATAAAGAAATGGAGTTTTGCTTCTTTATAAACCAAGATAAAGAGCACTCCCAAAGTAAAAGGATCCACCCGAGGTGCTCCTATAACCATCAACATCCCTAGCCCAACCGGCATTCGAATAGGCGGACCAACGGTCATTGGTATCAAAGAAATATCAAATACCATAGGAAAGAGTTCCACTCATATATTTTATGATACGTTTGAGTGCAAGCACGTGAGACTCTTTTGGGGATGCTTGGTAACGTGCGCAAATTCCAATGCTAAAGGCAATGTCGAGATGACTAGCGGTTAAGTAGCACTACACCAAAAATAGAAATCTGGCACGGTTTTGAACCGTGCTAGAATCAGGTGTTCCAAAATGACCATTTTTTTGCACAGTTTAAAAGTGTGCCAGATTTGACCAAACAGGAACACTTTTGGCACACTTTTAAACCATGCCAAAATTTGATATTTCTGGCACAGTTTTGAACTGTGCCAGATTGGGCATATTTTGATAAACTTTTGGCACAGTTCAAAATCTTGCCAAAATTTGATACACTTTTGGCACGGTTTTGAACTGTGCCAAATTTTTGGATAAAAAAAATTAATTATTTGAAAACAAGAAAATTCACAAATTGAAAATCTTGCACGTTGTTAATAAACTAATATACATACAAACTTCAAAATATTACAAGTCTTTAGTAGTTCACAGACCAAAAAAAAATTGGACAGAGTTTCCTCTATTTTCTGGATATTCTAAAACCTGCTAATATAATACCTGCGTAACATATAGCCCGCACGACCACAAAATATAACAATAAACTTACAAAATCCTGCACGGCCATAAAATTTAAAGATAAAACTACAAAAGCCCGCATGGCCATAACACAAAAAAATAGAATCATGAATAAACCCCTTGTTGTAAACCATTGAGTTCTTCATGTGTTCCATGTGAATAAATGTTAATGATAAAATGTTATCCTGCAAAAAAAATAGGATACAAAAAAGATACGATATTAGTAACCAAGTAATTTATAAAAAAAGCTTACTCAAGCTAAAAAATTACATATAGGAGTTGCAATTATTTTGAAAAATTACGACTTATTTTTAAGCCTAATCTACATATTTTGAAATTATCATCATATTCTCAAACTGGGAGACTCACGACTATGCGGCCAGTTCGTACAAGTACATTGGTCCCGTGCGAGGTGTTCGTGCCTCTTACGGAGGTCGTTTTGGGGAGGGTTTGGGTTTTAACCCTCAAACGGCTTGTTTTCAAGCCTAATCTACATATTTTGAAATTATCGTCATATTCTCAAATCGAGAGACCCGTGACTATGTGATCAGTTCGTACAAGTTACATTGGTCCTGTGCGAGGTGTTCGTGCCTCTCACGGGGTCGTTCGGGGGCTGATTTGGATTTTCACCCTCAAACGGCTTGTTTTCAAGCCTAATATACATATTTTGAAATTATCGTCTTATTCTCAAATTGGGAGATCCGTGACTACACGATCAGTTTATACAACTTACATTGGTCCCGTGCGAGGTGTTCGTGCTTCTTACGAGATTGTTTGGATGCTAGTTTGGGTTTTCACCCTTCAACAGTTTGTTTATAAGCCTAATACATATATTATCAAATTATCATCATATTCTCAAATTGAGAGGCCTGCGACCACGCGGTCAGTTCGTACAAGTTACATTGGTCCCGTGCGAGGTGTCTGTGCCTCTTACGGGGCCATTTGGGGGCTGGTTTGGGGTTTCACCCTCAAACAGCTTGTTTTCAAGCCTAATATACATATTTTGAAATTATCATCATACTCTCAAATCGGGAGGGCCGCGAACACCGATCAGTTCGTACAAGTTACATAGGTCCCGTGTGAGGTGTTCGTGCCTCTTACGTGGCCGTTTGAGGGCTAGTTTGGATTTTCACCCTCAAACGGCTTGTTTTCAATCCTAATCTACATATTTTGAAATTATCGTCATTATCTCAAAATGGGAGGCCCGTGACTACGCGGTCAGTTTGTATAAGTTACATTGGTCCCGTGCGAGGTGCTCCTCTTATGGGACCATTTGGGGGTTGGTTTGGGTTTTCACCCTCAAACGACTTGTTTTCAAGCCTAATCTACATATTTTGAAATTATCATCATATTCTCAAACCGGGAGTCCCGCGATCACGCGGTTAGTTTGTACAAGTTACATTGGTCCCGTATGAGGTGTTCGTGCCTCTTAGGGGGCCATTTGGGGGCTGGTTTGGGTTTTCACCCTCAAACGACTTGTTTTCAAGCCTAATCTACATATTTTGAAATTATCATCATTATCTCAAACCGGGAGGCTCGCAACTATGTGGTCAGTTCGTACAAGTTACATTGGTCCCGTGCGAGGTGTTCGTGCCTCTTACGGGACCGTTTGGGGTCTGGTTTGAGTTTTCACCCTCAAATGGCTTTTTTCAATCCTAATCTACATATTTTGAAATTATCGTCATTATCTCAAATCGGGAGGCCCGCGACTATGCGATCAGTTCGTAAAAGTTACATTGGTCCAGTGCGAGGTGTTCGTGCCTCTTACGGGTCCGTTTGGGAGCTGGTTTGGGTTTTCACCCTCAAACGGCTTATTTTCAAGCCTAATCTACATATTTTGAAATTATAATCATATTCTCAAATCGAGAGGCCCGCGACCACGCAGTTAGTTCGTACAAGTTACATTGATCCCGTTCGAGGTGTTAGTTCCTCTTACGGGGTCATTTGGTGGTTGGTTTGGGTTTTCACCCTTCAACGGCTTAAGGGGGTTTTGTTTTACGAATCTTGGTTACATGAGATGTTTGGTTTTAGTACCTAGTATATAATTGAATATTAAAGTGAGCGTGTGCGTGTGTAGAATGTGGAATGATGTTTAAGTTTGAGTTGATTATGTCCATAGTTCAATTGTGAATTACGTAATGTGAGACTAACGTTTAGAGTTTTGTAAAATTTAGAGATTTGACAGGGCTGTTATATATATATAACAACCTTGTTATATGTACATATAATAGGGTTGTTATACGTACATATAACAACTATTTATGTTATATATAAATATATATATAGCCTCGTCAAAGCTCCATGATGTAGCAACATGAAACACACCTTTTACAACCTCGTCAAATCTCCCTTCTTCATGAATATCAGCTTTGAACAATCTCAAACGATCATTGCCTCCAAACAATGTTAACAGATGCAAAGACGCTACTGAGAATTATAGATAAGATCATGATGATGCTGGAATTAGCACCACCAGAGAAGGTGTTTTTAAGCTCAATCCAAGAACAACAATGGCAGCACAGTTACGTAAATGGCAAGAGAATGAGATGAGGAGAAGGGGCGAGTACACTAGGATATAAGTGGTTCAGCCTAGAATGGCCTACGTCCACTGTGTGTGCAACCTCACTACAATAAGACACTAATGGCCATGGATACAATCTCTCAAGCTTTCTCTCTCTTACTGTGTATATGGACAGAGTTTCAACTAGGGTTGAATATATGGGGATATCTGGGATCCCTTTGCAAGGTAGAGGATGACCTCTATATATAGTACCTAGGGGGTGTAATGTACCCCCCATGCATGCAATGAGCATGTGTGTGGTTACCTCACCAATGTGGGAGTGCCATCTGTCACTGTCACATGTAGAGAATGATGATGCAATATTCTCCCCACGTGTTGGGAATAATCTTCTTATAACTGATTTGTGTCCACGTGTCCTTATCCATATGTCAGCAGGTGCTCGGCTATCGCGTCTGGGGTATGACCTCGGCCTTGGTGAGACCGAGGTTGGTGAGTCTTGATATCTATTCAGTCCGAGGATTTCATGGAGGTCTCGGTCTGATCCTAGCCGAGACAACAAACAGGGTCGGCCTGATATGAGGTTGAGCTGGTGGCTTGATGAGGTTGCTGGTGATTTCTTGCAGGCTCGGCCTATGTATGTTCGAGGTTTCCATTTCAATGCATATGAGAGTGCTGTTGATCCTCATGACGTCCCTTAGAGAGTCTCATAGGAGTGTCGGCCTGGGCCGACCTTGATATGGCCGAGGGGTGATATCGCGTGCCCAAGACTCGTCCAACGTCTGCCATGATCTCGACCGAGGTTGGTGTCTCTAGGCCGAGGTTGGTGTCTCTAGGCCGAGGTTACACTTGGGGCATATCAATCTCCCCCCAGCCCTTAGTCATATGTGAGAGCAAGTGAGTAGGGGATTACTACACCTCCGAGGCCTGTCTGTTACAAGCCAATACTCGCTTGACACTTATCCAATGCTGGATCATGCTTGCTTGGTAGGCGTGTGCTGTCAGCTGCCCTTTGGGGCTCCCAAGGCAATGATGGGCCTTGGGAGTTGTGCCTGAGTATATAAGGGTGTTGAACCCTTCTTTCTCTCCTTCTTCTTCATTTCTTCGATTTCTGCCGTTTCGCTCCAGCAGCTCTCTCTCTCTAGAAAGATCTTGGTTCAAGGCTTTTGGGTGGTGATTTCTCGCGTCTTCTCCTCTCTTCCTTACCATTTCATCCTCAGTTAAGGTCTACCATACTTTTCCCCTCATTTTACCTGCAAGCACCCTTATTTTCGTACTTTCGGCGACTTTCTTAGTTTTCCGGCGACACCACCATAGTTTCAGGCGAGCTTTTCTTGCCAAATTTAAATAGTTTGATCTTTAGATTCCTTCGTTTTATTACCCAGTCTTATTTGTAATTTTTGGAGTTTAGGAAAATCCCTAAGTGTAGTGTCGTCCTCTGATGCTCAGACCCTTATATCAGCTTCTTGAGGAGTTCCCCTCTCTTAGGGAGAAGACTTTAAAAAAGATTAGGCAGATAGAAAGAGCGCATGAAGAAGCTCATAGATCCCAGGAGTTTCCCATTAGACCCATATTTCCACCACCTCTGAAGGTGATATATCCTGAACCCCCGGAGAACTTCTATCAGATAGAGGTTCCTACTGATCCCATACCTATGTATGAGTCTGAATCGTCTACCTCAGACTCCATGTCTGTGGATTCCTTTCAAGAGGCCATGAACTTCACACCTAGGCATGATCAGGCCCCTGATCAGGTCGAGGTCTCCAGCCGAGCCTCGTCCTATAACCACTCAAGCACCTCAGGGTCATCATCGGAGGTGGAGATTCTTGAGCCGAGTGTGGCCATTCCACCACCCATTGACGCCATCCCTTTATCGGTCATCACCGAGACAGAGTTTGCTCAGAGGTTTCCTAGTAACCCATCAACATCTGCTCCAGCCGACGTTGAGTTGGATGATGATGCGGTTGAGAGCGATGTCGACGTCTCTGAGGCGGCCGAGCACGAGAGTACTATTACTTATGTAGACCTTCTCCGCTTCAGATATCTGTATTCTATCAGCCCCTCAATAAAACTTAGGAGACCTCTGAGGGAGGAGAGGGCTTATCATGGCTGAGACGACGAGATATGTTTGTACGAGCAGATGTTCAAGCTGGGGTTCCGTCTGCCCATTCACCCCATTATCAGGTCCATCATCTCTTACATTAATTTGGCCCCCTCCCAACTCTCTCCTAATGCCTGGAGAATCCTAATAGGGGCCATAGTGTTATGGAAGGCTGTCCACTACTCAGACCTTCCAGTCCAAGTCTTTGTAGGTTGTTACGTCCCTTCCTCGGCTAAAAATCATCCGAGCTACTACCATTTTGTAGCTCGGAGGACTGAGAAGAAATTTCTTCAGGTGACCCAGACTTCTAACCATAACTGGAAGCCTTGGTACTTCTTTGCCTCAGGGCCATGGGAGTTTGGCCCATGTGTTCCCTCGCCCAATCTGGAGCAGAGGATGCCCCTAAGATGGGGTAAGGTTGCCATGTCTGCCAGGGCCGACCCTGGCCTAAGTCTATAAAACCTCCAGAAGGTGAAAGCCCTTCAAGACCAGGGGGTAAATGGTCTATTTGTCACGTTTGAACATCTGCTGACTCCCCATTTCCTCTCTGGGACAGGTCTGGGTGGAAGTCCCCTTGCTGAGCTTGGTAAGCATTTTTGTTTTGCAAGTTTAACCTCTGAGTTTATTCATATCTGATTATCTAACTCAGGTCTACTAATTTTTTACAGAGCGATCGAGGGATATTCCAGACGATCTTTGGGAGATGGCTGCACTGAGCTTGACAAAACTTGCCAAGAGAGCAGGGCTTAATGCTCCTCCCCCAGTTCCCTCGGCCTCTAAGCCCCCGACCAAAAAGAAGAGGGCTCCCGAAGATCATGCCCCCGAGGATCATAGGCCGAAGAAGAAGACCACTGAAGCCGCCATCCCTATTTCTTCAGCTGACATCCGATCGGCTCGTCTAGATCAGTTGAAGTTAACTGATAGTGTGGTCGGCCACAGTATGCAGGCCCTGGATGCCATCGGCTTAGTAATAATCGAGGATGATAAGCGCTTCTACAGGGCTATGGACACCCCCTTGCTGGTTGAGTTCGGCCTTCACAGAGCCGTTCAGGTATGATTTGGTCCTTGATTACAAATTCTTCTAAGTGTGACATCTGATTCTTCTTCAACTTACTCATGATCACTAAATATGCAGGGCTTAATCGCTATGCACCATCTATCGAACTGGACTCTGAGGAAGTTGGCTCTCATCCAAAAGGGGCAAGAGGCCGAGAAAGTCCAAAGTACTCCGAATGCAGAGATAGAGCGCCTCAAGTCTGAGTTGAAGAGCTCTGAGGAGAACGTGAAGGGGTTGGAGAGGGACATCTCCCAGCTCGGTAAGGATCATGCTGCTGCATTAAAGGCTAAGGACGACGTTCTGCAGCAAAAGGTCAACTCAGCTGTCAGGGCCGCCCTTGAGGACGCCTCTAAGAAGATCATTGCTGACTACAAATCCTCTAATGAGTTCATGGGGTTTGGCTTTGAATACCTTGAAAGAGGTATCAAAGCCACTACTAAATGGGCTGACATTAGGGAGAGAGAGGCCGGCACTTTGAAGGCCTCTGACTTCGTGGGTCTCGGCTTTGCTGATCCTCAGTTTGCCCAGGCTCTTCAAGAGGTTGAGGAAGAGGCTGCTGCTCCTGCCGAGACTGCTACATTGGAGGTCACCGAGGTTGGAGGGGCAGACCCTCGTGATGATGCTGCCGAGGTGACTAACCAAGCCAAGGGTGTCAACGTTCCCTCCTCAGATTCTTAGGATATTTTTGATCACTGTGTAATTTAACTGTATGGTGGAACTTTTGTCTGTAATCATTGAACATCTAATTTCTGAATATATATATATATCATCCTCTGATGAGGACCATCTTCACTTTCTTTTCATTGTATGTCATGTGATGCTTTTCATTCTTAGTTCCATTGTTATGGTGTCTCCTTAAAAATAAATTTGCAATGAGCTTCAACCTTTGAAGCCCTCTTTCTAAGCTTGTCTTTGTAATGGTCTTGTTTAAACTCGACCAATGGTCCTGAGCTCAGACCTCATCATCAATGCATGGTGTTATGCATATCCGAGGTCATTACCTTATCACCAAATTATGATGTTATAAGGGTCTGAGGTCATCACCTAAGATGTTATCCTCATAATGAATTTCACTAAATTAATGATGTTAAGGGTCTGAGGTCATCTCTTTATGGTGTCTGAGCTCAGACCTTGTCACCAAATTAATGATGTTATAAGGGTATGAGGTCATCACCTAAGATGTTATCCTCATAATGAATTTCACCAAATTAATGATGTTAAAGTTCTGAGGTCATCTTTTTATGGTGTCTGAGCTCAGACCTTGTCACCAAATTAATGATGTTATAAGGGTCTGAGGTCATCACCTAAGATGTTATCCTCATAATGAATTTCACCAAATTAATGATGTTAAAGGTATGAGGTCATCACCTACGATGTTATCCTCATAATGAATTTCACCAAAATAATGATGTTAAGGGTCTGAGGTCATCTCTTTATGGTGTCTGAGCTCAGACCTTGTCACCAAATTTTAAGGGTCTGAGGTCATCACCTAAGATGTTATCCTCATAATGAATTTCACCAAATTAATGATGTTAAAGGTTTGAGGTCATCTCTTTATGGTGTCTGAGCTCAGACCTTGTCACCAAATTAATGATGATATAAGGGTCTGAGGTCATCACCTAAGATGTTATCCTCATAGTGAATTTCACCAAATTAATGATGTTAAAGGTCTGAGGTCATCTCTTTATGGTGTCTGAGCTCAGACCTTGTCACCAAATTAATGATGTTATAAGGGTCTGAGGTCATCACCTAAGATGTTATCCTCATAATGAATTTCACCAAATTAATGATGTTATAAGGGTCTGAGGTCATCACCTAAGATGTTATCCTCATAATGAATTTCACCAAATTTATGATGTTAAAGGTCTGAGGTCATCTCTTTATGATGTCTGAGATCAGACCTTGTCTCCAAATTAATGATGTTATAAGGGCCTGAGGTCATCACCTAAGATGTTATCCTCATAATGAATTTCACCAAATTAATGATGTTAAGGGTCTGAGGTCATCTCTTTATGGTGTCTGATCTCAGACCTTGTCACCAAATTAATGATGTTATAAGGGTCTGAGGTCATCACCTAAGATGTTATCCTCATAATGAATTTCACCAAATTAATGATGTTAAGGGTCTATGGTGTCTGATCTTAGACCTTGTCACCAAATTAATGATGTTATAAGGGTCTGAGGTCATCATCTAAGATGTTATCCTCATAATGAATTTCACCAAATTAATGATGTTAAGGGTTTGAGGTCATCTCTTTATTGTGTCTGATCTCAGACCTTGTCACCAAATTAATGATGTTATAAGGGTCTAAGGTCATCTCCTAAGATGTTATCCTCATAATTAATCTCTGATTTAAGAATGAAGCAAGAACTGTCATGGGAACTGATCTTTATTAATAACCTCTTCACAATAAGATGGTACATTTACATAAAACTCTATGCAACATCATATGTAATATCTCTTTAGGTGGTCAGCATTCCATGGGTTAGTGAAAGGTTCTCCTTTTAGGTTTTCTAGCCTGTAAGTGCTTGGCACAACCTCTTCTGTTACTTTGTAGGGGCCATGCCAGTTTGGGTGAAGCTTGTTTGCCTTCTGTAGGGTCTTCTTTAGCACTTGGTCTCCCACTGCAATGGGTCTTGATTTCACCATCTGGTTGTAGAATTTTGCTGCCCTCTGCTGGTAGGCTGCCTTTCTGACTTCTGCATCTTCTCTTCTTTCTTCGATAAGATCTAGGTCTAGCCTCCTTTCTTCTCCATTGTTGTCAGGGTCGTAGGTCTGAATCCCATGAGTTGGGAGTCCTACTTCCGTTGGGATGACAACCTCTGAGCCATGTGCCAGCATGAATGGGGTTTCTCCTGTTGGTGTTCTTGCCGTGGTTCTGTAGGCCCATAACACAGCATAGACCTCTTCATTACATCTTCCCTTCGCATCTTCTAACCTCTTCTTGATTCCGTCCAAGATAGTTCTGATTGTGACCTCGATCTGACCATTTGCCTGAGGTCGACCAGGAGATGAGAAGAAATGCTTAATCCGTACTCTTAGGCAATACTTTTCTAAGGAGGAGTTCTTGAACTGGGTCCCATTATCCGAGATGAGAGTGTTTGGGAGGCCATGTCTGTATATGATATTCCTCCAAATGAACTAGAAGGTATTCTGCTCTGTGATTGTTATCATCGGCTCTGCCTCCACCCACTTTGAGAAGTAGTCAATGGCAACTATCATGAATCTATAGTTGTTGACAACTCTTGGCAAAGGTCCTACTAAGTCAATTCCCCATACCGCAAATGGCCATGGAGAAGAGATTGACGTCATAGGCTGATGGGGTTGATGAGGGATAGTGGCAAACCTTTGACATTTGTCGCACCTCTTCACATAGTCTGCAGCGTCCTTGGACAAGGTCGGCCACCAGTATCCCTGAGTGATGATCCTCTTGGCCAAGGGCCTTCCCCCTATGTGGCTAGAGCAAGAACCCTCATGAACCTCCTGTAAGACCTGGGGAACTTCCATGGGATGCACACATCTGAGGAGAGGCAATAGAAACCCCTTTTTATACAAGACGTCTCCTACCATTGAAAACTTGGCAGCCCTGTATCTCAACTTTCTCCTTTCTAGCTTGGACTCAGGCAACTCTCCCTCTCTTAGGTATCTGATGAGCGGGTCGATCCATGAGTCTCCTAGGTTCAAATTATGACAAGGGATACATACCTCGTCTTCCTCGATGGTTGCCTTTCCTAAGACCTCGATCGGAATGGTACTTCCCATATCTGTCTTCATTGTCGAGGCCAGCCTTGCCAATGCATCAGTGTGGTTGTTACTTAGTCGAGGCACTCTCTTCAGTTTTGCTTCTTCAAAATATTCTAACAACCTTCTTACCCTCTTTAAGTACTTGGCCATTATTTCGTCTTTGGCCTCGTATATCCCCAGTACTTGATTGACTACCAACCTTGAGTCGCTATGGAGTAGGAGTCGCTTTACTCGAAGAGTCGTTGCCAATAAGAGACCTGCTATCATGGCCTCATACTCGGACTCGTTGTTTGAGGCTTGAAAGTTGAATATCAAGGCATATTCAATGTTGGCACCATCTGGAGCCGAGAGTATTAGCCCCGCACCGCTTCCACTATCACAGGAAGAGCCATCAACAAAGAGGCTCCAGACGTTTGTATCCGATGAGAAGACCCCTTCCTCCATAATTCCTCTCTTGAAGAGGTATCGATCCTCTTCGTTCTCTTCTACTCTGCTCTGGGATTTTCCTGCGATGACCTCTTCTCGATCTCGAAAGACGTTTGGTGCTGTCTCTTCCGAATTTCGGAAGACACTACGGTCTGTCTCTTCGCCGTCCTCTAGGCCTTTCTCTGTCTCGGCCTCTTCCCAGGTGAATTCTGCGATAAAGTCCGCGAGGGCCTGCCCTTTGATGGCTGTCCTAGGCTGGTAGGTAAGATCATATTCTCCTAGTTCGATGGCCCAGGTCATCAACCTCCCGGACTTCTCAAGTTTATGCAGGACCTGCCTTAGTGGGGAGTCAGTGAGGACTACCATGGAGTGATCTTGGAAGTAAGGCTTCATTTTTCTTGAGGCGTGTATTAGGGCATAAGCCAACTTCTCCATGCGGGGATAATTTTGTTCAGACCCTTGAAGGGCCTTACTGTTGAAGTACACAGGCCTTTGGATCCCTTCTTCTTCCCGTATGATGGCCGCGCTGATGGCTGATTCAGAGACTGCCAAATACACAAACAACCTTTCTCTTACGATGGGTCGAGACAACAATAAGGGAGACCCTAAGTAGGACTTTAGTTGGTTGAAGGCTTTTTCACACTCTTCGTCCCATTGGAAGGCCTTTCTTTGAACTTTAAAGAATGGAAGACACTTGTCCGTTGCCTTAGAAACAAACCTGTTAAGGGCAGCCACTCTTCCCGTGAGTCTTTGGACATCCTTGATACTCATAGGAGTCTTCATGTCAAGTAATGACTTGATTTTCTCAGGGTTAGCTTCAATTCCCCTCTGGTTAACGATGAACCCGAGGAACTTCCTAGCTCCTACTCCGAAGACACACTTTGCTGGGTTGAGTTTCATTCTGTACGAGTCCATAACATCGAAGGTCTTCTCAAGGTCCGCTACGTGAGTACAAGCTTTCAAGCTCTTCGTTAGCATATCGTCTACATACACCTCCATGGTTTTACCTATTTTCTCTTCGAACATCTTATTGACAAGACGTTGATACGTTGCCCCTGCATTTTTCAGACCGAAGGGCATCACTTTGTAGAAGTACGTCCCTTTGTCAGTAATGAAGGCTGTCTTCTCAGAGTCTTCAGCATCCATGAAGATTTAGTTATAGCCTGAATAAGCATCCATGAAGCTCATGAGCTCGTGCCCTGCCGTCGCGTCCACCATCTGATCTATCCGAGGTAAGGGACAGCTGTCTTTTGGATAAGATCTGTTCAGGTCAGTTAAATCCACACACATTCGCCACTTCCCATTGGCCTTAGGCACGATGAATGCATTTGAGAGCCACTCCGGATAGGTAACCTCTTTTATGAACTCGGCCTCTTCCAACTTTTTGACCTCTTCCCGGATGACATCGTATTTTTCCCTGGAGTAGACTCTTCGTCTCTACTTGATCGTCTTAGCATCTCTGATTACGTTGAGCTTGTGGCTCATCACCTCAGAGTCGATGCCAGGCATGTCTGCGTGACTCCATGCGAAGACACTCTGTCTCCTCCTGAGGAAGTTTATCAGCTCTTCCTTGATTCCTGGCTCTAGGATCTTACTGGCCTGGATGGTTTTTTCCGGCTCGTCCTCATTGAGGACGATGGATTCTACCTCTTCCGCGGCCTCTCCCTTCTTTAACTTTGTTTCATCTCTTGGGTCAAGAGTGTCAATGCTATAAGTGGTGGTTTCCCTCTTATAGGCTTCTCTCTCTTCGGCAGAGTTGAAGTAACACTCTCGCGCTGTGGTTTGGTCCCCTTGCACTTCCCCTACTCCATAAGGAGTCGGGAATTTTAGCATCTGATGGACCGTCGACGGCATAACTTCAAACTCTTTAAGGGCCACCCTTCCTATGATGAGGTTGTAGGTCGAGAAAACGTTCTCATCCATAACGAAAAAGTTTATGTTCTTGGTCAGCCTCTTAGGCCACTCATCACCCATTCGTACGTCTATCTCATACATGGCCAAGGGGTGGACCTTTTCGCCTCTGAAGCCTATCAATGGGTGATGATAGGGCACCAGCCTTGCTCTGCTAAGACCTAGGCTCTTGAAGCAAGGCCAGAACATCACGTCTACTGAGCTCCCCCTGTCTATGAGGATCCTCCGTACCTCGCACCCATGCACCCTTGTTGTTATGACCAAAGGGTCATCATGGGGGGCTAAGATACCCTTGAAGTCGAGTCTGGAGAACCCCACAACTAGGGTGTCCATGTCTACCTTCTTCCTCTTCTGCACTGTATCAGAAGACGTTAGATTCACAACTTCAAGCTTGGCCACTGACCTGGCCTCTGCTACATGAGCCTTCCTATCTTCTACTTCAGAGCCACCTCCTGCAAATCCCCCACATATGGTGCTAATACCAAAGGAGATCGTACCGACCCTCTTCACCGGGGTGTTGTCATCTTTTGGCGGAAGATCCGGGTCGTCTTCGTCATCTCCTTCTGAATCATCGTCTCTTCTGGCCGGGACATTGCCAGGGCATCTATCATTTCTTCTTTTCTTAGGGTCATCTCTTCTACCCTTTGGAGCCTTACCATCCACATACTTCCTCAGCTTTCCAGATTTCAACATCTTCTCAATCTCATGTTTTAAAGAGAAGCATCTATCCTTGACATGGCCATGATCCTGATGGAACTCACACCATAGGTTTTTGTTCCTCTTATGTGGTGGGGCCTTCAGTTTCTCTGGCCATCTCAGAGTTCGGTCAGTCTTAATCTCATTGAGGATGTGCTCGCAGCTTACAGTCAGGGGTGTATAATGAGCAAACTTGTCATCACCTGACCTCTTCTTCCCCTCTTTCTTGCCTTGGGACCTCCCAGTGCCACCGCGGTTCTCCTCCTCATACTTGGCGGCCATTGCATCTTCCGTATTCATTACTTTCCCTGCGGTTGCCAACAGCTCCGCCATAGTCCTAGGGGGGTCTTCCACCAGTTTCCACAATAGCTTCCCCTTCTGGAGGCCTCCTATAAGGGCGGTCATGGATATGCTCTCTTCATAATCTTCCACCTCCAATTTCTCTTTGTTGAATCTTGCAATGTAGTCTCTTAGGCTCTCACCCTTGGCCTGCTTGACATACAGCAGGTGGGTAGTCTTATTTTGAGGTCTCATCCCAAAGCAGAAGTCGTAGATGAATCGCTCATCCAAGCCTTTGAAGTTCTCAATTGAGTTCTTCGGAAGAGAGGTGAACCAACTGTGTGCAGCCCCTGTTAAGGTCCCAGAGAAGGCTCTACACTTCATCTCATCGGGTATAGAGTAGATGTCTGCTGTCGATTGATACATCTCGATATGATGCACAGGGTTAGTGCTGCCATCATACTTGGGAGACACCGTAGGAGGCTTGAACTTAGCTGGGGTTGGGAACCCCACTATCCTAGCCATAAATGGGGAGCCCTCTGAGTAACCCCTTTGTAATGGGTCCATGCTTTTAATGAGGTCTCCTATCTTCTCCTCAAGGCGTTGGATATAATCATTCCATGGTCTTCGCCCATCGACTTGGCCGAGGTTATCCCCTTCCATCTCCCTGGGATGGACCGAGGGTTCCCCTACCATGACGCGTTGGCTGTTGACCTCTTCTTGTTCCCTGCCTCTTCTTTCACAGGGTCGGCCTTGGTCTGGCCGACCCTGCCTGTTCCCTCTCTGAGAGCCTGCTGTGCTCCTTGATCTCGATAACCTCTGTCTTAGGTCATTCATCGAGCCCAGTCTCTCGAAGGCCGACCCTCTGTTCAACCTATCAAAGGCCGACCCTCTTTATTGGGCCTCTTCACCTCTTCGGCCGACACAAGCTTTACTTTGCCTAAGAGGTCGTACAGTGTTATTTGACACCTCATATGGCTCCCAGCAGTCCTCTGGGGCTTCTTCCGCCTCTAGATCGTCATACATGTCCTCTGGGCAAGGGTTTCCTTGCCTCCCCAGGCGCAATCGCCTAGGGTCAGCAACGTCCCTTCTCTGTTGGGGTGCAAGCTGGTCCTTCATTGGTGCCTGGGGTGGTCCCCTGACGTCAGGATGAGGCTGAACAGCCACCGGAGTGATCATGTCCAGTGAGACTCTAGGTGGCCTCATCATAGTTTGGCTGAGCTGTGCAAATTTCTCCTGCATAGCTTGTTGCGTTGCAGCTAAGGATCTCAAAGCTGCAGCTACCTCCGCCATTTCGAACTGGGGGGCCCCTGACTGGAACTAGGCCCTCCACCCCCGGGCGGCGGAAGAGGCGGTGGTAAGTCTGGTGCCATATGTTAACACTATAGATCTTGAGTAGCAGATGAGCTTAGTACCTCACATGACCTCTTTCAATGGTGAAACAGCTCCGCGCTAGGTGGAGGCCTGGTTCACCACCAGAGTCTCCGATGAGGTTAAGCAGAAAAAGAGGAAGAGATAGCTTCTCGATTCCCACAGACGGCGCCAAAAAGATGATGCTGGAATTAGCACCACCAGAGAAGGTGTTTTTAGGATCAATCTTAGAACAATAATGGCAGCACAGTTACTTAAATGGCAAGAGAATGAGATGAGGAGAAGGGGTGAGTACACCAGGATATAAGTGGTTCAGCCTAGAATGGCCTTCGTCCACTGTGTGTGCAACCTCACTTCAATAAGGCACTAATGTCCATGGATACAATCTCTCAAGCTTTCTCTCTCTTACTGTGTATATGGACAGAGTTTCTGCTAGGGTTGAATATATGGGGATATCTGGGATCCCTTTGCAAGGTAGAGAATGACTTCTATATATAGTACCTAGGGGGTGTAATTTACCCCCCATGCATGCAATGAGCATGTGTGTGGTTACCTCACCAATGTGGGAGTGCCATCTGTCACTATCACATGTAGAGAATGATGATGCAATATTCTCCCCACGTGTGGGGAATAATCTTCTTATAACTGATTTGTGTCCACGTGTCCTTATCCATATGTCAGCAGGTGCTCGGCTATCGCGTCTGGGGTATGACCTCGGCCTTGGTGAGGCCGAGGTTGGTGAGTCTTGATATCTGTTCAGTCCGAGGATTTCATGGAGGTCTCGGCCTGATCCTAGCCGAGACAACAAACAGGGTCGGCCTGATATGAGGTTGAGCTGGTGGCTTGATGAGGTTGCTGGTGACTTCTTGCAGGCTTGGCCTATGTATGGCCGAGGTTGCCATTTCAATGCATATGAGAGTGCTGTTGATCCTCATGACGTCCCTTAGAGAGTCTCATAGGAGTGTCGGCCTGGGCCGACCTTGATATGGCCGAGGGGCGATATCGCGTGCCCAAGACTCGTCCAACGTCTGCCATGATCTCGGCTGAGGTTACACTTGGGGCATATCAGATCAATTGGTCAGCGAAAGATTTGAATTCATTCCATCAAATATGATTCCAACTAATGACTACCAAATTCTATATTGACAAATCTACCAGGTAAATAAGTGGATTTGGTACATGTGTAGGAAATTCCTTGTGTGGAAACATAGATAACATC
Source organism: Sambucus nigra (assembly GCA_949130495.1). NCBI lineage: Eukaryota > Viridiplantae > Streptophyta > Magnoliopsida > Dipsacales > Adoxaceae > Sambucus > Sambucus nigra. The sequence continues at coordinate 536,971,706 of OX422215.1, read as the reverse complement.
ACATTGGTCAGTGGAAGATTTTAATTCATCATATGATATTCTAGAAGGCATATTTGGCCCTTTGAATTCATGACAACCCAAAACAATATTAAAGTCTCCCATAACAACAAGAGGTATATCATAGGATGATCTGAAGTTAATGATGGAGGACTGTATTGCCAAGCGAGATGAGGACCATATTGCCAAGCGGAATGAAGACCAGAGAGATAAAAGGAGATAAAAGAATTATTTTGGTTAAAATATGCACATTACCACTTGTAATATGCACTGTAATATGCATATTACAACAATTAACTGTAATATGCATATTACAGTTGTAATACTCACTGTAATATGCTTATTATAGTGCATATTACCGTGCATATTACAACTATAATATGCATATTATAGCAGTTAACTGTGATATGCATATTACAGTTATAATATGCACTGTAATATGCATATTACAACAGTTAAATGTTAGAACTAAAGAGACAGAAATCCACTTAAGTCCAGTTCTTAATAAAATGTAACTGAAATGGTTTTGTAGTAACAAATTTCATGGTCCTAAAAGTATACTAGAAAACTAGTATTGTCATCAGCGTGTTTTAGCAGCAAATGGCAACAGCTGCGTAGCTCCTTGGGCACGGTTCAGCAGCAGCCCGCGAGGGCACGCAGAGATTGCTAGTATTACGATTACTATGAGGACATGGGTTGTATGGTGGCGGCGTAGGAGAGTGGCTATTATCAAATGAGTTTCCATCATATTTTTTCTATTGTAAATGATATGTTAGATATATAGCACGACTGAAATTCTACAACACATACGAGATAGCAATAATATGATGTATAATTCTTACATAAATCTAGGGGTGGAAATAAGTTCCCGTGGTATCCATCCATTGAAAGGGTTGTTTTGCTACGTTTCTGTGGAAAATTTAAGGCGTAAGATTACTAAGGTAATCATCCAAATCAAATCAAACCAAGCTCCAATATGAGAATTTGAACTTACAGATCAGTAAAAGGTAAACTAGCCAGAATTGCAGACATCGTGAGTAGTTCAAACAAATTGAACAAAAAATTTTGCAACAAGTGGCGCTTGAATATACTCACAGGGTTGAAATATTCAACAACGAACTAAAGGAATTGGGAAGTTCTCCACTAAAGTTGTTGAGAGAGATATCCCTGCATTACAAGTGTGTCAATGCAACATATAGAACATTAGAAGTAGTAAAGAGACACCTCTTAATAACAACACAATTTATGTAATATTAAGAAACATAAAAATGAGAAGGGAGTTTTAAATTAAGACATAACCTTCTACATTCAGTCACACTAGAAGAAATCACGAGTGGAGATTTAAAATGTCAATGTTACATTTATACTTTTAAGAACGAGATTTCACCCCAAATCCTTTATGAGAACCTTATTAGGGTTCCTGCATGGTCTATTTAATTTCCAACTAGAAACTTATGGTGAAGTGCTAAAATAATTATGAAAAGAGATCCTAAGGCCTTATAGTGATGGCTACAAAAAACTATAATCTTTGAATGAGTATTGCACCTATAGAGCTTGGCACCACAATCATCACAATATGGAAAAAAGAAGTAAAAGTGGTTTTTTATGTGCTAGAAACATGAATACATCTATCAAGCATGAAATATAAAACATGAATACATCTATCAAGCATGAAATCACAAAAGGACATGAGCTAGTCCTCTCAATCATGTGCTGAAGCATCATTAAAATACATAAGGTATTATAATTCATCTGCATAAGTTGATAAGTGGGCCAATCATACATTCTTGCATCTATATTATGGGACACCACATATATCACTTTGCACCAGAGATTGGATGGACTCAAAAGATTGATTCCGCCATTTGTCAAAGTTGTGACCAATCCTAGTATTTGAGAGTTTATCAGCAGGTCTATTTCATTCTCTATAAATATGAGAACAAGAGAAATTCATATTGACCAGGTATTTTTAAAATTATCCCACCCAGTATTTAGTTGCCAATGAGGGTGGAAGCATGTACCTAGAACAAAGTTATTAATTATAATATAGCAATTTAAATAATCACTTTAACAAACTAATGAAAAAAGAAAACATAGTGAAAAAACTTAACGTGTATGAAATCCGCTCCTGCTTCACTTAGAGCAGCCTTGGCAATAAATGTTTTATAAAAACTCGGAGTTCCATGATGCAGAAACCATGTCTCTAGATTAAATTTAGCTTCTTGAAAATATGAAAATTAAATTTAAAAGAAATTTTCATCATCTTATCAATTAAAATTGCTATGCACTCAAGTCAAATTGAATGATAACACCAAGGAAACGATAGAGCATTACTTACATGGGCTACAATTACACTACCAATCCAAATGAAATATCCAACAATTACATCCCTACAACAAGTGACACACTATGCTTTGAAGGTCGAAGACTACTTCAAGACACTAACCCTTAGCAATTAAAAGGGTACTTCAATGACATCAAGGGCACCTGATCTTACGGATACCTCTTCCATGCCCCCAATCCAAACTCACATGTGGTACAATGGGGCATAGGATGGATGAATTCTAAAAGTAAAATCACATTATCCTAGTCACCAATGGGGGAGATATGGAAGATCTTCTTGAGGGAGAGGTGCAACGGAAGCTTTGATTTCCCGAGTTCGTGCCACAGGATAACTGAAGGAGTTAACAGATTGTTAGATTATATCCATTAGTACATTCATTTACTTAAATAGAAACAAAAATACCCAAGTTTTAAGATATACATGCATGCATAAAAGAATGAGAATTCAAACCAAAAGTAATCCGCGTAAAAAATAAGGAAGGTATGTATACATAAAGGAATGGGTGTAATGATCCCAATGATTATGGACTAGATTTATACACATACATCAATATACACATATATGGCATATATCTCAATTAAGAAGCCCCAAGTACAGTGATTTTTGTTATTCAATTCTTATTAAGAAGCTCATTCTAGGTCGTCGAGCCAATACATAATTCCAACAATGAGAGAACACAGGTCGTCGAGCCAATACATAATTCCATTTTTACCAACATCTCCTAAGTTCTCGCAATGAACTTGTTTTCCACCCCATACTAACTACTCGGGAACTTTTATGTCATCGAGTAAAACTCGCACTTTATTCTTTCTCAACGTAATTTATTGCAGTGAGGGCACAAAAGTTCCCCATTGACCTGTTTGATAAATCAAAATCACAAAACCAACGTGAATACCAAATATCACAAAACCAATGTGAAAACCAAATATTACAAAACTAACATGAATACCATCTTGGACGACGGCTTGAAGGCGTTGTCGTTTACCTCTGATATCCTTAGCCACTACATTCATTAGTCACTTCATTCATTTCTGAAACGGAAAGTACTGCATTGAGTAGCCACTGCTGGCTTGAAAGCACTGCTGGTCAACTTTCTCAACGACTTGCTTTGAAGATATCCTTAGCCACTGCATTCACTGCTGAAATAGGAACCACAAAGGAGAGAGACGACAATGTTAGAAATGTTTTAAATGTTTATTTGTAACAAATGTTATATAATTTTGGATGCTATATTGACAAACATTGATATAATACAAAAACATACACACATATGTACAATTCTATATCAAATAAAACATTGTGGAATGCTATATTGACAAATATTGATCACTCTTACCTCAATATTATTGTTAGGTCCAAATATGGGCTTGTAACTCATTTTATTATGTGTGTACCAAAAAAAAAGAGGTGAAAAAATCAATAATTTATGTCAAGGTTAATCTATGTTTACCTAAAAATAGAGGGCGATAAGGAAGAGATGAAACATGAAACGTGGTTGTGCTAATGTAGCAATTGAAGATAGAGTCACTGAAATGGGCTCAAATACTACAAAACCAAGACAATTACTATGAGTATGTGAAATTTACCACAAAACCAAGAAAATAAATCAATATAACTACTCATTGAATACCCACAACACCATGTTCGCGTAATGAACGATGCATAACTTATATTCTTGTACCTCATGGTACAACATTCTTCCATTGATCACTGCCTCCATCCATATGTAAGTCCTAAAATCAGAGATTAAATCGGAAACTTAAGTTGAAATTTAAATTGAAAGTTGAAACATTTGAATTAAACATGAATATTACACAATTATCGTAAATTAGCAAATAGGGCAGCATACAAAGTCAATCTCAACCACACAAATAATTCAGATTAAAAAATGGCCTCAAATGTTAGAACAATGCATATATATTTAAAATATGGATTCCTAAGATATTTTTCAGGTGTATTACATGAATGAAACAACTAATAAGCACCCACTTAGGAAAAATAACTATGTAGAAATTTTTTTGAGATCAACAATGAGATGGAATCTGACATTATGAACACACCTCTTCTTCATGTGATTCCCCAAGAAATCACATTAAGTTATGGTTGAGATTAAGTTGTTCGACCAACCCAATCGAACTGGTGTCAGCTTGTGATATATTCCAACACAAACATGTCATAAATTATAAAAATTATTAACACACCTCTACTTCCTCTCTCTCTCATTCTTTGAGCCATCCACCATAACTTGAACCTAAAGCATGCCATAAATCTAACACAGCTTAAAGTCTCCAGCGACACCACATGTCTGCTTTTCTCTTCATCAAACATCGTACCGATAAAAATGCCATCCACAGGACCGGTGCTAGAACCGAAAGTCGATATCACATTTTTCTGTACGTTTGTTAATATTGTCCTGTCTTTTACCACCAATTTCTGATCTGAAACTCGAACCCCCGGCGTGATTGTCATTCTCCAAACATGATTCCACATTAAGTTGTTCGACCATCCCAATCGAAGAACTTCAAGCACGACAGAACTATTTCCCGTACCCCAAAACCTCAAGCACCAAACCTTTCCACAACCGAATACCCACCTCAGAGAAACCCGCGCCGCAGATTCTTCATCGCCACCTAGTATCTTCAAGATTCAATTCAGCAATGGCTTTTTTCAGGATGGATTTGAGGCGGAAGAGATAAGATAGGAATTTTCTTGAGCGTGAGAGAGAGAGAGAGCGGGAGACGATATTGGTAGAGGAGAGAGAGCGGGATAACAAAAACCTTTTAGGGGAATTAATTTTTTTAGGATATTTATATTTTAGTGAAGTGTTCTCAATTTTGGCACACTTTTAAACAGTGCCAAAATTTGGCACAGTTTTAAACTGTGCCAGATTTTTAATATCAAGGTGTGCCAAATTGGTGTTTTTTGTGCAGTGTATAGAAGACTACCTATCATTCTCCTATAAAGGGTTTGATCTATGTCCTTATCTAAAGTTTCTTTGCTAAGCTTAGTTGATGTACTCATAGGGGTGCATGAGTGCTTACCAGGGTTTAAACAAAACTTCTTGACTAGGTCCCTAGCATATTTGGATTGAGATATAAATATCCCATCCTTAAGTTGACTCACTTGGAGATATAAGAAAAACACAAGCTCACCAACCATATGAGAGTGCGCTTTTGTTCAAACAAAGAAATTATTTAATTAAACTTAGTTTTTTCAATTAAATCCTAAAACATGAATCTAGATGTGATTGAAGACAATATGATCATGCAAGAATATTCAATCACAAACAAACACACAAATGAGGAAAAATCCCCTAAAGGGGCAAAACCTTTTTATTTTCACTATAATTTGTAAATAACGGTTTACACGGATTATACTGAAAACGTGAGTGACATACGAAATACCCTCAGGTGTCGGTTCCGATGTCGTCGGCTGGAATCTTCCGCAAGAACTCCAGATGGGCAGCAATGGAAAAGAGTCGGCTTCTCCACAAGTTAATCCAGATGAGTAAAAACGATCCTTTAAAGGTTTAAAGATTCACATACATATATGGGAATGGATTTGTGAATCAAAGGACATTAAAGCTTAAAAACTTGAAGTCTATTTTCTGGGCTGTAAATCGCAGAAACGTGTACAAAAAAGACTTGGAAAAACATACAAAATGGGTACAAATATTTATACGAAAATTGAGGCGGCTCCATCGCTCGAACGACATAGGCATGTCGCTCGAACGAGATCGCGCGACATCCTCATGTCGTTTGAACGACAGAGCGATGTCGTTTGAACGAGCTCGACGACCAAAAAAGTCTGCTTCTACACATAGAAAAATTTATGCTTTCGTGTTAAAAATAAATCATACTTCGAAAAATATTTTTTAAAACATTCCCAAATATTTATGCAAATATTAACAACTCCAATAAACCATTTTACCAATAACGCGTCGTGGAGTAGTGGGAACGGTTGAGCGGCACGTCGCATATAGCATGATGCACGTGTGAAGATGGTGGATGCATGGATTCAGATCAAGGTCGTCATGAGAGTGGTGTTATGCCGGTACATACATAAAAAATATGAATTATGCAATCTCCCAAAAACAAATGACGTACAAATAATATCCTCATTAAACCCTCAAACTGAGAATACTAACTGGCGTGTCATCAATCAAACTCCAACATCTTCAAATCTTCAGCTTTTCTCATCAGGGTGTGCAATCAAATAATCATCAATTTTGTACCTACACACATGAGATAAAGCAGATACCCGTGACACGCAACAGTTTGAAATATAATGACATGCAAAAATCAAAGTTCAATTAAGCTTAAGCAAATTATTGATAAATCAACCAAATAATTCTCCCCCATAATTCACTCTCCCCCTTTTTATGATGTCCCCAAATAGACAGATATGAGAATCACAAATAAATGCAAATGGAGAATGTCACAAGGTAATAAACTTTCTATTTTTGAATTTTTCAAAAAAAAAAATTCACACGGAATATACAATAAAGAATCACACCATGAAAGAACACAAAAATAACCAAGTCGATGATAGCGAAAATGTAGGGGTGTGAGCAAATTCGATAGGAAAATCAATGCATACAAACATAACAAATGTGCACAATGAATATTGGATACTCCTAACGAATGAACTCAACATCTTTATTAGGTGTAAAAATATGGAATTATAAGAAATTGACTCAATCAAATCAGCAAATCAAAGCTCAAAGTGATTTCCACACCAATAACGTCCAAAACTATTTAATGCTTTTTCAGGACTTTCAAGGAAGTGCAAACCCGTTTAAATTCTCCAACAAAACTACATTAGATTTATATTTTGTTTAGAGGTGATATAAATTATGAAACATTGGAGAATTGATGGTGAAACCTAATGGCCCATATTTGGCATGTATGCTTTTTATTGCCTTTAAATTTTTTCGGGCTCTTTTAGCCTCTGTGGACCCCGAATAATAAAATTCCTCAATTTTTTTAGGTCCAATATAACGGTGTATTAGTATTCACAAAGGCCAAATGAGAACCTTTTGCAGCCCTTCCCCATTTTAAAATACCACACAATCTCACCAAATGGTTTTTTACATGCATTCCAATCTTGTCAAGTTTTATCGCATATGGTTTGTTGTATAGACAGAATTGAGATGGAAACACTCAAGCCAATATGTGATAGACAAGTACAATAATCAAACAAAGGAATGCATGTGTGAAATAAAGGAGATAAGGAGCCAAACATGTAGAAATATATATCTAATCACATCTCAAAGACTCCAAACATTGTAAAGCACATGGATGAAATGATGTAGCATCTCAAATCACTATCAAATAGTCACGTGAATAATGGAAATGGAAGTTGTGACTCGGCTATCTTAGATGCTCATCCATAAGATGTGTAAACAAAATACAAAAATCTTTATGTTCTTTTTTAAAATTTTTATTAAAAATAAAATCTTTTTGGATTTTTTGAACAAAATATACAAGGGAAAAAAATAATACAAATGATACAAACTAGCAATAAGAATCATATGACATGAACATGACAATACATCCTATCCTAGACACGAACCATCCCCTCAGTCAACTGTGAAAATCCCTAAAGACTTTCTAAGACTCTCGAATCTAAGGGCATCTAAAGGTTTCGTGAAAATATCGTCTTACTGAAGGTCAGTGGGTATGAAATTCAAGGATACGAATTTTTCCTCAACTAACTGACGTATAAAGTGCTCGCGTATCCTGATATGCTTTGTGCGTGAATGTTGGATCGGATTATGAGATATGTGTATCGCGCTCGTGTTATCACCGGAGATGGTCATCGTGTCCTGTTAAATCTCATAGCAATTATCCTATGTCCTCACCCCTTGTACTAAAAGTTTATCGGCTTGATTATAGACATTACAAGCGTCCCGGTCAAACTTTACGGTAAAGTCAGCGTCGTACAACTCACTAATGAAGAGAAAGTATTCTTTCAAACCTTTGACGTACAAAACATTCTCTAGCTTAGGAAATCCTGGCAACTCTATTGTGTAATACCCCGTATTTTTGGCGATATTTATTTTTGGGATTAATTAATTAAATGAGAATTGATTGGGAATTAATCCGGATAAAATACTAGCGAGATGTGAGTTGGTATTTGACTATATTGAGTATATATGATGTTATATGAATATTGAATTATAAAATTTGTCGTGAGATTAATATACGGCAATTTGGATATTTTATTGGGACGCGTGTGACAGTCGCGTCAGGATATAATTATTTTAATTATAAAAGTGAAATTAAATTTTATTAACCGTATGGTCATTTTGAGTGCGCCAACGCGTCCGGAAGGGTCGAGATAGTCAGAAAACACTATCCGGGGGTTTAGTTTGGGTCCCGGGGTATTTTTAGGCCATACCAACATCTTATAAGGGTAATTTGGTAATATTGTATTTTTGGGATTTAATAGTGACGAAAATTAAGAGTTTTTATCTGACTGGGAATTGACCCACTAAACCCACTAACCAACCCTTAATGACCCAATAAGCTACGGGGGTTATTAGATTAGTTTTCCAAAACTTTCCCAAAAGCAAACCCTAGCCACCATAGCCACCTTTGGAGAATAAGGCTTGTAGAGAGAGAGCGAGAGAGAAGGAATTCTGCAGAAAAAGCTTCATCAAACCAACACCAAATTCAGAGACACTAGAGGCAAGTGATTTAATTCTATTTAATTCAGAGAATGTTTCTTCCATGTTAGTTAAATTGAAAGATTTACATTTGTTCTTGGAAGTTAAATAGAAACCCATTTGATTTGGACTTAAGACTTAAATTTGAGGACAAATTGCATGTAGAATAGTATGGAGATGATTATTCTGATGTTAATATATGTTGTATGTAACAAAAACGAATCTAGAATGGACTTATTGAGGATTTAAAATTCTAGGGTTTATGTTCTTGAAAATTTGGGGAAAAGGGTAGAGATTTGATGAATTAATGATGGTTAGGATGTGTTAATTCCTTAAAAGATGTTAGTATATGACCTTAGTATGTTTTAGGATGATTGGAGACCTTAAAACATTGATTGGACGAATTTTGGTTAAGATTTGAGGTGTAGAAATTGGTGAAAAACGAGATAGGATTTCTGGGCTTGAATCTGGTCACTCGTTAGAAGACCTACCCAGGTCTTTCGAACGAACTTGTTCGAACGAGCTTCTAACGAGTTGACAGTTTGGGGTTCTAATGAGAAGGATGTTCGTTCGATAATCTCGTTCGAACGAGATCTCGTTAGATAGCCCAGTTCGTTCGAACGAAATCTCGTTCGAACAGCCTCGTTCGAATGAGACTTCTAACGAGCTGGCAGTTTAGGCCTTTTTGGCCTGTTTTGATTTTGGGAGTCCCATAAACTTGTTCGAGGATAGAGATAACATTCCTTTGATGGTGTATTAGTATACTTGGGACATTTGGGATATAATGAGGAGTAAATTATATAAGTGTGGATCAAATCAAATAGAAATTATGAGCTGAGACGTGAGTGCCTACTACGACGTGAGAATAAATTATGGCGCGTATAAATATGGACCGGGATTATATAAATTGTATAAATTATAAGTTGGTACGAGAATGCGATAAGTACTAAAAAAATTAAACTACGATGATTACTAAGATGAGTGCTTACTTAGTATTGGTATATGATTTGTGTGTATGACATACCTACCATACTTGCTATCACGGGAGGTTTGCGTTCGCTTAAGGCCCTCTAATCCTTGTGTTACCCGGATTTAGACTGGTTACCTCGATGAACATAGGTCAGAGAAGGACTTATTGGGATGTTAATAAGTCTGCTGATCGTGGGAGCGCAGGTATGTGCGTGACCCATGTGATGTGACTGTGTTCGCCTCCATTATTTGTGATGTTGTTATCTGTGAACTATTCCTGAGAGATTCGAAATATGTGATCCTTATGTACGTGATGTACCGGGATGGATAGCAGAGTATGTGTGCACCGCAGCTTAGTCTCGGGGTGCTTATATTGTATATTTATGTTGTGGAAAATATACGTTTAATAAACTGGGAACTTTCATATGGTATTGTGTGTATAACTATGGAATAACAAAAGGGATGATCTATAATGAGTTGTATTACTTTTACATGAGAACCTGAATTTACGTTAAGCCCCTACTTAATTGCGAACGTTATAATGTTAATAGGAATCGAGTGATAAGGGTAGAACCTATGACAGTCTAGCTAGATATGATGTTACTTAGCTAGTGGGTTGTGTCATTTTAGATGGGTACTTACGTTAGGAGTGCACAGTTAGACGAGAGGTGAGAATTTCATGTGAGTGCACGTCCTAACATGTACTTTGTATTTAATGTTTTAAATGTTTTTAAAGCACTTGCAGGTTTTTAAAATATCTCCACATTCGGGCTCTGACCCGTTTGCTTTCAAATCTATTTTTTTGTAAAACCATTTTAGGTGCCCAGCCACAAGGACACCATGCATAGGATACTCATTCAGATGACGAGCTGTAGCTATTTGTGGAAGTTACAGGGATTTACTTTTAGACGCTTCTATCATTTGGATTCCATGTTCAGTATTCCTCAGTTTTAGGGCATGTTGACCAAATTCCATTAGAGACTTTTCCATTTCAGTTTTCAGACTTGGCATGTATTGATTCAGTTTCAGTATTCAGTATTTTAGTTATTCATTTCAGTTGTGAAGTTTGTTATGAGAAGTTTCCTCCGGATTTATTTATATCGTGTGTTGGCTATTCTATTATTTTCGTTATAGTGAATGGTGTTATTATTCTTGCTTTAAATCTTGTACTGCATGTTAATCAGACTTTACTTAAAATTTGGCAACTTACTTTTTAAATATTAGGTGGTTAGAAATAACAAAATGTTTTCGACAGTGATGCTACTAGCTGAGACAACTTGGCATTTTGAATTAATTTAATAAAGGAGTAGCTACCCGGTATTTAATTAGTCGGGGTGTCACAGGTGGTATCAGAGCATCAGGTTCTAGTGTCCTTTAGGATCTGTACGGCTATTATGTTTCCTCTAAGTTTCTTTGATATAGAGCCCTATATTTTAGGACTGTTGTACTCTTTTTGTGTATACTTCGTTCTTCAGCTATTTTAAGTTTATAAACAGTGAACTTATAAACTTTATTCTTATTTCAGATGCCTCCACGACGTGCACGACGAGTTCCCAAGGATGCAATGCCCGACTCCCAACCCGCTCCAGTTCAGGGCATGATGAACGCTGCTGAGGTTGCAGCTATTGTAGCCCAAGCGGTAAATGCCGCAATTTCCGTAGTTCAGCAGGCACCACCTCAGGCGTCGGTTGCCGCACCAGTACAGGCAAATGCATTCCCGTCTGCTTGGGAACGTGTACGTGACGCTTTTCAGAAAGCGCATCCGCCAGAGTTTGCAGGTAACTCAGATATGGTAGTCTCGAGCCAGTGGAGGAAGGATATGCAGAGGCACTTGAGGATGTATGAGTGCACAGACGTTCAGAAGCAGGTGCTAGCTACTTTCAAGCTAGTTGGATCTGCACTGCAGTGGTGGGAGTATATTACCACCGTGGAGGAGAGGGATACTCTCACTATCCAGGACTTTTGGGTGCGGTTCGACCGCAAATACTTTCCGTCAGTTGTTCACACGGAAATGAGGAGGAAACTAATGAATCTGAAGTAAGAGGGTAAGACCGTGGCCGAGTATGAGGCCAAGTTCACGAATCTGTTGAATATCGTTCCGGATGAGATACCGATAGAAAAGAAGAAGATTGAGAAATTCACCGACGGGTTGACGTGGAGGATCCATCAGCATCTGTTAGGGAACCTTTCGTTGGCCACTTATTCTGATGTGGTTAACGCTGCTTTGTTACACTGCCAGGATCACCGCTTTCATATGGCTGAGGGCAAGAGATCGGGAGAGTCTAGCCATCAGGGCAGGACTGGAGGACAAGGTGCCGGTGGGGCACAATCTGTTCAGGGGCAGAGACAGGGTGAGCAGGGTTCCCAGCAGGGGGATCAGAAGAGGTTCAGATCAGGGAATTACAGGCACGGACAGGGAGGCTTTCGTCAGGGCCATCAGGGTCCAAACGGCCATCAGGGCAAACAGGGCCAGAATGGGCAGCAGTTTCAGCAGGGCCAGCAGGGCCAAGGGAGGAACGGTAACGGCCACCAGGGCCGGGGACCGCAGGGGCAGAGAGGAGGGAACTTCCCAGGGAAGTGTTTTGTTTGTGGCAAGACTGGCCATAAACGACAGGATTGTCCTGATAGGGGCAGGGCCCCACAGCAGCAGCAGCAGGGTGCTCGCCAGGAGCCGCAGAGGCCTATGTTTCCCGCCGCTCTCCCCGCACCGCCACAGATGGCAGCATTGCCACCCATTCCAGCAGTCCCAATTCAGCAGGGGCAGCTACAGTATAGACGTGTCTATAACGTCCACCAGGCAGAAGTTCCACAGGCACCGCCCGCGATTGAGGGTACGTTTCCTATCCATGGCACTATGGGTCGGGTATTATTTGATACGGGGGCTACACATTATTTTATAGCTACACATTTCGCGAAAGCCTTAGGATTGTTAGCTACGGCAGAGAGCACAGTGACGTGTGTCGACTCACCATTGGGGAGTGGGTCACTTATATTCTTTATATGCCGGGGAGTGGGGGTAGAGATTGGTAGTCTGGTATTACCTGCAGATATGTTGGTATTAGATATGCATGTTCACGATGTGATTATCGGTATGGATTGGCTCACTGATTATAGAGCCATGATTGATTGCTTCGGTGGGAGCATTATTTTTGCCATTCCGGGGCAAGAGATGTTTGTAGTGGCGATGCCTCGCCCAGAGGGAGGCTCTACCGCTCATTTGTATTACCTAGAGGAGGATACCTCTAAGGAGGTTGTGATTCCTTTAGATTCGATCCCAGTCGTCAGGGAGTATTCGGATGTGTTTCAGGAGATACCAGGCCTACCCCCTAGTCGAGAGATAGACTTTGTTATAGACCTATTGCCAGATACGAGGCCTATAGCATGCGCACCGTACCGTATGGCTCCGGCAGAGATGCGAGAGCTACGAGATCAGATAGAGCAGCTGTTAGGATAGGGCTTTATTCGCAGGAGTACCTCACCTTGGGGCGCTCCAGTTTTGTTTGTGAAGAAGAGGGACGGTTCACTGAGATTGTGTGTGGACTACCGAGAGTTGAATAAGGTCACGATACGGAATAAGTATCCGTTGCCTCGAATCGATGACTTATTCGACCAGTTGAGAGGAGCTTCTTTCTTCTCAAAGATTGATTTGAGATCGGGATACCATCAGTTGCATATCAGGGAGGAAGATGTCTCGAAGACTGCGTTCTTGTCGAGATATGGTTCTTACGAGTTTCGGGTTATGCCTTTTGGTTTGACCAATGCTCCAGCAGTGTTTATGGACTTGATGAACAGAGTGTTCAGGGATTTCCTAGATCAGTTTGTCATTGTCTTCATTGATGATATTCTGGTTTACTCCCAGACAGAGGAGGAGCACGCCGAGCATTTGAGGCAAGTTTTGCAGACACTTCGTCAGAACGAGTTGTATGCAAAATATGAGAAATGCGGGTTTTGGCTGAAGGAGGTCCAGTTTTTGGGACACATTATTTCCGACCGGGGGGTATCTGTTGATCCGGGGAAGGTATCCGCGGTGAGGGAATGGGGACAGCCCACGACACCGACTGAAATTCGTAGTTTCTTAGGACTAGCAGGATACTACAGGAGGTTCATTCGGGGATTTTCGAAGATAGCGGGTCCTTTGACACATCTGACTTGTAAGGGTGTGCCATTCATCTGGAGTGATGCCTATCAGTTGGCATTTGATGAGTTAAAGGACAAATTGACCTCAGCACCTGTGTTAGCATTGCCGAGACCGGGAGTGGAGTATTTGGTTTACACCGATGCATCTTTACAAGGGCTTGGAGGTGTATTACAGCAGGAGAGACAGGCCATAGCTTATGCTTCCCGTAAGCTTAAGCCTCACGAGAAGAATTACCCCACGCATGATTTGGAGTTGGCGGCAGTGGTATTTGCCCTACGGATTTGGAGGCACTATCTTTTGGGGGAGAATTTCCAACTGTTCACGGACCACAAGTCCCTACAATACCTGTTCACGCAGAAGGAGTTGAATATGCGACAGCGTAGGTGGCTTGAGTTTGTGAAAGACTACCAGTTCGATATCCAGTATCACCCAGGTAAGGCTAACGTGGTAGCAGACGCGTTGAGCCGTAGGCCAGCAGATGAGGCGGCAGAGGTGTGGAAGGCAAAGTGGAAGGAGTTGGGATACCAGGATGCAGTGGCCCGATCTTTCATGTCTGTGATGACCGTTACACCACAGATTGTCATGAAGGTAGTACGGGCACAGGCTAATGACTCGTTCTGTCAGGAGCAGATAGTTCGATTACTAGCAGAGGGAGCTAAGTCCTATACCGTCAGCTCAGACGGGGGATTACGCTTCAATGGGAGATTGGTGGTTCCGGAAGGGGAGAAATTGCGACACGAGGTGATGGCAGAGTCGCACGGCTCACGGTTCGCAGTACATCCCGGAGGGGACAAAATGTACCAAGACATGAGACGGCAGTATTGGTGGAGCGGTATGAAGAGAGATATTGCTGAGTTTGTTTCGAAATGCGCCACTTGCCAGCTAGTAAAAGTGGATCACCAGAGATTGACAGGACTTCTACAGCCGTTAGAGGTTCCGGTATGGATGTGAGAGAGCATATCCATGGATTTTATCACGGGGTTGCCTACGTCGCAGAGGGGTCACGACTCCGTTTGGGTAATTGTGGACAGATTGTCCAAAGTCGCTCACTTTTTACCCGTAAGGACTGACTACACTACGGGACAGTTGGCCCAGCTCTTCATTTAAGAGGTTGTGAGACTTCACGATGTGCCCCTAAATATCGTGTCTGACAGAGACAAGATATTTGTTTCGCGGTTTTGGGAGAGTTTCCAGGAGGCCATGGGCACGAAATTGCGGTTGAGTACGGCTTATCATCCGCAGATCGACGGGCAGACAGAGCGCACAAATCAGATGTTGGAGGACATGCTACGCATGTGCATTATTGACTTTGGAGGTGGATGGGAACAATACCTTCCACTGGTAGAGTTTGCTTATAATAACTCCTACCAGTTCACTATTGGCATGGCTCCGTTTGAGGCGTTGTACGGTAGGCCTTGTCGTTCCCCAGCATGTTGGTTAGAGGTGGGGGACAACAAACTACTTGGTCCAGAAGTGATTCAGGATACTTCGGCAAGGATTGAGTTGTTTCGGAGTCGCATTCGGGTAGCTCAAGACCGGCAGAAGAGTTATGCTGATGTGAAGAGATATTTCAGGGAGTTCCAAGTGGGGGACCAGGTTTTGCTCAGAGTATCTCCTATGAATGGGATTATGCATTTCGGGAAGAAGGGGAAGTTGGCACCAAGGTATGTGGGACCGTTTTCTATTATTGAGCGGATTGGACCAGTTGCGTATAGACTCGGGTTACCGGAACATTTACACCGAATTCACGATGTGTTTCATATTTCCTCGCTAAGGAAATATCTCAGGGACGATTTGGCTCATTCTCACATCGCTTTGGAGGAGATTGATTTGCAGCCTGATAACTCCTACGAGGAGGGGCCGATTGCTATTTTGGACCGAAGTGAGAGGAAGCTGCGGTCAAAGATAGTTCCGTTAGTGCGTGTTCAGTGGCGACATCACAATGTCGAGGAGTCCACATGGGAACGCGAGGATGAGATGCACGAACGTTATCCAGAGTTGTTTTTATAAGGTACTTTCTAGTTCCGAATTTCAGGACGAAATTCTGTTATTAGGGGGGAAGAATGTAATACCCCGTATTTTTGGCGATATTTATTTTTGGGATTAATTAATTAAATGAGAATTAATTGGGAATTAATCCGGATAAAATACTAGCGAGATGTGAGTTGGTATTTGACTATATTGAGTATATATGATTTTATATGAATATTGAATTATGAAATTTGTCGTGAGATTAATATACGGCAATTTGGATATTTTATTGGGACGCGTGTGACAGTCGCGTCAGGATATAATTATTTTAATTGTAAAAGTGAATTTAAATTCTATTAACCGTATGGTCATTTTGAGTGCGCCAACGCGTCCGGAAGGGTCGAGATAGTCAGAAAACACTAGCCGGGGGTTTAGTTTGGGTCCCGGGGTATTTTAGGCCATACCAACATCTTATAAGGGTAGTTTGGTAATATTGTATTTTTGGGATTTAATAGTGACGAAAATTAAGAGTTTTTATCTGATTGGGAATTGACCCACTAAACCCACTAACCAACCCTTAATGACCCAATAAGCTACGGGGGTTATTAGATTAGTTTTCCAAAACTTTCCCAAAAGCAAACCCTAGCCACCATAGCCACCTTTGGAGAAGAAGGCTTATAGAGAGAGAGAGAAAGAAGGAATTCTGCAGAAAAAGCTTCATCAAACCAACACCAAATTCAGAGACACTAGAGGCAAGTGATTTAATTCTATTTAATTCAGAGAATGTTTCTTCCATGTTAGTTAACTTGAAAGATTTACATTTGTTCTTGGAAGTTAAATAGAAACCCATTTGATTTGGACTTAGGACTTAAATTTTGAGGACAAATTGCATGTAGAATAGTATGGAGATGATTATTCTGATGTTAATATATGTTGGATGTAACAAAAACGAATCTAGAATGGACTTATTGAGGATTTAAAATTCTAGGGTTTATGTTCTTGAAAATTTGGGGAAAAGGGTAGAGATTTGATGAATTAGTGATGGTTAGGATGTGTTAATTCCTTAAAAGATGTTAGTATATGACCTTAGTATGTTTTAGGATGATTGGAGACCTTAAAACATTGATTGGACGAATTTTGGTTAAGATTTGAGGTGTAGAAATTGGTGAAAAACGAGATAGGATTTCTGGGCTTGAATCTGGTCACTCGTTAGAAGACCTACCCAGGTCGTTCGAACGAACTCGTTCGAACGAGCTTCTAACGAGTTGACAGTTTGGGGTTCTAACGAGAAGGATGTTCGTTCGATAATCTCGTTCGAATGAGATCTCGTTAGATAGCCCAGTTCGTTCGAACGAAATCTCGTTCGAACAGCCTCGTTCGAATGAGCTGGCAGTTTAGGCCTTTTTGGCCTGTTTTGATTTTGGGAGTCCCGTAAACTTGTTCGAGGATAGAGATAACATTCCTTTGATGGTGTATTAGTATACTTGGGACATTTGGGATATAATGAGGAGTAAATTATATAAGTGTGGATCAAATCAAATAGACATTATGAGCTGAGACGTGAGTGCCTACTACGACGTGAGAATAAATTATGGCGCGTATAAATATGGACCGGGATTATATAAATTGTATAAATTATAAGTTGGTACGAGAATGCGATAAGTACTAAAAAAATTAAACTACGGTGATTACTAAGATGAGTGCTTACTTAGTATTGGTATATTATTTGTGTGTATGACATACCTACCATACTTGCTATCACGGGAGGTTTACGTTCGCTTAGGGCCCTCTAATCCTTGTGTTGATCGGATTTAGACTGGTTACCTCAATGAACATAGGTCAGAGAAGGACTTATTGGGATGTTAATAAGTCTGCTGATCGTGGGAGCGCAGGTATGTGCGTGACCCATGTGATGTGACTGTGTTCGCCTCCATTATTTGTGATGTTGTTATCTGTGAACTATTCCTGAGAGATTCGGAATATGTGATCCTTATGTACGTGATGTACCGGGATGGATAGCAGAGTATGTGTGCACCGCAGCTTTGTCTCGAGGTGCTTATATTGTATATTTATGTTGTGGAAAATATACGTTTAATAAACTGGGAACTTTCATATGGTATTGTGTGTATAACTATGGAATAACAAAAGGGATGATCTATAATGAGTTGTATTACTTTTACATGAGAACCTGAATTTAAGTTAAGCCCCTACTTAATTGCGAACGTTATAATGTTAATGGGAATCGAGTGATAAGGGTAGAACCTATGACAGTCTAGCTAGATATGATGTTACTTAGCTAGTGGGTTGTGTCATTTTAGATGGGTACTTACGTTAGGAGTGCACAGTTAGACGAGAGGTGAGAATTTCATGTGAGTGCACGTCCTAACATGTACTTTGTATTTAATGTTTTAAATGTTTTTAAAGCACTTGCAGGTTTTTAAAATATCTCCACATTCGGGCTCTGACCCGTTTGCTTTCAAATCTATTTTTTTGTAAAACCATTTTAGGTGCCCAGCCACAAGGACACCATGCATAGGATACTCATTCAGATGACGAGCTGTAGCTGTTTGTGGAAGTTACATGGATTTGCTTTTAGACGCTTCTATCATTTGGATTCCATGTTCAGTATTCCTCAGTTTTAGGGCATGTTGCCCAAATTCCATTAGAGACTTTTCCATTTCAGTTTTCAGACTTGGCATGTATTGATTCAGTATTTTTTTTTATATATTCATTTCAGTTGTGAAGTTTGTTATGAGGAGTTTCCTCCGGATTTATTTATATCGTGTGTTGGTTATTCTATTATTTTTGTTATAGTGAATGGTGTTATTATTCTTGCTTTAAATCTTGTACTGCATGTTAATCAGACTTTACTTAAAATTTGGCAACTTACTTTTTAAATACTAGGTGGTTAGAAATAATAAAATGTTTTCGACAGTGATGCTACTAGCTGAGCCAACTTGGCATTTTGAATTAATTTAATAAAGGAGTAGCTACCCGGTATTTAATTAGTCGGGGTGTCACATATTGTACCTCGTCCTACGATTCTAGACTTGCTCCCATCTACAAAGGTGACTCTACCTTCCTTATAATCCTCTAGGTAGGTAAAAAATGAGACATCACTGGTCATATGTCTGGAGCACCCAATATCGAAATACCACTGTGAGGTATTATGGACTTTGAGAGCAACATGAACAACAAGGGCCTTTTAATTTTTTTAGGTACCCAAGAAGTGGTAACCTTTTGTTTACCCTTGTTGTTGTTAGTTTTAGCAGGGATGCGGGATGCATTCACTGACAACAAAGACATTCGTCAGAATTCCTCCATCAAACTCTGTGATGTGGTGGCTAAAAACTCAACACGCTCTCTTAAACTGGTAAAATCATTAGTATGATATGGTGGATCATATGTACGTGAAGTTTGACCCAAACAATAGCAATACTCTCTCAGATGGCCTTTTCTTTTGTAGTACATACAAAAGAACACATTCTTAGGCTAACCTTGATTTGCTTTTCTTGTCCAAACTCTCCTTCGTGGTTTTTGACGATGGACATATGGAGTTGTAGTAAACTCATGAACTGGTCCAAGTGCTATTTAGGAGGTGAAGGCACTATCAAAACCTATTCCCTGCCTATCACTAAAACCTAAAGCGGGACCGACGATCATCTTTCCCATCTTTCCAGATATGTCCTCGATTTGAACCTTGACTTCCCGTGCTCTCTCAAGATCATTAGTAAGATGGGCTATAAGGGCTTCAAGTTTCTTGCGAGTCTCCAGGGAGGAATGGAGCTCACTCATAAAACTAGCCACTTGATTAGTCAAGTCCCCTTTCTCTTTCTTAAAAAAACTATCTCTCTCTCTCCATACGGTCTATCTCTTTCTTTAAATTGACTTTCTCTCTCAACAGAGGCAGACTCTCTCTCTCTCTCTCTCTCTCTCAAGGTAGTGTAGGTGGAGGACTCTCTCTCTCTTGCTTCTCCTAAATCTTCCTCTAAAGCGGTGATCCTAAGAACTAACGCTATGTTATGCTTTTTGGTTTTAAATGACTCAGTATATGACTCAGCGTAGGTGCGTTGAAGATTACTCTCGCTCTCACTTGAAGCATCCTCCCCCTCACTCACTTCGTTCTCACTGTCGAGGTGTCCCTATGAAGTAGCATCCTCATCGTAGTGAGGAGCACTAGAGGTACTCACATGACTAGCCATGAATGCCTTGAAGTTACACTCATGCGATGACTCGTCTCCAGAGTCCACCGACTTGACGTCACTAAGGGTAGCATTAAGGACAGCTTTGCCCTTTTCTTTAGCAAGTCTGTTCAGCCTAGTATCACACTCAAAAGCTATATGACCCTTACCATCACACTCATAACATCTCTCACCGTCTTTCTTAGGAGGGTCTTTAAAATCTTTTTCATTTTTCTTTTCAAACTTATTTTCTCAAAATTCTTTTGATCTTTAAAATTTCCATTTTTCTTGAATTTGAGAATTTTCTTGAAATTTTTTGCAAACAGGGCCAAATCATCTAAATCAAGGTCACAATCAGAATCAGACGTTTCTATCTGCCTTTTCTAGATGTCTTTTAGAGCAGATTTCATACGGGCTTTCCGGTAAGCATAATTTGTCTCGTCAAAAATTGGCATTTTATTATATAATTTCTCCATTTTGAACATGCCCTTTTTTCAAAAATCAATTTTTCAAGAAATTGATATCTTTAGAAAAATTTTGTGAAATATTACACGGTATAATTGTGTAATTGGCTTTGATACCAATTTGAGAGTGCACTTTTGTTCAAATAAATAAATTGTTTAATTAAACTCAATTTTTTCAATTAAATCCTAAAACATGCATCTAGGTGTGATTGAAGACAATATGATCATGCAATAGTATTCAATCACAAACAAACACACAAATGAGGAAAAATCCCCCAAAGGGAAAACCCTTTTTATTTTCACTGCAATTTGTAAAGAACGGTCTACACGGATTATATTGAAAACATGAGTGACATACGAAATACCCTCAGGTGTCGGTTCCGATGTCGTTGGCTGGAATCTCCCACGAGAACTCCAGATGGGCAGTAATGAAAAAGATTCGGCTTCTCCACAAGTTACTCCAGATGAGTAGAAATGATCCTTTGAAGGTTTAAAGATTCACACACATATATGGGAATGGATTTATGAATCAAAAGGCATTAAACCTTAAAAACTTGAAGTCTGTTTTTTGGGCTGTAAATCACAGAAACGCCTAGGAAAAAGACTGGGAAAAATGCACAGAATGGGTACAGATATTTATATGAAAATCGAGGTGGCGCCGTCGCTCGAACAATATAGGCATGTCGCTCAAACGAGACCACGTGTCGCTCGAACAAGATTGCGCAACATCCTCATGTCATTTGAATGAGCTCGACGACCAAAAAAGTTTTCTTCTACACTTAGAAAAATTTCTTCTTTTGTGTTAAAAATAAATTAGACTTCGAAAAATATTTTTTACAACATTCCCAAATATTTATGGAAATATTAACAACTCCAATAAACCATTTTACCAATAATGCGTCGTGGAGTAGTGGGAATGGTTGAGCGGCACGTCGCATGTAGCATGATGCACGTGTGAAGACGGTGGATGCATGAATTTGGATCAAGGCCATCGTGGATGATCGTGTTGACGTGACTAATGTAGCGGTATCAAACATACATACTGTGATCTAGGAAAAAATAAAAAATTCCTAGATTCTACCCCGAACATTTATAAAATTATGTCCTTACACCATACTCATCTCAATCTCACTCTTCATTTCCTCTTCAAACATGTGATCATATTAGGAACACATGGATCCAAATACTATGTCATCCACATAAACTTAGGCAACCAATATAACACCACTCTCACCTCACAAACAACATCTTATTTACTGCCTCTCTCATGAAGCCACGATATATGAGATAAGAAGTGAACCTCTCATACTAATCATGGGGTGCTTTATTTCAAACCATACAAGGCGTTCTTAAGATAAAATACGTGTCTCGAGGGCTTTAGGTCTTCTAACCCCTTTGGTTATTCCACGTATACTTCCTCTTGTGGAATGATATGAAGGAAGGCACTCTTGACATCCATTAGGTAAAACTTGAACCATAGGTGACATGCTATTACGAGTAGTAAGTAGATTGACTCAAGCTTAGAAATAAGAGTGAATGTCTCGTCAAAGTCTACAACTTCAATCTGTGTATAGCCTTTAGCGAGGAACCTAGCCTTATTACGAACTACGGTACCATTACCATCCATCTTATTCTAGTAAATCCACTTAGTACGAATAATATTAGTCTCGATAGGTTGGGGGTCTAACTTCCAGACATTATTCTTGTAAAACTGAAGCAACTCATCTTGCATAGCGCATATCTAATTCTCATACTTGAGTGATTTTTTCACATTCTTGGTCTTTAATAAGGAGGTGCAGCAAGGTAACTAACCATATTCTCAAGTTAATCTCTAGTCATAGCACCCAGTGTGGGATCACCAACTATAGTGTAAGGGTAATTACGCTTTTGAAACCAAGAGGGTGGATCTTCTAAATCAAGCGTGGGGTCCATCAAGGTAGTATGAGTAATCATAAGATTCTCACCAGGAGGTGCATCGTTCTGACACTCGAGATTGGGATCAATAAACATAGTCGGCTCGTCATCTCTAATCATGACATTTATTGATTTCACAACCTTAAAGATTTTAAGGTTAAACACCTTATAGTCTCCACTAAACAATGAATAGCCTAAAAATATCCCCTCATCACTTCGGGAGTCGAGCTTTCCTAATTTCTCTCTCTCTCTCTCTCTCTCAATGTAGCATGGACTCCCCAAAACTTAAAAATACGATAGGTGGGGTTTCTTCCCTATCCACAACTCATATGGCGTGTGTAATTCATGTGGACGAAGATATACCTATTCCCCACATGGCATGCGATATTAACCACCTCTGCCCAAACACCTCTAGGTACGTTTCTCCTATGAAGCATGGATCTAGACATCTCTTGACTTATTCGGTCCTTCTTCTCAACTATCCCATTTTGTTGAGGAGTGTGAATGGTTGAAAATTCGTGTTTGATGCCCACTCCATCACAATAGATATCCACTCTGGATTCTTTAAATTTAGTACTATTATCACTACGCATCCGATTAAAAGTGACACCGTGTTGGTTTTGTACGATGCAACACTTGGTTGTTAAGAACTCAATCGCTCCAGACTTTTTTCTAAGAACCCCCGTAATAGAGTATCTCGAAAAGTCATCGACCATCACGAGAATGTACCTTTTACCACCGATACTCTCCGAACGAGTAGGACCCATAAGATCCATGTGTATCAACTTCAACACACCAGAGGTGGTAGTGTTATTCAACTTTCGATGGGGACTTCGAATTTGTTTTCCTTATTAGAAAGGACCATAAACTGAGGAAGTTGGTTTTTCAAGCGATGGTAAGCCACGAACTAGGTCTTTATTCACTAATCTCTCAATATCTCTAAAGTTCACATGACCTAGTTGTTGACTCCAAAGGTCCATAGAGGAGACTGTGGCATTATTGCACATAAAGGAGGACTTGGTAATGATCCCATAAAAATTATCATCGGTCCTCACTCCTTATAGTAATAGTTCATCGAATTGATCATACACGTTACACTCAGACCGATCGAACATTACCACAAAGTTTGCATTGCAAAGTTGATTTTTCTAATTAAGTTCGCTTTCAACCCTTTGATGCTCAACACATTGTCTAGATTAGGAAAATCGCAACACAACCACGTCCTAAAATGCTGGACCAACTCCCCTCTCCAAAGGTGACGTTGACTTCCTTGCAATCCAGAAGGTTGGTAAAATACGACTTGTCACTAGTCATATGCCTAGAGCACCCATTATCAAAATACCATTGGGAAGTATCTTGAACCTTGAAAGGAATGTGAAAAATAAGTGTTATGTCATCATTCCTGGGTACACAAGTGGAGGTAACCTTTCGTTTACCCTTATCTTGTTGGCTTTGGTCGTTCCATTGGAATCGTTCTCAAGAGGCATAGACATCCTTTGAAATTATTCCATTAAGCTTTGATAAGTGGCAACTAGAAAATTAACTTTCTCTATAAGACTAGCAAAGTCACTATAGTGGTGCGTGAGAGTACGTGTACATGGAGTTCTTCCTAACTTATAGTAAAATTCCCTAAGATGACCTCACCTTTTACAATGGGTGCAAACATATACTTGTTTGGGTTTTCTTCGGTTAGCTCATTTAGGTTGAACTCCCTTTGGTGGGTTAGTTCAAGGCCCATATAGATCCACCAAAAACTTAGGAACTGATTCAAATGCGTTTTGAGAAGTGGATGCACAGTTGTAACCTATTCCTTACCTCTCCCTAAAATCTAAAGCAGAACCAAGGAACATCTTCTCTATGTTCTTCGATGTATCCTCTATAGTAACCTTGACCTCTCGAGCGCGTTTGATATATTTCTTGAGTTGGGATATAGGGTCTTTAAGTTTCTCACGAGTCTCTACTAAAGCTTGAAGATCTTTCGTAGGACTAGCCACTTTGTTGGCCAAGTCACCATTTCCCCCTCCAGTAAAACAATTCTCTCCCAAAGAAACTCTCACCGAAACCTCGCTCTTTTTCAACTCTTTCTTAAGTGATAACACCCTAAGCGCCAAATTGTTATTTTCTTTTTTCATTTTAAAGGACTCAGCGTAAAGCTCGACGTAGGCTCCTAGGAGGCCACTTTTTCCCTTACTTAAATTATCATCTAACTCACTCTTTTTGAAATGACTAGACTCACTTTCGAGGTCATCATGTTTAGAAATGTCCTCATCGGGGTGAGACGTACTCGATTGTACCAACATAATTAGCCATAAACACGGTGAAGTTACGTCCATGTGGTGATTCGTCCTCGGAATCTACCGACTTGGCATCCCTATCGCTAAGAGTGGCATTGTAGGCGACTTTACATTTTCCCTTTCTCTTTAGCCTCGTAGCACACTCATGGGCTTTATGACCCTTACCCTCTCACTCATAGCATCTCTCCTCATCTTTCTGCTATCCTCTCTCTTTTTCAAAACCTTTTTTGTTTGACGTAAAGAATAATTTTCTTCTCTTAGTTTGAGAATTTTTTGAACTTTTTCTCAAAAAAAGCAAGATCATTAAAATCAAAATTAAATTAGGAATCAGAAGAGAACTCCTCTTTTATGTTTTTTGATTGGGCTTTCAAAACAATTCATTTTTCCTTTAGCTTTTGAATTTTAGGAAACATGTCAATTTCATAAGTTTGAAGGTCTCCTATGAGTTCTTCTAACCTAAGAGTATATAAGATTCCCAACGAATTAAAGATAGTGACTTTTGGAATAAAATGGGATGACAAGGATCTCAAAATATTTTTCACAACTCTCATCTTAGGAATCCAGTCACCCAATTTAAAGCAAGAATTGACTATATCTAATAAAAAAGCATAAAAATCATCAAAAGTCTCAGTCTTTTGCATGGTAATGGTCTCAAATTGTTTGATGAGATTTTGTAGCTTAGAATATTCCACGGCATTGGTACCCTCGTGAGTGATTTTAAGGATGAAGACTTATGCTCAAGCTATGAGAGTTATAAAACACCATTTAAAATCATACTTTATCCAATCAGTGATAGGTTAAAGACTTATAACATCGGCAGTAGTCACAGTGGGTGGTGTCCACACTCTTTCACAAATAAGAGGGACTCTCTCGTCAATCGACTTCAGTACCGGCCTCATTCGAGCTTTCCAATATGCATAATTTGACCCATAAAAGATAGGTAGCCTATTATACAAATTATCCAAATAATCCTAAAATTAACATCATACAATAAATTACTGTAACTTGCTATGATACCAATTTGAAAATGATGGGTTATATGGATTCACTTGTTTCTTAGGTCACATGCACGAAGATTCATTTTTTACCCAATTTTTATCTTATTTAGAATTAGGTATGCATGTAAGATAATATCCAACAAAAAAATATGCCAAAACAAAACCAAACCAAGCAGAAGAAGAATGTTTTAGGAAAAAAAGCTTTCGAGCAATACCTTTTTATATCAGCACTGTTTAAGACTTTGACGAAGTCGAATGACTTAAAGACTACTTAGAGATCCATTAATTATAATGCACAAGGTCTTCAAATCTTCAAGAGAATGTGATGCAGTAGAGAACCCTCCATAGGAAGAGCTCTTTCCTCGGTATCCACCGATTAACCATAGGATTATAAAATCATTCTTCTTCAACAATAAAGTCACAACTCCAAAAATCGTAGTAGAGAAAAATATACAAGGGTTAGGGTTTGACAAAATAAACAAATCATTCTAGGGATGAGTGATATGGAAAATAAAAATTTGTTTAATGAAACAAGAAAGATAATTTTTGGAACAACTATAAAAAATTATTTTCACCAAAAAAGTTGCTAAAATCTATTCATAAGAGTCCAATTTATTGAAAACATGAAAATCGGGGCGGTGAGATTCATTCGAATGTAAATGGGACTTGATTCGGACAAAAACCATAGTTTTGTTCAAATGAGGTCCATTCTTGTTCAAATGAAAGGTCTATCTCATTCGAACGAGCTTCCAACGGACTTCCAATGCATGCAACTTTGTTAAATAGAGAACCCCGTTTGAAGCTCGTAAGAAGTTTGTTTCAACGAACTCATAACTTCATCCCAACAAAAGTGAACCCTCGTTCTAATAAACTATAGTGGTCATTCAAATGAGATTCCAACCTTGTTCTAATGAGGTGGGATTTTTGTTCTAATGAACACAAAAAAAATATTTTATTTTGAAATCCTTTTATAAAAATGCCTCATTTAAAAAAAACATCCCAGAATAAATTTGACTAAGTTAAATAAAAAAAACTAAATGCCATATACCTCCAAATATTGTCGTGACAGTTTCAATGTATTGAACTTCAGAACGTTGCTCTGTCACTAACATGTCTTCAAAGATAATATAAGCATATGCGGATGTAGTGTTCGATTTGTAACCGAATACACCAAATTATCTAAACTATGAGAAATTATAAATTCCCTCTCTTACACAGTTTATGTTTTAAGAGATGCGAGGATTTTGACTTAAGTTCTAACATATACACCTTTAGTTATTGAGTTGGATTTCTAGTTGGTTAGCTTGTGGAAGTTTGTACTTGTGATGTCACTTATATGTTATGTATTAATGTATTAAAATTTAATTATATATAATACATAGCGGTGATGTATTTCCATCAGTTGTTATCTTAGGGGATTTTCTTATCTCACACTTATTGAGTTATCTATATCATTTAGTTTCACTCATGCTAAGAATTTTTTTTAAATTGTTTTGACAAATCATAGTCTATTAATAAATATACTTGATTATTTTAAGTATTAAAAATTAATGGGTGTCATACCATCGCTCCACAAATAACCGTCTAAATGTTGACAATCTTTCTTTGTTAACACACATAGAACTCTTTCCTAACCATTGCAAACACAATGCATCTCAACTATGACCTCAATAATAAATCCAATTAAACACATTTAAATTATATATGTCTTATATCACGGGCGAACGATGTCCAAGAACATTATTATCGATAAGCTTAACTCGTAACCTTCCCATCCTACTATGGTTTTTGTTACCACAATGCCAACTATCATGTGCTTTGAAACATTTTGAGGCAATATTCTGTCACTTGAGTTATGTGATGATTATGTCGGTCAATGCCGACCTATTTGAAAGATAGGGATGCTCGAACCGCACCTACCCTTGTCTGCCAACTATTGAAAAGGTCAAAATATTTGCTTATGACTTCCCTTTTAGGCAAGTCACTAAGTGACTCAAAATTTTTATGTTCGTCCTGACATATAAATCTTAAGACAATTCCAACACTAGGAACCATTACACCTGATGAAGTCGCCTACATTTCACAATCTTTAGTTTCTAGTATGGTGGGTGTTGAAATCGCCTCAGACCCAACATGTTCTCCCCTTTGGACCTCAGATAGGTGAAAGGGGAGAAGTGTAAAAGTGTGAGATAAGTATTTAATGTGGATTCAATACTTCAATTGTGAAAGGGTGATATGATGTTTATTAAATCTTAAAAGAGTTATTACAATGTGGGATTCCTCTTAAGCTTTTGTTAAGAGAGTCTGAGGTCCTTACGTCATTTGCCAACAATCCAAAGTACCTTAAGAAATTAATTGATAGAATTCTATATGGGTTCTTAAGTATTGATTTAGGTATCAACAAGGTATACACTGTATAAGATAGCTGTAAGTGAACTAAGTAAGGAATATTTGGTTACAAAAGTGAGTGGAGAGAGTATTGAACAATGAGTAAACACTTATAAATGATAAAACTCTTAGTTCTATGGAATTATGATCATTTGAACGTGCCATCAACCTTCACCCAACCTCCTACCTATATTCCAGCTTCTGAAGATAGGATGGGTGGACTATCACATCAAGTTATGGTGTCTCCAAGGTTTGAAAGTTTTACCAAGGGGATGGAATGATGGCTAAAGTTTACATTTAATAAGTTTAGGAATCATCAATACAAGTGGGCTTAAGTGGTGGCAGTAGGTGACCTACCCTCCAGACTGGTTGATTAAGCTCTATCAAAGGCTTGTGAGCTCGAGAATTATCATGGGATCTTGAGGTGTTTTGCATTGATACACCTTTGTGATGAGGATTAAGTAGCCTTGAGAGGTTAGTTCTCTTCAGACTGATGTCTGTTCTGAGCATCAAACATGGTGAAATACTAGTGTTGTGGTATCTAATATTGATTGAAGAGACATATTAAAATGACTTATCATTCTAAGAGAATAAAGAGGTAATTATGGTCCACTACAATGTTGTGTCCCTTTCTTAGGAACAACGAAGGTCTTGGGGACCAAGAAGTGGTCTGTTTGAAGTCATGGGCTGACTTTGGGGTTGGGACCTCTATTCTTTTCTAATGGTAGTCGAGGGGTCTACGATCCTTTTAAATATCAAAATTTAAATAAGGTATCAACAGTAGCCCCTTATTACTTCTTACAAGGACTGCAATGGGCAATAATGAGTTGTCACACAAGTTGGGGGTAAGGTCATAACTAACCACTAAGATTCTTGTCATCATTAGATTTTATTAGGAAGGAGATTATGAGTGGATGGGAGAATTAATCGGACGTATTTTACGATTGAAGATATTAAAGCATCAGGCTTTGGGGCCTATAAAGGATCCCATTGGGTGGGCTTGAATACTTCACCATTAATTCCAGCTATCTTCTCTCTATATAATTCTATGCGCAAACAAATTCATTCTTTCCAACAATATCTATAAAAAATATTTCCCCTTCTAAGGTCTTACACCCAAAGCCTATATCTGTTATTGGCCCTCACATCTCCCTTTCCTTCGACTAAAGAGAATAGAACTATGGTGCCTGACCACCTCCCCAACTGGACCATCCTTTTCGGTACTATGACGATCACTTATTTGGTCGCTAACGACCCCAATTTCTCTATTGGATCCCATTTTGCTACTCGAATAACTGAGGAAGACTTGGTTGACATTCAAAAGAACTATCAGATCACGGAGATAATCATTTTGAGGACTCTACAGGTTAACGAGAAGGCTTTCTCCATAGTTTCCCAACATATGCACTTTAATGAATGCTTCCTCTAATATGAGGCCAGGTTTCCTTGCCTATGCCAGTGGTGAGGATTTTAACACCCATAGGGATAGCCCCTTCTCAATTGGTGGAAACTTTTTAGAGGTCTTAGATGACTATGGTCTTGGTCTTTAGGGAATTAAGAGGGGTCCAACATGATGTTACACCGACCTAATTCTTTAAGTTGACTAGGGTTCAAGAGAAGAAGAAATCCAAGTATAAAGGGTTAAAATACCTAGCTCCTAAAGCCACTATGGTCTTTGCCAAGGACAATCACAATTCTCCTAAGAACTAAAAGGAGATGTTCTTGTTTGTTATTGGATCATGGGCTACCTCAGACCTTGTAAATCCAATTGGTTGCCCCACCCTGTAGTGTAATCCTCCAGCCACGGGTAAGTTAGAGTTTACATCTGATTTTGTATTTGACTTTATTCATTGACTTATTTCATGAATCCTAGTGATCCTTTTTATTTTGTATCTATTTTTTACCCCTCTAAGGGGGAAATAAATAGGATAACTGAGGCCCAGAAGCTGGCCTCCATTCATTTCGAAGTCTTTGTCACCATGCCAATTGTCTTTTTAACAGTATGTTAGGACTTGATACCAAGCCTTTAATGTTTGGAAGTGATACCGAGGCCCCCAAACTCGTGGTTGGGGAGATATTGGGGTCTGAGCCTTTCATTATGGTGCCCCAAAAGAGTAAAGTTATTAACAAGGCTTTTGTCGATGTTCCTAAGGCTTTTTAGGGTGAGGACGATCAACCCGAGGGTAAGGATGAGATCCTTTTAAGGATCAATTAAGGAGGTTATCTTGGTGGACTCCGACTGTTCTCCCAATAAGTAACTTCCCTTTTATCCTTTTTTTGTTATTATTTAATCTTTGGTTTTTTGATAGATAAATCTACTTTATTATTGATCATGTAGATGAACGGGAGGAACGAAGGATGGCTAGGGGGGTTGCCAAAGAAAGCCCTGCTAAGGTCGTGGTCAACAAAAAGAAGAGGTACAAGAGAACCAAATGCTTCAAGTTCATTTGGGACCTTGTCCAGCTAGAACTGAATAAGATAATCACCTACCAAAGGTTAGAAGTGGATGTTTTGGAGAAGGAAATGGTTGGTTTTACGTCCAATAACCTCATTAGAACAAGAAAAGATGATAAATGAGAAGACTCTAGGGGACATCACTTTTATTCTGGCCGCTACTTAGGATTATCTAGTAAGCGTAATGAAATGGTTAATGAACTTCAGGGATATATCTTTAAGATTCAAAGTGTCTAGGAGAAGCTTTTCCACGATAAGAAGGATATGGAGCTCTTAAAGCAGATGGTCAAAGATCTCAATATTGTGAAGGACAAGTTTACCTCCAAGGGTTAAGTGCTACATAAGGACTATGCTGAGGTCCATGTGAAGCACATATAGCTCTAATGGAATATTCATTCCATAGTGAAGAGAAACTTGGATTCTAATCTTAAGTCAGATCCCTTCAAGAATTTTATTTTCTAGAAGTATAACTCAGGGTTTGAGGCTTGTAAGGCTAAGGTCCAGGAGCTCTTTCCTGATATGGACATTTATAGCCTATTTATAGAAGCCCCTCAGTTTGGTGATGAGATCTCATATGATGAGAACAATTGTGATGATGAGTTTGCTGAGGCCTCTGCCTCCGCTGTCCCGAAAAAAGAATCCCTGAAGGAAGACCATATTCCTCAACTTCAAGCAAACCCTCCAGAGGGAAAAAATAAAGCCCATGTGAACCTCATCAATCCTAAGCCTTAAGAAGAATTTTATCTATTTTGTTCTTTCTTTTGAACTATTTTGGACTGTGGACGTTTGATGTAAACCTCTACTTCCTATCACTTTATTGACAATGGATTGATTTTCTAAAATTTTGAGTCTTGTATCGCTTTGCTTTACTTCATACTTGTTGCAATGATTTTGCTTTACTAAGTGATTTTGTACATGTAAGGACAAAATTTTAATCGGGTTAATTTGTATGTAATTATTTTAATTTCATTTTGATAAAACTGCTTGATTCATAGGTTAAAATTCGTATTGTTCATTCTTTACGTCTATGATGTGTAATTGAAGACGTAGCGGCCAAGTTAAATTGACATAGAGTACACGTCAAGTTTTGAGACGAGTTTCATCTTCAACATTTGAGGGATGTTAATGAGGTATGAAAGAATATTTATGATTGATTCCCAGATTTGAGTTTTGGTTGTTTTGTTTTATAAAATGTTTTGAGGCATTTTTCGTAAAATGGATTTTAAAAGAAAAATATTGTTTAACTCAGTCGTTCGAACAAGTTTCTTTAAGTCGTTCACATGATTTTTTACTATTTATTTGAACGGGTGTTCAAATGAGAAATTGTTTGTCATTCCAATGAAGTTCAAATGAGGTTCAAACGAGAATTTTATGTTTGATCGAAAAATTCCATTCAAAGCTCGTTCAAAGGATGTTCAAACGAGTTATACAAGTTCATTCGAATGAGATTCAATTTCGATCAAATGAGAATGTATACTTCATTCGAATGGCCCTATGTATTTGTTTGGATGAGATTTCTCAAAAAATGTGACACCTAAAAAATTGTGTTTTGTATAAGTACTTTGGGCTCGCATCAGTTTTCATTAAGGGTTTTTGAGAAAAAGAATTTTTAAGTCAAGTCTAAAGCCTCCCAAACCCGAGTTTATAACCAAGTTTGAGATCCAAGAATTCTACATACATATGTTTATTTGAGTTTTCCTTTGGACTGCATTAAGATTGTTTACTCTACTTATTGAGAGTTTTTCAAGAAGATGTGGGAAGCGGCTGCATTGTGTGACTATTGTGGAGATTTGAAGGTGTCCAATAGTGGTTGCGAAGAAGGTAATAAGGGAGGAATAAGTACATCAAGGCTTGAAGGCATCGAGTTAGTGAGTAAGTCTAATTTTTCCTTGTAACGAGACTTATATCATAGTGGACTTGTGTGGATGGGTCGTTCAAGGTTTTTTTTCATTGTGGGTTTTCCTCGTACATCGACATGTTATGGTTTGATATTTTATTATTGATTATATCACCTAGAGCATGCTTAGGTCAGGATTAATTAGTGCAAAGATCAAATTAATAAAAAATTAAAAATTGAGAAAAAAATTAAAAACTAGTGTGTGTTTAATAATTCATATAACCGTAGGGCACTAGTTCATTTTCAAATTGGTATCAGATCGAGTTACACTAGTTTGCTATGTTTGATCCTTGTTTTATTGCAAGTTTAGGGTTTAAATTGATTTTAACCGAGAGGAGAGTTTCGTTTCTAGGCCTCCATTATTTAATTGGACAAAAATATCCCTATTGGAAGGCACATATGCAATTTTTCCTGAAATTAATTGATGAGAATTCTTGGAACTCTTTTGACAAAGGGTTGACTCATCCCATTGAAGATGGTGCTTCGAAAGCATTCAAATATTGGACAAAAGCTGAAAAGAATGACCCAAATCCCAAGTTTTAATTGAAAGGGTGTAAATGTTATCTTTTGTGCTATCACTTTAGAAGAATTTAGATATATTATGACTTGTGAGAGTGGGAAGGATAATTGGGACATTTTGAGATCCACAAAAGGGGGTACTGATACTGTTAGGGTTTCCAAATTACAAAATTTAATGACTAAGTTTGAGATTGTTAAGATGCTGGATAATGAGTCGTTTGATGAATTCTATGCCAAGTTATTGGATATTTCAATTCCTCATTTAACTTAGGAGAGCCTATCCCCGAACCTAGAGTGGTGCTTAAAATTTTAAGGTTGTTTCCTAAAATATTTAATACTAAAGTCACGGTCCTAGACTCTCTAGGTGGTTTCGACATTATAAGATTCCAAGAACTTATAGGTGACCTTAAAACCTATTAGATGAATATGTGTCGTCCGAGGAAAAAGAATTAAAAGAAAGATAAGGGTGTTGCTTTGAAAGATCGAAAGGAGTACGTTTAAAATTTAGATATTAACGGTGAGCTTATAACTAAAGAGATAGCTATATTTGCTAAAAAGTTCAAAAGGTTCCTTAAGCTTAGAGAAGATAAGAGTTTTGCGAAAAAAACTAAGAACTTTTGTGACCATGATAGAAAGAATATGGATGGTCCTAAGAAGGTGGATGACTGGGCCAAGTGCTTTAAATGCCGAGGATTTGGGTATTATTCTAGTGAGTGTCCCACTAAGCTAAGGAAAAGAGGGAGAGAAGTCGAAGGTATATAATGTCACCCATAGTGATAATGAGTCGAAAGAGGAATATGAATCCCTCGTTGAGCGTAACTACACCGTGTTCACGGCTATTCATGTGGTCTTAGATAAAAAAGTCTTCCATCTTCGAAGATGATCATTTGCATGACAGTTCTAAAGTTCGATCTTGTGATTCCTAAGTGAGGAGCGATGAAGAAGAAAAAAAAATACAAAGAGGATAAGGAGAAGGTGAATGAACTTCAGTTGCATTTCGTGAGTTATAGGTAGAGTCATTAAAGTCAAAAAGGCCAACTTGAATTTATAAGCGAAGTTGAAGGAATATGCCATATTTAATGAGGATGCTAAATTAATTGAGGATTTGAGGGCACCTGAGAAGACTCTTAGGGAGAAGATTGAGTATATTGAGGTGTGAGAGATAACCTTCATGATTTGATGAAGAATTTGAAGAATGAGTCCCTTATGTTTGAAGAGTCTAAGAGTTTACTTGAGTCTTGGATTTAAGAGTTAAAAGAGAGATTAAGAGACTCGAGTCATGTCAAATTTGATTTGGAATCTAGGTGAAAGAAGTTAGGTAAGATCTTAGACACTTTCCAATCAAAAATGACTATTTTGGAATTGGCTTTGATGATATCTATGCCTCCACTACTAAATCCAAGACTAAAATTTTGAGAGAGTCAACTGTTTCTACGGACATTAGAAAAGGTCTATCCAAATGTAACATTCCTTTTGTTTACACTTGCACACATTGTGGTAAGAAATGTCACCTTAGACATTTTTGCTATGATCTTTGAAAAGGTCATATAAAGTCTAATTCTAGTGTATCCAAGGTTCCCAAAACTCTAGATCGAATGTGACACCTATGCGTGTTAGGAAATAACTTATGGAGGAGCTTATTCTTAGACTTGTTGATTCTCGCATGCTTGCACATGATTTTTATCATGCTAAATCTAATGGTTGATTGTGTTTGCATGTTTTTAATACGGTAGTTTTTGGGTGTAATGTTATATATTATTGCTAGTTGTATGATGTTTGAGTCTTTTGTATTTTGATTTTTCATTTATTGGATCTTATTGTGAAAATAAAAATATTTTGTTTGTCATTGAGTTGTTTTTGAAATTGGTGTCAATTTGTTTTTTGGAAAAATGTTTAAAAACTCAAAAATATATTTGGTTTGTTGTGTAATTTGGTTTTACACATTTTGTGTGGAATATTGGTGTGTTTCAATCCCATTTGTTCCATGTTTTCCATGTGGCTTTGACATTTGATTATGATTTTCAACGCTTGGATTGTTTTTAATCATGCTTGCATGGAGTTGTTTGACTTTGATTTTCTTAATGAATTCACTTTTCATATGCCTTCGCGTACACTTGCACGAGCTCTTTTAGATTATAACTACCTATTTTTCATAAGCTAAGTGAGGTGTTTTCCTATCAATATATATTTGACTATGGGGGATTTTTTCCATGTAAAACCCATTTCCCAAGAGTTTGTTTTGTTTAAAAAATAAAAGGGTGCAATGAAAAAGAGCTACGAAGGGAGAAAATATCATTTGCGTAAAAGGCCACCATTAACAAGAGCCTAAAATAAAAGAGAGGCAAAAGAAAAGAAAAATTGCCAAGGCATAATTTTTCATTGATTTTTCCAAAATTGATATCTTCAAAAAGTACGAGAGTAAAAATAATATATGTTTATTTTGGCAGTGTTAAAGTTGAAGATCAATGCATAATGAGTCCTAGTTATGATTAATTTATTTGAGAATAGTCAATATTTTCTAGGCTAGTGTGCATTGTGTATATTTGTCCATTATGCGTTCTTTATTTGTCACTTGAGGCTAAATCGAAATTTGATTAATTAATGCGGTCAAATAGAACTCTTTGGACATATTTTGAGTGATTGGGCCGTATTTCTTTTGTTTCTACTTCACACACCTTCACTT
Organism: Sambucus nigra; assembly: GCA_949130495.1. NCBI lineage: Eukaryota > Viridiplantae > Streptophyta > Magnoliopsida > Dipsacales > Adoxaceae > Sambucus > Sambucus nigra. The sequence continues at coordinate 536,935,825 of OX422215.1, read as the reverse complement.
TGTACTACATTTTTGTTTAGACACATTGATTCCATACGAGTGTGGAAAGCTTATGTGTTTTGTGTTTGTTGTAGTGTTTATACCTATATAGTTACGTGCATCATTGATATATGCAATTATATATATGGGGTGTTTATTTTATAGACTTTGCGTTTGTGTTTAATCCATGTTTTCCATATGATACAACTTCAATTCAAATCGGCATGATTCATGATCATATTGGTATATTTTGGTGCTTATTCACATTGGTATTTGATGCTTAAATTTTTGCATCAAAATTGATATAATTTCTTCATTATTTGGATTATTTGTGCTTGTGTTGCTAAGTTTGTTTGTCGTTGCATTTCACTTCACATAATCACATGATATACTTGTTTTCCTTTATGTTTACATGTGTAACATTTATGGGGGAGAAGTTGTTTATATGGTGCACCTTATTCGTTGTCTATTTCTCAACAAAAAAGGGGAGAAATGGTATTTATCTCTTCTACTCAGGAGGATAAATTTTTTACCTTAAGGGGAGACGTCCTATCTTAGGTGCGGTTGTTAGACAAAGGGTGAGGGTTTTTCTTATGCAGTAATTTTTTTTTATATATTCTCCTTGATTTTGAAAGGTGAATTTAAGTGTGTAGGTTTGCAAGGATGCGACAAAGTTTCACAAGGGCAAAGTTACTCAAAGTTTATATCTGTTAAGCATTTGTACTTTTTCCTTTTGGGTTGGATTTAGTCTTAGTGAGCTTAATGGCCCAGTAGTTTTTTATTTTTGAATTTTATCTCAGATAGCCAAGGGGGATATTTGTAAGGACAAATTTACAATCGAGTCAATTTCTATGTAATTGTCTTAATTCTGTTTGGACAAAACTTATTTGAGTATTAGGTTAGGATTTGTTTCATTTGTCCTATAAGCCTATGATGTGTGATTACAGACCGTAGCGAGCAATTCAAAGCAACATCGAGTACACGTCAAGTTTCGAGTCGAGTTTCGTCTTCAACATCCGATGGATCTTAGTGAGGTATGGATGCATATTTATGTTTAATCCCTAGATTTGAGTTTTGGGATTTTTATTTTATAAAAAATTTTGAGGAATTTTTTGTAAAATGGATTTTAAAAGAAAATTATTTTTTAACTGATTCGTTCGAATAAGTGTTCAAAAGAGAAATGGTTTGTCGTTCAAATAAAGTCCAAACTAGGTTTAAACGAGAATTTTATGTTGGACTAAAAAATTTGCTCAAAGGTCGTTGATGTTATTGAAGCACTCTTCAACACGACTGTAGCAAATATGTCCAAAAATCCCTTCCTTGAGGTTATTACTAGAAAATTAAATCTTCGAAGCAGATTGGGTAAGAAGAAGAAACAAAAAACTGCCACTACTAAATGAACGATTATTACTGGCACGTTACCATATGCAAGGATACCACAAATGGGTCACTATGAACTTCAATAACGAATTCAAAAATAGATGGACAAAGGAAGGAGACCTAGTGCTAAAGGAAGTCATTGAACCCATATGGGACCCCCGAGGAAAGTTTCATCCTAGCTGGATGGGCCCATATATGGTAAAGAATAACCTTTCAGAAAGCTATGCCCTCCTCATTGATATTGATGGGATAGAGGTCACTAAGATGACAAATCTAGATCGTCTCAAGAAGTACTATATGTAAGATAAAGGCGTCAAACATCCAGCAAGAACTGAATACGACTTGATCCTACATAAAATACATAAATACATTAAAATTATTACCATTACAACTCATTCACACGATGGAGGTACGTAGGCAACCCCTCGAGGTCCGATCAACCACACCACACCCCTCTGAGGGAGTGAAGTCTTCCTATTTGTATCTTATCTTTTAGATACCTAAGAATCGATTCAAAGTCATTAAGATGATAAAGAAAGGTTTGAATCCCATAGGGGACTCATTTTTCATTAACATTAAATACTTTCATTACAACATATTCATTTATCATCATTACACATGGCCATTCAAGGTGAGTTATTTCCTACAATGTTAAAAGACTCAGAATCGTCCATTTTCTCTCCTGAAATACTCATGTCTCGAGAACCACTATTGGACTCTGTATCATAGAAGGGCTCCCTATCCTGTAATAAAGCAAATACATTAACATCCATGGATCTAGAAAGAATAAATTCGAAAGGCAATGGAGGTCAATCTCTCTAATGACAATAGCATCCTTTACTTTCTCCTAAATCCAAAACAAGTGCTCCTTTGGTAAAATCAGTGGCATACCGAACAAAGAAGATGGAATAGGGATGAATAGTGGGGCATCACTCCTTCAAAGCTTAGATATCATACTCTCAAGGTATAAGGATAGAGGCCCAATCAGATACAGCTGAGCCAATGGGGGTGGGATATCCTGCCTTCTTCTAAATTGACGTATTGCTCGACTCGGGAGGCAGAAAGAGGTATAGCATACAACAAACAGAAGAATGTAGGGGAATGTCCCTAAAGACAAGCGAGGAGTCACCGTCGGCATCTAGGGAAAATACCACTGAATATAAGAATGCCCAGACACAAAAAGGCATTCTACCCATTTTCCTTTGCTCTCTCCCATAAGGATCAATGGCTCATGAAACATATAATCAACTGGATGGTAGGAGAAAGACAAAGGGCCCCCGATGAGGCTCAACCTCTCCAGCAACCACATATATAAAAGCAATAGGTTGCCTTATGAAAAAGGGTATTCTCGGGAGAGAAATGAGGAAAGACAATTGATGGTCGAACCTAGGATCAAAGGTATCGGGATCTTGTCCTCCTTTATTTGTAAAACTACATTTGTCAGACAAATATCGACACAGGTAGTGCCAGTAACCAAAAAGTGCTGAGATACTAAGGCTAAGGCAAGAGCGCCTCTTTGTCCCCCCCCCCCCCCATGCCCTCTTCCAGGGACATCTTACAAAAAAAGGGGACTACCACCAACATGTCAATGACTTCCTCAGTAAGGAATTCTCAAGCATTAAGGTACCACACTTCCAGCAGTTCAACAAGAGAAGAGATTCCTCCTTAACTCAAATAAGGCTTAGTGATGGGCTAGTCCACACCATATCCTTTCAACCAGTAATAGTCTTCAAATGTTGGACATATTTCCTCCAAATCAAATCGGAATAAATGATCCTCTGGGTACCAAAAATAAGAAACCACTTGCAAGAAATCCCATTCAATTGACATGGTCCTCCAAGATAGCAAAGGAACCAAACATTATCAATCTATCCCCAAAAGTGACCAATCATCGAAGCTGTGAATGAAGTTATCAATGTGATAATTCAAAGCGTCCTAATAATCAGAGTTTGGAAGTGCCATTTAAAGAAAGAAAACTACAAGTAGACTGTAGTGTCTAAAGATTATGAAATAAAGGAGGCAGAAGTTGTGAGCTTCCAATGACTAATCCCCTTTAACTTTATAGAAACAAAGAATTGATCAATCGGTCCCTCCCTAGACCAATTGGTAATCCCATAAAAATCCAAATATTTTATCTACTCCTACAAACTTGCTAAATGAAAATACACCTGATATGACTTGTTACGAGAACGAAAGCTACGAAGAATCTGAAAATGTAAAAATAGGATTCTTTTCCACTTTGGGCCCTTATTCAATCTTTGCATATATATTTGATTATCTTTATCATCATAATGAAATCATTCTAATAACCTATAAAAAGCCTATTTCATAAATAAGCATGCTTTATACATAATACTAGGAATATAGGACAAAAACCCGTTAAACCTTAAATATAAAATATAAAATATAAAATACAAAATACAAAAACACAAAGGATGAAATCAATCCCAATGACCAATAAAGGATGCGTCACCATTATCCTCCTCGGAATCCGAATTCGAGATAACAACCCACATCGTGCCCTCTCAAACACTGGCCCTCCTCGAGGAGGTATAGGAAAGGAAAGTTCCCTATGCTTAGGATGCACTTCTTGTAAAGACTTGAGCACATTAACCACTCGAACTCTTGAACCACCATCAGGAAATGGGCTCAAAATATCTCGATCACTAGATGCCCCTTGCCAAGAGTTCTCATCGTCCTATGAAAGTAGGTCGTATAGGAACCCATGATCTAGGACATCTGCTCCAACACTACCCGAGGGAGAGTGAAAGCATGAAATAATAAACGGTGCATCAAAAATTTAGTCTTAGGAAATGTAGAAGAAAGAATAATTTAATCAAATAAAAATTTATCACGTACCTTAACTCCCACAAGAATAGAAAAATAAGGATAGGAAAGAGGAACCGCACTTTACATCGTCATCCCCAATATACCAAACGGATAACACCGAAACCCGATCGACCAATGGAGGAGCTACGGAATGGTTCGATGCCGTAGAAACTCCTATAGAAGCTTTCTCAAAATTCAAAACATAAGTGGCAGCAAAGGATCCTCCCCTGAACCCTGTCCCTCTCCAGACTGGAGAACCATCAATATTAACCTCTCGGTAACGATGTCTACATAAGGGATGGTATAGTCAAAGTGGGCGGCCCCCACCTCCACTCACTGTATGAATGCCTCCAGGTCATCCAGGACAAGCAAATTCAATGTGCTTATATCAAAAGTACGCACCATAGGTGTGATCAACTGAGCCGAAAATGGCCACTGATGGAAAACCCTCTCCCTTAAGAAGAAAGATGCAGCCTCATCGCTACAGAAAAGCACCCGAGATGCGATCTGGGAAGCGGCCCTACTCATGACCCAATGACCTTGATAAATAGCCCAAAGAAAGAAAGTAACCTAAAAATCATGTAAGAATAATGAGAAAACATACCAAAAAGAAGACAAGGAAACCAAAATACCCTGTCAGCGATTAATCCACTTAGTAAGCTATAAATATCTTCCAGAGAGTAAACTGAAAAACATAAATCTCGATTGTCCTTTTTCCATATCCTTTGGCCGGGCCAATAATCCTCCTCCTATAAAATCAAAGGGCCTCGATGGACCCCAAGGATCTCCAGATCCAATAGTTGCATGAAGAAAATGCAAAATATCAATAATGCGGGAAAAAGGAAAACTTAAATCCAGAGGAAAACAAAAAATAAAGTATACCTCCCAAGAAGTAACGTAACCAATAGTGTGTTAACCCTACGTCTCTAAAGGGCTCTTATACTATCACAGAGTAGGACCAAAGCCGAACCACACCAGGCGAATGCAACTAAAGTAGCAAAGAGCAAAGATCAAAGCAGTGTGGACTGCCTCTACATGAGTGGAGTAGATAGTGTGACAAATGCAAAAATCAAGAAGCAACAGGTGTACTGACGTATCCTCATCGCATTATCCCCTAAATCTCTCACTCAACTCTGCATATGTGTCCCCGGGGAGGTAAGAACGATTGTCACTCCTAAGAGAGTGGCTGGAATAAACCTTAGCGATGCCCTGATGGTATCCTTAGAAAGCCCAAGTTGGTAGGGGATCATCACTAGAAACTATCCAGACACCAGAATAATTAGGATAAGAAGATCCAAGGGGGTGAGTGTCATCTCACCCACCAGCATATGGAACGTGGAGGTAGTGTCCCACTACATCTCTACTAATGCCTGCACCACAGAGGTGCCGTGGGACATTGCCAACGAGTCCAAGAGGGATCGAATCCCAGGTGACAAACTCTGTCCCTGACAACATAAGGGAAGTTCTTACTCTCATAAAGGGCCACCACTTTCCTAGGGAAATCCTTAAGCCGGATGCAGGTGGCGATATCCTCCTAATACGTAATAGAATAACAATAAATAAATAAAATAAAATAATGCATCGCAAATACGTAATAAAAATAAATAATGTCACAAAAATAAATTCATACCAGGTCGCAATGCACAACGTCAGAAAGGTGCAGGCTCTCGCAACAAGTCATTCTGAACTCCCGATTGGGGCATGTAGTGGCGCACACCTAGTTCCCTCTCCTCAAGCTCCTCTGGAAGCTTTATGCCCACCCAGTCAATAGTCTCGTCATCCCGAAGCACAAACCTCGCGTTAGGAAGGTTGCCCAAAAGAATATCCAATAGCACTCCAACAACATCCCCATCGGCCAAGATAGAGAGTAAGCACTCACATAATCAATCGAAAACAGAGAAAGCTTAAGATCTAAGCAAGTTAAAAGACTGAAAAATGAAAAGTGAAGACAAATCCAAAACCTGCCCTATATAGACGGTCCAGACGCTTGTCTCATCAGTCAAATATGCGCTAGTAGACCAGTCAAGCACCCCAAATGCAATAAAAATATTTTTTTATTCTAAAAATTCCTCTAAAATTCATATTCATTTCCAAATTCTTTTATCAAGATTCAACAAATTCAAATCAATTTCTCTCTCAAACACATCAAATTCATATTCTCTATTAGACTTCTCTCAAGCAGACACTTTTCTAATGATTTGGTGTATCAACAAACACCTTGTCCCAAGTGGACACTTCCCTTATGATTTGATGTATCGACAAACACCTTATCCTAAGTGGAAACTTTCCTGACGATTTGATGTATCGAAAAACACCTTATCCTAAGCAGACGTTTTCCAAATGATTCGATACATCGACAAACACCATATCCCAAGAGGACACTTTCCTAATGATTCGGTGTATCTACAAACACCTTGTCTAAAGTGGACACTTTCCTAATGATTTGGTGTATAGATAAAGACCTTGCCTGAAACGGACACTTTCCTAATGATTTGGTGTATCGTTAAACACCTTGTCCCAAGTGGACATTCTCCTACCCAGGTGGACACTTTCCTAACAATTCAGTGTATCGACAAACACCTTGACCTAATATGACACTTTCCTTATGATTCGGTGTACCAACAAACATATTGACTCAAACAAACACTTTCCTAATGATTCGGTGTATCGACAAACACCTTGTCCTAAGTGGACACTTTTTAGTAAAATACCAATGATTCACCTCGCCCCATGAAGACAATAAACAACATGTCATTGTCTTTTGTAAGACATTGCCAGAAAATCACCCCAACCCTTCGCGATAATCAGACCAACTCTTCAAAGATTGTAATCCAAAAAATCCCCATCATAAGTAAGGATAACCCCTAACAGTCGCATAACAGGTGTCCATCTTTCTAACAGTGTTAGTTTAAAATGAACTCCATTATTAAGGGGCTCTGCAGACACCCTATTCTGCTCCATCTAGGTAGCCACACCCACCATGGTCTTCCAAAGGCCCAAAAGTTATCATAAACTCACGAACACCTTCCTAAAAGGTCCAAACCCCTATAACAACCCACAAAATTACCCAAAAGAGTCAAGCCATTCAAGAATGGGCCTGAAAGCCCAAGATGAGATGGACTTGATATATTAGTCATGCCCACACAGTACCCTTGATCGATCAGTCATTAACCTAATAATTTTGCCTATAAAGGGAGGCCTTAATCTACCAATTAGAGGCATTAACTCCGCTTTCTTAAATGCAGATAATTCTATCCAGAAATAATTTTCCCTCCAAATAGCCCCAAAACTCTCTCTATTGTCATTAGAGCCCTATTTAAGTTTAGATATAATGTTATAATTTATATCCATAATTTTTCTTTCATCACCTAAGTCCAAAAGCAAACAAAATAACACATTTCGTCTTTTTTTTTTCTTTTTTTAAGGTATTTTTCTCTAAAAGTATCCTTAGATCCATTTCTAAAAAGGTTGATTCTAGGTCTTAATATTGTCGAAATGGAAAGGGGTATGCGTAAATTTGTAATTACGTGGTCTCACTCTATTATTTTGAAGTTTTGACGTGAAAAAGGTGGTGTTGTGATACAACAACACCCCATTATACTTTACCTGTGTTTTTTTTATTATATAGGGCTTAATCTTTCTACATAGTCATGTTCGAACTACTTTAACTTTGATTCTACCTACAACGGATATGCCAGCATATTAAAGAAGTCTAATCTCTAAAACTCAAGTCACATCTTTTATATATTCATCTATTTTCTTTATCATTCTAAAAAAGATAAACAAAAGTCTTAAAATCATGGAATATTCTCACATAAGTTACAGGATCACTATATCCGGGGATTTTGTTTACAATTTTATTCTTAATAGTGATTTTTTTGTCATTCCTTAATCATCAAATAAATTCATGGGTGAACCAAACTTGTTCAAGTTCTCTCATGAACTCAAAATTATATACATTTCTAGATCCAAATAGTTTCACCTGTAAAATATCCCGAACAATCAAAGAAATACCTAATTTCTTACATCGAGCCTCTATATGAGGTGAAATCCCTTTTGACTCATTCATGAATTAGTGGACTTTAAATCGCCTCGTGCGAGTAAGTAGACTCACTCGGACTATCATCCGAGTGAACAAGTCTAACTTTTTACATATCCATCCTATGTCTATATTATCTATATACACATACCACACTGAACCACACAGTCTAGATAAGCACTAAAAAAAATTAATTTATTGAAAGTGCGAATATACTGAATGTTCTAAACAAAAATTCAATTTTTAATTTTTTCAAATTAAATATTCAACTCAAACAGAATTAAACCAAATCAAAACGTCGCACCAATTTTAAACAAGTTAAGATTAAACAGATTAACCAATTTTATTTAAACCTAAACATACATATAGGTGAGTGCATGATAAAATAAGTAAAGCAAACCACAATGCTCGATGTACGAGGAAAATCCAAAATGGAAAAAACCTCGGATGGCCTAACCACATAAATTCACTATATAAAACATAAACTTGATGTGATCGCAAGTCTTGACGCCCTTCGTTACTTCAACCTTCACACGGGGATATGAAGGAGTCCACAATCATAACTTCCATATTGTGTGAGTCCACACACACCATGGTATCCACCGAATAGTTCAATAATTGTCGATCATTATGAACACGGAATCCACCGCTTCTTTACCACAACACTAAACCACGGAGTCCACCGTGTGTAAACAGCAAATATGGAGTCCACCGTATGAAACGATTCTTAACAAGATGAATAAAATAAACCAAAAGAACCTAAACCAGGATCTTGAAAGCCCAATATGATGAACACTTAAATCCTAAACAACTTGGGTGTAAATAAGCATTTTGGAGAGCTTTATGATAGAATTTGGGAACTCAAAACATAAGTTTGTGTCTCAAATAAAACTACTAATCTGCACTTTTATATATAGGACGTTTTCCAAAAATGATATTAGGATGAAACACTTTGAAGAAAATCTTAAAATCTTGAAAATGCATCAGGTTGTACAAATGACTTTGAACCTCATTCGAACGAAGAATAAAATCTCGTTTGAACCAGTATCCAACGAGCTATCAAACGAGAATACAGCGAAAGCCAAAGTTGGTTTCGTTCAAAGTACGTTAGAACCTGTTATAACGAGGTACCTTATCTCATTCTAATGACATATTAGTTCTCGTTCAAACAACGTTGCGAAAAAATATTTTTCTTCTTAAAAAATATTAAAAATTATAAATTCAGTTTAAAACATTTTGAAAATAATTTTATAAAAACCTAAACCCCAAAATAAAATCTCCAAGGATAAAAATAAATACGAATTCATACCTGAGAGATCCTTGGAACATGAGGATGAAAACGAGCATGAAACCCAGCACGATGATGTAGATCTTCTAACTTGACCGATATTCATAGGCTTGAAAGGTGACCATACTCAACTCCTAACCTTGACTCAAAGAGTTTTATCCAAACAATGAATAAGCCAAAACATAAAATTGACTCTATTCAGAAATTTTTCCGTATAAATCTCACCCTATGGCTATTTCTGGACAAAATAAAAAAAAAGTCCTATGGGCAGCCAAGCTCATCTAAGACTCAATTCCCAACCCCAAAAAAAATGTATAACTTGATCGACTCATTAACCTTGAGTAGCTTTTCATGCTTATAAGTTTGTCGCATGTTGCAAACCCGAACACTTAAACACAACTTCTAATGCAAAGAGAACATAACAATATGTAAAATATTCATAAGAATAAACTCCCCCATGTCTAACGATCCTAACCTAGGTAAAATGTCTTGTAATACCCGCACCTAATATTTTGTTCTTTTTCGTGTAATTTGTAATAATGAGAAATTATTGGGATTGAAGACTTTTATCCTATATCCAATTGCTTTGGTGGCCTTAATGTAAGATGTTAGAAGTTATTGGGCAAAATTGGAGAACTTTAGAAATCTCAGTGGTTCGACGAACTCAAGGCCATTCGAACGAGATTCCCATCTCGTCTAAATGAGGTTCAATGGTTCGAACGAGAAGACCACCTCATTCAATGAAGACTTCTAACAACAATCGAATGAGACCCTTCTTCATAGCATGTAACCCTCGTTAGAAGGTCCTTCAAAGGGCTATTGGAATGAGAAGCCAGTCTTGTTCAAATGAGAGATCATTCTCTTTTGAATGACTTAAGCCAATTTTGGTAAAAAACGTTTGCCCTCGTGCGCTGTTATGTTTTTTACCCTTGATTTGAACACATGCCAACTTCTAGTACTTGGAAGGGAAGATACGTTTTTGGTATGTTTGGGGGTAGTTTTTAAATGGGGTTTTGTAGGTTAAGGGTGGTTTCCCTCACTAATTTTTAGCATATCTCTCTCTCTCTAATCTCCTACACCCATCTTCCACCTCTCCAGCCATTTTTCCTCCATATCCAAATCTAACTGACATCTCCTAGTTATAATGTACTCCATATTCAAGCACATACTACCATTTTCAAGCTTGAGTTAAGGAAGATAATGGTGGAGCAAAAGCTTGTAGAGAAAATTTTGGAATCTTTTGAAGGAGATTTTGAGGTCTTGGAGCTTATAAGTTTTTAGGAGCATTCAAGTCATACCTTTGCATTTCTCCTCTTTCAATCCAAGGTAGATTTTTCCTCTTCCAATATTTCAAAGTATTCTATCTATAGGAGTTATATAGGATGAATGACAGATGATTTATAATACCTAAAATAGATTTATTCGATGAAACATTGTAGTCTCATAAAAATGGAGTTTTCTTAACAAGATAAAACCCTATAATAGAGTCTTTTGATAAAATATGGCTTTTTCCCTCAAAAATGGAAGAAATCATGCTAAAGATGTATAAACTCGTGATTTTAATTATCTAAGTGCACTTGAGGTATTTCTAGACTTGAAATCCTCTTCCACTCATGTAGAATCATGTAGTAAGGTAGATAATGGTATCTTAGACTTGTGTAAGCATGTAAAAATGGGTTTTATAATGAAATGAATAAATGAGGAAAAATAACCCTAAATGTGTAAAATATTATTATAATGAAAGGAAAATAATATTTGGGTCACATATAATAATAGGGCAAGGTTGTGGACATTTAGATAAAAATGGTCATGAATGAGTAGTTATATTTTATGTGGCAAAACATAAAATAATAATATAATTTTTTATATAAAATCATGGAAAGGATGTTTTGAAAGAAAGGGCTTGGGTTCTAGTGCAAAATTCATATTAAAAATGTTTTTCACAAAAATTATGATAAAAATGGCAAAGGGTGATTTTTGTAAAAATGAGGGTCTTAGTAGTTGGACTACCTCTTAGACCTTATCGGTCGAGTTTTTGGTGAAAAATGATTAAAATGAATAAATGGCATGTTGATAAAATGAACGAAGGACTTAAATCGTAGTATGAGAAAAACGGTAGAGGGGTGAAATAATATGGACATTAAATAAAATATTAACACACATTAAATTGGACTCGAATGACACCAAAAAAATTAAAGAGGGCCCAGAGCCCTGGGGTGAAAGACCCAAAATCACTGGCCAGAGCATATGTTATCATACCCGGTGGTGTGAAGTCTGTTAAAGTATGCAGTTATTGGACGATTTCGAGAAAAGATAAAGTGAAACGGAAATGGTAATGGTAATGGTTGTACTTGGGAATGTATAAGTATAAAAAAAACTAATGAAATATGATAAATGAGACTAAAGGATAAAATATGATTAATTAGTCTCTAGACCCGGTAAAGGGTGATGAAAATGGTTAAGTGTGAGTGTGATCTCATCGCTCGGTGCATTGCATACTAGTTTGTATGAATACTAGCTAAATAGTTAAATGTTTTCGAAATTGATTAAAATACACGATATATGTATAGTATTTTTGTAGAAAATGTATAGCTTAGTATTACCCACTCTGCTGAGCGTTCGCTCACCCCTTATTTTTATAATAAAACCCCACCCCACCCCCACCCTAGGTACATCAAGTAGGGACACCGAAAAGGATGCGAGTATGTCCCCAGAGTGTAACTCACATCGTTAGATGCTCTGTAATTTATTTTTGAACATTGGACATTTGGTATTTCAAACATTCGGTATTTTAAACTTTTATTTGGGCCTCTGGACACGGTCTGTAATAATATAGGTTGAATGTGGTTTACTTCTTATTTATTTAGCATTGTTAACCAAATTGGTTTTTTTTATAAATTAACCTTATAACTTGGCTAATTACATAAAGTGATCACTTCTTTTCTCATGTTAAAATCAGCACATTTAGTCGTAATTAATAAAGCAAATCAAAAGATTTTCTTGAATAAAGTAAATGGGCTTTATCCCTTCCTATTAAACTCCTTGACTCGGTGTGGGTTGATCCAATGATGACCTAAATCCAGGTCGGGGCGTGTGTGATAACCTGCTCAAAATAATAATGGGTGGCCAGCCCTATACTACATTAAATCAGGTATCTCAGATGGCACAGTCTTAACATCAACTGACAATAGTAATAATATAAGGCCAACTACCCGAAATCATTAAAAGTGGATTGTCAAAAATTTAAAACTTTTATTTAACAACAACAACAAAACCAATAATGAAACCATAACCAACAATATACATCTAACTATGATGAGTGATATGTGCAAACTCCAATATTTACAAGAGTGCAATACAATGTACAAATAAAATACCCGGATATGTTGTCGGGTCACAGACAATACAAATAATCTAAGGAAAGAAATGTAAAAGTGTTAATCTATAACACTTGAGTCTAAACTCAATATACAAACTGAATCCTAATCTAGATACATCAAAGATAGGAATCGTCTAAACAAGATGCCGCAACAGTCTGCTACTGCCACAGCTCCACGAAAACACTGGATGGATGAACATCAACGGCGTCCTTGTGGAGGAACACCTAAAGTAATACAATATATACATGGAGGGAGAAAATATAAACGGGTCAGAGCCGAGTTGAAAACATTTTATAGCAAGTGTATTAAAATGCATAATAATTATAAGTGCATTATTACATGATTTAATGGAATCGTCCTCTCCATAACAATCCATCTCACCTCTCAACTAGAGCGCGCACCTAACGCATGCATGTGGTCTCCAAATGTATACCCAAATATAATTAGGCAATTTAAATCTAACTAGATTCCAAAATAAATATTAGATTATGTTATCTAACTTATCTCGAAATCTACACTTATCTACATTCCCATTTAAAACATTTCATTACATTTAATGTGCCATAGTTCTCATTATATTTGTTCATTTATTGAACATATAAGGTTGCATAATCAACCACATCATCACAGTACATCAACATTCTCATATACTAGAATTTCATATATTCTAGTTATGCCCTCATTTGGCATGAATACAATATATATAATTATATATTAGTTATTAGCATCAAGAGTTAAGGACTAAACTCCTCCTGATTCTCAACACGGCACTGCATTTCGTGCGTGGGACGTCTCGTCGAAGCGAAATCCAAACAAGGAACCCCCCCGTTACACTACTCCTAACCGTATCGATCCCCGAGGTTCATTATGCCCTCAATGCATGATGCATGTAACCCAATTTATTATCAAGTTTTAATTAATTAATATTCCCAATTCTCAACAGTACACGACATTTCATGCGTGGGACGTCTCGCCGAAGCGAAATCCAAACAAGGAACCCCCCCGTTACACTACTCCTGGCACTGTCGATTGTCTGGATAGGTGATATATATAGAAGTATGAGCATTAAGGACTAACTTCTCCCCAAGTTCCAACATTACACTGCGGTTCGTGCATGGGACGTCTCGCCGAAACGAAATCCAAACAAGGACCCCCCGATACACTAATCCTGACAATGTAGGTCGTTGAGGTCCATTAAGCCCTCGATACCCAAGTACAAGCACAACAACAATATCATAACCATCCAACCGAGCTATAACTCGAGGACGCAGACTCACTATGCTATCATCTTCCAGTTGCCCATACCAGGTAGCAAACTGGGGCCTCCTGGTGGGGTTCAACGGCACCCACCTCGTGATCAACTCACGCACACAACGTCCCGGGGAGCGGTCATAGCTCCTAACCGGCAAGTGAGAACGCCACATACCCCCGACTTCTCACCCCCAAAAGAATGCATATATATATCGCATAATAATCACAATGGACGACTATGACCTGGGGAATATCCACAACCTGCTCTTTGAGCCAGGATGCTCACCCTCAACGCACGCAACTTCCCAATGATAGCAAGGAGGGGGTATGCTTCACTATATATATATATACCATCATATAAGGTATACATACGTCATCACAACATATAAATATATACCGTCATATAAGGTATACCTGCCACATCATTTACATTTTTAATATTACGCACTTAGGCGTAGTTGAATTAATATCATTATTTAGTATATCACTCTCTTTTGATACACTAACCGTCAATTCTCACACATTAACCCCACTTAGTATACATTATACTATTTCTCGCTTGAAGCTCGCATATCACTTCTAATAATGAATTGTTTCTCAATTTAATTCACGTTAAGCATATTCTTTTATCCTAATGCTCTTCAATTAGCAATTCTCATTGTGTGAGATATCTCCCAAACCAATCATCATTAAGGATACTTCTATATCCGTATGCACATCAACTAGCATTTATAATTCTCCATCCATAATAGGGTTCAATTCATTTTATGAACCTTTTAAAGTTATCCCATTTGGGATTGGATTCTAAAATCCAATATCACTAAACTTATTATCATTCTCCTATATGAGTTTAATAATAATCTCCCAACAGAGTCTCCAATCAAGGTGGGCTTCCTCACATAGAAATATACCGAAATCTCTAATCGGTATTCCTCAAATTTAGTCAATATGACTCAAAAATTTCCTATAGGGGAAACTCACTAAAAGTCTCCAAAACTTACTCCAAATATCTCCTATAGAGGTTCCCAATCGATAACCTCAAACAAAACGGAATGAAATTCTCCTTAGAAAAACATCCGTCGAAAAGCCCTGTTTCCGAATCGATTTGGCCCAGCGAATCGATTCGACCAGGAAGGCGAATTGATTCGGGTCATCAGACCTGGGACTCTCTATCTCAGGCCTAATCGATTCGGCTGGGGTCCGAATCGATTTGGTCACTCAGGCCTGGGCACCTGCATATTTCAGAATCGATTCGGTAGGAGGCCGAATCGATTCGGCCCTTCAGAACTCTCGAAAATGGCTACTTTTTAAGTAAGACAAAAATCCCAAATTTTGTTTTAATCACCTTTCAACCATTTTTATCCAACCCAATCACATATATAACATCAATATTCATCCTAGAATACATTTAAACTAATTTCTATCATCAAATCCAAGATCTTCATAACAAATCTAAGATTATACCCAAAAGTTAGGTTTTGATAAACTAAACCTAAAACCCAAAGATTAGCCACAAATCATGCAATAAATGGTACACAACAATTATTTAGCAAGTTTAATCACTTGCCTTGGGTTCGTAGGGTCTGAATCCACCTTGAGATCACGTATTTGCGTATTTGCACTAGAGTTCGCCTTTCCGAGACCGAGGATCAGCAGATCAGTCGCTATATTTTAGGAATCCATCCATATATTCAGCGGGATCTTGAATTGAGAGATATACCGACTTTTCTAAAGGCGGTTAAGTATGCTACCAAAGTCGAGGCCTATCATGCAGCACCTACAGCTCCTCCAACACCCCGACCTTCTCCTTTATTGCCTCCTGCTCCTCCTACAGCATCAGCACCGACACCTTCGGCCACTAGTTCTGCTGCGAAAAATTCAGGTTCCCCCACATTCAGATGTTTTAATTGCGGTAACGTGGGACACCGAGTTTCAAATTGCTCTCTTTCGCATCGTCGGGCCCTCCTAGCGATGGATCAGCCACCGGAGCATCTTGATGAGACCGAGCACCCTCCTGGCCATGCACTGATTACAGTTTTATAGGGCGATTTTGAAGGCCTACCCCTTTGAGTTCGTGGATGAACTCTTTTTGGGAATCCGTTGTTATTTTTCATTTTATTTCTATTTTCTATTTTAGTTCTTTTTTAGGCATTTTCTCTCCTTAATTAGCCTCCAAGCATTTTTGGAACTAATTAGGCATTCTTTTATTTTTAGTTGGTTCTTTTAGTCATTTTAGCTAATTACTTGATTAGCAAGTAATTTAGCCGTATAAATACTCATTGTATTCTCATTTGTACTTACTTTCCATTCTTGAATATAAGACATCTTTTGAGTCTCTCTTTAAAAGTTAGGGTGGGTTTATTTCTTTTAGCGATTGACGTGTAGTTTACATCATATTTCCATGACTTTACCGATTTAATATTTTTTCTACATACAGATTTTCCTCTTGCACTTTTTTTCTAATTCCTTTTCGCCATCACTTTGATCCAATAAAAAAAATAAGAATGTTATGCATGTTCTATACTTAATTTTTTAAGTCTTCAGGCATAATTCTACACCAATATTTCATCAATTATAATTAGTAGTAGCGAAAGGCATAATCTCTTGTAAAAGTACTATGCAAATTGCAATAGAAAATCAATGTAATCAACTTGCATAGGCATTCAATCAGATTAAATAGTGCTGTAAATATGAAAAAATGCTACAATACATAAAATTTAGGATCAATTACCAAAAAAATCCCTCAAACATTTTTTAATACACATTTAGTCCAAGCCTTTTTATTTTGTTCCAAAAAGTCCCTCACCACATAAAAACACTTAAAACAAGGAGCTCCGGCAGTGGGGGGTGGGGGGAAGGTGGGCGGGGGTGCCGCTAGCGAGGACCTTTAAAAATAAGAGAATATTGATTAAATGGGTATTTGAGGGACTTTTTGGGAAAAAAAATAAAAAGGCCTGGACTAAACGTGTATTCAAAAATGTTTGAGGGACTATTTGGTATATGCCCCTAAAATCTAAGGCCAGAAAACCCAACCCCGGTTATCAAACATGCTTTACAACCCTAAGCACAAATTCAATCCATACAAATAGCAACAAACAACCAACAGCAACACCCATTTTATAGCACCCATTCAACAAGAAACGATCCATGAAATTAAAATGGAGCATAAGAATTAAATTGAAATAAAAAATATTTAAAGCGCTCAACAAAGCCCTTTCCCAATTATTTGTGATCCGCTACATGAATCCTAATTTTCAATTCACTTAAACCACATGATAGCATGTCATTTTTTTTTACAGTTTCCCACCAAGTCAAGCACATAAATTCGAATATTACTCATTGCCCATCCTGAATCCCAGCAACCACAAAATGCTCTCAAATCAACAAATCAAGCACATAACCCCTTCAATAATCAATAATCTCATTATTTCAAAATGGAACAACACAAACAACCCTAACAATTTCAATAGTTTCTCACCAATTATACACATACATGCACATGCATACACACATGTATATAATTAGGCATACAGAGATTGAGAATAAGTTACCAGTTTTAGTATTAAAGCATACAATTGTCAGAAAGCTCCACGACACATGTTCAACCCAGCAGAAATCCAAATCAGCACTCAAATATAAATACGAAAACACATAAACAGATTAACACAAATCCATATTTCAAAATATAAGCTGAACGAAATGAACACTAAAACACACACAACGATAGAAATTCAAAAAAAAAACGTGAGACGTAGAGTAATAGACATAAAAAGGTTTGAAAGTCTGAGATGAACCCCTAATTTACATAAACAAAAAAGCTAAACAAACAAGATGATGAAATTGAGTTAATTTACCAATTGAAAACAAGTGAAGAAGACCATCGAGAGGAGCTTTTGTATTGGATTATATTGAGTTGCTTTGTTTTTGTTTGTAGACGAATTTGATTTACGAATTCATTTGGTTGTGTTTCACTTCAACCCCCTCCCATTTTGAAAAAATTCGAATACTAATACTTGTATATCTTATTATAAAATATTATATTATACGCATTTTTGAATTTTTAGGGAGAATGGTCACACACCTAACTTCTTCTTACTCCTTTAGTCAACACTTGTATAATAATAAATAGTAATTCAAATTTTTAAGGGACTTTTACGATCTAGTCCTTGGACTAACAATTTTGAACAAAAAAATCAGGCTCAACAAATTTTAAACGATTAAGTTCAACATATAAATACCCCGAAATTAAAATAAACACGCATTATTTAGAAATCGAAGCGCCAAAAATACTGTATTCTCTCTTGAATCAAAACTTCAATCGTACCATCTCTTCGATCAAAACCCCAAAACGAATCTATTTCTCAATCAAATTTTGGTCAACAAGTACATATAAATACTCCTGATTGAAGCGCTAAAAACTCTATTCGATCAAAACCCTAACTCTATTCGATCAAAACCCTAACTATATTCGATCAAACCCTAATCGTTGAAGTTCTACCGAGCATTTTACATTCTAAATCAAATTCTTCCAAACACCGCTAACAAGTATGTATACATTCTCTTATCACCTGTTTGTCCTTGTGTATTTTGTGTTCTCATATGTATAAATTTGTAGACACATGGACTGATGAAATCACATTCTTCTTCTTTATGATATCAAAAATATATTTGTTTCCCTCATTTTAATTGCCAAACACACTTTTTACATGTTAGATACATGTATTTCATCATTATACTTTTCCTCCTGTATAAATCATTTATCTAGGATTTATCGAGGATTTGAAATATGTACATGTGCAAGCCCTATTTTATTGCGTGTACTCTGTCTATTTTGAGTGTACTTTCAAAAAGTACATGCAAAATACACAGAGCACACGCACATTGAAATTGAATTTCTCAATCCAATATGCCTGTACTTTTATATTTTATACGTGTACTCTATAAAATATATATTTCAAATCCATATTTGATCATTCCTATGTTATTTTGGTCCGCGCCAACGGCATTTGAATGATATTCCATGAGTTTGTAAGAAGTATTATTAGTGTGTTAATATTTAGGAGTTATTTTGGTCCGCGCCAGTGGAATTTTAATGATATTTTATTAGTTTGTAATCAGTATTATTACGTGTACTTTTTCATTTTTGCGCGTACTTTGTTGAAAGCACGTGCAAAAAATTCATAAAGTACACGCACATTGAAATTCAATTTGTTCAATCCAATATGCGTGTACTAATGTGTATTATGGGTGTACTATTTTGTATTGTTGTATTATTGTTTAGGAATCATACGATCAAGCATGTTTAACTACAAAACTGTTGCTTGCACGTTCGAAGATCTTTACAATACAAAACCTTTCACATTGACAATCAATAGTACTAATGATGACGGAATTTATTTTCTCCTTCGCATCAATGATAGAGCTAAAAGGTTACTTGGTTTCTACTACTACTATGAAGACATTTACTGCACTTTTGATGTGCAACAACTTTAAGTAGCTGAATCAAAAGCGAAGGATTTAACTAAACGAATTGAGCAGTATTGCTGAAGGGGATTTGATAATGTTAGAGATTTTAGCATGCTCCTATTGTATCACTTCTTTACTGAATATGTTAGGAATAGAGAATCTTAGTTTTTGACTTATCGAACAACCTCTGTTAGGTTTTACCATGAAACGGATGATATATATTACCCCCTTTAGCATGTATTTTGTTGAGAATTATATGAATTGTTTGTGAGAATATGGCATGTACTTTTGTTAAATACGCTTGTATTTTATTGTTTTAGTCTATGTTTATTCTAATTCGCATGTATTTTATTTTTTGTACATATCATTATAGGTTAGTAATTTAAATTTTATTTATAGATCAATAGAATGGGGATAAAGATGAAGGTAAGAAGAGGAAAGAAACAAAAAAAGAGCAGTTCTAATGATAGTTCTTCATCCAGTTCCAGTTTTAGTTCTAGTGTGGCATTGAAATCTAAACGTCCTGAAAAGAAGAATGACCAATATCGATAAAATATTGTTAGCTTTCTTCATGATTTGCATCAGATTAAAGATAAAATAAACAATAGGCATATTGAACTTCTTAAGAAGACTCCATTTTGGGAGCTTTTCAATGCCTACTATAGTGAGAAAGTAGTTAAAGTGGACCACAAGAAGACGGATAAAAATATTTTATCAATTATCCATATGTACAATGCGGATACCAAAAGTTTCCGTATGAAGAGTAGAATTTCAATAATGCTAATAGATATAAGTGAAATATTTGGCATACCACTGGTTGAGGATTTAAAATTAATAGAACTGAAAAAGCGACAGAATACTGCTAAAAAATCTGGATTACATGCACGATACTTCACAAAAATAATAGGAAAGTGTGAAATATTGAATGGTTTGAAGAAATCAGTCGAATTGGAGACAAATGAAGGCATTGTCGATTTTGTAAAAATTGTGTGTCTCCACTTCTTGAACACGTTATTTTTCTCCAACTCAAACTTCACCCTTGCAGAATTTTGGTTGAAATACATCGACAATTGGGCATCTATTGTGCATGAGTTTCTCATACATTCACTTGAACAATCAGCAAGTTCAAAACCTAGCATAGTTACTAGATGTGTCATTTCCCTACTGGTGAGCAAAAAAACATCTTGATATTTCAAAATTTACATACCAATACTCATGTGTACTTAATAAAAATCACGTGTATTTTGAAAACACACGTGATATTTTCACGTGTACTTTTAAAATACACGTGATATAAGACGTGTATTTCTAAAATACACGTTAAATTATCACGTGTATTTTGAAAACACACGTGAAAATATCACATATATTTTGAAAACACATGTGATATAAGACGTGTATTTTCAAAATACGCGTGATATTTTCACGTTTAATTTCAAAATACACGTGATAATTTAACATGTATTTTGAAAATACACGTCTTATATCACGTGCATTTTGAAAGTACGCTTCTACTTTATAAAGTACATTTATATTTTACAAAGTACACGTGTACTGTGTTTTGTAAATATAACCAGTGTACTTTCAAAATACACTTGTTATATTTTTTTTAATATTATAAGTGTACTTTTGAAAGTACACGTGAACTTATATTGACAAAGTACACGTCAACTTTGTAAAAATCAAGTGTACTTTCAAAATACACTTGTAAAATTTACAAAGTACGCGTTTAATTTTGCGTGTACTTTGAACAAATCACTTGTACTTTCCATTATGAATACCTAGGTAATACAATTATTAATATCATTTTGTTTTTTGTATGTTCACAGTATTGGGCATGTGAGAAATTCAAAATTATTTCTCCTGTTAAATAATTTAAAGATAGGACGCAAAAATTCCTGAGGTGGAAATTGTCTTCTTTGAGACAATGGTTTTTAAAGAATGACATCACAACAACAACTTTGAAGCAGGCTACAAATAAACCAGCTTGTAAGGACAGTTCTGTGCAAAAGGAATCTCAGTTTGAAGGGTCAAGTTACTCTTTGAACATTTCTACAGAAAGTCCTATACATGCTGATTCATCGTCAGAAAAAGTTGCTGAATATATAAATGACAATGAGTTTTCACATGGTTGGAATATTCCCCTTGAAAACATTGTGACTCCAAAGAAAAAGAAGGGAAAAGATCAACCAAAGGTTAATTTGGAGGAACAAATTGCTGTTTTAAAAAGGGAATTGTTGGAAAAAAATAACCAGCTATCCAAAGCAGCTGAAGAGTTTAATGGTGCACTAGAGAAGGTGACCTCTTTGGAGCTGGAGAGTGTCATTTTGAATGTACAGTTACAGGTAGATCGTGATTCATTTTTGAAAGCCCAAGAGGAAATGAAGAAGTTAAAGGTGGAGAATTCCAACCTTTTGAAGGAAAAAGATTTACTAAATAAGTTGGAGGTGGAAAATGCCAAACTAGTTGAGTTAAACAATTCTTTAAAAGAAAAGCTTGATCAAGTCACAATGAGTGACTCCGATATAATTAAATAATTGGATGGATCATTGAAAAAACAGGCAGAATCATCACGAATTTTGGAACCAAAAAAATGGATATATGTCTCTGACTAATGAAGATCTAAAAAAAAGTATGATGATACGTTACAAAAATGGATAGATGTTGACATAGAAAAGATGACATTGAGGCAGAATCTTGAGGAGTTAGAATTGAAAAGAACTCAACAGGTAGTTTTGATTAAAATAATGCAGAGTACACGCAGTTTTCATAAAGTACACGCATTTTTCCTAAAGTACATGCAGTTTGCCTAAAGTACATGTAGTTTTCCTAAAGTACACATAGTTTTATTTATAGTATTTTTAATGCAGTTTTATTTTATATTAGAAATAATGTAGAGTACACGCATTATTTGATTAGAAATAATGCAGTTTTATTCAAGTATTGCTTATAATCTAACATTCTTTTTGCATAATAGGAAAACAATAATAAAATCCTTAATGACGAAATTTCGGAGTTGAAGAAAATGCTCGATGAATCAACATTGAAAAAAACTAATCAGGTATCTATAAAGTACAATAGATATAAAGTATACGCGTTTACTTTCTAAAGTAAACGCAAATTATGATGAAAGTACACATGTATTTTATAAATTTTATAAACTACACGTATTTTATAAATTTTATAAATTACACGCGTGTATTTATAAAATACACGTCTGTACTTTATAAAATGCACGCGTGTAGTTTATATATTACACACAAATTTAGATATAAAACATAAATTTTATCAAAATACACGCAAGAGAAAATGAATAACTGTTTCAAAAAATGCTTACAATCCAACATTCCTTGTTGAAATATATCAGGCAAACACTAATAAACAACTCATGGACGGAGTTTCGAGTTTGAATATTGAACTATCCTCAAAGACAGTTCAGGGCACCCTCGAAATATGTGTAATAAAAGGGCATGTTACCTAGAGGACAGAAGAAAAGAAAATATGACAGCGAAATTGAGAAGCATGAACTAACTAAAAAACAAAAAGAGATAAATGAGAAAAGGCCCTCTAACAATAGCTCAATGAATGAAAGAAACTCACTTTAAGCTTGAAGCAGTCAAAGCATACAAATATCTCGATGAAGCTGCGAATAAAAAAATTGAAGAGTTTATTCAAAAAGCTTAGCTAGGGTAACGTGTATTGTTTTATGATTTATCACTTTGCTAATTTATATTTATTGGGTGCAAAAGAATAAGGTTATTATTATTTTACAATTCTTATTGCTTATATAAAATGCAGGGAATTTATTTTCAAAGGGCTGGTTTTGTATGTCCCATGGGAAGATTTTGTTGAAGTCCTCAAGAATCAAGAAATTTCAACCCAAATATGTAGTCCAAATATAATATATTCATTAAATTTCAACATTATTATTTCCTCATCATTTTATATTGTGTGAAACAGATAATACTTGCCTTTAGTGAAGTATTGAGGTTTAAATTGTCTGAGGAAGGGCTCTCCCACTCACACACTCTTTTTGATTATTGTTAGGTGAGTACAATTAAATCGAAAGCTTTATGAAACAAAATTTTACTTTTTTTTTATTAACACAATGTCTATAATATTTATTCAGATAAAATCTTGTAGCAAAAATGAAGTCAATAAGAAGGGGGAGTTATACAAAGATTTATTTAAATACTTAGGCACTTGTAATAATTTGTTCATTGTACTAAGACATAACATTGGACATTTCACATTACTTGTGATATACAAAAAAGAAAATAAAGTCATCCACATGGATTCCCTTCGACCGGACGATAAGGAAACAAACACAATGTACTTTCGATGATGCGAAAAAAATGGTTAGTGCCTAAACTTAATTAGTAATGTTACCTGTACTTATATTATGCACGTGTACTTTGAATTAGTTGCACATAATCACCCAGATTATCAAAGTGCACGCATCATATTTTAAAATACATGTGAAATAAACTAATACAAATTATGTGTACTTTAATATTATACGTGTACTTTTAACTCTTTAGGCAAAGTACACGCATTATGTTTTAAAATACACGTGAAATGGATAAATAAAATACACGTGTACTTTAATATTATGCATTTACTTTTCACTTTTTAATCTTCATACTCTTTTATTTGTATACACTAAATATTTATCTTCTTAACAATTTTTTATCTTCCAAAAAATACTATGCCTATTGAAGACTGAAGCAGAAATAATGAAAAACAATGGTTTCAAAACTCAGAGAAAGTTTGATGAAAGTACATCAAATGAGTTTATATTGGATGATGATCTACTAACAGAGCAAGAAAATAGGACAGTAGATTTTTTGATGTAAAGTGATCTCAAATTTGACCTAATACGAGATCATGAATTCCCTAAGCAATATAATGGGTGAGCAAAAACTTCATTTCTAAAAATTACTAATTTGTATATTTTAAAAAAAAATCATTCACATCATACTAATTTGTATATTTATTTTATTTTAATTTCAGGGTTGACTGTGGGGTATTCTGCACTACTACATTGAACAAATTAGCAAAAACAAGGAAATGCAAAAATTATTTCAAGACCCTGACATGCTAAAATACATAGCATATGTACTAAGGGAAATTCTTCTATCAAAATATTTCTTCCCCCGAAAGGAGAAAAAACTTCTATAAATTGTGATTCAAATACAAACCATATTTGTAATTTGTTTTGTGTTATATTGGTTATTGTTTACAATATTTATTACACAAAAATAGTTTATTTTCGCTGGCGCAGACCACAATCCACGTAAGGTTTAGACAAACAATGCACCTGAGTGTTATGAAATAATGTACATGCATTTTTCACGAAAACTACAAATGATAATTACTAAGTACACACATGAATTCTTCAAAGTACACGCAGTTTGCCTAAAGTACAGGCACTGGTTAATATAATAATTTTTTATTTTTAATTGAAAACTACTTTAAGTATTTATTCAGAATGACACAATAACCAAAATCAATTTATTAAGCTCAACTACTCACTTCCCAACTACATCTGGTCAAGAAATAAATAGCTTTAACTTTTTCTATAAAAGAGTAATATTTGTTCCTTTCTTAACCATTACATATAGGGTAAAGATAACATAATGACTATTCCAGCAGAAAAGTTGTGAGACACTCTTGAGAGAGATGAAAGAAATAAAACAAAAATAAGACAAATTGAGAAAAATATTTCCTCATATGAAACTGCATTTGAGCAGTTTCAAACATATGTGAGGGAAGGCTATTCTGGACTTCCACCAAATTCCATAGATTTATTTGATATGGATGAGGACCCTCCTCAAACACATGAAGACCTCATGCCTTTCTATAGACAAGAAGTTCCCTTGAAAATAGCCAAACTGAAGGAGAAGAAGGCTCACCATGAAGGCCTTGTAGCTGTCATAGAAGAAGAAATTCGAGTATGGTCGAATTTAATTAACTCTCTTCCTGACACCATAGACGCCTTTAACAAATTTCCCTAATAGAAGCCTTCTTTAGTTTTTTCAGCTTTTGTTATGTGGAAAAATTGTACTTTATTTTTCAGTTTTAATAAAAAAATTATTTCTTTCATGCATGTATTCTCACTTATATCATACACCAAATATAGTAAAGTACACGTGAACCTTTATAAAAATGATCACGTGTATTGTAAAAAATATAAACATTAATATCATCTATTTTAAATCATTATATTTCAATATATGAGTTTATTGTCAAAATATGATTCTATCTATTATAAATTATAATACACGCAAGTTTTTATAAAGCACATGCACAAGGTATTGTCCCAAACCATTATATAAATGTGTGTACTTTATATATTACACGTGTACTTTATAAAGTACACGCATAGTCTATAAAGTACACGCTTATTAAAATACTTGTATAATAATGCCGCTAGCGCGGACCATAATACACATAGGAATTTAAGAGTATGAGTGACCTAAGTGTCTTTTATAAAGTACAAGCACATTGTAATGTACAAAACCATTTTTTAAATAGTACATGCATTTATATACATCTACTTGATAAAATTACATGCAGAATACATAAAGTACACGTATATGAATTAGATTTTTATCATATCAATACGCGTGTACTTTATATATTATGCGTGTACTTCATAAAGCACACGCACATTTCATCAAGTACACGCATATTATATTTATATTATGCGTGTACTTCATGCGTGTACATCATAAAGTACACGAATATTTCATCAAGTAAATCTAAATTAAATGTAATTAATAAAGTACACGCATGCTTTTATATAGTACACACAGATTGAACTGACCAAATTCATTTTTAAATGCGTGTACTTTATGTATTCTGCGTGTACTTCATAAAGTATACATGCATATTTTATCAAGTACACACATTGATAAAATGGCTTTGGTCATCAAAATGCGCGTGTACTGTACATAACATGCGTATACAAATATAAAGTACACGTGAACATCAGGAAAAATGATCACGTGTACTTTATAAAAAATACGTGTACAGTTACACAAAAAACAAACTAAAAAATGAGACTAAAAACTAAAATTACATTCATTTATGTGAAATAAGTGGTTTATTAATTAATTTATTCAATCAAGTGGTTAAAATGAATGAATTCAACAATTTTAAACGTACTCAAATGGGTTCCTTACAAGTAGACCTGTAATGACCCGTTTTACTACACCTCGAGCAAATAACTTCCCTTACTGTGATCTCACCAGAAGACTTTATTCTCTTATTTCTTGGCCTGCCTGTCTGTCTCTTAGTCATTGGTGGAAGGACAAATGGATTTTCAGGTATAGGAATATTTAAGGAAATCAAATCAGGAAGAGGAACTATAGGTATCGAGTATGATTTTCTGTAGAAAGATACCTTATAGTACTCCTCAATATAATCATAAATACTGGTCCCTTTCCTCCATACAACACAAATAGCATGAGAACATGGAAAACATCTAATCTGCCAACTCTTACAAGAACAAGTCCTTTCTTCTAAGTCAACTATTGCTCGCACTTCTGAATGAACTTCAGATACATTTTGACTTGAGCGACTAATAGTCCAATGTCGGCTTTTATTCCAATTTTCATTCAGTAACTTTTGAAAAAAAGGACATAGCTCATTTGTCCAAGTGTCAGACTCAACAAGTTTGTTTGCATTGAAATTCATAATCTTCACTCTCAATTTATCAAGCATATTCATTACTGGTAAATGCCTTTCCTACAATATCCATGAATTGAATGACTCTGCAACACTAGATGCCATGTCACCATACCGTTTACCAGGGAAATATGCACAGGATCAATTCTCGGGAGGCAAACTATCAATGAAATCATCAATAGTAGCTCCTCCTTCCTTCTTCAATGCTTCAATATTCTTGTGAAATACATATACTGAGACAACATATGCACAAGACAAAAAATCTTTAACAATTTTCTTTCGAAATCCAGCACAATTTTCATGAATTTTCTTTTTTATATTCCCTTGTAAATGATGTATACATTAGGAATGTGCAGACAACGGGAAGACCCTCGAAACAACTTCAAGTAATCCATTATTTCGATCTGATATAAATGCTATGTTTCGATATTTCTCACCTACTGTACTATGAAAATTGACAAGAAACCACATCCAGTTATCTTCGGTTTCAGAATCAACAACAACATATACAACAGGCTGAAATATAAAAATATATCAAAATTAAAATAAATAACATATCCATGTAGAACACATCGTAAATTGATGCTGCTGGAGACCTTAAAACACATGGGAAATATATTATGTTTTCAATTTGAATTATTTGTAAATAACATGACAAAATATAAAAATGTACAGTACACGTGATAAAGATAAAAAGACATGCCCATTTACTTTCCAATCTTTTGCTTGTACTTTAAATTTGTTTCAAATAACAACACTAACATCAACGTACACGCATAAAAATGTAAAGTACATGTGAAATAAACAAAGACATTCAAAGGTACTTTACATTTTTAACGTGTACTTGGCTTTATTATTTCTAAATAACAACACATATTAACAAAGTACATGCATAGAAATGAAAAGTACACATGAAATTAACAGAAACATTCACGTGTACTATGTGTGTACTTTAGTTTGTATTCAACATAACATCATCATCATCAAAGTACACGCATAAAAAATGAAAAGTACACGTGAAATTAACAAAAACATTCACATGTACTTGACATGTACTATGCGTGTACTTTAGTTTGTATTCAATATAACAACATCATCATCAAAGTACACGCATAAAAATGAAAAGTACACGTGAAATTAATAAAAACATTCACGTGTACTTGACATGTACTATGCGTGTACTTTAGTTAGTATTACACATAATAAGACATATCATCAAAATACACGCATAAAAATGAAAAGTACACGTGAACTAAAACAAAGACATTCAAAGGTACTTTATATTTTTACGCTTGTATTTTGATGATCTGGAATGGAACAAACAAAATGTTAATGCAATATACAAAATAAAATATTTAGAATTAATTTACCATTTTTTTCATTCCTTGCAGTAACTGACAATATCGTTCCACGGTAACGGCTCTTCAGAAGGCACCATCAAGAAATAAAACAGGTCTGCAGTATTGAAATCCATAAATACATCCTCTAAACATTACAAATATTCTCTTGATTTTTTTACTCTCATATTCCACGTCAAGGATGCAATGCGACCCAGGGTTATACTGCAATAGAAGGTCACGATAATTATTCATTAATGCATAAGAAATCTTTTCATCACCATGCATATCAACAACAACTATCTTTTTCGCATGCCATGCATGTTGATAAGCTATATCAAGACCATAATGCTTCTTCATATCTCTAACTGCATCAATTGGTCTCAATAGCGAGTTATCTCTAAGATCATCAACTACCAATGTTGAAACCAACTTCGAGTCTATCATTTTGGCTGATGAACTACAAAAGACACCTCTACATGTGTAACAACCCTCGCTTTTGAGAACCTATTTTATATTTACTTACTGTGTGATGTAGTTATATAAAATATTGGAATATGGAGTACGTATTAATTTAATGAGATAAAAGTTAATATTTACTAAAATGTTGCATATTCATCGTATGTGTAAGTAAATATCACCATGTTGTGTTTTATTGTGTCATAAGATTTAAATGACATTTATGGTTTAATATGAAACCGGAACTTGAAATGAGTTATAAAATTTCCCAATGATAATTTGGAGGGCGTAGTTAGTCCCGAAATGTGCGAGATAGTTGAAATAAGTGCCATATTGTATCTCTGTGTTTAAGGCACTTTTGACTCGATATAGCATAAATGCGTATTGTGAGTCATTTTAATGTGGTATTAACTATCTAAGTTGGAATTTTAGACTAATGCCACGGTTTAGTCTTGCTAAGCCTTTTATTCCTCTTAAGTGCATTTGTTAACCTAAAGAGAAAGAGAGAGGAAGTGAACTTTGGAGAGAAAGAAGAAAAGAGAGAGATTCTAGCTTGGAGATTATTGCTACTACAAGAAAATCTGAGATTCCTACCTTAAGGCAAGTTTTTTACTTCCTAATATATGGTTTAAGATGAATAATTAGTATTGATAGTTGTGTATTAGTTATGGTTTAACAAAGTTAGGGTTTTTTTATGGATTTATGGGTTTTGAAACCTAGGAGGTTGATTTGGATGTGTATTGTCGTAAATCATTGTTGTTGGATGCATTAATAATCAGTTGGTGGCAATAATGATCTTGGTTTGGGTTGATTGGAGTTGGGGGAATTTGGGAGTTTAAGATTCCATAGCCAAACTTGGTCGCGGGAGCGAATCGATTCGACCCTAGGGAGAATCGATTCACTTAAGGGTAATCCTACAGGTCTGCAAACCCAAATAGATTCAGGTTAAGGCCGAATCGATTCGGCTGAAGCCGAAAGTTGGATTTGTCATACGAATCGATTCGCTTTTAGGCGAATCGATTCGGAATTAGGCTATTTTTGAGTTGTTTTTCTAACTCACTTTTCACCATTTTTCTTTAGGTTTAGGACCTAGGAACCTTCTTGTATGAAGTAAACTTAGAGTCCTAGAGTTTTAGTTGAGTTGAGTCACTACCCTACATTAGGAATGGGTTAAACGGGGCTTATTCTAGAGGTGTACAAATTGAGGTTAGGGAATTTCTTTCCTTTAGTACATTATTAAGAGTTTAGGAGTGTAAGCCCATACTTGGAGACTTTAGGGGCTCAATGGAGGTATATAAAACCTTGGGGCTTGTAGAATTATTGTGCTCACTTGGAGAATAATTCGGGACTTAAACTATGATGAATACTAATGAGAGTATTCAATGATTATGGTTTCGGATAAAATGAAACATATATATGAATAATGGAAATGAAAATGAGATTTAAATGGTAAATGTTAATTTACTTAAACACACCTCTCTAAATGCTATCATAAGGGAAGTTCGCGCATGAGGTGATGTCTCCTGACTAATGAACGCAGAGAGACTATAGTCCTCGGCCATATGAGGGGTTATTATATGTTTACTGCGATGGTGAGGTGATTCTGGGTGTGGTCATGACTCTCGCGCAGGCATATGGACACTTCCCGACGTTGCGTTAGGTACCCAGGTTGTCTTGTTTGATAGGACCTAGAAGATAATAGTCATTTAGGGGCGCGCCCAGTGGGGAAAGTCGGAGGGATGGTCTTGGAATCATTATATGTATAAGAATATAACAATTCTTAATCAAGTGGGACATGATGTATGTGAAATACCATAAGAGCATATGATGGTAATTATATTCCTGATAAGGAACGAAAAATGAAATGAAATGATGAATAATGATGGAGACTTTTAATTAATGAGGTTTAATTATATTCTCTTGCTTAATTGAATAAAAGTTATAATCATCTAAATTGCCTTCTTATGCTTGAAATATTGTTGATAGATTCTTATCTTCATCATTCATGATTAACTGTTTATAACTATCATGCTTTTTATTTATCTGGTGATCATATAAAATTGGGCCCTGACCTGTTCATTTTCCTTATTGTGCATGAATTAATATCCGCTCAGGTGCTCCGCCACAAGGGCGCCCGTTTTGATTGTTCCTATTCCGGTGCTTTTGGGGAGCCATAAGATTTTTTTGGTATATTACGGGATATGTTGTTAGACGCCTTCATCTTTGTATTCTAGATATGATTGTGTCTTTCACTCGAGCATGTGGCCCAAACTTTTGTAACTCTTTAATGAATGTATTATGTAATCTATTAAATGGTTGAAATACTTTGTATGTACCCGTTGACCGACATCATATTCGGTCCTTTATTGTATATTTGTTGTTGATGTAATATAAGTTTTATTGGAATTCCACTTTCTTTTCAGATTGGGTTGTTTAAATTATTTCCTTAACTTATAATAAAACAAAATTTTGGCAACCCGTTTCCTGAATTATTGGGTGGTTTTCCTGTATACTTATTTTATTGTTGTGATACTGAGAATGATTCCATCCATGATTCCGTTATATTGGAATATCGGGCTGGTTACCCCTTATTTCTGATCACGGGTTGTCACAGATGGTATCAGAGCATCAGGTTCTAGAGTCTTTAGGATCTATGCGGACTTGTCACGTTCTACCGTAGTATTCTTTGATATAGAGCCTAATGTTTGGATTGCTTTGTTACTTATGTTTGCGATCTTCTGTAAGATAGACAATTTTATATAGTATTCTAATTCTCTTGTTTCTCCATCTCAGATGCCGCTTAAAATAGGTCGCCCAACGAGACGCAATAGAGTTGTAGAAGAAGAGGTTGGTCCTCCACCACCGCCACAAGGAACAATAAATGTTGCTGATGTAGCAAATATCGTGGCCCAAACGATTAATGCGTCTATGACCGCAGTGGCTCAGCAAATGCCACAAGCTCAACAACACCGAGCGCAGGATGTGCAAGCTCCTACGAGACCTTCTCCGTGGGAGAGAGTTAAAGAGTCCTTTTTAAAGGGCCATCCCCCGAAATTTGATGGAGGTTCTGATGTTATTAGAGCAAATCAATGGAAGAAGGATATGCAATGCCATCTTCGAATGGTGGAGTGTAGTGAGGAGAAGAAATAAGTCCTTGCTACTTTCAAGCTCGTCAGATCTGCGTTGCATTGGTGGGAGTCGATGACTACACAAGAACAGAGAGACACAATGACAATCAATGATTTCTGGGTCTTGTTTGACCAGAAGTACTTCCCTCCCACAGTCCAAAGGGAGATGAGAAGGAGGCTTCACGATGTGGTGCAAGGTGAGAGATCCGTGGCAGAATATGAAGAGGAGTTCACCCGGTTAGAAAGTTTTATACCAAATGAGGTGACTCCGGAAGAGAGGAAGGTTTTGAAGTTTATGGGAGGTTTGAACTGAAGGATCCGGCAACACTTGTTGGGTAATCCAGCCCTGCAAACTTTTGGTGAAGTAATGAATGTGGCATTGCTCCATTGCCAAGAACATCGATTGTATATGCAGAGTGGCAAGAAAGCTACAGTGGTGAGACAAGCGAGAAAACTTGGAGGTAGTGGGACTGGAGGAGGAGCATTTCCTTCGTCCCAATCTTCGGGTAATAAGCCAAAAGAAAGGGATCCCAGCAAGGGGACTTGTCAAAAAGTCAACATTTTGGTGGGTTGAATTTGGGTGGCAATAACAATAGGCACGGTCAGGGTGCCCCGCAATAACAAACAGGTCGGGGTGGTCAAGGGGGTAGGGGCTATCCGGGCCATAGTGTTAACCAGTTTAGAAATAACTGGGGCCGAAATACGGAGAATATGGCGGGATGGTGTTTCCAATGCGGAGAGGCGGGTCATTACAAGGAGTGTCCTCAGTTGATTGGGGGTCAGCTTCCTAGAGTTCCTCAGCAGCCACAGGTTCAGCTACCACCACAGGTACCTAATCTAGTTTCCCCCCCGTAGCAGGGTCAGCTACAGTATGGGAGAGTTTATCATATCCAGGATGCTATGCTTCCTCCGGCTCCGTCGGCGCCGCCAACCATTGAGGGTAAGTTCCTTATTCAAGGACACATGGGCCGCTTTTTGTTTGATACGGGTGCAACACATTCATTCATTTCTAGAAGTTTTGCTCAGTCTACAGAGTTGATAAAATCTATAGAGAGTACTTTTACTAGTGTTGAGTTTTCTATGGGTGATGGTTCGCTCATTTTCTTTGTTTGTAAATAAATAGGAATTACTCTTGGTAATTTGCGCTTTGAGGCCGATTTTCTCGTCCTAGACATGGTCAGGTATGATGTGATATTGGGTATGGATTAGCTAGTGAAGTATCATACGGTAGTTAATTGTTACGGGAAGAGTATAGTCTTTGCCGTTACAGGACAAGAAATGTTCTTGGTAGTTATGCCTCGTTTATAAGGAGGTACTAGCACTTATTTGTATTGTATCACAGAGGAGACTTCTCGGGATGTAGTTGTTCCCTTGGATTCTATTCCAGTTGTTAGGGATTTTGAAGATGTTTTTCTGGAAATAATGGGTTTACCTCCGAGTCGGGAGATTGAGTTTGTGATCGATTTAGCACCGGGAACGAGACCGATTGTGAGAGCTCCATATCGCATGGCTCCTGTTGAAATGAGGGAGTTAAGAGATCAAATTCAGCAGTTGTTGGGGCAAGGGTTTATTAGGCGTAGCACGTCGCCGTGGGGTGCTCCTGTGTTGTTTGTGAAGAAAAGAGACGATTCTCTCCGGTTATGTGTGGGCTATAGAGAGTTAAATAAAGTCACCATCCGGAACAAATACCCTTTGCCTCGTATCGATGATTTATTTGATCAACTTAGGGGAGCGTCGTACTTCTCTAAAATCGATTTAAGGATGGGGTATCACCAGTTGAGGATACGGGAGCAAGATGTATCCAAGACCGCTTTTCTGACGAGGTATGGGTCCTATGAATTTTTGGTTATGCCCTTTGGACTAACCAATGCCCCCGCCGTATTTATGGATCTCATAAATAGGGTATTTCGGGACTTCCTGGACCAGTTTGTTATTGTATTCATCGATGACATTCTAGTGTATTCTCGAACAGAATCTGACCATGCCACTCATTTGCGATTAGTCCAACAAAGATTAAGGGATCACCAATTGTATGCTAAGTTCGAGAAGTGTGGTTTTTGGTTGTAGGAAGTAAAGTTTTTGGGTCACATTGTGACTTATCAGGGTATTTCGGTAGACCCAAACAAGGTGGTTGCAATGAGGGAGTGGGGTCAGCCCATGACACCTACCGAGATTCATAGTTTTCTGGGTTTGGCAGGGTTATTATCGTCGGTTTATCAAGGGTTTCTAAAAAATTACTAGCCCTTTGATAAATTTAACCTGGAAAGGGGTGAGGTTCATATGGGATAATTCTTGTCAAGCTGCTTTTGAAGAGCTTAAAGATAGGTTGACTTCTGCGCCAGTCCTTGCATTGCCAAAGTGGGGGTTGGAATATCTAGTATTCACCGATGCATCTCTACAAGGATTAGGAGGTGTACTTCAACAAGAGCGACGGGCTATTGCTTATTATTCCCGCAAGCTTAAGCCCCATGAAAGAAATTATCCGGTGCATGACTTGGAACTTGCCACGGTTGTTTTTACCTTGAAGATTTGGAGGCATTATCTCCTAGGGGAGAAATTTAGTCTTTTCACGAACCATAAATCGCTGCAATATTTATTTTCACATAAAGATTTAAATATGAGACAACGCCGATGGTTGGAGTTTGTGAAAGACTATCAATTTGACATCCATTATCATCCGGGAAAGGCAAATATAGTAGCGGATGCTTTGAGTATAAAGCCCAAAGGGGAGATAGCGGAAGTATGGAAAGCTAAATGGAAAGAGCTCAGTCAGGAGGATGCAATTGCTAGGGCGTTCATGTCAGTGATGACTATTACGCCTACAATTGTGGCAAGGGTTGTAGAAGCCCAAGGAAGGGATAAAGGTTGTCAGGACCATATACGCTGATTATTGTCCGAGGGAGAGGAATCCTCCTCGATAAGTTCAGAGGGTGGATTACGTTTTCATAAGAGACTCATTGTCCCGGAGGAGGGGGATTTGAGACGGGCGGTCATGGTAGAATCTCATGGATCAAAATTTTCTATGCATCCTGGTGGGGGCAAGATGTACCAAGACATACGCCATCAGTATTAGTGGCTAGGCATGAAGCGGGATATTTCTGAGTTCGTATCCCAATGCACTACTTATCAATTGGTCAAGATAGATCATTAGCGACCGACATGTTTGTTGCAACCGTTGGAGATTCTGGTGTGAAAGTGGGAGAGTATATCGATGGACTTTATTACGGGCTTGCCAAGGTCACAGAGTGGTTTTGATTCTATTTGGGTGATTGTCGACCGCTTGACTAAGTTGGCACACTTCCTACCAGTGCGTACCGATTATGACACTGCTCGCTATGCCCGATTATTCGTCGCGGAGGTTGTCAGACTCCATGGGGTGCCCTTAAATATAGTTTTCGATCGAGACAAGATTTTTGTTTCCCACTTTTGGCAAAGTTTCCAAGAGGCTATGGGGACCGAATTGAAGTTAAGTACTTCTTATCATCCTCAAATAGATGGCCAGACTGAAAGAGTCAACCAAATGTTAGAGGATATGCTCTGTATGTGTATGCTTGATTTCAAAGGTGGTTGGGAACATTTTCTCCCTTTGGTCGAATTTTCTTATAACAATTCGTACCAATTTACTATTGGAATGGCGCCTATGAAGCACTTTATGGTCGACCTTGTAGATCACCTACACATTTGTTGGAGGTGGGAGATAATAAATTCCATGGACCTAAAATGATCCAGGATACTTCTTCCAAGATTGAACTCATTCGGAATCGCATTCGAATAGTTCAAGACCGCCAAAAGAGTTATGCCGATGCAAATAGAAGTCACATGGAGTTGGATATTGGGAACCAAGTCTTGGTGCGAGTGTCACCAACGAAGGGTATAAAACGTTTCGGGAAGAAAGGAAAGCTTGCGCCGCGTTTTGTTGGACCTTTTCCCATTATTGCTAATGTGGGTCCCATAGCGTATCAACTTGCCTTATCGAAACCTTTACAACAAATTCATGATGTGTTCCATATCTCCTCTTTGAAGAAGTATAAGAGGTGTGAATGTGCCCTTTAGCATATCCCTTTCGAGGATATCGACTTGCAACCCGACAATTCATATGAAGAACAATCGATTGCTATTTTAGAGCATGGGGAGCGTAGGTTGAGGTCTCGAGTGGTGCCCTTGGTGCGAGTCCAATGGAGTCATCACAACGCCAAAGAATCAACATGGGAACGCGAGGATGATATGTGGGAAAAATATCCACATCTCTTTATACAAGGTACGCCTCAATTTTGAGGGCAAAATTCCCTCATAAGGGGGGAGTATGTAACAACCCTTGCTTTTGAGAACCTATTTTATATTTACTTACTATGTGATGTAGTTATATAAAATGTTGGAATATGGAGTAAGTATTAATTTAATGAGATAAACGTTAATATTTACTAAAATGTTGCATAGTCACCGTATGTGTAAGTAAATATCACCATGTTGTGTTTTATTGTGTCATAAGATTTAAATGACATTTATGGTTTAATATGAAATCAGAACTTGAAATGAGTTATAAAATTTCCCAATGATAATTGGGAGGGCATAGTTAGTCCCGAAATGTGCGAGGTAGTTGAAATAAGTGCCATATTGTATCTTTGTGTTTCGGGCACTTTTGACTAGTTATAGCTTAAATGCGTATTGTGAGTCATTTTAATGTGGTATTAACCATCTAAGTTGGAATTTTAGACTAATGCCACGATTTAGTCTTGCTAAGCCTTTTATTCCTGTTAAGTGCATTTGTTAACCTAGAGAGAAAGAGAGAGGAAGTGAACTTTGGAGAAAATGAAGAAAAGAGAGAGATTCTAGCTTGGAGATTGTTGCTACTACACGAAAATCTGAGATTACTACCTTAAGGCAAGTTTTTTACTTCCTAATATATGGTTTAAGATGAATAATCAGTATTGATAGTTGTGTATTAGTTATGGTTTAACAAAGTTAGGTTTTTTATGGATTTATGGGTTTTGAATCCTTGGAGGTTGATTTGGATGTGTATTGGTGTAAATCATTGTTGTTGGATGCATTAATAATCAGTTGGTGGAAATAAATGATCTTGGTTTGGGTTGATTGGAGTTGGGGGAATTTGGGAGTCTAAGACTCCATAGCCAAACTTGGCAAATTCGCTGGGGCGAATCGATTCGGCCCTAGGGCGAATCGATTCGCTTAGGGGTAATCCTACAGGTCTGCAAACCCGAATCGATTTGGGTTAAGGCCGAATCGATTCGGTTGAAGCATAAAGTTGGATTTGTCATCTGAATCGATTCGCTTTTGGGTGAATCGATTGGTTACCTGGGGCTAATCGATTCGGCCCTAGGGCGTATCGATTCGGAATCAGGCTGTTTTTGAGTTGTTTTTCTAACTCACTTTTCACCCTTTTTCTTTAGGTTTAGGATCTAGGAACCTTCTTGTATGAAGTAAACTTAGAGTCCTAGAGTTTTAGTTGAGTTGAGTTGAGTCACTACCCTACATTAGGAATGGGTTAAATGGGGCTTATTTCGGAGGTGTACAAATTGAGGTTAGGGCATTTCTTTCCTTTAGTACATTATTAAGAGTTTAGGAGTGTAAACCCATACTTGGAGACTTTAGGGGCTCAATGGAGGTATATAAAAGCTTGGGGTTGTAGAATTATTGTGCTCACTTGTAGAATAATTCGGGACTTAAACTATGACGAATACTAATGAGAGTATTCAATGATTGTGGTTTCGGATAAAATGAAACATATATATGAATAATGGAAATGAAAATGAGATTTAAATGGTAAATGTTGATTTACTTAAACACACCTCTCTAAATGCTATCATAAGGGAAGTTCGCGCATGTGGTGATGTCCCCTGACTAATGGACGCAGGGAGACTATAGTCCTCGGCCATATGAGTGGTTATTATATGTTTACTGCGATGGTGAGGTGATTCTGGGTGTGGTCATGACTCTCCTGCAGGCATATGGCCACTTCCTGACGTTGCGTTAGGTACCCAGGTTATCTTGTTTGATAGGCCCTGGAAGATGATAGTCATTTAGGGGCGCGCCCAGTGGGGAAACTCGGAGGGGCGGTCTTAGAATCATTATATGTATAAGAATATAACAATTCTTAATCAAGTGGGACATGATGTATGTGAAATTCCATAAGAGCATATGATGGTAATTATATTCCTGATAAGGAACGAAAAATGAAATGAAAGGATGAATAATGATGGAGACTTTTAATTAATGAGGTTTAATTATATTCTCTTGCTTAATTGAATAAAAGTTATAATCATCTAAATTGCCTTCTTATGCTTGAAATATTGTTGATAAATTCTTATCTTCATCATTCATGATTAACTGTTCATAACTATCATGCTTTTTATTTATTCATTTTCCTTGTTGTTCATGAATTAATATCCGCTCAGTTGCTCCGCCGCAAGGGCGCCTGTTTTGATTGTTCCCATTCCGGTGCTTTTGGGGAGCCGTAAGATTTTTTTGCGGATATTACGGGATATATTATTAGACGCCTTCATCTTTGTATTCTAGATATGGTCGAGTCTTTCACTCGGGCGTGTGGCCCAAACTTTTGTAACTGTTTAATGAATGTATTATGTAATCTATTAAATGATTGAAATACTTTGTATGTACCTGTTGACAGACATCATATTCGGTCCTTTATTGTATTTTTATTATTGATGTAATATAAGTTTTCTTGGAATTCCACTTTCTTTTCAGATTGGGTTGTTTAAATTATTTCCTTAACTTATAATAAAACAAAATTTTGGCAACCCGTTTCCTGAATTATTGGGTGGTTTTCCCGTATACTTATTTTATTGTTGTGATGCTGAGAATGATTCCATCCATGATTCTGTTATATTAAAATATCGGGCTAGCCACCCCTTATTTCGGGTGACGGGTTGTCACAACATGTATGCTCATTATTCAAACTTCTTATGTAAAAGTATCCATTTATTGTAGATAATGAAGCATGAATTCTCCACATGCAATTCTCAGTAGTCTTTTTAGAGCATTCATCTGTCACTCGAGTTTTATCATTCTTCAAATACACATACTTGAACCCAACCTCAACGGCATACTTTCGCAGTTTATCCCAAAATTCCACTACACCTCCTTCAAAACACTACTGCTCATGACTTATATATGTCTTCTAATCATTCAAAAGATAGACTTTCGTCTTAATTGACTCCACACCTCCAAGATAAAAGTCATTTTCAATGAAACTATTAAAATCATTTACAGTGCCTGATGATAAAGATTCTAACCTCTGTGTATTTGTATCACCACTGTCAACCCTCTCAGAACTTGTATTACTGCAGTCAACCTCTTCAAAAATCCGATTAGAGGACAATTTACAATTAGGTCCCTTGGTAACAATTTTCTGAGTCTCCCTAGATTTATTCTTTATAAAAATATAGGACAATTTACAATTATGTCCCTTGGTAACAATTGTTAAACATTTAAGGACAATTTACAATTAGGTCCACTTGTTATGCCACTAGCGTGGACTTGTATAAGAAGAGAATTAGTGGACCTAAGTGTCTAAAATTTGTCAAAATTCCTTTAGTGTTTAAAATTTGCTTTTGTGAGGGACCTAAGAGTACTTTCCCTAAAAATATATTCCACTTGTTTCGATGTGAGGGTTAATTTTGACGCGATAAGAGTTCATCTTTGAAATTAAAGTTTAAAAAGTATATCGACTTTTAATATAATTACATATCAAAATTAAATTAAAATTACTTGAATATTGTGATATTTGTTAGTTAATATTGAAATAGACTCCTAATTTGTGTCATTTGAGAAAAAAAGGTTCTTAATTTTAGAGGGAGGGAGTAAAATTATTTGTAAAGATAAAGTTTGGATTTTCCTTGTATTCTTTTTACACCATAGTGATTTGTTAAATGACTTGTTGATATATGCTCGTCATGTAGCACCTAACTATATTTTTATTGCTAGTTTTAGTTCATTTTTATAATCATTTCCTTTGCATTGTCTTTCACATTGAACATTATAAATTACGAGGAGTTCATTATAGATTACAGCCTTCAATGAACTCCAAGCCTTTTAATGGGTTTGTCTTATTAATTATTTATACTTTGTTGAATTTATAAATATTTTTCGGCATGTATTAAGTATTTAAAAACGTAGTTTATATAGATTATGTAAGTTGCCATGCAATTTCTTTAGTTATATCTTCTTTAAATATACTAGTCATTTGAAAGTCCTCTTCATTGAACCATTGAAACAAAATATAATTGGTCGAACATTATTTTCTAGTTTGAAGGCGAGATCAAACTTTTTTTCTGACACGCGCGTAAATACACATTTGGCCATGGGTCATAAAACTCTAGCCAACATAATTTTTTACGCTTATTATATATAACCTTACTATTAAAATATAATAATATTAAAATGTATGGTAGATCATTATGGAGTATGAGATATAAAGAAAATATCCTATAGCTCTTGAGCCTCGGCCTTCGCAAAAGAGTGTTATGAATGACTAAGAGGTGGTTCCTTAATACCCACAAGTTCAAATGCATAATTTACTAGCAATTGTGCATGACATTCAAAATTAATGTGTAGGACAATTGGCATATGTATTTATCCAAATGGAAATTAAATTCAAAATGTGAACAAAACGATTCATTCTCATGTGGAAATTACACATTAAATTTTTTACATTATAGTTCCAAATATTTCAATAGCCACTTTGATGGCTTCCTAAGGAATCCCCCAAAATTGGGTTATATACAAGTTTCTTGTGAGAATAATAGACAAAAGGTAACAACTCAACCTTTTTAAAGTAAATTTAAAGAGAGATTTCTACAACTATCCCATTTTTTAGATATACCCTCGAGAGTTAGGTGTAATACCTCAATTTAGATATTGGACAAGTATGGGTTAACCCTGTCCCAACCTATTATATTGTTACTTGGCATGTGAAATGCAAATAACCTAATTTAGTTAGATACTTTATTTTGACTTATTAAAATTAAGCAGGTAATGTTTAATTAACCAAATGTCATAACATAATAATTAAGCATAGCTAGGCACGTCAATGTTTAGTGCTCAGCATGAATGAACTAATGGGCATTTCCAGTTCGTCACGTGACCAGAACTACTAAATGTAATATGTACCTTGCTTTGTGATATGGAGCGTATATACTTGCTATACATGTCGGGTTTTAATGAGAGCTTCCATATGTACTACCAAAGTAAACCACCCACAACCAATTGTCGTCCACTAATCACACTAATAGCCAATCACTCCACAACTTTGGGGGAAAAGAAAAACACACCCTTTGGCCACAACACATATATGGTTTGGATGCGATTAAACTATGCAGTACACAAATATTTATTCTTAATAAATCGGGTTGAGCATAAAGTCCAACATGAATGATACATCTATGTACATACTAGAATTGGCAAGTACATATACATGTAATGTATCATTTAGCTTATAAATCATTGCATTTAATATCAATTATTAAAATATATTGCAAATAATTGTGGGGATAATAATTACAATAACACGTGCCCTTCACGTGATAGACAAGAGACTCTAAGCTTCTTGCACACCAAGTCAATAAAGAGTCCAAATTATGAAAAACTTCCATATATCAATCACTTGGAATGGTTAAAACCGATAAGGGATATGTCTGAACTTTTAAGGATAGTTGTTAATGAAGTTTAGAAATCTCCTAAGCTTTTCTACAAATATAAGTTCGCCACTCATTGAGAAGGGCATGTGATATTGTATCGCCAAGCAGTACTACAACTCTGTCAACCAGTTCTATGAGTTAATAAAAGAACAAACCCCAAACCCCATGGATATAGGCACATTGTCAAACCACGTATATCTTGCATTGTGTGTGTTTTACCCTTCTCCTTGCTTACCTCTCTTAATTTAACTCGTGCGCATTGATGTGACACTCCA
Organism: Sambucus nigra; assembly: GCA_949130495.1. NCBI lineage: Eukaryota > Viridiplantae > Streptophyta > Magnoliopsida > Dipsacales > Adoxaceae > Sambucus > Sambucus nigra. The sequence continues at coordinate 536,893,648 of OX422215.1, read as the reverse complement.
CTTATTCTACCGGTTGATCAGGCCTTTATTAAAATTAAACGAGAATCAATTATGATTTCATTTTCAACATCACTATCGTAACCAATATATAAATACCCATCATAAATATGCACCAACTAAAAGGCAATAGAACTGATAAGAGGAAAATCATAAATAATGTAAACCGAATAAACCATCAGTTATTACAATAATGCTAACATAAACATGCTACTGAGAAATAATAGGAAATATATGTCTGAAAAGAAATGTCCTAACCATCTACGAGCAACACGCCCAAAAGGAAAAAACTGAAATAATGAGTCATATTTAGATAGAATGAACTGAGGCAACTACAATCAAATCTCGCAGCATCCACAGCTATTATATGCAACAACGGGATGAAGAGACTAACCATGCGGTCCCTGCTACTGAATACACGGGTTTTGGAAAATATTTGACAACGGGTCAAAACTCGAGAAAAAAATTGAAAAATATTTACAAGTATTTAAGTTCTTTAAATGTAAAGGTGCCATGTATTACCTTCATAATTAACTTCAAGTCGCTCTCACATGAGATCTTTCCTCACCTCTCATCTATATATTGAACCTATTTCATTTATTTTTATTATCCTAATCAGGATATCCTGTCTAATTAGGGACAATAATCGTTAACATATCTAATCCCACTAATAATCACCATTAGCTAAATAGACTACCTTCACTAGGTATATCATTGCAATTATTACATAGCTACACACCTGCTATAATGAGATATTCACTAGGTATACCACGCACCACGACTGGGCCACCGGGGCGTAATCTCACCACCGAACCCCAAAACATAAAAATAAACAACGGAGGCATTCATAAACATACATCCGGAGGTCACAACTATACCACATCACTCCCAACCGGTCTCTAAACCAATACGTATCCGCACAAATGGTTAGTGGGCATGCAACAGTACTATAACCTGAAAAATTAATCTAACACCTGCTGGTCAACGCAGGGTGGGCTGCCCATTACGTGCAACCTCCTAACGATAGCACTACTAAGTAGAGATGTTTCAAACAAATAAATAACGATCACACACACACACACACACACACACACACACACACACACACACACACACACATATATATATATATATATATAAGTAACCCACGATATGTATATATATATAGTTTGACTACGTAGGAAAAATCCCACAGCGTACTAGTCAACCAATCCTGAAGTTCAAACTGACTTCTCGATTTTCAATTAAGTGTTCACTCACTTGTTAGCCAATTCATTTTTGCCCAAATCCAACTATAGTCAGTCTAAAACATGCACCAACCCCCATTCTAATGTTCTAAGAAAATCCCAATTTATTCTAGGAACTTGGCCGCCCATTTATCCAATGTTAACGGATCAAAATAACTCAAAACAAAAATCTTGATAGACTAGCAAAACCGAACCGACTCGATGGCAGACCAAACTGGTTCAGCCCAATGAACTGATTCCTCCCCAAGCGAACCGATTCGATTTGCTAGGCAGTCCTTCATCTTCAACCTCAGGATTTCACCTCCCAAACCTATCAATAGAGGTCCCAAGACTCCCAAAACAATTAATTAAGATACCAAATACATATATAAACACCCCAGATATATTTTAAACCCAATCTAAACCCGAATCCAATATTTATTCCTAAGGATTCTTAATCATTTATTCAATTCACCCAATCTAGAATTAATCAAACTTAAAACCCATTGATCTAACACCCCATCAATATTCATGGTTTTTATATTCATATTCCCAAATTTAAATCACTAATTTCTTCCATATTAATTCTTAATCACATTAACATTTAACACAAATCAATCCTCTAATTAACCTCGTGATTATATTCTCAATTTTTAGATTAATTATTAGTTAACTATGAACATAATTAACTGCAAAAACGTAAATCTAAAGCAAGTAAACACTTGCCTTGATGGACACGTCTAGATGAATTGATTATAGAAATAGCTCTTCCTTTATTCTCCAAGTTTTCTTCATCTGTTTTTCTCTTATTTTCTCTTCTCTTTTATTCTCTCCTTTAATCGCCATTAAGCATAGGTTAAATGAGTTTGCTATCCACCTCACTAACCCTTATATATCTCATAATTTCGTATTTGGGTTAAATTATAAGGGTAAAAAAGATGACCATACCCCTAAATGGGCCATTCTATGTTTAAAAAGCCATCGGAATCCAATAATAACCCCCGGGTACCTATTATGGACTATTTTGACCCATTGCGGATCACCGGTGCACTAAAAAATACCATCTGAGTCTCTGAACTAAAAAATTTAATCATTTCATTAACCAGACCCGATACGTGCCTACAGTACGCGTCGCACTTAAACCTTTTAAATTTGCTGTTTTAACTCTCTAGCGACATAATATAATAATCTGTTGCTTTTCACTTATTAAACGATAATATAATAACTCGCATCGCTATTTACTTATTGCACGTAAGTAAATAATTTTAATTATAAATATTAATCCTAAGTTCACTAATTAAGACTTATCGAAATTAATTTAATTTCCCAAATGAATTAATAATTCAATGCACACGTGGAATAAGATACTCTCAAATGTACGGGGTATTACATTCTCCCCCTTAATAACAAAATTTCATTCGTGAAATTCGAACATACCTGTCATGAAGAGCGCTGGATACTTTTCTCGCATGTCATCTTCGCGCTCCCAAGTCGATTCGACAGTATTGTGATGCCCACACTACACACGTACTAATAGTACCACCATTGACTGAAGCTTTCACTCACTACGATCCAAAGTGGCAATAGGTCTTTCCTCATAAGTGTAACTCCCCGTATTTTTATTAATTAATTAAATTAATTAATTAAAAAATTCGAGAAAAAAATAAAATTTTGGATATAATTATTCTTAGTAATTAAATATGTTAGGTTTTTATATATGAAAATAACGTTTTAAGTGGAATTTAAATCGGGATTAAAATTAGGAAATTATAACTTTTTGTATAAAAATCGGGGGAGGATCTGAGCTAAGGAAGATAAAAATAATATTTTTAGAAATTCGATTGTCCGATGGAGTTGAATTTTTCACAGCATCTCCATCTCGCCATTCACTACTATATATTAAAACTTCAAGCCATTCAGACGGTCCGATCTTCCGTAATAATTTTAATGAGTGTTTATATTTGATTAGGACTCAAATTCTTTTTGGTATATAAACAAAGTGACGGGTTTAGAACTTTTAAAAACACATTATTCTAAACCCTAAGAGCATCAATCTCCTATTTTGCATCTTCTTCCTCCCTCAAAACCTTAACTCCACTGGAGAGCTATTTTGCATCCAAGTTTTGAAGCTTTAAACCGGGTTTTCTCTAGATTGTTCAAGAACGTCTCTTTGCTAATTTTTTGAGATGAATCCAACCGTGTGGTAAGAATTTCTTTATTTTAATCTCAGGCATGAATACTCTATTCCTTTCCTTTAGTATTATGCGTTGTAAGTGTCATCTAAACTCTTAATCATATGTTTTTGATTAAAATCAATTAGTAACTTAATTAGAGAAAGTGGACACTTAATTTTGGGACGATTTTTATGAAAATTTTCAATACGATTTAATCCTTGAAATAGGTGCGTAAATTAGATTTTTGGGTGTTTATGGTTTTAGGTGTAGGCTCTCATGCATAATTTTATGTGGGTTTATTTATATGATTTTTGGGACGCGCTCACACTTATAATAAGTTGCGAATTTATAAAAGAAAACGCTTGTATCATATTGAAATTATTCCATGTTAATTAATTTAACATTTTTGGAATCAAATACGATATTACGAATTGATTTAAATTAAATTGGGACCTTTATGATTATATTGTCATGTTGTGTTGTGATTTATTATATTGTGTGGATTATTATTATTCACTTTTGCCATCCTGGGGATGAGGGACTTTTGGGTAGTATGTTGCTCAACCTCTATTATAGGATGCTTACTAGGTATGAGACTAGTTAGTGTAAATTCGTGGGGATTTTATATTCCAGGGATGGGATGGTTTTTATGTTTTATTATCGTCGCGTTAGCCTAAGCATGAGACTAGGACGTGTTTATTATTGAAAATTCATCCTATATGTAGGATAGGATGCACGTGTAGACTAAGGAATATTTTGAGGATCTCACATCAATTAAAAGGGTGGGTGAATTTGTTAATTGTGAAATTGAGGAAATAAGAATTAAAGCCTAAGATAAAAACGGGTATTAAAAGTTGTGGTGACATAATGTGTCAGGGACCGACAGTTTAACCTGGTCAGCTTGGGCGATTTATGTCGTGTCGTGTGTGGAACCTTGTCATATTGCAGGGGATTGACAGTTTAAGTGGATTCGACTGGCTACTATGATATTTATTGTGTATAATGTTAGCATCTGGGTTCACGGACCCTATTTGAGGGGATTAGTGTGTATTCATGCTCGGGGCTCTGACCTCGTGCATTGACTAACCTTTTCAGGATTTTTTTGGAGAAGCTGCATAGATTTATTTGGAGACTTTCTTGGAGGTGCAACTAGAGTTATTTACTTTATGCGTATTAGTTTAGTTTAGTTTCCTTTCCTTCGTATTTGCATTGAGACTCAGTTTATAGTTTTTTCGGGCCATTCGGTTCCAAAGTTGTATGGGTTTTATTTAGATATTTCATTATGGAGTCTGTTGGAGTTTACTTAGTTTTTAATTAAATCATTATTGAATATTGGATTTATTCGAAGTTTTTTCATGTGATGGATCCTTTTATCGCTCAGTTGTGATTAACATTTGGGATTGATTCAATTATTTATCTTGTTGATTGATTTATTTATGTCTCATATCTGTCTCATGCTAAGAATGATATTTTATTTAGTTCATGCCCGACAGAGTTTGGGTGGCGACCGATGCCAGAATTATGTGGGGTATGACAGATGGTATCAGAGCATGGTCTTAGGTCTCGTAGGTTACGAGCCCATCTTTATTTACGCGTTATTTATCTTTGATTCCTTTTTATGATTTTTACGCTTAGTCATTCCCAGTCTGATGTTAGTTTGTTTCTATCTTTTCAGATGGCGAACACAAGGAGAGCTGGGAGTAGGAGAGAGGAGTTCGTTTCTGGTCCTGCGACTTAAGAGAGGTAGCACCGGATTATTCTGGAGGCCGAGGAGTTAACGGATATCATTCGTGAGGCCACGGCGGTCAGTATGGAGATGGAGAGACAGATATGGGTGACTTTAGAGGCACAACAACAAGGTACACCCATTTCGGCTTTTGATAGGGTGAGAACCAGCTTTTTTAAGGGGAATCCTCCCACCTTCACAGGGGGATCTGACCCAACAGTTTCTCACCAATTGTGGAGGGATATGGAGAGACATTTGAGGATGGTGGACGGCACGGATGTGCAAAAACAGATGTTAGCAACATTTAAGCTAACATGGCATTAACTAGAGTGGTGGGAGAGTGCCACCACGTCGGAGGATAGAGATCAGTTGGGTTGTCAAGATTTCTAATAAAGTTTAAGACTAAGTATTTTTTGTATGCAATTAGGAATGCAAAGAAGAGAGAATTTATGGACTTGGAGCAAGGTTCAAATTCAATTGTCGAGTATTAACAGGAGTTCACCAATTTATCTATGTTTGTACCAGAGGAGGTTAGCACCGTGGTAAAGAAAATATAATATTTCATTAAGGTATTATCTTGGTCCATTAGGAAGATGGCGTTGGGAAATCCAGCATGCACTACTTATGTGCAGGTGGTGGATGTCATAATGTTACTATGGAAAGAGAAGGCCAATTATCAAAAGAAGTTGGGAAAGAGACAAGAGTCAAATGGACAAGGTGGTGAGAATAAGGGTCGCAATGATCAAGCATGGAAGAAAGAAAGAACAAATCAGGAACAACAAGGACAAGGAGAAAAGTGAGCAAATACTAGATGCTATGAATATTTTAAGGGTGAATGCCTTTTCTATGGGAAAGTAGGACATAAGGCGGCTAAGTGTTTTAAGAAAGAGGTCCAATAAGGCCAAGCGGCACAGGCCCAACAAGGTCAAGTCATACAAGGGCAACAAGGTCAAGTGGTACAGGAACAGTAAGGACGGAGGCCTCCAGTTCTCACAGCAGTAGGTGTTCAGGGAGCATCAACAGCACCGGTAGTGTCAGGTGGTCAGGGAGTAGCCGCAACACCAACCAATACTGGTTATGGGAGGTGCTATTTACTTCAGCCTCAAGCTGAGGCATCTCACCAGGAGCCACGACGTGGATAGTAGAGTATCGCAGTACGTAATATTTTCTTAGATACTTATATATATATAGGCGTTATATATACTGTATTTTTGTTAAGAATTGTGTTCGGGTAGGAGCGCCTAATTGTGGTACTCTACGGGTAGGCATATGTGAGCCTTATTTTATTTTATGCGATTACAATTTGCTGGGTTTCAAGGACGAAATTATGTTGCTAGCGGGGAAGTATGTAACACCCCGTATTTTTATTAATTAATTTAATTAATTAATTAGAAAATTCTAGTAAAAAATAAAATTTTGGATTTAATTATTCTTAGTAATTAAATATGTTATTTTTTTATATATGAAAATAAGGTTTTAAGTAGAATTTAAATCGGGATTAAAATTTGGAAATTTTAACTTTCTATATAAAAATCGATGGAGGATCCGAGCTAGGGAGTATAAAAACAATATTTTTAGAAATCCGACCGTCCGATCGAGTTGATTTTTCACAGCATCTCCGTCTCGCCGTTCACTACTATATATTAAAATTTCAAGCCATTCAGACGGTCCAATCTTCCGTAATAATTTTAATGAGTGTTTATACTTGATTAGGACTCAAATTCTTTTTGGTATATAAACAAAGTGACGGGTTTAGAACTTTTAAAAACACATTATTCTAAACCCTAAGAGCAACAATCTCCTCTTTTACATATTCTTCCTCCCTCAAAACCTACTCCACTGGAGAGCTATTTTCAATCCAAGTTTTGAAGCTTTAAATCGGGTTTTTTCAAGATTGTTCAAGAACATATCTTTGCTAATTTTTTGAGATGAATCCAACCGTGTTGTCAGAATTTCTTCATCTTAATCTTATGCATGAATACTCTATCCCTTTTCTTTAGTATTATGCATTTTAAGTGTCGCCTAAACTCTTAATCATATGTTTTTGATTAAAATCAATTAGTAACTTAATTAGAGAAAGTGGACACTTAATTTTGGGACTATTTTTATGAAAATTTTCAATATGATTTAATCCTTGAAACCCTTGGGTGCGTAGATTAGATTTTTGTGTGTTTATGGTTTTAGGTGTAGACTCTCATGTAGAATTTTATGTGGGTTTATTTATATGGTTTTTGGGATGCGCTCACACTGATAATAAGTTGTGACTTTATAAAAAATGCTTGTGTCATATGTAAATTATTGCATGTTAATTAATTTAACACTTTTGGAATCAAAGATGATATTATGAATTGATTTAAATTAAATTGGGACCTTTGTGATTATATTGTCATGTTGTGTTATGATTTATGATATTTTGTGGATTATTATTATTATTATTATTATTATTATTATTATTATTATTATTATTATTATTATTATTATTATTATTATTATTATTATTATTATTATTATTATTATTATTATTATTATTATTATTATTCACTTTTGCCATCGCGGGGACGAGGGACGAGGGAATTTTGGGTAGTATGTTGCTCAACCTCCATTATAGGACGCTTACTAGGTATGGGACTAGTGGGTTGTAATACCCCGTAATTTTGCTTAATTTTAAATTACGTAAGTAGAGTAATTTAATGGGATTAGATACGCACTTTAATTAAATTACGTGAGTAGAGTAATTTAAATGTGATTAAATATGTTTGATTTAAATTACGTGAGTAGAGTAATTTAAATAGATATTATGTTAATAAAGATGAATATGCATTAAAGAAAATTCACTAAGGTGAGTAGAAACTTTCAATGTTGATATGTACGGTCTAGTGACTATATGGACGTACCGGAAGTATCTCGTCAAAATGTAGGGTTGAGAGTAGAAAAATGTTTACGAGACTCAAATGATAATTTAGAGTCCACGGTTGATTCCGAAAGGGTCGAATTAGTCAAAATAGTGTACCCAGGGGTACTAGTTGAGTGCCGGGTCATTTTCAGACTAAACCGGGACCATTCGGGGGCATTTTGGTCTCTTTACAATTATGGGAAAGAAGACCTACGAATTTTGAAGCCCTAAATCTGATTATAAGAGTGGTGGCTAGGGTTAGGCAATGAGAGTTACACCATAGCCATTAGAGAAGAGAGAGAGAGAGGCAAATTCCTAAGGCAAAAGTAGGAAGGAGGGATCATCTTAGGAGGATTTCACCACAAGGATTGTTGGGAAGGAGGATTGGAGTATCAATATCATCAATCATCATCAACAACCACGAAATCAGACCCTACAAATCTTAAGGCAAGTGGTTATTTGCAAAATAATTGAGTTATAATACCCATGATTAAGCTTGAGGAAGAACATGATTTTTATGATATTCTTGGGAAAAAACAATTGATAATAATCCATGATTGATTAGGATTTGCATGTAGGACGTTTTTGAATTACCAATTATGTTTATATCATAGAAAACCTGATGAGAAATTCGTAAGAAAGTCTGGAATTTGGATGAAAAATATAAAGAATGCATTTTTAGGGTTCTTGAATATTAGTGAGATTTTCAGTGAATTTGGCCAAGATTTGTAATGATTTTGTTGTTTTAAATCGTTAGTAATCATCCCAGAATATGTAGGAATGATTAGAAATTGTTGGTTGTGAATATGATGGCCTATCATGAAAGTTAGAGATGTAAAAATGGTGAAACCCGTAGGAAGAAGATGAACTGGGTCTGTCACTGCTCGATCGATCGATCGACCCTTGAATGTCGATCGATCGAAGCAGTCGATTGATCGACCATCTTCCTTCTATCGATCGACCCTGTCTGAACTATAAAAAATTTGTGTAGAAATTTCTTTAATTGCCGTTACTTAATGGGAGCCTTAGAATTGATATTTTTCCTATGAGGGGACTTGGAAATTACCAGTAGGTGTACCATTAGGTTCCTCCACTAATGATTGAGTAGGAATGTTGGAGAAATGGAATGACGATAGAACGATTGACTTAGCCGTGAGTTGAAATGGTTAATTTAATTACGGAAAGAGTGAGACTTAATTCCGGAAAGAAAATACCAGTAGGTTAAAATTAACTTAACTACTGAATTAAGGGAGGGGTAACTAGGACCCTTAGAGTTACGCGAATACTCGAATAAATACAATAGTGAGAGAAATTGTAATTAATAAGTACGGAGAATATAAGTAAAATATATTATGTACGGGTATGATTTATTAGGTCGAGTGTGTACTTACTATATCTATATAAATAGGTTTGGGTTAAGATAATATTACCTAAACTAATTATGTTAGGGTCGATGTGACATTCCGAACTAACATAAAGTTATTATATATTTGGGGTCGATGTTAATGCCGAACCAAACTTTGAACTGGTGCCACGATGAAAGAGTCCTGAACCAGAATATGTGTATATATTTATATTTGTAGATAGTTGGGGTCGATGGATCATTTCGAACCAACTTTCACTTGGAGTCGATGAATTATTCCGAGCCAAGGGTCCTTTGTGTGTAATAAAAGGATATATTGGAGGTAACTAATATTAAATACATTGTTGTGGGACAAAATGTTTCTATGTGCATAATCTACAAATTGAGAATAGTAGTCAATGAAACGATATGTAAATGTCTTAGTAATAATTTATAACATGATGAAATTATTACATGAATAAGGACAACGAACAGTAAATGAGTTAACTACGGTTATGGAAAGTATAATTAGGTAGACTAAGTATCCTCGATAGTTACGTACTACGTAAGAGAGGTGAGGAAGTTCAAGGGAGTGTACGAAACCTTAATATGTGTAATCAATAACTTAATTGTGATAACTGCTTGCAAAATATTTTCAAATTTTTTGAGTACTAACTCTTGCTATGTAAAATTTTAAAAACCTTTTAGGTGCCCAGCCACAAGGATACCCAGCTTGATTTCATGTCAGAGATTTGGGAGCTGCAGCCAGTGTGGAGGTTGCAGGGATTGTTTAGATGCTTCCTCTTTTTCATTTCTAGTGTAGGATCTCAGTTTTATTATTTCTAGTTGGAACATGTCGTTCCACCTTTACTATTACAGTTTATTCTAGTTATGGTATTGTAGTTGTCTTTTTGGGCCGTGGTTTACGGCAAGACTTTATTGCTTTCAGATTATTTTGTGTTCTGAGCATTCATATCTAGTATTGGTAATGTGTGGTTTGGATTATTTGTTGTTTAAGAAAGATAAAATTTGGCACCCGTTTTAATTTCATTTAGGTGGTTAGTAATTTTAAAAGGCGTTCGATAGTGATGCTAAGAATGAACCATTTAAGAAACCTGTTTATATTAAAATAAGGCTTGATCACCCAAGGTTTAATTAGGCGGGGTGTCACATGGGTAGGCCTTGGTTATAATCTATACTTCCTAGGTATGGGACTAGTTAGTGTAAATTCGTGGGGATTTTATATTCCGGGGTGGGCTGATTTTTATGTTTTATTATCGTCGCGTTAGCCTTGGCATGAAACTAGGACGTCTTTATTATTGTAAATTCATCATATATGTAGGATAGAACGCATGTGTACTTGGGGAAACTTAGGTATGTGACTAAGGGGGTATTTTGAGGATCTCACATCGATTAAAAGGGTGAGGCAATTTTTTAATTGTGAAATTGAGAAAATGAGAATTAATGCCGAAGATAAAAATGGGTATTAAAATTTTTGGCGACATAATATGTCAGGGACCGACAGTTTAAACGGGTCAGCTTGGGCGATTTATGTCGTGTCGTGTGTGAAACCTTGTCATATTGCTGGGGATCGACAGTTTAAACGGATTCCGATGGCTATTGACAAGGGGAAGTGTGACACTTTGGTGGATTACCACCCGGGACAGGAGGACCGTCATAATAAAAAAATGAGAAAAATAATAAAATTGAGTTAATTTAATTAAATTAACTCTTTGGGCCTGTGGGATAATTTAAATGATATTGGTGTGTTTTTATCAGAATCTTTGGGGTGGTTAGTAATTTTTATTTCCCGCGTTTAATTACTTTCGTTTAATTAAAATATTCTATTGTGATATTTATTGCGTATAATGCTAGCGTCTGGGTTCACGGGCCTTATTTGAGGGGAGTAATGTGTATTCATGCTCGGGGCTCTGACCTCGTGCATTGACTAACCTTTTTCAGAAAAAATGTTTGGAGAAGCTGCATAGATTTATTTGGAGACTTTCTTGGAGGTGGAGCTGGAGTTATTTACTTATGCGTATTAGTTTAGTTTAGTTTCCTTTCCTTCGTATTTGCATTAAGACTCAGTTTATGGTTTTGTTGGGCCATTCGGTTCCAAAGTTGTATCGGTTTTATTTAGATATTTCATTATGGAGTCAATTAGAGTTTACTTAGTTTTTAATTAAATAATTATTGGAGATTGGATTTATTCGAAGTTTTTACATGTGATGGATCCTTTTATCGCTTAGTTGTGATTAGCATTTGGGATTGATTCAATTATTTATCTTGTGGATTGATTTATTTGTGTCTCATATCTGTCTCATGCTAAGAATGATATTTTATTTAGTTCATGCCCGGCATAGTTTTGGTGTAGGCCGATGCCATAATTACGCGGGATGTGATAATAAGTAATGTCCAGCTGCAAGTCTATCTCCTCTGATGCTATATGCTGGCATGTTAACTCATCTATGAGATATCTCCTCAAGGATGACATGTGGAACACATCATGAATCCGCCGTAAGTGCTCTGGTAAGGCAAGCCTATATAGAACTGGTCGTACTATCTCAATAATGGGAAAAGCCCCCACATATCTAGGTGCCAGTTTCCTCTTCATCCTCAAATGCATCACTCTTTTCATAAGAGATGCTTGCAACAATAACTGATTACCCACGTTAAACTCTAAGTGTCTCCGATTCTCATCGACGTAACTCTTCTAACGGTCATAAGCTACCCGAATATGACTCCTAATCGGCTTAATCTTTGTCGACGTATCTCGAATCACATTCATCCTAAGAAGATTATTGTCCCCCACCTCTAACCAACATGAGGGCTAATTATAAGGTCTCCCATATAAGGCCTCAAAAGGTGACATGCCAATAATAAACTGGTACGAGTTATTATACGCAAACTCCACCAACAATAGGTACTGCTCCCAACTACCCTTAAAATCCATAATACACATGCTTATCATATCCTTCACCATTTGATTCAACTTCTTCATGTGCCCATCAGTTTGCGGGTGATACGTCGTGATCAAATGCAATTCCATACCCAATGCCTCCTGAAATCTCTTCCAGAAGTGAGACACAAAGATCTTGTCCTGGTTCAAAATAATATTGAGTTCCACTCCGTGTAGTCTCACTATCTATACAATGAAGAGTTGGACATACTGCCCTGCTATATATTCGACCCGAATAGATAAAAAATGAGTTATCTTAGTCAAATGGTCCATAATAACTCAGATGGAATCATAACTCCTATGTGACGACGGTAACCCCGTGATGAAGTCTATCGATATAGTCTCCCACTTCCACACAGTAATCTCCAACGACTACACAACCTCGATAGGTCTCTGATGATCAACCTTTACGATCTGGTAAGTGGTGCGCCTAGAGACAAACTCTATCATGTCTCGTTTTGTAACTGCCTACTCATATCCTGGTATATCTTGTCCCCTCTTTGATGAATCGAGAATCATGACCCGTGTGACTCCTCTATAACTGTGCGCCCTCATCATTTGGGATAATTGAGAACTGACTGAGTAGGACTCCGTCATGTCTGCCAATAATTGTCTCACCTTCTCCTGACAAGAAGGATCTCATGCATGTGCCTTCACGACCCTCAAAATAATCTCAAGTGTAATGGTCATCACTTATGCCATGATGACCTCCTCCTCCTCCTCGCGAATCTCATACCACTTCTCTTTCCAAATTACCATCAACTGCCCCGTAGGCTTACGGCTCAACGCATCTGCCACCATGTTAGCCTTTCCTGGATGATACTTAATGTCGAACTAGTAATCCTTCATAAATTCAAGCCATTTACGTTGACCCATATTCAACTCCTTTTGTGTGAAAAGGTATTATGATGACTTATTATTTGTGAACAGACAAAACTTCTCCCTTAGTAAATAATGCCTCCAAATCCTCAAAGCAAAAATAATTGGTGTTAACTCCAAGTCGTGTGTGGGATAGTTATTCTCGTGGGGATTAAGATTATAAGATACAAAAGATATAGCACACTCCTCTTGCTATAGAACTCCTCTAAGTAGTTGTAGGGACACGTCGATAAAAATAAACTACTCCACTCATACCCTATGTAATTCGAGCATTGGTGCTGAAATCAACTTGTCCTTATGCTCATCAAAAGCTAGCTAGCAATGATCAGCCCAAAAAATGGTATGCCCTTACGAGTAAAATTTGCCAAGGGCCCCGAAATCTTTGAAAACCTTCTAGTAAATTGGTAGTAGCAACCTGCTAACCCCAAGAAACTATGAACCTTTGTCAGTGTCATGGGATGGCCCCACTCTCTCACCGTTGACACTTTACTTGGATCCACTAAAATCCCTCTATCGGAGACCCAGGAATCGTACTTACCATACCAAAATCCATACTTCTCAAACTTGGTATACAACTGATGGTCCCGCAAGATTTGAAGAACCATTATAAAATGCTCTGTGTGCTTGCCCTCTATCCAAGAATAAACCAGGATATCATCTATCAAACAAACTGATCTAGAAAATTCCTGATCACTCGATTCATTAGATCTATAAAAACTGTCGGTGCGTTGGTTATCTTAAACGGCATAACCCTGAACTCATAAGACCCGTATCTCATAAAAAAACATAGTCTTAGGGACATCATACTTCTTGATTCATAACTGATAGTACTCTAACTTCAAATCAATCATTGAGAAGTAGGTTGCTCCTCTCAGCTGATCGAATAAATCATTGTTTAACTCTTGGTTGTCGATACACAATCTCAACGACCTGTTTTTATTCTTCACAAATAGTACTGGGGCACTCCAAGGTGAGGGAATCCTACGGGCAAATCCCTGCCCTAAAAACTACTGAATTTTATCTTTTAATTATCGCATCTCTAATGGAACCATACGATATAGTGGACACATTATTAGCCTAGTCTGACGCTAAGTCTATCACAAACTTAATATTCCGACTCGGTGGTAACCCTAATATCTCATAAAATTGATCAAAAAAGTCCCTAACCAAGGGATTGAACCCAATAAGATGATAATATCCTCTGAAGTCTCCTCACCTCGTCGATGTAATATAAATGTGTGCTCGACCCTCTCTCGAGATGAGGTATTGCCACAAGAAACATATCCTTCCCTAGAATAGCAAACACGATAGTCCTACAATAACAATCCACCATCGCTCTATATGTCGCTAAACAGTCCATCCTCGATATAATGCCATACTCGTATATATCCAAAATGAGAAATTATGATACCAAACATAACCTTTGAATGTCCACACTCACTCCCCTGCAAATGGAATGAATGAGAATCCTGCTACCTAACGGTGAATCTACGGTCATCATAAGATCCGATGTTGCGTCCATTAAACTCGACTCGCGCATGAATCTAGTGCTAATAAAATCATGTCAAGCAATACTCGTCTTATGTGATCATGAATAGGAAATATACCCTCAACTGCTGGCGCGCTGTTAGCATAATTGGCCCATGGACGTTAAAGACACGCCCAAACTGTAACTGCCCCTGCTGAGGTGGAGCTTATGGAACTGTTGGTGGGGTCGGTAGCTGTGGGAGTTGCCGCCTTTTCTAATACCAACCGTGACACCTCGCCTATTCTAATACCAGTTTATTAGGCCTTTATTAAAATTAAATGAGAATCAATTATGATTTCATTCTTATCATCACTATCATAGCCAATATATAAATATAACCATTATAAATATGCACCAACTGAAAGACAATGGAACTAATAAGAGAATAATCATAAATAACATAAACTGAATAAACTATTGGTTACTTAAAACAATACCAACCTAAACATGCTACTAAGAAATAATAGGAAATATCCGTCTATAAAGGAATGTCCTAACCGTCTACGGACAAAACGACCAATAGAAAAAGGTTGAAATAATGAGTCATATCTAGATACAATGAGCTGAAGCTTATACAATCAAATCTTATAGCATCCAGAGCTACTGAACGCAGTGGTACGATGAAGAGGCTAACCCTGCAGTCCCTGTTGCTGAATACCTGGGGTTTTGGAAAATATTTGACATCGGTTCAAAGCCCAACAAACATTTGAAAAATATTTTCAAGTATTTAAATGCTTTGAATGT
Organism: Sambucus nigra; assembly: GCA_949130495.1. NCBI lineage: Eukaryota > Viridiplantae > Streptophyta > Magnoliopsida > Dipsacales > Adoxaceae > Sambucus > Sambucus nigra. Next base: position 536,878,180 of record OX422215.1, on the reverse strand, counting down.
AAAGTTGCAATGTATTACCTTCATAATTAACTTTCATTTGCTCTCGCATAAGATCTTTCCTCACCCCTTATCTACAGTGTGCACCTAATGTATTTATTTTATTATCCTAAGCATGCTACCTAGTCTAACCAGGACAAAAAACGCTAACGTAGACGATCCCGCTAATAATCACCATTAGCTAAATATACTACCTTCACTAGGTATATCATTACAATTATTACATAGCTACGCACCTGCTATAATTAGATATTCATAGACTATCTCATATACACATACATACATAGACACATACATACATACATACATATATATATATATATATATATATATATATATATATATATATATTACTCACTATATACATATATACCGCATCCCTAGAGCAGGAACTCACGGATGCATCCCTCGTGTGCTATCAGGCTCTAGGTATACCACGTACCATAACTGGGCCACCGGGTCGGAATCCCACCACCGAACCCCAAAACGTAAATATAAACAACAAAGGCGATCATAAACATATGTCCAGGGGTCGCAACCATACCACATCACCCGCAATCGGTTTTCAAACCCATACCTATCCTCACACATGGATAGTGACCATGCAATAATACTATGACCCAGGGAATCAATCCAACATCTGCTAGTCAACGCCAGGGTGAACTGCCTACTACGCACAACCTCCTAACGATAGAACTACCGAGTAGGTATATTTCAGACAAATAAACAACAATCATCTATGTATACATGTAACCCATCATACGCGTATATATATATCAGGGTTCTAAAAAATGCGAGGCATGATTAAGGCGTGGAGGTCAAGCCTTAAGCCTTAGAAGCCTAGGCGGGCCTTAGGCATAAAAAGGCATGAAAAGGCGTTTAGGCCTTCTTAATATATTTTAATATTTTTTAACCATAACAAGGCTATTAAAATACTAAAATTATACATATCATAAAAATATGTCTGAATATATGCAAATTAAAATACTATTTTGATTATTTTGGATGAGATAATGGTCCGATTTGTAAAAAAATTCTTTAAAAGGCGATATCGTTTCACTAAAACATTGTTGCTTTTAGAAAAAGTGCGCCTTAAGGGTTTTACCAAGAATAAGGCGTGAAAAGCGTAAGCCAGGGCATTTCTCCCAAGCCTCAGGCCTAGGCGGGTTTTTTTATAACAGTGATATATATATACGTATGACAAATCCCGCAGTGTACTAGTCTACTAATCTCGAAGTCCAAACCGACTTCCCGATTCCCAATTAACTGTTCACTCGCTTATTAGCCAATTCATTTCGCTCGAATCCAACTATAGTTGGCCTAAGACAAGCACCAACCCCTTTCGAATGTTCTAAGAAAATCCCAATATATTTCGAGATCCCATACGCCCATTTATCAAATGCTAACGGGTCCAAACAACATAAAATAAAAATTGGGACAGATCAGCAAATCGAACTGATTCACTCCCCCAGCGAACCGGTTCAGTTTGTTGGGCTGCCTTTCTTCTTCAACATCGGGATTTAACCTCCCAAACCCATCAATAGAGTTCCCAAGACTCGTAAAATAATTAATTAAGATCCAAAAAACATATATAAACATTCCAGATGTATTTTAAACTAGATTTAAACCCGAATCCAACGTTTATTCCCAAGGATTCTTAATCATTGATTCAATTTACCCAATCTATAATTAATTAAAGTTAAAATCCTTTCATCTAACACCCCATTAATGTTCATCACTCTCATACTCATATTATAAGATTTAAATCATTAATTTCATTCATATTAATTCTTAATCACATTAACATGTTAAAACACAAATCAACCCTCTAATTAACCCTATGATTATATTATGAAATTTTAGATTAATCATTAGTTGACTTTGAACATAATTAACTAAAGAAACGCAAATCTAAAGCAAGTAAACACTTGCCTTGATATTCGAAACTTGACGGGTTCGAGATGAATTGATTCTGAAAATGGCTCTTGCTCTCTTCTCTAAGCTTTATTCCTCATCTTTTCTCTTTTATTTTGTTATCTCCCTTAATCCCCATTAAGCAGAGGTTAAATGAGGTTGCTATCCACCCCCAATAACCCTTAAATACCTCATAATAATACCCTAATTTCTTATTTGGGTTACCCTAAGGGTAAAAAAGATAATCATATCCCTATACGGGCCATTCTATGTCTAAAAAGTCCCAGGAACCCAATTATAGACACTGGGTACCTATTTTGGACTATTTCGATCCATTCCGGATCATCGGTGCACTAAAAAACGCCATCATAGTCACCAAACTAAAAATATTTAATTGTTTCATTAACTGGGCTCGATATGTGCATACAGTACGCATTGCCCTAAAATATTTTAAATTCGTTATTTTAACTTTCTACTGACATAATATAATAATTCATCTATTTACACTCATTAAACGAAAATATAATAATTCTCATCGCTATTTACTAATTACACGCAAGTAAATAATTTTAATAATAAATATTAATGCTAAATTTGCTAATAAATATTTATCGAAACCAATTTAATTTCCCAATTAAATTAATAATTCAATGCCTCGTGAAATAAAATACTCTCAAAAGTATGGGGTATGACATTTTAATACAAACATTGTCGAAAATTACCACCCGTAATTGTCATCGTCTATTGGAACCGATCTATAATACTCCACTATTTTATTTTACTCTTGAAAAATTAGTTAATTGATAGTTACATTATTAATGAAAGAATATAAGGATTTGATTATGAGAATTTAAGTGACCTATGTGTTAAATAAGTTAAGATGGATTAAGATGGTGATTGTTTCTGTGTTAATTATTAAACTTGTTTAATTAGAAGTCAAATTAGAATTTAATAATTTTTGTTAATTGAATTAATTAAGTAAAATTGTTATTTGTTAAATAAATGAGCTTCATGGTAAGATTTAATTTGTTTATGGTTTTTAATTGGTTTATTGTTAAATAATTATGAAGTTAGGTTTAAGTCCATTTAAATCAATAAGAGCTAGTTTTAATTCGTTGGTTGGACGTATGGGTTTACGGTTTATATATACACACTATACATTCGTTAGTGGGAATCATTAATGTTGGAGACTTTCAGTATTTTTGCACAGAGAATGGCAACATTTTCTTTTTACCCTTTTGTCCATTCAGATGGCTTCACCATTTAGGATGATACAAATGGGGTCCCCTTTGGGTTAGTTTCTTTTAATTGTGACTAAAATTTTGTTAAGTGGAGTTTGGAGGGTAGTAGGCTTTTGAGTAGTTAATGCAACAATGGGGCATAGGAAATAATAGGGTTGGGCTAGAATTGCATCACATTTATAATAAAGAGAGGACTAACCTGAGCAGGAACCGAGGAGATGAAAAGAAAGAGAGTTGTCCCCTATGCTTTGGCACAAAGTTTCAGGGAATTAAAGGGAAGGAAAATGGGAAGGAAAATGGGAAGGTGAGTTATTTTCTTGGGTGTATAAAGCTGAAGGTAACTTGGGTATATTGGGTTTTGGGATGGGAATCTCCTCCCTTAAATTTTTTCGGCGCTGACCCCTTATTATAGCATATTCCTTTGCTTGTTTGCTTTCATTTATTGCCAAAAATTACTCCACTATTTTGCTTTCTCATAAATCATCCCATCACCAAAAAAAATAAAAATAGTAAACCTTTATTTCTAGTCTTTACCTTAGCCTTTAACCAGATTACAAACCTAACCCCGAGTATTTTAGAGATTGAAAAAGAAGTGTTTCTTATTGGTACCAAAGGGTTCAAGGAAGTATTTTTGTCTTTAAGGATTATTTTCAATTGCCAAATGAGTGGTTTTTCATCTACACGACAGATTAATTTTGGGAACGCGTATTCGAGAGAAGTAACTTTTTACTCTCCTCCTTTTATACATGTATTTGTAAAAATGATCTAAACTAAATTTTATTGTTAAAATTTATTAGTAACCCTTAGGAAATTTTAAAATCCTAAATTATGTTATATTAGGTGGATTTAGATAGTTTCAAATACTTGAAAATACATTTTGAGACTACTAGTTTACGAAAATCAATTATTGACCCCAACGCATGAAAATAACATTTTTGGGCTTGAACCGCATTTGTAGAAATTGATAATTTGAGATATGAGAATAGACAATGCAGACTTAATCTAGAATTATGATATTCTGAAAGTTCATTTGCTTAGTAGAGTTATACCTTATGCTTTAAGAGTAGTACTTTTGATACGTATGTTTTAAATTGATGAGATTTATTACGAGGACCTTATTCATCGTATAATAACCAATGTAAATATATTGTAAATGACTTGGGACAATTGATACAAATTAATGGAACCCTTATGATGTAACACACCTACATAAAATAATTGTGTGTTCCTTTTGTGCAAGAACACAATATGAGCCCATGCTTGAGACTATGTTATTGTTTATTTATGTTTTGTTATGTAGACGATAAAACGAGTACAAGAAATTATTTGTGATTGGCTTAGTTATTGAATAGTATTGTTGGATTAATTGGAAGATTTAACACATAAATATTTAATTTCTTGTCATACTCTCGCATAATAAACCTTAATTAAATTGTCTTAACAACTACCCTATCTAGATAGAAGTGTATCGAGAGAGTTCCTTATTTGGATTTCACTTCAACGAGATGTCCCACGCACGGGGTTTAGAGAAGGATAGTTGTGACGGCTCAAAAACTTAATTAAATTAACGTACCCTTACTAAAATGCTTTGTTATACGAAAGGTTATACGTATCGATGTTGATGCCTTAACTCCTTATGAAACAGACTAAATATATAATGATTCTAAATGAGAAGACCCACAGGTGGGGTGATTGGGTTCTAATTATATTGCTTAGAGTGAATAAAGATATGTTAAAAGGTCAATGTTAAATGAACATGTGAAATGAAAATGAATGGTGGGCACCGTGGAGGGACATCCTGATATTGTGATATATAAATTACAAGGTTATACGAATACCATGTTGCGTCAGGGCATGAGACGTGATGTTTATGATTTGTTGTGATATGTGAATTCCCGGCCATGCGAATACCAGGTGACGTCAGGTCGTGAAATGTGATGTTTATGATTTAATGTGATTGTGTTATTCCAGCGTTGCGTAACAGGTGATCGAGGTTTATGTGATTGTTTAAATTTGGCGTACCACATGTTTATAAGATGGCCGAGAGGAAGGGATGCATGTCGGTTACTTGTTTAAATAACGATATGGAACGAGATAATTCTAATGCATTGTACCGATTTAAGTTTGGCGTACCGCATGTTTAGGAGACGACAGAGAGAAAGGGGCGCATGACGGTTACATTTGCTTAAATATTGAGAATGAGTAATTAACTAAATAAAATGGATAATTCTAACAAATTTTGAGACTTTGTTTATGGTTTGGGATGCTCCTTAAATTATTAAACTGTGACTTTATTTTAACACCCCGTATTTTTCAGGATCTAAATTTATCTGGAGGATTTAATTAAATTAGCGAATTAAGATTTATTTAATTCAGATTATATTTTTTAAATTACATGTGTTGTAATTTGAGGTTGAGATTGGAGATTTAAGTGAAGTAACTTGGATGGAAATTCTGGGTCCAAGGTTGATTCCGAATAGGTCGAGATAGTCGAAAAAGAGTACCCAAGGATAGTAATTAGGTCTTGGAAAATTTTTAGGCATAATCGGGCTCACATGGGGGTATTTAGGCCATTTTAATTTAGCTCACAAGCTTAATTTCCGGATTCACTTAATAAAATCTCAGTTAGAGAGGTGGTGGCAGTCACAACCCATATAAGAAAACCCTAGTTGCAGAGGAGAAAAGAGGGAGAAAGTGCAAGAAGAAATTGGTCTGTTCTTCGTCAAATATTCGTCTACACCAAAGGAAATCAGACTCCACGAATTTACCCAGGAAAGTAGTTAAACTTGCTTTCATTTAATTTGCAATCTTTCTATGCATATCATAGTGGGTGTAATAAAAAAATCCGCTTCTGATATGGGGTGTAACACGAAATGGGTTTATGGTAAATTGGAGATTTGTGCATAGATTTAATAAAAAAAATTGGTAGCGGAATAATGTAAATCTCTGTTGGACGCACGATTATAGTCAAAACTCAGGTGTAGGTTCTGTTAATTTAAAAAATTTAAATCAAACCTAGGATGAGTTTTAGGATGAACAGTGATGAACCAAATCTGGAAATTTTGAGTTTTGATGAGCACTAATGATGGTTAAAGGTTGTGGTGATGATTAGAAACCTTTTTTAGGAGCGTAAATTATATCAACATTAGTTGGGTGGATTTCTGGATTGAAACTGAGAATCTCTCATGAACATCAATGGCGGACATAAGTGGGAGGAAGACGAAGGAGGGAGAGAAGTAGCAGGTCGTTCGAATGACGCTGCCAATTTTTTTTCCTTATTTCCTTTTCATTTGAGGCATTTTGAATTTTCCATTCATGGCTTTACTCAATACGTCTTTATCTTGGAGATTTGTTGGTATTAAGCCTTGTACAGTTGGCGTTGAGACGAAAAGGGGGAAATAATTAAAGGTAACAATCTTGATTCAGTTAAAATAGTTAGAGCCTTGGGAAAAGTAGTTTTAAGATGTATTTTATTTTAATAAAGTGCCAAATAAAATTTGATATACGAGTGAAATAAATTCAAAGGTATTACAGACCAAGTAAGGGAGTCCGGGTATTTTAGTTGTGTGACACCACTTAGACAAAATTAATTGAGATGAAATTTATTAGATTAAGAGTCGAGGATTGTGACTTGAATATTTTCAGGCTAGTGCATCGGGTGTTGAGCATGGAGTAGTCGATTTAATTTATTATTGGAGATGTATAATAAATTATCAAATTTAACGAGAAGTGTTAAACTAACTAGTGGGATTTGTGTAACAAGTACTAAGAGATGAAATTTCAGACCGAATGAGTGAGTCTGGGTATTGTAGTCTGGTAACAAAACTTGAAGAAAAAATAAATTAATGTGTGATTTATTAAATTACAAGTCGGGATTTATACTCGGTTATTTTGGGCTAGTGCTATGGGTGTTAGGAACGGGTTAGCCATACTTCATTCAAATATATGTATACGGTTAGTTTGATAGTACGTATATATATTTGTATGATTTATAAATATCGGTGTAAATGATATTTATGTGAAAGCATGCCCCTCTAGTGCTATCATCGGAGGTTGCGCGATATGGGTGAATCCATAGCTTGAGGAGCAGGGAGAGTATAATCCCGAGGTCATATCACCTATTTTTATATTGCATGATTTCTTTTCAGAGGTGAACCGCTTTGGGTATAATTCTATTTCACTTTCGGTGAAGGAGTATGATAGCCTCCACTATGCTTATTATTATTTTTGCACAAGTTCGGTGTGAGCTAGTCCGACTTGAGGTGGCCGGGTTAGAATGAGCATGCCTGGGACAAGATGGCATTTTAGAGAAAGCATCCGGTGAGTTATTACTCGGGAATGGATGGTTATTATATGAGGCATGTGTGTGAATGTTGTAGTATACTAGTACATATATTATATAAGTAGATAATTATATACAAGACTAATACATAAGTGTGAATGTATTTCTTATATAACTAGTGGAAAGTTATATGAATTAAAGAGGGGATTTCTTATATAACTAGAGTGAACGTTTTATGATTTAATGTAGTTGAATCGATTAATAAGTTAATGAGTAGATAACTTAGTGATCAAAGTAAGAATACTATGGTTAGAGTAGTGTGGTGGCAAGAGGTGTGAAACGGTTAGCGAGGCGGGGGAGCTTAACTAGAAAGGTGAGCAGGCAAGCGTTAGGTGTGCACATGAGTGCACCACCAGCTTAAATATGAAGAGTGTGCATGAATATTTAATTGTTATAATTTAACTATTTGCTAAATATTTTCAAAATGTTTTACTTCGGCTCTAACCCGTGTCAAAATATTTTTCAAAATCTTTTAGGTGTCTAGCCACATGGATGCCCAGTTTGAGGATTATATCCAGGGACGCGCAGCTAAAACTCATGTGGAAGTTGCAGGACTTTGCTATAAATGATTCGTTCATTTATTACTAGTGTAGGATTATTTACTTCAGTACTCACTTGGGCAGGTTGCCCTCAGAATTTGTATTCACTTTATTTATTTGACCTTGTGTACCAGGTTATTGTTTCAGTTTTACTGTTGTACTTTATTGTTGAACCGATAGTTGATTCGGTCATCTTTATTTATATTATTCATATGTGTTGGATTCAGTTACCAGTTTGTATGGATGGTTTTATTATTTTTTATTTTTTGCATGTTATTAATTAATAAAAGATAAAATTTGGCACGAGTCTAATTAAATTACTAGGTGGTTAGTAACTTAAAAAAAAGTTTTCGACAGTGATGTTAAGAATGAATCATATGAGACCAACGTTTTGTTTTGATCACGGGCTGGCCACCCGGTATTTCAGTAGGCGGGGTGTAACATTTATCATCTATTCATATAACTCCTAAGTTACTTGCTCCTATTTTTACCCATCTCTTTATATGGAACATGGGTGCTAGGAATGTACCTTTAATATTGTAGATACCCCATCCTAGGACCCCCATAAGAGCCTCCTGAGGTCCCTAACACTCGTCCATTCACCATAAACCCTATGTCATGCTTCGAGTACTTATCTGGAGGCCACCAGGCGTTCATGGGCTCCGCTTGACTTCGGTGAACTCTCGAGATTGAATGAAGCTCAATGAATCTTTGAAAGTCTCTAAATACTTTTTCTAATGGTCCATATTGTGATCGAATCGGCGTCACGATTCGGACGAATGATCCATTTTACTCGAAAAGGCCATCGGGTGCTTCTGGTCCCTGTTTGACCTTGGTCAACTCTTCGAACTGAGCGAAGCTTAATGAATTCTTGAAGGGGTTTAAATTCCCTTTCCAATGGTCTGTCTCTGTGTGAATTGACCTTATGGTTGCCATAAACAATCCGTTTTCATCCAAAAACCTCCCATTTAGAGACCATCGGGCGCTTCCGAACCCCGTTTGACTTTCAGTAAACTTCCAGACCCGGGAATGGATCAATGAATTATTAAAGGGATTTGAATTCCCTTTTTCAATGGTTCACCCCTTGCACGCTTTGAAATTACGGTTTGTATTTTATACTTGATTTTTTGAAAAAATCATTCCGGAATGCCTATAGGCACCTCAAGAACCGTGCCTATTGGCAGGGTGTCCTTTTCCTTACCCGACAAGGCAAGCACTATGCCGATAGGCAGGCCAGGGGCCAAGCTAATCAGCATACCCTTGACCCAAATTCCCCTATAAATAGGCCATGACCTCACCATTAGAAAGGACCCCTCTTAGAAAATCAGAGGACATTATCTTCGTAACAAGAGACTTTCCCTTTCCCTAAAAGCCCATTTACCCACATTCTCTTACCTCCCTCCTTACCTCACTTGGTAATTCACCTCACCACTGTACATTACTTTCATACCATTTCAAAATCAGTACACATGCATTCCAAATTCAGTAACAAGCATCCATAAGGAGGTCCATTTCTCAACCCCTTTCTCTTATTTATCCATTTTAATGTTATTCATCTTATTTCTCTTTTGTGATTTTGTTTCATTATCTCACATACACTAATAGTTACTCCTTATTGGAAGTATTAGACATAATCTATTTTTATATAAAAAACAAAAAAGATAAAAGAGGGTTATCTGTAAACTCCAAAAACGGGATTTTCACTTTTACATTTTTGCTCTTAAAACACATTTTCTTCACATATATATAAGAGGAGTCCCACATTTGGATTTATGGGTTGAACCCTCCCCTATGCAATTTTTGAACTATGTGGACTTTGATGACCTTGGACTACGTAAGCGTCTTAGGCCAATCCCGAGATTTGAGTACTCCCTTTTTCATTTTATATATCTTATTATATCAATTTTGTGAGTTTTAGACTCCTACATATTTGTATCTTGTCCAATACGTACATTTGTTCTTCCATTGTGATTTGTGATTTGGCGAACACTTACATCATATTTTTTATTATTATTTTTGGGTACACTCCTACGGATGAGTCTGTTACGTCCCTTCTATGACGTGAGTTATATGATTCCATTCTCCCACTACTTATATCATACACATGTACGCACACATCACAGAGCTAAAAAGGAGAAGATTAACATTATCCCATGAGAGACCGAAAGGGAGGAATGGGTGCCTAACACCTTCCCATTTCGTAATTTAGTCCCCGAACCTTCGAATTATATGGTTTCACATGCACCAATTTGACCTTGATTTCGTTCTCTCGAGCCGACTACATTCTTTTGTCTATTTTGAGAAAAATAGACGGATGACTCTATATCTTCATGTTACTCCCATTTGACGATGGCCAGTTTTATATCCGAGGATGGACCACGAAAAAAGGAAGAGAGGGAGAGGGAGGGAACCTTCTTTCCTTCTTTCTTCCTCCCCACCGTCCTAACAATCGAGGGGCTCATGTCTCGTGCGCCGGAGGAATATGACCCCTGATGGACACATTGGCGACTCCACTGGGGAGTTTTCTTAGAGGACTAAACTCTATTTCCACTTGGGTGTTATTCTTTGCTCTCCTCATTTTCTACATATCTACATATGCTCCCACTTGTATGTTCCCTTTACTCTTTTACTTTTTTTTTATATATTTATCTCATGCTTATCTCTAGCATGCTCTCTTCACATGTGTATATCATTCTTCACTCACTTGCACATGCTCACTTCACAAAGTTATATATATTTTCCATGCTCACTTCACTCGCTCACACTTGAATATAGTTTCACCTTTACTCACATGCTCCACACACCACTTATACACTATCCATGCTTAACTTCACTAGTATACACCCTTACTTCTTTCACTTGTATATATCGTCATGCTCACTTACATATCTTACACACCATTTGTAGATGATCCATGCGTAGTCGCACTAGCACACACATTCACTTGTATATATTCATATAATCACTCACATTATTCCCATGTCACTTTCTTGCTTTACACATACACTTCACATTTGTATATTCACACGCTTTCTTATCACTATGCTTAGTATATTCTTCATGCTCCATGCAAGCTTTACTTTACATATTAATTGTACATTCTCCCCGGTAGTACTCCCTTTACTTAGCATGCAAATAAAAAAATCTCCCCATAAGATACTAATTAAGACTCGTGCATTTTTACACACCACATCACTGGAACATGGAATTTTGACCAAAAAAATTTCTCATACTGGAGGTCACTATATGATGGTGCTGGCTTCATTAGGTCGTGGTTAACCTAACCGATATGATTCTCACATTCCATTGGCCCTAACGGTTCCCCCCGCATCATACCGCTTGACCGAACTCACGATGGGAGGTATATGGTAGGGAACTCATTCACATACGTCGAGTATATCAAATTCGCTCTCATATGTACCATACACTACTAGAATAATGATAACTGAGGACAAGGGCATTGGGGACAACTTCTAAGTTGTCCTTTTACAAATGTATAAGGGACAACAAAATTTTACTGTCATTTATAATAACTCTAAAAGGACATCAATTTTCTTCCCATCCTTTAGACCATAAGATACATAGTTTTAGGAACACTTTAAAATGCGATGTCCTTTATAATAACTCTAAAAGGATAGCATAATGTCATCCCTTAAAATACGACTCTAAAAGGATAGCACATTATCGGCCTTAATAATAACTCTAAAAAGACAGCATAATACTCTCCCTTAGAACAAAATTCTTAAAGGACAACATAATGTTGTCCTTTAAGTTGATGGGTCATATTATTAGTTTTCCCTCTTCTTTTTCAGCCAAAATATTAGTTTCCCTTCTAAAATTCCCTAAAACTCCCACTTAAAGAAAAAGACCACATTAACAAAACAACCAAATACCTTTCTCTCTCCACTCACCCAATCTTTTTTTCTCAACCATATCTAAACCTTCTTCAACTATAAACCTCTCAGCCAAAATCTCTTTTCCCCGACGTTGACCCGCACACCTCTCCCTCTCTCAGCTCCGTCGCCGACCCACTCACGGACATCTCTCTCCTCCTTAAAAAAACTAAAAAGTTTCTCTCTCTCTTTCTCCGTGTGTGTATACATATATATAGATAAATAGTATTGATATGCGTATGCGTGTATATATATCCCTTAGTTTTTTCCCATAGAAGAAATCAAAAACTAAAACCATGTCCACGATTAGGCATTCACTTCGCATTAAAGATAAGACCCTGGAATCTCACTCAAAACCAATGAAAAGGGAGAAAACAAGCCATCATTAGAATCGTTAGTTCCTTTATTTAAAATAGAGGGTTTTGTTTTAGCACCTAGGGTTTCAATTGATTTTGGGGAGATGGAAATGAAACCCAAAAACGTATCGCCTGTTGTGAAGGGGGAAGTGACGATCATGAAGTTCATGCCATATTTGGACATGAGAATGATGTCTTGTTTAGTAACTTGAAAATGTGATGTCCTGAATCAAGGTATTTTTTTGATTTTGCAGTTTCTCTGACTGGTATCCTAATTTTTTTGATGAGTTTGATGATGGTAACCCCTTTTTCTTCAATTGCAAATTATGTACCATTTGTTTAAATTAAAATCATAAAATAAACTGTATATTTTTTATTGTAACTGTTTATTAGTCTAAATAAGCGAGTTCGTTAAAATTCGGTTTGTTCGTTGAAAATTGAGTGTGTAATGTCATCACAACCTTTGGGCATTGTTTTGTTTAGTACAACCTTAGGTAACATCAGTTTGTCATAATATGGACAACATAAGTATAACCTTAGGTAAGCTTTAATATTAAAAAAATCAAGACATTACTTGTTCTCGTTAGCACTACAGTAATTAATTACAACTCTTGACATTTAAGAACAATATGTAGGTTTAGTTTGTTTAAATATGCTATTTGAAATGAGTTTGTTTGAATATGCTATTTGGAATAAGTGTAATCTTTTATTTAAATAATATCTTGTAATCCGCTCTTTAATCATCATTGTCGGGATATAGCATCACATTATTGAATAGTATTTTAAATGGAATTTTATGTGTTTTAGTCAATACGATAAGGTAATTAAGTAATTAATCGCGGATATTTACAACATATTCACTTAATTTAATGTTGTTAGTATTTATAGTATGTTCACTCGATTTAAATTTTGTTCTCAGCTCTTACCAAGAAACATGTAATGGGGCCTACGGTTGGAAAAATATCGGAGAAAGTTATGCGTCGATATGGGAAGCTTAAAATTGAGGTCCCACCTAGTGATGGAGCACCACTGGGATTACATGGTCCTATATTTTCACAACAACTTGGCATAGATATCAGAAATGTCGCCCCACTTCAAAAGGTCTCTTGTTGGTATGAAATCAATTCCTCAATTAAGAAATCAATAATTCAAAGAGTCTGGGTATTATTCAATATGATTATAAATTCATTTAATAACATGTTTATATGATATTTATTAAAGATAAATACTACTATTACAGGATAAGTTTGATATCGAGGATTATGATGATGATGACAAGGGTGTTAGATTTTCCATTAACGGGAAGTGTCAGAGCAGATACCGTGATTCAAAGATCAAGTTGCGTGAATATTATTCACGACTAGTGGAGGATGGAGTTGATTCCAAAAGAAAACCATATCCAGTGGTTAAGCTAGAGGAATGGGATCACATAATTGATGTCACTTGGACTGATAAGGTGGTATAAAAATGATCCATATGTGCTAGCGGTGCAAGCCATGCAAGTTTTCTATCTTAACGATACAAAGTTGGGTTATAACTCAAAAGTCATGCAAGAGTTTCAACATCGGCACATGTATGATCCTGACGTAGAAAAAGTTGGTGTGATATACATGATGTCCCCACTGACACCGTAAACCAGGAGATCGTGACATCTGACGCTGTTCAAGTTGATATCGAGCCATTGCATAAGAATGATGTTGATGCGAATAATGTTGATGTTGATGTTGTTAATGTAAACAATGTATCTTTTGATGAAATCAATTTCATTCGTGATGACAACGATGAGTAAGATGCAATGTTAGTTGAATATTGTGATGATGAAGATCTCGTGGATGATGGTGATTATAGTGACATAAATTGAATTTTTATACCTTTGTTCCTATACTTTCATGTTATTGAATTTAGTGATGTGGTGAAATGGAGTTGAATTTTTGTGAATTTGTTCCTAGATTTTCATGTTATTTAAGTTATGTTGTGACATTGAGTAATTTTGTACCCTTTGTAACTTAAAGGCATTTGTTTATGTTTATTTATGTGTAATGATTTATTAGTATTGTAACAAGATTATGGCATATTGTTATGTATCTTAACATGAAATATATATTGTTTGTGAGCATGGCTTATGGAAGTAACCGAATGAGATTTTGATGATAGACTGATTCAACAGGTGAGTCTCAGTCCACCACCAGTGACTTCAAGTCCTATTCCACTGATGGCTTCCAATCAAACTCCGTCGATTTCTTTAAATTCCACTCCATTAATGAACTCTTCTATAGAAAGCCCTGCTTATAGCACTGGTATGTTGTCGCTTTGCTATGTAGGACTTATGTGTGTGCTGTTTTGATGTTTGGGTAAAATACAATATAATCTCACTGGATTGTAGGTCATTTTCACTTTTTTCTTAAATAATATAAGTGATAGAAAACAACTTCAAATATTTAGTTTTTATATATCTGAAATAAAATTAGTGAAAGTTCAATAGATTTGCATTTCAGAGAAGATTTGTTTTTTTTAATTATTACAGATTTGTTGAAATTTTGATACAAAAAAGTGTTATACACAAATTAATAAGAAATGCATTCTACATTGTTTATAGAGGGGAATACTAGTTCAAAACTTAATTGTGTTATACAAAACAGTTATACAATGTGATACAAAATAGTGTTATACACAACTGTTCAGAACTGAACTGAACAATTGCTTGGCTATACAAATTTATGTACATGTACATATATCCATGTACTTCAATTTTTGTATTTATGGATAAAATTCCACTTTAATTCTTTATCTTGTAGTGGTTTTAATGAATACTACAAGAAGAAGTGCATTCACATACACTGCACACACACACACACACACACACACACACACACACACACACACACACACACACACACACACACACACACACACACACTATAGATAATTGGATTCTCTTTGGGATGATAATTCCTCTCATCCCATCGGGTTTTGACCTTACTCATAATGGTATGTGTTCAGGAGGAATGGTTTTTCAAGATTAATAACGGGTTTGAAATTAGGTGTAAAAAGCCCGAATCGACCCAGTTATACATTTTTAACAAATAGCTTTATATATATACATGTATCTAATAAGAAGTACCTTTATATATCTATATCTATATCTATATATATGTGTACATGTGTACGTTGTGTACATGGTACATGTGTACGTTGCCTTCTTCGAAATGTCAAGTTTTTCTTAGGACTAATTTAATCATCAGCTTCTTCGTAAGTTTTCCTCCCCCATCTCATTTATCATTAATGTATATGCATATTCAACAATTTAATTTTTGGTGCGTGTTTGTTGGGTACATTATTTGAACAATGTGGTGTTAATACAATCCAAGTCTTCCAGACTTGTTTAGATTAAGAATAAATTATAGTAACCTGTCAACTATTTTGGATATATTGGTGTCCCAAAAAATGTGACAATAATTTCTCTTGATATGTAGTGTTGACGATTTGTCCAATTCTATTATGATACAAGAATAGACCATATGGATTTAAAAAAAATAGAAAGTTAAGTACAGAGAATTATGTTAATTGCAAAATATTTTAATATTTTTATAGGTTTTCCCTTTACCAAATAATTATACATGCGTTTGAACCAATATCCAAAATATTTGAACTATAATTTACAAAACGCGTGTATGTGAACACTTGGTTATGATACCCCTGCCAAGAAGAGGCTGCTATAGTACTCCCTTATTTTGTATACTGACAACATGCACTGGCAGTATATGTGCCTCACGTCATGTTTTTATAGTGTCTAAGTGTTCAAATCATATACTTGCATATACTAGCAGCCTAAGTGTTCACATCATGGTTTTTATAGTGCTTCCCCTGATTATAAGTTATATTCGATGAACTAATATATCCGTTAATTGTAGCTTCCACCGCGACAAAAAGGATATGTGGTCAAACTTAAGGAAAGGGCCATGAGAAGTTGACTAGGGCGGATGGAAGAAAGTTGACTATTGAAATTGCAAGGGACAAGGGAAGAGAGATAAATGTGGTGAAATATTTTAAACTATCAAGTGAATTGGGAATCATTGCATGAAATCTCATCCCGGTTCTTACGAAATGGAAGGACATGTCTGAAAATGATAAAGAAGAAGTCTTCAATCGACTAGATGTAATTAAAAACTACTAGGTTATTAAACGTGCTTGAGTTATTGGTTTATTTTATATACGATGTTTTATAAATTATGAATTTTTAGTCCAAATTTGACATTGAAATATAGGGCGAGTATGTTTGAAATAATGTCAAAAAATTGCTGATGAGTCAAACCAGGGGTGCAAGATAGACATGGACTAAGGTTCAAAAATCACAAATCAATTGAAGAGGCACGGTGTGATAAGAAAAAAAACACGAGTCAATAAAATTGGAATGCTCATTGTGATTTGTTCTCTAACACTGAGCATCAGGTATAATAAATTAATAAAATATAATAGTCTTGTTATTTTAATTGATAAATAGCATAATCATTATTCATCAACTATTATTGAAGCATTAATGTGACGTTAATAAGAATAATAGAGTGATGCAAACTATCGAACACAATCAAGGGTCGAGGGCATTTGTAGTAGCTTGTTGTCACTTGGTATATATTTTTATATTATTGTTTTTTTCTAAAGTTGATCTTATCTTTTACAAATATTGATGATACTGATCGTCTTTCACAATTACGAAGAATGATGTGGCGAATGAGGAGCTAGATCGAATTAAATTCTATACGAAATCCACCGCACTAATGAAAAATTGTCTTTCTGAGGACCTATATGTAAGGATATAACATATATTAAACAAATACCATAACTTCGATATTGTGAAATGATATATACTAATTTTCTTTAAAGATTGAGATAAAACTATTACAAGTTGAGCCTACACCTGAGGGTGGTGAAATTTGACTCCCGAAGAGATAGATGATCCAATACTTAGTACTAAATCGGAATATATGATAGGTCTTGGGCATGGACCAAAAGCTACCAAATCAAAAATATCACGACGAGAGGCAGAGTTGGAGGAGGCCCTTAAGGAAGCTCAAAGAGAGAATCGTGAGTTAAAGGAACAACTACAGGCTTATAATGAGTGTCTGGAATGTTCAGAGGCTCGTCAATTTGGATTCGACAAGATGTGTGATGATTTAAAAGCATCAAGTTCCCTTCCTCCCACATTTACTATATGGTAAGTTTTAATAATTTCAATGTTGAATTTATTAAAATTGCATTATTGGATTCACATCCCTTGACTAATTTAATATCTCTATCGGTGATGCTATTACCTTATTTGTTGAATCGGTGGAAGAGGTATTTTGGTGGATTGTCATTAGGTTTCTTGACTTTTTTGTTTTTTAATTTAACAAGGTGGGTTTAGTCTATAAACAAAGGACACTCTGCTGATTTTTTTTAAATATTGACGATGCTATTACCTTATCTTTTGAATCGGTGGAAGGGGTATTTTGGTGGATTGTCATTGGATTTCTTGATTTTTTTTTATTTATTAATTTAACAGGGTGGTTTTAGTCAAATTTCGTAATTATTTGGGTGTTTAGCTCAATGTGTGATATTTCTTAGTTGATCTTATTCTATTTATCAATTGTTAATAGACTTATAAAGTTAGAAACTAATGCCTTGGTACTTTTTGAATTGTAGATTGGGACGTTGTGAGGACACTTTTTTGAAAATTATTTTTTTAGATGAAGATGAAAGGAGAACTTAACAAACTTGTTGGTAGTTATTTTTGGAGGCTAGTTTGTAATTGATTAGAAACTAATGCCTTAGGAAATATAAAGTTCGAAACCAATGCCTTAGTTGATGTGTTGTTACAAACGATGTAAGTTACTTTATAATTGATAAATGGTTTTGAGATATTTGACGAATGCTTTCGTATCAATTATATAATCGTTTGAACCTTAATTTTGAGTACGTATATGATGGTAGTTGATTACTTATATAACATCGATGAAATTTAGTCGATTCTGTGTTGAATATTTATTTAACTGAATATCTATATGAGAAATGAAATTGAAATGAAAAAATTATGAGTTCTAAATAGATAATTTTTTGACAACAAAATTCATTATGTGACACCATATGGTTATCCTTTTGCATATTATCATATATATTAGGTGACAAAATTTGCACTTTTGTGACAAAAAGTAAGATATTTGGCTACAAGTAATTTTGTCACTAAAAGCCTTCTATTACGGGATAGAGAATATTTTGTCACCAAAAGGTGTACTGTTTGGTGACGAGGTTTGTATTTCCTCACTAAAACCTTTAGCGTCAGGGCTTTCGTTACGGACGATTGACGAAAGTTTTTTTGTCATAAAATGTTTTTTGTGATGATTTTTTTTCATTTGGTGATGATTTTTTTTCCACTATTTTTTTTTGTGGTGCAAGAAATTCTACCCTTAATCCGAACTCTCAGTGCGCTATGACTCTCCTCATCCTTCTTCTATTATAAAAAAATCTCTTCATTTTCCATACTCTGAACTATGTGGGACGTGATCCTCTCGAAACACCCTTTTTTAAAATGAAGGTCATACATCTTCAAAACCCACAGAGGTACGTAGGTAGCCCATAAAGCACACCTAGGCGCAGTCCTTTCTTTCTCATAAAATGCTATTATTTTGTTCTTTAAAAAATGGTGGTCCATCTCACCATTTAAATGAACAAAAGGATTATGTATTCCTTAATGATAGGTATAAATAGTTTAAATATGAAATTTATAAAAAAGACACAACAAAATAGGTCAAAATCACTTTTCTTTTATTATCAGGAATATGGTTGTTACACGAAATATCACCGACGGGAGTCAAACAAATCATTCCCCTTCCTAACCTCATATAACCGACAGTCCCTATCATTAAACAAGCTTCACTAAAAAAATCCAAAAATATACCTGACCGGGCGGAAAAAGTGTGTTCGTGTGAGGACACAGTCGTCGTGTGTTTCGCCCCCGCGATACAAAAGAACCTAAGCTACTACTACACTTGACAAGCAAGCACAGCGGTAAGTCGGGTATCGTAAGAAATCCACAGGGAGTGATTGAATTTTAGATGTTAATTGTTTTAAAACTTCAAGAATAAAAATGGTGTAAAAGAAATAAGAAAAGGTGATGGTTGGTTATCGTGAATAAACAAAAAGAGAAGTTACGCTACACAAAAGTAACGCGAGGGTCGGGATCGCATTCTACCACACGGATCGAAACAACTACTAATTAGAGTTAAGGCTCGAAAGCAATTTAATCGAGCATTTTCAATTAAGCATAAACATCACACAATAAGGAATTTAAGCCAAAGTTGAGAGATTAAACATTTAATGGAAAATGGTCACACGCGGATTAAATTTGGATTATCGCTATAAACACTAACGTTGCGTGACAAAGAAAGTTAAACGCATAACAATCCAACTTTAATACACGCGGTTTCAATTAAATGCAATTTTACACGAAACCCTAACTTTCGAGGTCCAAACCCGTAAATGGCGTAACGAAATCCCGACCCTATTTATCTACGAACAAATCATGGAAATAAACTAATTTACACTAATATTAAACTAATTAAGCAAGAAATAAATTTATCTAGGCAAGAAAGTAAAGAAAGCAAGTAAATGAAAGCATGGAAATTAAGGAAAACAACTAAATTAATGTAATTAAAACTAATGTACAACTTACAAAACAAAGAGTACAAGAGAGGAGTAGGGAAAATCTCCCAAGTTTGCAAACCCTAAAACTATAGAATAATGAAGATATCTAAGATAAAAAGAGATCCCCCAACTTAATACAATGTTTCTCCATATATACCCAACCAAAAACCAACTTAAAAATGAAGATTTTCGGACTTTTCCTGTAGCCGAATCGATTCGGTAAAGGGCCGAATCGATTTGGAAACAGGGGAAGCAAATATCTGGCATTCTGGTGCAAACCGAATCGATTCGGTTTTGGGCCGAATCGATTCGCAAGCACCAGGTCTGAATCTGCAGCTTTGTCCTGTTTTACGGAAAATGCCGCCATTTCTTCGTTATAGCTCGGAATGAGGCACGGTCGGATGCTACGAGAAGATAACTCAGAGGAATA
This sequence comes from Sambucus nigra, assembly GCA_949130495.1. NCBI lineage: Eukaryota > Viridiplantae > Streptophyta > Magnoliopsida > Dipsacales > Adoxaceae > Sambucus > Sambucus nigra. The sequence goes on along the minus strand of OX422215.1, from coordinate 536,857,791 downwards.
CAACATCCAAGAAGACATTGGGCCAAAAAACCAAAATATTAAATGACTAAAATGCCCTTGAATGTGACCTTGAGTGTACTTTTCATGTCAAAACCATCCTAAAAATGCCATAACTCCATCGATACAACTCGGAAACATGCACCGTCGGCGGCCACGCGAAGAGAAATCAAAGGGCTTCAACTTCCATGAAGAGCTCGGGATTCAAACCCGAATGATGGAATTACTAAAGTTCCCCTGAAGCTGCAAAAGTCGACGAAACATTTTCGGAAAGCGTCCGAACTTCATACTAAGCATCCAAATACCTACAAAAGCCCAATTAACCCCTGCAAAACATGTTAACATAGAAATCAGAGGATGTATGGTTAACGATCATAAGTATAGGGATTAAGATACCCAAGGGGGATAATAAGGCGTAGGTTAACAGGTGAAATACGCAATATTTGCGTCGTATCACACCCCCTAACTTACACATTGCTAGTCCCTAGCAAAGAAATAAGAAACTACAAGAACTACAAGCAGACCAAAAGTAGGAGACAAGTACAAAAGTATGGTATAAAAGCAAAAGGCCACTTTCGCGGGCGATTCGATTGCATTTAGCATATGCAATAAGCCGTTAAACCCCTAGGTTACCCTAGTGGACGAGTGTCGTCTCGTGAGGGTTTTCAGGGATGAAACCCACAAACATCATATGGTTTCCTCAAAATATGCCCAACCAAACATGCGACAAACTCAACAACAACGAAAAAGATTTCAAACATGTTATTAGCATATTGAACGAATTCAAGCTAAAGTCCGTTGTTATTAACAAGTTGAATGCACCTCATAGAATTGAAACTTTAAAAGTGGGAGGGGGGAAAGCACATGCATAGTGTGATTTGGCGAAAAACTTATATAAACCGGATACTAATCAAAGCAAGCATACATTCAATCCTCACGGGCATTACGCTCAACAAATGAATTCACTCGAAACAGGGAGGTAACACACGGGACATGCGGGCTAAAGAGTAAATGTAAATGGAAACTAGGCCGCACACATGTCACAGATGAAGAACACTATATATAAACTAAAAAACTGTAATCTCAATGAAAGGATACCACTCACTAAAAGAGGCGAAATGCATTTTCACAGATTACCACAACTATTATGACTTTTAAATTACATCAACCTAAGATCACATAGGACTTTAATAGGGCTATAATGTAGGTATGGCTAAGGTACGAAACGAAGGAATATATTTACGAATTCAAAGTGTTCGGAATGAAAACTCGGGATAATGGGATAATGCGGGCAATAGCAAAATTGGAAAACAAGTTCCAAACCAAGCATTAAATGTATGAATTGGAGAGTGATCAAAGCTTATTGAACTATGTACACAACATTTACAACTTTCTCTTTCTTTTCTTTTCTTCTTTTTCTCATTTTCTCATTTTTCTCTTTTGCTTTTTGCTATCTCTTTTTCTTCACTTTTTTCACATCACTTTTCTTTACTTATCAAACTCTCATATGCCTAAATTGCAACGGACATCATAAAAACATCATTCAATCCCAAGTAACATTCCAAACAAAGGTATGGAAAGTGTATGTATGGTTTAAAACTCCAATTTGGAGTTGGTTATGGGAAGGGGGTTATGAAACGAAAGGCTATATTTAGGCTCAAGGGGTTAATGAGGGTAAACATAAGGGTGAGGTCAAGGTCAATATGGGTGATATAACAAAGAGGGCCTATGATCATTTCACAAATTTTACGCAATTCTCGAGTCAAAATAATATATGAAAATCATGATCAAGTAACACATTTCAAGTATGAACTCAATTAATGAACGGTCAAATGAAAGAATAGTGAGATTACCAACGAATTCAACGTTTTCAATGAGAAAAGAATAGTGTATAACACTCACAAACGACGAAAGGTACAAAGCTTACTCGGTGTAAGTATATACAATGCAACAAAAGATTACCGAGTTATAAAAATCTTAAACCAAATCAATAGAACCAGGAAAGTGCATATGCTCATGGGTTAAAGTTTAATTCATGAAGTTATTCACAAAATCAATGATTTGAGGACTAAAGTCTAATAACTTCTAAAATCGAGAACATGCATCATTGAGTTGTCAATCGGATCGGGCAATTATTAAAATTTATCATCGAAAACAAGGCAAAATACCCAACAAAGGAGAAAAAAGAAAGAAAATATTTTTGAAAATTTTCAAATTTTTCACAAAAAGGCATACTTAGTAACTAAATGTGAGCAAATCCATGGACTACACATGAAATGGATAGAATATCCTACACCCCCTAACTTAAATGTTGCATTGTCCTCAATGCCCATTAAGAACACAACACAAAGAGAGGAAAATAATGATATTATCCAAAATTGGAGCGATCTCCATAAGCGCGAGTCCAAAGGAATCTACAAAACAAGTTAGTACCGAGCATAGCAAAAACAAATAACAAAAAGTTAACTAATTACACTAGACTAAATTAAAAAGGAAAGAAAAAAAAGGAAAGAAAGAAAATTAAAAAGCTAATTATTTACAACCTACTATTTAGGCTTCACACTAACTATACACTAGAAGTCTAAATAGTTGAGGGTCCACCCAAAGAGGGATTTGACTTTAAAAGATCAAAGGTGGACCCTCCAAAGTGAACATGCCTCCCGGAAAATAAGAATTCCGTTTGAACAATGGAAGGCATGTGGGTGGTGAAAAAAGTGAACCATCGCCAATTTGAAATTTTGGGCTGATGATGGGGGATTTGGATAACAAGGGGGAAAGATACACTTGAGGTTCAAGAAAAATCGACTCATCTCCCAGAGATTTTTCAAATGGAATGGGAGGTGGTGCACACACGGGGATAGGTTCCATCGTAGCAAATAAAGTCAGCAAAGAGTCCTCGTCGGCAAATTGTGTAGAAATTTTAATTTCTACCGACTCATAGGAATCAACCGGTAATTCTAATGGTTCAAGAACGGTAAACGAATATGGTAATGAAGAAAATTCAATCTCAATCGACTCGTCGTCGGAAGGAGATTGAATTTCGGGGGATAAAGATTCACATTCGATGAGAAATTCTTTGAAAAATTGAGGTGAAACACTAGTTTCCACCTCCTCATTGTTTTGCACAAAAGAATCGATCTCATCGCAAAGTGCTTCAAATCCCAATTCATGACTAATAGCGTTATTCGTACTTTGGAGGAAAAGAAGAAAAGTTTCTTCCAAAGTAGGCTTCCTCGGCTCAAAAGCTTCGAACTCCTCATTTGGTAAAATCTCATCTTCTAAATCATCGGAATAAAAATCGTCATTGGTTTCAAAATATGAATCCAACTCAAGCTCCCAATAACGATTTTCATTGCGATAAATGTTTTCAAGTCTTTCATTTTCAAGAAAATCTTGAAAATGGAAAACTTGAAAACTATCCCCAAAGTATGAATCATTAGAATAACCGTAATAACTATAATCAAAAGACATGGTTACCTCGTTGTTTATAGATGGAGAATCAGAGCAAGAAAGTGAGCAACCGCGAATCAAAGTTTCTTAGCGCTCAAATATGCTATCCTGCAAAAAAGGTTAAAACAAAGAATACAAATACAAAAGAAAAAATACTACGAAATAATAAAACAATTACTATCTAAAACACACTCCCCGGCAACGGCGCCATTTTGATCGAGCGATAAAAGTGTGTTCGTGTGAGGACACAATCGTCGTGTGTTTCGCCGCCGCGATGCAAAAACATAAGCTACTACTACACTTGCGAGGCAAGTAAAGCGGTAAGTCGGGTATCGTAAGAAATCCACAGGGAGTGATTAAATTTTAGATGTTAATTGTTTTAAAACTTCAAGAATAAAAATGTAAAAGATGATAGGTTGGAAATGGTGATAAAAGAAAAGAATAAGTTAACGCTAAATTAAAGGAAAGCGAGGATCGGGATCACATCCTACCACACGGATCGAAACAACTACTAACTAGAGTTAAGGCTCGAAAGCAATCTAATCGAGCATATCCAATTAAGCATAAACATCACACAATAAGGAATTCAAGCCAAAGTTGCGAGATTAAACATTTAATGGAAAATGGTCGCACGAGGATTAAATTCGGATTGTCTCTATAAACACTAATGTTGCGTGACAAAGAAAGTTAAACGCATAACATCCAACTTTAATACACGCGGTTTCAATTAAACGCGATTTTGCACGAAACCCTAACTTTCGAGGTCCAACTCCGTAAATGGCGGAACACAACCCCGACCCTATTTATCTAAGGGTAGATCATGAACTAAACTAATTAACAAATCAATAAACTAATTATAATAAGAAATAAATTAATCTAGGCAAGAAAGTAGAGAAAGCAAGTAAATGAAAGCATGTAAATTAATGGAAGCAAGGAAATAATGAAATACAACTTAAATTAAAAAGCTTACATACATCAAAGTGGGCAAAACACCCAAAGTGGTGGAGTAGGGCAAATCTCCATACAAACCCTAAACTAATGTGAAATGTAAGATATCAAGTCCCAAAAAAAGATCCCCCAACTTAATACAATGTTTCTCCATATATACCCAACCAAAAACCAACTTAAAAATGAAGATTTTCGGACTTTTCCTGTAGCTGAATCGATTCGGTAAAGGACCGAATCGATTTGGAAACAGGGGAACCAAATATCTGGCATTCTGGTGCAAACCGAATCGATTCGGTTTTGGGCCGAATCGATTCGCAAGCACCAGGTCTGAATTTGCAGCTTTGTCCTGTTTTACGGAAAATGCCGCCATTTCTTCGTTATAGCTCGGAATGAGGCACGGTCGGATGATACGCGAAGATAACTCAGAGGAATACAACATCCAAGAAGACATTGGGCCAAAAAACCAAAATATTAAATGACTAAAATGCCCTTGAATGTGACCTTGAGTGTACTTTTCATGTCAAAACCATCCTAAAAATGCCATAACTCCATCGATACAACTCGGAAACATGCACCATCGGCGGCCACGCGAAGAGAAATCAAAGGGATTCAACTTCCGTGAAGAGCTCGGGATTCAAACCCGAATGCTGGAATTACTAAAATTCCCCTGAAGCTGCAAAAGTCGACGAAACATTTTCGGAAAGCGTCCGAACTTCATACTAAGCATCCAAATACCTACAAAAGCCCAATTAACCCCTGCAAAACATGTTAACATAGAAATCCGAGGATGTATGGTTAACGAGCATAAGTATAGGGATTAAGATACCCAAGGGGGCTAATAAGGCGTAGGTTAACGGGTGAAATACACAATATTTGCGTCGTATCAATACCAAACACCTACCCAAATGAAAATTCCAATAAATATAAAACCCGATTCTTAAGACCTGTCCTCAGCTACCAGATGGGTCCGTATCATTATCATTACACACTCTTGGAGGCCCCCAAGTGTCCCATTCCCGATCTTTGCTCCGGATGCGCTCTGTGCGACAGTAAGCTTTAATAAATTTTGATAAAACCACAACTCCTTCCTTCATAGTATCAAATAGGATAAGCCATCTTTGTCCAGCCTCTTCCACCGAAATCTTTTCAACCACCACTTTTCATAACCATTTCAAATAATCTTCAGATTCAAACCTAGTGTATCCTAAATATTGTAACGGACGGGTAGATGACTGGCAGTACTGATATAAAGGCCCCAATATCATCTTCAAGGACTCGGTCAAGTCCTCCACCGAAAAGAAATTAGTTATACGGGAAGGCACAATCTTCTCTCACCCCAATTGGCATAGAAGTCGTAAAGGAAAATAGAAGGAAGTATGATGAAGACCAACTAACCGCACATATCGATAGTGCTTTAATTATAAAATAGTCTGTAAGTCCCCCCCGCCAAAGTACATACCAATGAAGGCATCAGGCCCTATGGTCCATAACCCTGTTAACCCAGTTCTTCGTCAAATAACTGAAACTGAAGAAGGGTCTAGTAAAAAATAAGAACACCCGACAAAAGGTACTCACATATAGTCGACCCGACCTTCCTTCCAAGAATCCAAATTTTTCATAGTCTCCGTTAATACCACCGTCGTAGGATTATAGTGATAGGACTACCACACTGTTATCGTGGCCACCTGAGGGTCAGCCGTTAGATCACCTATCACCAACAAAATCCTGGCTGTCAAACCCCAGGCCATAATTCTGGCAAAGCCATTATCAAAAAAATTCCCCTGACACACCGAATTCATGATTGTCGGGAGGATGATATTTCCTCCATGAACCAGCGGTCGAGAAACTGAGGGGGAGATGTGAAGAAAATCCACCAAAGACACTCAAGGAGAATGGGATAAATTCGACATAGTTGCTGCTATACTAAGGCTGCTAACCTAATCACAGGGAACTCCCCATAAGTGGGACACACTTTATCTAGATCGAACCGAAAAATATGGTCTTTAGGGTACCTGAAGTGTACCGCTACTTCTAAAAGGTCCAGTCCATGGGACGGTTATGCCACAAAGAGACCTCGTGCAAACTAAAGGCTTCATAGTCAATATTGAAAAGGCTCATTGCCTCTAAACCCTCGAGGTAGACATAAAAGGCCTCGAGCACTGGAAGAGCCATTTGCTGAAGAAAAAAAAAGAAGAAAGCTATAAAGGATAAAAAGTGGAACGTGATGAGAACAACATCTCCAAAGCCACCTTTTATACTAATAAATTCCATAAGAAAACAAGCCATTCAAAGCACCATCAATTTCCCTGCTCCTAAAGTATGTAGAAAATGCAATTAAAGGCGAGGGAGTGATTTATGCTTGACCCATATACTGATAGGCAAGCTAAGGGGTACGCCGATCGGCAGTTCCCTTTTTTTAGTAAATTCCTTATTTCCTCTTTTACACATATCGATTTCTAAAATAATCATTTTTGCTTTGAAAAAAGTCGATCGCCGAGTTGTTCCTTTTTGAAGAATAATTAGCTTCCCCGCTTGTACATTATTTTGGAAAGTAAAAATTCCTTTTACTTCGAAACCCTTTTTCATTTTTATCTCCATGTTTCAAAATAATGAAAAATCTTAACATCACATTAAAGTGCATATAGAGTAAGTCATTAAATCAAGATGACACAAAAAATAAAATGCATTTATTATATATATCTTTTTGGAATTATTACATTTCCTTGCATATAGAAAATGAAAATGAAAATGAAAAGAGAAAATAGAAAAGATACATGGGGTTGCAACTCGAATCCCTTATAACCTCAAAAATCATCCCTCAACCTCCACGGTGTACATGCTTTCCCCTACGATGAGCGGTAGACCCTCCACTCCTAGAGCCAGAACTCTCATCAGTTGTGGAGACGACACCAAGCAGAAGATGGATCACTTCCTCACATAAGTTGACATCGACACCATCTAATCCTTAATATCCCTCAGCTAGGTGGTCGATACACGGACAACCTGCACGAAAAAGAGGACAAATACACCAAAATTGAGACAGTCAATAAAGAGAAAAATAAGGCAAGGAACAAAAAATATGAAAAGGAAGAAAGAATTATTCCTCACTCCGAAGAGCATCCTCGGACATACCCGCCAACCCGTCTATCGTCGCATGAGGACGATGAGGCACCGACACCACTTCCCCACTACTCAATCAAAAATGATATGAGGGAGTAAAAATTTGAAAAAGTGGAACCTCCCCTACTACCGTAGTCGTGAATCCTCCAGACGTGTGGGCCGACCTTGTCGGTACGTTGGTACCTCTCCCCGAGTTAGTAGCAAGTGGAGGCGTATTCTTCATGTCATATATGCATGAGGGAATCAACCAGTTGGTCATAAAATCTAGATAGTCCTAGCCCGTCATCATATTGGTGTAGAACGTATAGGGCTTGCCCTCCATAGCCACCGTTTGCCTCATCCGTTATCTCCCTCACCCGCCTCATGTACTCTGGGGTGCCAATGGTGGGACCTACACCTCTCCCTCCATGATATGACGCACCACTCTTTCCCTGAGGTACCGAATGTACCCAAACTCATGTGCCAGCAGCCGCCTCATCTGCGCATGTATACTTAATGCCCCTGTGGCCCACGAAGATAGACGCCAAGGGTAGTTTTCCCCAATAAGAGCCAGTTACCTATAGACAGTGACATTAACCCTTCTATGAGAAGTCCAGGAGTCTGTGTCCTATGTAGATAGGCACCTCCCCAAACCTGCCTATCAGCAGTACCCTCAAAATATCATCTAAAAATGCGAGAAAAATCCAAAAATTGCCCGAAAAATTGACAAAAAATATTAAAAAATCCTCGCAAAGTCAAGAACATTTTTTTTTTCTTCTAGAAAAACTCATGGCGAAACACCAAACCAGTTATAAACTCTCGTGAATCCCCAATAGGATCATCACTATTAAATCTCTTCATTATCATACTCCATAGTGGACCCAAGAATCCAAGGTGCACCCACACCAAATACTCTACGCTTCCATAAGTAGATCCACTCCTGTAAATTATATATTTAGGTTAACAGAATTGACCTTGACCCGTTGAATTGGTCACTGCATATTTAGGTCTGCAGAATTGGTCACCTCACTCTTTAGGTTCTCTGAATTGAGATCGACCCGCTAAATCGATCGCCACATCTTTAGGTCCACATAATTGACCTCGAACCACATAATAGATCATCACTCTTTAGGTCCACAAAATTAACCTCGACACACTGAATCATTCATTACTCTTTAGGTCTGCAGAATTTGCCTTTACCCACCGAATCGATCGCCATATATTTAGGTCCATAAAATTGGACTTGACACGTCAAATTAGTCACCTAATCTTTAGGTCCGCATAATTGACCTTTGACCCATATAATTGGTCATCTCACTCTTTATGTCCACGTAATTAACCTTGACTCATAGAATTTATCACCTCACTTTTTAGGTCTTCAAAATTGGCCTTGACCCTCTGAATCGGCCGCCACATCTTTAGGTCTGCATAATTCTCCTTGACTCGTAGAATTGGTCATCCAACCCTTAGGTCCCCAGAATTAACCTCGACCTGCAAAATTGGTCATCCCAATCCCTAGGTCCATAGAATCAACCTTGACTCACATAATTGGTCATCCCACTCTTTAGGTCCATAGAATTAACCTCGACCCCCTGAATTGGTCACCTCCGTCCCCCAGGTCCACAGAATTGACCTCAATCCTCTCCTCCAAAACTCCTCGATGTCTATCTTTCGATGACCTTCACTTGTTCCAAGCTCGCTCATCGAGGGACTCTGTAGAAACTCCATCCTAGTACACCCCTAAGAACTTCCTTAGGACCTTAACACTCCTCCACTCTCCATAAACCCTAGGTCATACTCCGAGTACTAATCTGGAGGCCTCTGGGAACTATCAAGCCCCGTTTGACTCCGATCAACTATCTAACCTGAGTAAAGATCAATGAGACCTTGAAGGGTCCTAAATACCCTTTTCGACAGTCCTGGACATGCGCAATTCAGACTTAAGGTTCGCATTTTATGTCATTTTTTTTCCCGAAAAAGTCCGTTTTGAACTTCCTATAAATACCCAAACCCCCTGCCTATCGGCAGGGTGTACTTTCCTTGCCCATTAAGGAAGGATTTATGTCAATAGGCAGACCAGGGGCCATGTTGATGGGCACCCATAACCCTAAAAAGACACTATATAAAGACCCATGACCTTACCGCTGAGGGAGGTCCCTTTCAGCTTTGAACAAATATTCCCTCGAAATCATTGCATTCTCATTACCAAAAAGCCGATTTTTCAACATTCTCCCAGCTCACTTTCCTACTACATTTAGCCACCTACCTTATCCTATCATACTACTCTCATACCACTACTAAAATTAGCATACACACCTCCCAAATTCAGTAACAAAAGTCTTATAGGAGGTCTACCCTCATCTCTTTTCTAGTTTATTCACTTAGTGTTATTATTTACTTCATTCTCATTTTGTGATATCTTTTAGTTTTGTTTCATTTTCTCACATTAAATAATATCCACCTTTTATTATTAGCTTTTCACACAACTTATTTTCATAAAACCCCAAAAAAGACATAAAGAGGTTTTACTTGTAAATTCCAAAAGTAAGACTTCCTTATTTTCTCACTTGAAATGCTTTTATAAAAAACACTCAAAGAGGAGTCTTAAATTTGAATTTATGAGTTGAACCCCACCCCTATGATATATTCAAACCATGTGAACTTTGATGTCTTCTGGAACATGTAGGCGCCTCGAGGTAATCCCGGGATTCGAGTCCCTCTTTCCATTATGCCTGTTATATTTTTTTATCTCTATTTTTATGATTTTTAAACTCCTAGATAGTTGTGTCTCATATGGTATGCACATTCATTCCTTCATAGATATTCATGATTCGGTGAACACTTACATCATATGTTTATGATTATTTTCGAGCACACTCCTATGGATGATTCTGCTTTGTCTTTTCCATAATGTGAGTCAGATGATTCCCTTCTTCTGTTATTTATATTACACACATGCACACACACATCACACTTCGAAGAAAATGAGAACATCAATATAGCTCATGAGAGACCTAAGGGCGAAATGGGTGCCTAACTCATTCCCAATCCATAACTTAGTCCCCTGACATTCAAATCACTTGGTTTCATATGCATCAGTATGAACTTGATGATGCTCTCTCGAGGCAAATACATTACTTTGCCAAATCTAAGAAAAATAGGACGGTGATTCCATCCCTTCGTGTTATCCCCATTCGACGAAGACCAACTCTATATCCGAGATAACCCGCGAAGATGTTGAAATGAGGATCTCCATATACTCGAATCCCCACATGCACATGGCAAAGAAGGGAGAGAGAGGTTGAACTTAATCCCTTCTCCCCTGTCTCGATCTCGGGGCCAGCTCACGTCAAAGGAATCCGACTAGGATGGCCACGTAGGCAGTGCCCCAAATCCCTCAAACGGGAAACTTGGGCCAAAATCAAAAGTCCCATTTAAAGTCATTCGAGACGACTTAATGGGAGCTTGCCACTTAGAAACAATTGAGGGTAAAGAGATTCCCCAATCTTGGAATGCAACCAATTTAAAGAATTTTAAATTATAAGTTTATGACTGAGATTATTTCGTTTATTTTCAAAGTATTTTTAACAAGTTCTTTTAGAATTCTTGCACTTATCTATATACATTGTTCCAAGTGGAAGTAAGATGGGTATTAAATAAAGAATAACAATTAGTTGAATGCGTTCTACTTAACATATTACTTATTACTAAAAGTAATTATCTTCTCTTAAATGTGTTCTTTTAGGACTAACTAATTAAATGACCATAAATCAACTCTGAATAATGGTATGCGTATGAGACTAAATAGTTGGTCAGCCAACATGAAGAGCTTTGGCAAATAACAAAACATGAACAACGTCTTACAATCGATGAAAGGCCTAAGGGTCAACCCTAGGCACCTATAACCAACACCGTCACAAAAATACTTATTAGGGAATAACCCCACAAATAGGTGGATTTTTGTTTTTCTAATTCTAGGCCTAAGGTCTTATGTGATAACATCACCTAAAAGGTAAGACCACAATACCACACATTATATAGGGAATCAAAATGCAAAAATTTCCATTAACACTTAAAGTTATTATAAGTAAATTGAAAAAGGAAAACAATTTATAACAAAACGATAAATATTGCGAGATCAATTGTGAGATCAAGATGGCTTATTTATAGAACTCCCAATTCCAGTAGGTGGAACATCCAATGCGTAAGAAGTAATGATCGTAGACATATCTCTGATCCTTGGCGTTCCCCCATGGCTCGCGCTGTCGACCAAGAGTTGAGGTCAGTAGAGTTTGTAATATCCATTAAGGTTATAGTCACCAAGGTACTTATTTACCAGGATAAGTGGAATGACATCCGTTAGGATCCACAAAACATTAAGATTATAAGGAGGGTTTTTTCTAATCAAGCAACATGGGTCATGCCAACACCATAACTCAGAATCCTATGAGACCTTCTTCATTATGAGTATATTGAGCCAACTATTTTTGTAGCCAATATTTTGAGCATTATTTGGGGAAGAATCCATATTGAGAGGGCCTCATCGTAACCATTTATCCATACATAGCGAGGATATTTATGGAGCTGGAGTGTGAGATAGTCAATCTTCTCAATTAGACTTTCGATCGCTGATATTTTATTGATCAAAGTCATCTTGGAATTATCTAAGCCTTCTATAAAATGACCTTGTTTCTTCCTTTGGGAAGAGGATTGATCATTAGCAGTTATAACTTTTTCATTCAAAGCCTTTTGAGTTTTGTTAAGTTTCTCTCTGAACTGGGCATTCTCTTGTTCAAAAAAGAAAGCGCCCTCTCCAACCTATTCGACTGATCGAGAATTATTAAGTCTTTAAGGCTCCACCCTCAAATAGTTATTCTCTTTCTCGAGAATTATGGTGACCTCCCTGGAGCCCACAAGATCGGCATGCAAAATGAGATTCCTTATTAAATAAGAAGATTTAATGGCGGCCAGTCTCTCTACTCAGGACGATCACCTTCTATTAGAATTCATCCTTTATATTGGCTAACAACTCCTTATGACTACTTTGGGCAGTGAAAATCATGTCATAGAAAATAAAATTATTTGTGGCCTCCTGATGGAAGAGGAAATAAAGATCCAAGTATAACTCTTTTTCTTGAGCAAACACGTCAAGACCTAAGTGTTGGTCAAGATCATCATCTTCATCATGACCAGTAATGACCAATCTTCCATGTCTTTTCTAAAGAACGTTCTGAGCAGCAAACAGCGCTGCAAGTCTTATGTTAATCTTCATAAATAAGTGGTAGGATATGTAAGCTTGTTAAACAAAAGAAGACTTGCCAAATCAGAAAAAATGGCAATGGTTGAATAAAACCATGAATTTTATTAAAAGGATTAAAAATGGGGCATGCCCCTACATCATTTGGGAATAAAAATAAACATAATATTCCCTTACCAAATCTCTTAGGGACTGTATTTCTGACTTTATCCTTCTTAGTAACTTGCTTAGCAGTTATGGCCTCACTTTCATCGGCACCGACTTGTACGAAATCAAAAACCTTATCCTCATTCCGATTGGAAACCTTGTCATTCTCTTTAACCATCGCATCATCATCATCCTCAACCTATTCCTCAAATTGAGAAGGGGAACTTGGATGGTGCTCGTGGAAGAGGTATGAGTCCTCACTTGTGATGACCTTAACAAGAGCCTCATCCTATATGTTCTTGAAAAAACCTTTTTAAAGGTATTCAATATGCATCTCGACATTGGCGAAGGCTTTATCCTATTCAAGAGTAAAGGCATCATCCTTTGTCTTCGCCACACCAACCAAGGCCTTCTAGTTTTTAACCTTCGCCTTAATGGATTGCTTCTTTACAATATCAACCTAAGCATTAGCATCCTTGGCATATTTTTTTTCCTATTTGGCAGTAGACACCAGTGCAGCTGAATCATCGATCTTCTTCTTAATAATGACCTTTTCATCTTTAAGGCTCTTAAAATTTTTATCATGCTTCTAATACTCGGTCGAATGAATACCATTCAACGATTGAGCAACCACTAAATATTTTCCTAACTCTTCAAAGGATACCTCCTCATTAACAAGGACTCTTTTAGGTGATCGTTTCTCTGCAAAATTGATCATAATAAATCAAGAATTACAAATTAAAAGGAGGGAAAATATGAGAAAGTTATAAGTAAGAAACGAACACATCAGAACGATATAAGAGTGATTAACTTAGAATAGAGAGATTATGATTGACATGCTCTAATAACCTAGAATGGGGAAAAGAAGAGACAAATGATCTATGTATAGAGAAAACCCCAAACTGAATCAAGTCTCAAGTTAGGTCGGAGGAAAAATCAACAAATTGGGCAACGGCTTTGCCTTTGCCAGTAGTCTTTTTCCCCACAATGCCTAATTAGGGAAGATGAAGGTAATTGATCATGGTGAAAACTGAGCGTCGTGTAAATACGCTTGTCATTGTCGTCGATTTCGCACCTTGATATAAAAAATTAAAACTATGACTACACATATTTTATATGTATAATGACGAGTTCGGGTATTGAATTCATCACTAATGTCACTTAATATTAAATTGATTTATTAATTTTAATAGAAAATGTAAAAGATGGTTTTTGGTTTTTTAATGTTTTAATATTACAATTTATCTAGGTGAATATTTAAACTATAATAATTTTCGACTATAAAAAGCATAGGTTGAAAATAAATCCATCCTCAAGTCAATCCTAAGGGATTTATGGTGTATCTCCTACCGAACTCCCATCAAATTCCTACTGACCTATTCTTGGTTCTATGGTGTACTTACAATTCCACACCAATTTTGACCTGACCGGTGATATCTACAGGTTTGTCTATGGTATGAACAATAATACGAAGATAAATGGATATTATTATTTTTCTCCTGTAAAGTGCAACTAGAAGATAATGAAGTTCGTTCAATTGAGTAACCATAATTAAAAGAACCAATTTGTGTTTATTAGTGGCGGTTGGGAATTCCGAGCTGACGAGAGAGACAATATTTATACTATACCTCATAATTGGTGTCCCCCAAATCACATTGGTACTGAACACTTTAAATTATACCATTTGCATGCATTTACCTTTATTGACCTCTATTTATGTTTGGTTTTCTTGTAATGAAGAAAGATATAAAAATCCCCATAGCTCCGCGAGAGTTCATCAGATAAAATTGTACCCCCAACCCTATTGAGTTCAAGAAATTATTCTCTTAAAAGAAGTTTGTGGAGTTGGGGTATCACGCTTTCTTAAAAGATTCTCTTCTAGAGGATGAGTAGGCTAAATTGGCAATAAAAGGTTAATTTTTAGCTAACCAAGAGGTCTAAAAAGGATCAAACGAGGAGGAGTCAGGAGAAGAAGAGGTTAAGGAAGGTATACTTTTGAACTTGTGCTCGTTTTTCTCCATCACTTTAACTTGTCATTTTATACTTTCATGCTATGATCAAATCTCACTTTGTGCTCTATTTTCTTTTAGTTTATATTTTCCTTCATATATAACGGCACCTCCATCTATTGATCGTGCGGTAATGGATATTGATAAGAAGAGGAAGTTAGATGCAGATGCCAAGAAAAATAGGTCCATTGCCAATGCTGAGGTCAAGGAGATGAAAAAGATTGAGGCAAAGAAGAGGGCCTATATAGATGCTAGGAATAATACTGAAAACGCAGTCAGAAGGCATGCTATGGTTGTTCCTGCTGCTCCTAAGGCCAAAGCTAAGTGTAAAGTGATGGTGTCTGAAGATGGGTCTGTACGGTGCCAAAAGAGGCTAGTGGAGGCCTCTTCTAACCTATTCTTAATATTGGAGAACGATGACTTAGGGGAGGTTCAGATTATGGGAGCCCATGCTCACTGACTGGTACGAGGTGTTGAATCTTCATCTCGTTATGGAGAGGTGTAATCCTTTACATGAGATACAAATAATCCTTTCACTCATGAGAAACTAAAGAGTGACAAGTATTTTATCTCCTGTCATAAGAAGAATGCGGTGGATGTGCTCAGGTATCATAGTTATAATCGTGACTTTTATCTCAGATAGTTCAATGTCAATGACCTATGGAACATGGTGCAATATAAAATAATGGTGGTAAGTTTTGAACTCAATTTGTTCATCTTTTATCTCATCTCTATTGTATTTACTGACATCCTAATTTTTCATTTCTGGCTTCTATGGGAGACACTATTATGAGAGAGTAAGTGGTCTCGTAATATAATGCCTATTATGAGTTTAAGGAGAAATGTAAATATCTATTTGGAAACAATCAAACTTTATCCAATGAGATGGAGAGTGCCCAGGGCGATTATGACAAAGTTTATTCTAAACTGAAGGAGAAGGATGATCAATTGTTTACCAGTATGATTGTCTTGAATTAGGTGAAGGAAGAGAACAAGAAGTTCAAGGATCAAGATGATATCGCTATAGGTAAGCCTAAATTTTCTGATGAGGCTATCTCCAAGATGCAAAGGATTTGAAGAAGGCAAATGACGCCTTGATATCGGCCAATGACACTATAGAGAGGGTCAATGAAGCCTTGGAGAAAGGCTATTGCCCTTGCTCATGATGAGGAGGAGGGAGTGGAGAAGTTCAAAATCTCCAACGAGTATTATATTGACTAAGTCACATTACAAGAAAAATCTCTTTTTATTACAGTTTTATAAAATGTCTTTAAGACATTTTAAAACAAAGTGCCATTATTAGTATAAAATTATTACTTACATGACATATTTTTTTAATAAAGTGTTATTATATATTTATTAGTGTTAGTTTAAATGGAAGTTTAAATATAGCAATCATATTTAATTGTATATATTATGAATGTTTTTAATAAAATGCCTAAATGCATATCTAATAAGTATACTATATATGACATATTTAATTTCTTGAATTTTTTTATGCGCGCGTAAATAAAAATGGGTGGACTCTTTCCCCCTTCTCAAATCGGAACTTTTTTCTCGAAAGTCAAAATTCTCCCAAAATCGCATCCCAGATCCTAACCCAAAAATCACATCGACACTCATCATTCCCACGACACCGAAAATCACTCTTCGTTCTCATCGTCTTTCGATTTTCATTTTCGTATGATACTCTCTCTCTCTCTCTCTCTCTCTCTCTTGATCTCACCCATATTTAGGGTTTCATTTCATAGAGTTTGATTTCTCGTTCCAGATGTAAGATTTAGGATTTCTAATGCAAAATCTAAATTCCTTCGGTTAGGAGGTGAATTCTGAAGCTATTTTATTTTATTTTTTATTGTGATGATTTTGATGGATAACACTAAGAAATATAATTGTGTTTCATGCAGAGGTAAATATGATTATCTGATTATTTCGAATACCTGATAGAGGTTCTACTCTCTCTCTCTCTCTCTCTCTCTCTCTCTCTCTCTCTCTTTATATATATATATATATATATATATATATATATATATAAGGTAATCAAACCTTAAAGTTGGATTATATATCTTGCAGAGATTCATATGATCCGAAACGATTAGATTGGAATTAGAAAATCTCGCCCTATGCTAAATTGAGGCCTTAATAGAGGTATAATGAACTTAATTCTATAAAGGGGAAGGGGGATATATAAAATATAAAATTAAGCAATTTATTTTCTTCTGATTTTTAGGGAGTTAGGGCATCATACCAGGGTCATAGTTTAGTAAATTTTCTTGTTATTTGTAGCTTAGGATGTAACTATGAATATGAATATAAATATGGGTGAATAGAGAATAAATTTTTTTATTTCATTGTGATGCCACTGGTGTCTTTCTGGAAACAATCTTCTTTTAATTTGAATGGGTTTTGAAATTCCTATATTAATAATGTTGACTAGCTTTCTAACTCTATTTAGGAGCATATGGAAAGCTTATGGTTACAGTGAATTTGCACAAACAAATCAATCCTAGTTCCATTATTTAGTTAAAAGGAAAAAAGGTGGGTTGGAGTGATGGGTTTGAATCTTTTTACGTTGACTTCATGCTGTCCTCCTTTTTTTGTATGAACATGTTAGTAATTATATTAATGTAGTAGACTATGGTGGGAAATTGTTTGTTTATGTTTAATTATTATAGGATTTTTAGAAATAAGAAATCATGGTATTGAATTTATTAGATGAGATTTCTTTCTCATGTCCATTTAGGCATCCAATAATTTAGCTGACGAGGTTGAATTATAATGTGTTAGCTATATGTTTGATAGGAATTATGTTCACTATAAGAAAATGACCCTTATGTGACAGTTTTTAAAATTGACTTTATAATGATTTATACAAAACAACTATGGTAGATACTAAACAAGAGCCTCATCCAAGAAAATTAAGTAATTAACGATGATACTGCACTTTCAAACACTAGTTTCTATTGATTTAGTAAATTGAAGGTGCATGGTTAAAAGTTAGAATAGTTATACTGAGTTTGTTGGAGTAAAAGTCATGACTGATTGCCTAAATGATTTATATTGAGTTGGTGGAGTATCATATGAATTGACTCTTGGGTGGTGATTGGAAGTTGTTTTAAAATTGAGATTTGAAACTATTTTTTTTTCATGAAATATTTGAAATTATATTGAATTAGTCTTTTAATTTTTCTTTTGTGTTTTGCAGTTCATACTTGCAGACAGTACTCTTGAGAACACCAGGTATGTTTTTGCATTCTTGATTGGTTTGGTATATAAAGGCTTTTCTTTTAAGTTGGATGGATTTAAGTTGCCACTTCCAAATCTTCAATTGTGATTTTCATGCAATTTTACTACTTAATTTTATGTATATGACTTAAGAGAGCAAGTTGGACTCATTGAATTCTACACTACACTAATATTGGTTTTCAGGTGCTATCTTTTTCCATTTTTAATTTTAATTCACTTTAATGATTCTACAATACACTAATTGTTCATATTTATATCTTTCTGGGGGTGTTCCAAGACCAAGCAAACTTTATCTTTTACTTATCATAATCTTCTTTTCCTTCTATTTCCAGTTTTCATATTTTATAAGGTTGTTAAGTTGAGTTATGTTTTCATTTTATTCTTTAATTTTGTGAAAAGAACATATCTGAATATTTCCTTTTTTACACATGTTTTTATTGGGGGAGTAATTTGGTGGTCAATTCAATTATTTTGTTATCTTGCTGATCGTAGTATAAAAATGGCAACGTTTATAAGACATTGTGGAAACTTCTACTCAGATATTACTCATTTGTTGTAAAGATTCAAATAAATGTTCTAGGAAATTGTAGAATAAATTTAGTTTTGATGTCTCACTTGTTCATAAAGATGAAACAGTGAAAACATGTTGGATGCAGGTGCTAGATATGCATCTTGAATATACTTAATAAACTGCATATCACTGACCAGTTCAATATTAGGCATGGCTTTCTCAGATATGTGAGTTTAACAGAATTATCATGAATTTTATTTTTAAATACGTGAATATGTTTGTCTTAGGCTTGGAGTAATACTTTAGATACATGTAGAGATAGTGTACCAAATTTTATGAAAATTATAAAACCTACCAATTCTTATATGTTTTTATATTTCATTTTTAGACCATAAGAGTAGAATTTCATAGTAGGGACTGTTGGGATCCTTTAGAATGATCACAAAAACTGAACGGCTACTCGATTTTTATAGGTGGATAATTAATTTCAATATTTAGTTGTTCCTTGATCCTATTAATCCTGTAAAGATCGTTATCATTTTTGTTTATTATATTTCAATTTTTTCTTAAACTTATATTTGAACTATGTCGGGATAATTCTGCGGAGGGAATGGAGTCGAGTGTTGCTCGAATTGTTTCTTATCCAGCCTGCATTTGTAAGGACATAAATTTCCAATTGAGTCCCTATATTGTTTTGACTTAATTCCGTGAACAAAACTGTGTTTGTAATATGTCATAGGGAGAATTTTATTTTGTCACGATCCCACTTGATCTATGACGTATTGAAGAAATTGAAGACGTTACGGCAAAGCTTCAAAGAAATAATAATGCTGATGCTTATTTGGTGCAAGTTTACTCGTCTTCAAAGTTAATTTCATTCCGAGATCACTCAGGTATGAATGCGTATAATTAATGGTGCTCGAAATTATTTTATAAAAGATAAGGATATAATTTTTATATAGAAAAATGATTTTAAATGTTTTAAAAGTGTTTTAATGGTTTAAACTTCGTTTTATGATGATAAGCTCAAAATAGAGTTTGACTAATTTGAATCTCTTTGTTAAGAGACATTTTTATCTGAAAGTCAAACTTTCGCAAGGTCGCTCGAGCGACATTAGATCTCGTTCGAACGAGATACAATGTCGCGCGAACGACATGCTTAAGTCGTTTGAATGACACATTTTTCGAGGCAGCGTTTAAATCCTATTTAAACAGTGTTTGCATCATAATTTCGAAAGTGTGCTTTCTGGAAAAAGTTTTACGAACCAGAACCTTGTTTGCACATGTTTTCTAAGGTTTACAAAGCATAAACACATCCTTAGAGTTTGCAAAGATCCGAGTTATCATTCTTATATGTTTATGTGATCTTGCTGCACCAAAGTTGTTTGTTCTACACATTGAACACAAAGGGTTTTGCGGTGAAGAAGTGACGGACATCGTGTTCGACATCGTAGACGTATCAAAGCCATATCGGTGGACACTGAGACATACGTGGACGCGTGTGTTGTGGACAAAGATCGTGGAAGACGGAATTTCTGTGTGGGCACTATTGAAGAACGGTTAAAGATCAGAAGGAGCGTCAAGACCCGTGGGGATCGAGTCTTAGTGTAAGGCTAATCTGTCTTTGTAAAACCATTATTCATAGTGATTGTCTGGCTTGGGTCGTCCGAGGTTGTTTTCCCGTTTTGGGTTTTTTTTCTCGTACATCCGGCATTGTGAGTATTCTTTACTTTACTTTACTTTCTTTAATCACTAGATGCATGTTTAGGATTAATCAATATAAAATTGGTTTAAGGTGAGAATTGGGATTTCACAACTTGGTTTGGTGCATAATTAAAAGTTGGATCTTTTTCGAAGAAAAATTGGTTTTGTTGAAAACACACATATCGGGCAACTCACACACGTTTCTCAAATTGGTATCAGAGCTAGAAAACATTTTTATTTATTTTGTGATCCCGTGTATTTTCAAAGATGAATTCTGGATATAATGAATTTTCTCGAACTCCTATTTTTTATGGCACTAATTACACTTATTGGAAGATGAGAATGAGAAGTGCTTTAAAATCTATTGATGAGCGAGTTTGACTTGCAGTTGAAAAAGGTTGGACACCCCCAGTCACTATTGTAGGTGAGGTCACTAGTTTAAAGCCTATTGAGTCATGGACCGAATATGAACAAAGACTTGCACAATATAATTCTAAGGGTCTGTACGTTATTGCTTCACATGTCACACACGGAGAATATAACAGAATTATGACTTGTGAAACATCAAAAGAGGCTTGGGATATTTTGGCACTCACTCAATCGCACTAGCACAGTTAGGGCATCAAAACTTTAAAATCTCACTACACAGTTTGAGACCATTAGGATGTTAGAGAGTGAGACCTTTGATAAGTTTTATGTTAGGTTGTCCAATATTGTCAACTCGTCGTTTAACCTAGGTGAGAAAATTCTCGACAACCATGTCATTAAGAAAATCCTTAGGTCGTTGCCTAGTAGGTTTGATGCGAAAGTGACCATTTTAAACTCCTTGGGTAGGTTAGAGTCAACGAAACTAGAAGAGATTGTAGGTGACTTACAAACCTATGAAATCGACATGATTACCTCCAAGCAAGTGCCTAAGAAAGAAAAGGGTATTGCTTTGAAAACTCGAAAGGAGGAAATTAAAGTTTCGGATTTCGATTCTGATTCCGATTTTGAGGATGTTGCTTTGTTGGCAAAGAAATTTAAAAAAATTATTAAGTTTCAAAAGCAATCGAAAGATGCCAAGAAATTTGAAAAATTCAAGAACAACAAAGTAGATCCCACCTTTAAGGATAAGTTTGAAAATCCTAAGAGAGATGAGTCGGATAAGTGTTTTGGGTGTGAAGGGTACGGTCACAAAGTTAAGGAGTGTCCCACTAGACTTAAGAAAGAAGGCAAGCAACCCGTTGTCTATAATGCCACCTTAAGTGATAGTGAACCGGAAGAGGGAGAGAGTTCCCCCATTGAGCGTAAATTTGTTGCATTTATGGCATGTCATGTGAGCGACGATGATAGAACTCATGTGAATGACACTTTCGAGGAGGTTTTGAGTGAATCCCATGTTAGTGAGGGTGAAGAGAGTGATGAGGAGGAGATTGATGTGAAAGAATTGCAAAATGCATTTAATGAGTTGTATGCGAAAACGGTGAAGGTGAAAAAAGGCTAACTCAAAATTGCAATCTAAGTTGAATGAGCGTGCCATAGAAAATAATGATAGTTTGATTGAGGATCTTAGGGCACGAGAGAAGAAGTTTAGGGAGAAACTAGAGTTTGTGGAGAAAGAGAGAGACAATATCCGTGGTTTGATGGAGTCTTTGAAAAAGGAGATTTTAGAGTTTGAGGAGACTAGGCGTTTACTCGAGTCTAGGATTATTGAGTTGGAGGAAAGGTTGAAGGACTCGTCTAGAGTCAAGTTTGATTTGGAGGCTAGGTCGGAGAAGTTAGATAAGACCCTAGGCACCGTCCAAATTAAGGGAGATAGGGGAGGTATAGGTTTTGGTGACAGAGTTGGTCCCATTCCCCCCGCATGTGTGAGAAACACTAGAATTGTTATAAAAGGTTCACATAAAGGTAATCATTCCCACCACCGCTACACTTGCACATTTTGTGGTAGGAAAGGTCACCTTAGGTGTTATTGTTATGACCTTAGACAAGCTCCTAGGAAGTTTAGAAATAAAGTTGCCCCGGTTCCCCACACCCACATGCATCGTTCTACACCTACTTGGGTTAGGAAATCGGATTTAGTGGCTTTAGGAATTAAATTTCATGATTCTCGTTTGGGTGCACTTGATTCTTCCCATGCTAAATCTAAAGTATGATAGTGTTGCCATGTTTGTCATATTCTAGTTTGCTTCATGATATATTCATTTCTAGTATTATGACATATGTATCATTTTGTATTATAATTTTCATTTGTTTGAGTCTTATTTGAAAAATACAAAAAGATTTTATTTTTGAGAAAACTTTTGAAAATCCAAAAAGATTTTGATTTTCCTTGAGTCAAAATATGTTTGAAAAGACAAAAAGATTTTTGTTTTTTGTTTTTGAGTTTACATGTTTGATGTGGCATATTGGTGTGCTTGGACCCCCCCATCGTTTCATTATCCATGTGGCTAGGACATTTGGTCATTATTATCGAGGCTTAAAATGATCTTAACCATTGTTTATATGGAGTTGTTTCGAAGTTGATATGCATCTTGATTCGACTTTGTATATATGCCAACATCGCACACATGCACGATTTTATATGGACGTTTGACTTCTCTTGCATATTTGAATTTGGTGAGGCGTTCTTATCTCAATCTTGTCATCTATGCGTAAGTAGACTTAAGGAGAAGTGTGCATGTAATAACCGTTTACCGTGAGGATTTTATATATATAAAAAATAATGAGTGATTCACGGGAAAGGGTTGCGAGAGTTCAAAATTAACTCGTCGTGAAAGCCACCGTTTAAAAAAAGCCCAAAAAGAAAAAGCAAGATGCTAAGAAAAGGGCCAATAAGATTTTCTCTAAGTTGAGAATGCTAGTAACCTCAAAAGAACTTGAAAAAGTATGTTTATATGAGGGTGTTTGGTTGGAGAAAATTTAAACGGGTTTGCACAACTAATCCTAATGTTGAAACATTGCAATTTGACACTATTGTTTGTAGAATTGTCAAAATTCTAGATTTGTGTGCATCTAGTATGTTTATTTCATTAAGCTCACTCTTTTATTATCAATTGGCTATGATAAAGTTTGATGATTTATCTCTATCAATTATAGCTTCTTGATCGTTTCGATGTGTTGGAATTGTGACTCATTTGTTGTAGTTTCACGACCTATCATTCCATGTCCATGTTTGAGCATATCCGTACTATGTTTGCATGTAACCCGCATTTTAAGTTTTTATGAGTTTTTGCGTTTTGTGTTAAAAGCTTACTGTTTTAGCAGTGTTTTGCTTCTGTTAGTCCCTTCTTGGAATTTTTTTGTGGAAATTTTTTCACTGGGCAATACTTTATAATATTTCTGGGATACTGGGAAATTTTGGCAGGTCGCGCGAAGTCGTTCAAACGACATCTCATCTCGCGCGAACGACTTCTGTACTTCGTTCGAACGATTTCCTCATCTCGGTTGAGCAAAGTCCCTGGATCGTTCGAACGACAGGGTGAAAAATGTCTTCTGATTGGTTTGCAGTCCTCTGGCTTAATTTGTTATATTTTTGGTATAGCTGGAAGCATTTTTTAGATTAATTGGTTTATATGCAGGTTCTTTTATGTTCCAAATTGGTATTTTTCATATATGTCTGTTTATCACACTTGATTTGACTGGTATACTCTTTGTGTGATTCATTGGTTTACTAGCTACTATTTTGTCATTACATGATCTTATTTAGCTGGTTGTCTCATGTTTATCTAGCGGTTTTCATTTTTTAAAAATTGGTATCAACTTGATTCAATTGGGTATCATATTCCCATGCTAGACACTTCATATTGGTTTATCTTTTCACCGGATTGTCTATTCGAGACAAAAAGGGGGAGAGATTTGGTATATGTGATGTAGGGGTAGATTTGTTGAGCGCTTCTTTATGATATTTGTTTCAAATTGGTATCAAATAATTGCTCACATGTTTCAAATTGGTATCAAATAATTGCTCACATGTTTCAAATGATATGTTCGTATTGAATATATAAATTGGTTTCATTTTTTCCTCCATACTTCACTTGGTATTTGTTTGTATGTTTCATGTGTGTAGGTATGCTTCAGCGATTCGAGATTTCAATGTCTACCTCACATTCAGACAGTTCATGCTTACCGGTGCTACATATTCTAGTCCGTATCTTGTATTTTTTTAATTTTGGGTTTATGGGATGGGATTTAGGCGTCATACGGCTTGACGACCCGGTTAGGCATTTCACTGGTTTAGTTTTGTCCCGGAATAGTCAAAGGGGGAGATTTGTAAGGACATTAATTTCCAATTGAGTCCCTATATTGTTTTGACTTAATTCCGTGAACAAAACTGTGTTTGTAATATGTCATAGGGAGAATTTTATTTTTTCATGATCCCACTTGGTCTATGACGTATTGAAGAAATTGAAGACGTTGCAGCAAAGCTTCAAAGAAATAATCATGTCGATGTTTATTTGGTGCAAGTTTACTCGTCTTCAAAGTTAATTTCATTCCGAGATCACTCAGGTATGAATGCATATAATTAATGGTGCTCGGAATTATTTTATAAAAGATAAGGATGTAATTTTTATATAGAAAAATGATTTTAAATGTTTTAAAAGTGTTTTAATGGTTTAAACTTCGTTTTATGATGATAAGCTCGAAATAGAGTTTGACTAATTTGAATCTCTTTGTTAAGAGAAGTTTTTATCTGAAAGTCAAAGAAAGTCAAACTTTCGCAAGTTCGCTCGAGCGACATTGGATCTCGTTCGAACGAGATACAATGTCGTGCGAACGTCAGGCTTAAGTCGTTCGAACGATACATTTTTTGAGGCAGCGTTTAAATCCTATTTAAACAGTGTTTGCATCATAATTTCGAAAGTGTGCTTTCTGGGAAAAGTTTTACAAACCAGAACCTTGTTTGCACATGTTTTCTAAGGTTTACAAAGCATAAACACATCCTCAGAGTTTGCAACGATCCGAGTTATCATTCTTATATGTTTACGTGATCTTGCTGCACCAAAATTGTTTGTTCTACACATTGAACACAAAGGGTTTTGCGGTGAAGAAGCGACGAACATCGTGTTCGACATCGTAGATGTATCAAAGCCATATCGGTGGACACCGAGACATACGTGGACGCGTTTGTTGTGGACAGAGATCGTGGAAGATGAAATTTCTGCGTGGGCAGTATTAAAGAATGGTTGAAGATCAGAAGGAGCGTCAAGACCCGTGGGGATCGAGTCTTAGTGTAAGGCTAATCTGTCTTTGTAAAACCATTATTCATAGTGATTGTCTGGCTTGGACCGTCCGAGGTTATTTTCCCGTTTTGGGTTTTTTCCTCGTACATCCGGCATTGTGAGTATTCTTTACTTTACTTTACTTGCTTTAATCACTAGATGCATGTTTAGGATTAATCAAGATAAAATTAGTTTAAGTTGAGAATTGGGATTTCACAACTTGGTTTGGTGCATAATTAAAAGTTGGATCTTTTTCGAAGAAAAATTGGCGTTGTTGAAAACACACATATCGGGCCACTCACACACGTTTATCAGCATTTTATGGCATAAGAACAATATCGGAGATGGATTAAATAGTTTTTCGAATTTTGGGAGGGGTCCTATGCTTGATCTTGTGGCAGTATCATTTACTAGAGGAACTGTTGTGATTTTTACCAACCTTGCTATAGCTAAATTTTCTTATCAGGTATATCAATTATTTCTTGACATTTTTATTATAAATTCGTAATTAGTCTCTGCCTAAAATTATAACTTGTAATTACATGATGTGGTATATAAAAAATACACTGAAATACATGCCCACGTGTTTAGTGGCGCCACAATGAGATGAACCGATAACCAACTAATTGTGTGATAATCATAACACGTATTTCTTGATACCAATTTTCACAAGCCTATTTGTGTAACTTACCCCTAAAAATTAGCTGGAAAGGGGAGGTTTCTAAGAGTTCATATATCATAACATTTTTCAAATCACTTCCTCTCTCTCAAGCGTGCCCATAAAAATTTTTGTATGCTGTTGGGAATATAATTGATTGAGAAATATTAAGTCACATATGACAACTCACAATTAGTGTGGTTCGATAAATCTTTGCATACGATTACAGAGTATACTAGGAATTTTACTATCTCAGTCAATGTCTGTCCATAATAAGATCTCTAAAAAACCCCACAAATTTAGTTGCCTAGGGAAACTATTACAAATTTAGAGAGAGAGAGAAGGTAAAGAAAGAGGTGATAAATGTGGAAGATAAGTCCTCTATTTATATTACAAAAGAAGGAATATATAATTCCTAAGAAAATGATCATTGGGTCCCTCCATATTCAAGGCTGCCAAAGTCTCTTGTCTTGAAGCGTCGGCTGCTGGGCCAATGGCTCCTACCATTTGTCATGAGTTGTTGGTAGTTGGGCCAGTGGGTCCTACCAGTGGGTCCTTCCACGATTTTCGAGTTGCCGAGATAGAGACCAATTTGTACTTATGCGTCGGCAAGCATCTTTGAGGGGCCAGGTGGTCCAGCTATCTCAAATCATCTAGGCCATCCTCTGGATCCGGGGTAGGGAAGGTACCATCCAATCTTCGGGTTGGAAAGGCTGAACTCAGTGAGTTGAAGAAAGCCTCCATTATTGGCACAGTGGGTAAGTTGGTGTCGAACATATCACCGATAAACTCATCATCTTATGGGTTTTGGGATTCTTCGATAAGACAAAAGAAGGGGTTGTCATTCTTGACTGAGGCCATGGATGTATCATCATTAGAAGGTAGTGGAATAGGGTTAGAATCATCACCAAAGAATGGCTTAATTCTTTCGCCAGGAACACTAAAAGCCGCTCTGAATTGGCTTTGAGTGTAATCCATCACCTTTTGCAGCAACTCCTGCTCCGTTACTTTGGGTAATTGCTTCTTCAGATTGATCTTCAAATCCTTGATCGGATTAGCTCCTAGCGTCATTTTTTCAGCTGAAGGGGGTGAATCTTCAACCGAAGCCATGTAGTGCTTTAGGCTATCTTTTATTTTAGAGATGGTATTATTAATGTCAACACCACTCCACCATCTGTAACAAAAGATTCTTTCAAGTAGAGGAACATTAAGATGGTTAACTCTACATTGAAGATACCAACGAGAGATCCATGGAATACCTATCTCAGTAAAAAAATAGTAGGGAATTTAGACCTACTGGGATCTTATTTTTCCTTCTTAATTTTGGATGAAACTGCGTCCAAGGTAGAAAGAGTTTTTCCTTTGTAATTTCATCAGTGAACATATCGATTCCTGGGCCAAATTTATCCCACCAATTGATAACCCATCCTAGGTAACTATCTTTTAAGGAGTTTGGGCACAAAAAAAAGAACCAGATGTGTTTGTGCTCAGCATTTTGGTAATAAAATGCTTTAGTCCAAGCCTATACTAATCCCAATAATTATAGGATCCAGTGTGCGAACTTAATTTTCACGCCTTCAGAGGAACATTAAATAGTTCATCGCTCCCCATGATGAACTATTTTAAAACATCCTTGCTATAAGCAATAGGAGACTTGAAATTGTTCTGGTGTTTGGTAGTATGATTAAAGACCACATATTCAGTCTCACTGAGGATCGCCTCATATACCGTCTAGTACTTTCCTTCTTGCACATCATAATTATGTGTATCAAGGTAAAGGGACTTAATTTCCCATGCAGAAGGCATCTGCTTCTCTTCTTCGTCATTGAGGATGAACATCAATTCCGAAGTCCTCTGATTAGGAATGAAATCATACTTAATAGTTTCCAGGACTTCTTTAGCATATTTCTTTTTGCTAAAGGGGTTAGGAGGGGAACTCAAATTTCCCCTATTCTGCGCGCTCGGGCGAAGAAATTCCATATAATCCTGTATCGGAGGATATTGGTCATCATCTACCACCATCTTATTTTTTCCAGGCCTTTGGTGGGATTGCCCACGGCCTCTACCATGCCCTCTAGAGGGGTCACTGATTGATTCTGCAAAAAATCTCTGGTTAGAAAATTAGGAAGAGAATTATTTTCAACTTTGATATGCTCAATATCAAAATCAAATGAGGATAAATTTGATTGCCATCTGGCAAAAATCTGTTTTGAAACAATATTTTCATTATCTTTTTGCAAAACCTGTTTTACAACACTACAATCAATTCGTAGTAAAAAATTCTGATTTAATAAATCATCTTGAAATTTTGTAATGCATTTAACGATCGAAAGAATTTCTTTTTTAATGGTAGAGTAATTTTTTTGGGCATCTTTCCAAGATCCAAAAATAAAACTAACAAGTTCTTCCTTTTTAGTTGAAGAATTGAGTTTTTTTAAAATACCACCATAGCCAATATTCGAGGCATCAGTTTCAACAATTTTAGAAAATGAAGGGTTATCCAGAGCTAGACAAGGTAATTGCTTGACTTTCAGTTTAATTTTCTGAACAGCTTTGGTGTGCTCTAAGGTCCACGGAGCAGGGTTCTTTTTCAACCTAGTGTAAAGGATTGCATTGTTCTGTGCAAGATTCCTGTAATAATCACCAATATAATTGAGACTTCCAAGAAATCTTTGGAGTTGAGTTTTTTCTTTTAACTCATCAGGGAATTTGGAAGCAAATTCAACACTTTGATCAATAGGGAGTATTTTCCCTTCTCCAATGTTATGTCCTAAAAATCAAATACTAGTTTGAAAAATTTTCATTTTAGGGGCGGAGACAACTAAACCATTAGTTTTAATAACATCTTTAAAAAATTTTAAATGTTTAAAGTGTTGATCAATCGATTGAGAAAAGATGAGGATATCATCAATATAGACAATAGAAAAATCAAAATAAGGATTGAAAATATCGTTCATGATATTTTGAAATTCAGAGGGGGCATTCTTAAGCCCAAAGGGCAAAACATTCCATTGGTAATGACCAAAAGGAACCACAAACGCAGTTTTATACCGATCTTGTGGGGCAATTTGGATCTTCCAATATCCATATTTTAAATCAAATTTGGAAAAGATAGTGGCAGAGTTAAGCCGGTCAAGTAAATCCTTTTTATTAGGAATTGGATATCTTATCCATTGTAAAACATTATTAAGGGGTTTGTAATTTATTACAAGCCTAAGAACACTTCGTTCCTTTTTAGCAGCCTTGTTAACATAAAAAGTTGTACAACTCCAAGGAGAATAACTTTTAGTTATAAGCTTTTTATCTAAAAGACTCTGAATCTCATTCTTACAAAGGTCAAGGAATTCAGTCTTCATTTGACTTGGTCTGGCCTTGGTAGGAATGGATTTTTCATTAAAATCATATTCACATGGAAGAGAAATAATATGTTTCTTACTATCCCAAAAAGCATTAGGTATATCACTACAAACTTCAGTTATTAATTGGTTTTTAATAATATTAATTTTTTCAGTATATTAGGTAACTCCAGCTTCTGCTTGATAGTTAAAAAAGAGATTTATTTTTGAAGAAAATTCAAATGGTTTTCTTTGAAAATAATATTATTTGCCAAAGAGTTAATTTTCTTAATCTCAGGTTGGGTAATGAATTCAAAAAAAAAATTTGACTTTGAATGGTGTCATATATTCCACTAGAATCAATTTTATCAATAGGCATAAGCAAAGATAAAAAAGGAGTACCTAAAATTATCTGCTGGGATAAATCGCTAATAAGCAAAAAGGTATTATCTAAACAAATTCCATTGTTACAGATGGAGACATTAGTTAATTTATATTTAATGCCCTGCTATCACCACTAGCATTAAATAAGGATTGAGTAATCTTCTCAAAGTATTCAGTAGGCATAATTCCTTCTTGAATACAATTCATATCAGCACCGTTGTCAACAAGAGCAATGATGTTACACAAAGTAAATTCTTTGTTGATAACAAGGTTGAGAGTTGTGTACCACTTCTGACTTGGTACACGGTTCATAACACCCAAATAATCCACTGAATCTTCAGTTTTAAGAATTTTCGGATTAGAATGATTTGAAGTATTCTTGAGATTATTAATCTCAATTTGCATGTTATTATGCTAATCCTTAAGAAGTCTTAACTCAATTTTAAGATTATTGACTTCATGTCTTAGGCCTTTAATGTTAGCGGGTTTATTAGAATCTTCACTTTTTCCAAGATGGTTGAGTACTTTCGAAAGGCTGTACTGTTGGTTTTGAGAAAGGGTTTCTGAAGAATTAGGAATACTCTTCTGAGTATAACAAGACTTAATTAATTTAAGCTTAACGTCTGGGTTAGTAACCTAATTGATGACATCAATCATGGATTGTTGCTGACTAGTAAGAACATTAAGACTTAATTCATTCATCTGAAGAACGGAATTGAGATGATTGCATCTCTCAGTTAAAGGTTTACACTGACAATATCCTTTCTCGGAGATATTTGAGTCACTAGAGCTTTGAATATAATAAAGCTCATCCTCGTTCTCAGAGGAGTCCTCTATATCTTCAGAGGAGTCGAAATTAAGCGAAAGTTTTCTTAATTGAGTCTTCAAATGATCATCAATTTGAAGGTTATTAATTTTAGTTTCCATTTTGCATTTATTAGCAAAGTGACCATAGTTGCCACATTTGAAACATTTGGGGTTTGATTTGTTAGTTTTCTTGTTCCTAACAAATTTCTTCTTAGAATTATCCGCCTGATTAAAAACATTTTTATGATGTTTGTTTTTACTTTTATAGGGTTTCTTAGAAACTTTCTTGTTTATTTTGGAGACTTTACGTGTAGAAGTCTCAAGAGTATTGTAAGTAAATTGATCAAAAAATTCTCCTAATTCTGTCTTTCCAGAAAGATTCTATTTCTTAAGCTGCCTCTGTAGCTTAAGGTCATTATAGAGAGAAAGTCCCTCCTGAATGACAACACTGATTAGTTGGCCATAAGTGTATTGATCGTAAGGGATAGAGATGCTATCATTAGCTTCTCTTAATTTCTTACGGACTTTCTCAACAAAGAAAGTAGGAAGACCATCAATAAATTTGGCTTTCCAATGGTCATGGTTACCATCGAGTCTCTGAGTAACCCTAGCAAGGAAGACATCCTTGTACCACCTAAATTGACTAAGGGTAGGGCATCTAAGGTTTCATAATAATACTTTATTACGTTGTCCACTGTAATCGCTACTGCCAATAAAATGATGAATAATAGTAAGCATTAAAGTGTAAACATCATCCTGTGTACCTATGTCTTGCATATGTTCATCTTTTATAATTTTGACAGCATTAATAACATCATTTCTTTGACTCTCAGTAAGAATGTTTGCCCACCAACTCCGAAGAGTGCCAGTAAAGCCATCAATGATCATCTGAGCAATGCTTTGATCAGAGGCCCGATTCTGTTTACAAATGGTGGAATACATGGACATTTGAAGGATTATTTCATAGATTTGATGTTCAGATTTTCAATCAATATTCCAATCATAAATGGTTTTACCCTGGTAGTTAGACTGTGGATTCATTACAGTGCTTTCTTCAAAAAGGAGATCCTGAGGGGTTGGTCTGTGATAGTAATTTCTCACAAGGCCAACATAGACAATATTATTACTATATGTAATTTTATTGACAAAATCAACAGAATTTTTGAAAGAATTCTCAAAGTCATGAGCTTCTTTCAAAGGAATGTCAAATTCTGAGTCAGAATCAACGTGGGATAAAGTGTTAATTTTAACCCTTTGAGATTGTTCTCAATCTCTTTAAGTTGGGATATAAAATTAGTTTTATTTCCCATTTTAAAACCTTTAACCTCAATAGGAGGTTGTACTAAAGGTTGGTTAAGACTTTTCTTAATGTCTTCAGGTTTCTTAACCGTAAGATGTACCTGGAGGTTCTCAATTATATTGAGTTGGTTCCCTATCGTATTAAGGATAAGGTTGGTGTAATTACCTTATTTATAAATAGGATTTAACATACTCTTATGTGTAAGGAGGTTGTCCTCAGTTTCCATGTTAAGGAAGGTGTTGGCTTCTAACCTAGGAGAGCTGCTACTCTAGCTAGTGCTTCCAACATCTAAGGAGAGTGGTTCAGTAGGAGGATGAACAACAGATATAATCTGATTGTTCGATGTTTTCCATTTTTTAAATTATTTATCTTTCATTTTAAGAATCTGTTTATCCTCAAGAACAAAAAGATGCTTATCTTTACAAAATATTTGAAACCAGACAACAAAAGAAGTAACCTGCTGGTTATCTTCGACCCAATTATAAAATTCATTTTTATAATTATCTAACTCTATTTTGCTATATTTGGAAAAATACCAATCACGAAATTTAGCATAACCAGACAGATAAAATTCAGCATTAATTTCCTTCCTATTGACTGTAAAAACCATTAAAAAGGACAGAGGGTTAAAGTCTAACGTTCATTTCAGATGGCGTAGGAGATTCTCTACGCTGAGAAGTATCCTTCTTCTCATAAATACCAGTAGGTATTTTTTCATTGGTAAAAATACAATGAATTCAGTCTCAGTGAGGATCGCCTCATATATTGTCCGGTACTTTCCTTCTTGCACATCATAATTATGTGTATCAAAGTAAAGGGACTTAATTTCCCATGGAGAATACATCTGCTTCTCGTCTTCGTAATTGAGGATGAGCATCAATTCCGAAGTCCTCTGATTAGGAATGAAATCATACTTAATAGTTTCCATGAATTCTTTAGCATATTTCTTTTTGCTAAAGGGGTTAGGAGGGGAACTCAATTTTCCCCTATTCTGCGCGCTCTGGCGAAGAAATTCCAAATAATCCTGTATCGGAGGATATTGGTCATCATCGACCACCATTTTCTCACCCAATTTATGATCTCATGTTTGATTTAGAACATGCTTATATGGATTCCAATGTTATAATTGGTTAGGATGGTGATTTTCGATATGAAACCATTAAATACCAGAATGTTGAGATCATTGACATGTGGGCTTCAGAATAATTTTTTTCCTAACTTATCAACCACTACAAGAATGTACATAAGTTTTTCTACTCTCTAACCAATCCAACTAGACATGAAGCATCGAAGGAACAATTATAACAACTAGTAGAATTTGCAAGCATTAATTGACGAATAACTATTTATGACTCAGCTCATGCCTCTAATATCACGGATGGAAGTCCACGACCAATATACGAAACTCCTCGTGCCATAAAGGTAAATTTTTCCCCTTGTATAATCTTTTTCATTTAATTTAGGGTACATTGCAATAAAACTCCCGAAAACTCTCTCACTAGTTGAAAATTCCTCATTAAACTATTGTTTTACAAAAAAATCCTAAAAATTTTGGCGTCATTACCCAAAATTCCACTCGTGTGTCACTAATCCCATTTTTGGAAATGATCCAATCATGTCTCTAAGTACAAGTTTTAGCAGCACTTTTTGACAAACACATAAGTTTATATTTGCAAGTTTTTCGTTACTTAAAAATTGTCGTATATTTATGTACCACAGCCTAATCACTTTTCCTCTGCTTCATTATCTGTGCCCAAGTTGATGATGTGATCTTTGATTTCGTCCAAAATATTATGAATATCCTTTAGTAATAGTTAATTAGTTTTGGTTTGAAAAAAATGGCCCCTTTATAAGATGTTTTATTCTAACAAGGTTCCAGTCATAAGTGACTTTAATCGTATTGTATTTACCTACTTTAATGGTGCTTCTAGTGCATCTCAAGCCGAAGGTTTAACATGCCTTTCTTCAGAGGATTTCAAGGTGATTTCAAATACTAAGATTGTTATTTGTTTTGACCAACTATTTTGCTCATAAAATTATAAAGATGTGAAAAGAATAAAAGTTTATATTCAAATCATTCTCTTGAAAATACCTAAGTGTTTGTACTGAAATTTTAGTATGAAACACCAATAGAACACTTCTATTGTGGCCTACAACATGCATTGTAGTCTCGCCCCATCCCCCCTCCACCCACCCACCCACTTATCTTTTCAACCAGTATAAAAATTACTATGAAGAAAACAGGCATCAAAGGTAGTCACTTACGAAAGTAAATTGATCATTTTACACTGTGATGTGTACCATATGTGGTCCCCGTGGGAACCCTGAACAACTCAATAAGGGATGAGAGGAATTATTTTTAGATTCAAGGATATATGAATTGATTATGAGTATATTTGTTTCCCTTTCCTAGTCCCTTTTTTTTTATATAAATATACATGCTTAGTCATATCTTTAATAAACCAATTATGATTTAAGAGGGGCTCAACCCTTTAGGTTTGAAACTAATTAAAATTTTATTGCATGTTTACAATAAAATCAGTGAACATGCTTTTTAGTCAATGTCGGCAATATGTATTATAAATTCTTCTTCTGTAAACCCTTTTAGTCAATGCTCTCAGTAGTCAATTACTATAAGAAAAATGCAAAAATACTAGCTGAAACATTTTTATTCTAAAATTATGGAAGTTGATAAGCTTGCTAAGAAGGTAAATTTATTTTTATTTAATTTTTTTTAATTAATAAATGTTTCTCTGAGTTTCAAAATATTTGGCTTTGAGTAATTTATAAAGTTTATATTTTAATAAACTGGGTAGGTTTCAAATTCTAAATAAGACATTTCTAGTGGAAAAATTGAGACACACACAAAGATAAATATAGGTATGCGAATACAACCCCATCTTACTCTATATACACAAATGGGTCTATTTGAATACTGTTGTTAGAGTTTTTTATTTCTTAAATAGGGCGGATAGTCCAATAAACAAAGAAAACTCTGGCCAAAGTTTTTAAATTCTTTACAATTATTTAGGTTTTATAAAAAATCTTTTTGACTTAAATTATACACGACTTAATACTTTGGAAAAATTATAATTCAAATGTTGTGTTTTACGTTACACTAAAGATTTATATATCTTATTTTGAACTTACACAGGAGCATCTACTTAGAGGCATGTGAAAGGTGTATCACCGTCAGACATCACGATCGTGAACAGAAGTGGGAAGAGGACTCCAGTTCATTGTTACCTAAAACTATTAAAAATTATTACTACGGAGAAATACTTAATTTTGAAAGACAATTTAAATTTGGTTGATGTGTTAGCTTAATTTGATTTGGTGTAGTTTCTTTATACGTGAGACGAAAAATATGTTGGTATTGTTATATCTCTAAGATAAATGATATAATCTATAATACATTCATTGTAACATTTAATGTGGAATAATTGATTCTACCCCTTTTGATTTGTGTTTTGGTTTATTTGTCAACCATGATTTGAATTTTTTTTTACATTACATGTTTTTTATAACAGTTTATTTTTTTTTTACAATATTTGTCAACCACGATTCTATACGAGATTTTGTTTATTTCCCATTGAGCATTCAGATCACACCCTCATCTTTGTCACAGCAGGTTGAGTGCGGTTTCGTATTTTGAGAGCGTTATATAGGTAAATAATCTCGTTTTATTTTATGTTAGTAACTCTGTATGCTGGGATTTCGGGGAAGCTTCCCATGGGTCCCTCATGTAGCTTGATTTTAAATGGAAATAACATGCTAAATAAGTGAAACAGTAATTAAATAAAACTGGACTAACAACATTATAGGTTGTTTCAATGCACTTTACACCTAACGCTCTAGTTGGACCCGATTGACCAGAGGTGACCCATAAATCCAGATCGGGAAGTTATAAATGATATCATAGCTCTAGGTTCAAGGTTCCTTTTGGGAGTGACGTGGTAAGGTCGGTAGTGGACTTTTCGATGTCGGTGTTGGTTTTAGGCCGGTCACACTAGATTGGTGATAGTTTCAGTTTGTGTTCTCGACGGCAAAGTTAAGTAGACGTGCATAATGGATAATTTATTGCCAAGTGGCATATGACAAACTTAGTTGTTATTAATCGCTTATGTGCTTCTGATGAAGATATGTTAGTAATATGCGAGTGTCTGTGTGAGCCAATAGTGGTGACACAACTATTTTTAGTGTGGGGTGCTTGTGGGCCAACCCTTGATAATATCAGAGGTTTGTTGAGGTGTTGATAGATCTTAATGATGTCCACTGAATTAGAAGCATGAATTTTGTAGATCCAACTGTGGAGATTAGGTGACTAGAGCGTCATGCCTATGCAGTGTTAGTGATGATAAGACTGCATTGAGTTTCGGGGTATAGTACTTTCGAATGGATAATAATAATGATGTAATTACTCGAATTTGATCATTGGGGTAGTATCATATTGTATGACAGGTGGTGATTCGGTAGATATGAGGATCTATGTTGGTCAGCACTTAGGGAGGTGTACTCACTTTGAGTTAGTAAAGTGTTGTTATTGAGGATAAGTGTCTTGGTGATTGTTGATTGAAAATTGTACCTCGCAAGGCATGACAATGAGAGTTATGGGAAAATTTCAGTAAGTTCGTTACGTATGTCACAGTGATGGTTAAGGAGACTTAGGATTTAACTCTAAATAATCTTTCATGTCAAGGTTTAGGAGTTATGATGCAATTTTGAGGGAAAGAATCTTTAGTTGGGTCAGTAATGTAGGCCTACAGGTTTGTGGGTTACATACGACATCCTGTATCCTGCCAAAATCCTTAATGGTGTTAGTTGTGATTTAATACGTGTCCTAAGGGTCACAGATGTTGATATAAAGATAAGATTGTTATCTAAATGTTAGGACCATTTTAGTGGTTTAATTCATGGTTAAATGCGTGGTAATCCTTATGTGAATGTGGTTTAAGGACATCTTGGGTGTCCATAGAATGAATTGTGTGTGGCGTCAGGGGAGGATCCACCCCAGGACGAAGCGGGGCGGCCACCCCAGTTCATTTAAAAAAAATTAGGGTTTTTTTGGTAAAGAATTAGACCTGGAGGTTTCTTGTAATTATTTTCAAACTTCAGGGTAAACTTTGTAATAAACAAAAAAGAAAAACCTAACTTAAGTTTGGCAGCTGGTCTCTCTCTTAGAACCAAAGCAAAAAATCAAAACCTAACAAAAAAAATGCTCTCCGCTGCTCTCTCTCGTCCATCCACTGCCGCTCTCCGCTCTCTCTTCTCTCTCCGGCTGCTGCTCTCCAGACTCCCCCGGAGTCTCTCTTCTATATTTTCCTCCCAGGCTCCGGCTGCCCTGCTACTTCTCCACTGTAAGCGCTATTCCCCTGCTAGGCTGCTCTCCTCCTCCACCATCTCCAGTTGCACCACCACTGGCTGCTGCCCTGCCTCCTCCACCACCCGCTTCCGCTCTCTCCAACCTCCAGGTATATTTAAATTAATATGAAATTAATATCTGTTTATATGTGTAAATTAATATCTGTTTATTTAAATTTGTATGAAATTATTTATACTAAAATGAAATTAAATTTATAAATTTATTTTGTGTATATCTGTTTATATGTGTAAATTTATATAACTTTTTGTGTAAATTTATATGAAATTAAATTTATATGTGAAATTAAATTAAATTTGTAAATATAGGGAATCAATGGAGAAATCTTTTAAACGAAAAACAGGAGACAACGCACCAACCGTATCCAAAGCTGAGGTTCAATCATCACCCACTCCAATTAGTGTTGAAAATTAATATTATGCCCAAAACACTAAAAATAACCCAAAAAAGCCCGAAAAAACTCGAAATAGCTCCCCAAAAAATCACCTTGGGGCCTACCGCCCCCGAACCCCCAACAACTATCGAAACTTTCGTCCCAGTTCACATAAAATCCTGGATTCGCCACAGTGTGGCATCATTGGGAATAAAAATCGACTTGTTGTGATGTTTTAAGGTGTTCAATGGTCAAGGTGCACCATGTGTAGAAGCTCGTAGACTAGTGTCTTTACGAGCACCTAGTAATCGCGATGTGGGTATTAAAAATATTGGTAGAGCGTACATATGGTGAGAAAGTCATGGATAATGTCAGATTTTGAGCATTTTTTGTGTAGTATGCTTGATATCCTTAGGAAACCAGTCACGTTCGGTATGGAGAAGTGTCAGTGTCCTAATGGTGATCGTATTGAAGGTCACGTAGTGACTAGTGTAGGCCGTATGACACTTTATTTTGATGAGTACTAGGAAATGTATTTTGGTCTTAGATTGATGATGTTATATGGAGACTTGAAAGCGGAACCCAAATAAAGGGATATCGAAGTATGGTTAAAATGTTGGCGTGTGTCGACATTATAAGTTAGTGTTAGAACAAATTTCCAATAGAGTTAATTTGTAGTATTGGCTATTTCCGTTGGACAAAACATTGAGGGTCTTTTAGTATCATGTTACTCTACTTGATGAAGAATTTGAGCATCCCGGAGTTCAACGTTCAACAAGTTCACCTCATCATCCGATTGCCCGTTTTCTAGAAAGGTATATGACTTGAATTGTTTTACTTTTTTGGAGACAAATTTTGAATTATTATATGATTATTGGTAAAAGTTTTTCAAACACTTTTGTCCTTTAAAGTTAATTTAACTTTTTTAAAATTAGAGAGGTCATTCGGAAGTCTCATCTCTCTTAGTCATTCAAACGACTTCAATCGACTTCCTTAAAGATTTTATCTGAAATGTCCTTTGAAGAACTCATTATAATGACATCTTGCATTGTTGTTCGAATGAGCAAGTTAAGTCATTCGAAAAGGCGGTTTTAATTTTAAAAAATATGTTTTTCCCTCTAACTTCCCTTGCCCACTACTTCTAAATTTGATACCACTTTAGAGCTCGGGATTTTTAGAGTTTTTTGGCCTTTGTATTTTAGAAGAACTCTTGTTACAAAATGTCTTTAACTTTTCTGTAATCCTTAGGATCATTTTTCTAAAAACCACAAACGATACCTCTCATTACATTCATCCAAGTTTGGGTGCGGTGGACTTACGCACAAGTTTTATTTGGAGACGATGCTTGGCTTTCGGTAGATACCGAGACACATGAGTGTTGTGCATCGTGTTGGATCTACACGTGCTACGGGCGGAGGTATTAAAGAAGACATCAATGGGTGTTATGGATTCAAGTCTGTTAGTTTTATGTATCGTCTTTTAAAAACCGTATTCATAGCAAATTTTATCTAGGCTTGATCGTACGAGGTTTTTCCCATTGGGGGTTTCCTCGTACATCGATGCATTATGTGAAGGCTTGGCCATCCGAGGTTTTTCCCATTTGGGGTTTCCTCGTACATCAATGCATTATGTGATTGTGCTTTCCTTTTACGTTACACTTGATATCTTGCATGCTCACCTAGGAATTCTAGTAATCAAGATTAAAATTTGGAAAGTATAATCCTACTAGCCTAATTGATTTTTTCTTCTTATGTTGCAAATTAATTTGTTTAAAAGGGAGTGTATTTAACGAATTGAATCGAATCCATATAACCCTGTAACTTTAAATTGGTATCAAAGCTTGTTTCTAAAAGTTACTTAGATGAATCCTGGTGGTTATATGGATAGTTATTCGTCAAATAGACCCCCAATGTTTGATGGAACTAATTATGCATATTGGAAAGCACATATGCGGTCTGCATTAAAATCATATCATGAACGTGTTTGGCTTGTTGTTGATAAAGGGTGGCCCCCTCCTACTATTTTTGTTAAAGAAGAAACTGTTTTAAAACCTGTAGAACAATGGAGTGAGGATGAGTTAAAATTTTGTAAATTTAATTCTAAAGGTTTAATTGCTTTGTTTAGTGTCGTTACTCCCAAGATGTTTCATCGTATTATGACTTTTGAAACTTAAAAGTAGGCATGGGACATTCTTTAAGTTACCCATGAAGGAACGAGTGTGGTCAGGGAATCTAAATTTCAAAATTTAACCACTCAATTTGAAAATATCACCGTGAAAGAAAGTGAAACATTTGTGAAGTTTTATGCCTATATTTTTTATATTGTTAACTCTTGTTTCAACCTAGGTTATAAATCCCTGAAACTCGTGTAGCAAGGAGGATTATTAGATCTCTCCCTAGTCATTTCATTCCGAAAGTCACGGGTCTTAATTCTTTAGGAGTGTTAGATTCACTAAAACTCGAAGATCTTATAGATGATATACAAACATATGAACTAGACATGTTACCTAAAGATAACAAAAAGAAAGATAAGGGAGTATCTCTAAAAGTTAAACAGGAAGAAATGTTCAAATTCGAAGAGTTCGATATGAATCCTGATGATATGGCCTTATTTGCTAAAAAATTAAAAAGTTTCTCAACTTTAAAAAGCAAAACTCAAAATTTGAAAAACCTAAATTTGAGGGAAATAAAAACAAGTCAAGTAGAAGTTTTAATAATAAGGATCAATAGAAGTTTAAAAATAAAAACTTTAAAAGAGACAACTTTAAAAAGGATGATTCGAAGAGATCTTTTGAGTGTGAAGGACGAGGTCATAAAGCATATGAATGCTCCACTAAGCTTAAGAGAAAAAGCAAGGACAAAGCCATTTATAATGCGACTCTTAGTGATTGTGAGAATGAGTCTGAGGACTCTGATGATTCCGTTCCTTCTAAAAATAACTTCATTGCTTTTATGGCGAGTCATGCTAGCACTTCTTGTGAGTCACATCCTGGTGTTGACATTTTCGAGCATGATTTTGAGGTTGTATCCACTCACTCACAAGCTAGTGATGAAAAAGGAAGTGAGAGTGATGTTGATGAATGTGAGTTGCAATCTGCTTATTTCGAGTTGCACACCGAGTCTATGTGTATTCAAAAGATAAATAAAAGGTTAGCTTTTGACATTACAAAAGAAGTTGAAAAGCATGAAGGATAAGGGGGATTTAGTTAGTCAACTCGAGGCGATTAATATTTCTCCCTCTGAGAAGCTTATTCAGGTGGGTAAAGAAAAATGTGATTTGACTGACTCTTTAGCGTGTGTTAAGAAAGATCTTTATGAATCCTTAGATAATAGAATAACACTTGAAGCAAAAATTATCAAACTTGAGAAAGATCTCGAGGCCTCTCGGGAAGTCAAAGTTACACTTAAGGATAATTCAGAAAGAATAAGGAAGTAATTCCTCGGACCAGTTTTAGGTTATAAGGAGAAAGGATACCAGGAGAGAAAGGGTATATGATATGAAGATGGTGAGTCATCCAATGTTAAATTCTAACCCTTAGCTAAGTTTGTTACGAAAACAAACCCTCCTAAACCTAACCCACCTAAGAAAAGTATACATAAGCAACCTATGAAAATGACTCCAAATCAACCTTATGTTTGTATATTTTGTCACAAAAAAGCTCATCTTAGATAATTTTATTACAAGCTTTGGAAGAGTTCTTATCCGAATACTCCTAGGCCACACTATAGGTCTTTAGCTAGCCTTAAAAACTAAGTTGAGTATTTAGTCAATACATTCAAAGGTTTAATGGAAGAATTTTTAAGGTTTTTTATGGCCCAAGAAAATGATTTCAACTTAAACACTAGAATCAACAAAAGGAAGAACACAAACTCAAGCTTTGGTTGCAAAAGAAAACATCTAGACGGATTTTGTTGTTCATGTTGCTCTTAAGGCTCAAAATACCTTAAAATGATTGTTGTTCATTTTGAGACTCACTCTCCATACATATGATTGTTGTTAAATCCCTTTTTGACACTTTAGAATATTATAATGATGGTAAAGTCACCTTTGGCGATGGAAGTAAATCTAGAATTATGGGTAGAGGCACCATTGAAGTTGTGTTTTTCCCGAACTAGAAAATGTTCTTTATGTAGATGGACTCAAAGATAATTTGATAAGCATTAGTTAGTTATGTGACGAAAATCTAGCAGTTAAGTTTAGCCAAATGGATTGCGCAGTTTATGATAAATCTAGTGAGGGTATTCTTCAAGATGTGAGGCCTAGTGACAATTGTTATGAAATTATTCCAAAGTCTTCTTTCTTTTGCAATAGTGCTAAGGTCTCATCTGCCTATCTTTGGCATCAATGTATAGGTCATGTAAACTTTAGAGATATTGACCGTCTAGTAAAG
The DNA here is from genome assembly GCA_949130495.1 of Sambucus nigra. Classification (NCBI taxonomy): domain Eukaryota; kingdom Viridiplantae; phylum Streptophyta; class Magnoliopsida; order Dipsacales; family Adoxaceae; genus Sambucus; species Sambucus nigra. The sequence goes on along the minus strand of OX422215.1, from coordinate 536,815,592 downwards.
ACAAACCTAGTTCGAGGCTTGCCATACTTAGGAAAACCAATCTCCTCAATTTGTGATCCTTGTCAACTTGGAAAAAAAATTAGGAGTCCTCATAGGAAGTTGAACTCTATTACCACCTCTCGTGTCTTAGAATTGATTCACATGAACCTTATGGGTCACATTCGTACCGAGAGTATAGGAGGAAATAGATATATCCTAGTGGTGGCAGAGGACTTTTCAAGATACCAATAGTTGGATTTCTTAGAGAAAAGTACGGTGCTGTTGAGTTTCTAATCGTTAAATGTTGATTTTTTCAAAATCAACATGGTGTCACCCTTAACTTGTTTAAAAGTGATAATGGAACTAAATTTAAGGAATTCGGTGTGAATGCTTTTTGTGATGAAGTTGGAATTAAGTGTGAGTTTTCGGTTGTTCAAACACCTTAATAAAATGGTATAGTAAAGAGAAAGAATCAAATGATTCAGAAATGGCAAGATCGATGCTTTTAGGTAGGAAGGTGCAGCGTAGGTTTTGGGCATAAGAGGTCAACACTACGTGTCATATGGTGAATAGGGTATACTTGCATCCCCACACTAATAACACTCCTTATGAATTGTGGACAAGTAAGAAACCTAACCTGGCCTATTTTTGAGTCTTTGGGAGTCCTTGTTATATCCTTAGGGATAGAGGGTTCTTAGGAAAATTCGACTCGAGTAGTGATGAAGGTATATTTCTAGGGTATTCACCAAATAGTAGAGCTTATAGGGTTTATAACTTTGCTAGCTCTAAAATTATGAAATCAATAAATGTTACAATGAATGATGATGCTCCAACTATATTTATTGATATTGAGGATGATTCCTCACTTGAGATTAATATACCCCATGATGTAGATCATAGTGAGTCTCAAAATGATTTGGTAGAACTTTCACTTCAGAAAAGGGATCCAACTCCTTGGGTTCGTAAAAGTCATGACTCTTCCAAAATTATTTGGAACCCTAAATTCGGTGCCAAGACTAGGGCGCAACTTGAAAATGAGGTTACTTATTTGTGTTATACCTCTAAAATCGAACAATTTTCTTAAAGAAGCACTAAAATATGAATATTGGATAAAGACCATGGAAGAAGAGTTTCTTCAATTTCAAAAGAATGATGTTTGGGTGTTAGTTCCTCGGCCTAATGATACTAATGTCATTTACTAAATGGATTTAAAAAAATAAAATGGATGAAAATGATGTCATTATTCATCGTAAAGCTAGGTTAGTTGCCTAAGGATATACTCGAATAGAAGGTGTTATCTTTGATGAGACATTTTCCCCTATTTCTAGCTTAGATTCCGTTCTCCTATTGCTAGCCATAACATGTCAATTTTCAAATGGATGTCAAGAGTTCCTTCCTAAATGGAATTCTTCAGGAGGAAGTCTGTGTAAAAAAACCGAAAGGGTTTGAAGTCTCTAAGTACCCTAATTATGTCTTTTATTTGAAGAAAATCCTATATGGTTTGAAGCAAGAACCCCGTGCTTGGTATGAGAGGCTTACTTTCTATCTCCTTACTCACGACTTTTTGAGAGGGGGTGTAGATATGGAATTACTTATTTGTCGAGATGAGAATGCTATCTTAGTTTCCCAGTGTATGCCGACAATATAGTTTTCAGATCCACATGTGATAAACATACTCGACTCTTTGCGAAAGAAATGCAAAATGATTTTGAGATGAGTATGGTCGGCGAGCTCACATGCTTCCCAGGTATTCAAGTGCGTCAACTTAATAGAGGGATATTTTTATCCCCATCTAAGTATGAAAAAAATCTTGTGAATAAATTTAATCTAGACTTTGCTAAGCATGCACGTACTCCTATGAGTTGATCTGTTAAGCTTAGTAAGGACACGAAAGGAAATGATGTATAACACACACTTTTTACGAGTATGATAGGTAGTTTATTCTACTTAATAGCTAGTCGTTCGGATATTTCCTTTAGTGTAGGAGTTTGTGCCCCTTATCATGCCGCTATAAAAGAGTCACATTTACTTTCCATTAAACGTTTTATTAAATATGTTAGTGGGATCCTATCATTTGGAATTTGGTACTCTTTCGACACTTATGATTATCTATTGGCGTATTTGGATGCCGATTGGGCAGGAGACATTGATGGTTGTATGAGAACCTCAGGCGGTCGTTTCTATTTTTGTAGTGCTCTTGTCTCATGGATGAGCAAGAAGTAAAATTTCATTTCTTTATCCACGACAGAGGCCGAATACATAGCCGTCGAGAGTTATTTCACTAAACTCATTTGAATAAAGTAAATGTTAGAGGATTACGGTATTTCACACAACACAATGACATTTATTGTGATAATAAGAGTGCAACCCATATTTCATAAAATCTAGTAAAATATTATAGAACAAAACACATTAGGATTTGAGAGAACTATATCCGAGAATTAGTTCAAGTGAAAGTCGTTTCCTTGAGCTTTGTAGGCATCGGTCGTCCATTGGATGATATCTTTACCAGACCTCAAGATACCCTTAGGTTTGAAAACCTTAGGAAATTTATTGGGGTTGCTCCATTGATCGAGTTCAGAGTTGTTCATCTAGTTAATGTTGAGCCTCATGTCTATCTCTTTACCTATGAACTAGATTATATTCTGTACATATATTTTTCAAAAATTCCAAAAATATTTTCTTTTTCTTTTGTGTATAAAGGATTTCATTAAACTTCTGTCCATATTGGATTTCAATCCATGTCCATGTGGCTTTCGATAAGTAGGTAGTCCTAACTTCGCCTCTCTTGTGCATTTTGATGCTTATTTATGATATATTCTTCTATGATTGCCTTATATCTTTGCCTTTCATGCAAACACTTTTCACAAAATTTTGAGGATGTCTTCATCGCTTTACATACGCTAGGTGAAGTAAGGTTTGTCTTATCAATTTTGTCACCTAAACTTATAAGAAATAGATATTATAATGGTGCATGTAAGAACCATTGCCCGAATGGAGAAAAATATTCATCTGGTAAAGTTTTGTTTCGCAATGGAATGGGGTTGCGAAAGACAGGTTGTCTTTGCCTGAATAGCCACCATCTGAAAAAATAGAGCCTAAAAGAATTCATGGAATAAAAAATTTGAAATTGCCAAGGCCAATGTATGATATGCAAAATATCGTGCATAATTCAAAAGAATAATTGATTTTATGGGAGGCATAGTTTGAAGATCAATGGGTATGCACAATAAATCATTATATTGCTTTCTTAAGGTGATGCTATTGACCAGAGAATCATCAATCTTCTAGGCATTTTGTTTTTGTGGCTAGTATCCAATTGTATTCCTTTTAATTGTCACAAGGTAGATGTGAGTGTAAATTGTGTTGATATATTATTTGGCATTCTGCACTTGTGCGACACCCATTTATTTTGTTTCGATGGTTCGAATATTTCTACACTACCTAGGATAATTGAAAATCCAAATTTATGGGTTTATAAGTTTTTTAGGCTTTTATGCCCTTTATTTTTGCAATTTTTTTTATTTGGTTGAGGTTGAAATGTCTGAAATTTCGTTCGAATTATTGTTCAAACAACGTAATGCCCCAGTAATCCCTACAGTCTCATTCAAATTCTCGTTCGTATGTTGTTATAACGACGTCGTTGGATTGAGATTCCCATAAATTGTTAGAACGACCGAGGTTTTAAGAGTTTAGTTGGGCTAAAAATTTTATAGGCATTTTTTCTTTTATTTCCCTCTTTCTCTCTTCTTCAAAAAGGTTTACCTTCCTTATTTCTCTCCAACACTCAATTCCATTTTGCCCACACTCTTTATATTCCTAACCCTTCATCTCTATATTCCCCCATATAAATTCCTCCACCTCCTAGAGCCATTTTCCATATCTCCTAGAGTTGGTGTGGATTCGTAAAGATTTCTTTTGAGTTATTCCTTTTCATCCCTTCTCTAGAGTATTTTGATATTTCAGTTGAGTATATATGTTTTGAATCAATTTTTTTTTCTGTTTCATGCAACACCTTCATGGTGTTTATTTCTCACCATTGACCTATTTCATATAAGCTCAACATTTTTCTTTGGGGCATTATATATATATATATATATATATATATATATATATATATATATATATATATATATATATATATATATATATATATATATATATATATATATATTTTCATATATTTTTTTAATATTTATTTTTACCCCGGTTAAATGAAATATCATGAAGTTCTGTCATTTTCTAATTTTTTTTTATTATCAAAATTTATGAAATTTCATTTAATTTGTTATAATTAGTTTTATCTTCTCTTATTGGTTCTATTCTAATGGAGGATGGGATTTTTTGTTATTGTTGCTGTTGGGTTTTGGTGTTGTGGTGGTTTGTTGGTTAATTTTGGGTAGGTTGTAGTCATCTATTCATTTCACCCATGGCTTGAAGTCATCCTCCCAAGCGTGCCGCCTCTTCGGATGATGAACGTTCTTACGATGAAGACGTTCCGTCCTAAATCTTCGCTTGCGTTGGAGTAAGCATGAAAACCACACACTCTTTCACACCCTTAGTTTCCCTACTAGGTCTTTTGTTAGTTTAAAGGTAATAAATTTAGTGTCTCTAACAGGAACTATAATTTTCATTTGGCTAGTCACCCGTGGTTGGGATACCATGTTTAGTCTTCACGACCCTATCTATCCTGACCTCATTAGGGAGTTTTTCTTTTCTATGCTCTTAGCGTAGATGGGTATTGTCTCCCGGGTTCGTGGTAGGTAGGTTGTCATCACTGCCGACTCCATAGCCCGTCTTATCGATTTATCTCGAGTCACCAATCCTACTTACCATTGGCCTAAAAGTGTAAGACCCACTTCTAATCTTATTCTAGAGACTATATTCAGGTGATTCATCCGGGTTTCACCATCTTGTATTATAGGAATCTCAAGTCTGATTTTAGAAGCATTAATTTGATCGTTTGTGTGTGCCTCTTACCACGTACAAACCATACAAATATTTCACCAGACCATGGCAATCTGATGTATGTAATCAGTATTGGGAATTCCATTGATCTTGTTGATTTTATTTGGAGTTCTTAGAGCAGTGCATATGTCACCTTTTGTGCCTGTCCGACAGGTTTTACTTTTTATAGTTTTAGTCACCCGTCACTGTTTGGATGTAGGTAGTCTTATTTTTCCTTGGAATATACCCTCGAACCGATATTAGATCGTAGATAGTTCATCCATAAGTTGGTCACGTGGTCATATTTTGAAGGATACACCTCTCCCCGCTCTATCTCACTCAGAGTCATCCCAGTCTACCGCCTCATATAGTCCATCTCAGTCTCATACCTTTACCTCTATTCATCATCTACCCTCAGATTAAGAAGAGCTTAGGTTGATGCATTTGCAGGTTAAGTACATGTAGGAGGAGAGGTGTTCGGACTGTTTTATAATGCAGGAGTTCTTTGCCTCCATATAGAGGGATAGGTAGGTAGCTGAGGAGTCCGAGGCCCGTAGAGAGTAGGCACATGAACGTAGAGACTCCCTCTTGATGCAACACTTTCAGGATCTCCATCCTGTCGATATGTGGCATGGCGCGGGTTCTTCGGGTACCAGGTTCGCTCTTGATGATGGCACTCAAGATGAAACTCCAGATGATGCCCCTAATGATCCCTCGCAATGATCCTTATTTTTAAGAATTTATTTTCTTTAGTGTACTTGTGAGAGAGAGCATTATTTTTCATGTATTTTTACTCTTATATGTATCGAATATTAGATTCCCTTTCCCTTTCCTATTTTGTCTATGGGATATTTTTATGGATTAATGTTAATCATCTCTTTCTTTATTTGATCATATCTCATTGTGCTGGATGCTTTTCATTTCTATGTTATGAATATTATCTATATTGTTTTCTTATGTCAGTGTTATCATGTTATCTATATTAAATTATTTTATTGCACTAACTTTGCAAGTTTGTTTTTCCTTTTGTCTTTTCTGGACAAAAATGAGGGATAACATTTTTAGGGGGATCTCATAATTTGATTTAATTTTCATCTTTATTTCCCCATGCGTTTTATGGCTTTGTTGTTTCATGTGTGTAGGTTATTTCTCATATTTCATATTCTTGCCTTTAAAAGATTCACATTACATTTGTTTTGTCAGTCGAGTTGAGTTTGTCTTTTTTGGGGGGAAAGGATTTAGGATCGGCTTGACGGTCTAGCTTATCAAATTTTGAGTCTTTTTATTTTTTATGTTTTGTCTCGAAATAGTCAAAGGGGGAGATTTGTAAGGATAAATTTCCAATAGAGTCAATTTGTAGCATTGGCTATTTTCGTTAGACAAAACATTTAGGGTTTTTCAGTATCATGATATTCTACTTGATGAAGAATTTTAGCATCCCGGAGTTCAATGTGCAACAAGTTCACCTCATCATATGATTGCTCTTTTTTCGAAAGGTATGACCCAAATTATTTTTATTTATTGGAGACAAATTTTGAAGTATTATATGCTTATTGGCAAAAGTTTTCCAAACTCTATTTGTCCTTTAAAGTTAATTTAAATTTTCTAAAATTTGAGAGGTCATTCGAACGCCCCATCTCTCTTAGTCGTTTAAAGGCTTTAATCGAATTGCTTATAGATTTTGTCCGAAATGTCATTTGAAGAATTCATTCTAACGACATCTTGCATTGTCGTTCGAACGATCCAGTTAAGTCGTTCGAACGAGCAATTTTAATTTTGAAAAATATGGTTTTTCCCTCTAACTTCCCTTGCTCACTACTAAAACCACTTTGGAGCTAAGGATTTTCAGATTTTTTTGCCCTTGCACTTTAGAAGAAAATAAATTTTCTCTTTACAAAAGGTATCCAACTTTTCATATGATCTTTAGGATCATTTTTCTAAAAAATACAAACTAAACCTCTCATTACATTCATCCCGATTTGGATGCGGTGGACTTATGAACAAGCTGTATTTGAAGACGGTGCTTGGATCTCGGTAGATACCAAGACACAGGAGTGTTTCAGAGCATGTTAGATCTACACGTGCTATGGAAGATGGTATTAAAGACGGTATCAGTGGGTTTTTGGAGTAAAGTTTGTAAGTCTTGTGCGTCTTCTTGTAAAAAAAGTATTCGTAGTGGATTTTATCTAGGCCTGATCGTTCGAGGTTTTTTCCATTTGGGTTTTCTTTATACATTGGTGCGTTGTATGATTGTAGTTTCCTTTTACGTTACACTTGATATCTTTCATGTTCACCTAGCAATTCTAGTAATCAAGACTAAAATTTGGAGTATAATCCTGCTACCCTTGTAAGGACATAATTCTATAAATGTCCGAGTAGAATCTAGAAATTTTCTGTTTGTCCTAGATCACAGTATATATATCTGATACCACTACATTCGGCACGTTAACACGATCATCCACGACGACCTTGATCCAAATCCATACATCCATCATCTTCACACGTGCATCATGCTACATGCGACATGCTTCTCAACCATTCCCACTACTCCACTTCGCATTATTGGTAAAATGATTTATTGGAGTTGTTTATATTTGCATAAATATTTGGGAATTTTTTAGAAAATATTTTTCGAAGTCTGATTTATATTTAACTCAAAAGAAAAATTTTTCTAAATGTAGAAGCGGACTTGCTTCGGTCAATGCACTCATTCAAACGACATCGCACTGTCGTTCGAGCGACATATGCATATTGCGTGAACTAGTTCGAGCTACACGTGTCCTTCGTTTGAGCGACATGTGTATCTCGTTCGAAAGACGTCTCCACCTCGATTTTTGTATAAATATCTGGTTTCTTTCTACATGTTTTCCAAGTTTTTTTCACACACGATTTCTGCGATTAACAGCCTAGAAAACAGACTTCATGTTTTAAGGTTTCATGCCTTCTTTATTCACATAAACACTCCCATATATGTATGTGAATCTTTAAACCTTCAAGAGGATCGTTTTTACTCATCTGGAGTAATTTGTGGAGAAGCTCTCTCTTCTTCATTTCTGCCCATCTGGAGTTCTTGCGGGAGATTCCAGCCGACGACATCGAAATCGACACCTGAGGGTATTTCGTATGTCACTCTTGTTTTCATTATAATCCGTATAAACCGTTATTTACAAATTATAGTGAAAATAAAAAAGGTTTTGCCCCTTTGGGGGATTTTTCCTCATTTTTGTGTTTTATTTGTGATTGATTGTTCTTGCATGATCATATTGATTTCAATCACACCTAGATGCATGTTTTAGGATTTCATTACAAAATTGAGTTTAATTAAATAATTTCTTTGTTTGAACAAAAGCGCACTCTTCAACCCTAATTTCTTTTTGCATCTCATGTTGCTAATTAATTTGTTTAAAAATGAGTATATTTAATGAATTGAACCGAATCCATATAACCCTAGATTTTCATTAGGATAATCCTAGCAAAGTAGGGACTAGATCTTGGTACGTCTTGCCAAGCCGGTACGGATTAGAAGATGTAGCCCTATGTGGTACCTATTACCCTTGGAATTCCAATGACGACTAATGTGACCGTCACGTAAATTCGATTTGAATAGAACTCAGAGATAAGCTCAGTGATAACCTTATGTAGTTTAAGATAAGTTATAAGGTGAGTATTTTTCTTAAAGGGGTTTTTCCCAAGGAGACGTTGTGATGCGATTACGGTATGATAATAACCTATGTGTATTAGGTTGGTCACGATGTCACAAGGAATGTGAACAAGGTCGGCTTTTACAGAGGCATTAGGTATTCACCAACCGAAGTGGTTCTTGTGTGTCAAGGATGTGAGGGTAAGAGTGGGATTATGGCATTTGACTTTCCAAGAGAACGGTAGGTTTATATGTTGCTTTTGTCTTGTGAGAAAGAATTGTTGTGATTTGATTCGTCACGGTTGGTGACTCAAGACATGGTCCGTGGCTAGGATGATAAAAGTGAGAACGTCTAGGAGAAGTTGTAAGACTTTAAACATGTGGCGTAGGCTCTCTTTTTGTAAACCATAGTCTGACGCGTACTAGTGGGATTTTCTTGGAACAGTTACCTGTTCCTTTGATTCTGGTATGTGTGTCCCCTTTCAGTTTCGGTAATAGAGGATTGGTATTACTATTAATGGGGTAGCTCGGATTGGTACTTTGTCATGGTACAACACGTTTAGGCCTAGTCAAGTCAAGTGGACCTTGCATGGTCAATACAGATCGATAACTGAGTGCTCCCCAATCAAAGGTATTCTTGCTAATGCACAAAGTTTAGTGTATAGGTGGCTGTAATTTCGGCCACAAGGTTTTCTCGTAGTAATTATTTTCCTTAGGATTAATGAACTTATGACTAGCCAACATGGCAGTCAATGGCTCTGGTTACAAAGAGCAGGATGGTGACTTGAGGACATTGTATAGTGTTGGAACTCGATTAAACTTAGCACATAGTTTTACTTTGCCATGGTGAGTGGATTAGTGCGATACTCAAGTGAGTGCTCCAAGTGAGAAGCCTAGAGTAATACCAGTGTCATCAGGGTAACACAACGGATAATACTGGCTGAGTGTGCATTGATGATTTGGTTGGTGCATTGCTCCATAGAGTGAGTGACTTACTATATGCGGTTGTGTGGTCTTGATGACCCGAGGATTTGAGGAAACTTGGAATGTGTAGTTCTTAGATTCGAGACGGTTCTTGATGATTATTTGAGGATGGATTATATTGTGGCCCGCTCTTGGGTGAGTGTCGATCACTATAGAGGGTTGCCTGGTAGGGGCAACAATATGCTTTGGGTATTAGCAAAGGTAGTCCCAAAACTTGTTGGCACGTTGTCATCAAGTGAGTGAAGACTCGAGATGCTTGTGTAACGGTAATGGTTAACGTATCATTGAGCGTTAGATCATGTCGCATGTTAAGCTTTTGGTGATAACCCCGTGTAAGGGCTGTGATATGATCCTATCTATCAGGGACTTCGATGAAGTGTTGGAGTATTTTTATGACTTAGGTTAAGAGTTGGTAAATCCCATGAACTTGAGGAATAGGAAAATCAATAATTTCAGGGACGAAATTTTCTAAGGAGGGGAGAATGTAATAATCGTGCCCTATATTTTATTATTTCCCCGTGTAAATTGTAGTAATATGAAAACCCTTGGAATTGAGTCACTATAATTGGGTTTAGATCTGCATTTGATTGTTTTGTAGTCCTGATGGTAATTATTGGAAGGTTTTGGGTAAAATTTGAGAAAAATTAGAAGATTATGGTTCGAACGAGTTAAGGGTCAGTCGAACGAAAGTGCTATTTCGTTCGAACGAGATTCAGGAGGTTTTCACGAGGACCCAAGGTCGTTTAAAGAGGAGATCAATTAAGGAGGATTGAATGAGACCCAACTGTGTACCTAACCAGACTCGTTAGAAGGTCGTTCGAAGGCTATTTTGAATAAGACGCCATCCTTGTTCGAACGAGAGGCCATTCTCATTCGTACGAGCACAACAAAATTTTTAAAATCGGGCTGGCCTTGTGTGTTTTCGCATTTTGGGCCATTGGATGGATGAGGTGTAAAGAACTGGTAAGCCCTGATTGGGAAAAAGTGGGATTTTACTGTTTGGGGTGGTTTTATCACGCTTGTTTGGGGTTCATTTTGGGTATTTAGAGTTATAAGAAGAGATAAAGAGAGTGGGGGTGGGTCCCCCCACCATTTTCAACATTTTTTTCTATCACAAACCACCATGTCATAACCATTCCTCCACCTTATATCATCATGTTCAACTAGTATTCCACCGTATCCAAGCCCTACATATCCATTTCCACCATTATTAGGCAAAGCTACGAAATTGGAGGTATAGTTAGTTTTTTTTGGAGAAGATGAAGACGGAAGATTCATGGAGCTTAAAAAGGGTTTTTGATGGAGCATTCATGGAGCAAACTTGGTGGAGCTAGGCAACCTCTCTAAGGCCACCTTAAGAGGTGGGAGGTTTCCATATTCTTAGGCATTTCACCCTACCATTGTTGGAGCTCCATTTGTGGAGGAAAACCCTACTATTAGTTTAAGACTCTATTTGCATAATTAGTAGTCTTGTTGTTAGATTATAAGAGTATGATGCATATAATAACATGGTGAGTTTCAAGTAATTTAGTATTTAACATTTTTATGGAATGGAAATGTTGCAAAATGTTATTTATTAGAAGCAAAATTGTGTATGAATATTTCAAAGTTGTCTTGAAAAATAAGATTTGGGATTTTTGTGAAAATAGTGTATTTCTAGAAATTTGAAGCTAAACTTTTATGGAAGAAAATGATGTTTATCTCCCTAGAATATTTTGGTGAAATAATATTCTAAAGTTTCTTGCAAAATGAAGATTTTATAAAGTTGGACTTTTGGTTGAGTTTTGAAGAAATAAAAATGTCCTTTGTGTCTTTAAAAGTGTATTTTGCAAGTGTTATGAATTTTTAGAATAAATTATGTGTTTAACCCATTAAATAGGATTTTGGAATTTAAAATCCATGTTATCATGCATGTTAACTTGTAGTATTTTGATAGTGATCATATAAATAAGTTTAATAAAGGTTTTAGTGGGTTTAAGCATGAAATAAGGAAAATAGAAATTCTTGTCTTTGAAGTGTGTGAAAAAGATGTTAAAATGTGTTTAAGTGTGAGGTTGTAAGACTACATGGTAAAAAAAGAAAATGGTATTTTCTTATAAAAGGAGTCCATAAATGTAATTGGGTTTCTTTGATAAAGAAAGTGGAGAAATGTATAACTTGAAAAAATGGTTAGAAAAGGTGTTGAATAAGTGTTAGTGGGTTAAAACATTAAGAAGTTGGTGTGAATAACTTAATAATATTTTTGGGAGATTAACACTTATAAAATTGGAAGAAAAGACAAGTTTGGAAACAAAAGGGTAAAATGGTATTTTACGTAAAGTGGAATAATTTTACCGAATAAAAACATTGGAAAGGCTATTACATGAATTATTTTTTAATGAGCATGATTTCAGAATAAATTCAATGCTAAAGCATAAAAGGCATGATATGATGATTTTCAAAGTGCAACACAAGTTGAGGGTTAAACCCCAAATTTTGTCTTTGGCCTGATAAAAGAGAAAGTGAATAATCTGGACATTTGCAATGTGTTAAAACACATTAGTAAGAACTCAAATGACACCGAGATAATTAAGGAGGTCCCGGAGACCTGGGGTGAAAGACCTAAAATCACAAGCGAGAGCATATGGTGTCGTCGCCAACGGTGTGGAGCCCGTTACAGTACGCATTAATTGGAAGATTTCGAGAAAAATATAAAGGAGTATGGAACATATCAAGAAGTGTGTTGTGTGGTTAAATGTGTAAAGACAACCTAACTTGAATGAATTAATAAATGTTCCAATAAAGGTTAAAGTGGACAAGAAATGTATAAATTGATTAATTTCCATAAGGTAAAGGAAAGGTAAAGTATTGTGGTTAAATGGGTCGTTAAGCAACCTAAGAGGTTTATCCTATAATTAACCCAAGGGTGTGTTTGTGAAATATTTTCAAAGGTTAAATAAGTATTTTTTAACACGGTGTTTGAATAGTGAGTTTTAGTGAAAATATTAGTGTGGATTGGTTTAAATGAAAAGGATAATTTTGGTAAGAAAAGTTTTTTGGTTAGACAAAGTGTAATTGTTTCAAGTACTTGACTCTGTGTATTAAATAAAAAGATAAATGTTAAGTTAAGGAAGAAGAAATTTTGTTATGAGATTAAGGTTAATTAATCGGGATAAATCACATTTTTGGAATAAAAAGGTCTTCATGCATATATATATATAGGTATATATATAGTAGTTGCATGTACACATAGATATAACGTGTCAGAGTCTTCTTTTTGTCGTTCGATTCTATACTGCATTTTGTATATTTTACACTAAGTATTCGGCTCACACCCTCGTCTTTGTTACGACAGGTTGGGTGTAGTTTCGTATTTTGAGAGCATTATACGAGTAAGTATTCTATTTTTATATTACACTAGTAGCTCTGTATGCTTTGATTTCAGGGACGCTTCCCACGGGTCCTTCATGTAGCTTGATTTTAAATGAGAATAGCATGCTAAACAAGTGAAATGGTAATTAAATAAAACTGGACTAACAACATTATTTAGGTTGTTTCATCACACTTCACTCCTCAAGGGTGACCCATAAATCTGAGTCGGGGCGTTACATGGTGTGAGTGTGACTGTTGATATTCCATTACATTGGCATAAATGGGTACAAGCTGCCATACAGAGGTTATCTAACAGTGATACCATGTTACCAGTGATGAGATGGTCAACAAAACCATCGGGCTGAGCAGACACATGCCTAACCCGATCTTAATGTTGTGGATGGCCACATTAAATGTGAGGAAGATCTCCTCTCCGCTTTCTATAAGAACACATGTTATCATCTGACAAGCCTATTGGGTTATCTACATTTATGGTACAATAGGAAACAACTCTATGAGAGACACTTCCATTTTGTTAAGCTTTGTGTCATTAGGGATATGTTTTTCTCTAAAGATGTCAATCATTGATCAAAATCCTTCGATTCTTCATATGGTTCAAAATATTCCATATTTAAAGTTTCGCAAGAAGGATGTTCAATTCATGTATTTCTATTAATTTGCAATTAATCTCCAAAAGACATGTTTTTGAGTAAATTCTTCATTATCAAGAACTGAAACACATTATTGTAATCATTAACAAAATTTTCGCTATAACAATCATGAAAAGTATCATTGTCATAGTTGGAAAAACTATTATTATAATAATTTTCACTATCGTTATTATGAAAATTTGTGACCCATTATTATAATAATTATTTTCATTTGTTTTTTGAAACTATAACTACACATGTTTTATATGTATAACGGCGATCTCGGGTATCAAATCCGTAGAGAATGTCGTTTAAAATTGAATTGATTTATTAATTTTAATATAGAATGTAAAAGATAATTTTTGATTTTTTAATATTTAAATATTATAATTTATCTAAGCGAATATTTAAACTACAATAATTTACAACTATAAAAAGCATAGGTTGATAATGAAATCCCTTACTTCGACATACACATCATAAATAGTTACATGATTAGACACGTTTAAAATGTGATTAATACTCGTTTAAACAATTATTTAAATATAGAGTGTCACTCCCAAAATTTATATAAATTTCTAAATAGGAGTTTGACATCAATAATAACCCTAAAATTACACATGCAGTGTCACAAATATGCTGCATACATGATATATCCACTAAAGTCCTTAAGTGTAATTTCAGAAATAATCAGCCCATTAAAACCGGTCTATTCTATCATACCATAGCGAAACAACTATACAACCAAGATGAGTTCATTAATATCAACCTAATTAAAATTACCTAGAAAGTATTTTTAATTAATTAAATAAATAGAGTGTGATAATAAATCATTTTAAAAGGAAGAAAAGTGATTTTAATATGAGTAATTAATTATTAAAGAATTAAACTAATTTTAGAGTGCAAATAATAATAAAAAACAATTAATTAACTAAAGGAATAATTTATTAAAACTGTATTTAAATTACACATTATAATTAAAAATAAGTAAACTAAACTACTCTAAGAATTATGTCTAAAATAAGATGTATTAGCTCCCAAAACGAAGAACCTCATTGGCCCTTTTATAAGTGGAAAGAAATAGCTTGGGGGCACAATTGGAATTTCAGTGTAATATTCATAAAATACTAAAAAGGAAGTGATGGGTAGATGGGTAATCAGTTGTGTGTAGAACACCGAAGAAATTTAGCAAGGCAAAGGCATTTTTTAAACTTTTATTTGGAACATTACACATGGGTTAAATAATAAAAGAAAGGAAAAATAATAAAAAAAGAACAAAAGAAGAAAATAATAAAATCTGGTGTGGGAATCAAAAGGGGGAGAAGGGAATCTCTCAACAAAAACAAAAACAAAAACAAAAACAAAAACAAAAACAAAAACAAAAACAAAAAGTGGGCAAAAAGAATAAAAATAAAAGTGGGAAAGGAGTTTCGGGCATGGGAATTGAAAGAAAAACAATATAGAAAGGAATCATGGGTGTAAAAATAAAATAAAAAGAGAAAATAAATAAAGAAAACAAAAGAATAAACAACAAAAAATTAGGGAAAATAAGAATCTCGCAAGGGAAGTGGGATCTCGATTAAACAAATGGGAAGGAAGAGGCACACGTGCGCATAGCGCGTACTGTTTTAGACAGGGAGTGACTGCGCCCGTGATCTCTCATCAACCATAACCTCCCCTACTGAGCCAACTGGATCCTCATTAACATCAATACATTAAAAAATCTACACCCCCTATTAAAACCTAATTTTCAATAATTACAATTAAACCCCCAAACACCTAACATTTTCATACGACCTCGGATCGATGCACCGCAAGAACCGACGCACCCCACATTTTGGGGATGATAATATTTTGATAGTACTCGGGTCACGGGATCTGACTTCGAGTTTGACCTCGATCTTTCACTTAGATGTGACACCTCGCCTAATTAAATACCGTGTGATCAGTCCTTTATTAAATTAAAAATCAAGGTGAACGGTTGGTTCATTTCAGCATCACCGTCGCAAAATAATTATTTCCAATTTAAACACCCTAAATAATTAAGCTAAGTGTCAAAATAATTTAAAGTCTTATTTTCATTTTATTAAATTCCGATATGAAAACATTTTTAATAAACAACATTTTAAGAATCACATAAATGCTAAGGATGGCAATTAACACACAAGAATTAAACCATCTAGATAAACCAAACCAAGTTTAAGAACCATAAATGAAATCATCCTGACAATAGTTATCTCTCCAAGAGTACTGAATACTAGAAAAATAAATAAGCATAAATCTCTGACAAATCCAAACGGAATAGAAAATCGGGCGACACATGCCCAAACTATGAAGAACTAAAATAGGAACTGAGTCAATGAAGAGGTTGTCTAAAATAAGGGCCCGCAACTTCCACATAAGCTCCAGCACGTCCAATCAGAAGAATCTATGCATGGTGCCCCTGTGGCTGGGCACCTATAATACATGCATATATATACAAGAGAGAGAAATGACAGAAAACGGGTCAGAGCTCGAGTGTAAAACAATTTTAAAATAATTTAGCAAGTATTTAAAATGCTTACTGGCTAATGTGACAACCATGTTAGTATGCGACACTCTCTTGAGAATTTTCACCTCTCATCTAGTGTGCATGCCCACCGTTCTACTGATCTCATAAGTCTATCTAACTTATTTTCCATAAAGTTTTATCCCGAGAAGTACTAAGGCTATGATATTAAGTTTTAGAAAATTAATCTCTTCCATTTTCTTACATTACTTAGAACCACTCAGTACCGTTTCAAAATTCACGAACACTTATTATAAAGTTGGAGCATTTATTCATTACTTAACTACTTATACACACAATAGAAATTTTCCATATATATATATATATATATATATATATATATATATATATATAAGTATATATATTTTAATCACTCATATAATATATATACTATCGGCACCCCACATAAAGTCTATGGTGCTGGCATACTCTACTATCATGTCACGATATCACTTGTACTAAGGAAAATACTAGTTCAGAATCACTCTCGAATCGTATTAACACAATACAGACAAAATGGAGGCGAAGCTTAGTTTCAAGTCACTAAGAGGTCAGTACATACCCCTCACGTCTCTTAGGACCATATGACTATCATTTTCAGATAGCCTGTACCAAGGAATCCCGTATTCTAGGGTATAAGTCAATATCCCCCATAAAGGTCCCATCGAGATAAGACTATCCCGACGCGGCAACCTCTGTGATAGCAAGTACCGCGGGTATGAATATTCACAAACATAATAACTAATATATGTACACAGTCACACGGTCATATATATAGATATTCACATTTACCAAATTAAGTTTGCTCACGACCCATAATTATTATTATCCGTACTTAGCACAAATTTACTCAATTATCTCGCATAACGGATTCATCTCTTTTATTCTCATTTATAATTTATTTCATACTTACTTCTCATCTCTCAAAGTATTCCTTATTACTAAAATATAATTACAATAGATACGCCCTGTCTAACCTTCTGGTCTAAGTCTTTCACGAATCTCAATTCTTTAGTGAATGTACGCACAATTTCTAATGTGTGACAAAACCCCCCATTAACCCATAATTTCATCCCATATCAAATTTCATTCAACAGAGTCTACTTAGACCCTACAGTTCCTCTTCATGTCCCATTATACTATTTAAAGGATATTTAAGGGTTACCACGTATTTTATCCAAATTAAATAAAAAGGGGGAAAACATGCGGTTTTCTAGGAGGGATTGATCGATCGAGGAATGGGGTCGATCGTCGATCAATCGATGCTCTTGGTCGATCGATCGATCAAGCAGTTATTGCCCAGAAACTGCAATTTCGACCTACGGGTTTCATCCAACAATTTTCTCCAAAATTCCATTAATGATCCCCAAACTCCCAAACAAGATTACTACGGGTTATCTATACCTATATGCATGATTTGCTACGTGGAACATGTACAAATTCATCAAAGGGATTGAATTAATGGGGTAAATTAACATAATTATCAAGAACCCTAATTTTTTAAGAAACTTCCATTCTTCTAATTCTTTTCCATATTTCTTGCTTCTAAATCCATAAAATTTAGTGGGTAATCCTCTACATATGATTGAGATGTCCAGAATATATCTACTTCCTCTAAAACATGTGATTTAAATTCTATAGGTTATAAAATTCTTCCATGAAACATGTTTTTAACAATCCTAATCTAACATGGGTGAAACATTAACTAAAAATAAAGGAAGATAGATACTTGCCTGGAATTCAAGGGTCTGATTTGTTGAAGAAAATGATATCATTGCATTCCTCGTTGTGCGATCTACGTTTTGGTGGTGGTGGTGGTGCAATCGAGTGAGTTCTATGCCTTGGATTACTTGGAAAGCTCTCTACCTTCTTCTCTAATGGACGTTCTTATGTTCTGTGTTTGTTAACCCTAAAAGACAACTCCTATTGACTGATATATCTTAAGGAAATTCATGGGTTTAATTACCCAAAAATAAAAAATGTCTATAATACCCTCCCGGGATGTCAATTGGGCCCAAAAATTCCCCGAGGCCCAAACTAAATCCCCGAATACACTTTTCTGACTATCTCCACCCTTTCGAACACTTTGGCGCACTCGAAATGACCATACAGGTGACTGATAGTTTATTCACTTTTATAATAATAATTTCGTCCCGACACGACACAGGCGCGTCCCGACTTAAATTTCCATAAATGCTATTTTATTCACTCGTGACAATTTTAATAAAATTAATCTTATATATTACTTTACTCATCTAGTAATATTCAACAATTTTCCAATAATTACTAACTCTCGTCACACTAGTAAATATTTAAAATAAGTTCCCGAATTAATATTAAATTAATTCTCAATTAAATTTAATAAACCCCCAAATTTAAAAGCCATAAAAACACGGGGTATTCCATACTTCCTCCCTAATAACGGAATTTCATCCCAAAATTCAGAAAATAAGGCACACCTGGTAAAAATAGATCTGGATATTTTTCGCGCAAAAGTGCCATGCGCTCCCAAGTGGATTCCTCCACATTATGGTGCTCTCACTGGACCCGTACAAGTGGAACTACCTTCGACCTCAATTTCCTCTCGCTATGGTCTAGAATATCCACTGGTCTCTCCTCATAAGAACTGTCGGGCTGTAAGTCAACCTGCTCTATCGCGATGTGAGTGTGTGCCACATCATCCCGAAGATATCGTCTCAACGACGAGATGTGGAATACATCGTGAATACGGTGCAAGTGCTCTAGTAACCCCAATCTGTATGCCACCGGCCCAATCCTCTCGATAATGGGAAATGGGCCCACGTACCTCGGAGCCAACTTCCCCTTCTTCCCGAACCTCATTACTCCTTTCATAGGAGATAAACGCAGTAATACTTGGTCCCCCATGCTAAACTCTCGAAAGGACCGCTTCGCATTGGCGTACTTTTTATGTCGGTCCTGGGCTACCTGAATGCGACTCCTGATAAGCTCAATCCTAGCTGAAGTCTCCTAAATCACCTCTGGTCCGAACAACTTGTTGTCCCCCACCTCTAGCTAATAAGATGGAGAACGATAAGGCCTGCCATATAATGCCTCAAATGGGACCATGTCGATCGTGAACTGATAGGAGGTATTATACACTACCCCAAAATGGGTAAATTGGCACCCTTCCAGCGGCTAGCCTAGTCACGGTCATTGACCGTGATAAAAAAAACAAGCATTTTTTATCACGGTCATTGACCGTGACAAGCCCACGATAAAGACTTGTCACGATCAATGACCGTGACAATCCTTATAATATTGTCACGGTCAAGGACCGTGACAAATGTCGCAGTAAAAAAACCTTTCCCCTTCTTTTTCCCCCGCCGATTCTTCCTTCCTTTTTTCTCTCTCTCTCTACGCTGCTCTCCCCCCCCCTCTCTCTACTTTCAAGTTAGTTTCTCTCTCTTCCATTTATATATATGTACATGTGTGTGTGTGTGTGTATATATATGTGCATGTGTGTGTATGTGTGCGTGGGGGTGGGGAGGGGGTGGGTAAGGGTGGGGGAAGGGGGACAGGGATGGGGGGTTGTTTGTGTGTGTGTGTGTGCATTTATGTGTGTGTGTGGTGGGGGAAGGATGGGGGGGAGGGGGCAGGGGGCAGGGATGGGTGGGTGGTGGGGTAGGGGTGGGGGGCTGCGTGTGTGTGTGTGAATGTGCGCTGGTGTGTATATGTGTGTGTAGTGTGCTTGTTTGTGCCTAATGTCCCTTGTAAACGAATTGATTGGTTATTAAGTTTTTTAGTAAATTAATAGATGATTGCCCCTCATTGTAAATTAGTAAATTAATAATTGTATACTTTAATTGTTAGTTTAATTTTGATGAAAATAATTAATTGAGTAGATGAATTAGAAGGAGTACGGGATACGCATTTGTTGTTGACATTTCTGTTGGATTATAGTGGATCGATGTTGGGTTGGTTAGTTTTAAAAGTGGTATGACCACTGGATTATTGTCCATATGGGGGTGGGATTTTTAAACTTTTTTTGAAAATTACTTTGTATAACGAACAATATATATATAGTATGATAATTAAATGAAACATACTTGAAATTACATATAGTGCGCATAGATACTAGCCTTCTAGTTCTTATGCGTACACATTCAGTATCCCTTAGACCCGTTCGAGAGTCATTACCTGTATAATGAGATCTCTCGAATTGTCCCGTTTGGACAGTTTGGGACTGCATAATTTCTGTATAATATTCTTAGTGGCTTAAAGTTGTTACTTTTGGAGAAAGTTCTGCAGTCGTATCCTAATGTTCTCTGGGTACATACTAGATTGACAAGTGTGACTGTTATTTCAATTGATCAATTGAAATAACACTCACACTTGCCTATCTACGTCGTGTACTTGGAGAACTACGGGATATGCTGCCAAATTTTTTTCAAATCGTAACAATGTGCATGAGCTGTTGATGACATTGATGAGTTCGTTGATGATGGTGGTCATGTGATGGGAAAACGAATGAAATTAACGAGTTTGCAACATGAACAAGTAGCTCGTTATCTATTTGACACACATGAAGATGTCGAAGAACGGAAAAAGTAAGTTTCGATTATTATAATGTTTAACATTATTTTAGATTATTTTATACATGATTAATTTTGTAATATGCAGAAAATATGAAGCCTGTGAGAACAATAAAAGACGAAAAATAATGGTACAATCAGATAACGAATTTAGGCTGTGGTTGACATAAGAGGTAATTATAATGAAAATGGCCATTATATAACATTACATTACACTCTAATTTTATAACTAATATAATTAATTTATCTATATTATCAGCTCTTAAAGACGGGTGATGCGACATCAAGGCTTGCTCGTTTAGCCACTAGACCATTGTTCGTGGCACAAGAGTACAAAAAGTATCGATTGAACAGTTACATTTTCGGCGCTAAAGTGTACGAGGAAAGTACAAATGTACAGAACTTGGGCATTTCATACAAGGCTCTTACTTTCTTTCGAGCGAGCGCAAAAGATAAAAACCTCGTTGAAGCTGAAATGACTTACTGTGGTGTACTCCGAAATATATTTGAATTGGATTATATAAGCTTCAAAGAGGTTGTATTTTACTGTGACTGGGTAAGAGTTAAGGATAAAAATGCTTGTAAAGTTGATCCTGTCACCAATTTTATCATGATTAACTTGTCCAAGTTGAAGAGCAACGACCACGTGAGCGATGAGCCGTTTGTTTATGCATTTCAAAAGGTTAACCGAGTATTTTACTCGGAGTATATCAACAACGTGCCGTGGTCAATTGTCCAACACGCGCCAAAACGTCTAAATAGTAGTGTGGATGACTTGGCTGCTCCTACCGAATATCAATTCATTTTTTATGATAACTCAAATTTTAAACAATTTTTCAATTTCTAATAAATATTCCAATTTGTACCAAAACATCCATTTTTAATGGTTTTAATTGATTTGCACTTTATCATTTTCACTCTTGTGTAGTGTGCGTGTGTGTGGACAGTAGGGGTGGGGGTGGGGATGTTTCGAATTTTTAGTAATTGTACATATTAAGAGATAGATGTTGTTGTTTTGGAATTCAGAATTGAGGTGTTTGACAGTAACAATTAATTTTTATTTGTAGTAATTGTACATATTTGCATGTCTTCTTTTAATTCATTTTGATATGTACTAATAACATTTTTTTACAACAAATGTCTCCTTCAGGTCTTAAGGCGAGGATGATGATGCTTGTTATGATGATGTTGTCTGGGCTCGGTGGTAGCGGAGGCGACGAGGGCTCCTCGGCCCCTAGGCTCCCCAAATATGGAAAATTGGGGATGGCCATCGAGAACAAGTCGGGGCTATTAGTGAGATCCCTCGAGCTGGTAAAGACGATCATCGGCCCGGGGTACATTAGTTGGAAGGAGGTGCCATATGAGCTCAAGTTAGCTGTTTGGGTGGCACTACAGGTAATGTATTTATATTTATATTTATATTCATATGAATATTTCAATTTCTATTTCAATTTCATTTTATATTTATATTTATATTTATTTGCAACTAACATTGTATTTGTTGGACAGGAACAATTCAGCCTGGATCTAAAGCTATGCGATTCCGTCTTGGAGCAGTTGAGGGAGCAACACAAGACGTGAAAGAAAAATATGCGGACCCAGTACTTTGGGAAGACACGAGAGTCCATTATCCAAAGGTGTGAATCCGTCCCATCGAAAGAGCCGATCTCATTGGCACAATGGCAAAAGTTCATTGACAACGAGATTAGGGAGAGACAATTGGCATCTCGCCAATCGGGGAGGGTAAATCGGGCAAAAAAGACGAACGTGCACTAATCCGGCCGGACGTCTTACGCCGAGGTGGAGCATAGGATGATGGTGATATTTAATTTTTCTATAACTACAGAAATATATTATTCTACATTATTTTACTTTGCGGGGCCGATACTAATTTTACTTTATTTTATTTCAGGGGACAAAGAGTGGCCCTGGGGGTAGGCCACATAGGCTCGATACTTATGTGGCTCTTCGGACGAAGAAGGGTAAGGACAAGGAGGTGTCCCCGAGCATTGCGGACATGATTGTAAGTAATCTAACAGTTTACTTTTTGTTAATTACGTTATAATTTTTTAATTTACTTATTTTTACTAATCATGTGCTTTTTGTTGTTTCGGGCAAAGCTTAAGGAAGTGCATGAGTCGCACTCTGATGCTGATAAGGCATATTTGTCCAATAATGCACTCAACCAACTGCTTGGCTATGATCGCAAGGGGAGGACAAGGGGGTGAGATCGCGGGTGGCCAAATCTAGGATCATCGGATTGGAGATGAGCGACACCGGGTTGGCTCGAACGGTGGACTCACATGATGCGAAGCTGTCCCGTTTGGAGGCGATGGTCCAAGATATGTTCTCATTCATGAAGCGTTCGTTGGGCGGAGAAAAATGCAAGGGGAAAGGGAAGGAGAAGGTGGAGGGGGAAGAGGTGCGGGAGGACGAGGATGTGGACCTCGCTTCTTCATCATTAACACGTACGAACTTTGATGATCCACTTCCCTATTTGGCTCCCTTCGACTGACCGATGTAGACACTTGGTTGGCCGAGCGTGTTTATACTGGACATATTTAATGGCCAGCGGATAGGGATGGGGTTGAGGGACTCGAATATCGTCCAGAGTGGACTAGTTCAATGACGTGAGATTCAAGACATCGAGTCCAAGGTGCTCGTCACGCATGTGATACCCGGGAAGGGGAACTCCCAGTTATGGTCCACGAACAATGCAGCACGATGTATATCAGTGGGTGTGTAATTTTCTATATCTTGTGGCTTACTCACCTCCTCGGATTTAACCTTACCCAAGACATGTAGTGACATTATTTGAATTGAATTGTATTGTTTTTAAGTTCGTACATTTGAATTATATTTGGATTATATCGTGATGCATATTGTCTCTATTTTGAATGTATATTTGCACTATCTCTATTTTATTTGGATATATAATGTTTGAACAGGTACAACATTGCTATAACAGGTACAAATATACTGCTGGGTAGTGGCAGTGGCCATACTGCCCAGCAAATTTATTTTCAATTCTGCCCAGAATTATCATGATCATTGACCGTGATAATTTTTTTAACATTGTCACGGGCTTGTCACAGTCCTTGACCTGACAAAACTAGTCACGGTCAAGGCCCGTGACACGATCGTGACGATTATAATGAACTTGTCACTGTCAATGATCCTGACAAAAAAAGTTATCTCGACCAGAATTATCACGATCATTGACCTTTACAAGTCCAACTTATCAAGGTCAATGATCATGACAATTCGGCAGATTTGGTGTAGTGATAAGCGAACTCCACCAGTGGAAGATAAGGCTCCAAACTTCCTCCAAAATCAAGGACACACATGCGTAGCATATCCACCATCATCTGATTTGTACGCTCTATTTGTCCATCTGTCTATGGGTGGTAAGATGAAATCAATCTCAACTCTGTACCCATGGCCTTCTGAAAGCTCTCCCAGAAGTGCGACACGAAAATCTTGTCTCTATTAGACACAATATCCAGGGGAACCCCATGTAGCCTAATGATCTCGGCAATGAATAACTGTGCATACTTTCCCGTGGTGTAGTCTGTTCATACTGGCAGAAAATGAGCTACCTTGGTCAATCGATCCACTATAACCCATATGGAATCGTGACCCCGCTGTGACGTAGGCAACCCAATAATGAAGTCCATGGAAATACTTTCCCATTTCCACGTAGGTATCTCCAACGGCTGAAGTAACCCTGGCGGTGTCTCGTGGTCCACCTTTACCATCTGACAGGTAGAAAATTTGGACACGAACTCAGCAATGTCCTTATTCATAACACTCCACAAGTACTGCCACCTCATATCCTGGTACATCTTATCCCCTCCGGGATGTACCATAAATCTAGACCTGTGCGACTGTGTCATCACTATATGACGTAAGTCTTCTCCTTTTAGGACCACCAATCTCCCATTAAATCTCAAACCCCCATCACATCTCACTAAATAAGATTTAGCACCCTCACCTAAGAGTCGTACGATCTGCTCCTGGCAAAATGTATCCGCTTCCTGTGCCTGTATCACCCTTGTGACAATCTCGGGTGTGACTAACATAATCTATATAAAGGAATGGGCTACCACGTCCTGTTGACCCAATTCTTTCCACTTCGCTCTCCATACTTCTGCTACGTCACCTTCTGGTCTACGGCTTAACACATCAGCAACTACGTTAGCCTTCCCCAGATGGTACTGTATCTCGAACTGGTAGTCTTTCACAAATTACAACCATCTGCGCTAAAGCATGTTCAACTCTTGCTGAGTGAACAAATATTGCAGTGACTTATGGTCTGTGAACAAGCAAAACTTTTCCCCCAACAAGTAATGTCTCCAAATATTCAATGCAAATACGACCGTTGCTAGCCCCAGGTCGTAGGTGGGGTAATTCCTTTTGTGAGGCTTAAGCTTACGGGAGGCAAAAGCTATAGCCTACTCCTCCTAATGAAGTACTCCATCGAGTCCCCATAACGAGGTGTCAGTGTACACCAGGTACTCCACTCTCAGCTTGGGAAAAGAAAGAACTGGCAACGAAGTCAACTTATCTTTCAGCTCATCAAAAGCCAATTGACAAGCATCATCCCAAACATATGGTACTCCCTTACGAGTCAGATTTGTCAATGGACCTCCTTTCTTTAAAAATCCTCTGATGAACCTCCTGTAGTACTAGGATAACCCCAAGAAACTACGCACCTCTGTCGGTGTTATGGGTTGTTCCCACTCCCTCACTGCCGACACTTTACTTGGGTCAATTGATATCCCAAATTCCGACACAACATGTTCGAGAAACTGTACTTCCAGTAGCCAAAATCCACAGTTCTCATACTTAGCATACAACTGATGCTCTCGTAGAGTCTGAAGAACCCGTCTCAAGTGCTCGACACGTTTTTCCTCAGTCTGTGAGTAAATCAGGATGTCATCTATGAAGACGATGACAAGCTGATCTAAGAACTCTCTAAACACTCGGTTCATCAAATCCATGAATACGTCTCGAGCATTTGTCAGCCCAAACGGCATGACTCTGAACTCATAGGATCCATATGTCGTCAATAAAAGAAGTCTTCGACACATCCTGCTCCCTAATCCGTAGCTAATGGTATTCAGATCTCAAATCTATTTTTGAAAAGAAGGTTGCTCCCCTCAACTGGTCGAACAGGTCATCGATTCGTGGAAACGAATATTTATTCCATATCGTGACCTTGATCAACTCTCGGTTATCCACGCATAACCTCAGTGAACCTTATCTCTTCTTTATAAACAACATCGGAGCGCCCCAAGGCGAGGTGCTCCTACGAATGAAGCCCTGGCCTAATAACTGCTCTATCTGATCCTGTAACTCCCTCATCTACATTGGATTCATACGATACCGTGCACGCATTATCGATCGAGTGCTCGACATCAAGTCTATGAAGAAATCTATCTCTTGACTGGGGGGTAGGCCCGATATCTCCTGAAATACATCCGAAAACTCATGAATGACTAGAATCGAATCCAGGGGAATCATAATCTGCTTAGATGTATCCTCCTCTATGTAATACAAGTGGGTGGAAGATCCTCCCTCTGGGCGAGGCATCGCCACCAAAAATATCTCCTACCCCGGAATGGCAAAGATAATACTCCTACCGAAACAATCTATCATGGATCTGTATGCAGTGAGCCAATCCATGACAATAATAACATCATGCTCATGCATATCTAACACTAGCATGTCTGCAGATAAAATCAATCTACCAATATCTATACCTACACCCCGACATATAAAAAAAATCAAAGACCAATTCCCCAGTGGTGAGTCTACGCAGGTCACTGTACTCTCTACCGTGTTTAATAACCATGAGGCCCGTGCAAAATGAGTAGCTATAAAACAGTGTGATGCCCTAGTATCAAATAAAACTCGACCCATAGTGCCATGTATAGGAAACATACCCTCAATCACGTGTGGTGCCTGAGGTGCTGTTGCCTGGTGGATGTTATAGACACGTCCATACTGTAATTACCCCTGCTGAACTGGGGTTGCTGGGATGGTTGGTAGAGCTGGCATCTGAGCTGGCGCTAAGAGAACGAATGTAAAGAGTGTCCTCTGTGGCTCATTACGGGAATCCTGCTATTGTGGGGCTTTATCCCCCTCTGCGAAATCCTGACGTTTATGGCCATTCTTTCCACATCTAAAATATTTACCCCTGAAATTACCTCCCCTTGTCCCTCTTGACCACGGCCCAGTTGTCCATTACCACCCTGCCACTGGCCCTGCTAAACATGATATTGGCCCTGCTGCTAACGGTGTTGGCCTTGCTGGCCATGCTGACTGGACTGGCCCTATCTAAATCCCCTCAATCCTTGTTTGGAACCACCTGATCGGAATTTCTTGGCAGGGTCCCCCTGATGGGAACTCTGTTCACTGTGATGAGTCTGTCCTTGGACTACTGGTGCCCAACCAGTACTACTATTGCCCCTTGTCCTGCCCTGCTGGCTGGATTCCCCTGCTCGTTTTCTCCCCTGCTGATGGAAGTGGTGATCCTAACAGTGCAACAAAGCAGCGTTAAGTACGTCAGTGTAAGTACTCAATGATAGATTGCCTATGAGATGCTGACGAATCCTCCAGGCCAATGCATCTAATAACAATGGTATCTTCTTCTCTTAAGTGGGTGCCTCATTCAGCACTATAGTGAGAAGTCTAGTTAACTCCTCCTCATACTCAGCAACAGTCATGCTCTCCTGCTTGAGATTTAGTAACCTCCACATCATCTCAGTCTGCACGGTGAATGGGAAATACTTGTGGTCAAACCGCACCCAAAATGACTGAATCGGTATGCCGTCCCTCTCCTCCAAGGTGGTGGTGGACTCCCACCACTGCAAAGCGACCCCCACTAGCTTGAAGGAAGCCAGTAACTATCTTTGCACGTCGGTGAACTCATACATCCGCAGATGCCTCTGGATATCCTTCTTCCATTGGTTGGCGACTACGATGTCTGAACTATCCGAGAACTCCGGGGGATGCGCCTTCTGAAAGGCATCCCAGACCCACTCCCATGAAGTGGGAAGCTGTGCTGGTACTGGCGCCACTACCTGAACCCTGGGTGGAGCCTGCTACACCACCGCTAATGCGATATTCACCGCCTGAGCAACAATGACAACTACTTCAGTTGCATTCATCATTCCGTGAGCCGGAGCTGCTGGCTGCTCGGTCTGGACATTCCTGTCTCGGGGTACACGTCTCGGAGGCATCTAAAATGAGAAAGAACTTTATTAGTCTACAGTTATTATAAAATCTCAAATAGCTGAAGACGTAAGCGTAAATACAAGAATACAACAGTCCTAAAAATAGGGCTCTAAATTAAAGAGGCTAAGCTGGAAGAGAAATAAGCCGTACAGATCCTAAAGGACACTACAACCTGGCTTTGATACCACCTGTGACACCCCGCCTAATTAAATACCGGGTGATCAGTCTTTTATTAAATTAAAAATCAATGTGAACGGTTGGTTCATTCTCAGCATCACTATCGCAAAATAATTATTTCCAATTTAAACACCCTAAATAATTAAGCTAAGTGTCAAAGCAATTTAAAGTCTTATTTTCATTTTATTAAATTCTGATATAAAAACCTTTTTAATAAACAACATTTTAAGAACCACATAAATGCTAAGGATGGCAATTAACACACAAGAATTAAACCATCTAGATAAACCAAACCTAGTTTAAGAATCATAAATTAAATCATCCTGACAATAGTTAACTCTCCAAGAGTACTGAATACTGGAAATATAAATAAACATAAATCTCTAACAAATCCAAATGGAATAAGATATCGGGTGACACATGCCCTAACTATGAAGAACTAAAATAGGAATTGATTCAATGAAGAGGTCGTCTAAAATAAGGGCCCGTAACTTTCACATAAGCTGCAGCACGTCCAATCCAAAGAATCTATGCATGACGCCCCTGTGGATGGGCACCTGTAATACATACATATATATATAAGAGAGAGAAATGGCAGAAAACGGGTCAGATCCCGAGTGTAAAACAATTTTAAAATAGTTTAGCAAGTATTTAAAATGCTTACTGGCTAATGTGTGACAACCATGTTAGTATACGACACTCTCTTGAAAATTCTCACCTCTCATCTAGTGTGCACGCCTACCGTACTACTGATCTCATAAGTCTATCTAACTTATTTTCCATAAAGTTTTATCCCGAGAAGTACTAAGGCTATGATATTTAGTTTTAGAAAATTAATCTCTTCCATTTTCTTACGTTACTTAGAACCACTCAATATCGTTTCAAAATTGACGAACACTTGTTATAAAGCTGGAGCATTTGTTCATTACTTAACTACTTATACACACACTAGAAAGTTTCCATATATATAAGTATATATATTTTAATCACTCATATAATATATATACTATCGACA
This sequence comes from Sambucus nigra, assembly GCA_949130495.1. Classification (NCBI taxonomy): domain Eukaryota; kingdom Viridiplantae; phylum Streptophyta; class Magnoliopsida; order Dipsacales; family Adoxaceae; genus Sambucus; species Sambucus nigra. The sequence continues at coordinate 536,786,506 of OX422215.1, read as the reverse complement.
CCCCACATAAAGTCTATAGTGTCGGCATACTCTGCTATCAAGTCCCCATATCACTCGTACTAAGGGAAATACTAGTTCGGAATCACTCTCGAACTGTATAACACAATACACACAAAATGGAGGCGAAGCATAGTTCCAAGTCACTAAGAGGTCAGCATATACCCCTCACGTCTCTTAGGACCGTCTGACTATCATTCTTATATAGCCTGTACCAAGGAATCCTATGTTCTAGGGTACAAGTCAATATCCCCCATAAAGGTCCCATCGAGATAAGACTATCCCTGCGCGGCAACCTCCATGATAGCAAGTAGCGTGGGTATGATTATTCATAAACATAATAACTAATATATGTACACAGACACACGATCATATATATATAGATACTCACATTTACCAAATTAGGTTCGCTCAAGACCCATAATTATTATTCGTACTTAGCACAAATTTACTCAATTATCTCGCATAATAGATTCATCTCTTTTATTCTCATTTATAATTTAGTTCATTCTTACACTACAAAAAAAAGTTACTTTTAAGACCCTATTTTTTGAGACAGACAAAATACAGTCTTTAAAACATACTTTTTTAGACGGGTATAATTAGCCGTCCCAAAAACTATTATTTTTTGAGACTGCTAATTATAGCCGTCTCAAAAGAGGTCACTTTTTGAGATGGATAATTATTTCCGTCTTATAAAGTAAATCAAATGAGACCGTAAAATATTTACTGTCTAAAAAAATATATTAAATAAGACCGCTAGAAAATTAAGTTCCCACCATTAAAAATTTTCAAGTCCCGCCCAAAACACTCAACCCCCCAAAAAGAAGCAAAAGAGATGGAACACAGCCCTAAACAGTTTACCCCCATCGATCAAACCTCATTGACCCAACCTACACAAACCTAGCAGGCGGCCAAACCCCTAACTCATCTGCGCCTCAGGTATTCACCATCTCTCTCTCTCTCCCCACGCACCCACATTTTGTATATTAATTATTTATTTTTCAACGCTATGTTTAAAGAAAAAATCACATTGTTTCTGGGTTTATTTACCTCAAGTTTTAATTTTTTTGGGTAATTTATAGTTAGAAAGTTGTTGGGAGCTTCATGGGAACTTTGACAGTAGCTGTGGATATGAAAAACTCTTCAATTTCAATTGTCTCACCAGGTAAATTAAATCCTTTTCATCCTAATATTACATTTTCCTTAAAGATAACATTTTTGAACTTCTTCTTTTGTGGGCTAATTGATAATGTTGATATTGTGAAGGGTATGTAAATTTGTTACAAATTGTGTTGTAGTGTAGCGCATATATTTTCTGTGATTAAGATAAGAGGCATTTAGCATAAATAGTCTAAGGTTTTCTCAAAAAATAGAAAAATAGGATCCCCAAATAATTGGAAAAAAAGGCTCAATTGTTGAGTTGAGTGTGTTCAACAATTCTATTTAGTCCCTCATAGACTAATGTCACTATGTGGACTAAAAATTAATTTTCAAAATTTGTTGGACTAAACATTAAATAGAATTTTTCAGTGGGGAAATTGTATGTGTATGTGTATGTGTGTGGGTTGTGGTGGGGTGTGGGGGATGCCATGTGACTCAGTAAACGAATTGACACACTATTTTTTAGTGAATTTTTATCCTAATTTAACAAAATGTGTTTATTAATAATCATTTTGAATTTAATTAATTTATGGGTCTCATTAATAATGTTGAAACTGTGAAGGGTATGTAAATTTGTTACTAATTCTGTTGTAGTCGACATATTTTTCGGGAGTTAGATAATTAGTGAGAAAAATGTAGGCAATTCTGGTTGTATTGCTTAAGATTAATTGAATTTGTTCTTGTGTCCCTACACCAATTTGTTGTACAAATTTCTATCAACCATGGCCCCGTGGATAATAATAAATGGGCACAATAAAGATGTAAAACAAGGGAGAATAAAAACAAGCACAAAAAAATATACGTGCTTCAGCAAATGGCTACATCCACATAGAGACCTGATTCCACTATATATGTGCAAGTTGCAAGTATAATAGCGAATAATTCCAAGACACATACCCTTACATTCCACCAAAATTCCGGATAACCACTATACACTAACTCTTTGTTAAATTGATTCAAATTTCTAAATCTAGAACCCTCTCAGTCTCATACTTATAAGTGTTTTCCGAAGTGTTCCTTATGTACTCGTTAGTACCACTCTTTATGTAACCCGATGAGAAAACCCTCACACAATACATATAAAACACATTATGAGTATATGAAACAATTATACACTCACCCTGCCTCCATCTTTTGAGAAATACCCATAGGTGAAAGGTAAAATACCTCGCTTCTCACTCAAAACCTTCACCTTGGGAAGAAACTCTCATTCTTTAAATAAGTTGCAACACTTGGGTCTAAAAGACTCGAACTATCTTTTATAGGTAAGAGAAATCATGTTGCGAAACCCCAAAATGGTCCCCAATTAACCTAACTACACACCCGTTCGACGTCAACACCAATTTTTATGTCACAATGCAAGCTCAACTCCCACAACTGAAGACGAGAGTTGATATCAATGAGGGTATAAGGGTTCTACCACTTCATATTCCCAAAGGAATTTCAGAATACCAGTGATTGGCTGGAGTAGAAGTGGGTGGTGGAGCTCTGTCAATGTTCTGTCGATGTATAGTTTACAGAGGTGAAAGGCGCACCAAGGAGCCAAGGTCCCTGTGAAGCCTAGGCACAAGGCACAAGGCGAGGCGCGTGCCCGAGCGAAGTTAGGCACAATGTTTATAGAACATGCAGAAGTTGTATATTTATAAATAATAAGATCATTCGTGATCTAAAAGTAGAAATATATAGCATAAATTATTATTATACATGGTAATGAAGAGACAAGTCAAAAGGAGATAGAACTTATACCACCATATGAAAAAAAAAAAAATATATATATATATATATATATATATATATATATGTAAATATCAAATTTATGTAACTATTTGACTATCCAATAATCAATTTAAAGATAATATATTGAACTATTGAAATAATAAATACTCTTGTGTGAAAAGAAAAAATCAAAATCAACATATAAATCGTTCTAAGATGTAACATTATTGAAGTTAAATTTGTTTGTTTCTTTTGAGAAAGATAAAGTTACCTTAGGAATCTCAATGACTTACTTTGCTCAGTTTTGGGGTGGGGAATCATCTAATATTCTTTATTCCATTGGAAAATATGTAAAATAAGCATATCAATTCATCCATTCTTGTATTAGGGGTGTTATTATAAAAATTCATTAAGGCGCGCCTGAGTCGTGTTTTGAGCCTGGAGCCTAAGCGCACAAGGCACACGCCATATTAAAGGAACCGAGCCTGAGTGCAGCAAGGCGCTCATGCTGAGCCTAGGTGAGCCTGGAGCCTAGGCGCATGCCTAGGCGTGCCTTTAACAACATATACTCGATATGTACAATAACAAGTAATAGGTCCTAACTGTCCGCAAGTAAAAAGACACACGAGTTGAAATTATGAACACATATTGAGAGTATTTGGGAGCGGAAAGTAATAGATAAAAGGTCGATTTTAATAACCCACGATGTATGGTTTGTGGGTCATGGGTAGATCGGGTGGGGTTGAGTTTGAGTTGGAAGGGGATTTATGGCTTGGTCGATAGGCTTCAAATAAGAAACGGGGGTTATTGTTTGCAAGATGGCAAAGCTTCCGATACACCATAGCTCCGACGAGGCTTTGCCTGATACTGGAATAGCCTGGGGGTGGGTCGAACTAGGGTTTGATTGGGAGGGAAAGGGGTATGGGATGTATTTTGGTTACTCATATAAATTCAATATAAAAACTTTGTTCTCTACCATAATTTTAATTTTTTTACTCATAAGATATTTTGGAGGTTAATTGGTAATTGAATGAGACTTACGCTTCACTCCATCAACTTCGACTTTCAATATCAACTTCGACTTTCACTAAATTCAAATTCTTTCCATTCATGTGGATAATATAGAAATCATAATAGTTTAAGGATCTTATTTAACAAGTCTACTTCCACATAATCAACACCATTTAAGAAGTATGTGGTATAAGTGTTGTGTTAACAAAATATGCACGGGGTAATGCCCATATTCGCCTAGTCATAGCCTATTTAGCTACCAAGATCCAATCGTACTAAATTCTGCACTATCCAATCAATAATCTTTTAAGTCCTTACATATCCAAATACCAAAACTGTTCAGAGTTATGTTATACTAACAATAAATATTTGGTTAGCACCACCAACAGATCTATAATCTCCTTGGACAAAGCCTGAATTTCCCCTGAAAATTATCCCCGACTGCTACTACACCTGTTTTATCTTGATTGGTCCCAGAGATCTTATTAATGCTCAATCTATCCCCCGAGATAGGATTATGAGACTTGTTTGCTTGTAGTGGCTTTGAGTTCTTACCAAAACCCTTTGAATATCGTTCCTTACCCACCTTACTTTGGCGCTTCACAGGAGTATAGTTCTCATTTATGATGTCGCCATTTATAGAATCGCAATAGCGTATCAGCCATTGTAAAAATAAATTTTTATCTAATGGTCGACCCTTAACAAACCTGTTAACTTCAACGTGCTTATCAATTTTGAGTTGATTAAATACTTCCTGCAGCACTTTGTAATTTTGGATCATATCATATTCTGTCTTTGCATCAAAGTTCACCTTGTGCATTGGAATAACTCCTGGATACGTCATGTCCATTATCTGACACTGTACAACACCAGATGCAGCCTCCTCAACACGATATAGATTAAGGTGAATCCTAGCATTGATCCATGATAGAATCTCATTCCTCCCAATGAAGTACGCACTGTCCATCATTCCTATGTTGCTCGCCATTTTCTCTCCACTTTCTATCAATTACACTCACACAAAGTGTGAGATGATGTGGAAAGAGATCGAAAAATTAGTGCTTTACACTTCCAAATTTGTATAAATAACTGGTAAGGAATAAATGCCCAATAGTATTAGTGTTTTTGCTTAGAGGAAAGTCTCCTTACTCTTCTTGAGAAAACATAGATATGTGGTCTGATATAAGCAGAGTAGATTCATTTGTTTCAGGAAAAACAATTTACAGAATTTTCCCACTATTCGGTACAGAGAAAAAATAAGGATGATGACTTCCCAACATAAAATTACCACTGATTATCAATGACTTGTCATTTGAAAATTGGCAAGTCATTTTTCAAAGCCTCGCATGTGCATCACTTTCTCTTGTAACAAAATTCATTTCTGCTTTTTCTCTCTATCTTCTCTTCTGGTCCAATTTTTCTCTCATTCGCTCTTTCATTCTCTTTCGTATTGAACAAAGTTGGCTCTGATAAAAGAAGATGTGATTTCATAGAAATCGGAATTTTCTACACGTTTATTAATGATTCTTTTATAGATTAATTCTTAAAAGGTTCTTGTCATCTGTTTGTTATTTCCCATGAACTGGAGGTGCCCCATTTTTGTTTTCCATAAGTAATGTGTTCATTACTATAGACACATCATACGCATGCTTTCTGATAGAAGTAATGCAGAGTTAGACTACTTGAACAGTAAAAATGGTTCTGTTATCTTAACAACCGGAAGTAACAGAAGCACTAGAATTGTAAAATGAACTCACCACTTCAGCCTTATCGTGAGTGAACTCTAGAAAACACCCAATAGCCCTGTTGACAAAATAGAATTCCTAATTGTTTCGGTTAAGGAGATGAAAAGTATGGTCGAAATGAACTTTAGTAGAAGAGATTGTAAATCAGTAAAATATGGTCGAAATGAATTCCTAATTGTTTCTGTTAAGGAGATGAAAAGTATCAATGCAACCTTGCATCATGAAAAAGCAAGAACCCCGCATGTTAGCCCATTTTCAAAAACATCCATACAAAATTGAAGGAAAACGGAGATATAACGATAGCCCTGCATAATGAGAACACTGAACGTTAACAGTTTTATATCCTTCGTTGAAAGATTGTCTATAAGAAAGGCACATATTTGTATGATGTAAATATTTTATACAGGGGCATAGATTGTTGGGCATATATGCTTTTTTTATTTCTTTCCTTTACGCTTGTTTAACTTTTTAGCAAGAAGGCATGGCTATTACTGATATTGTTTAGTTGTTATTTTTTTTGACGAATATATGAATTTTTTAAGAGCTCGACAATGACTGAACCACTGATCCATGTGACATTTTTTTATCACACACGACCAAACATATAACGTTTATTCCCACATTACTTACAACACCACAAAAGTAGGACATTTCAATATAGTAATTGGGATAATGTACATGTGTTTAGCTCAAATGCCAATCATTTTCACAAAAACCACAAACATTTGTAGAAGGACCCACCTTAAAATTTTCAAAATCTGGCAGTGGGTGTAAGAAATTCTAATTTCGATCAGAATCCATAGGCCGACCAAGCCCCATTGTAAAACCTCTGGTTCCATCAGGCACTCTTGGGGCGAGAGGCAGTTTTGAGTTCTCACCGACAAGTTTAGAGCAAGTTGTCCAGGTCTAATTTTAATTTTAATTTTATTTTTTATGTCTATTAGAACCACGATATTTCTATCTCCTTGCTCGTCCTCGGTTTCGATCGTTGTGACCATTTTTATCCTTTGCTAAATGCTCACCATTACATTCATCAAGTGTATCATCACAAGGCTCACTTAAGACCTGGTCTTCCTCTGCCCTGGTTTAATCAACGAATTTAATGATGCTATTATTCTCAAAATTCGATCCATTCCCACCCTTTTTTTCCTCTCCATGTTTAGCCATGCGCTTGAGAAGATTGACCCGCATGCCATATCTTCAGTCTTTTTTATCTCTTAAAGTAGTAATAGCTTTGCCAGCAGCCTCTACAGTCTTATACTCCACGAGCATGTAGCTTACCACTAAGGAGCTTCCGCACAATTGTGCATTTTCTTAGCTCCTTTATAACATTCGGGTCGTGGATGCAAATATTCTTGATATTTACAGCTTCGCCAAATATTCTTTGCATGTTCTCTTTTGAATGATCCTCGGGTAGATTCTCTACTAACACTGTGCATGCCTTCGGTTCCTTCACCTCAGTGAATGGAAGAGGATAAAATCACTTTACCTTTTTTTCGTCTGAAATTAATACAAAAAGAGAAGATTCTCTTAGTGAAGCTACTAATAATGACATGTCCAGGGTGAGCTTCTTCATTTTCCTAAAATTTGCGATGACTTCAAAAGGAACAAACCCTTCCTTGGTCAAATAATAATTTCATCAAGTTATACTCCACCTAGTTAATGATCGTCACGTAGAACATCAGTTTGAGACGGCTGAGGGGCTTCGTCCATGTGAGATTCTTGGAGTTGGGGTGAGAACAGACTCTGTGGGAGAGGAGAAACATATAAACACTCCCGCCTACAACTTCGTATACAAGGCAATGTTACTACTGATATAAAATTGGTGCATATTTACAGACCCATGGTAGAATCTTGACAAAACAATGTTGACGCTCGAAAAGATATTACATTTGAGGTGTATATTTAGACACCTTCTGGTATATTTTAAGAATGCGGTATGCAGCCTCTATCAGGTCTGGCTGAATCCTTTATGCATTCTTCAGGAAACACTGCAGCATCTCTTGCCCAATTAGCCTTTTAACTTCATCCTTCAGAGCATAGCATTGCTCGGTGTCGTAGCCATGGTCTTGATGGAATTTGCACTAGGTATCTTTATTCCTCTTATGGGGTGGAGCTCTCAACTTTTCTGGACACCTCAAAAGCTTGTCCTCTCTGATGAACTCAAAGATCTCTTCAATCGGGAAGGTCAACGGAGTATAGACACCCGATTTCTTCTCTGATTTCTCTGCCCTTCTTTTCTGGCTCCTGCTGAATACTTCCGCGACCGTCTCCTCTTGAAATGTCGCGGCATCAAAGGCTGTTGGTGCATGTATCATAGATGCCGCACCCGCATTGGGAGAGGCCGCGACTTCTAGCATTAGGACCCTCTGAGTGAGATAGTTGACCTGGGTCTGAAGCGAGGCATGACTGTCATAGAGGTGATTAAGGTGATTATACAGTTGTACAATCTCCTTGTTGACTTCTGTACTCTGGCTGGACTCTCCTTCCATTTCTACTTTTGTTAGTCTTTATAAAGTACATAGAATCTGAGACAAAACTAATAGAAGTGAGTAATCATAGAAATATTGGAGCAACCAAGTAGGAGATGGGGATGCAGCATTTGCATCACTACATAGAATTATTGTCGAGGCCGTGACCAGTGAGAACTGCCACGGCCTTGTGTTATATACGCCAAGGTTGAGCTTTAGTCCATATGAGTTCATTACCGAATGTTTTAGAGTTTCTGTTCAGCAGCTGTGCTAGCAGGGGCCGCGGCCATAAAAGCATTTGAAGTGGCCGGCCAAATCCCCTCCTAGGCAGCGAAGGGATCAATCCAAAATTGAAACCCATGAACTGATTCTTTCTCCCGAAACCTATGGAGAGCATACCTACTTGGGCTTGTCCATGAGTAAACAACATCTCGATGCACAAAATGGCACAATTTTAATGATAAACCATAGATCATAAGTTGATAATCAGCAAAAAATGGGGTAAATATAACCCTTCCCTAATCATCCATCTTTTCGGGACTAAAGTCCATCATGCTTTTCGACATTATCTAGATGAGATGATATCACAGGGGTATGTAAATAGATCTAAAGACATAAAATGGAGACCTGAGAGTAGATCTGAAGGTATGAAATACCCATTTAAGGGTGTAAGTATAAAATAGAGCTCAATAACCAAAATTTACTCAAGCGATGATGATCCAGAGGATCCCCATGAATAGAATAAGGTGTTTAAGAACTCAAATATACAGAGAAACAAGATTGAAATATCTCGGTTCCCACAGACGGCGCCAGATTGATGATACGAGAAATCGCCCACTTGTCGTTCTCGCATCAGCAAATCATGAGTAAAGTGCGTAATAAACAAGTAAAGCAAGTAAATAGAGAGAATACAAGATTTAGAGTGGTTCAGCCTCTAAAATGGGCCTACATCCACTGTGTTTCCCCATTCTCATTATATGTGTGGTATTGTACAATACAATCATGCCTAAAGAGGTGTACAAGTATGAGAATAAAGGAGAATACATAATGGCTGAGGATTCTGGTGTGCCGGAGAAGTAACTGTGATGTGGATGAACAGTCCTCAAACTGTATGCTGAGGTTATGTAGAGAGAATCATGACTTTTAGAACCTGCACGGGGCATGTGTGAAATCCATCACATCTTTTGAGGTGTGGTCCTCTATTTATATGAGGTAAGTGTGCTGTGTCACGTACCCTGAGCACGTGACTTATATCAAGTCTGAATTAATTGCGGATGAGGGGGATGGGGCCTGCAAAACAAGAAGCGTTGTTTCAAGCTGTTGGAGGCGTGCCGCGTATCACATGGAGGAGTGCCGCGGCCCCTTCTTGGGGAATAATTACCATGTGTCGTGCCCTATAATGTAAAGGGCTGCACCCTGTGTCAACCATCTCCGTGGCGTCTTGATGGCATGCCGCGCCCTGTGTGAAATCTGGTCGCGCCCAACAATGACCTAGGTATGGCCGTGACATGTAGAAGAGCACCGTCCGTGGCATGGTGCTATATTTTTACTATCCCAAACATTTTAGGAAATTACCACTTACAGTAAGGATGTAGCTCTATTAAATAATTTTTTCCATTATTACTAACAACGAACCTTACTCAATGTTAGTCTAATTAATTATTATTAATTTATTCAAAATTTGGTCATTCGTCTAACTTCTTTTTATAGTTTAACCTGATCAATCCACAATCAAACTGCCTTAAAATATATCTAACATTTCACTACACCAAAAAGGCTAAATTGTCACCTCTGGGTCGGCCAGCCTTATCACGGTCATTGACCGTGACAAAAAACATGCGTTTTTTGTCATGCGTATTTTTCACCCATTTTTTATCACGGTCAATGACCGTGACAAGTCCGTGACAACGGGGTGTCCCGGTCATTGACCATGACGACTTTATAAAGTTGTCACGGTCAAAGACCTCGATTGGTCTGTGATAACTTTCTCAGTAAAAAACCTTACCACCTCTTTTTTCCCCACCGTTTTCATTTCCCACCTTTCTCTCTCTCTCTCTCTCTCTCTCTCTCATTTGTATATGTGTGTGAGTGTATATATGTATATGTGTGTGTGTGTATAGAACTGCGTGTGTATGTGTGTGCAGGTGGGCGTGGGGTGGGGTGGTTGATAGTGGTGGGGCAGGGGGAGTGGGGGGTGATAAGTGGCAGGGGGTAGGGGTATGTGTGTGTATAGGTGTGTGGGGGTGGGGGTGGCAGTGGTGGGGCAGGGGGAGTGAGGGAGGGCGGGGGGGGGGGGGGAGTGGGGAAATCAATTTAAGGAGGTGAAAGAGTAAATTTTGTGAGAGAATCAATTTGTGTTTGGTTTTGGTGTAAGAGATTTTAGTGTGTTGTTTTCAATTTGAGGATTAATATATGCCATATCACATGTACGTCTATGGTTCCAAAAATAGTATCAATGTTGTTTGTGGACTTTATACTTTGCCCAAATAGTTTTACCACCCCCTTAGCTCCTTATGAAACAGACTGAAACATATGAAATGCTCTAAACACTAATAGCCTTTTTAATTTGTATACATTGTAGTTCTATAGGACCCGTTTCTCTAAATTGAAATTGAATTCTAATTGGTATTGATATTGGTATAAATTGGTATAAATGGAAATTGAATTTTAATTGGTATTGATATTCGTATAAATCGAAATTGAATTTGAATTGGTATTGATATTGGTATAATTTTTTATAAATTGGTATAAGTAGTTCTTATGCGTACTTTAAATTAAATGAGACATACTATAAATTACATAATTAAATGAAACCTCTAGATTTGTGATAAGACATAATTAAATGAAACATACTTTAAATTACATATAGTGCGCATAGATACTAGCCTTCTAGTTATTATGCGTACGCATTCAATATCCCTTAGACCCATTCGAGAGATATTACTCATGTAATGAGATCTCTCGAATTGTCCCATTTGGACAGTTTGGGACTGCATAGTTTCTGTGTAATAATATTCTTAGTGTCTTAAACTTGTTACTTTGGGGAAAGTTCTATAGTCGTATCTTAATGTTATCTAGGCACATTCTAGATGATACGATGTTAAGTGTTATTTAAATTGATAAATTAAAATAACACTTACACTTGAGAATCTATGTCATGTACTACAAAACTATGGAGATATGCTGACAAATTTCCCTCAAATTGGAACGATGTGCATGCGCTGTTAAGTATATTACAGAAATATACGGTCTCGAATGGGATAGGACCACTCACCCTTTAGAGGAGATGGAGGAAATAGGAATTAATATTATAAATTGAATTTTAATTTCAATTTCAAATTAAAATTTAATTTGAATGCACGAATAAGTTTACGCATAGAAACTAGCCTTCTAGTTCTTATGCGTACGCATTTAATAGGTGATTGTTTATACTAATGTGAACTAAATATTCATACTTTTGTTTATGCTAATCCATGAATATACACTTCTTACCCATAATAGGTGACTGTTTGTAGTAGCTGTGATGGGATATCCTAATTACAAAGAGTGGATGGGTGAGACAAATAGATTATGGGATGTGTTTCGCTGAGGTGCTAATGAATTTGTGAAATACGCAAAGAGATGTCATAATGATGAAGAGTTTCCGCGTCCATGTTCTAGGTGTAAGAATGGTAAGGTGTTTGAGTGGAAAAGAGTTGAACTACATTTGTTAAAATGGGGTATACAAGATAGTTATCGAATTTGGGGTTTTCACGGGGAATGAAAAGTTCCTTTTGTCCCCAAGCAACCTTGATACCAACATTCAACAAGTAGGATAGATGTACAAAGGGAGGATGACAATGTAGGTCATAATATGTTAGAGGATTTATTTGATGAAGCGTATGGAGTTCATGAAGTGAGAGAGAATGAGGTCACTAACGATGTACAAGGTTCAGGTGCTCATAAAGATATCGGGATAAACCTTGATGATGACTACCAAAGTTTAAAATTTAAGTCGAGCCATCCGTTATACTATGGCTATGAGAAAGATCAATAACTTTACATGCCATGGTTGGTTTGCATAGTTTGAAGACCTAATATGGTTTGTTTAGCAGTAACGTGACATGGATTTTGAATTGGGTGAAGGGCTTTCTACCCACGCAAAATATGCTTCCAAACAACTATCCTTCTATGAAAAACAATTTTAAAGGTCGGGGAATTAAGTATAAGTCAATTCATGCTTATATGTATGACTGCATACTATACCAAAAGAAGTATAAAAATCTTGATCGGTGTCCGCTATGCGATGAACCTAGATAAGTCCAATCCACTGGAAAGGAAAGCACAAGCTCAAAAGTGCCTCAAAAAGTGTTGAAATATTTTCCCGTTGGGCCTAGATTAAAGCAGTTTTTCACAGTATTATGGATAGCGAAGGCAATGACTTGGCATGCTAGGGAAAAAGCAGGGGAAAATATCATGCGCCATCTTATTGATTCTAATCTTGGAAAAGGATGAATTTTGAGTATCCCTATTTTACTCGAGAACAACATAACATTCGTGTGGAAATATAAACAGATGGTTTCAATCCATTTGGAAATCTAAGAGCCAATTCGAGTGTGTATAACCAGTGATCCTAGCCCCACTCAACCTCCCTCCTTCACAATGTATGAGACCTGAATTTTTAATGCTGTCTTTGTTGATCCCTGGGCCAAAGGCACCAAGTGAGTACATTAATGTCTACATGGCTCCTTTGATTGAAGAATTAAATGAGTCATAGGAAGAGGGTGTGCAATTATTTAACTCTTTTAGAAAATAAGAGTTTACGCTGAAAGATATGTTGATGTGGGCAATTCATGATGTTCCAGCTTATGGGACATTATTCGGTTGTGCAGTACATGGTTATTTGGGGTGTCCTATTTATGGAGAGGAGACTGAATCTCTTCGTCTCCCCGCTAGATCAAAAAATGCATACCATTGCCATAGGAGGTTTTTACCCCCTCTCATAGTTTTAGATGCAAGAAAGGTTCCAATTTTTTACCGGGCAGGGTTGCCCATAGGCTACAACCGAGAATACTTTCAGGCTCAGAAAGTGAAAGTAAACCTTCAGATTATTGCCCTAATATGCCAGCTAAGAATCCTAAATTTAAGAATGTGAAGCATAAGAAGACACCAATTGGGAATGAAACTGAGACAAGAAAGGCATGGTCTAGGAGGTCAATTTTATTTGACTTTCCTTATTGGAAGAATAACTCGGTGCACCATTTATTGGATGTAATGCACGCAGAGAAGAATTGATATTGGTATAAATTGGTATTATTATTGGTATAAATTGAAATTGATATAAATTAATATTGGTGTTGATGTAAAAAACTAGATTGCTCTAATTATTCAATCACAGATAAATAAATAAGACAAAGATTTTTAAAGTGGTTCGGCTAGGAATAAAGCCTACGTCCACTGTTATGTGATTGCTGAGTGTTTGTGGAATTCTTGATTACAAGTTCTCTCAAGAAATTTCGGTCCCTTTGAATGAGGGAGATACAATGCATTTATAGCCCTGAGGCTTACATATGAAAGGGTGGTGCATTAAATGATATACATATGAAAGGTCCTTGAGGCTATCATCTGAAAGGGTGATACATTAAATGATATACATATGAAAGGGTAACTCATTTAATGTTCTTCAAGCGTGTGCGTCAAGATGATAAGCAGTCAATCAACAGTTTTGAACTGTTGGTTATCTGGCAATCAATGCTGTGGTCGAGATGCAGCTCGAACCGCCTTAGTTGCTCGTCGTTCAGGAGTTCATCGGAGCGCTGGAGTTCCTCGGAGTGTTGTAGTTCCTCGGGGTATCCTTGTTGCTCGGAGCGAACATGACTTGGTCGGGGGAAATAAACTTCCTCATTGTTATTGTGCCATGTAGATTGACACGTGTCTTCTTATTATTGGTCCACGTCAGCAGATTAAATTTGGTATCAACAGAAGCCCCCAATGCTTCATGCTTGATGGATTACTTGAAAGGATGGAGTATTTATTCTGCAATGTTGCTCGGTGCTCGTGAAATTCTTGATCTACCTTCTTGATTTGTTCAACATAAAGTTCATTATCTCCTGGACGAAGTATGATGCAGGCTGATCGATGGTTGCTAATCTTTCTTTAGAGGGACTCCGTGTGCTATGTACCACCCCTGGGAATTTGGATGCAGCCATGCCATAGTATGAAACTTGTAGCTTGTCATAATCTTCAAGTATGTTGATTGGTTTGCCATCCGACCAACTGCTTCCTGTGTCGAGCAACTGAGTGCTAACTTCACGTGCTTGATTTTTCTAATTTATGCTTATCTGACTACTTTGTCGAGTAACATATAGCTTTTGAACCCAACTCTTCAATCTGATTAGTACCAAGCTAGTGGTGGACTTCGAAACATTTTCACATAAATTCTTCTTCATTACTGGTCGAGACAGTATTAGCAAAGATCTCAGTGCTATAGATGCTGATTTTGACTTCTACCTCTGCTCGGGGACGAGCAAGAGTTTCTCGGGGACGAACAAGTGATTCTCAGGGATGAGCAAGTGCTTCTCGGGATTGAGCTAATGCTTCTCGGATAGATCATCTGTGATGAATATCAGAATGTTGAAAGATCTTAACTTCATAAACTCCCCTTATATTTTAGATGATCCTCCTTCTGGCGAGGAACCTGTTTCAAAAGTAGAAGGAAAAGAAACCAATAGAATAGGAATCTCAATGTAATAGTTAGTATACATTTTCATTCTCAATGTATTTTGTTTTTTGGATGAAAGACTTCATTTTTATTCGCAATCTTAATTGCTATTGTCTTGTAAAATACTTTACATCTGCGCTTATGTATAAGTTGAAAAGATAACAATATTGTGTTGTTCATCGACCAACTTAGTAATAAAAAGTTACAAGTATCAATAATGTTGCTCGATCACTTAATAATAAAGTAATGAGTATAAAAATGTTTAAAATTTTTCCAACCAACCAAGGTTGTTAAATTATGCTTGTCGACCAACTATAGTTAGTGGGCTTTTATCCTCGACTAGCCATACTTGGTAGACTTTTGTCTTTTTCATAAAATGTGTCCGACCAGCTAAGGTCAATAATTTGTCCTCGTCGACCAACTATAGTTAGTGGGTCTTTATCCCCGACCAACTATACTTGGTGTATTTTGGAATATTTTATTCTTCAAAGAACTTTTTGTAATAATCTTACCTCCCGACCAACATAAGTTGTAATGTGAGAGTATATTTTTATCTTACCAACCGTAATTGATCATGCTGGTGTACACCTCCTAACCAAAGGAGTAGTAGTGGTTCTTTCGAACTTTTTGGCTCTTTCGAGCTGTCCACTAGATATCTTATCAACCGTAGTTGATCACACTAGTGTCGTCTCCTAACCAAAGGAGTATTTTTTGGCTCATACGAGCTTTTTGGCTCTTTCAAGCTGTCCACTAGATATCTTACCAACCGTAGTTGGTCACACTAGTGTCGCCTCCTAACCAAAGGAGTATTTTTTGGCTCATACGAGCTGTCCACTAGATATCTTACCAACCGTAGTTGGTCACACTAGTATCGCCTCCTAACCAAAGGAGTATTTTTTGGCTCATACGAGCTGTTCACTAGATATCTTACCAACCGTAGTTGGTCACACTAGTGTCGCCTCCTAACCAAAGGAGTATTTTTTTGGTTCTTTCGAACTATCTGGTCCATTAGCTCTGAGGATATCCTGGCGCTGAATGAATCTTCAAAATGTTTGACTGATGATAATAGGCAGCAAACTCCTCGTTATCAAATTGTGTTCCATGGTCTGTGATGAAGGCATGAGGGAGACCATATCGGCAGATGATGTTCTTCCAAACAAACTGGTACACCTTCCTTCTCGTATGTCATGTCAATAAGTGGCTCATCTTCTATCCATTTAGTAAAATAATCTACTGCGATGACGAGGTATTTGAATCTTCCTCGAGTCGTCGGCAATGGTCCAACCAAATCAATCCCCCATAGCAAATTTATGGGTGTCAACAATGCTTATAGAGTTCTTCGGATGGAGGAAAAGCGTTGGCACTTGTCACATTTCTTGGCATAGGCTTATATAGTTAGCTTTCATCGTCGACCAGTAGTATCCCTGCGTCATTACCTTTTGCAAAAGTGTTCGACCTGCTACATGGGCTCCACAGGACCCTTCATGTATCTCTTTAATCAATTCTTTCATCTCAGAGGGATGTACACATCTTTGCAAACCTGCCATAATTCCTCGTCTATACAAAATACCATTAATTAGTACATACCGAGCAGCTTTAAACTTCCATTTCTTGGCAGTGAGCTTATCTTCCGAATACCATTATACCGAGCAGCTTTAAACTTCCATTTCTTGGCAGCGAGCTTATCCTCCGGTAATTGTTCCTCCTCAATATATGCTCTGATGGGATCCATCCAAGATGGTCCTAAATCAAGGGTAATAATATTCATCGTCAGGTCTTCATCCATGCTCCGACTTTCTAATACTTCAATTGGTATCGTTCTTTGCAGCTCGGTACGAGTAGCTGATGCTAATCGGGCCAAGGCGTATGCTCTCACATTCTCCATTCTTGATATTCTTACCAGTTGAGCAGCAACAAACTCTGATACCAACTCCATCACCTTTGCTTGATACTTGATCATCAATTCTCCTTTGGTTGCATATATTCCCAACATTTGATTTACGATCAATTGAGAATCACTGAAGACAATAACCTGCTGTGCCTCCATAGTATTTGACAAATTAAGACCTGCAATCATGGCCTCATACTCAACCTCATTATTAGAAGCTTTGAATTAGAAACGTAGGGCGTATTCCCTGTCGACCTCATCTGGGCTGTTCAAAACGATCCCTGCCCCACAGCCTGTAGTGAAAGATGATCCATCTATATATAGCCTCCATATAGGCAACTTGTCTTCTAATTTCTGGTCTGATAGAGTTCCTCGGTGGAATACTTTTCGCTTTCTTTCATCATGTCCTGATACTTCTGAATACACCTCTAGAATTTCAATATACCTCCTGAACTTCAATATTCCTCCCGAACTTCAATATACCTCCTGAACTTCAATATTCCTCCTGAACTTCAATATCAAAAGTAATTCCTGAGAAAGTGATTAGTCGGGGTTGAATTTGATGCTCGACTGCATGATGATATAAGAATGTGCCACCAAATGAACAAATATATCTGTAATAGAAGCCCCCAACTGTGGAATGTGAACTTTGAATGAGATTTATCGACCAATACCAACCGGAGTTGGATTTTATCTACCAATCGGAGTTGGATTTTGTCTACCAACCGGAGTTGGTGGTAATTGATAATGAATGATGAATACTTCCTCGGAGCTGACCAACAGATTGTTGGGAATAAGATAATATAAATGCTAGAGACCTCCTCGGCGCTGACCAACAGATAAGATATAATAAATGCAGGATACCTCCTCGGCGATGACCAACAGATAATAAATGCAGGAAACCTCCTCGGCGATGACCAACAGATTGTTGGGAATAAGATATAATATAAATGCAGGATACCTCCTCGGCGATGACCAACAGATTGTTGGGAATAAGATATAATATAAATGCAGGATACCTCCTCGGCGATGACCAACAGATTGTTGGGAATAAGATATAATAAATGCAGGATACCTCCTCGGCGATGACCAACAGATTGTTGGGAATAAGATATAATATAAATGCAGGATACCTCCTCGGCGATGACCAACAGATTGTTGGGAATAAGATATAATAAATGCTGGAGGCATCCTTGGAGCTGAATAAGATATAATAAATGTTGGAGACATCCTTGGAGCTGAATAAGATATAATAAATATTTGTCGAGCTCCATGCTGAAATGAGAATAGAATATGCATCCAAATAGATATAAAGAATAATTAAAAATAATAAAGTGCCTCGCCCATCAGTCGAGGTAGAATCATATAATTCAGAACAAGAATAAGATTTTTCAGAACATAAGAATATGGCCGAGAACGTTGTCAGGCCTGAATATAAATAAGAATTATCCGAACGAATGTTGTAATTCTCCTTAAAGCTGAATAAGTATCTTGTCGAGGCATAATTGCAGAATGCCGAATAAGAATAATATTTTCCAGAACATAAGAATATGGCCGAGAACTTTGCTGGGCCTGCATATAAATAAGAATTACCCCGACCAACTATCCGTTGGGGGTGAAATATAATAAATGTTATAATTCTCCTCAGAGCTGAATATGATAATAAGTATCTCGCCGTGATCCATGTTGAGATGAATATAGAATATGAATCCCAATGGATATATAGAATCATTTGTGCTGGAGCAGATATCTGGGCCTGAATATAAATAAGAATTACCCCGACCAACTATCCGTTGGGGGTGAAATATAATAACTGTTGTAGCTTTTCCTCGGAGCCGAATATATATAGAGAGAAGAAATTTTTCGAGCTCCATGCTGAGATAAATATAAAATATGAATCCGAACGGATATAGAAAAATTTGTGCTTCAGCATTCGTCGGCATTGAATCTTGTGCCTGTAAAAATTAATAATTTGCTCTACCATATGTGTAGGCTGAATTGATTAGTCATGAGAATAATTTACTCATCCAATCAATATATGATATGTATTAGCATAAAAATTTCAAAATATGAAATAATATCTTTGTGCCACACGTGTGTGAGATGTACAAATTTTTATTAGATATGCGCCATAAATAAGACGTAGAGTTTTTTGTAAAGTTATTTAATCTCCAACAACCAATCAGGCATAGTTTGCTGTTTGAAAATACCCCAAGATTCTACTGCTGCCGATAAACAACATGGATGTTGCCGACCAACATTTAAGGATATCTCAAATTATTGAATATATGGTTGGATGACCAGAATATCTCGAATCTTTAGATCAAAAAATAACATTCAATGTAAAATTTAAGCCTTAAGAATGTTAATTAAATGAATAAATATATAACCCACTAGATCGTGTGATTTCGACAAAGAAACCTTGTGATGTGATGAACGAGGGGCCAACATATCAAATTTGTGCCCAAAGTCTTGATATGGTCATGATTATTTTACTGATCCTCTTTTATAAGAGGTGGGTAATGATTTTTCAGGTGAGAGAAAATTATTTTTTATATTGATCCCTTCCTATTCCCAATTTGGAGAGATAAAAATATGGTGAATGATTAAAGTTATTACCAAATTTATATCAAAAAATCAATCAATTTGACTTTATTGACATAGATGGAAGATGAACCAAATTAAGTATATAATTCATAAAAGTGAATGCAAAGAGACTCAAACTTGAAGAGAGAGAGAATATATATGGGTCATGATTTCCATGAAAAGACTTTTCATTGTCTTTAACCTTTTCCCATTCTTTTATTAAAAATATGATGGGAATTTGAATAGACATCAAATATCTTACAAAATTTATTTCAAAATCAACAATGAAAATGATCAAATCTTATCATCGTCGCGTATATTGGCATATGTAATCATTTAAAATATTTATTCCATGATATAAAATTAAAACTTGAGAATCAAGCAAAGAATTATGATTTATGAAATCTACTATTTTTCAGATTTCTAAATAAGAATTAATCTAACAGTTATGATTTAAAAATCATGATATGCAACATTTTGCAGATAAAAATTGGACAATTAATTTATGTATATAAACATAAAAATCATGATTGAATCAAAAGATTTATGTATAATTGATTATACGTAGAGAAAATAAAAACTTAGCTTTTGGTGGAGAACAACGCTTGTAACACGTTCCCACAGACGGCGCCAATCTGTTGATGTAAAAAACTAGATTGCTCTAATTATTCAATCACAGATAAATAAATAAATAAGACAAAGATTTTTAAAGTGGTTCGGCTAGGAATAAAGCCTACGTCCACTGTTATGTTATTGCTGAGTGTTTGTGGAATTCTTGATTACAAGTTCTCTCAAGAAATTCCGGTCCCTTTGAATGAGGGAGATACAATGTATTTATAGCCCTGAGGCTTACATATGAAAGGGTGGTGCATTAAATGATATACATATGAAAGGTCCTTGAGGCTATCATCTGAAAGGGTGATACATTAAATGATATACATATGAAAGGGTAACTCATTTAATGTTCTTCAAGCGTGTGCGTCAAGATGATAAGCAGTCAATGAACAGTTTTGAACTGTTGGTTATCTGGCAATCAATGCTGTGGTCGAGATGCAGCTCGAACCGCCTTAGTTGCTCGTCGTTCAGGAGTTCATCGGAGCGCTGGAGTTCCTCGGAGTGTTGTAGTTCCTCGGGGTATCCTTGTTGCTCTGAGCGAACATGACTTGGTCGGGGGAAATAAACTTCCTCGTTGTTATTGTGCCATGTAGATTGACACGTGTCTTCTTATTATTGGTCCACGTCAGCAGATTAAATTTGGTATCAACAATTGGTATGTATTGTTATTATCGGATTTGAGCATTAATTCAAAATCCATGACCCGGGAGTGTGTGTGTGTGTGTGTTGGGGGGGGGGGGGGGGGGGCAGTGTGAGTGTGTGTAAATTGAAATTGAAATTGGTATTGGTATAAATTGAAATTGATGAAAATTGATATTAGTATTGGTATGTATTGTGATTATCGGATTTGAGTATTAATTCAAAGTTCATATGCATGTTTGTAATAATAATAACAATTTATGCAGAAAATGACTTCATTCGGGCATGGTAACGGAGGTAATGAGGGCTCCTCGGCTAGTATGCCCCCAAAATGGGATAAATTGGGGTCCGTCGTTGAGAATAAGATGACATTATTAGCTAGAGAGCTAGAGTTGCTGAAGGCGATCGTAGGTCCGAGGTACACTGATTGGAGTGCCGTGTGCCTATGGACCTCAAGTTGAACATCTGGGGGCACTACAGGTAGTGTACTTATATTTATATTTATAAGCAACTAACACTAACTTTCTTTTTGGATTGTATTTGTTTGGTAGGAACAATTCGGCCTGCCCATATATCTCCACGACTCCACGTTGGAGCAATTGAGGGATCAATATAATATGTGGAAGAAGAATTTACGGGCACGGTAATTTGGGAAGACCCAGGAGTATATTCTGAGACTACGTGACACCGTCCCCCCGAAGGAGTCGATCTCATTGGCACAGTGGCAACAATTTATCAACAATGAGCGAAAATTGGCATCTCGCCAATTGGGGAGGGACAACTGGGCAAAAAAGTTGGATGTGCACTACTCCGAGCGGACGTCTTACGCCGGGGTGGAGCATAGGATGGTAAGATTTTATTTTTCTTTAATTTCACTTATTCTAATTTAGCATTACTTTGCGTTACTTACTAATTCTGTATTATTTTATTTCAGGACACGGGGAGTGGCCCTGGGGCTAGTCCACATAGGCTTCATGCCTATGTGGAAATTCGAATGAAAAAAGGCAAGGACAAGGAGTGGCCCCGAGCATCGCAGCCACCATTGTAAGTTATAAATGTTAATTTTTTTAATTATGTTATAAGTTTTTTATTTACTTAATTAACTAATCGTGTACATTTTGTCTTTTTAGGCAAAGCATAAGGAAGTGCACGAGTCGCAGTCTGATGGCGATAAAGCATCACTGGCTACGAACGCACTCAATCCAGTGCTAGGGTCAGATCATAAGGGGAGGAGTAGGGGGTGAGCTTGCTGGTGGGGAAGTCTCGGATCGTCAGAATGGAGAGGAGCCACGGCGGGTTGGAACATAAGGTGCACACCCATGATGATAAGCTATTAAGGTTAGAGGCAACGATCACTGATATGTATGCCTTCATGAAGTGTTAGTTTGGCAAGGGAAAGGTGGAGGGGATGGAGAAGGAGGTAGAGGTAAACGAGGACGAGGATAAGGACGCAACTGCTTCATCATCGATACGCACGGACTTGACACCATATGATGATCCATTTCCCATTGTCACCCCCGCCGAGCGGCCTATGTCAACAATCGGTTGGTTGAGCATGTTTTTACTCGACATATATTGTGGGGACCTGATAGTGAGGGGGTTTCGGGATTCGAGATTCCTCCCGGGTATGCTGGTTCATGGACTTCCCTTCCAAGACATTGAGGCAAGAGTGTGTGTCACGCATGTGGTGGAGGGAAAGGAGAACTCACCTTTGTGGTTGCGCGAACAATGCATCGTTCAACATATTACGGGGTGTCTCAATTCATATGTCGTGTGGCCTTCATTCCTCCTCCGACCTGCTCCTTCTTCATGACATTATTTATATCTTTTTATTTGGATATTAGATTGTATTTGTATTTTTTTGATTTTGGTACATACTGGTCTGGATATGGATATTTGGATTTCTATTTTATTTGGATATGAGTTTTATATATATATATATATATATATATATATATATATATATATATATATATATATATATGATTTGGTATATTATTTATATTTTATTTGGATATATGCTATTTGGACAAGTGCAATTTTGCTATAACATGTACAAATATACTGCTGGGAAGTGGCAGTGGCCATATTGACCAATAGTTTTTTTTAATTCTACCTAGAATTGTCACGGTCTTTAACCATGACAAGTCCGTGATAAAGAAACTTGTCACGGTAAAACATCGTGATAATTTTTTGGGTGTTGTCACGGTCTTTGAGCGTGATAAAAACTTGTCAAGGTCAAAGATTGTGATAGGACTGTGATAAGTCTAATGAACTTGTCACGATTTTTTACCATGGCAAGTCCGTGACAAAGAAGTTATCTCCCCAGACTTTTCACGGTGAAAGACCTTGACAAGTTGGACTTGTCACGGTAAAAGACCGTGACAAGTTTTTTATTTTGGTGTAGTGTTTTCTTACTCGATCGAGTCATATCCCCTTACAGTAACATCAATTATTTACGTTTATTCAATAGGTTTATAATATATTACTTCATTTTATGTAGCATATTCACTCTTAATTCATGTACATATAGCCCATGTACCCTTTGGATTTCAATATTATCATTAATGATATGCTAAACCACGATGAAATATTTTAAGTGTTATAACAAACATACTTGGGAAGAGAACGAATAGAAATAAGAAGTTCAATCGTGAGGATCCACATCCATTACCTTATAGTGTTGAAGAGGTAATAAATTGTTACAACACCATGTTGGGCGATGTGTTAGTTTTTTCTCCTAGAAACTATCCACCTTATGCTCTAGAGTCAGACATTTAAGACGAGACCGATTACTATCAGATCTATAGGCTTAGAGGACATCCCAAAGTTTAGTGATTTACCTTGAGGAATATCATTAACAAGCATATGTCAAATGGGACTTATCTGATCCTTTAACAAAATTGTTAGTAACAATTCATTACCAATTCATGGGGCATACATAGTTTTTGCTTTTAATGGAGAAAATAAGGTCGAACGAGAGAGGAAGAGGAGTTCAAGCACATATATGATACT
The DNA here is from genome assembly GCA_949130495.1 of Sambucus nigra. NCBI lineage: Eukaryota > Viridiplantae > Streptophyta > Magnoliopsida > Dipsacales > Adoxaceae > Sambucus > Sambucus nigra. Next base: position 536,762,959 of record OX422215.1, on the reverse strand, counting down.
GATTTGAAAGGAATGACTAACTTGGTTCTTTCTTATTTTGAACCAAGTGGAAAAGATGTTGGAGATTTTTAAAATAAGAGAGTAAGAGTTTTTTGGGTGTAAAAGCCTTAAAAGCTTGTCCCATATTGGAAGTGTGAGGAAGAGGTGGGAAGCTAACCCAAATATAAAAGGGTATAGTGTCCCACATTGGAAAATGTACAAAGCTAAGTGTCACCACTAAGCTATAAAAGGGGTGGGCAACCTTTGAGTCCCACATTGGAAAAATGTTAAGAATTTGTACACTTAATAAGTACAAATGGAAGATGAAGAGTTAATTCATCTAGCATTTAAGAGGCTATTCGGTGCGAAGCACCGTACGCACACGCACACGCGCGCGCGCGCGCGCGTGCGGGTGCGGGGCAGTGGGCTGTAGAGGCGCTAGTGGCGCACTTTGCACTTCGCACGCCGCGTGTCCGCAGTGGTAGCGGGTTGCCGGGATTCGTCCGGGTCGGATCGCGGTAGCTCGGGCGCGGTCACTTTTTGGTTGACCCGTGCAAAACCGATTCGGTATTATTATACCTGTTCGGAAAGGACTTAAGACTGTTGGTAATTAACAGTCATACCTGTTCGGAAATGACTTAATTCAACAGTCATGACTCTTAAAGACAAAGCCTTTCATTTTCTATAAATAAAGGCTGCCTAAAAACGGAATTACATTGATACCAAAAACCAGTTTCAGATTTCCATACCCTGCTATTACTCTCTTACAGTTTTCAGGAGATATAAATTCTCTTATTCTGTTTTGTGCACATAAACAGAATAAGAACTTGATTGACTGTTCTTCGCTGCTACATCCAAGGGCTGTCTTCAAATATACAAGTTGCAGACAGTGCAATTGCTTCATTGTATCTTGAGTACAGATTTGCTGATTCCCGTTTGTATACCGAAATTCTTCGTGTGGGGCAAATACTGTATTTAGGAAAGTGACATCACGCCTTGAAGTTTTATAGTGACTATTCAGAAATCACATTGTTGTATTGAAGTTGACATTTTGAGATATATAAAGAGTTCCATTTCTATATTTGCATTCATAATTTGCAACAATCTAAATACAGTATTTTGGAAATGGCCGACTCTTCCAAATCACTTCGACAAATAACAGAAAGCTTTGTCAAGTTGGACCGTTTTGATGGTGGTAATTTTCTGCGTTGGCAGAAAAAGGTTCACTTTCTTCTAACAACATTGAAGATTGTATATGTCTTGTCACAACCGAAACCAAATGAAGATGAAGATGAAACCATGGAACAGACTAGGCAACGCACAAAATGGGAGACCGATGATTATTTGTGTCGTGGTCACATTCTCAATGCACTTGCTGATAATTTGTTCGACTTGTACCAAAATGTTGGGACTGCAAAAACTTTATGGAAAACATTGGAGACCAAATATCTAACGGAAGACGCTACAAGTAAGAAGTTCCTTATCGGTCAGTTTCTAAGCTTTAAAATGCATGATAATAGGCATGTGCTAGAACAATTTCATGACATCCAACGCATCATAAATCATTGCAAACTGAAAAAATTAAACATGGATGATAATGTAATTGTTGCTGCCATAATTGAAAAACTTCCTCCTTCTTGGAAAGACTATAAGAAAGAACTCAAACACAAAAAGGAGGATCTTTCACTTGAAGAATTAGAGACTCATTTAAGAATTGAACAAGGGTCTCGAATTCTAGATGGTAAAGAGGAACAAGAAAATTCTGTTTCTAAGGTCCATGTGGTGGAGGAAGGAAAGGAGCAAAAATATGGCAATCATGGAAAAAATAACAAGCGGAAGAATTTTTCAAATAATTCTAAAGCAAACAAAAAGAAGAAAGGAAATTGTTTTCATTGCAACAAACCAGGTCACTTCAAGAAGGATTGTCGTGAGTTCAAGAAACTAAAGGAAAAAGGAGGGACATCAGACACAAAGCAAAAATTTACTGCTATGATATCCGAGGCTAATATACTTGGAGAAGACAACTCTTGGTGGGTTGATTCTGGTGCCACAAGGAATGTTTGTAAGGACAAGAACTTGTTCTCTGCCTATGAAACAGTGGAAGGAGATGTTCTCTATATGGGAAATTCATCTACAGCTGTGGTTAAAGGCAAAGGGACAGTGGATCTCGAATTCACTTCCGGGAAAATCCTTAGCCTCACCAATGTTTTTCATGTTCCTGATGTTAGGAAAAATTTAGTTTCTGGAAGTCTTCTTAACAAATTTGGCTTTAAGCTTGTATTTGAGTCAGACAAATTTATTCTGACTAAGAATGGTACCTTTGTAGGCAAAGGATATTTGTATGAGGGCATGTTTAAGCTCAATATCAATGAAAAGGATTCTTCTGCTTATATCGTTGATTGTCTTTCATTATGGCATAGCCGTTTAGGACATGTTAATACAAAGAAAATGCATTTCATGGTTAATTTAAATTTAATTCCTAAATATGAGAATGATATGAATGAAAAGTGTAAAATATGCATGCAAACTAAAATTACAAGATTGCCTTTTCCTAAAATAGAAAAAACTACATCTTTGTTGCAATTAGTACATAGTGATGTTTGTGATTTGCATGGAACGCCTACTAGAGGTGGTAGTAAATATTTTGCTACATTTATTGATGACTTTTCAAAATATTGTTATGTATATCTTCTAAACTCTAAGGATGATGTGCTTAATAGATTTAAGACATATAAAAATGAAGTTGAAAATCAATGTGATTCTAAAATAAAATGTCTTAGATCTGATAGAGGTGGTGAATATCACTTTCCTCAATTTTGTGAAGATATGGGAATTATACATGAAGTTACTGCACCTTATACACCACAACAAAATGGAGTAGCAGAAAGAAAAAATAGGACACTAACTGAAATGGTTAATGCTATGCTTTCTTATTCTGGTTTAAGTAAAGGTTTTTGGGGAGAAGCACTTTTAACTGCATGTCATATTCTGAATAGAATACCTGTTAAAGATAATAAGAAAACTCCTTACGAATTATGGAAGAATAGAAAACCTAATTTAGGTTATCTTAAAGTTTGGGGTTGTAGAGCTATTGTAAGACTACCTGAAACTAAGAGAAAGAAATTAGGAAGCAAAGGTGTTGAATGTATTTTCATAGGTTATGCACAACATAGTAAAGCCTATAGATTTTTGGTTAGTGAACCTAATGATTCTGTTGAGGTAAATACAATAATTGAATCGAGAGATGCAATTTTTTATGAACAAAGGTTTTCTTCTATTCCTAGAATTAAAATGAAAAAGAAGTAAGCACTCATTCACAGTTACCTGAAACTCCACTAGTAGAACAAGAAGAGATTAGAAAAAGTAAAAGACCTAGGAAAGAAAAAAGCTTTGGTCCCAACTTTGTAGTCTATCTTGTTGAAGGAACTAGAAACACATCTTGTAATCAATATGCTTTGACTCTTAGCGTTGAAACAGACCCACAAACTTATAGTGAGGCAATTAAGTCTGTAGATTCAGCATTTTGGAAAGAAGCTATAAATGATGAAATGGATTCAATTTTGGGAAATAAAACTTGGAAATTAGTGGACTTACCTCCGGGATCTAAACCCATTAAGTGTAGATGGATTTTTAAAAAGAAAATGAAAATAGATGGAACAATTGATAAATTCAAGGCTAGATTGGTTGCTAAAGGTTTTACACAAAAAGAAGGAATTGATTATTTTGATACCTATGCACCTGTTGCTAGAACCGCCACTATTAGAATTTTAATTGCATTAGCATCTATATATAATTTTGAGATTCATCAAATGGATGTGAAAACTGCCTTTTTAAATGGTGACTTAGAAGAAGAAATTTACATGGAACAACCTGAAGGGTTTGTTATGCCTGGACAAGAAAACAAAGTATGTAAACTTATTAAGTCCTTATATGGCCTAAAACAAGCACCTAAACAATGGCATGAAAAATTTGATAAAGTCATTATTTCTTATGGTTTTAAAATTCATGAATCTGATAAGTGTGTTTATAGTAAATTTGCTAATGGTAAAGGTGTGATCATTTGTTTATATGTAGATGACATGTTAATTCTTGGTACTGATTTAGAAAGCATTAATAATACTAAGAGTTTTTTGTCTTCTAAATTTGATATGAAAGATATGGGTGTAGCTGATGTCATATTAGGAATGAGAATAATAAGGAAAGATAAAAATATAATTCTCACTCAATCTCATTATGTTGAGAAAATTTTAAAGAAATTTAATCAGTTTGATTGCACACCTGTTAGTACACCTTTTGAACCACAGCTAAAGATGATCCCTAATAATGGTAGAGCTATTTCACAATTGGAATATGCACGAGTAATTGGTAGTTTAATGTATGCCATGACATGTACTCGACCTGATATTGCTTATGCTGTTGGTAAATTAAGTAGATATACTAGTAATCCAAGTTTATTGCATTGGCATGCTGTCAATAGAATATTAAAATATTTGAAAGGAACTATGGACTATGGTATATACTATAGTGGATATCCTTCAGTATTAGAAGGGTTTTCTGATGCCAGTTGGATAACTGAGCGGTAGGATCATTCCTCAACAAGTGGATGGATTTTCACTCTTGGTGGAGGAGCTGTTTCTTGGGGATCAAAGAAACAAACTTGTATAGCTGACTCTACTATGGCAGCTGAGTTTGTAGCATTAGCTGCAACTAGTAAAGAGGCAGAATGGATAAGGAATTCATTAATTGAAATTCCAGTTTGGCCAAAACCAATGCCTCCAATATCTATACATTGTGATAGTGAGTCTACACTTTCCAGAGCTTATAGTAAAGTGTATAATGGAAAGTCTAGACATATTGGCCTGAGACATAGTTATGTCAGACAAATGATTACAGATAGTGTAATCACAGTGGATTATGTAAAATCAAGTCAAAATTTAGCTGATCCTTTTACAAAAGGTCTTGCAAGAGGACTGGTGTCTAAGACATCAATAGGGATGGGACTAAAGCCCATTAATAATAATCACTCTTGATGGAAACTCAACTTGAAACTTGATATATTCAAGTCTCAAGTTCAATGATTAAAGTACATCATACGACGTGATTGTAAGCACTATGAAATTTAACATCCCAAGGATAAGTGCTTAGAACATGTAATGAATAATGAAAGAGGATGGATTTAACCTTAATAGATTTATGATGTTTTAAGTTACATGGACACCTATGATAATCTACCTATATGAGTGTGGAAGTGGTGCCGCTTCCTATGAGTATTGGGCTTGACTCTAAAGCACTCATGAAATCAAGGTACAGACACAAGGCCTAATTCATGTGTCGGCTTATATGGATAATCAGTGACTAAAAGATTTGTGTGTGAAGACAAATCCGGATAATCAATATAGATTGATAGTTCAAAGACAAGTCTACTATACTTTCATGGTTAACCTTGACGAACCTTCACAGGGTATTGGTTCAAGTCGTGAGACACCAATGCTTATACACAGTCTTACAGACAATCAAAGATTTACAAAACTTATTTTGAAAATGGTGGAGGAATGTTGGAGATTTTTAAAATAAGAGAGTAAGAGTTTTTTGGGTGTAAAAGCCTTAAAAGCTTGTCCCACATTGGAAGTGTGAGGAAGAGGTGGGAAGCTAACCCAAATATAAAAGGGTATAGTGTCCCACATTGGAAAATGTACAAAGCTAAGTGTCACCACTAAGCTATAAAAGGGGTGGGCAACCTTTGAGTCCCACATTGGAAAAATGTTAAGAATTTGTACACTTAATAAGTACAAATGGAAGATGAAGAGTTAATTCATCTAGCATTTAAGAGGCTATTCAAGAGACCTCAATACGGTGCGAAGCACCGTACGCACACGCACACGCGCGCGCGCGCTGCGCGCGCGCGCGCGTGCGGGTGCGGGGCAGTGGGCTGTAGAGGCGCTAGTGGCGCACTTTGCACTTCGCACGCCGCGTGTCCGCAGTGGTAGCGGGTTGCCGGGATTCGTCCGGGTCGGATCGCGGTCACTTTTTGGTTGACCCGTGCAAAACCGATTCGGTATTATTATACCTGTTCGGAAAGGACTTAAGACTGTTGGTAATTAACAGTCATACCTGTTCGGAAATGACTTAATTCAACAGTCATGACTCTTGAAGACAAAGCCTTTCATTTTCTATAAATAAAGGCTGCCTAAAAACGGAATTACATTGATACCAAAAACCAGTTTCAGATTTCCATACCCTGCTATTACTCTCTTACAGTTTTCAGGAGATATAAATTCTCTTATTCTGTTTTGTGCACATAAACAGAATAAGAACTTGATTGACTGTTCTTCGCTGCTACATCCAAGGGCTGTCTTCAAATATACAAGTTGCAGACAGTGCAATTGCTTCATTGTATCTTGAGTACGGATTTGCTGATTCCCGTTTGTATACCGAAATTCTTCGTGTGGGGCAAATACTGTATTTAGGAAAGTGACATCACGCCTTGAAGTTTTATAGTGACTATTCAGAAATCACATTGTTGTATTGAAGTTGACATTTTGAGATATATAAAGAGTTCCATTTCTGTATTTGCATTCATAATTTCCAACAAAAGACAACGAATAAGCTTATCAGACAGAAGAATATGAGATGGATCCAAGCTTAGAGTACCTGTAATACCCCACCCTGATAGATTAATTCGATTATATAGAGACTTCATATGAGAAAGAACAAAAATGTAATTTTTAGAGATTATGGGTAACGAGTTGAATCATATAAAGAGAACGTGTGGATTTTGGATTATATATAAATGATTGGTTACAAATTCATTTAAACCTTTTGTGACTCCTTGTGATGTTGAAAGTTAGTTGGGGTAAATATGCTATGTTCGGAAGATAGGATCTGAGCGAAAGAATAGGCTGAGTTGGGATCTCCATCGCTCAAACGAGGGTCCGCCTCTTTCAAACGACCAACAATGTCGCTCGAACGAGGGACTGAACCGTTTGAACGATGCTGAAAAAAGATCAATCCTCCCTTTTTTCCAACAACAACTGAAGCGTTATTCACTTTCATGTCAGCTCATTTTGAGCGATGACAAATGTGGTGTAAAGCTACTAGGCTAGGGGCCTTGTCTTGTGGGAAAAAGAAAGAAACAAGGGATTGAAACCTGTGAACGATCGGTCTTCCAATCTGCTGTCGTAACTACAACCATAGATCAAGTCCACGTGTTGAAATCTTGGGAACTGATGAGTTGGGTGGATAAAATGGAGTGTTTATATGGTTTGTGGGTTTCTTTTGGTTATGTATATTTAAGTGACTTGGGTAAAGGAGACCCACTTCATTTTTATAGACTATGCTCACACAAAATAAATAGCTATCTTCCCCACTGATAAAATGGAACCATGAAAATATAAGATGCTATTGTTGGGAGTGTTGATGGGTATTTGAGAAGGTGGGTATTCTGGAAGGAAGATGTATATATATTGTTGGAGGTTTCGGGAGAAGGTTTTAATGGATCTTTTCTTGGAGTATGTTGGAACTCCATGGAGGTTTGTTTGGTGGAGCTTTTGTGACTCCCTTAAGGCCACCTTTGAAGGGGTGTGTGTGTGTGTGGGGGGGGGGGGGGGGGGGGGGGTACCCATTTTCACCACCACCACCACTTTGAAGAACATTTAAGGTGGGATAACCTACTCTTATTATATTTAGAATCTATTTGCTGAATATTGTAGTCTTACTATTGTGTATGATTAAGAGTATGATTATGAGAAAAATTATGTATTATTAGTGATATGAAAATAGTCATTTTTATGGAATAAAAATGTTAGAAAATATTATTGTTGTGTATTTTCTATAAAATCTGAAAATAACCATTTTTATGGAATAAAGATGTTAGAAAATATTGTTGTTGTATATTTTCTATTAAGTTTGAAAATAACCATATTTTGCAATAAAAATGCTAGAAATCATCATTGTGGTGTCTTTCCCTAATAAATATGAAATTTGACATTTTCATGAAATAAAATTGTGTGATGACATTACTTTGGTGTATTTCTAGTAAAAAAGAAATAATAAATATTTTTATGGAATAAAAATGAAAGAAATGTCATTTTAGTATGCTTTTAGTAAAAAGAAATAATGGACATTTTTAGGGATAAAAATGTAAGGAATGTCATTTTAATGTGTTTTTAGTAAAAAAAATATGGACATTTTTATGGGATAAAAATTTAAGAAAGAGATATTTTTATGTATTTCTAGTAAAAAGAAAATAATGGATATTTTATGGAATAAAATATGGAATGGCATGGGCCCTCACAAATTATTTATGAAATAAATGTTTGCAAGTTTCTAGAATGAAATGCATGTTTAATCCACTTGGTAGGATTTTAATAATTAAAGTCCACTTTCTCGTTCGTATAAACTTGTAGTATTTTGATAATAAATATATGAGCAAGTTTATGGAAAGTTGTGTTCGTTCTAAACAACTAATAAGACAAATGGAGTTTTTGGTCTTAAAAGAATGAGTGAAAAATGAAAGTATATTATGTAAAGGTGTTATTTTACATATTCGAAGTGTAAAACTATCAAGTGTTAGAATTGGGTAATAGTCTGGTATTGAACAAGTGTTAAAATGGCTAAGGTGTTTTAAATGTTAAGTTGAAAATTTAATAATCATTTGAGAAATAACACTTGTTAAGGAACTAAATTGTAATTTTGATAAATAAAGGGAAAATTGGTAAATTACTTAAAGTGGAACATTTTTATGGAATAAAAATGTTATAGCATATCTTTGCATTAATGTGTGTGAAAATGAATTAACTCCTAAAGTGTGAATGAATTGAGTATGAATCACGTGTGTGTGGATAAGGGACTTAAAGAAGAAAAGAAATAATTTTCCAAGTGTTAATGGGAAAATGGACTGTTAAGTCTGGGTTTTGGCTTCGGACGGGTAAAAGTAAATAAATGGAATAGTATGGATATGCGTAAATGTTAAAAACATTAATAAGTACTCGGATGCAACTGAGAATAAGAAAGAAGGGCCCAGAGCCCTTGGGTGAAAAATCCTAAATCATTGGCCAGAGCATATGGTTCGAATTGCCGTTGGTTTGGAGCCCGTGTAAGTATGCGGTAAATGATAAAATTCCTAGAAAAGATAAGGGAAATATGGAACATGTCAAGAAATGGGTTGTGTGGTAAAATGTGTTAATACAACCTAACTTGAAAGAATGTAATAAATGTTCTAGTAAGGGTGAATTGGACAAATAAATGTGTAATTCTGTTAATCTCCATAAGCTAAGGATAAGGGTAAAGTAAAGTGGGCAAATGGGTGGTTATGTAACCTAAGTTGTTAAACCCATAATTTTCACAAGTATGAAATAAAAAGGGTTTTCAAATGACAACAAGTATTTTCTATCACGGTGGAAACGTGTGTTGAAATGGTACTTTCAATGAAAATACTAAAGAATATTCTAATGAATAAAAAGGGGTGATTCCGATAAGGGAATGAGTTAGAATAAATCAAGTGTAGTGGTGTTCTAGTGGAATCGGGTGTGTTAAACTAAGTGAGAATGCTAAGTGTGAATAAAGGAATTCTTTACAAGATTAACGTAAATTAATCTTGATAAGTAAGGTTTTCGCAAGTAAAATGGTTAATGCATTGGCATGTGTAATTTCCAAAGGTATACGTATGTAGATATATACATATTTTCACATGCATGTGGTTGTAGTGTGTTAGTATTCCTTTCTATCGATCGTTTCTATTCTTCTTTCATAAATCCCACTGGGCATAGGCTCATACCCTCACTTTGTTACGGCAGGTTGGGCGGGGTTTCGTATTTTGAGGGCGTTATACAAGTAAGTATATTTTATTTATGTTTACGTTAGTAGCCCTATTTACTTAGACTTCGGGGTGCTCCTCATGGGTCCCTCACCTAGTTTATCTTGAAACTGGAATCGCATGCTAATTATTGAAATGTTAATTAAAATAAAACTGGACTAGCAACATTATTTAGGTTGTTTCATTTCACTTCACACCTAATGACTCGATTCAGATCGGGTTGACTCACGGGTAACCCATAAAATTGGGTCGGGGCGTTACAAATGGTATCAGAGCGCTAGGTTTATGGTTCCTTTCGAGTGTGACATGGTGAGGTTGGTATTGAATCTTTCGACATCGTTGTGAATTGTCCGGTCATACTAGTCTAATGATGGTTTAGTTCGTGTCCTTGATGTTAAGGTCTAAGAGGTTAACACGACTAGTTAGATAAATGCTAAGTGTCACACGATCAAATTGATTGATATTAATCGCTTTTACATTTTTGGTAAAGTGTGATCAATAATTTACGAATGTCCATGCAAGTCAGTAAGTGGTGACACCGTGGTTTCGTAGTGTGAGGTGTTTTTTGTTCGAGTTATTGTAAACGTAGAGTCTAGGAGATGTTGATAGAATGAAATATCGGCCATTGGGCAAGCGGAAACAAATTATGAATAATCAACGATAGGGATTGATTGTTAGAGTGTCAAAATTATGTAAAAAGAAATCGTGATTTAAATTATATGTCACCTTAGGCGTGATACATATGAGAGGTCAATACCAATATCAAATTACGCAATTTCGATCCTTAGGGTAATACCGTGATTGATGATAAAGTTGGTGAGCATATAATTTGATGTAGGCCAACACTGGAGAACAAGTCAGTCTTAGTTGATAGGATGATATCCTCATGGATGAACACCTTAGGGGCTGTTGGCCGGTGTATGTATTTATAAGTGTTATCTATGTGGTGAGGAAGTATTAGGTCACTTGGTTGTAGGTTTTAATTTAGTATGTCTTAAATTATGTACTTTGACTATAAAAAGGATTTAGACAATCTTGAGGATTGAGGTAACCTAAGAGTGAAAGTAGATAATTGTGGTGACTTAGCATCAAGTAAATGAGTTATGATATTTAGAATAGGATCTCTTGCGGCGTCATTAGGGTGAGCCTCAGCGTAGGCAATACTTGACGTCCCGTGTCCTACCAAGACTTAGATGGTACAAATCTATAGTAAGTGATTGTAGTGTGACATTGAGACATAGGATCCCTGTCGAGTTCGTAGGCATGGGCATTAGTGTTCGTAGGCAATGCTCGACGTCTCGTAGCCTACTTAAATGCATAGTTGTGTCAATTAGTAAACTAGCATGTTGTTTGAGGTTTACATTGTAACGCAATTTAAGTATAGTGGTTGAACACTCATTGGGAATCAAATGACGTGGTCAAGTAAAATTAACTACGGGTTGGCATTCTGGGTACGCACGTGAGTTGCGCTAAGTGCACTTTTAGATAACTACTAAGGTGGTTGATGAAATTGACCTTATGTAGTAATTTGGATAGACGTGTAAAATCAGTATCGATAATTCCTTGGAAGTGTATGCTAATCTTTAGCTATTGAGGTGTCAATGTGAGTGGTAGTCATTCCTAGTAATAGTGAATCTGAGGTTATGTACCATGCCTTATAATAATGATAGTACCTCTCTTTGAAAACTTATAATTTATTGTTGCATTGAGGTCTCTGTAGTGATAACTATAAATAGTGAAACTCAAGTCGCGTAGCATAAGTCATGGTATAACTGGTGGTTCCTTGTGATGAATGCGTATGATGCTTAGAGAAATAATTAAATTTGAGGTCGCCGCCTATGAGGCATTGGGAATCATTGGGGTATTGAAGTTTACATAAGTGATGGTAGATCATTTATGATTTTAGTACGGATAGATCATGCTAACTTGTGACGGTGCCTTAGAGTTAGTTCTACGGCTTTTGTTTATAGGCATGTGTCATGATATAACCTTCGAGGATGATTTTGAAATTTTATTGGTTAATGCTAGGTAGTGCACCCGTGAGACTTAGAATACGATGTTGTTCATCATGGCATTTAGATATAGCACTTGGCATGGAGTGTTAGGCTTGATAATAACACCTACGCGTGCTACCTGTATGGTCAGTAATGACTCCATTGAGGGAAATCATTAGTCATGGGTAAAAGTTAAGATGCCATTAGAATGCTTATGATTCGTGGATCGTATATGCAATTCTAAGGATAATAGCAATGGTTCAGGAATTGAATGCTTAAAATTATATGAGCGTTTTGTTTCACTTGATGAGAATGATCTTGGAAATTAATTTTACCTACCACATGTTAAAATTTTGGAGGCCTAGTTGTGATTGGTCAGTAACTAGTGATGAGTGATAAGATAAGTGACTTCACCTTGAATTAGGATCGTTATTCTTACCGGCGATGGATAAGTAGTGTTAATCCTAAGGAGGGAAGCCTAGCATTCAACTCCTTAAAGAAATTATCTGTCTTCCATCCCTTTGGCATGGGCGGATGACTCTTGGTAGCACTCGTCAAGGTTAAGAAGCCAAGCTCAGATACATGGCAAGGCCATAGTACTAAAGGCTTTAAGTATACATTGTGGGTTAATACTTCGTATGGTTCAAGGTGTCATCGGAATTATATTGCCTTCTTTGGTGTGGTAATCTCCTGATTCGTTTCCTTCGTGTGCCTTCTTCAATCCCGCTAATGGGAAGTTATTAATTTATTTTGATTCGGGGTGGCACTACGTAAGCTCGGTAGTAATGCGAGTTAGGTTTGTTGTGGCTGATGCATCACGGTATGTGAGCACGCTCTTCTTCAGATGAACCTTTACTCTACACCAATCTATATGCGCGTATTCTGGCGCTCTTACATATAGTTTACATACGTTACTCAATTACTCTAGGTTAGCAAGTTGGTTAGTAAACCGGTATAAGCCTGGACTAATAGTGATTTGAGGATTAATTGAGAAAACGTAGGTTGGGAATCCTAACATAGGTTGAGAATCCAAACGTGGGAATGATCCATTTTAGTAAATTCATAATTGAGGTTACGGTATTTGGCGAATATTAACCATCCCGGGTTTTTGCTGGCATAGGCACGTTAGCCAAGCTTGAGGACTAACAAGAGGAACTTAGGGTTCGTTATGATCGAATTAACAATGATAATTGTTTAAAACAAAATCCTTGGGGGTTAAGCCATAGTATTGAAAATGCCTATAATTGGAAATTGATCATGGATGATAAGAGTATAGATTGTGATAATCCAAGAATTTGGAGGGAGAAATTCCCTAATGAGCAAAGTTTGTAATACCCCATTCCGATAAATTAATTATATTATATAGAGAATTCATAAGAGAAAGAACAAATTGTAATTTTGATAAACAAAGGGAAAATTGGTAAATTACTTAAAGTGGAACATTTTTATGGAATAAAAATGTTAAAGTGATAATATGCAAATATTGTGTATTTCATCTCTCGAACCTATGCATTTTAGCCCCCTCGGGTGCCTTAATCTCTATATTTAAGCCCGTTAACCAGACAACCTTGGTTTATATTGATAACATACTATATGAGGTATAATTGGGCTTTTGTAGGTATTTAGGTATTAAGTATGGAGTTCGGACACATTTTGCTCAAGTTCCGTACGCAATCGCACGTTCAAGGGAATTTTAGTCTTTTCACAGTTTGGGTACCTGGGCCGACATTTCACGGAAGTTGTAGCCCTCCTCTCTAGCTTCGCGTGACCATAAACGGGGCATGATTCCGAGACCGTATAAATAAGTTGTGGTGATTTCAACGGAGGGAACAACCATTAACCAAAAGAGGAGGAGGAAAAGGGAAGAAAAGGAATGCAGAAGCTGTTGCTTGGCTATGACCTGATTGATCGATCGATCGACCCTTTTGGTCAATCGATCGATCCTTCTGTTCAGTCAAAATTTTTCCTTGGTCGATCGATCGACCAAAGGGGTCGATCGATCGATCCCCTGTTTTCTGCATATATTTTGCTTTCTTTTCTTTCTTCTTTTCTTTTATTACAACTTACTATATAAGCTAATTTTTTTGTAATATTAGACATTTTAGGTTAGGGTTTGGTTTTGAGAGCTCATATTCTTCTCTTCTTGGGATGACATCCATGTAGTTTTGTAAAATTGGACTATTCATTATCATCTCCCTTAATATAGTTTTGTTCTTCATTTTTCCTTGCTTTGTAGATTAATTTCCATGTTTTCTTAATTAGTTTAATTGCTTTATTACTTGCTTTCCTAGTTCAATTAATATAATTTAGTTTAATTCATGTATTGTCCCTAGATAAATAGGGTCGGGATTTCATTCCGCCATTTTCGGGTCCCGAGCACCGAAAATTAGGTTTTGTGCGAAATTGCGTTTAATTGAACCCGCGTGAATTAAAGTCGGATTATTATGCATTTAACTTTCTTTGTCATGCAACGTTAGTGTTTATGGCGATAATTCGAATTTAATCCGCGTGCGACCAATTTTCGATCAAGCGTTTATTCTCGCAACTTTGGTTTAAATTCCTTATTGTGTGAAGTTTATGTTTAATTGAAAATGCTCGATTAAATTGCTTTCGAACCGAAATTCTGATTATTAGTTGTTTCGAGCCATGTGGTTGGATGATATCCCGATCCTCGCTTTACTTTTATTTAGACTTAACTTATTCTTTTCTTTTATTTACAACCAACCATCACCTTTTTACACTTTTATTCTTGAATTAATAATTCGTTATGATCTATCAAACATTCTCTGTGGATTCGATACCCGACTTACCGCTATACTTGTATCGCAAGTGCAGTCGTAACTTAGGTTTCTTTTGTCTTGAGGCAGTGAAACGAAAACAACGATAGGCGCTTAACACGCGCTGCTTTTCACTACCTTGATCAAAATGGCGCCGTTGCCGGGGACTGTTTTGTTATAGATTGATTGTCTTACTAGTTCGTAGTATTCTTTCTTTTGTATTTGTATTCTTTCTTTTAACCGTTTTTTACAGGACTTCTACATTTGAGTGCCTAGAAATGCTTGAATTATCCCGCCCGTACATCTTCTTTGTGGAATTTGTCATCTCGAGCCTTTGTTGGGGCAAGCATGTCTTATTCTAACTTTTCTAGGAATCCTAATGATAACTCTCAAATTTTCGGTAAAGCATTGACTTTTGGTCAATACTTACAATCCCAAAAAGTTGGAACATCTAAAATGACATTGGGTGAGTATTACAAAAGTCAAAGTGTGGATTACATCAATTTTGGGAATGATCATTTTGATTCTGGGTCGCAAGATCCTTATGATAAGAATTTCGAATAAAATTGTACTCATTTTCAAAATTCTTATGTTAATGATTTTGATTGTAGTCCCGAGAACAATTTCCAACCCTCTCATTTCCAAGAATCCGCTCCTCGCCCTATGAATTTCGGTGAGGGATTGCGCATGCTTGAAAATGAGAGGATTAAAAATCTATATCAGGAAGAAAATCGTTATTGGGAACACGAGTTGGATTTACTATTTGAATTCAACGAAGACTTTTCTTCCGATACTTTTTAAGTCGAGGACTGTTTTGAACGAAATGAGGACTTCGTTCCAACTTTGGAACAAATCATCCTTGAGTTGACCATTGGTGTAGTAGAGAATGAAAATGAGGATGAAAAGGGAATAATATCCATTTGCAATGAACTTGTTTCTTCTTTGATTTTCAAAGAAGAAAGTTTCATTGTAAACGATCCTATTTCTTCCGAAATTAAATTTTCAAGCGATGATCACTCATAGCCTGAGATTGAATTTCTTTCATCCCCGTCTTTATTCTATACTGTCACACCAATTCTAGTACCCGATGAATCGGTTCAAAACTTTACAGTTCCAAACCGTTTCACCGACGAGGAGTACTTGCTCGAGACGCTTTCCATAACGACATCTTTGCCCTCATGTGCGCCGCCTCCCATTCCAACTTTAAAATACTTGGGAGTTTATTCAATTTTTCTCGGCCCACACGTGTATTTATCTCCCCTCCTATCCAAATCCCCCATCCTCCCTCCCAAAGTTTCAATTGGGGATGGTTCACTTTTATCGCCTTACACATGTCTTCCGTCGTTTGAACGGAATTTCTATTTTTCGGGAGGCATGTATGTTCGGGAGGGTCCACTGTTGATCCGTCAAAGTCAAATTGTGTTTTGGATGGACCCTCAAAAATTTCAACTTTTAGTATATAGCTAATTAGCATTCCTATGTGTAGGTTGTATATACTAACTTCTTTATCTGTATTTTCTCTTAATTTAGCCTAGTGTAATTAGTAATATCTTTTTGTTTCTTTTTGTATGCTTGGTTCTAAATCTTTTGTAGGTTCAACGCACTTGAATTTGCGGAGACTATGCGCCCCGACACACACTTGTTAAGAAAACAATGAAAAAAAGTCACAAAAATATTTTTTCTTAATTTTACACACACGCATTCTCACGCATTCGCATTTGTTTTTCTTTTTTATTTTATTTTATTTTCCATTTTGTTATGAACATGCGTGTGTGTCGATCGTGTACATATTTTTCTATTTTTGGTTGCATAGGCCTATGTATGTGCATATTTTAGTCTAATTCTTTGTTTTTTTATTTTATTTTTATTTCTTATTTTTATTTGTATTTTTATGTTGATATACTTATATATATATATATATATACACACCCCTTATACCCCCATAATTGCAATCCCCCCCCCCCCCCCCCCCCCCCATTTAAAATTGGAGGCAGTAGGCAATTAACTACTTAGTTGATCGATCGACCAATTAATTGTCGAGATCTGTTTTCTTTTTTCCCCTTCTTCTTCTATTCTCTCTTCTCTCCTCTTAACTGATTTCCAACCTCATTTCTCTACTCATTTAAGGTACAACACTTACTAACTACCTGATTTTGTTGTTGATTTGTTGGTTTAATGTCACTTTCATATTGTTTACACATTTTTGGACATTGTTTGAGTTTTTCTCCATGTTTGTTGTTCCAACTACTTTTGTGCAACAATGTTGATTAAAATCCATTCATGAACACTTTGTGTTGATTGCTAAATGATTTTGTTCATGAATGGGGCTTGTTTGTTGGATCAATGGCATTTTCGCACCCTCATTTCACATTGCGCACGCCAAGTGTTCGCTGAAATTCCACAAACATTTTTCAATCCATTTTTGGGCGCACACTTGGGTGATTTTCACTCCTTGTCGCATTTCGACAAATTTTATCGCAATGTTGAATTTGTTTCCTCGGTTTTGCGCACATGCACCACCATTTCAACTAGTTCACTAACTAGCCATTAATTGCACTTATAATTTTTTTTTATGTTGCCTAATTATTGTTTTGTAGGTTGAAATGGCAAACCTAAAGAAATACGATTCCACTCTGTGTGTGCCCATCTGAGGTTTCGAGGGGTTCCATTGCAAGAAAGAACGGGAGTGGTTCCAAGCATATTTTGAGACTGCTCAGAGGCCTTTGGCCTACGATTTAGCTTGGAATCTTGTTGATTTTCTGAAGGAGGCTCGTGTTCTTTTGCAGCGCCAGGGATGGGAACCTTTTCTCTCCATTAATGGATGCATTAATGAAGAGTTGGTCAGGATTTTTTACGCGACACTAGTGGTGGTAAAAGGGGACGGGCCGACTACATACAAGGCCATGGTCCGAAGGGTGAGGGTATCATTTCTCCATTCTGATTTGGATGTCTTTATGAATGTACCGAACCCCGAGGAATCAATTAGTTTTACCAATGGAAATGTTTTTGCACTCGGGACGTTGATTGAGACCCTTGCACCGGGGGAAGAATGGAAAAAAATGGCCTTCCGTTCGGCTGCAATGGAGGATTTACCAAGACTACTTCACTATATCAATATCCACACATTCATGGTGACGAGCAACCGGTCAGAGGTGCATCACAAGCACGCCACATTTATCTACGTATTGATAAATAATTTGGGCGATATTAGCTTGGCCAATATATTTCTGGATATGATTTGCGCGACGGCTAAGGAGAGAGCCAGGACAATCTCCCTTCCATTTCCTTCCCTTATCACGAGGATCTTTTTATCGCACGGTTGCCCAGAATTCGACGCTGATCGCAAGTAGGACCACTCGGGCTTCTCACAAAGAACAATATTTCGAAGATGATGAAACATGAGTGGGGACAATCGGGGAACAAAAGGCAGAGGGAAGAGGTAGCTGCTGAGCCTGACGACAAGGAGGCTGAAATTAGGATGGCAGAGCAGGGGCAGAGTTCGCAGGTGCCACCCACAGATTTTGATGCCCGCTTTGAGGCATACAGGGCACTGCAGGACCACCGCTGGAGGAGACCCAACTCAGGTGGGCTACATGGGAGTCCCGCCTGGACCAGCAGCAGGTCGAGCAGCGGCAGTATCAGGCCGAGCAGTGGCAGGAGTGGGTCGACCAGAGGCAGGCTAGAGCGCAACACTGGCATGAGTACCGGATGATGCAGCGGATGATGAGAGATCTTTATTTGCAGAGGCATGATTCGGACACAGTGCTATCTCCTCATTTTTAGGACCCTTCTGATCCTAGTGGTTCCGGCCACTAGGCTACTGTTGTACTGGGTCATATTTTTGTATTCTCGGGTCGGATAGTATGTTGTATTTTTTTATTTTATTTTTATTTGTTTCTTTTTATTAGTTGTAATGTATTAAGTTGTTTTGTATTGAACTTATGGAATGAGAAATGAAAATGTAGTTTGTGGTTGTTTATTGGATTTTGATGTGTGTGACCTTCCATTTTATAAAATCAAAAAGTTCACCATCAATTTATCTAGTATTTGCACTTCAGCCCCTCTATATTGTTGTGACTTGTGACATAGCTTCTTTTAACTTGATACATCGGTATATATTCTTTCTATGCTTTGTACTAACTTGTTTTGCAGATTCATTTGGACTTGTACTTATGGATATCGCTCCAAATGTGGGTAATATCATTCTTTTCCTATCTTTGTGTTGTGTTCTTTAATGGACGCATTGAGGACAATGCAACATTTAAGTTAGGGGGTGTGGGATATTCTATCCATTTCATGTTTTGTCCTTGAATTTGACCACAATTTAGTTACAAAGCATGTTTTTGTTAAAAATTTGAAAATTTTAAAAATATTTTCTCTCTTTTTTCTCCTTTGTTGGGCATTTTGCCCCCGTTTTCGATCATAAATTTTAATAATTTCTCGATCCATTAGACAATTCAACGATACATGTTGTCGATTTTAGAAGTTATTAGACTTTAGTCCTTAAATCATTAATATTATGAATAACTTCATGAATTAAACTTTATCCCATGAGCACATGCATTTTTCTTGTTATATTGATTTGGTTTAAGATTTTTATAACTCGGTAATCTTTTGTTGCATTGTATATAATTACACCGAGTGAGATTAGATACTTATCTTCATTTGTGAGTGTATACACTTTTCTTTCCTCTTTGAAAACGTTACAGTCGTTGGTAATCTCTTTATTCTTTCATTGACCGTTCATTAATTGAGTTCATACTTGAAATGTATTACTTGAGCATGATTTTTATATATTGTTTTGACTCGAGAATTGCGTAAACTTTTTGAAATGATCATAGGCCATCTTTGTATATCACCCATATGACCTTGACCTCACCTTTTATATGTTCCCTAGTCAACCTACTTGAGCCTAAATACTAGCCTTTCGTTTCATTACCCAACATCCTCTAACCAACTCCAAATTGGAGTTTTATACCATACATATTACCTTACATACCCTTGTTTGGATTGTTAATTGGGATTGAATGATATTGTTGTTTTGTGGTTGCAATTTGAGCATGAAAATAGTGAGAAAAGAAGAAAGTGTAGTGAAAAAGAGAAGAAAAATAGAAAGTTGAAAACAAAAGAAAACAAAAGAAAAAGTGAGAAAAAGAAGAAAAGAAAAGAAAAAGAAAGAGAAAGTTGTATATATTGTTTGTAGTGATTCAATAATCCTTGTTAATCTCTCAATTGTTATATCTAATGCTCGTTTGGTAATCATTTGTCCAATTTTGAAATTGCCCACTTTTTCCCATTATCCCGAGTTTCATCCCCAAACACTTTGAATCTGTATATACATCCCTTTCATTTCGTACCCTAGCCTAGCCTACATTACAACCCTATTATAGTCCTATGTGATCTTAAGTAGATGTAATTCAAAGGTTTAAACATTTTTTATAATCTGTGAAAATGCATTTCCCCGCCTTTTATGTTCGGTATCCTTTCACTGAGATTATAGTTTTTATTTCCTATATAGCGTTATTCATTTGTGGCATGTGCGTGGCCTAGTTTCCCTTTACATTTACTCCTTATGCCCGCATGTCCCGTGTGTTACCTCCCTGTTTTGAGTGAATTCACTTGATGAGTGTAATGCCCGTGAGGATTGAATGTATGCTTGCTTTAATGTTTATCCCGTTTATATAAGTTTTTCATCAGATCACACTTTGCATGTGCTCGCTCCCCTCCCATATTTTAAGGTTTCAATTCTATGAGGTGCATTCTATAATGTTAATGATTCGAACTTTTGTGTGAGTTCATTCACTTTGCTAATAATGCATATGAAATCTTTTTCACTATTGTTGGGCTTGTCGCATGTGATTGGGCATATTTTGAGGAAACTTTATGATATTTGTGGGTATCATCACTGAAAATCATCACGAGACGACACTCGTCCACTAGGGTAACCTAGGGGTTTAACGACTTATTGCATACGCTAAATGCAATCGTTCGCCCGCGAAAGTGGCCTTATCTTTTTATTGCTTTTATACCATATTTTTGTACTATCTCCTGTTTTAGTTTACCCGTTGTTCTTGTTGCATCCTATTTCATTGCTAGGGACTAGCAATGTGTAAGTTAGGTGGTGTGATAATACGCACATATTGCGTATTTCATCTCTCGAACCTACGCATTTTAGCCCCCTCGGGTACCTTAATCTCTATATTTAAGCCCGTTAACCAGACAACCTTGGTTTATATTGATAACATGCTATATGAGGTATAATTGGGCTTTTGTAGGTATTTAGGTACTAAGTATGGAGTTCGAACGTATTCCACTCAAGTTTCGTACGTAATCGCACGTTCAAGGGCATTTTAGCTTTTCAAATCTTGGGTACCTGGCCCGACATTTCACGAAAGTTGTAGCCCTCCTCGCTAGCTTCGCGTGGCCGTGAATGGTGCGCGATTTCGAGTCTGTATAAATAAGTTGCGGCAATTTCAGCGGAGGGAAAAATAATGAACCAAAAGAGGAGGAGGAAAAGGGAAGAAAAGGAATGCAGAAGCTGCTGCTTGGCTGTGACCTGCTTGATCGATCGATCGACCCTTTTGGTCGATCGATCAATCCTTCTATTCAGCCAAAAATTTTCCTTGGTCAATCGATCGATCCCCTGTTTTCTGCAGATATTTCGCTTTCTTTTCTTTCTTCTTTTCTTTTATTCCAACTTACTATATAAGCTAATTTTGTTGTTATATCAGATATACTGAGTTTTAGAAGACATTTTAGGTTAGGGTTTGGTTTTGAGAGCTCATCTTCTTCTCTTCTTGGGATGACATCCATGTAGTTTTGTAAGATTGGACTATTCATTATCATCTCCCTTAATATAGTTTTGTTCTTCATTTTTCCTTGCTTTGTAGATTAATTTCCATCTTTTCTTAATTAGTTTAATTGCTTTATTACTTGATTTCCTAGTTTAATTAATATAATTTAGTTTAATTCATGTATTGTCCCTAGATAAATAGGGTCGGGATTTCGTTTCGCCATTTTCGGGGCCCGAGCTCCGAAAATTTGGTTTTGTGTAAAATTGCGTTTAATTGAACCCACGTGAATTAAAGTCGGATTATTATGCGTTTAACTTTCTTTGTCATGCAACGTTAGTGTTTATAGCGGTAATTCAAATTTAATCCGTGTGCGACCAATTTTCGGTTAAGCATTTATTCTCGCAACTTTGGCTTAAATTCCTTATTGTGTGAAGTTTATGTTTAATTGAAAATGCTTGATTAAATTGCTTTCGAGCCGGAATTCTGATTAGTAGTTATTTCGATATGTATGGTTGGATGATATCCCGATCCTCGCTTTACTTTTATTTAGACTTAACTTATTCTTTTCTTTTATTTACAACTAACCATCACCTTTTTACACTTTTATTCTTGAATTAATAATTCGTTACGATCTATCAAACATTCTCTGTGGATTCGATACCCAACTTACCGCTATACTTGTATCGCAAGTGCAGTCGTAACTTAGGTTTCTTTTGTATTGATGCGGTGAAACGAAAACAACGATCGACGTTTGACACACGCCACTTTTCATGACCTTGATCATAAAACATGTCTTTGCATTAATGTGTGTGAAAATGAATTAAGTCCTAAAGGGTGAATGGACTGAGTATGAATCATGCGTGTGAGGATAAGGGACTTAAAGAAGAAAATAAATAATTTTCCAAATGTTAATGGGAAAACGGACGATTATGTTCGGGTTTTAGCTTCGACCGGGTAAAAGTGAAGTGGAATAATATGGACATGCATAAATATTAAACATATTAATAAAGACTCGGATGCAATCAGGAATAAGCAAGAAGGGTATGGATCCATTGGGTGGAAAGCCCTAAATCACTGGCTAGAGCATATAGTGCGCATAACCGTCGATGTGGAGCCCGTGTAAGTATGCGGTAGATGGTAAAATTTTGAGAAAAGATAAGGAAAATATGGAACATGTCAAGAAATGGGTTGTTTGGTAAAATGTGTTAATACAATATAACTTGAAAGAATGTAATAAATGTTCCGGTAAGGGTGAATTGGACAAGTAAATGTGTAATTTTGTTAATGTCCATAAGCTAGGGATACGGGTAAAGTAAAGTGGTCAAATGGGTGGTTATGTAACCTAAGTTGTTAAACCCATAATTTGCACAAGTATGAAATGAAAAGGGTTTTCAAATGACAACAAGTATTTTCAAACACGGTGGATGCATGTGTTGAAATGGTACTTTCAATGAAAATACTAAAGAATATTCTAATGAATAAAAAGGGGTGATTCCGATAAAGGAATGAGTTGGAACAAATCAAGTGTAGTGGTGTTCTAGTGGAATTAGGTGGGTTAAACTAAGTGATAATGCTAAATGTGAATAAAGGAAGTAAGATTAAGTTAAATTAATCTGGATAAGCAAGTTTTTCGCAACTAAAACGGTTAATGCATTGGCATGCGTAATTTCCAAAGGTATACGTATGTAGATATATACATATTTTCGCATGCATGTGGTTGTAGCGTGTGAGTATTCCTTTCTTTCGTTCGTTTCTATACTGCTTGTATAAATGCTACTGGGCATAGGCTCATACCCTCACTTTGTTACGACATGTTGGGCGCGATTTCGTATTTTGAGGGCGTTATACAAGTAAGTATATTTTATTTATGTTTACATTAGTAGCTCTGTCTACTTAGACTTCGGGGTGCTCCCCATGCTTCCCTCACGTAGTTTATCTTGAAACTGGAATCGCATGCTAATTATTGAAATGTTAATAAAAATAAATCTGGACTAGCAACATTTTGTAACACCCCGTATTTTATAATTTTTGCATATTGGATTAATTAAATTAAATATGGAAAATTAATTGATAATTAATCCGGATTAAAATAAATATTAACTAGCGAGATATGAGTTAGTATTTTTTAGTGAGAACTTTATTGAATATTACTGAATGAATAAAGTAATATATAATTGTGGATATGATTGTGAAGTGATATAAATTGTCGTGAGTCAGAGATACGACAGTTACATAAACTAAGTGGGGACGCGTGTGTAAGTCGTGTCGGGAATAAATTAATGTAATAAAATTAAATTATTTATATGTAATCCTAATGGTCATTTAAAGTGTCCCATTGAGTCCGAAAGGGTTGAGTTAGTAAAAAAAAGTCTACCCGGGGGTTTAGTTTGGGTCCCAGGGCAATTTTAGGCCTAACCGGCATCCCGGGAGGGTGTTTTGGTAATTTCTATTTTGGGCATTAATTACCTACGAAATTAGGAAATGTATTATGTTACGTCAGGGAGATTTGGATTATCATTCATAAAATCCAAGAGGGAGTTACAGAGGAAGAGGGAGAGCCAATTCTAGGAGTCTAAAGCCAAGAACAACCATCTTGCACCACCGAGACCACCACCGCATAGATCGAAGAACGTAGAACACAACCATACCAACTACACCAATGGACCAGACCTTCACTTTTAAGGAAAGTGTTTAAACTTTCTTAATTTAGAGCAATAATGGAATCGAAGTTAGTGTAGGTTCAATTTGAATATGAATATGATGTTTATTTGATGAAATTGGAGAATTAGAGTAACTAATTAGAATAAGGAGATAATTAGGTTGAACTCTTCATATATGTAGATTAGGAATCAAGAATTGAGAATTCATTATGATGAACGAATCTGAAAATTTTGGTATTCTTTAATGTGAATTTGAAGAACTAGGGTTTAATGAACTAATTTGGGGATTTCAAAATTTACTTAGAGTTATGCATGATTTAATGATCCTAGATTGTTGGAAATCATATAAATATATCAGAACATTGATTAGAATTGTTTGATTGGTGTTTGGGACGATTCTGTAGAGGTTTTAGTATCATTAATGGTGGAAAATGTAGTTTCAGGAGGTAGAAGTTGACCGGATCGATTCATTTTTCTATAGGATCGGATCGGCTCATTTTTCTACGGGACCGGATCGATTCATTTTTTTTATATAAATTCGGGTCTGTCCATTTTTCTGCAAATTTCTATAAAGGCCGAGCCAAACTAATCATTCAGGACCGGATCGATTCGTTTTTCTGGAAAATTTATTCTACAATTATTTCGTGACTCCTTATGATATGTTTGTAGTATAAAAGTGGGATTAGCTATTGTAAAAGATACTTGGGATTATGAATTTCTTTACATGAGTTATGATAGAGAGAACAATCGCAATTGTAAGTATACCGCCTTTGAATAGGTACTTGGGTTGTGTATACCTACTAATTGGAATATGTTGCGTGAATTCTTATATGATTGATTTACTATGTGTATAACATACCTTCGCTTCTTGCTATAGAGGGAGGTTATTTAGGAAAGGGGAGAGTCTTATCCTGATGAGCCCAGTTAGGGGGATTTTAGATTTTGTACCACAGAACATGGAACCTAGGTACGGCCTATCTGTGAGAATGATAGTGATGATGGTCATATGGGTGCCTATGTATATGTGTATCCCATAGACTTGGAACCATGATCACCTCCAATATGTGTGATTTGTATTTCAAAGATTCGTGAGTGATTTTGAATCATTAGTCCTTACTTAGTACGAGATGTACTGGGACTTGATAGCAGAGTATGCATGCACCGCAACTGAGTCTAGGGGTGTTATTTTAGTATATATATAATAATATTGTGAAAGTTATGTATATATGCTTGTAATACTATCTACTGTGTGATAATTGTAGATAAAGAAGATGACGAATTCTTAAATAACTTAAGTATGTGAACCCTTAAACAACTTTTGTGAAACTTATACTCGGGATAGTATGTATCAGAACAATGCATAGTAATGGTCCAGGGAGATTTTGGGATATTGCTACGGATGATAGAAAGATAGTTTATATCTACAAGCTAGTTAGATAAGAATTATGTCTAGAGTAGTTTAGCGTTACGTTAGGCGTGCACATTAGTTGAGAGGTGAGAACCTCAAGTGAGTGTGCAAAAATTTAACATGTGTTTTATATTTACTTTGCAACATCTTTAAATTACTTGCTAAATTATTTTAAAATCTTTTACACTCGGGCTCTGACCCGTCTCTTGCAAAAATCTCTTTTCTTGTGTATTATTATAGGTGCCCATCCACAGGGACACCAGGGTTAGACCATTAGATCTTTTGACATGCTGAAGCTATTGTGGAAGTCACAGGTCCTCGTATTTAGACGCCTATACTTCTATCTTTTTAGTTCTAGTATTTAGATTTCTCAGTTAGGGCATGTGTCGTCCATTCTCAGTTTATTTATGTCAGAGGAACATTATACTTATTTATTTCAGCATTTCCATTTCAGTTGGAATTATTACTGTTGGTTTGTATTTTATTTGACTGGGACGATTATTCCAGTTTATTATATTCAGTTGGATGATGTTTATTCTTTAGTTATTTATATATAAAAATTGTGAATGTTTTAATAGTTTAAATTAATGTACTTAAAAAATAATTCAGTAAAATATTTTGACACTAGCTTAATTAATTATTAGTTGGTTAAAACAAAAATTATTTTTCGACAGTGATGCTAAGAATGAACCAAACGGATATTCTGTTTTAAATTTTATAAAGGACTGACCACCCGGTATTTAATTGGGCGGGGTGTCACAATTATTTAGGTTGTTACATTGCACTTCACACCTAATGACTCGATTCGGATCGGGTTGACTCACGGGTAACACATAAATCCGGGTTGAGGCATTACAGTACCAAGCTGTCTCGAAGTCACCAAAGTTTTCGTGGTTCGTCGATCAGGTCGAAATGCTTCAGGAAAGTAGGTTCAAGATCACTCAATCAATCTTAAAAATTACAAAGAAAAATTATGTTCCTTTGCTTAGATGGAGATGAACAATTGCAAGGTTAATACAAAAGTTTTTTCTCAAGATAACGTTCTCAGACGTAGCTATATTAATCATGTTTCGTCATAACCGACCTTTTGTGTAACGACAAGTATCAAAGAAACGAGTTTCTCAAGAGATTTGTTGGATAGAGGTGATTCTGTAAAAATTGTTACTATTTAGATCCTTTTATGCTACTAATATTTCATAGATAAGGTTGCTTGCAATACCTCTCTCAATCTCAGGTTACGATAATCGAACTTACAAGATTGTTGGTTATGTGAATGTGGGAATAACAATGGGAAACCTTACATCACACATCAAATTCTGTGTGATTGAGTTAGTTGCATCCTACAATTTTTTTATTGACAGATTTTGGATGCATGACCATGGTTCAGTTCCATCGATGTACCACCATTTTGCATAGGCCAATGTTAAAGGAACTGAGATCGTGATTAGAGCATTAAAAAAAACTTTTGCCAAAGAGGAAGCACACTTGGTAGATGACACTTTTTACATAAAGATAAATAAGGAAAACTGCGTCTAATAAGGCATATCGAAGGAGTGAGACTGCCCTCTATCAAGGATAGTTGAGACATACAAGAGATCAAAAAGAAGAATTCAAAGAAGCTCTGTAAGTGGAGCAAGAATGACAGGTTATTCTTAAATCTCATTTTATCTCTCAATAATTTAGAGATATAATGAAATCAATAATAAACCCGATGGGGCAAGAGGTAAACCAATAGAGTGCATTGAGTAGACCAATGAGGGAGCAGTCGGGAAGCTCCGATAAAAGGAAGGCACCACTAACCAATGTGATAATGCAAAAAAGTAGTGCATAGTGATTGAAGAATGGTATATTGCCTTTGAATGTGTGAGCGAGCGGCGGAGGAACCAGATAAAGTTGACCCGAAATATGATTTTTTCATAGAAAACCAAGGACATTGTCTTGTCATTGGTATTTCAAATATCCAAGAGTTTTTGTAAGGAATTAAAGATGAACGTGAGTTTATGAAAGATCACCAAAAACCTCAAGTTCAATAGTTATAAATCTGATTATAGCGATTATAATGCCCCAGCCCGGATTTATGGGTTACCCGTGGTCAACTCGGTCCGATACGAGAGTTAGGTGTGAAGTGAAGTGAAACAACCTTTATAATGTTGCTAATCCAGTTTTTTTTAGTTAGAGTTTCACTTGTTTAACATACGATTCCAATTTCAAATGAAACTGTGTGAGGGACACGTGGGAAGTGTCCCTAGAATCCAAGAATAGAGAGCTACTAACCTAAAGTAAAAGAGAGAACTTACCAGTGTAACGCTCTCAAAATACAAACTCTCACCCAATCTTTCGTAACGAAGACGAGGGTGTGAGGCGAATGCTCAGTGGGAAATATAGAAAATGCAGTATAGAAATGAATGGAAGAAAGAAGACTCTAACATGTTATACATACGTGCACATGCAACCAACTTATATATATATATATATATATATATATATATATATATATATATATATATATATATATATATATATATATATATATGCACACTTAATGCATGAAACCAATTTACTTCCGAAAATGTTATTTATTCTGATTAATTTACATTAATATTATATATAAAGATTTCTTCTTTCTTATTTTTACATTTACCCCTTTATTTAACAAATAAGGTTAAATACTTGAAACAACTACACTTTGTTTAACCGAAAGTCATTTATTTTTCGAAATTACCTTTTCAATTATACCATTTCACCTTAGTATTTTCGTTGAAAATCACCCTTTCAATACATGCGAATACTGTTTTAGAAAATACGTATTAAACTTTCGAAACCTTTCATGAACACACCCTTGAGTTAATCATGGGTTAAACCTTCTTAGGTTGCTTAATGATGTGACACCCGCCTAATAAAATACCGGGTGATCAGTCCTATACCAAATTAAAACATGAATCCCAGTTGGTTCATTCTTAGCATCACTGTCGAAAACTTTTTAAAACTTACTAACCACCTAGTATTCCAAAAGCTGGTGCCAAATTTTAACTTTTTAATTTACAAAACAGTACATGCGGGAATAAATATAAACCATTCACACAACTGAATAAAATTCAACAGAATAAACAATTAACCAATTTTCCGAATGAACCATCGGCCACCAAAGTGAAATCCAATATAAACATCCAACACCTGAATAAATACATCTGAAATCTTACTGAGAAGACTGGGCGACAAGACCTAAATAAAACTGGAACTAATAGATGATTTCTACTCTAGGAATGAATGAACGATGCGTCTAATCCAAACTCCTGCTAGCATCCACATATGCCACAGCTCCGTATCCCTAGAGTAGAATATCAATCCTGGCGTCCCTGTGGCTGGACACCTAAAAGGTTTTGAAAATAGTTTTATAGCAAGGGTTAGAACCCAAAACATTTTGAAAATATTTAGCAAGTGAATTAACCGCAGTAATTTAAAATGCATGAATGCGCTTCATATTTAAGTTAGCGTCGCACTCCCTTGTGGACATTCTCACCCCTCCACTATTGTGCACACCTATAGGTTACCTTGACCCCCACCTAGTTGCACTAACCCATCCAACTAGTCCTGGTACAACCTCCCCTTGCCATACTACTCTAACCCGAGTATGATGATTCTTGAATTATAAGTTATCTCACAATTAGCTTAATTAATTCCTTCTTAAATAATAGCATATAACCGTGTCACAAGTTATATAAAGTAAATACATTACACACTGTATTATTACCCGCATATAATATATGAATACCATTATATACGTACCTTTACTAAAACATCCACACATATGACATACGTATATCCATCCCACCGAGTATACCCTCGCCGGATGATTCCCTCTAAAGTGATATCTCACTAGGTGTGCTCACAAAACCTAGTCCCCCAAGTTGGAATCGCTCACCAACTTGGTCCAAACAATAAATGTAGTGGAGGCGGTCATATTTCTTCCCTGCAAGTGAGATAAATCCCTCACCTATATACCGGACGCTATGACCTGGGGATATACTCGCCCTACTCCTCAAGCTAGGGGATTCACCCACATCGCGCAACCTCCCTTGATAGCACTAGAGTATATAAATTGAATAAATATCTAGTCACTGATATTTAATATCACACACAATATATACACGTATATATATACTATCACTACATCGTATATATATAATATAAACCCCGGTATTACCGTGTACTCAAAATCCCGTACACTAGCCTGTAATTTCCTGAGTCTGTGGCCCGACTCAACATAATTAATTTTTTCACTTAATAATTTATCATCTTCCCGAGTTTATGGTCCGACTCTAATATAATTAATTCACACCTCAATTAATATAATACTTTCCCCGAGTTTATGGTCCGACTCTAATTAAATTAATTAACACACCCATTAATTCAATACCTCCCCGAGTCTATCGTCCGACTCTAATTAAATTAATTAACAGGCCTATTAATTTAATACCTCCCCGAGTCTATCGTCCGACTCTAATTAAAATAATTAACACACTTATTAATTTAATAACTCCCCGAGTCTACAATCCGACTCTAATTAAATTAATTATTACACCCATTAATTTAATACCTACCCGGGTCTACAATCCGACTCTAATTAAATTAATTATCACACCTATTAATTTAATACCTACCCGAGTCTACAATTCGACTCTAATTAAATTAATTATCACACCTATTAATTTAATACCTACCCGAGTCTACAATCCGACTCTAATTAAATTAATTATTACACCCATTAATTTAATACCTACCTGAGTCTACAATCCGACTCTAATTAAATTAATTAACACCTCAATTAATTTGATTACTTGGCATCGCCTAACCATCCTACCCGGACTCGCTCACTTAGTCCATAACTTAATATTTCCCGAGTCTATGTTCCGACTCTAAATTAATTACTCTCTCAATAATTAATTTAATACTTTGGTGTCACTTAACCAACATACCCGGACTCACTCACTTGGTCCATTTTTACATCTCAAAATTTCATTCCCACATATTCGCCCACAATGTGTCACACATTCATCTCCATAAATTCCCCAATTATATTTACCTATAATTACTAACATACCCGGACTCGCCCACTTAGTCCATAATTAAGTATTTCACCTCAATTCCTTTAATAATGTAGCGTCACCCAACTACAATACCCGAATATTATTCCTCGATCCAATATTAACACAAATATTTATGAATTATTTTCCCCAAATTCGTTCATCTCCTGACATACCGTTCACACCCTCCTAAACCCAATTATATCACCCTATAATTGTTAAGGAAATATATGCCACATATGAATTTGTCACTAAATAAAAGTAAGGGATTAAATCTTTAATAAAATACTCTTTATATAAAAACTGTCCGAACTGCCAAGTTTCTGGGACCGTCGATCGATCGATCCCCCTGGGTTGATCGATTGATCGAGCAGGTGGTTGTCTTTCCCGGCTTGTTGTTTAAGCCATTAACGAACCCTCAAGCTTTTGGTTTCTTCCCAAACCTTTACTCGTTTCACAACCAACATATTATCCACACCAGAAAAGGTCCTAAACACCCTAAAGACCTTAATCCATCAACAGGTTTGTACAAAAACCCTAAGTATATCCGATTTGGGTTTTTCACCCAGGTCTCATTCTACCAATTCGGACCCAAATGCACTCCACAATTTGGTCTTAACAGTCCCAAATCTTAACAATCCATGTAATCACTATACATATTGTAATCCACTCCACAATTTAATCTTAACAGACCCAAATCATAACTTTACATCCATTGAGTAATTAAATCTGCCCATTACTCTAAATTCATAAAAACCCAATTTTAATTATGGCTATACACCCAAAAAGAATTTTGATTTACACATCACTATGATATGAATTGATTATCATCAATTTAGAAATCACAACAGTTAACCACTTGCCTGGAATTGTTCGTAGAGTCTGATCCGTTGGTGTAGTCCCTTAATTTGGCTCCAAACTCCTCAAATTGGCTCTTCATTTGCTTTCCCCCAAATATCCTCTCAAACCCTAGGTTTAGAGTTGTGTTGACTGTCGTTCCCTAGTCTCTCAATTTGGTTAAAAACCCTTAGTCCCATTTTTGGCCATCTGGGCTTAATTAAAATGGCCCAGCTCACCCCGTGTGGGCCCGGCTATGCCCAAAAATACTCTGAGACCCAATTACTACCCCCGAGTACTCTTTTCTGACTATCTCGACCCATCCGGACACAACCTCACACTCAGAATTGTCATGCAAAATACTTTTTGACATTTCCAAATTTCGACCTCAAAATGCGACACACGAGATTTTGAACCATTAAACTTAAAAGTCGCCAATTATAAATAATTCGGCTCACTCAATTAAATTCTCCAACTCATGAATTTAAGTTTCTCCAATTTAAATATTTTTATAACTCCCAAAATAATTAAATATTAAATCCTTAAAATTACGGAGTGTTACATACTCCCCCCCTTACAAAGGAATTTCGTCCTCCAAATTAAGATGAGCGTAATGTTCCAGGATTTGAATATTACTTTATAGTCATGTGCCTCCAAGCCCGCTATATCTATCCCATCCTCTTCTAACCATACGTTACACAAGTATGCATTTAAATTAACCAGGGCGCCCATACACCCTATACCCGTACTTAACCGCACAAAATTTGTCTTAATTAACCCGGGTGCCCATACACCCTATCCCCGTTCTTTACCGCACGAAAGCTACCCGACTATGCTAGTCGTAACCCATAATATAACTTTGAACCCGTAGTCATATCACATATTTATATATATACATATATCTACTGCCCGGGGTACCCAACCCATATAATAACGACCAGACATCTCCCCACTTTCCAACGTTGCGCTAAGTTTCATGCGTGGGATGTCTCGCAAAGCGAAATCAAAATAAGGAACCCCCCCCCCCCCCGATACACTACTACCCAACATTGTTCGTCGTTGAGATCCGTTAGACCCTCAGTCCATAGCACGTACCCCTAAATACTTGTCTCTTAACAAAAAAGTATATACTCTTACCCTCATGCTACCAAAGACAACATGAAATACCGCGCCCTTACTCTCACTAGTCCTTGCGCAAAATAAACCCCGAGCTATCTCTCTTTGCTTGAACATAATTCTAACCACCCTGATTCACTTTAGTAAACACCCCTACTTACAGGGATAAAATGTGAGAACACAAAACCTCACTTTGTCTCTATCGCACCACACAATTCAACATATGTACACATATATACATAGGCTAAATGCCCTCTCAGGTGATACCTAGTACTAATTATATCCTGGTGTCACGAACATCAAAACTTACTCCCACTATTCATAATAGTTCAAACCCATCGCTATCCAGTCGATATTTAGGAAATATTATCAACCCCACTCCCATAATTATTGAAAGTAGTAACTCCTTGCATAATTCAAACCTTCACTCAGTGTACACCTCCACTCTCCCGTGAAGAACACCAAAGAACCTCCGCTACCCCACGGAAAGTTTATCCACATATTATGGTTACTACAGCCAGTGCACCCACTAAATTCGACTCACCTGCGAACTCTAGTGAAAAATAAGTCTTATATTATGACATCCTCCTTGTCACTCAAAAATATATCCCATGCCCATAGGGTAAAAATAATTACCTCCATACTCCAGCTGCAACGGCTGATCCTCGGGTTCCAGAGCATCTTCTCCTTACCCGAATGCGGCCATGACTTGCTTTAGTGGTTGTACATCCAGGACCTCGTCCTGTAGTTGACCCCTGCCCCGCTTAAGATAATTTTTCTTCATGTGTCTCGCTTCCCCACAAACGAAACACCTTCTAATACATTCACCATGCCACTGATCCCTTCCATGCCGACCTTGTTGGAATTCCTGGCCATCCTGCCGATAGCCCCCAGCTCTAAGTTTAGCATGATTTCCCTACCAAAAATCCTGTCCTTGATCTCCCCCTGCCTGCTGCTGGGATACCCCACTGGTACTGTTCCCTCCAGCCTTATCTGACCGGTTAGTTTCCACTCCCCTCCCGCTTTCTTTCATGTGGAGTTGATATTCCTGACAGTGCCAGAGTGCTGCGTTAACGACATCAGTATAATCTACTAATGCGGAATTACCAATTAAAAGTTGTCTGATTCTCCAGACTTATCTATCCACAAACCTTACCTTCTTTATCTCTTCATTGCTACCCTCATCCGGTACAAAATTTTCCAACCGAGTAAATTCTTCCTCGCAATCGGCCACTGAACAGTCCCCCTGAGTCACCTCTTTAAATGTTCTCCTCATTTCGGTCTCAACCGCAGGAGGAAAATACGTGCCTTCCAATCGCACCCAAAACTTTACAGTAGCTAGTGTATCCCTTTCCATAACTGTGGTGATCGACTCCCACTACTGTAGCGCTGCTCCCACTAAACTAAAAGTGGCTTGCATTTTCTTTCGCCCCTCATCGCAATCTCCCATGCGTAGGTGACGCTGGATATCTCTCTTCCCTGACACGCTAGCACTACATCTGAACCCCCTCGCAACTCTGGTGGGTTCCCACTCTTGAAAAAACCTCTCGTACTTGCTGCCACCCCGACGGCCCCGCGTGGCCTGAACATCTGGTGCCATTAACACTTGTGGCTTATCCCATGGAAAGTAACCTGCCATTGTGACCACCTTCGCTTCATCTGCCTGCGCCACTCGTTCAGTTACCTGTGCTTCCAAAATCATCTCTGGAATTTGATGCGGTAACTATTGCTCCTAATGAGCCTCCCTAGTCTCAACACCCCCTGCTGCCCTAGCTGCTCCCTCTCCTGGGCGGCATCTGGAACGAGAATCAAATCGTATGAGTTCACCCTCAAATATAAATTTGGCAGAAGAACGTAAATGCGCATACATATAAGAATACAACAATCCTATGATAGGGCTCTATATCAAAGATTGCTAAGCCGAGATGTGAAAAGCAGCAAAGATCCTAAGGACACTAGAACCTGATGCTCTGATACCATCTGTGACACCCCGCCTAATAAAATATCGGGTGATCAATCCTATACCAAATTAAAATAGGAATCCCAATTGGTTCATTCTTAAGATCACGGTCGAAAACATTTTTAAACTTACTAACCACCTAGTATTCCAAAAGCTGGTGCCAAATTTTAACTTTTTAATTTACAAAATAGTACATGCAGAAATAAATATAAACCATTCACGCAACTGAATAAAATTCAACAGAATAAATAATTAACCAATTTTCTGAATGAACCATCGGCCACCAAAGTGAAATCCAATATAAACATCCAACACCTGAATAAATACATCTCAAATTTGTACTAAGAAGACTGGGCGACAAGCCCTAAATAAAATTGGAACTGATAGATGATTCCTACTCTAGGAATGAATGAACAATGCGTCTAATCCAAACTCCTGCTAGCATCCACATATATCGCAGCTCCGTATCCTTGGAATAGAATATCAATCCTGGCGTTCCGGTGGCTGGACACCTAATAGGTTTTGAAAATAGTTTTATAGCAAGGGTTAGAACCCAAAACATTTTGAAAATATTTAGCAAGTGAATTAACTGCAGTAATTTAAAATGCATGAATGCGCTTCATATTTAAGTTAGTGTCGCACTCTCTTGTGGACATTCTCACCCCTCCACTATTGTGCACACCTATCGGTTACCTTGACCCCCACCTAGGTGCACTACCCCATCCATCTAGTCCTGGTATAACCTCCCCTTGCCATACTACTCTAACCCGAGTATGATGATTCTTGAATTATAAGTTATCTCACAATCAACTTAATTAATTCCTTCTTAAATAGTAGCATATAACCGTGTCACAAGTTATATAAAGTAAATACATCACACACTGTATTATTACCCGCATATAATATTGAATGCCATTATATACGTACCTTTACTAAAACATCCACACATATAACATACGTATATCTATCCCTTCGAGTATACTATCACTTGATGATTCCCTCTAAAGTGCTATCTCACTAGGTGTGCTCACAAAACCTAGTTCCCCAAGTTGGAATCGCTCACCAACTTGGCCCAAACTATAAACGTAGTGGAGGCGGTCATATTCCTTCCCTGAAAGTGAGATAAATCCCTCACCCATATACCAGAAGCTATGACCTAGGGATATACTCGCCCTACTCCTCAAGCTAGGGGATTTACCCACATCGCGCAACCTCCCTTGATAGCACTAGAGTATATAAATTGAATAAATATCTAGTCACTGATATTTAATATCACACACAATATATACACGTATATATATACTATCACTACATCGTATATATATAATATAAACCCCGGTATTACCGTGTACTCAAAATCCCGTACACTAGCCTGTAATTTCCTGAGTATGTGGCCCGACTCAACATAATTAATTTTTTCACTTAATAATTTATCATCTTCCCGAGTCTATGGTCCGACTCTAATATAATTAATTCACACCTCAATTAATATAATACTTTCCCCGAGTCTATGGTCCGACTCTAATTAAATTAATTAACACACCCATTAATTTAATACCTCCTCGAGTCTATGGTCCGACTCTAATTAAATTAATTAACACACCTATTAATTTAATACCTTCCCGAGTCTATCGTCCGACTCTAATTAAATTAATTAACACACTTATTAATTTAACACCTCCCCGAGTCTACAATCCGACTCTAATTAAATTAATTATTACACCCATTAATTTAATACCTACCCGAGTCTACAATCCGACTCTAATTAAATTAATTATCACACCTATTAATTTAATACCTACCCGAGTCTACAATCCGACTCTAATTAAATTAATTATCACACCTATTAATTTAATACTTACCCGAGTCTACAATCCGACTCTAATTAAATTAATTATCACATCTATTAATTTAATACCTACCTGAGTCTACAATCCGACTCTAATTAAATTAATTATTACACCCATTAATTTAATACCTACCCGAGTCTACAATCCGACTCTAATTAAATTAATTGACACCTCAATTAATTTGATTACTTGGCATCGCCCAACCATCCTACCCGGACTCGCTCACTTGGCCCATAACTTAATATTTCCCGAGTCTATGTTCCGACTCTAAATTAATTACTCTCTCAATAATTAATTTAATACTTTAGTGTCACTTAACCAACATACCCGGACTCACTCACTTGGTCCATTTTTACATTTCAAAATTTTATTCCCACGTATTCGCCCACAATGTGTCACACATTCATCTCCATAAATTCCCCAATTATATTTACCTATAATTACTAACATACCCGGACTCGCCCACTTAGTCCATAATTATGTATTTCACCTCAATTCCTTTAATAATGTAGCGTCACCCAACTAAAATACCCGAATATTATTCCTCAATCCGATATTAACACAAATATTTGTGAATTATTTTCCCCAAATTCGTTCATCTCCTGACATACCGTTCACATCCTCCTAAACCCAATTATATCACCCTATAATTGTTAAGGAAATATATGCCACATATGAATTTGTCACTAAATAAAAGTAAGGGATTAAATCTTTAATAAAATCCTCTTTATATAAAAACTGTCCGAACTGCCAAGTTTCTGGGACCGTCGATCGATAGAGCAGGTGGTGGTCTTCCTCGGCTTGTTGTTTAAGCCATTAACGAACCCTCAAGCTTTTGGTTTCTTCCCAAACTTTTACCCCTTTCACAACCAACATATTCTCCACACCAAAAAAGGCTCTAAACACCCTAGAGACCTTAATCCATCAACAAATTTATACAAAAACCCTAAGTATATCCGATTTGGGTTTTTCACCCGGGTTTCGTTCTACCAATTCTGACCCTACTATATTCAGTCCATGTAATCACTATACATATTGTAATCCACTCCACAATTTAATCTTAACAGACCCAAATCATAACTTAACATCCATTGAGTAATTAAATCTGCCCATTACTCTAAATTCATAAAAAACCAATTTTAATTATTGTTATACACCCAAAACGAATTTTGATTTACACATCACTATCATATGAATTGATTATCATCAATTTAGTAATCACAACAGTTAACCACTTGCCTGGAATTGTTCGTAGAGTCTGATCCGTTGGTGTAGTCCCTTAATTTGTCTCCAAAATCCCGAAATTGGCTCTTGATTTGCTTTCCCCCAAATTTTCTCTAAAACCCTAGGTTTAGAGTTGTGTTAACTGTCGTTCCCTAGTCTCTCAATTTGGTTAAAAACCCTTAATCCCGTTTTTGGCCATCTGGGCCTAATTAAAATGGCCCAACTCACCCCGTGTGGGCCCGACTATGCCCAAAAATACCCTCAGACCCAATTACTACCCCCGGATACTCTTTTCTGACTATCTCGACCCATCCGGACGTAACCGCGCACTCGAAATTGTCATTCGAAATACTTTTTTACGTTTTCAAATTTCAACCTCAAAACGCGACACACGAGATTTTGAACCATTTAACTTAAAAGTCGCCAATTATAAATAATTCATCTCACTCAATTAAATTCTCCAAGTCATGAATTTAAGTTTCTCCAATTTAAATATTTCTATAACCCCCAAAATAATTAAATATTAAATCCTCAAAATTACGGGGTGTTACAAACGACTCATTTAATCCCCACACTTTTCTTGCCTTTACTTTATGGACATTAATCAATTTACACATTTCTTATCCATTTTCACCTTTACCGGAATATTTATTAACTCGTTCAAGTAGGTTGTCTTAACACATTTTCACCACACAACCCATTTATTGACATGTTTTTTTATATTTTTATCTTTTTCTCAGAATCTTCCAATAATTCGTGTACTTTAACGGGCTCCACATTGCTGGTGATGCCACCATATGCTCTGGCCAATGATTTTGAGTCTTTCACCCCACGGATCCGGACCTCCTTAATTATCTCGGTGTCATCTGAGTTCCTTTTTAATATGTCTTAATTTTTTTCAAATGTCCCCATTATTCAGCTTTTCCTTTTTACCAAGCCGAAGCCAAAACCCGGGGTTTCACCCTAATTTGTGTTACACTTTGAAAATCATTACTTTAGCATTGATTTTATTCCAAAATCATGTTCATTTATGACTAATTTGTGTAACATACTTCCCAAAATTTTTATTTCATAAAAATGTTCCACTTTACTTAAAATTACCTTTGTATCATTTTGCCTCCAAACTTGTCCTTTCTTCCATTTTTATAAGTGTTATTTCCCAAAAGACCATTAAGTTAGCCACACTAACTTCTTAAGTGTTTTGATCGTATTAACACTTTTTTTAACATTTGTAGTAATATTCTTTCAAGTTGGAAACATCTTTATTCCATTATTTCTTTCTCAATTTCATAAGTGTTAATCGTTCAAAACATTATTAAGTTACACAGACCAATTTCCCAATGTTATAATCATTAACACTTATTCAACACTTTCAACTCCTTTTCACACACTTTGAAGATTAGAATTTCTATTTTTCTTATTTCATGTTTAAACCCGAAAAAACCTTCTTTAAACTTATTTTTATCTGCATCATCAAAATACTATAAGTTTATATACTTGAGAAGATGATTTTAATTCCAAAAATCCCATTAACAGGTTAATCATATAATTTATACTAGAAATTCATAACACTTGCATAATACACTTTTCAAGACTAGATGGCATTTTAATTTCTTCA
Source organism: Sambucus nigra (assembly GCA_949130495.1). Classification (NCBI taxonomy): domain Eukaryota; kingdom Viridiplantae; phylum Streptophyta; class Magnoliopsida; order Dipsacales; family Adoxaceae; genus Sambucus; species Sambucus nigra. Next base: position 536,723,844 of record OX422215.1, on the reverse strand, counting down.
AAACTAAACAAATGTCCAACTTGTATCAAATCAACATTTTTCAAGAAACTTGGAACATCATTTCTAAATATTTTATTCCATAAAATGTTTAACATCAAACTTTTAGAAATACACCATTTTTCATAAAAATCCCCAAATCTTTATTTTAAGAAAACCTTAAAATATTTTCTCATTATTGATTCCCAACAAAATAACATTTTTCCAACATTTTTATTTTATAAAAATGTTCAAACTCCAAGTTTTCTTGAAATATATTATTTTTTTTCAAAATCATCAAAATTCATTTTCTTATAACTCATAAGAATATCAATCTTATATCTCATATGCATCATACTCTTAATTTCCACAAAAAAGATAACTAGTAAGAAAATAGGGTCATAAATATAAGAGTAGAATGTTTTCCACCTCAAATGGAGCTCTAAATTGGTAGGTTGAAATGTCTAAGAACATGGAAACCTCCCACCTCCTAAGGTGGCCTTAGTGAGGTTGCGTAACTCCAAAATCATGATCCATTAAGCTTCCAAAGAAAAACCCCATTTAAACTCCATTAATATTCCATTTTCATCTTTAAACCCCCCACTAACAACTCCACAAATTTGTAGCTCTGCTCAACAGTGGTGGAAATGGGTATGTATGGTCCAAATACGGAAGAATATATGTAAAATAGGTTGGCACAAGGTGGAGGGATGGTGGTTTATGGTAGAGAGGTGGAGAAATTGTGAAAATGATGGAAGACCCACCCCCTCTCTCTATTATTCCAACTCTTAATCCCCCAAATAAACTCAAAAAAATTCTTATAAACACCCCCCCAAACCTCAGATCCCGTTTTTGGCCAATCTGAGCTCACAGAGTGCGACAATTCAGCCATCTAACGGTCCAGAATGAGACAACGCACTAGGGAAATCTGATTTAAAAATCCGAGTGACTTCATTTGAATGATATTCGCTCCTCGTTCGAAGGAGAAAGACATATCATTCGAACCCCTACTTCGAACGACCTTTATACGACCTATACCTATTATGCATTGGGATCTCGTTCGAATCTCGTTTGATCCCCTTCTTCGAACTAACTTTGTTTCTTGTTCGAACAACCCTTTTCTAATTTCTTTAATTTTTCTCTAATTTTAACCCACAACTTCCAATAATACAAGCCTTCAAAAACAATCAAATTAGAATATAACCCGCTTATAATTATCCAAATTCCAAGTGATAAGTAGCTTTTTTATGTATGGTTGTTGTCTTCAAAATTCACTCTCAAAATCCCTTGAGTACCTACAAAATTTATTTAAAACAACTCATATTGCGGTAATTACGGGTATCAATTCAACTTCCAAGGTGAAACAATTAATGTGAATACCTACAATTTCAATCTTTTTTTATATTTTTTTTTATTTTTATTTTTAAAAAAAATCATTTCAAGGGAGAATTAACTAATAAATGCTAAAAATTATGAAATGACTAAATAAGAAAAAATAATGTGCAATCGAGTGTGAAAATGTGAGAATGTCAAGAGATAGTATTACACCGCATTATCAATTATTTTAATTGATCAATTTATTAATTTGAAATATTTCGAGATAATATTAAATCGATAATCTAACTCTCGCTACAAATATAAATTTAATAATATATTTTTCAGAAAACAAATTTAAAAATGTCACATGATAAAAAATTAAGAATTATATTATTTTCAAGAAAATTAACTGTTGGGATCAATTTAATAAAAATAGTATCAAATCTCAAATTTTAACACCAAATTAATATTTAGATTTAGAAAAAACCTAACTCTAGTTGGATTCCTAAATCAAACATTAAATTCTACAGTTAATTTACTAACTCTCGTTGCATAAATTAATGGGTGACAGTCATAAAATAATTTTCGTAGAAATATAGCATTAATAAAATCAATTAATTACATTAACATCCTACGTAGTACATTTCACAACTTGAACAGGGTGACTAGCCAGGCATAATGAAATAATGAATCACAGTCACAAACATGGAACAACAAATTAAAGAGCAGAGAAAGAAATACAATACACAAAAGTCTCCCTTTAAATTGATTCCTTGAATCGCGTTCATGCACGCGTGTCCCAATGTTTTCACAAATTCAGCACTTGATTATATAAAATAAAAAAACTAAACCTAAAAATTATTCTAATGCTAACTAATTTTTTGGGGATTTTTCTAATTTTTTTTATGTATCTACTATGTACATAATATACACAGTGTCTCTCTCAATTATCTGTCTCTCATTTTTGTGCGTGTCCATTTTTTTGAGTTGCCTTCTTCTCCTTTTAATAACCCACGGATGGTTTAGGATTGAGAGATATTTGGGATTTTTTAAAATCCAAGTCAAAGTGTATCCCTTTCAAATTATTTTTGCACGTGGGTTGTGACATAACTGTTGGTTCCAATTTTTGTGGGCATAGGGTTCTTGGAAGGTGGGTTCGAAAAGGTAAGGGAGGACGAGTTTTGTTTCGAAATGGGTCTTGGGTTGGAGCAGCGGGTAAGTCCAATTGTGTGGACAACAGCGAATACGCGGGTAGCTGGCCGACTTGGTATCGGTGGATGTCCGCGGGTTTATGTGGGTTATGGTCGGTTTTATGGATTTCGATTTTTGGGGCTGAATCGTCGGTTTCGGTAGTTGGGTTGCTACGGGTTGGAAGGTGGTTAGAGAGCTCGGGTTGGGGTCAAAATGGGTGATGTCGGGTTTTGCTAGGTTTTGTTTTTCTCTGTTTGGAAGAAATGATTAGTATGGTGATGGTTGTTTTGGAGTTTGTTGGAAGAGAGAGAAATGGGTGTAAGTGTTGAGGTTTGTTTAGAAATGAGTTAAGGTTTATTTGGCTATAGAGGTTTTGGAGAGAAAGAATGAGTTGGGTGGAGAAGATGAATGTGAGTTAATTGGGTGTGTGAGAGTAGGTGTAAGTGAATGTGTTGTGTGTGTTTAATTTCGACCCTTAAAAAATGACACTACCTAAAAAAATAATACAAAAACTAAAAAAATTAAAACCTAAAAATAAAATTCTAATTTATTACTAAGAGACTAAAAAAAGAAAAAGAATTAAAAATAACTCTATAAAAACTAAAAAACTAAAAATCCTTACTAAATAAATTAAAACTAAAAACTAAAGAAAAACAAAATCTTATAAAAATAAATTCCTAAAAACTAATCCTAAGAAAAATAATGAAATAAAATAAAGATTAAAAACTAATGAAAATCAAAATCAAAATAAAGAAATATAAGAATAGAAGACAAATTCTAGAAAATACTAAATAAATCTAAAATAAATCCTAAAAATAAAACGACTCAAAATAAAAATCTAGAAAAATAATAATAAAGGTGCAAACTCAACACACACAGGCTCGGGTGATGGACTGGGCTCGGTTTAGGCTTAGGTTTGGTATGGGATTGGGCTCGGTGCATCAAAACTCATTAGGGCATGCTCATATATGACTTCAGACTTCGCGGTCTCTTTGACTTCTTCGATGCTTACTTTTAATCGCTATTGTGTCGTAATTAACTTGATTTAGCACATTTGATACCTCGACTGCGTATTGACCTGCAAAGTGATAGAATACGAACATAAGGCCATTTTTAATTAAAACGAGCGACTAAAATGCTTCTATTCGGGGTATAAAATAGACACTTTGGAGTGCTTATCACCCTCCCCCCCCCCCCCCCCCCCAAATAGAACGTTGCTAGTCCTCGAACAAAAATTAGAGAGAAAATAGAGATAAGTAACCAAAAGTGTGCCACTTTCGCAAGCACTTGCACTTAGCATGTGCAACAAGCCGTTAAACCTATAGGTTGCCCTACAGGACGAGTGGTGTCTTGTGAGGGTTTGCAGTGAATGTACCCACAAAATTCAAAAACTTATTTAAATGCAGTATCTGAGAAGATGATGAAACGCTATACAACCCAACTTAAAAGGACGTCAAGGAACACCGTATTCAACTATCAAAATGAGATATAAAATTACTTAATACCAATAGCATAATCCTCCCTAAAACTTAGCGTGTTGTGTGAAATAATCTTAAGTATCATTAGAGTAATTCCAAGATCGCCTTTATAAAATCAAAGCTTTGACTTCAATTCTCACTAGATATATCTCTCTGAATCGAACTCTTTGAGAATTGGGTAAGTGTATCTCTCTGGTGTGTGAGAATGTGAATAAATGTAAACAAGTTCAAATGTCTCACACACTTTATAGAAAATGATGGATACATGAAAGAAAATATGATCTCATAAAGGGATGCTAACCACTATGTCGATAATGTCGAGTTATTCACCATATAATCTTTTCGTTTGCCCGAACACTTTACCAAGGGTGAAAATAGGGATTATGTAAGGTATGAGGGGAAAATGAAGAAGGTGATGTAGGGTTTTTGAGAAGAGTGAAACATACTCTGACTGACTAATGTCTTCATCTTTTAAATTCATGATCGCAAGCTTTCTTTTTCTTCTTTTCTATTTTTTTTATTTTTTTATTGCGATATATTTTACTTTTCATAACACAAATGAAGACAATTTACATTGATAATTCCAACACTCTTTTTCTAAAAAAAAATGATGGTAGTAATGGGAAAAGGATATATGGATGGTATATAGAATGGAGAAGGAGAGATAGTGGTTGGAGTGAAGGGTAAAAATGGTAAGTGCATGGCAAAATCAGTTTAGTGCTCGGGACAAACTACAAGACACATGTTTCTTATAACTCAAAGATGATGTCATTCTCGGTGATTTAGCCAAATTTGAAAAATAATGAGACCATGCAATGACTAAATGAAGTACCCAAAGAAAGTTGAGCCAACTTGTGACTCGGAGATACGTAAAAACCCTCAAAAAGATGAAAAGCTCAAAGCTCACGGGTTTAAGTCGCAACTAGGAATCTTTTAGGGCGCTCTTGAGAATATAGTTACTCTTCAACTTTTGATTATAAATGTGATAGTGCAAATTGCCGAGTTTAAGGATTCATAGTACAAATATGCTTTAAGAGGTATTAATTAATTTAATGATAAAAGGTGTACTTTTAGGGTCGAACACGGGTATTCTGAGACTTCTAAAAGCGGGATGATAGACAATTCAAGTCATAAAAATTTATTTTTAACTACACCAAAAGTTTAAAATCACTTGTTTCAGAATTTTTTTCAAAAGAGGCATGGTTTTGATAAATTTCTCACTCCCAAACAAAAGAGAACGTCGTCCTCGATGTTTAAAACAACATATAAAAAAATGAAAAGCACAAGGGAGGAAAGATATTAACATAATGAACCTCTAATGATAATGTACTGCATGATGGAGCAGAGATAAAACCTGAAGGACAAATGTGACAAAAATACGTAAAAGTCTAGAAATCATGTGAAAATCACGGGGTGATGTGAAACACCACCCCCAAAAAAGATAAGACTCATACTCAGAAATAATATATGACGGGATACCTCCCGATAGCGCTAAGTTTAACGTCTTCACCTAGACCGATCGGAACTCACCCTAAGAGTAAGAACTATGAAAGCAGGGGGTGGCAGAAAAATCGGGTGATGAAAATCACCCCCAAACAAGACTTAAGCGTCAGTCTTATTGGATAAAGGCTAAAAGAGGTTGACGCACTTGTATAGAAAAGTGCATCACTCGATGCAAAGCATCGGTGGACTATGGGCGAGTGGGAATTTGGGAAAGGGTGAGAAAGGCATGGGTGATTAAGCATCGATTATGGGCCTTTTTTAGCCGGAAGGTGAGGGAAACAAGAGCCCGATAAGCATGGTGCTAAAGTTGGTGAGGAAGGAGGAATGGTTTGAAAAGTGGAATGGAGTGGGGATCATATAAAACACACGGCCGTTATTTAAATGGATGGTGATAATGGTCGCGCCGTAACACACCAGGGAGCTGTCGATGGAAAAAATCAACACCACAAGGAAGTGGTGTGCATAGAGTAACAAGCTAGGTGTCACGTATGGGGAGAGTAGCATGAATAATCACATGGATGGTGGGGTCAATGAAAAGTTCATAAATGGGATCGTGAAGCACTAGGGTGGAGGGTGGGTGTAGGTGAGGACTTAAATGCTTAGATGTGAACAGGAAAAGTAGAAGAGCAAGGTCGATATCAAGTGGTGGGGTGGTAAGGACAATGGGTGGGTCGGGTGGGACAAAGGGTGGGGGAATATGATCTAACTCAAGAGTAGGAGAGACACACTCCGCATGAGGCTCAAAGTGACCCTCAAGTGTACGCGAAGGAGGAGGTGTGAAAGTGAACAAGGGAGTGATCAACTTATCCACCCGAATGGCACCAGTCGAAGTGGTGGAAAAATCTAACGAGGTACCAAAGCTGAAATAAAAGAATCAACATGAATATATGACTCAATGGTCGCCAAAAATGGTGGAACGGGATCCATATCCAGAGAGGTAGACACTATCTCAGATTCAATCTCAGGATAGTGGGAAGAACTCGTAGCTGTAGCTAGCCTATAAATAATGGGTTCCTCGAGAACACACATGAAAGGATCAAAAGGTGTCACTACACCAAATCCTGCGAATGGTCACGCCCAGTGGGTCACGGCCCCAAGTTCGCGACCAGTTGGTCACGAACGTGGGCCGTGACCCACTCAATATTTGGCGTGACCATATTTATTATCACACTAAATTATCGATGCTTTGGAAGTGGTCACGGCCCAAGTCCGTGACCACAGTGGTCGCGAACTTGGGCCGTGACCAGGTCGTGACCATCTTGGCGTCAAACTTGCGCCAAAATTCCCTCCAAGCTTGGTCGCGGATGGGACACGGCCTAAGTCCGTGACCCATGGCATGACAAAGAAGAGAGTACACACATTGAGGGTCACGGCCTAGGGCCTTGACCATTTCTGGGTGTGGGTCACGGCTATGGGCCGTGACCATCCCTCATTCAAGCACTAGGGTTGATAAAAAGGGGTCGCGCATCACAGATTGAGGGTCATGGCTATGGGCCGTGACCATTTCTTGGTGTGGGTCACGGCTATGGGCCGTGACCAATAGGCAGTATACATCCCACAACTTCATTACTGGGTCGCGGTAGGTGGGTCACGGCTCTAGGCCGTGACCACTGTTAATCCTAAAACAAAACAAAACGCCTCAAAATTTTCATTTCCCCGCTCATCTTGTTTATTTTTCTTCCCCAAACTGTGGAAAAGGTGCGATGCGGGTATGGTCCATACTATATAAAGTTATTTCTTCCCCAAACACTGGTAGAAGGTGTGAGGTTTCTTCCCCAAACACTGGTAGCAGGTGCGGGTTTTAAAAGGTTCGTATGGCCGTGTATGGAGGTTGGGCGGGTTTTTCAACTGGGTTGCGATTTTCAACTGGGTTTTTCAACAGGGTTTTAAAGCATTTGGTTAGTTCGGTGAGGGTTATTGAGGCAGGGGAGATTTTCAACTGGGTTGCTATTTTCAACTAGGTTCGGTGAGGGTTGTTGGGTTTGGGTCTCGATTTTCAAGTGGGTTGCTGTCGAAATTCTTCCCGGTTTAAGTCCAGTGGGTTGATTTTTGTTGGACCAAACTAGGTTTGGGTGATGGAGCTATAACACAGTGGTTACAGGTATTGTCAATTTAAAATTTTCTTTTTCATAATATGTATCTTCTTTTTTCTTAGGAATATTTCAATTAGTAATTTTCTTTTCTTTTCATTTTCATATCATCGACAAAAAATTTGGTGTGCTATAATTTTGTTTATCACTTCATCAAACATTTGGTGTGCTATATTTTGAAATTTTAAAATAACATCATACATTACTTGGCTGTATTTGTTGTTTGTACTGTAGGATCAAACATTTGGGGTGTTATATCTTGGAATTTTATACTAACGTCATACATTACATGGTTGTCTATTTGTCCCGTAGGTAGTGATGAAATTGATAATAACGTTATGGAGACATGTATTGGGGACACTTTTGGGCCAACACACATCAATCTGTCGAGGTAATTGTAGTAATATTTCTTTTTGTAAATCAAGGTAAGTCTTTTTTCCAATCGCTTTTTTAGAATAGTTTGAGTTAGTTGTTGTTTTGGTGTTAAATGATCATACCCGTGCGGTTCTTTCTCTCTTAAGTATTTGAAAATGCTCACAAAATTCTTAGACACGAGCAACTCTGCGATGCTCACATGGGCATAATAAAATGGATTTCTAAATAGTCATAATGTGTTCATGTGTTGAAATTAATGATTTGGTTAGAAAATTTTAATATGTTTCGTCGTTTCGTCGCATTATCATCACTAACCTTAGGTGCCTGACTAATGCTTCTATTATCTTGACATTGTATGGATAATTTGATACACTATGTTACGATAATTTAATTCCCTAACATGCTCGATTGACACGTGGAGAAGTTATTAACATATATACAGTTATTGCATATATGTATGCATATATGCTACTAAATGCATATATGCATACAATAGGTGATGTTTTTAAGACTTTTTTCATACTAATTAGTAATGGGAAAGTCATAACTGATGCTGGGAGCATGACTTTCGATCTTGCCAAGGGCTCAGCAGCAGTTGCATCGCTTTTCTCTATTCTTGACAGACACTCACTCATTCAAGGCTACTGCGATGTAATTATACTATCATTTATCTTACTGTTTTTCCTTTCATATATTACGTTGATAAGAGTTTTCATCTTTTCATCACACTTTTGGAAGATTAATGCTAAACATACAAATTAAATTGTACACTCCTCATTTTTTAACAAACTGAGATGCCATTCAGAGACCGAAGAATAAAAGAGAGAGCATTTCAAACGTGGACAATTATTGCGTTTGAGGTTTTGATTATTTTCTCTATTAAGAAGTTGAGTATAAATTTTTATCTTTATTTGTTTTTATTAACCTTTTGACTAATTTAAATGTAGGGTTTCCAAACTTCAATACTAAGATGTTGGATTTAATTGAACCACTACATTCATCGAGGTAAAGTTTTGATTATTTATTAATAGTTTTGTTATGCGTTTATTGTATTTGCAATTCTTTACATAGTTGATTGTAGTAGTCAAGATGATCGAGCAAGTTTATAGTCCATCCGCTCATAAACATGACATTTGCATGTACAGTGGAGGTTATCACAGCAAAGCCGTGGCCGTGAGGATCAATGGCATTAGTGGACAAGTGTTGAGGATGAATTGCAGATTTCACGTAAAAATATTCCATCCCTCTTCTCTTAGTATATGGACAAAGGTCATATGTATGATTATTGCATCTTCAAACCCCCAACCCAAGAAAACCAAAGAATCCAACTCAAACATTCCTTTACCTACGCAAAAGCCAACCCCAACCCCTATTTTGTTTGAAGGAAGTTTTGTAGCAGCCCCTATATTTTTTTGTAGTAGTCCCCATACGGTCCCATACTTTCTTTAATTTTTAAAAACAATTCAGTGGTTTTGTGAGGTACTTTATTTAATTTTACATACCCATTCTTCATAATACATTGTTTACGTATTGCAGATCTAACCAATTGGATACCAGTTATTCATTACATACTAGTTCTTCATTACACACTAGGTACTCTGTACATTAACTAAAGTAGTTATATAATTTATATGCATTATCTATTAAATCTTTTAGATGATAGAAGGAGTACGGGATAATTATTGGTTTTGTTTGGTTTGGCTGTTGGATAATTATGGGTTGTTGGATAGTATTTCAGAAGGAGTATAGGATAATTGGAAGCAGTACGGGATAATTATTGGTTTCATTGTTGGATAATATGTTGAAAATATTTTAAACTCCCGGTTTCAGAATACGATGATAGGATAACTTGCTAATGTCGAAACTTAAACTTAAAAACATGGCACCAACACCTCACACGGGACCAATGTAACTCGTACGAACTGACCGCAAGATCACGGGACCCCCGGTTTGAGAATACGACATTAATAAAAAAAATATTAGAACTTAAGCTTAAAAACAAGGCGTTAGATAGCAAAAACACGAAACAACCCTCGTACGGACCCGTGAGAGGCACCAACACCTCTCACGGGACCAATGTAACATGTAGGAATAGACTGCGCAATCACGTGACTCCCGATTTGAGAATACGATGATAATTTTAAAATATGAGGCCTTAAGCTTAAAAACAAGGTGTTAGAGGGTGAAAACCCGAAATAGCTCCCGAACGGCCCCGTGAGAGGCACCAACACCTCGCACGGGACTAATGTAACTCGTAGGAACCGACCGCGCAGTCACTAGAGTCCCAATTTTAGAATACAATGATAATTTGAAAATACAAGGACTTAAAATTAAAAATAAGGCGTTAAAGAACAGCCCCCGAACGGCCCCGTGAGTGGCACCAACAACTCGCACGGGACCAATGTAACTCGTACGAACTGACCACGCAGCCGCGGGACTCCCGGTTTGAGAATACGACGATAATTTGCATATTTTTACACTTAGGCTTTAAAACATGGCGTTAGAGGGTGAAAACCTGAAACATCCCCCAAAAAGCCCCGTGGGAGGCACCAACACCACCCACGGGACCAATGTAACTCGTAGGAACTGACCGCACAACCCCGAGACTCCCGATTTGAGAATACGACGGTAATTTGAATATTTCTAGACTTAGGCTAAAAACATGGCGTTAGTGGGTGAAAACCCGAAACAGCCCCGGAACGGCCTGTGGGATGCACCAACACCTCCCACGGGACCAATGTTACTCGTAGGAACTGACCGCGCAGCCACGGGACTCCCGATTTGAGAATACGACGATAATTTGCATATTTCTAGACTTAGGCTTAAAAACATGGCGTAAGAGGGTGAAAAACCGAAACAGCCCTCGAAGGGCCCCGTGCGAGGCACCAACACCTCCCACGGGAACAATATAACTCGTAGGAACTGACCACGAAGCCTCGGGACTCCCGGTTTGAGAATACGACGGTAATTTTTATATTTCTAGACTTAGGCTAAAAACATGATGTTAGTGGGTGAAAACTCGAAACAGCCCCCGAACGGCTCCGTGGGTGGCACCAACACCTCCCATGGGACTAATGTGACTCATAGAAACTGACCACATAGCCACGGTACTTCCGATTTTAGAATACGGCGATAATTTGCATATTTCTAGACTTAGGCTTAAAAACATGGTATTAGAGGGTGAAAACCCAAAACAGCCACCGAACGGCCCCGTGGGAGGAACTAACACCTCCCACGGGAATAATGTAACTCGTAAGAACTGTCCGTGCTGCCACGGGACTCCAGGTTTGAGAATACGACATTAATTTGTATATTTCTATACTTAGGCAAAACATGACGTTAGTGGGGAAAAACCGGAAACAGCCCCCAAACGGCCCCGTGGTGGCACCAACACCTCCCACGGGACCAATGTAACTCGTACGAATTGACCACGCAGCAGCGAGAATCTCAGTTTGAGAATATGACGGTAATTAACATATTTCTAGACTTAGGCTTAAAAACATGGCGTTAGTGGGTGAAAACCCGAAACAGTCCCCGAACGGCCCTGTCGGAGGCACCAACACCTCCCACGGGACCAATGTAACTCGTAGGAACTGACCGCGCAGTCCCTGGACTTCCGGTTTGAGAATACGATGGTAATTTGAATATTTCTAGCCTTAGGATTAAAAACATGACATTAGTGGGTGAAAACCTGAAACAGCCCCCGAACGGCCCCGTGGGACTCACCAACACCTCCCACGGGACCAATGCTACTCATAGGAACTGATCGCGTAGCCACGGGACTCCCGATTTAAGAATACGACGATAATTTGCCTATTTATTGACTTAGGCTTAAAAACATGGCGTTAAAGGGTGAAAACCCAAAACAGTTCCCGAAGGGCCCCGTGGGTTGCACAAATACCTCCCACGAGACCAATATAACTCGTAGGAACTAACCGCATAGCCACGGGACTCCCGATTTGAGAATTCGACGGTAATTTGCATATTTCTAGACTTAGGCTTAAAAACTTGGCGCTAGTGGGTGAAAACTCGAAACAACCCCTGAACGATCCCGTGGGTGGCACCAACATATCCCACGGGACCAATGTCACTCGTAGGAACTAACCCCGCAGCCACGGGACTCCCGGTTTGAGAATACAATGGTAATTTACATATTTCTAGACTTAAATTTAAAAACATGGTGTTAGAGGGTGAAAACCCAAAACAACCCCCGATCGGCCCCGTGGGAGGCACCAACACCTCTCATGGGACCAATGTAACTCGTAAGAACTGACTGCGCAGCCACGGAACTCCCGGTTTGAGAATACGATGATAATTTGCATATTTTTAGACTAAGGCAAAACATGGCGTTAGTGGGTAAAAACTCAAAACAGTCCCCGAACGATCCGGTGGGTGGCACCAACACCTCCCACGGGACCAATGTAACTCGTAGGAACTGACCACGCAGGCTCGGGACTCCTGGTTTGATAATTCGATGGTAATTTGCATTTTTCTAAACATAGGCTTAAAAACATGGCGTGAGTGGGTGAAAACCCGAAAAAGCCAATGAACGGCGTCGTGTGTGTCACCAATACCTCCCACGGGACAAATGTGACTCGTAAGAACTGACCGTGCAGCCACGGGACTCCCGGTTTGAGAATACGATGGTAATTTGCATATTTCTAAACTTAGGCTTAAAAACATGGCGTTAGAGGGTAAAAACCCGAAACAGTCCCCGAAGGGCCCCATGGGAGGCAACAACACCTCCCACGGGAACAATGTAACTCGTAGAAACTGACTGCGAAGCCACGGGACTCCCGATTTGAGAATACGATGATAATTTGCATATTTATACACTTAAGCTTTAAAACATGGCGTCAGAGGGTGAAAACTCGAAACAGCGCTGTGGGAGGCACCAACACCTCCCACGGGACCAATGTAACTCATAGGAACTGACCGGGCAGCCCCAGAACTCCTGGTTTGATAATTCGAAGGTAATTTGAATATTTGTAGACTTATGCTTAAAAACATGGCGTTAGAGGGTGAAAACTCAAAACAACCCCCGAACGGCCCCGTGGGAGACACCAACACCTCCCACGGGACCAATGTTACTCCTAGGAACTGACCGCGCAGCCACGGTACTTTCGGTTTAAGAATATGATGATAATTTTCATATTTCTAGACTTAGGATTAAAAACATGGCATTAGAGGGTGAAAACCTGAAACAGCCACCGAACGACCCCGTGGGAGGCACCAACACCTCCCACGGGACAAATGTAACTCGTAGGAACTGATCGTGCTGCCACGGGACTCCAGGTTTGAGAATAAGACATTAATTTTTATATTTCTATACTTAGGCAAAACATCACATTAGTGGGGAAAAACTCGAAACAGCCCGCGAACGACCCCGTAGGTGGCACCAACACCTCCCACGGGACCATTATAACTCGTATGAATTGACCACGTAGCTGCGGGACTCCCGGTTTGATAATACGACGGTAATTAGCATATATATAGACTTAGGCTTAAAAACATGGCGTTAGTGGGTGAAAACCTGAAACAATCCCGAATGGCCCTCTGGGAGGGGCCAAGACCTCCCATGGGACCAATGTAACTCATAGGAACTGATCGCGGAGTCTCGGGACTCCCGATTTGAGAATACGATGGTAATTTGAATATTTATAGCCTTAGTCTTAAAAACATGGCGTTAGTGGGTGAAAACCCGAAAAAGCCCCTGAACGGCCTCGTGGGAGGCACCAACACCTCCCACGGGACCAATGCTACTCATAGTTACTGATCGCGCAGCCACGGGACTCCCGATTTAAGCATACGATGATAATTTGCATATTTCTTGACTTAGGCTTAAAAACATGGCGTTAAAGGGTGAAAACTCGAAACAGTCCCCGAAAGGCCCCGTGGCTGGTACCAATACCTCCCACGAGACCAATGTAACTCGTAGTAACTAACTGCGCAGTCACGGGACTCCCGATTTGAGAATTTGATGGTAATTTGTATATTTCTAGACTTAGGCTTTAAAACTTGGCGTTAGTGGGTGAAAACTCGAAACAGCCCGCGAACGACCCCGTGGGTGGCACCAACATATCCGACGGGACCAATGTGACTCGTAGGAACTGACCCAGTAGCCACGGGACTCTCGGTTTGAGAATATGACGGTAATTTGCATATTTTAGACTTAGGTTTAAAAACATGGTGTTAGAGGGTGAAAACCCAAAACAGCCCCCGATCGGCCCCGTGGGTGGCACCAATACCTCTCATGAGACCAATGTAACTCGTAGGAATTGACCGCGCAGCCACGGGACTCCCGGCTTGAGAATACGATGATAATTTGCATATTTTTAGACTAAGGCAAAACATGGCGTTAGTGGGTAAAAACCAGAAACAACCCCCGAACGGTCCCGTGGGTGGCACCAACACCTCCCACGGGACCAAAGTAACTCGTAGGAACTGACCAGGCAGGCGCGGGACTCCCGGTTTGAGAATACGATGGTAATTTGTATTATTCTAAACTTAGGCTTAAAAACATGGCGTTACTGGGTGAAAACCCGAAACAGCCTCCAAACAGCGTCGTGTGTGTCACCAATACCTCCCACGGGACTAATGTGACTCGTAAGAACTGACCGCACTGCCACGGGACTTCCGGTTTGAGAATACGATGGTAATTTGCAAATTTCTAAACTTAGGCTTAAAAATATTGCGTTATAGGGTGAAAACCCGAAACAGTCCTCGAAGGGCCCCGTGGGAGGCACCAACACCTCCCACGGGAACAATGTAACTCGTAGGAACTGACTGCGAAGCCACGGGACTCCCGGTTTGAGAATACGACGGTAATTTGAATATTTCTACACTTAGGCTTTAAAACATGGCGCCAGAGGGTGAAAACCCGAAATAGCCCTGTGGGAGGCACCAACACCACCCACGGGACTAATGTAACTCGTAGGAACTAACCACGCAGCCCTGGGACTCTCGATTTGAGAATACGATCGTAATTTGAATATTTCTATACTTAGGCTTAAAAACATGGCGTTAGTGGGTGAAAACACAAAACAACCCCCGAACGGCCCCGTGGGAGGCACCAACACCTCCCACGGGACCAATGTTACTCGTAGGAACTGACCGTGCAGCCACGATACTCCCAGTTTAAGAATACGATGATAATTTGCATATTTCTAGACTTACGCTTAAAAACATGGCGTTAGAGGGTGAAAACCCAAAATAACCACCGAACGGCCCCGTGGGAGGCACCAATACGTCCCACGGGACCAATGTAACTCGTAGGAACTGATCGTGCTGCCACGGGACTCGAGGTTTGAGAATACGACTATAATTTGTATATTTATATACTTAGGCAAACATAACGTTAGTGGGGAAAAATCTGAAACAACCCTCGAACGACCCGTAGGTGGCACTAACACCTCCCACGGGACCAATGTAACTCGCACTAATTGACCACGCAGCCGCGGGACTCCCGGTTTGAGAATACGACGGTAATTAGCATATTTCTAGACTTAGGCTTAAAAGCATGGCGTTAGTGGGTGAAAACCCGAAACAGTCCCCGAGCGGCCCTGTGGGAGGCACTAACACCTCCCACGGGACTAATGTAACTCGTAGGAACTGACCACGCAATCCCGGGACTCCCGATTTGAGAATATGATGGTAATTTGAATATTTCTAGCGTTAGGCTTAAAAACATAGTGTTAGTGGGTGAAAACTTGAAACAGTCCCCGAACGGCCCCGTGGGAGGCACCAACACCACCCACGGGACCAATGCTACTCGTAGGAACTGACCGCGTAGCCACGGGACTCCCAGTTTAAGAATACGATGATAATTTGCAGATTTCTAGACTTAGTCTTAAAAACTTGGCTTTAGTGGGTGAAAACTCGAAACATCCCTCGAACAACCCCGTGGGTGGCACCAACGCATCCCACAGGACCAATGTAACTCGTAGGAACTGACCGCGAAGCCACGGGACTCCCGATTTGAGAATACAGCGATAATTTGCCTATTTCTAGACTTAGACCTAAAAACATGGCTTTAGTGGGTAAAAACTCGAAATAGCTCGCGAACGACCCCGTGGGTGGCACCAACACATCCCACGGGACCAATGTGACTAGTAGGAACTGACCCCGCAGCCACGGGACTCCCGGTTTGAGAATACGATGGTAATTTGCATATTTCTAGACTTAGGTTTAAAAATATGGTGTTAGAGGGTGAAAACCCAAAACAACCCCCGATCGGCCCCGTGGGGGGCACCAACACCTCTCATGGGACCAATGTAACTCGTAGGAACTGACCATGCAGCCACGGGATTCCCAATTTTAGAATATGATGATAATTTGCATACTTTTAGTCTAAGGAAAAACATGGCGTTAGTGGGTAAAAATCCAAAACAGCCCCCGAACGGTCCCGTGGGTGTCACCAACACCTCCCATGGGACCAATGAAACTCGTAGGAACTGACCACCCAAGCGCGGGACTCCTGGTTTGAGAATACAACGGTAATTTGCATTTTTCTAAACTTAGACTTAAAAACATGACGTTAGTGGGTGAAAACCCTAAACAGACCCCGAACGGCCTCGTGTGTGTCACCAATTCCTCCCATGGGACTAATGTGACTCGTAAGAACTCACCGCGCAACCACGTGACTCCCGGTTTAAGAATACGATGGTGATTTGAATATTTCTAGACTTATGCTTAAAAACATGGCATTAATGGGTGAAAACCCGAAACAGCCCCCGAACGGCCCCGTGGGAGGCACCAACACCTCCCACGGGACCAATGTTACTCGTAGGAACTGACCGCGCAGCCACGGTACTTTCGGTTTGAGAATACGATGATAATTTACATATTTACAGACCTAGGCTTAAAAATATGGCTTTAGAGGGTGAAAACCCAAAACAGCCACCGAACGGCCCCGTGGGAGGCACCAACACCTCCCACGGGACCAATGTAACTCATAGGAACTAACTGTGCTGCCACGAGAGTCCAGGTTTGAGAATACAACGTTAAATTGCATATTTGTATACTTAGGAAAAACATGACGTTAGTGGGGAAAAACTCGAAACAGCCCCTGAACGACCCCGTGGGTGGCACCAACACCTCCCACGGGACTAATGTAACTTGTACGAATTGACCACGCAGTCGCGGGACTCTTGATTTGAGAATACAGTGGTAATTTGCATATTTCTAGACTTAGGCTTAAAAACATGGCGTTAGTGGTGAAAACCCGAAACAGCCCCCGAACGGCTCTATGGGTGGCACCAACACCTCCCATGGGACCAATGTGGCTCGTAGAAACTGACCGCACAGCCACGGTACTCCCGGTTCGAGAATACGACGATAATTTGCATATTTCTAGACTTAGGCTAAAAAATATAGCGTTAGATGGTGAAAACCCAAAACAGCCCCCGAACGGACCAGTGGGAAGCACCAACACCTCCTACGGGACCAATGTAACTCGTAGGAAGTGGCCGCGCAGCCACGGGACTCCCAATTTGAGAATACGACTTTAATTTTCATATTTCTAGACTTAGTCTTAAAAACTTGGCCTTAGTGGGTGAAAACTCAAAACATTCCTCGAACGACCCCGTGGGTGGCACCAACACATCCCACAGGACCAATGTAACTCGTAGGAACTGACCGCGAAGCCACGGGACTCCCGGTTTGAGAATACAACGATAATTTGCATATTTCTAGACTTAGACTTAAAAACATGGCGTTAGTGGGTGAAAATCCGAAACAACCCCCGAACGGCTCCGTGGGTGGCACTAACACCTCCCATGGGACCAATGTTACTCGTAAAAACTGACCGCGTAACCACGGTACTCCCGGTTTGAGAATACGATGATAATTTGCATATTTTTAGACTAAGGCAAAACATGGCGTGAGTGGGTAAAAACCCAAAACAGCCCCTGAACGGTCCCATGGTTGGCACCAACACCTCCCACGGGACCAATATAACTTGTAGGAACTAACCACGCAGGCGCGGGACTCCCGGTTTGAGAATACGATAGTAATTTGCATTTTTCCAAACTTAGGCTTAAAAACATGGCGTTAATAGGTGAAAACCCGAAACAACCCCCGAACGGCCTCGTGTGTGTCACCAATACCTCCCACGGGACTAATGTGACTCGTAAGAACTCACCGCGCAGCCACGGAACTCCTGGTTTGAGAATACGATGGTAATTTGCATATTTCTAAACTAAGGCTTAAAAACATGGCGTTAGAGGGTGAAAACCCGAAACAGTCCCCGAAGGTCCCCATGGGAGGTACCAACACCTCCCACGGGAACAATGTAACTCGTAGGAACTAACTGCGAAGCCACGGGACTTCTGGTTTGATAATACGGTGATAATTTGCATATTTCTACACTTAGGCTTTAAAATATGGCGTCAGAAGGTAAAAACCCGAAACAACCCCCAAACGGTCCCATGGGAGGCACCAACATCTTCCACGGGACCAATGTAACTCGTAGGAACTGACCCCACAGCTTCTGGACTCCCAGTTCGAGAATATGACGGTAATTTAAATATTTCTAGACTTAGTCTTAAAAATATGGCGTTAATGGGTGAAAACCCGAAACAGCCCCTGAACGGCCCCGTGGGAGGCACCAACACCTCCCACGGGACCAATGTTACTCGTAGGAACTGACCGCGCTGCCACGATACTCTCGATTTGAGAATACGACGATAATTTTCATATTTCTAGACTTAGGTTTAAAAACATGGCGTTTGAGGGTGAAAACCCAAAACAACCACCGAACGGCCCCGTGGGAGGCACCAACACCTCCCACGGGACCAATGTAACTCGTAGGAACTAACCGTGCTGCCACGGGAGTCCAGGTTTGAGAATACAACGTTAATTTTCATATTTCTATACTTAGGCAAAACATGACGTTAGTGGGAGTAAACCCGAAACAGTCCTTGAACGACCCCGTGGGTGCACAAACACCTCCCACAGGACCAATGTAACTCGTATGAATTGACCACGCAGCCGCAGGACTCTCAGTTTGAGAATACGGAGGTAATTTGTATATTTCTAGACTTAGGCTTAAGAACATGGCATTAGTGGATGAAAACCCGAAACAGCCCCCGAACGGCTCCGTGGGTGGCACCCACACCTCCCATGGGACCAATGTGACTCGTAGAAACTGACCGCGCAGCCACGGTACTCCCGGTTTGAGAATACGACGATAATTCACATATTTCTAGACTTAGGCTAAAAAACATAGCATTAGAGGGTCAAAATCCAAAACAGCCCCCGACCGGCCCCGTGGGAGGCACCAAGACCTCCCACGGGACCAATATAACTCGTAGGAACTGACTGTGCAGCCACGGAACTCCCGGTTTGAGAATACGACGCTAATTTGCATATTTTTAGACTTAGGCAAAACATGACGTTAGTGGGGAAAACTCGAAACTGCCCCCGAACGGCCCCGTGGGTGGTACCAACAACTCCAACGGGACCAATGTAACTCGTATGAACTGACCGCGCAGCCGCGGGACTCTCGGTTTGAGAATACGACGGTAATTTACATATTTGTAGACTTAGGCATAAAAACATGGCGTTAGAGCGTGAAAACATAAAACAGCCACCGAACGACCCCGTGGGAGGCACCAACTCCTCCCACGGGACCAATGTAACTCGTAAGAACTGATCGTGCTGCCACGGAACTCCAGGTTTGAGAATACGACGTTAATTTTCATATTTCTATACTTAGGCAAAACATGACGTTAGTGGGGAAAAACCCGAAACAGCCCCCGAACGACCCCGTGGGTGGTACCAACACCTCCCACGGGACTAATGTAACTCGTATGAATTGACCACGCAGTCGCGGGACTCCCGGTTTGAGAAAACGACGGTGATTAGCATATTTCTAGACTTAGGCTTTAAAACATGGCGTTAGTGGGTGAAAATCCCGAAACAGTCCCCGAACGGCCCTGTGGGAGGCACCAACACCTCCCACGGGACCAATGTAACTCGTAGGAACTGATTAAGCAGTCCCGAGACTCCCGATTTTAGAATACGATGGTAATTTGAATATTTGTAGCCTTAGGCTTAAAAACATGGTGTTAGTGGGTGAAAACCCGAACCTGCCCCTGAACGGCCCCGTGGGAGGAACCAACACCTCCCACGGGACCAATGCAACTCGTAGGAACTGACCGCGCAGTCACGGGACCCCCGGTTTAAGAATACGACGATAATTTGTATATTTCTTGACTTAGGCTTAAAAACATGGCGTTAAAGGGTGAAAACCCGAAACTGTCCCCGAAGGTCCCCGTGGGTGGCACCAATACCTCCCACGAGACCAATGTAACTCGTAAGAACTAACTGCGCAGCCACGGGACTCCCGATTTGAGAATTCAACGGTAATTTGCATATTTATAGACTTAGGCTTAAAAACTTTGCGTTAGTGGGTGAAAACTCGAAACAGCCCTCGAACGGCCCCGTGGGTGGCACCAACACATCCCACAGGAACAATGTAACTCGTAGGAACTAACCGCAAAGCCACGGGACTCCCGGTTTGAGAATACGACGATAATTTGCATATTTCTAGACTTAGGCTTAAAAACATGGTGCTAGTGGGTGAAAACCTGAAACAGCCCCTGAACGGCTCCGTGGGTGGCACCAACACCTCCCATGAGACCAATGTGACTCGTAGAAACTGACCGCGTAGCCACTGTACTCCTGGTTTGAGAATACGATGATAATTTACATATTTTTAGACTAAGGCAAAACATGGCGTTAGTGGGTAAAAACTCAAAACAGCCCTCGAACGGTCTCGTGGATGGCACCAACACCTCCCACGGGACCAATGTAACTCGTAGGAACTGACCACGCAGACGCGGGACTCCCGGTTTGAGAATACGACAGTAATTTGTATTTTTCCAAACTTAGGCTTAAAAACATGGCGTTAGTGGGTGAAAACCCGAAACATCCCCCGAACGGCCTCGTGTGTGTCACCAATACCTCCCACGGGACTAATGTGACTCGTAAGAACTCACCGCGTAGCCACGGAACTCCTAGTTTGAGAATACGATGGTAATTTACATATTTCTAAACTAAGGCTTAAAAACATGGCGTTAGAGGGTGAAAACCCGAAATAGTCCCCGAAGGTCCCCGTGGGAGTCACCAACACCTCCCACGGGAACAATGTAACTCGTAGGAACTGACTGCGAAGCCACGGGACATCCGATTTGAGAATACGACGATAATTTGCATATTTCTACACTTAGGCTTTGAAACATGGCGTCAGAAGGTGAAAACTCAAAACAACCCCCAAACGGTCCCGTGCGAGGCACCAACACCTTCCACGGGACCAATGTAACTCGTAGGAACTGACCCCACAGCCTCTGGACTCCCGGTTCGAGAATATGACGGTAATTTAAATATTTCTAGACTTAGGCTTAAAAATATGGCGTTACTGGGTGAAAACCCGAAACAACCCCTGAACGGCCCCGTGGGAGGCACCAACACCTCCCGCGGGACCAATGTTACTCGTAGGAACTGACCGCGCTGCCACGATACTCTCGATTTGAGAATACGACGATAATTTACATATTTCTAGACTTAGGCTTAAAAACATGGCGTTAGAGGGTGAAAACCCAAAACAGCCACCGAACGGCCCCGTGGGAGGCACCAACACCTCCCACTGGACTAATGTAACTCGTAGGAACTGATCATGCTGCCACGGGACTCCACGTTTGAGAATACGACGTTAATTTGCATATTTCTATACTTAGGAAAAACATGACGTTAGTGGGGAAAAACCCGAAACATCCCCTAAACGACCCCGTGGGTGGTACCAATACCTCCCACGGACCAATGTAACTCGTACGAATTGACCATGCAGCCGCAGGACTCCCGGTTTGAGAATATGACAGTAATTTGCATATTTCTAGACTTAGTCTTAAAAACATGGCATTAGTGGGTGAAAACTCGAAACAGCCCCCGAACGGCTCAGTGGGTGGCACCAACACCTCCCATGGGACCAATGTGACTCGTAGAAAATGACCGTGCAGCCACGGTACTCCCGATTTGAGAATACGACGATAATTTACATATTTCTATACTTAGGCTAAAAAACATAGCGTTAGAGGGTGAAAACCCAAAATAGCCCCCAAATGCCATTGTGGGAGGCACCAACACCTCCCACGGGACCAATGTAACTCGTAGGAACTGACCACGCAGCCACGGGACTCCCGGTTTGAGAATACGAGATTAATTTGCATATTTCTAGACTCAGGCAAAACATGGCGTTAGTGGGGGAAAACCCGAAACAGCCCCCTAACGGCTCAGTGGGTGGCACCAACACCTCACACGGGACCAATGTAACTCGTACGAATTGACCACGCCGCCGCGGGACTCCCGGTTTGAGAATACAACGATAATTTGCATATTTCTAGACTTAGTCTTAGAAACATGGCGTTAGTGGGTGAAAACCCGAAACAACCCCCGAACGGCTCAGTGGGTGGCACCAACACCTCCCATGGGACCAATATGACTCGTAGAAACTGACCGCACAACCACGGTACTCCCAGTTTGAGAATACGACGACAATTTGCATATTTCTAGACTTAGGCTAAAAAACATAACGTTAGAGGGTGAAAACCCAAAATAGCCCCCGAACATCCCCGTGGGAGGCACCCACACCTCCCACGGGACCAATGCAACTTGTAGGAACTAACCGCGCAGCCATAGGACTCCCGGTTTGAGAATACGATGTTAATTTGCATATTTCTAGACGTAGGCAAAACGTGGCGTTAGTGGAGGAAAACCCAAAATAGCCACCGAACGGCCCCGTGGGTGGCACCAACACCTTCCACGGGACCAATGTAACTCGTAGGAACTGACCGCGCAGCCACGGGACTCTCGGTTTTAGAATACGACGGTAATTTACATATTTATAGACATAGGCATAAAAAGATGGCGTTAGAGGGTGAAAACCCAAAACAGCCCCCTAACGGCCCCGTGGGTGGCACTGACACCTCCCACTGGACCAATATAACTCGTAGGAACTGACGGCGCAGCCGCGGCACTCCCGATTTGAAAATACGATGATAATTTGTATATTTCAAGACTTAGGCATAAAAACATGGTGTTAGAGGGTGAAAACTTGAAACAACGCCCTAACGGCCCCGTGGGTGGTACCAACACCTCCCACGGGACCAATGTGACTCGTTGGAACTGACCGCACATCCGCGGGACTCCCGGTTTGAGAATATGACAATAATTTGCATATTTCTAGACTTAGGCTTAAAAACATGGCGTTAGTGAGTAAAAACTCAAAACAGCGCCCGAATGGCCCCATGGGAGGCACCAACACCTCCCATGGGACTAATGTGACTCGTAGGAACTGGCCGCGCAGTCGCGGGTCTCCCGATTTGAGAATACAACGATAATTTGCATATTTCTTGACGTAGGCTTAAAAACATGGCGTTAGAGGGTGAAAACCCAAAACAGCCTCTGAACGACCCAGTGGGAGGCACCAACACCTCCCACGGGACCAATGTAACTCGTAGGAACTTATCGCGCAGCCACGGGACTCCCAGTTTGAGAATACGACTATAATTTGCATATTTCTAGACTTAGGATTAAAAACATGGCGTTAGAGGGTGAAAACCCGAAACAGCCCCCGAACGGCCCTGTGGGAGGCACCAACACCTCCCACGGGACCAATGTAACTCGTAGGAATTGACCGCACAGCCGCGGAACTCCCGTTTTTAGAATAGGACGATAATTTGCATATTTATAGGCTTAGGCTTAAAACATGGTGTTAGAGGGGGATAACCCAAAACAGCCCCCGAACGGCCTCGTGGGAGGCACCAACACCTCCCACGGGACCAATGTAACTCGTAGGAACTGATCGCGCAGCTGTGGGACTCCAAGTTTGAGAATACGACGATAATTTGCATATTTCTAGACATAGGCAAAACATGGCATTAGAGGGTGAAAACTCGAAACAACCCCCGAACGTCCCCGTGGGTGGCACCAACACCTCCCACGGGACCAATGTAACTCGTTGTAACTGACCCTGCAGTCGCGGGTCTCCCGATTTGAGAATACGATGATAATTTGCATATTTCTAGACTTAGGCTTAAAAACATGGCGTTAGAGGGTGAAAACTTGAAACATCCCCTGAACGGCCCCGTGGGTGGCACCAACACCTCCCATGGGACCAATGTAACTCGTAGGAACTGACCGCGCAGCCGCGGGACTCCCGGTTTGAGAATACGATTATAATTTGCATATTTTTAGACTTAGGAATAAAAATAATGATATGTTGATAATTTTAACTCATATATGCAATTTTTCAGCTTGATTAATTTTTTTGTAAAACTACTTGTACTGATATTTTTTTTGTATCCTATCATTTGTAGGATTTTTGCACGCGGAACAAATGAAGGAGGCAATGGTTTACAACATGAAGATTGTTTATATGTTGTGGACATTGAAGATTTTGTTTTTTATGTGTTATAGCCATGCGGGCTTTTATTGTTTATTTTTATAGCCATGCGGGCTTTGATAATTTGATTGTTGAATTTTATGGCCGTGCGGGCTTTATAATAAGTAGGTTTTACATTTACAGGTTTTGGAATGTCAAGAAAATAGAGGAAACTCTGCCCAATTTTTTTTTGGTCTATGAATTATTAAGACGTGTAATATTTTTAAGTTTGTATATATATTTGTTTATTAACAACGATCTCGATTCACAATATGTGATTTTTTTATTGTTTTGCCAATAATAAATATTTGTAACACCTCGTACGCGTCCAACGTTACACGTAGCAACTGACGGTGCACTCACAGGACCCCTAATTTTAGGATTGGACCAAAAAAATACATTTTTTTTAAATTATAGTTAAATATGGTCATGGACTTTGTCCATGACCATTTTTATTTTTTTCGTCACGGTTGTGGGTTACGGACTTGGGCCGCGACCATTTTTTTTAATTTCTTTTGTCCCGATTATGGGTCGCGAACTTTGACCGCGACCAATTTGTCACGGTTATGGATCACGGATGAGGACCGCGACCAAATTTTTTTGTCACCGTCGTGAGTCGCGGACTTTGGCCGCGGCCAATTTGTCACGGATGAGGGCTGTGACCAATTATTTTTTATTTTTTTATCACGGTTGTGGGTCGCAGACTTTGTCCGCGACCAATTTGTCACGATTGTGGGTCACGGATGAGGGTCACGACCAATTTTATTTTTATTTTTTTGTCACGGTTGTGGGTCGCGGACTTTGGCCGTGACTAATTTGTCACGTTTGTGGGTCACGGGTGAGGGCCGCGACCCTTCACGAAATGGCTCACGGCCTAAGTCCGTGACCATCTGCCGTGACCCCTCTTGGCCATGACCATTTTTTAGTCATGGACTTGGGCCGCGACTCACGAAAATGGTCACGCTCGAAATGGTCACGGCCGAAGTCCGCGACCCACAGCTTTGGTCAGGGATTTTGGTCGTGACCAATCGCGAGTTTTGGTGTAGTGTGTAGACTCGGGAATAAATATGGATTCTATAGAAGGGGAAATGTGAACCTCAATTGTGGGTTCGATAGGGTAGGGCGGTGTTGGATCAGTCTCATAATCAATGGATATGTCAACACAATTGTCAACTTGGGGCCTGGACCACAGAGTGGTCTCAACTTCGAGATTCTCAGGATAATAGGGTTGGTCACACTCAAAATCAGTGGCATAAGACGACATATCATCGTCCCACATGGGGACAATAATGGGTTGACTTGGGGTGAAATCTGACTCGTTCACACACTCAAATGCAGTAAATATGTGTTCAAGTCGTTGAAGGGTTTCATTTTGAGATTGAAGAGTGTGCGCGAACTTTTGTAAGAGGCTCTCGAGAGCGGATGTGAAAGGTGGTGGGGAGATGTCGGTGGGTGGCGGTGTTGGGTGAGGTGGACACAACTCGCTAGAAACACTAGTATGTGGAGAATACTCATATGCAGTGTGGGTAATGGGGTCAAGTTGGTCATACACGGGAGAAGGATCTCCGTGAGAGACAAAAGGTTGATCAGCACAAGGAGCATAGTAAGGGAACTGAGAGGTATAAGGTGCACAAGGTGGTGATGACGATTGTTGGAAACCATAAGAATCCACAACATGATGTTGGGATTCATATTGCGTGGGAGGGTGATCAGTCCTCCATGAATAACTTGGGAACTCATACTCCTCGACATTAGATATGTCATGAGAGTACGACGAAGGTGGTTCCGAAACAGTGTCATAGGTAAACACTTGGGCCATGGTGGGTTCAGATGGAGAGAAAATAAATGGACACTAATGGGATAAGTGATCAACTAGAAAGCAGTGTGTGCACAACGAAGCATGAGATGGGTGCATGGATGACACATGAGTATCAACAGTGGGTGTTTGAGAGTTAAATCCATGAATAAATGTATGGATGTTCGATTCGGGCTGAACGTCAAACAAGCTTCGAGAGAATGGTAAATGGCCAAAGTATTACCGTAAAGGACGTTCTTCGGCCATGACGAGAGGAATATATTTGGATTTTTAAATATTTTTCAAAAGAAAAAGAAAAAGAAAAAGAAAAAGAAAAAGAAAATCTTTTTGTGATTTTTGAAAATAAGAAAAGGAAAATCTTTTTGGCATCTGGAATATGGAAAAAAAAGAAGAAAATCTTCTTGAGATTTTTTTTAAAATAGTTTTAAAAAGAAGGAAAATATTTTTGGGATTTTTCGAAAAAGGGGAGATAATGGACTCGTGATTTGGACGAACGAACTAAAATTGACTGCCGAAAGAATTGAATTGGACACATACGAGTAAATAAAAAAATCCTAACGAGTACGTAGTCAATTCTTATCTTCAAAATTAGTGAGAGGGGTAGTCAAATTTTAATTAAGTCCGCGGGGGACAAAATTCACGAAATTTATCTTTGTGATCACCTGTTGCAAAAATGTGTTCCTACTGGGCTAACTAGTTGATTGATTTTAAATTTAATGACAGCTAGGGTAGCACACAATGGATAAGCGAGTGAGTCGGGTGATGAAATCCCTTCTCATGTTAATGACCGGGTCCAGGTCTTAGGTTCATTAATTCATCAAACCATTCAATTTAAGTGCGTTGCAAAAATTAAAAGCATACAAGAACAATTAATCACACAAAAAATGAACTCGCTTGCAGGAGATTCACGAGAGATAAAGAAATGTACCTCCAACGATTTTTACACACGTGGGGTGAAGACCGAGTTGAGTCGACCGGGGGAAGATCTCGCCTATCTTAATCATCCCCGGGAGTCCTACCGACCTAAAGTAGAGAGGCTTCTAAAAAATCCTCGTTGTTGGACGCCCTCTCTCTACCTTGTCCGGTTTCCCTTTTCGCATTTTTTATGGAAAAATTATTACAAAAATAAATCGATGCCAAAATGCACCCAAATAAATAATAATGCTTCAAAAATCCTATACAACCAGTCCAAGAAGGAGGGAGAAGGAATAATATTTACAACTAAAAAAAATTAAAAGTCTTCAATTTGTCTCCACGTCAAGAAAGCGGCAACGACACCATTTGATAAGTAGCTTTTTTATGTATGGTCGTTGTCTTCAAAAGACACTCTCAAAATCTCTTGAGTACCTACAAAACTTATTTAAAACAACTTGTATTGCGGTAAGTACGAGTATCAATCCAACTTCCAAGGTGAAACAATTAATGTGAATATTTACAATTTCAATTTTTTTTATTAAAATCTTAAAAAAAAACAATTTCAAGGGAGAATTAACAAATAAATTCTAAAAATTATGAAATGACTAAATAAGGAAAAATAATGTGCAATCGAGTGTGAAAAATGTGAGAATGTCAAGAGATGGGATTACACCGCATTATCAATTATTTTAATTGATCAATTTATTAATTTGAAATATTTCGAGATAATATTAAATCGCTAATCTAACTCTCGTTACAATTATAAATTTAATAATATCTTTTTAAAAAAACTAATTTAAAAAGTCACATGATGAAAAATTAAGAATTATATTATTTTCAAGAAAATTACCTGCTAGGATCAATTTAATAAAAATAGTATCAAACCTCAAATTTCAACACCAAATTAATATTTAGATTTAGAAAAAATTTATCTCTAGTTCGATTCCTAAAATCAAACATTGAATTGTACAATTAATTTACTAAGTCTCGTTACATAAATTAATGGGTGATAGTCAAAAATTAATTTTCGTAGAAATATAGCATTAATGAAATTAATTGATTAAATTAACATCCTATGCAGTACATTCCACCCCTTGAACAGGGTGACTAGTCAGGCATAATGAAATAATTAATCACAGTCACAAACATGGAACAACAAATTAAAGAGTAGAGAAAGAAATACAATACACAAAAGTCTCCCTTTGAATTGATTCCTTGAATTGCGTTCACGCATGCGTGTCCCAATATTTTCACAAATCCAGCACTTAATTATATAAAATAAAATAAAAAAAACTAAACCTAAAAATTATTTTAATACTAACTAATTTTTTGGGGATTTTTCTGAATTTTTTTATGTACCTACTGTGTACATAATATACACAATGTCTCTCTCTATTATCTGTCTCTCGTTTCTGTGCGTGTCCGTTTTTTAAGTTGCCTTCTTCTCCTTTTAATAACCCATGGATGGTTTAGGATTGAGAGATATTTGGGATTTTTTAAAATCCAAGTCAAAGTGTATCCCTTTTAAATTATTTTTGCGCGTGGGTTTTGAGATAACTGTTGGTTCCAATTTTTATGGGCATAGGGTTCTTGGCAGGTGGGTTCGAACAGGTAAGGGAGGACGAGTTTTGTTTCGAAATGGGTCTTGGGTTGGAGCTGCGGGTAAGTCCAGTTGTGTGGACGCGGGATTAACAACAAATCTGCGGGTTGCTGGCCGACTTGTTATCAGTGGATGTCCACGGGTTTATGTGGGTTATGGACGGATTTATGGGTTTCAGTTTGAGGGGCTGACTCGTGGGTTTCGGTAGTTGGGTTGCTATGGGTTGGAAGGTGGCTGGAGAGCTCGGTTGGGGCCAAAATGGGTGATGCTGGGTTTTGCAAGGTTTTATTTTTCTCAGTTTGGAAGAAATGGTTGGTATGG
Organism: Sambucus nigra; assembly: GCA_949130495.1. Lineage (NCBI taxonomy): Eukaryota > Viridiplantae > Streptophyta > Magnoliopsida > Dipsacales > Adoxaceae > Sambucus > Sambucus nigra. The sequence goes on along the minus strand of OX422215.1, from coordinate 536,694,821 downwards.
TGATGGTTGTTTTGGAGTTTGTTGGAAGAGAGATAACTGGGTGTAGGTTTTGAGGTTTGTTTAGAAATGGGTTAAGGTTTATTTGGCTATGAAGGTTTTGGAGAGAGAGAATGAGTTGGGTGGAGAAGATGAATGTGGGTTAATTGGTTAGGTCAGGGTGTAGGAAAGTAGGTGTAAATGAATGTGTTGTGTGTGTTTAATTTCGACCCTTAAAAAATGACACTACCTAAAAAAATAAAATTAGAACTAAAAAATTTAAACCTAAAATTAAATTCTAATTTAATACTAAGAGACAAAAAAATAAAAAGAATTAAAAATAAAAAATAGAACTCTATAAAAACTAAAAAACTAAAAATCTTAACTAAATAAATTAAAACTAAAAACTAAAGAAAAATAAAATCTTATAAAAATAAATTCCTAAAAACTAATCCTAAGAAAAATAATAAAATAAAATAAAGATTAAAAACTAATCAAAATCAAAATCAAAATCAAAAGAAAGAAATATAAGAATAGAAAACAAATTCTAAAAAATACTAAATAAATCTAAAATAAATCCTAAAAATAAAACGACTCAAAATAAAAGCTAGAAAAATAATAAAGGTGCAAACTCAAGACACACAGACTCGGGTGATGGACTGGGCTCGGTTTAGGCTTAGGTTTGGTACGGGATTGGGCTCGGTGCATCGAAACTCATCAGGGCATGCTCAAATATGACTTCAGACTTCGCGATCTCTTTGATTTCTTCGATGCTTGCTTTTAACCACTATTGTGTCTCAATTACCTTGATTTAGCACATTTGATACCGAGACTGGGTATTGACCTGCAAAGTGATTAAATACGAACATAAGGTCAGTTTTAATTAAATTGAGCGATTAAAATTCTTCTATTCGGGGTATAAAATAGACACTTTTGGGTGCTTATCACCAAGGTTCTCATTTTATTCCAACTAATGTGGGAAAACAAATAAAATATTTTGGACGGGGTATTACAACGATGAACCATAACCAATAATCATTTTAAAATACCTAGAGAACGTAAAGATGTCGGAGTTGATCAAACTCATTCTTGATTTCAACGATGTTTTTGTTTGAAAGTAAATTGAGATGCTAAGGCTAGATCAATAAGTGAGTTCCCATAAATGAAATGTTTTGCATTCAACAATACCGATCAAATAGTCAACAAAAACGTATAATCCATAATTGGATCTTAAGATCAGAGATGAGATGGAATGATTGCTATCAGTTGGATTTATCAGGCCAATTCAACATCTAATTTGTCTTTTTAGCATCGTGCCAGTGGAGAAGAAAGATTAGATATAAATTCGCATTTGTGTTGATTTTAGATATCTTAATAGAGCCTGACCTGAAGATGATTTCCCTTTACCTTCAATCGATATCTTGATGAATTCAACTGTTGGTTATAGTATGTAAAACTCCATAGGTGTTTATGCTAGTAATAATCGAATTAAGATGGATCCAATTGATGTACAGAAGATCGTTTTCAAAACTCCTTTGGGTAATTTCATATATAATGTTATGACTTTTGGTCTGAAAGATACGGGGGAACCTACTAAAGGATAATGATGGATATTTTTCATGAAGTTTTCCATGATATTATGAAATTTTGTATAGATAATCTAGTTATTAAATCTAAAAAGAAGGATTTTTTCTTAGATTGCCCGATAAGTGTTTTTAACAGATGTAGGAAGTATAATTAGAAAATGAACCCACAATGTGCATGGGGTTTATCAAGTGAGAAAATCTTGGGTTTCGTTGTTGATTAGCAAGGAGTGCAGATGGATCAATGGAAATAAAAAGCCATTTTTGATATACCTATTTCAAAAATCTAGAAATAGCTGAAGAGCTTCCTCGAAAAGATTTCTTACTTGAGGAGATTTATTTTAGGTTTATCTAAGATTACTCACCCATCGATGGAGATCATTCGAAAGGCCATTCAATTCAAATGGGAGGAGACACATTATGAATCTTTTGACAAACTTAAGAGTTTACTCATATCTCTTTAAATAATAATTCCACTCAAACGTGTAGTACCTTTGATGTTTTATTTAACCTCTACTACGAGGTCCACTGGTGCACTGTTGATGCATGAGGTTGATGCATAAGAGAGATCTATCTTCTACTTAAGTAGAATTATTAATGGTCCTGAGGCAAGGTATACCAACATTGGGAGGCACTGTTTGGCTTTAGTCTTTGTAGCTAAAAAACTCATACATTATATGTTATCTTTCACTATTCACATAGTGACAAGATATAATCCAATTTATTTTTTTACTGGCACTAACAATTCTAATTGGTAGAGAACCAAGGTGGTTACTCTTACTCTCCAGGTATGATTTAAATTGTGTGGTCCCTCGCATAATAAAAAGTCAAGCCCATGCAAATTTATTAGCTATCTTTACTTTAAATTTGTTCGAACCACCTCACAAAGATATACTTGGTGATGATTTGCAAGCCAATCTTTGTGAGGCATATTTAAAGGAATGGTCCATGGAATTTTATGGTTCATCGACTCAGTAAAAAAGAGGAGCTAATGTGATTTTTTATAAAAAATGGAGGATATTTCTTTGTCTTTCAAATTGGACTTCTTTAATTCAAATAATGAGGAATTAAGCTTGGTTTTAGGGCTTCTTGAGTCTCTTTGATGAGGCATTCGTTCACGCTAAATTAAAGGAGATTCTAACTTGGTGGCCTAACAAGTGAATGTGAATACGCATTGAAGAACCTCAGTTTATTCCCTTATCGAACAATCATACAGAGGTTGATTGACCGGTTTATGAGGTCAATGTGAATAGGCATCCAAGAGCGATGAACCGACTTACCAACACCTATGCCATAATTGCACAAAACATGGTTACACAAGGTAAGTATATAGCTGTTGTGATCCATTACAGGATAATGCCATTATCTTTGCCCCAACTCTTTTGTACTAATGATGCCTCAAACGGGAGAGGAAGAATAAGAAAGCAATTTGTGGCAAGATATGGCTTGATGAAGCTTGCTATGTTAGCACAATTCTTTCTTCTTTAAGGAATTTTATCCTATAAAAATCCCGGGGGATGGTTGGACAGATACATAGGCCCAGAAGAAGCTCAAACATAATTGAAGTAAACTAATGAGAAGTATCATGAGGCCAGTGACATTCCTCTATATAGAACAATTAAAAAAGAAGGGTATTTTTGACATTCGATGAAGAAAGATGCAATGGTAGTATAAAAAGAATATTTTAACTGTCAACCTTTATTCTAACCAACTGAGCACAAATTTTCAAAATCTTAAATAAATTGGAGGCATCCTTAAATTGATTTCACCAAGGATGGAGTTATACCAACAAATAAAGGAGACACCATAACATTTGAAGAAGAGTCCTAAGGTTTTATTTATTGGAAGAGATGTTTTATTGAATAAGTTACTTTAATAAGCCTTTATGATGCATCATCACTGAGGAAGCAAAGGATATTATTAAGAAAGGTCACGATCAAACTCACATTGGTGGAGAAAATATTTATGATCAACTTGTGACACTTGGTTATTATTAGCCAACAATGGATAAAGTTTCAGTTAAATTTGTTCGAAAGTACAAATCTTGACAACTTCATGGTAATATCGTTCATACTCCATTGGTTGATTTACACTCATTGATAACACCATATCCTTTCTAAAATTGGGCATTTGACTTTGTAGGGGCAATCGAACCTCCATTTAGAGGCAAGATATTGATTCTCATGAAATTTAATGTCTTACAAATGGGAAGAATCAGTACCTTAGAAAATGGCAATGAAATGAGTGGTGGTATAGTTCATTTGAGAATATATTATTTGTCAATTTGACATTCCAAAGGTTATTCTATCAGATAATGGAGCCCCATTTATCAATCAATAGGTGACAATGCTAACTGAAAAATACTCTATTATCCACCGCACCTCAATAGTGGATTATCCTAAAGGTATTGGTCAACAAAGACCACACATAAAACTTTGGCAAACATTTTTGCCAAAATTATGGAAGACTTTTCTGGTGCATGTCTTATGGTGACAATCAAAATGAAGCCAACATGTTATATACCTTTTCCTTAATTTATGGAACTAAAGAAATCTTTCCACTTGAATTAAAAGTACCTTCTACCAGATTTTCCTTGCGAAGTGACATGCTTTCTCAGAATAAACATGCTAAACTAGAAATCCTAGATGAACATAGAGATAATATGTGGAAACACTTTCAAATATACACAAAGCAACTCTAAAAAGCTTATGAAAACTTGGTGAGACCACGAATATATGTGGAAGGGAGTTTAGTATTAAAAGTTAATTTTAATCACATTAAAGCACTCCTACTGCCAAAATTTTGAGCAAATTGGAGAAGATCATATGTTGTTAAATAGTCATGTGATTCAGATTATTGTTTAATTTCATAGATTGAAGATGACAGGCCTTTCAAAGTTAACAACAAGTGGTTGAAAATTTATCATGTTTGATAAAGACACTTGTAATTTTCATTTTCTATCTTGTACTTAAAGAAATGCAAATAAGCATATCAGTTTGTAGTATATATGAACTACGCGTTGAAGCAGAAAATAAAGTGTACACATGAGATTCAAGAACAAATGCTTCCTTTATATTTCACCTTGAAGATAATTACAATTTAAAATAGGCCTATTGCCCAAAGATACAAAGTGATGAATTTATTATAAGTTATAACAAAAAACCTAAGCTAAAAGTGGTGAGGAAATCTTCTCCACCCGGTATGGCTAGATCTCTCACGACCTTCATTGATGCTCTTACATAGAAAAAATATTAATTTCAACCTCAGCATTTCATTTAAGAACGACTTCACTCCCTCTTTTGGAAGTTGCTAAATCTTCCTCCTCGTCATCTAACTTTTAATCACATTTTGCGAGTTAAGGGATGAGCTCTTTTAGTTTTCCTTCTTTGTTCTCAAGATCCTCCATAACTTTGAGATAACTAGAACGAGAGGCTATTTACTGAGGATCCTTCAGATTCCTTATCTTGTTTATTAGCCAAGTAAAATCAAAACCATCCTTTCTCAAAGCTTTGAGATTGCTAATATAGTGATTCTACACAGATCTCTCGAGAGAAGATGACAAAGTATGCTCAATCTCAATCATAAAATAAGTTATCCCTTGCAAAAGATAGGACATCATAACGTTTTGAGGTTTCACACACTTAGTAGTAAATGTCTCAGGGTGAGAAACCAAAAGTCGTTCCAATACACGATGAAGTGAGTTTTGAGTAATAGTACTATTTTTAAGCACCGGTTAATAAAAGTGAACTGGTGTTGCTTTGGCAAAAGAGACACAAAACCGCAGTCCCTATCCTCCGTTGACATGTTGTTCGCGGAAATTTAATCATCATTGGAGGATGAGTGATAATGAGATGGAGCAGCTAGATCAACCTCAATAATAGGAGTAATTAGTTAAGGTGTTCCTATAGGGATGCTTTATATGACATGTTCAAAGACAAGTGAAGCATAAAAATGAGCCAACACCTTAATAAGATGTGTGCTAAGTCACTAAGAAGGTGTATCTATTTAACAAACCTTAGTTATCAGGTGCTAAGTTGACTTATAAAGTATAAAATTGGAGAAAGCCTTAAAATTTAGCTATTAAGTTAAGACAAAGTGTAAAATTTGAGAAAACCTTAGTATTTGGCTACTAAGTTGACTACAAAATGTAAAATCTGAGAAAACCTTAGTAGTCAACTGCTAAGTTGACTTACAAAGTGTAAAATTGAGATAAATCTTGGCAAAATTATTTTTGAGTTGACTTAAAAAGTGTAAATTAAAGGAAAAATCTTAGCTAAATTTGAGCTAAATCACAAAGCATATTATACAAGAGTTGGGAAAACTACCTCATCAACAGTTGGTAGAATAGTTGAGGAGGATGGAAATATTACATCCTATGATAGAGCTTGAGCTACCACATTACCTGATGGCGCTTGAGGTTCAACAATAGAAAAAATCCCATGAGATAAGGAAGTAGATACTACTAGAGGAAGTTCAATCTCTCTTATCGAAGGAGCACCCGCCATCAAAATTAGAGTAATCTAAAATGGAGGAGCTGAAAGCTCTTTTTCTTGATTTTAGCAAGCTGAAATACCACAAAAAGAAGTAGAAGACAAATAGAGTTCATGACATAAAAAATACAATGAATAATATTTTTTTATAAAGGCAATTACCTCAATGATGGTTTTATATACAAGACCAACCTCATCAGACAAGGATGTCACATTAACCTATAATTATAAAAATTACAATCAAGACTTAATAACTTATATCTACCAAAGTAGTGTAAAAGAAATCAAGACATACCTCAAAAGTGCTAATGGGAGGAACCATGACAAGTTGTAACTCTGTTGAAGATGAAAGAGATGATGATTTAACAACAACACTAGAACCTTTTACTTCTTCCTCTTTTATTGACAGTTGGTGTGCCACCTCAGTAATAAGTATAATGGGAGTCTTGTGAGAATATTCAAGTCAATTTATTAAATAACAAAGCAATTATGAAATAGAAGCTACAACTTCTTCAAGAACTAGACTTAGTTATTTCCTCAGAGGAGGACTACCATCAATGTTTACAACGTTGATTGGGGACATGGGGATATACCATAGACTGAAAACAAAAGCTATAAGGGACATTTCTTTTACTAAGAAAAAATTACACACTTAAAGAAAATAATTACCATCTAAGTTTACCGAGGTCGATCAGACATAGCATTATGCATGGGAACATCCTCCAAAGTATCACTTGGTTTATTAGTCAAGGTTTTCTTAAAGGAACCAATATGCGAGGGACTTAGAGCTATGATCACACGTGCTTGACTTAGTTTCTTTCTCAAATGCTTTTTTATTGACGAGGCACATTAATGGGAGATCTTTTCTCTGTTTGAACTTTCGACAAAACCTACATGCGAGGAATCTGAGAAATAGTAAAGCCATTAACTGGGCGACTTCTCTCTAAACTAGATAAAGCATCATCTGTAATAATAATAATGGGATTCCTTCTAGATAAAACAACAATTACAATTGATTGTACCTTGTCAAAGAGGTATAGTCTAATCAGGCTAATTGATTCAAGGGGTATGCCATCCACTTCAGAGGAACCTTGAGTCACTTTGAATTTCTTGGGAGATTTGGGATAAGCTTTCTCTTTTGATGGATATACAACCGAGGGATATTTCTTTTTTTCACCAAAAGTAGTCGAAGCACCTATATTTTTTCTTTTCTTTCCCCTGGAACAATCTCACCGATTTAGGTCATGTAAGGGAAAATTTTCCAACATTGCCCCTAGTATATAGGATTTGTTCAAATTCTAGTTTACATTGAGTATGTCATGTCCCGTTACTTTTGTCATAGCACTTCATGTTCACACATTCAAGAAGACGGATCCGATTATCAAGTATCTTCAACATGCTACGTGACTTGACGTAATATTGGTATAGCTTTTGTTTTGTGTTTCATGGATGTTTTACAAAGTATTGGGAGATTTTTATAAACTGATTTTTTACAAAATGAGGTCGTTTTTAGAAATGTTTTCGAACTTAATTTTTTTTTATAGTTTTGACAGTCTCGTTCAAACGAGAGTATCATTTCGTTGGAATGAGTTGGATATTGATAGAAAGTTGTTTGAATCTTTTGTCAAATGAGGTTCAAACGAGGGCTTACTGTCTTAGTTTTTTCCATCTCGTTAGAAGTGAACTGCGTGTTGTTCGAACGACATCACCATATTATTAGAATGAGGCCTGCTTCTCATTTGAATGAGATTGCATCGCCTTAATTTTTGTGTTCGCTTATAAATACCTACTTTCAATAGTTTTTTTGTTAAGACTTTGCATTTATGAAAATTGTAGAACTGTTGCTTTAAGTCTTCACTTTTAAAAGGGTAAAGACATGTATTGATTCACATAATATGTAACAACCCTCGCTTTTGAGGTCCTATTTTATATTTAATTTGCTAAATATAGTGATTAGATATAAAGATGTTGATATGTGAAGTATGTATTAATTTGATATGGAAAAGTTAATATCTACTATGATGTTGCATATTTACCGTATGTAGAGGTGAATTTTGCTATATTATGTTTTATTATGACATATGATTTAAAAAATGACATTTGGCTTAAAATGAAACCGAAACCTAAAATGAATTATAGAGATTCCAAATGATAATTTGGAGGGTGTAGTTAGTTTCGGGAGGTGTGAGATAGTCAGATTATGTGCCATATTGTATTTTGAGATTTTGGGCACTTTTGATTAGTTGTAGCTTATATGAGTAGTTGCGTATTATTTTACCGCGTATTAATCACTTAAGCTGGAATTTTAAGCCTAAGCCATGATTTATGTATTGAACTAAGTCACTATTCCCTTAATTAAATTGGTAAACCTAGAGAAAGAAAGAGAAGAAGAAAACTTGGGAGAAAGTGAGAGATTGAAGCTTGGGTGATTGTTCTTGCATACAACTTCATCAAAATCTGAACTTGCAAGCTTGAGGCAAGTTTTCTACTTGCTATTTTATGATTTAAGTAGAGTAATTTGCATTGATAGTTGTGGTTATGCATGGTTTAAGAAAATTAGGGCTTTTTAATGGATTCATGGGTTTTAACTCCTTGGAGGTCGATTTGAATTGATATTGGTATAGATTTTGGGTGTTGGATGCATTTAAAATCAGTTGGTAGCAATAAATGACGCGGAGAATTATTGTTGGAGGGAGATTGGTTTTTGGGTCTGCTATGACCGGTCGATCGCGGGTCCAGGACCGGTCGACTGGGCCTTCGGGGGAGGGCACACTTCTTTCTCACTAAGGCCTGATTTTGGTGTGCGGTCGACCGCGGTCCGCGACCGATCGATCGGCCCCCTTTTTCCTGGAATTTTTGCTTTCCTACGAAGGCTAAAGATTTGAGAAACGATCGACCGCGGCCTCCGGACCGGTCGATCGGTCCCCTGTTTTTCACTCTTAAGCTTTATTTTTGTTTCCTAGATTTCTTCTTTTACGTAGGAAATAGGAGCCTTCTTGCATGAAGTAAACTTAGAGTTTTAGTCGAGTTTGGTCGTTACCCTATAGTTGAATGGGATCACTTGGGGTTAATTCAGGGGTATTTAAAGTGACGTTTAGGAATCACTTTTTATTTGATATATAATTTAGGAAATAGGATTCTAAGCCCATATGTGGAGATTTTAGAGGCCTTTTTGAGGTATATAAAACCTTGAGACCTATTAGATTTTGGGAGATTGTTTAGAAAATACTTCGGGACCTAATTATATGATGAAATTGAATAAGAAATATTCAAAGATAAATGTTTCAAGTAAAATGAAACACATGAGATTCATGGTAATGAAAATGAGAATTTAAATTGGTAATTGTTAAATTACTTAAACACATAAATGCTATCATAAGGGAAGCTCGCGCATGAGGTGATGTCCCCTGACTATTGAATGCAGGCTGACTATTGTATAGCGGTGAGCTTTTCTGAATCAAAGCTCTGATACCAATCTGTAAGATCTGGAACCCCGGATTTTTAAACACAATTAAAAATATTATAATTTCCTTTTATATAAATTCGAGATGATGCGAAAGCGGTGTGATGGTTCAACTTTAAAACAAAAAATTTTAATTTCTTATACAAATTAAAATTACACCAAGTGAAGTAAAATTAATCAATTAATATATTCACTTAAACCATTTAATTAATCCAAGTCTTAGAATTTGCCTAAGTCATATTTATCAATATTAGCAAATTAGGCGAAACCAAATTTTAGCAAATGACTTGAATTAAATAAACTTTACCCAATATTTAATTTAGCACCAAATTAAATGAGTGTGAAGATTTAAACCAAATTTTATCTTGAATTATTCTAAACATGCCTTTCTACGTTATTTTGTAAGGTAAAATAAATCAATCACACTACGCCGCGATGTACGAGGAAAAACCTAAGACGGGAAACAACCTCGGACGGCCCTAACCACAAATCCACTAGATACGGAATTACAAGTATAAGACAGATAGACTTATAACGCACGACTCGATCCCTCTCAAGCCTCGACGCTTCTTCTTGTAGACACCTCTTCCTAGCGAATAACCTTGGAACACCACCGCGGTCTCGGAATCCACCGATAGGACTTTATATGGTCACCGTCACCCGAGCAAGGAGCCTTTCTCCAAGTGGGTAGAATCGCAACAAAACGTCTTCTTCTTTGATGGATGTAAAAGCAAACCAAAACTTCTCTTTGAAACGGAAGAGATAAACCGGTGCCAAACTCCAAGCAATTAATATGTATATAGGTGAACTTGGATAAACAATATGGGTGTAAACTAGAGTGATAAGTAAATTTCTCTTTGAAAATCTCACTCAAAACTTGATCTTTTTCTATTTTTAATTTTGCTCTCAAAACACTCTCTAAGAGTTTGTATGATATGAAAAAGATAGATTATCAAAAGTGATTCCCGCACATATTAAAATCTGAAAAAGTTGGTTACAAACTTAGTGGTAAAGTGGGTGCAAAACTGCCAAAAAACTGTTCCCGCCTGGCATCTCGTTCGAACGACATTTCATTCGAACGAAAATCTCGTTCGAACGAGTCTTCTAACGACGCTCCAGTATGGACTCGTTAGAAGCTCATTGGAAATCTCGTTAGAACGACAATCTCGTTCGAACGACATTTCTAATGACGGACCAGTATACCTTAGTGGGAACTCATTGGCAAACTTGTTCGAACGACATCTGGTTCGAACGAAAAACTCGTTCGAACGACATATTGAACGACTTCCAGAAAGTTTATAAAATTCGATTTTGGCCCAGAAACTTTTATATACATTAAATTAAAGTTCTAATTAAATCTTTCTGAAAATAAAACACAGTTTTTATTAAACCTAACACCTAATAAAACTTGTTCCAAGCTCCTATATATATAATATTGCATTCATACCTTGGGAGAATGGAACTATGGTTGATGACGTAGAAACGAGGCACGCAAATCGGCATATTTGATGAAGCTTTATACTCTTTGCCACTACATCTTCAACAAACACTTCATAGGCTTGAGAATATTACAATTAAATACTATCCTATGAATAAATGTTTTTGTCCGGAATTGAGCCAAAACTATATATGGACTCAATTGGAAATTTGTGTCCTTACAAATCTCCCCCTTTGGCTATTCCGGGACAAAAATCCAAAAGGGACGTCAAGCTCACTAGACTCAAAACATAACCCACCCATAACTTGACTCAACCCAAGGATCAAAAGCTTTTCCATTTAAAGATGCCGCTTTAGAAGAATACCTGCACACTTAAGCAAACTCATCAAATGCATAGGGAATATCAAAATATTAAATGCAATTAATTAATTACACCCCTTCTCCCCTTTATCAATCAAATGACATACTTAGAAAGACGTCTCCCCCTAAGATAAATCTCCCCCAAACTAAGATACGATAATAATAGGATTAGATACCATTTCTCCCCCTATCATTTCTCCCCCTTTTTGTTCAGGAATAGATAAAGGCTAAAGAATAAAAACAGAAAAGCATGTAGAAGCTTAAAGTGATAAGACATGAAAGCATATGGGAAACAAAAGCAAGGCAAAGACTAAACAAAAAATATCAAATAGATGCATACATAATATATATATTAAAGAGACTCAAGTACACATATATTGATATAAACACACAAATGACACACACAACATATAATAGGAGTCTTTCACACTCGTATGGCAAAAATGTGTCATATGGAAACGGAATTGTTGGGGTGTGAACTAGCAACAATTAAATTTAGACCCAAACACTTAATAAACATTCACGGAGTTCTCATTTGATTGCAAACTTTATCACATTTACATATAACCTCATGTGACAATATGAAGATTGAACTCAATGAACAAACATACACAATGCATACAAGCCTAGCATGATGATGATTCTACAAACCAAATAGAGTCATGACATTAAAGACAACTAGGATAAACGGACATTGTGCAAACCGTTGATATACCATCCAATCTCCCTCAATATGCATTGATATTAAATTTGAATGAATATATCAATCAAACATAGGCCGTGGCAAATTATTTTCTTTTTAATGCCATCTTTTTTGTTTTTAGGCCTTTGGACCATGTATTTCTTTTAGGTCCATTTAAAACGGTGGCTTACAATCGCAAAGGATCACTAAGTCCTTTCGGAGCTCTTCCTCGTGCACATTTAGATATATAATTTTTTTTATCTCACAAAGCTCACGTGCAACAGATTGTGACATGCACTAGTCCTCCTAGGTCATAGATATGCAGATGACTAGATTGGTAGAAGAACACCTCAAAAAGCTCAAATATAACATGTGACATTAAGATTTCAAAAGAGCTCGTGCATGTGTGAAGAGAGGCATATAAAAATAGAATCCATTTAAACAATACAAAATCCAACTGCTCCATATAAAACATGGTAAAGAACATTTTAAGGATTGAAAATCTAAACCAAAAGTTCTAGCCACGTGGGAGCGTAAAAGATGGGATTCAAACACAAATATATGCCACATAAAGTGTGTCAAACAAAAATACACACAAAAAAATCTTTTTGAGTTTTTAACATTTTTAATCAAAAATAAATATTTACTCAAAAGGACAAACAAAAATCATTTGTATTTTTCATTAAGATTAAATGAAATAAATAAAGCACAAATGATAAACAAAAATCTTTTTATATTTTTCAATTAATTCAAACTCAAATTATAATACAAAAAGATAAACAAGTCATAATTTCTAGCATGTGATATGAAATAAGGCAATGACTAGAAAATGACTAAGCATGCATACATCTAGCAATGATATATAATATGAAGCACAAAAAACTAGAGTATGCAAAAAAACACTAACACATTCAACCTTTAAATTTAGCAAGGGAGGTTTCATGTGATAGTAAATGAGAATCAACAAATCTTGTATCTAGCGCACTTAATAATGATTTCCTAACCCATATAGATTTATATTTAACATGATGGGGATTAGGAAATAATGAAATGCTAGATAAAGATTTCCTTGGACTTCTTTTAAGATCAAAACAAAATGACCTAAGGTGACCTTTCCTACCACAATGCAAGCATGTGTAAACACGAGGAATGTTACCTAAGGTGTGATCCTTTTTAAAGACCTTGGACAAAGTTGACCCTCTAAAACAAACAATGGTTTTAGCTTTAGCAATGGAAGAATTTGAGCATGATGTGCTAGAACCATTAGAACTACTACTAGAGTCTTGAAAATCATTTTTCATTTTTAAAATTTCGGACTCAAGTAATAAATTAGACTCCTCAAAATTATGGGACTCCTTCTTTAAATTTTCAATCATTCCTAGAAGGTTAACACTCTCTCCCTCAATATGAGCAAACTTTTCCCTAAGAGTCTTTTCACGATTTTCACTCTCTTTCTTGGACTTTTCTAAAATATCAAAATTTGAATGTAAGTCCATGAGGTTTTCACGAAAAATATCTTTTTGAGATAAGGAGATTTGCAAAGACACAATGTGAGCTTTAAAACAAGAATTTTCATTTTCAAGAAATTTAATTCTTTTTACAAATCTCAAATTTAATTCCTTTAAATTTTCGTTACATTTGTTAAGCCCGTTTAATTCCTCTCGAAAATCAAAATTTTCATTTTCATTTAAATTGGACAAATTTTCATTAAAACGTCCCATCGAGAGAAAAAAAATAAGAGTGATAAAAAATTTTGAACCACCTAAAAGGTAAGTAAACACTGAAAGCCGAAAAAAACGGATCTTTAACGCGATAACTTAGCGCTCCGGCTCTGATACCACTTGTATGGCGGTGAGCTTTTCTGAATCAAAGATCTGATACTAATCTTTAAGATCTGGAACCCCGGATTTTTAAACACAATTAAAAATATTGTAATTTCCTTTTATATAAATTCTAGATGATGCGAAAGCGGTGTGATGGTTCAACTTTAAAACAACAAATTTTAATTTCTTAAACAAATTAAAATTACGCCAAGTTAGGTAAAATTAATCAATTAATATATTCACTTAAACCAATTAATTAATCCAAGTCCTACAATTTGCCTAAGTCATATTTATCAATATTAGCAAATTAGGCGCAACCAAATTTCAGCAAATGACTTGAATTAAATAAACTTTACCCAATATTTAATTTAGCACCAAATTAAATGAGTGTGAAGATTTAAACCAAATTTTATCTTGAATTATTCTAAACATGCGTTCTACATTATTTTGCAAGATAAAATAAATCAATCACACTACGCCGCGATGTACGAGGAAAAACCAAAGACGGGAAACAACCTAGGACGGCCCTAGCCACAAATCCACTAGATACGGAATTACAAGTACAAGACATATAGACTTACAACGCACGACTCGATCCCTCTCAAGCCTCGACGCTTCTTCTTGTAGACACCTCTTCCTAGCGAATAACCTTGGAACACCACCACGGTCTCGAAATCCACCGATAGGACTTTATATGGTCACCGTCACCCGAGCAAGGAGCCTTTATCCAAGTGGGTAGAATCACAACAAAACGTCTTCTTCTTTGATGGATGTAGAAGCAAACCAAAACTTCTCTTTGAAACGGAAGAGATAAACCGGTGCCAAACTCCAAGCAATTAATATGTATATAGGTGAACTTGGATAAACAATATGGGTGTAAACTAGAGTGATAAGTAAATTTCTCTTTGAAAATCTCACTCAAAACTTGATCTTTTTCTATTTTTAATTTTGCTCTCAAAACACTCTCTAAGAGTTTGTATGATATGAAAAAGATAGATTATCAAAAGTGATTCCCGCACATATTAAAATCTGAAAAAGTTGGTTACAAACATAGTGGGAAAGTGGATGCAAAACTGCCAAAAAACTTCCAAAAACTGTTCCCGCCTGGCATCTCGTTCGAACGACATTTCGTTCGAACGAGTCTTCTAACGACGCTCCAGTATGGACTCGTTAGAAGCTCGTTGGAAATCTCGTTACAACGACAATCTCGTTCGAACGACATTTCTAACGACGGACCATTATACCTTAGTGGGAACTCGTTGGCAAACTCGTTCGAACGACATCTGGTTCGAACGAAAAACTCGTTCGAACGACATATCGAACGACTTCCAGAAAGTTTATAAAATTCGATTTTGGCCCAGAAACTTTTATATACTTTAAATTAAAGTTCTAATTAAATCTTTCTGAAAATAAAACACAGTTTTTATTAAACCTAACACCCAATAAAACTTGTTCCAAACTCCTATATATATAATATTGCATTCATACCTTGGGAGAATGAAGCTATGGTTGATGACGTAGAAACGAGGCACGCAAATCGGCATATTTGATGAAGCTTTATACTCTTTGCCACTACGTCTTCAACAAACACTTCATAGGCTTGAGAATATTACAATTAAATACTATCCTATGAATAAATGTTTTTGTCCGGAATTAAGCCAAAACTATATATGGACTCAATTGGAAATTTGTGTCCTTACAACTATAGTCCTCGGTCATATGCGGGATTTATTATATATATGTTTTTCTGCGCTAGTGAGGTAATTCTGGGTGTGGTTATGACTCACTCGCAGGCATATGGCCACTTCCCGACGTGCGTTAGGTGCCCAGGTTGTCTTATATAGATAGGCCCTAGAAGATGATAGTCATTTAGGGGCGCGCCTAGTGGGGAAACTCGAAGGGGCGGTCTTAGAAACGTTATATGTATAAGAATATAACATTTCTAACTCAAGTGGGACTTGAGGTATGTAAATTGCCATAAGATATGAGATGGTAATTATATTCCTGCTAAGGAATGGAAAACGGAAAGATATGATGGAAACCATATTCCTATTAAGGAATGGAAAATGATAAGATATGAGAAGAATTGAGATTTAATTTTATTTCTCTTGCTTAATTTAATAACCGTTAGAAGCCTATATAATTGAATCATCACATTTTATGATTAGGTTGTTAGATTCTCATTCACATTACTTATGATTCATTGTCCATATCTATCATGTTTCTTACTCTTCTGGGAATCATATATAAATCGGGCCCTGACCCGTTCATTTTCCATGTTGTTCATGTTGTTGTATCCGCTCAGGTGCTCCTCCGCAAGGGCGCCCGTTATGATTTTCCCCCTCTTATGCTTTTGACGAGCTGTATGACCTTGCGGATTATTACAGGATGTTTGTTAGACGCCTTCATTTTTGAAATCTAGTTATGATCGGGTCTTTCATTCGGGCAAGTGGCCCATCTTTTGTACTTGTTAATGAATGTAGTATGTAAATATATTGAATTGTGGAAACACTTTGAATGTAATTGTGGACTGACAGATTATTCGGTTCTTTTATTGTACGTTGTTTTGGTATTTATCTATATGTTCCTTTGAAATTCCAGTTTCATAAGATTTGGGTTATTTAAGTTATTTCTTAAATCTTTATTAAATCAAAATTTTGACAACCTGCTTTCTGATTTATGGAGTGGTTTACCCGTATACCCATTTTATTGTTATGATGCTAAGGATGATATCCATCCATGATTCCGTTATGTCGAGGTATCGGGTTGGCCACCACTTATTTCGGAAATGTGAGTTGTCACAGATGGTATAAGAGCATCAGGTTCTAGAGTCTTTTAGATCTTTGTGGACTTGTCACGTTCTACCGTAGCGTTCTTTGACATAGAGCCTAATGTTAGGACTGCTTTGTTGCTTATGTTTATGATCTTCTGCAAAATAGATTGTTTTAATTAGAACTCTAACTCTATTGTTTCTCCATCTAAGATGCCGCCTAAAAGAGGTTGCCCGGCGAAACGCAATAGGGTCTTAGATGAGGATGTTGGTCCTCCTCTGCCGCCACAAGGAACATTTAATGTCGCGGATGTGGCGAATATAGTGGCTCAAGACGTTAATGCGGCCATGACAACAGTGGCCCAATAAGCGCCACAGGCTCAACAAAGAGCGCCAGATGCCCAAGTTCCTACCGGACCTTCTCCGTGGGAGAGAGCTAGGGAATCTTTTCTAAAGGGCCAGCCCCCGGAATTTGATGGGAGCTCGAATGTTATAAGGGCTAATCAATGGAAGAAAGATATACAACGCCATATGCATATGGTGGAGTGTGGTGAGGATAGGAAGCAAGTCCTTGCTACTTTTAAACTGGTTGGGGCCGCATTACACTGGTGGGAGTCCGTGACTATTCTAGAACAGAGGGACACAATGTCGATCTCTGAATTCTGGGTTTTGTTCGATCATAAGTACTTTCCTCCCGCGATTCATGGGGAGATGATAAGGAGGTTACAGGACCTTGTACAAGGGGAGAGGTCAGTAGCGAAATATGAGGAGGAATTCACCCGGTTGTCAAGTTTTATACCGGATGAAGTGACTCCCTAAGAAAAGAAAGTTTCGAAGTTCATGAGAGGGTTTAACTGGAGAATTAGGCAACATTTGTTGGGTTATCCGACTTTACAGACCTTTGGGGACGTGATGAATGCAGCTCTATTACATTGCCAAGAGCATAGACTATTTTTGTAAAGTGGTAAGAAGACCTCCGTAGTGGGGCAAGTGGGAAGGCCAGGAGGTAGTGGAACTGGAGGAGGAGTCTTTCCCTCATCCCAACCTTCGGGGAGTAAACAGAAAGAAAGGGATCCCCAACAGGGGGACTTATCGAAGAGACAGTGTTTTGGTGGGTATAATTCGGGGAACCATAATAATAGACACGGTCAGGGTTGCCCCGCAACAACAAGCAGGCCGTGGTGGCCAGGGAGGTAGAGGCCAGCAGGGTCAAGGTGTTAATCAGTTTAGAAACAATCGTGGTCGAAATGCAGAGAATATGATAGGTCAGTGTTTCCAATGCGGGGAAGCGGGTCACTGTAAGAAGGAATGTCCTCAGTTGATTGGGGGACAATTTCCTCGAGCTCCACAGCAGCCGTACGTTCAGTTCCCTCTACAGGTGCCTAACCCAGTTGCTCCTCCACAATAGGGTCAGTTACAGTATGGTAGGGTCTACCATATTCAGGATGCTATTCTTCCTCCCGCTCCGCCTGCACCGCCAGCCATTGAGGGTAAGTTCCTTATTCAGGGACATATGGGTTGTGTTTTATTTGATACCAGTGCGACGCATTCTTTTATTTCTAGGAGCTTTGCTCAGACCACGGAGTTGATTAAATCTGCTGAAATAAGTTTTACTAGTGTGGAGTCCTCTATGGGTGATGGTTCACTCATCTTCTTTATTTGTAAAAATATAGAAATCTCTCTTGGTAATTTATGCTTTGAGGCCGATTTACTCATCCGGGACATGGTCGGGTATGACGTGATTTTGGGTATGGATTGGCTTATAAAATATCATGCTATAGTAAATTGCTACGGGAAGAGTATAGTCTTAGCCGTTTCGGGACAAGAAATATTCCTGGTAGTTTTACCTCGTTTAGAGAGGAGTACTAGTACTTATTTGTATTGTATTACCGAGGAGACTTCTAGGGATGTAGTTATTCCCTTGGATTCTATTCCGGTTGTGAAAGACTTTGAGGATGTTTTCCGAGCAATACTGGGTTTGCCTCCTAGCCGTGAGATTGAGTTTTTGATCGATTTAGCGCCGGGAACGAGGCCTATTGCGAAGGCTCCATATCGAATGGCTCCTATTGAAACGAGGGAGCTTAGAGATCAAATTCAAAATTTATTGGAGCATGGATTTATTCGGCGTAGCACATCGACGTGGGGTGCTCCAGTGTTGTTTGTTAAAAAAAGAGATGGTTCTCTCCGGTTATGTGTGGACTATATAGAATTGAATAAGGTCACCATCCGGAATAAATACCCTTTACCTCGTATTGATGATTTGTTTGATCAACTTCAAGGAGCGACGTACTTCTCCAAAATTGATTTGAGGATGGGGTATCACCAATTGAGGATACGAGAGGAGGATGTATCCAAGACTGCTTTTCTAACAAGGTACGGGTCCTATGAATTTTTTGTTAACCAATGCCCCCACTGTATTTATGGATCTCATGAATAGGGTGTTTCGGGATTTTCTGAACCAATTTGTTATTGTGTTCATCGATGACATTTTAGTCTATTCTCGAACGGAATCTGATCATGCTATGCATTTAAGGTTGGTCCTAAAGAGATTACGGGACCATCAACTATATGCTAAGTTCAAGAAGTGTGGCTTTTGGTTACAGGAAGTACAGTTTTTGGGTCATGTGGTGACGTCCCAGGGTGTATCGGTGGATCCAGTCAAGGTAGCTGCGGTGAGGGAGTGGGGTCAACCCATGACACCTACCGAGGTTCGCAATTTTCTGGGTTTGGCGGGTTATTACCGTCGATTCATCAAGGGTTTCTCTAAAATAGCTAGCCCTTTGACAAATTTGACCCGGAAAGGGGTGAGATTTATTTGGGATGATTCTTGCCAAGCTGCATTTGATGAGATTAAAGATAGATTGACTTCGGCTCCGATCCTTGCATTTCCAAAACCAGGATTGGAATATATAGTCTTCACCGATGCATCTCTTCAAGGATTAGGAGGTGTACTACAGTAAGAGAGATGGGCTATCGCTTATGCTTCTCGTAAGTTGAAGCCCCATGAAAGAAAATATCCGGTGCATGACTTAGAACTAGCCGTAGTTGTTTTTGCCTTGAAAATATGGAGGCATTATCTCTTGGGAGAGAAGTTTAATCTTTTCACGGACCATAAATCGCTGCAATATTTATTTTCACAGAAGGATTTGAATATGCGACAGCGCCGAAGGTTAGAGTTCGTGAAAGATTATCAATTTGATATTCGTTATCATCCGGGTAAAGCGAACGTTGTAGCGGATGCCTTGAGTAGGAAGCCCGATGGAGAATTAGCTGAGGTTTGGAAAGCTAAATGGAAGGAACTCAGTCAGGAGGATGCGGTGGTGAGAGCATTCATGTCAGTAATGACCGTTACTCCTACCATTATGGCAAGGGTGGTAGAAGCCCAAGGAAGGGATAAGGGGTGTCAAGACCATATTCACCGATTGCTGTCCGAGGGAGAGGAGTCCTACTCAATTGGTTCTGAGGGTGGATTATGCTTCCATGGAAGACTCATGGTTTTGAAGGAAGGAGATTTAAGACGGGAAGTGATGGCTGAAGCTCACGGGTCTAGGTTCACGATTCATCCTGGTGGGGAAAAAATGTATCAGGACATGCGCCGTCAGTATTGGTGGCCAGGTATGAAGCGGGATATTTCGGAGTTTGTGTCCCAATGCACTACTTGTCAACTGGTCAAGATCGATCATCAGAAACCGACATGTTTGTTTCAACCGTTAGAGATCCCAGTGTGGAAATGGGAAAGCATATCGAATGGATTTTATCACGGGCTTGCCAAGATCACAAAGTGGATGTGATTTAATTTGGGTGATTGTCGACCGTTTGATAAAGTCGGCACACTTCCTACCCGTGCGGACAGATTATGACACTACTGCGCGCCTAACGTACTATCGAATTAACCTAGTTTAAGTTTAACCCAGTTAACTAGCCTAACCCAATTTTCATTCGCCAGGCCCAATCCAAGTAATCGTATGACTATCATTTATATCTGATAAACTTTTCTTATCAAATTACCAAGTTATTTATATTCATCACAATTTAGACTTAAGTTCTCAACCACTTAACTCATTTAATATTAATTACTCAATTTTATCTACTTACGAGCACAGTGGATTAGTCATAGGTACATATATTTATCACTCATAATATATATACTAATAGGGCACCCCACATAAGTCTTTGGTGCTGGCATACTCTGCTATTAATTCCCCATATCACTCGTACAAGAGGAGAATACTTGTTCGGAATCAGTCTCGAACAGTATTAACACAAAACACACATATTGGAGGCGAAGCATAGTTCCAAGTCACTTAGAGGTCAGCACATACTCTCACATCTCTTAGGATCGTATGACTATCATTCTCGAATAGCCTGTACCAAGGATGTTATGTTCTAGGGTACAAGTTGATATCCCCCATAAAGGTCCAATCGAGATAAGACTGTCCCGGCGCGGAACCTGCGTGATAGTAAGTAGCGCGGGTATGATTACACACAAATATACCATATTATATATATACATACAAGCACTCATATATATATATATATATATATATATATTCACATTATTCATCTAGGTACGCCCACGACCCATAATGTATTTGAACCATCCGTGGCATATAACGCCCGAATTCTACGTATAATTAAATCACTCTTTTTATTTTCTCAATTACCACAAATCCTTAAGTATTTCTCAACTCTCGAAGTGTATTCTCTTGATAATTATAAAATTAGTAGGTGTAACCTCACTACCATACTGGTCTAAGTCCTTCTCAAGTCTCGCAAGACCTAGTTTAATGTACGCACGATTTTCCATTCAATTTATACCCCCAAAATCCCACGGTTAAATCTTATATAAAGTCGTATTATTCAGACCCTACTTATACCCTATTGGTCTTTCCCAAGTCCCATTATGATATATAAATTATGTCCAAAGGTTCTTACACCTCGGGATTGGATTAAAAAAAGTTACCATTTCCAGAGGAGTCGATCGATCGACATTTTTTAGTCGATCAATCTACTAAGCAGGTGTTGCTCAGAATTTTTCATATTAAGCCTACAGGTTTCTTCCAACTTAAATCATCAAAAATCCATTACCATGTCCCAAACTCCCAACCAAACATTATGAACATTATATAAACCAATATGGAGGGTTTTTAATGTAAAATATTCATTAATTCCTCAAAATCATTCATCAAATGGATAAATTCAAGAAATTATTATCTAACCCTAGTTCATCAATTTTTTTTCTCAAGAATTCATTTTAAATTCTAGATTTCTATCTCCATTGGGCATCCAATTTTGTGGATAACATTCTACATATAACAAGATATTCATCCTAGCATGATTTCTACTCCCAAAATTTCAATAATAATCTCCCAACAAAATTATTTTTATGAATATATAAATTAGTTAATCCCTACACTAGAATGGATGTGCTATCAACTAAAGAACAGTAAGTTAGATACTTGCCTTAGAGATGGAATTCTGAATTGTTGATGATGTAGGGTATGGTTTTATTCCTCGTTCTCCGATCTACGCGTTGGTGCTGGAATTGGTGAAGATGGTGTTGGGTAGGTGGTTCTCTCCCTCGGAAGCCTTTTCTCTTCTCTCTTCCTTAGCCTCTCTGCAACTCCGAAGTTTCTAACCCTTGAGTACTCTCTCTCTTCCCACAGATATAAACTCTCTATTTTCGCCATTAATTAAAGCTAAAAATAAAAAATTACCAAAATGCCCTCCCGGATTACCGGTTTGGCCTAAAAATGTCCCGAGACCCAAACTAAACCCCCGAGTACGCTTTTCTGACTATCTCAACCCTTCCGGACACATTGGAGAATCTAAATGACCATACGGGTGACTTATAATAAATTTACTTTTTACTCCATTAATATAGTCCCGACACGACACATGCGCATCCCAACTTAATTTCTATGATTGTCGTATTATTCACTCACAACAATTTTTAATAACTTCAATATCATATATTACTTTACTCATCCAGTAATATTAAACATATAATTACTAACTCTCGTCACTCTAGTAAATATTTATTTTAAAATTCGGATTAATATTAAATTAATTTATCCCTATTTAATTTAATTAATCCCATAATTAAATGTCATAAAAATACGGGGTATTTCAATTCATGCCTATTGCTAGAGTGTATTATTATTGTATTTATCTTTTTCAATTTTGATATATTTTTCAAAAAAATTCAAAAAGAGTTTTGTTTTTCTTATAACGTTTTGGAAAAATACAAAAAGATTTTCGATTTCTTTTTAGAAAAATTGGAAAAGCCAAAAAGATTTTCTTTTGATAATTTTTTTGTAAAATTCAAAAAGAGTTTTGTATTTTTTTTACTCCTTATATGGACGGACATTTGGGATTGACAAGTCACAATATCGTTCCATTATCCACATAACTTTTTGGTAGTGTTTTGAGACACAACATCATTTCATTCACGTGCTTTATAATATATTGGAGTCATTTAGATGTTACTAGTGATTACTTTCTACATGTTTGACTCGTTGTCTCCTTTAATGCACACATGCCCGAATTTATTTGAGCATTGCACTTGTCTATCACATGCTGGTCAAGGTGTTTTCATCTCAATTTAAAGCGAACTAAATGTGATAACACGAGATAATGAAAGTAGTGCTTGTAAGAACCACTGTT
The DNA here is from genome assembly GCA_949130495.1 of Sambucus nigra. Classification (NCBI taxonomy): domain Eukaryota; kingdom Viridiplantae; phylum Streptophyta; class Magnoliopsida; order Dipsacales; family Adoxaceae; genus Sambucus; species Sambucus nigra. Next base: position 536,671,570 of record OX422215.1, on the reverse strand, counting down.
CGGATTGGAAAAATTGAAAGTTATATCTCCAGTAAATGTGTTAATTTAGAAGCAATGGATTGGGCTGTGAAAGTAAAAAGGTCTTTGCGTGAATAGCCAGGATTTGCAAAACAAAAGAGCCTAAACGATTAAAGGCACAAGAAAGAAAAAATATAAAGTGCTAGGCCAAATTCAAAGAACATTGGTGTTTCGCTAAATATGAGCATTGATTTCTTCAAAACAAAAGAGTTGAGAGAAATATTCTATATGGGAGTTTTGAGGGAGTTAAATCGAAGATCAATGGGTTTGCACCTCATAAAAGTATTACATAGTTTTGGGTGTTATTGGTGTGAAAATCATTTTAGACTTTGATTTATTAATTGGATTGAGTCGATATAATATGAATTCAAAATTTTTACACTTAAGGACGATTTTGGGTTCATTCATTAGGAGTATCCGAAATTTATCATACACATATGTTATGATTGTTTGAGTTGATTTTCCTATCGAATTTGTTCACACCCATTCATGATTTGGTTAGCTTAGTATTAGTTCATGGTGTGTTGTATTTGCAAGATTATTTTTTCTTGAAAAATAAAAAATAACTAGTTTTTATTCGTTTATTATTACTAGATTCTTATTGCTTTATATTTGTGATGATATTCTATGATTGTTGTGACACACTCCAGTTTATAATTTTTTTTTATTCTTTTCCTTGTCTATTGCGGACGAATAAAAAGGGGGATAACGAATTATGGGGGAGTGAGAGTTTGATTTATGGGTGAGAAGTGATTTGATTTATGAGTTTTATTTTATTTCAAACTCGATGCATCACGAGGTATATTCTTTGTCTATTGTGTGTTGATACAAATTGATGAGCATATGAAAAGTACACATAAGAGAAAGCTCCCAAAAAGAAGATCAAGAGAAAGTAAGAGATTTGAAGATTAGAAAGTTGAAGAATTTGAAGACTTGTTCATGTTTAGTACCTTTCCGTTTATGGGTTTCAGGGAGGGTATTAAAATATTATGTCTTACGATTTTTATGTTGCATAATTCAATTTTTTTTTTAATTTTTTATCGAAATAGCCATCGGGGGAGATTTGTGTAACACCTTGCGTAATTCTGGCATCGGTTGCCACCAAAACTATGCCGAGCGTCACTAAATTAAATACCATTCTCAGCATGTGACAGATATGAGACATATGAAATTCCTTCCACAAGATACTAATGAAATCAATTCCAATAAATAATAATCCTCAAAATGATATAAGATCTATCACCATGCTAATGTCCAATAATATCCAGCTCAAAATAAATATAATCTCCATTAAATTGAATCCATAATGAAATATCTGAATAAAACCATAACAACTATGGAACCGAATGGCCCACTAAATCCATAAGCCGTGTCTCAATATAAATGCAAAGGAATGGAAACTAAACTAAACTACTAAGCATAAAATAAATACTCCAGCTGCACCTCCAAAATAAATCTCCAAATACTCCTATGAAGCTACTCCAACACTAATACCTGAAAAATGTTAGTCAACGCACAGGGTCAGAGCCCCGAGCATGAATACCATATACCCCCTCCAATTAGGGTCCATGAACCCAAATAGTAGCATTATACATGATAAATATCACAATAGAATATTTTAAATTAAGACGAAATAGTTAATAACGATGCGAGTAAAATAATTCACGTATGCTAGCGAACGAAACCACCATCCAAAGTTCAACTTATCATTCAATCAATTTACTCGACTTTATTAATTTCCTCATTTATTATCATCAGTTGAGGTTCTCCCGCAAATACATCTTTCATAATTTTAATAGTAGGGCTCCCACCAGTTATCATTATTTTAGTAACTGTACTCCCACCAATCATCATCATCTTAGTGCGGGACTCCCGCTTAAAGTCTTTATTTGTTTGGTTACGGGATTGCCACATGATCTACACCACACACTTCCACTCACTATGACAAGTCAACCCGCTCTACTATCAGCGCTGCACACACTCGTGAGGTTCCACGCACGGAACATCACTATAGCATATCAGCCTGTTTAACTGTCAGCCCGCACATACTCGTGACGTCACACACACCCTCGACAATATAGCCAGTAGACCCGTTTAACTGTCATCCCTTTACATACTCTCGCCGTAAACATATTTTAATACCCGTTTTATTATCTTAGGTATTAATATTCACTTTCTCATTGTTTCTCGTTCTTTTTATAATTTATCACCCCACCCGTATTAGCGATGTGAGATCCTAAAAAACACCCTTAGTACCATACATAAGGGTCCCCAGCACATAAATACATCCTACCTTAATTATATGATGAATTTCTAATAATAACTCTTTTGAGTCTTATACCTAAACTAGCAAAACGATGGCATGACATAAAAATCATCCCCATCCCGAAATCACCCATCCGTAAAAATCTACACTCACTAATCCCATACCTAGAAAGCGTAAATCGCAACTAAGGCCTACCTACTAGTCCCATACCTAGCAAACATCCTAAAATATAGGTGAGAGCATACTACAAAAATCCCGTTGTACCCGCGATGATAAATATCAATATCAATCAATCACATAATCCAACACCACATATAAACAATATCACAAATTTATTCGTGAGGACACAATTTAATTAATAATACCGTCGTCGTTCTTAACACAATTATTTCAATTTAATCATTATAGATTAATAAATATGCAAGTTTATGAAACACACCATAATCGTCCACTTTTATTAACTACATGATTTTCATGCGTGTGTACACATCCCAATTTCATTTAAATAACCCTATAAAATTCTGCATGGGATCCTGCACCATAATAACCAAAACCCACTACTCTCTCCTACGCACCCAAAGGTTTCAAGTCTTATTCCATATTAAATTTTTTCATAAAAATAGTACCAAATTAGTTCTCACTTTTCTAATTAAATTTGTTGATTTCTTTTAAGGAAACATGTAATTAATTATTTAGGCAACACTTAAAACGCATAATAATAATGGAAGAGAATAAAGTATCCATGCCTGAGTAAAATTGATTAAGAATTCTGATCTTGAAGATATATTCCTCTCAAAAAGTTGACAAAGATCCGTTCTTGACTCATCTTGAGAAAATTCAATTAAACTTGACAAATCTTGAGTTGAAAGTTATGTAGAATGGGGCTAGGGTTTAGAGGTTGAAGAAAATATAAAGATGAGAGACTACTGCTCTAAGGGTTGATGAAAATATATTTTAAAAGTCCTAGCCCCGAATTGGTTTTTATACCAAAAATAATTAAGAGTTTTAGTGGTAAAAGAATTCTAAAAAAAACAGGATTGTTTGGCAAAACAGACCGGCAAACCGGTCCGACATAAACCATCGGTTTGGTTCGATCGTAAAAAATATAATTTTTAAATTCCAATTTTAACTCCGATTTTAATTTCGATTAAAATCCTACATTTCATTATTAAAACTCAACATTTTAAATTACTAAAATTAATAAAATCCAAAATTTTAGTTTCCCCAAAAGTTTGAATTAATTTAAAATAATACCTTTTAAATTTAGGGGTGTTACAATTTGTAAGGGAAAATTTTCCATCATTGCCCCTAGTATCTAGGACTTGTCCATATAATCTAGTTTACATCAAGTATGACATATCCCATTTCTTCTGTCATGGAATTTAATGTTCACACGTTCAAGAAGACAGATTAGATTATCAAGCATCTTCAACATGCCCCGCGACTTGACATAAATTGGTATACCTTTTGTTTTGTGTTTCGTGGAACTTTTAAAAAATATTGGGAGATTTTTATAAACTGATTTTTTCTAAAATGAGACAGTTTTTATAATGGTTTTCGAACTTAAAAATAAGTTTTTATTTTTGATAGTCTCGTTCAAACGAGAGTACCATCTTGTTAGAATGACCTAGTTTGAAGCATTTATCAAACGTGGTTCAAACGAGGGCTTATTGTCTTAGTTTTTTCCATCTCGTTAGAAGCGAACTATATGTCGTTTTAATGACATCACCATGTCATTAGAATAAGGTCAACCTCTTTTTGAATGAGATTGTGTCGCCTCGATTTTTGTGTCCGCCTATAATAATACATATTTTTGATAGGTTTTTTGTTAAGACTTTGCATTTACGAAAACTATAGAACTGATGCTTTTAAGTCTTCACTTTTAAAAGGGCAAACACATGTTTTGATTCACATAATCTTTCCCATATACTTTTGTGAATCATATTTGGAACCCAAATCACTTCTATATTGAAGTTACCCTTGTGAAGAAGGAGACTTCATAGCTAACCTTGTAGAGAAGGAGTCTCTAGTGCTGCTCTTATGATTCTCGAGGGAATCATTACCGAATGAAGATTGCAATCTTTATAGTTCTCATGGGAACTATTACGGACGTAGACGTAGATCACTTGCGGGAGATTCGTTAGACTCTATTTCTCTATTGTACTTGTAAGTTATGAATTGCAAACTATAGTGAAATAAAAGGTTTTACCCCTTGGGGAATTTTTTCTGAAATTGAGATTTCTTTACATGCTTGATTTGAATCACTTAGTTTCATGTTCTAGGATTAGTAAGAATTAAAAATTATTTGTGGGTTGACATATAATTAAATAAGTTTAAGCCATTAGATACTTACACATTCTCAAGCCAAATGAGGCATTTTTTTGGACAAGTGTTTTCTTATAGTACTGCGATTAAAATGAATCCCAAAAATTGAATTAATTTTTAGACCAACCTTCAATGGTGCATAATGTTCCACAATGGGATACTTTGTCTCTGACTTAAAGAGTTAAGTTGGTCAGAAATGATGAAACCATCCATGAGATGCATCGCCCAAGCTTTCTTACTAGGATTGACCAATTTGCCATGATACTTCGTGCAAAGAGTAGTAGCATTTCTACGCGTGAAGTCAAGGAAAGCATTGCAAAATGATTCATCAACTCTGCTACCATGAAATGATGAGATGGGGACGCCTAATTCATATCCAAATTGCTTACAACATTTGTGAGGGTTGTAGGCCTCATTTTTAACATTCCACTGTGTGAACTAAAAAGAAGACATGGTGTTATCAGAATCACCAGAGATAGCGATGGATCATCTTCAATAACATTCTCCCACGCAACCAGTGAAACATTGTAAGCCTCATCTTTAAAAAAGAGCATATTTGACCATTAGTATCCGGGTAGTATGATATCTCGAGGAACTTTGAATGATTGAATTATTCTAGGATGCTGGTGGGAATTTTTTTGATTAACAATTCAACTGGAGCAAGATTAGGGAACCTAGCATAAGAGAATCACATTAAAAAAGTTTATTGGCAAAACAAGACACACCATAATGACTAATAGAGTGTTTCATGTCTAACCAAGTGTAAAGAGAACCCAAAGTCAGGGCAACTAGTGGGATGTTGACTATATGAGCCAACCTAACTGCAATATTGACCAAATACCATTAAGGTTGGTCATTAGGCTAAGAAGAATCGAGAAAGAAAGTAGAGAATATAAGTTGATAACTCTAACATCCTTTTCCAAGAGCAAGTGGTACATTAGGTATGATAAATTTTTCATGCTTCTCATTGGTTGGTTTCATGGGAGCCTTGTAAAAGTACTAATCAACTGGCCGAAAGTAGCCTTTAAGGAGCCACTGATGCATTCATGAACAAGATTGTGTACCATTATTTGTGCTTTAACTTCATCTTCTTCAAAGGGAGATTCAACATAAGCAAATGCGTCACTGGTATCTATGCTCAATAATTCACACACATCCTCCGGAATAGTTATAAAGTCCCCTAAGTTACAACCAATGTGTGGGATTCCATGCTCCATCGAGAAATCAATACCTGAAAATGAGGGTTATTTTTTGATAAAGTAAAATCTCCAAACCAGTGTATTGTAGGATCTACACTAACCTTATTAAGGATACTATTATAATTATCATCAATATAGAGAAACCAAGCACCAAAGACATCAGTAGAACCACCTGGTGCTTTGAAATAAACATTAGAGTAAGGAAAATCTCTACCTTCTAGGTTAGACCTTAGTACACTACTGAGGGAAAGAAAATCATCCTACGTTTGGCTTGCTGGATCTTCTTCCATCAATAATGGACGATTTTGGCCTTTAATGGAGCAAGACTGAAAACGTTGATCTTTTCTGAATCAAAGCTCTGATACCAATTTGAAAGTGCGGAGCTTGTCTTAATCAAAGCTCTGATACCAATTTGTAAGATCTGGAACCCCGGATTTAATAAGTTTTAAACACAATTAAACATATTGTAATAATTTCCTTTTATATAAACTCGATGAGGAAGCGTTGGGATGGTTCAACTTTACAATAACAACAAATTTTAATTTCATAAAACAAATTAAAATTACACCAATTAACTAATCCAAGTCCTAGAATTTGCCTAAGTCATATTTATCAATATTAACAAATTAGGCGAAACCAAATTTTAGCAAATGACTTGAAGTAACTACACAACTACCCAATATTTAATTTAGTCCCAAATTAAATGAAGTGTGATAATTTAAACCGAATTTTATCTTGAATTATCTTACGCATGCGTTCTAAATAAATTATGCAAGATAAAATAAACCAATCACACTACACCGCGATGTACGAGGAAAAACCCAAGACGGGAAACAACCTCGGACGGCCCTAGCCACAAATCCACTAGATATGGAATTACAAGTACAAGACAGATAGACTTACAACGCACGACTCGATCCCTCTCAAGCCTCGACGCTTCTTCTTGTAGACACCTCTTCCTAGCGGATAACCTTGGAACACCACCGCGGTCTCGAAATCCACCGATAGGACTTTATATGGTCACCGTCACCCGTACATGGAGCCTTTCTCCGTGTGGGTAAATCAACATAGAAACACTTCTTCTTTCTTTGTGGGAGGTAGAAGCAAAACTCAAAACTTTTCTTCAATTCGGAGTAGAGAAAACTGGTGCCAAACTCCAAGCAATTGATATGTGTATAAGAACTTGGATAAACAATATGGGTGTACAAACGAGAGTGGTAAGTGAATTTCTTTTTTAAAATTAGCACTCAAAACATGAACATTTTCCATAAAACAATTTGCTCTCAAACTCTCTCTAAGAGATGAAACTAGGATGGAAAAGTTAGATTGGAAAATGTTATTCCCGCACATAATAAAATCTGAAAAAGTTGGTTAAAAACCAAGTGGGGAAGTGGGTGAAAAACTGCCAATAACTGTTCCCGCCTGACAGCTCGTTCGAACGACATTTCGTTCGAACGAAATTCTCTTTCGAACGAGACTTCTAACGACGTTCTAGATTGAACTCGTTAGAAACTCGTTGGAAATCTCGTTAGAACGAACAATCTCGTTCGAACGACATTTCAAACGACGGACCAGTATACCTTGGTGGGAACTCGTTGGCAGGTTCGTTCAAACGACATTTTCATTCGAACGACAATCTCGTTCGAACGACTCTATCGAACGGAAAACCAGAAAGTTTGAATATTCTTGTTTAAGCCCAGAAAACTTTATAAACATTTATTTAAAGTTTTTAATTAATTCTTTCTTAAAACAAAACGCAGTTTTTATAAAACCTAACACCCAATAAACTTTGTTCCAAGCTCCTATATATATAATATTGCATTCATACCTTGGGAGCATGGAACTATGGTTGATGACGTAGAAACGAGGCACACAAATTGGCACATTTGATGAAGCTTTATACTCTTTGTCGCTACGTCTTCAACAAACACTTCATAGGCTTGAGAGTATTACAATTACATGCTATCCTATGAATAAATGTTTTTGTCCGAAATTGAGCCAACACTATACATAGACTCAATTGGAAATTTGTGTCCTTACAAATCTCCCCCTTTGTCTATTCCGGGACAAAAACCAAACAAAAATCCTAAAGGGCCGTCAAGCTCACTAGACTCAAAACATAACCCACCCAAACTTGACTCAACCCAAGGATCAAACGCTTTGCCATTAAACAATGCCGCTTTAGAAGAAATCTTGCACACTTAAGCAAACTCATCAAATGCATAACGAATATCAAAGTATTAAATGCAATTTTAATTAATTACTCCCCCTAAATTAATTATCCCCTTTATCAAACACATGACCTACTTAGAAATACGTCTCCCCCTAAGATAAATCTCCCCCAAACTAAGATACGAAAATAATAGGATTAGATACCATTTCTCCCCCTATCATTTCTCCCCCTTTTTGTTCAGGAATAGGCAAAGGATAAAGAACTAATAAATACGTTGAAGCTTAAAGTGTTCAGACATTAAAGCATATGGGCAGTAAAAGCAAGGCAAAGACAAACAAATATCTTATATATATATACTATAAATATACCAATAAGTACTTGCATATATATATATAGATATAACCGCACACAAGGCACAAAATACAATAAGTTTGCACACTTGTATTGCAAAAATGTGTCATATGGAAACGGAAGTGTAGGGGTGTGAACTAGCAACAATTAAATTTAGACCCAAACACTTAATAAACATTCACGGAGTTCTCATTTGATTGCAAACTTTATCACATTTAAATATAACCTCATGTGACAATATGAAGATTGAACTCAATGAACAAACATACACAATGCATACAAGCCTAGCATGATGATGATTCTACAAACCATATAGAGCCATGACATTAAAGACAACTAGGATAAACGGACATTGTGCAAACCGTTGATATACCATCCAATTCTCCCTCAATAAGCATATAAATTCTTTTGCTTTTGAATGAATATATCAAACAAACATAGGCCTTGACAATTGTTTTCTTTTTAATGCCAAATATTCTGTTTTTAGGCCTTTGGATCACGTATTTCTTTTAGATCCAATAAACGGTGGCTTACTATCGCAAAGGATTTAATTCATCCTTTCGGAGCCCTTCCTCGTGCACGTTTAGATATATAATTTTTTTATCTCACGAAGCTCACTTGCAACGGATTGTGACATGCACTAGTCCTCCTAGGTCATAGATATGTAGATGACTAGATTGGTAGGAGAACACCTCAAAAAGATCAAATATAACATGTGACATTAAGATTTCAAAAGAGCTCGTGCATGTGTGAAAAGAGGCATATAAAAATAGAATCCATTTAAACAATACAAAATCCAACTATTCCATATAAAACATGGTAAAGAACATTTTAAGGATTGAAAATCAAAACCAAAAGTTCTAGCCACGTGGGAGCGTAAAAGATGGGATTCAAACACAAATATATGCCACATAAAGTGTGTCAAACAAAAATACACACAAAAAAATCTTTTTGCGTTTTTAACATTTTTAATCAAAAATAAATATTTACTCAAAAGGACAAACAAAAATCATTTGTATTTTTCATTAAGATTAAATGAAATAAATAAAACACAAATGATAAACAAAAATCTTTTTATATTTTTCAATTAATTCAAACTCAAATTATAATACAAAAAGATAAACAAGTCATAATTTCTAGCATGTGATATGAAATAAGGCAATGACTAGAAAATGACTAAACATGCATACATCTAGCAATGATATATAATATGAAGCACAAAAAACTAGAGTATGCAAAAAAACACTAACACATTCAACCTTTAAATTTAGCAAGGGAGGTTTCATGTGATAGTAAATGAGAATCAACAAATCTTGTATCTAGCGCATTTAATAATGATTTCCTAACCCATATAGATTTATATTTAACATGATGGGGATTATGAAATAATGAAATGCTAGATAAAGATTTCCTTGGACTTCTTTTAAGATCAAAACAAAATGACCTAAGGTGACCTTTCCTACCACAATGCAAGCATGTGTAAACACGACGAATGTTACCTAAGGTGTGATCCTTTTTAAAGACCTTGGACAAAGTTGACCCTCTAAAACAAACAATGGTTTTAGCTTTAGCAATGGAAGAATTTGAGCATGATGTGCTAGAACCATTAGAACTACTACTAGAGTCTTGAGAATCATTTTTCAATTTTAAAATTTTGGACTCAAGTAATAAATTAGACTCCTCAAAATTATGGGACTCCTTCTTTAAATTTTCAATAATTTCTAGAAGGTTAAAACGCTCTCCCTCAATATGAGAAAACTTGTCCCTAAGAGTTTTTTCACGATTTTCACTCTCTTTCTTGGACTTTTCTAAAATATCAAAATTTGAATGTAAGTCCATGAGGTTTTCACGAAAAATATCTTTCTGAGATAAGGAGATTTGCAAAGACTCAATGTGAGCTTTAAAACAAGAATTTTCATTTTCAAGAAATTTAATTCTTTTTACAAATCTCAAATTTAATTCCTTTAAATTTTTGTTACATTTGTTAAACCCATTTAATTCCTCTCGAAAATCAAAAATTTTATTTTCATTAAGATTGGACAAATTTTCATTAAGATGTCCCATTGAGAGAAAAAAAATATGAGAGTGATAAAAAATTGAACCACCTAAAAAGGTAAGGAAATACAAAAAGCCGAAAAACGGATCTTTAACGCGATAACTTAGCGCTCCAGCTCTGATACCAATTTGAAAACGTTGATCTTTTCTGAATCAAAGCTCTGATACCAATTTGAAAGTGCGGAGCTTGTCTTAATCAAAGCTCTGATACCAATTTGTAAGATCTGGAACCCCGGATTTAATAAGTTTTAAACACAATTAAACATATTGTAATAATTTCCTTTTATATAAACTCGATGCGGAAGCGTTGGGATGGTTCAACTTTACAATAACAACAAATTTTAATTTCTTAAAACAAATTAAAATTACACCAATTGATTAATCCAAGTCCTAGAATTTGCCTACGTCATATTTATCAATATTAACAAATTAGGCGAAACCAAATTTTAGCAAATGACTTGAATTAACTACACAATTACCCAATATTTAATTTAGTCCCAAATTAAATGAAGTGTGATAATTTAAACCGAATTTTATCTTGAATTATCTTACGCATGCGTTCTAAATAAATTATGCAAGATAAAATAAACCAATCACACTACACCGCGATGTACGAGGAAAAACCCAAGACGGAAAACAACCTCGGACAGCCCTAGCCACAAATCCACTAGATACTGAATTACAAGTACAAGACAGATAGACTTACAACGCATGACTCGATCCCTCTCAAGCCTCGACGCTTCTTCTTGTAGACACCTCTTCCTAGCGGATAACCTTGGAACACCACCGCGGTCTCGGAATCCACCGATAGGACTTTATATGGTCACCGTCACCCGTACATGGAGCCTTTCTCCGTGTGGGTAAATCAACATAGAAACACTTCTTCTTTCTTTGTGGGAGGTAGAATCAAAACCCGAAACTTCTCTTCAACTCGGAGTAGAGAAAACCGGAGCCAAACTCCAAGCAATTGATATGTATATAAGAACTTGGATAAACAATATGGGTGTACAAACTAGAGTGGTAAGTGAATTTCTTTTTGAAAATTAGCACTCAAAACATGAACATTTTCCTTAAAATAATTTTCTCTCAAACTCACTCTAAGAGATGAAACTAGGATGGAAAAGTTAGATTGGAAAATGTTATTCCTGCACATAATAAAGTCTGAAAAAGTTGGTTAAAAACCAAGTGGGGAAGTGGGTGAAAAACTGCCAAGAACCACCTGGTGCTTTGAAATAAACATTAGAGTAAGGAAAATCTCTACCTTCTAGGTTAGACCTTAGTACACTACTGAGGGAAAGAAAATCATCCTACGTTTGGCTTGCTGAATCTTCTTCTATCAATAACGGACGATTTTGGCCTTTAATGGAGCAAGACGGTAATGATTATACAGAGCCTCTCTTAATTATTTCTGATACCAGACCTCCGCCCCTGTCTTATCAAAAGCCTCAATAGATTTGATTGATGAGGCCATTAATGCATAAAAATAGTATTACCATAAGAAAAATGATGAATATGTTGTGAAGATGATAAGAAAAGGAGATGATTGATAAAAAAATTTAAAAAAAAAATGAATTTTGGAACACCAACGGACACTTTGCCGCTCTAAAAACTTGAAGGCTTTATATGGTAGTAAAGAAAGTGTTTGGGGGAAATGAAAGAGGTGAGTTTAGTTAAAGGGTGCGAGTAAAATTATCATTTAAAATTTGAGCAGTGATACTCTTATCGGGAGATACTATTGGTTTAATACCGGTACCGTTTTATTTGATTGTATATTGATGGGACCTACAGTATTTCCTGGCGAGACCCACACCATAGTACGAACAAATAAAGAAGTACCGGTACTATCACCCGGTGTGTCTAACATTTTCCTTAAAATTTCTTTGATGGTTCACTACTCCACGCAATCTATTGAAATAGGGGGAAATAATAGTTGTGTAAACAAAGGTCTCATAGATCATCTCGGGACTACACATGGCAAAAAATGACGGTCATGTCAAACATGTAATGCCAAAAATACACAAATGATCAGTTGAAGACAAGTGGATATTAAACTGACATGTGTACAGACAAGGTTATTTAATGTAAGGTTCCTCGACAAATGGTTATTTGGTTTGATACTCATTGAATAAAGGTTCTTCAATCCAAGGTTCCTTAGTTAAAATGTCTTGGGTTTTTATTCCTCAGTTCCAGATTAAAATATTCCCAAATAAAGTTCTCCACATCAAGGAACTTTGCATATGAATCAACTACTTTGATTTGAGATATTTTGACTTAAGGATTTATTCATTCAAGGTTTTTTATGGTTCATCTAAATGAGGTGTTTCATAAAGAAAATTCTTGTTTACCCATTAACTTTCTCTACGAGGGGAAAATTTGTAATACCATATGAGTGGGTTAAATTTAATGCCCGGAGAAATGATTTGAGAAATTAAGTGAATGGATAATTATTAATTGGCGAGTGATGGATTAATATTTATGTGTACTATATTTACTTATGGGAATGAATAAACAAAGTTGGATAATTTTATATCATATCGCGGTTAGGCAAAGCGATAAGAAATAATATTTTATTCGAAAAGCACGTGAAAAATTGTATTGAAAAAAAGGTTATTTTTTTACAAGTAACTCAGATGGGGATTTTGAGTTCACGGTTGGTCTCGGATGGGCCGAAATAGTCCAAATAGAGTACCCAGGGGTAGTGTTTGGGTTTCGAAGACTTTTTGGACCAGTAAGGATTCGCATTTGTGTATACGAGTTAATTTTGGATTTAATGATGGAGAACCCTTATTTCTCTATTATAAGGGAATGAGAAAAAGAAAGAAATAAAGAAAAGAGTGAAAGGGAGAAGAAGAGGAGAACTCCGGCAAAGCTTCAACGGATCCCGACACGAGGTCGTCGAATTTATCCAACGAGGCAAGTGTTTAACTTGCTTTAATTATTTATGCGTGTTTATAATTCATATTATGATTGGTGAAGAAAAATATGAATTTCGGGCTTCGAATTCTTGCATAAAAATGGGATTTTCGGAAATGATTTCATATAAATTGATGTGATAATAACTCCATATTAAGTCTAAGCTTAAATCCATGTTATTGGTAAAAATTTTGACGAGGAATTGGGAGAATTGAAAACTGTGGTATAACTAAGAAAAAGAGTTTGAATTCTTAATTAGAGTGGTGAATCCCAAAAATTAATTGATGTGTTGGGTAAAAATAAGTGGGGAGATGAGTATATTGATGGTTGATGATGTTTAAGACCATAAATCTTGAACTGGATGAGTGTTGGAGTGATTTTTGGAGTTGAAGAAGAAGATGAACTCGAAAAGTAGAAAAACTAAACCATTTTGAAACAATTCGCTAGGAGGAGAATCAATTTGGTTGAACCGAATCGATTCGGTCCAAGGCGAATCGATTCGGCCCTGTCAGATATGAAATATTTTTCTTGGTTTTAAGGATTGAAGGAGAACTATTTTGTGGAGATAAATATTAAGGGATCCTAAAAAGAGTGTTAGGACTTCTAAATTATTAAATGAGTAATATTTGAACTTTGGGTTAGTGGGAATAAGATTCGGGATATGAATTATAGGAGTGTTTGGGATGAACGACAATCGGGGAATTATTTCAGCGGGTTTATATATATTTTATGCATGTAGAATATATATATGCCAATTATATATAAGTGAATCCGAATGTGTGAGTAAGGATGAAATAAGAATACTAGATAGATGTGATAAGCTAATATTCGGAAGAAATTAATGTGATAATTGTATCATAAGTGAATGATTACTTATGAGATTAAAATAAGTGTGTATACATATGAATTAATATGAATTGGTATATTCAGGATTTACACACTAGTGTCATGGGATATAGGCATGATAGCCGGATCTTATATATATAGAGACAGTATATTTATGATATAACTATACATATATCTATGTATGAATGATATATTTTTGTGAGGCATACCCCTCTAGTGCTATCATGGGAAGTTGAACGATATGAGTGAATCCCCTGGCTTGAGGAGCAGGGAGAGTATAGTCCCTAGATCATAGCGTCCATTATTTATATTGTGTGATTGGAAATGTAGGACCCCAAATTTTAAAACTCTTTCTTTTTAATCAAAGATAATTTCCTAAAAGTGCGGAATATGATGGTTTAACACAACACACACTTATAATAAATTTTAATCTATTTCAAATTAAAATTAAACTAAACTTAAAGTGAAATTAAATTACACAACTAAAAACCTTTTCACTTAAACCAAATTAATTCAACCCAAGTCCTAAATATTTGCCTAACAATATTAATTCATTTTTGCAAATTAGGCCACACCAAATTTTACCAAATTAAATTATCTTGACTTAAATTAAATTATTCAAAATTCACCCAAACTAATATTAGCACCAAATTAAACTAGAGTGTGAATTAAACCATATTTTATCTTTTAATCCTAAGCATGCGTTCTAACTGAGTTGTAAGATAAAACTCCCATTCTGAGAGAAACCATGCGAACATTTGACTACTCTTTCCAGTTCTTCGAATCTCGATTTTCGATGACGTAACTTCATACGAAAGTCAAAAGTCACCTAAAACAGTCACTGTAATTTCACCATAGTCATCAGACTCTGACTCATCCGATCAAAAATTCTGATTATCCACTCACCTCTAAACAACCAGAGGTAGAATAGTTAAGGATTTTCCACACAAAATTTTAATAAGCAGTTTGTCCACAATAAATAGGTATGAATGTTTACACACTACATTACCATTAAGTAATATCTCCTCCCAATTATCGTAATATGCTTCACTTACTAACTATAATTGTTGCAGATATGAAATGACCACAATGAGCCCAAAATTACACTCATACCGCTCCCGTAGTCGTTTATCACCTTTCGTCTACTCCTCGGCTATAGGTGATGCAACCTGCTCAAAACGAAATGCCATCCCCACTGCTTCCTAAAATCCTATATTGAAGGTGGGGTTCAATGATCTCATTCTAGTTCAGAGTAATACCGGGAACGACTACTTACGGGGTGATTCTTATATTCAAAGAAAGCTTGGGGTATACTGTCTAATAATATATATCACCCAAAAGAATAATAATTACTTTCTTTTAGGTAAACTTGTTCCACACATTCTAAGGAACTCGTGACCTTATCTTGAGGTTGGCACCCCATCCAAGAAATTTACCAAATTTCTCCTTGCATTATAGGAATAGTAGGCTTGCTACAAAATTCTCTGGTTGATCCTCTTATTCTAATCGATTTCTATCTATGAGTGTTGCCCGCGTAGATTAGTCACTATGTCCCGCTCTAACATAGACTTCTACTTGTAATGTCTCACATTAAGTGACACTTAATACTCCCCTTCTTTCCTCTGTGTATACCGAAACTTTTGACCCGTGCACTTTTCTCCACGATGTGCAGTGCTAGGCCTTTTATACCTTACTAACATCATCATTCTTTGTACATTAAGTCAGTTTCAACATTTGACTAGTTACAACTCTGCTTCGAGTGTTCTCTATAATAGTTAAATTTTACCCTTCTCAAGGAATACCCCTTTTTACATGGCTTGCCACACAGCCTTTCAACAAAATTCGGGTGTGCTATTCTGATTGCACACGTATATATGGATTACCGTCCTTCTCACATGATGATTAATCCACTTTACCATTTCCACTTCATTATATTAGTGTGACACCCAGCCTAATTAAATACCGGGCGATCACTCCTTTATTAAATTAAATCAAGGTAAACAGTTGGTTCATTCTCAGCATCACTGTCAATAAAAATAAATTTTTCAATTTACACCCTAAATAATTAAGCTAAGTGTCAAAAACATTTTCATACAAACTTTCCAAATTTTAATTAAAGAAAAAAGATTTATTTATTTAAAACAACATTCCTACAATTAAGAATCACATCACAGTAAACCAGATAATATAAAACATTCGTCAATCGAATGTCAACATATGAAAACTAAAAATCACAAATCCAAATTGAATGAATCCCATAGAACAATACTGGAAATAATTGAAATATAAATGTCCCAACAACAACTGAAATAATGAAAAGGGCGACACGTGCCCAATAAATGAGAATGCTAGAATGGAGTCAATAAAGGAAGCCGTCTACGAAAGTGACCTGCAACTCCCACCTAAGCTGCAGCACGTTCCTCTCAAGGGATCCTAAGCAAGACGCCCCTGTGGCTGGGAACCTGAAATATATACATATATATAAAAGAGAGAGAGAGAGAGAGAAAAAGAAACGGGTCAGAGCCCGAAAGTGTGTTTGATTTAAAAATACGTTTAGCAAGTATTTAAATTGATACAGGCCAATGCAACAACATATTAGTGCGTCACACTCTTGAGAAATACTCACCTCTCTTCTAATGTGCACACCTATCGCACTAACCTTCCCAACGGTTTCGTTTTATCAATTAATGCACTAGTCTTTCTAAAAGATTTAACTTATCTTAAATTACTCGTAAGATTTACAGTTCAACGATTCCATTAGAAAAATGTTCCAAATAGTAACCAAAGTTCTCCATTTTAACTTTATAAAATCAATAAGTTTTCCAGTGATATATTATATTTTCTCAAAACAAGTATTCATAATTTAGTCCAGAATTATTCCTCACTTACTACGTTACAACAACAGTTTAAATCCCTCAATTCAGATATATATATAAAGCACTCGTATAATATATATACATATATATATATATTCTAACTGCACCAACATATAAACTATGGTGTAGGCATACTCTGCTTTCTTAAAACAAGCATTTAGAATTTTTAGTCATCAACCATGTCCTACATATCAAATCACGGTAGGTAGTTCCAAATTTTAGAATTTCATATATATATTAACTACTCGTATAATATATATTATAACAGCACCCCAACTAAATTATAGTGCGGGCATACTCTACTATCCAAAGCCCCATATCACCCATTAAGGGGAATACATTCGGAATCACTCTCGAAATGTATTAACAATACATACACAAACAATATTGAGGCGAAGAATAGATTCCAAGTCTCTAAGAGGATGGCATATGCCTGCGTCTCTTAGGACCGTCTGAACTATCACGTTGATAGCCTGTACCAAGGACATCTATTTTCTAGGGTACAAGTCAATATCCCCCACAAAGGTCCCATCGAGATAAGACGTGTCCCAGCGCGGTAACCTCAGGGATAGCAAGTAGCGTGGGCATGATTTTCACACATAGATAGTATATGCATACACAATCATATAACTATACTAACATTACCATATCAATATTAGGTAAATTCTCAATTCCCATAATTTCGACATTTTCATGTTATCATAATATTAGTATCGCGAATAAGGGTTCGTCTCTAACCTTAATTCGAAGTATTCTTCCATCCTATTACGTAACTCACATGGACTCTCTCTTCCCAAGTATAAAATTCAGTAGGTGTCCTTTTTATGTTCCAACGTAAACGTCTTATGTAACCTTCCCTTTAAAACAATAATTTAACCAACCTAAGGTAAATACCCCATAAATACCAGCCTCGTCGAATATTAACGATCCCAACATCAATTAATATACCCTACTGGTCCTCAATGTCTCCCAAATTATTTTATTAAGAATGCCTAATAATTATTTCATGATAAACTTAATTTAACTAATTAAACAAGGGAAATAGGAGTCTTCCAGGAGGGGTCGATCGATCGAAGCTTGGGGCTCGATCGATCGATCAAGCAGGTCTGGGCAAAATTCTGCAGAATGCAGTTACGGGTTTTCTTCCATAGTTTTTATCCTAATTCATTCCTAAGCTAACATGAAGATTGCATCAATGAAAATAGCAAGTTTAAACACTTGCCTGGGATTTTGGTATGCAGATTCACGGCTGATTTTGGTATGGCTGCGTTCCTCGACTCATGATCTATGCGGTGGTGGTGGTGGCGGTGCAAACTGGTGGGTTTTTGGCCTTGGATTGCCTTGGAGCTCTCTCCTCTCTTCTCTAATGGCCGTCACTTGATTTGTGAATGTTCTAACCCTAAGAGGCTGACCTAATGGCTGATATAGGTTGGCTGAAATTCGTGGGTTTAATTACCCACTTATGTAAAATGACTAAAATGCCCTCACGGGGCACCAATTAGGCCTAAAAACGCCCCGAGGCTCAAACTAAACCCCCGGGTACACTTTTCTGACTATCTCGACCCTTCCGGATGCGTTGGCGAACTCAAAACGACCATACGAACAACTTATAAAATATTCACTTTTTAATTTAACAAAATTCGTCCCGACGTGACACGGCCACGTCCCGACTTAAGTTTCCGAAATAGTCATTTAATTCACTTATGACATTCAATATAACCTATATTACTATGCTCATTAGTAATATTCAACAAGTTTCCCATAATTACTAACTCTCGTCACGTTAATAATTATAACATAATTAATTTCTGGATTTTTATTAAATAAACAGTCACATTAAATTTTATAAATCCCCAAATTAATATAGCATAAAAATACGGGGTATTACATACTTCCCCCCTAATAACGGAATTTCATCCCGAAATTCAAAAAATAAGGCATACCTGGTAAAAACAACTCTGGTTATCTCTCGCTCATATCTGCCTCACGCTCCCAAGTGGATTCCTCCACATTATGATGCTCCCACTGGACTCGCACAAGTGGAACTATTTCCGACCTCAATCCGCTCTCACTATAGTCTAGAATAGCCACTGGTCTCTCCTCGTAAGAGCTATCGAACTGTAAGTCTATCTCATCTATCGCAATGTGAGTATGGGCCATATCATCCCGAAGATATCGTCTCAACGACGAGATGTGGAATACATCGTGGATGCGATGTAAATTTTCTGGCAATCCCAACCTGTATGCAACCGGTCCAATCCTCTCGATGATGGAAAATGGTCCCACGTACCTTGGAGCCAACTTCCCCTTCTTCCTGAACCTCATCACTCCCTTTATAGGAGATACACACAATAACACTTGATCTCCCACATCAAACTCTCAGAAGAACCGTTTCGCATCGGCGTAGCTCTTTTGCCTGTCCTGGGCTACCAGAATATGACTCCTGATTATCTCGGTCCTTGCGGAGGTCTCCTGAATCACTTCTGGCCCTAGCAACTTGTTATCCCCCACCTCGAGCCAATAAGTTGGAGAACGACAAGGCCTGCCATACAAAGCCTCAAATGGAGCCATACCAGTCGTAAACTGATACGAGTTATTATAGGCAAAATCTACCAGTGGAAGATGTGGCTCCCATCCTCTTCCAAAATCGAAAACACACATGCGTAGCATATCCTCTAACATCTGATTAGTACGCTCTGTCTGTCCATCTGTCTGTGGGTGGTAAGCTGAACTCAACCTCAACTTAGTACCCATAGCCTCCTGAAAGCTTTCCCAGAAATGTGACACAATATTCAGGGGCACCCCATGAAATCTGACAATCTCAGCGATGAATAACTGAGCATACTGACCCGTGGTAAAATCTGTCCTCACTGGCAGAAAATGGGTCACCTTGGTCAAACGGTATACAATCACCCAGATAGGATCGTGGTCCCGATGTGATGTAGGCAACCCTGTAATGAAATCCATGGAAATACTCTCCCACTTCCACGCGGGTACTTCCAATGGATGAAGCAATCCTGACGGTTTCTGGTGGTCCACCTTCACCAGCTGGCAGGTAGAACACTTGGACACAAACTCAGCAATGTCCTTCTTCATCCCACTCCACCAGTACTGTCGTCTCATGTCCTGGTACATTTTATCACCTCCCGGATGTACTGCAAATCGGGACCCGTGAGAATGAGTCATCACTTCATGATGTAACTCCGCTCCTTCTGGAACCATTAATCTCCCATTAAACCGCAAACCTCCATCAGAACTAACAGAATAGGACTCAGCACCCTCGGCTAGAAGTCGCACAATCTGCTCCTGGCAAAACGGGTCTGTGGTATGTGCCTGTATCACCCTCATAACAATATCGGGTGTGACTGACATCACGGAAATGAAAGGACGTCTACCGCGTCTTGGTGACCCAACTCGTTCCACTTTGCTTTTCGGACGTTCGCTACATCGTCTACCGGTCTACGGCTCAATGCATCAGCAACTACGTTGGCCTTCCCCGGATGATACTGTATATCGAACTGGTAATCCTTCACAAACTCTAGCCATCTGCGCTGACGCATATTCAGCTCTCGCTGAGTGAACAGGTACTGCAGTGACTTATGGTATGTGAACAAATGGAATTTCTCCCCCAATAAATAGTGCCTCCGCATCCTCAATGCAAAGACGACCACTTCAAACTCCAGGTCGTGGGTGGGGTAATTCTTCTCATGCGGCTTAAGTTTGTGGGAAGCAAAAGCTATAGCCTTCTCCTCCTGCTGAAGTACACCTCCAAGTCCCCGTAAGGACGCATCGGTGTAAACCAGGTACTCTACATCCGACTTTGGTAGCGCAAGGACTGGCGCTGAAGTAAGCTTGTCTTTCAGCTCGTCGAAAGCCAACTGACAAGCGTTATCTCAAACATATGGTACCCCTTTGCGAGTCAGATTCATCAATGGACCCGCTATTTTGGAGAATCCCCGAATGAATCTCCTGTAGTACCCGGCTAATCCCAAGAAACTACGCACTTCCGTCGGTGTCGTGGGCTGTCCCCACTCCCTCACCGCTGACGCTTTACTCGGGTCCACTGCTATCCCTTGTTCAGAAACAACATGGCCCAAGAACTGTACCTCTCGCAACCAGAATCCACACTTCTCGTACTTAGCATACAACTAATGCTCTCATAGAGTCTGAAGAACCTGCCTCAAGTGTTTGGCATGCTCCTCCTCGGAGTGTGAATATATCAAGATGTCATCTATGAAGACGATGACAAACTGATCCAAGAACTCTCTGAATACTCAGTTCATCAAGAACATGAAAACGGCTGGGGCATTTGTGAGTCCAAACGGCATCACCCTGAACTCATAGGACTCATATCTCGACAAGAAGGCAGTCTTTGAAACATCCTGCTGTCTAATACGTAACTGATGGTACCCCGACCTCAGATCTATCTTTGAAAAGAAAGTTGCTCCCCATTGGTCGAACAGATCATCGATTCGAGGCAACGGGTACTTATTTCGTATCGTTACCTCGCTCAGTTCCTTGTAGTCCACACACAATTTCAGTGAACCTTCTCTCTTCTTCACAAACAAGACTGGAGTGCCCCAAGGTGAGGTACTCCTACGAATGATGCCCTGACCTAATAACTGTTCTATCTGATCTCGTAGCTCTCGCATCTCTGCCGGAGCCATATGATACGGTGCGCGTGCTATAGGTCTCGTATCTGGCAATAAATCTATAACAAAGTCTATCTCTCGACTGGGCGGTAGGCCTGGTATCTCCTGAAATACATCGGAATACTCCCTAACAACTTGGATCGAATCCAAGGGAATCACAACCTCCTTAGAAGTATCCTCCTCTATGTAATACAAATGAGCGGTCGAACCTCCCTCTGGGCGAGGCAACGCCACTACAAACATCTTTTGACCCGGAATGGCAAAAACAATGCTCCCACTGAAGCAATCAATCATGGATCCATAAGCTGTGAGCCAGTCCATACCAATAATCACATCATGCTCGTGCATGTCTAAGACTAACATGTCTGCAGGTAATACCAAGCTACCAATCTCTACCCCTACTCCCCGGCATATAAATAAAAATAAGTGACCCACTCCCCAGTGGTGAGTCGACACACGCCACGGTGCTCTCTGCTGAGGCTAACAACCCTAAGGACTTCACAAAATATGTAGCTATAAAACAATGCGTTTTTCCCCAGTAACAAATAGAATTCGACCCAAAGTTCCATGGATAGAAAACATACCCCAAATCGCGGGTGGTGCCAGTGGGGCTGCTGCCGGGTGGACATTATAGATATGTCTGTACTGTAACCGCCCCTGTTGCACTGGTGCTACTGGAAAGGTTGGTAGGTCTGGTACCTGAGCTGGTGCTAGGAGAGCGACTGGAAAAAGTGGCCCCTGTGGCTCATTACGGGCACATTGTGGCTGTGAGGCCCTAACACCCTTTGGGAAATCTTGGCGTTTATGGCCATGTGTGCCACACACAAAACATTTGCCTCTGAAGTTACTCCCCCTCTGACCCTGCTGCTGTTGGTGTCGGCCTTGCTGATGTGGGGCTTTATTCCTTTTTTGAAACTGCTTCATTTTACCACGTTGTTGACTAGAATTTACCCGGTCTTGGGTAGTTTGCTGTCGCAATTTTGGAGTCTTCGTACATTTGTCAGCTTTAGTCTCACGCATTTGGCTAACCTCTCTAGGTCTTTTGCCTTCTCTAAGTTGCATGCTGCGTTCTTGGTATTGTAAAACTGCACTGGTGACTGTTTGTGCTACGATGCCTGCTAACTCGGCGGTTGATATTCTCTCTGGGAACACCTGAGATGCGAGTCGATTTTGCTCGTCGACTCCCTCAACCGTTTTAGCTAGTTCTTCTCGACGGTCCATCTGAAAATTTAAATGAATTTGGATGATTTCATCATTCAAATAAAAAAATGGCAGAAGCACGAATTCCCAATGCATAGAGATGAACACTACATTCCTAGTATTAGGGCTCTATATCAAAGAAAGCAGCGCTGAAAGCATAATAAGCAGCACAGATCCTAAGGACACTAGAACCTGATGCTCTGATACCACCTGTGACACCCCGCCTAATTAAATACCGGTCGATCACTCCTTTATTAAATTAAATCAAGGTAAACAGTTGGTTCATTCTCAACATCACTGTCGATAAAAATAAATTTTCCAATTTACACCCTAAATAATTAAGCTAAGTGTCAAAAACATTTTCATACAAACTTTCCAAATTTTAATTAAAGAAAAAAGATTTATTTATTTAAAACAACATTCCTACAATTAAGAATCACATCACAGTAAACCCGATAATATAAAACATTCGTCAATCTAATGTCAACATATGAAAACTAAAAATCAAAAATCCAAATTGAATGAATCCCATAGAACAATACTGGAAATAATTGAAATATAAATGTCCCAACAACAACTGAAATAATGAAAAGGGCGACACGTGCCCAATAAATGAGAATGCTAGAATGGAGTCAATAAAGGAAGTCGTCTACGAAAGTGACCTGCAACTCCCACCTAAGCTGCAGCACGTTCCTCTCAAGGGATCCTAAGCAAGACGCCCCTGTGGCTGGGAACCTGAAATATATACATATATATACAAGAGAGAGAGAGAAAAAAAGAAACGGGTCAGAGCCCGAAAGTGTGTTTGATTTAAAAATACATTTAGCAAGTATTTAAATTGATACAGGCCAATGCAACAACATATTAGTGCGTCACTCTCTTGAAAAATACTCACCTCTCTTCTAATGTGCACACCTATCGCACTAACCTTCCCAACGGTTTCGTTTTATCAATTAATGCACTAGTCTTTCTAAAAGATTTAACTTATCTTAAATTACTCGTAAGATTTACAGTTCAACGATTCCATTAAAAAAATGTTCCAAATAGTAACCAAAGTTCTCCATTTTAACTTTATAAAATCAATAAGTTTTCCAGTGATATATTATATTTTCTCAAAACAAGTATTCATAATTTAGTCCAGAATTATTCCTCACTTACTACGTTACAACAACAGTTTAAATCCCTCAATCCAGATATATATATAAAGCACTCGTATATATATATATATATATATATATATTCTAACTGCACCAACATATAAACTATGGTGTAGGCATACTCTGCTTTCTCAAAACAAGTATTTACAATTTTTAGTCATCAACCATGTCCTACATATCAAATCACAGTAGGTAGTTCCAAATTTCAGAATTTCATATATATATATTAACTACTCGTATAATATATATTATAACAGCACCCCAACTAAATTATGGTGCGGGCATACTCTACTATCCAAAGCCCCATATCACTCATTAAGGGGAATACATTCGGAATCACTCTCGAAATGTATTAACAATACATACACAAACAATATTGAGGCGAAGAATAGATTCCAAGTCTCTAAGAGGATGGCACATGCCTGCGTCTCTTAGGAACGTCTGAACTATCACGTCGATAGCCTGTACCAAGG
The DNA here is from genome assembly GCA_949130495.1 of Sambucus nigra. NCBI lineage: Eukaryota > Viridiplantae > Streptophyta > Magnoliopsida > Dipsacales > Adoxaceae > Sambucus > Sambucus nigra. The sequence goes on along the minus strand of OX422215.1, from coordinate 536,647,066 downwards.
ACATCTATTTTCTAGGGTACAAGTCAATATCCCCCATAAAGGTCCCCTCGAGATAAGACTTGTTCCAGCGCGGTAACCTCAGGGATAGCAAGTAGCGTGGGCATGATTTTCACACATAGATAGTATATGCATACACAATCATATAACTATACTAACATTACCATATCAATATTAGGTAAATTCTCAATTCCCATAATTTTGACATTTTCATGTTATCATAATATTAGTATCGCGTATAAGGGTTCGTCTCTAACCTTAATTCGAAGTATTCTTCCATCCTATTACGTAACTCACATGGACTCTCTCTTCCCAAGTATAAAATTCAGTAGGTGTCCTTTTTATGTTCCAACGTAAACTTCTTATGTAACCTTCCCTTTAAAACAATAATTTAACCAACCTAAGGTAAATACCCCATAAATACCATCCTCGTCGAATATTAACGATCCCAACATCTATTCATATACCCTACTGGTCCTCAATGTCTCCCAAATTATTTTATTAAGAATGCCCAATAATTATTTCATGATAAACTTAATTTAACTAATTAAACAAGGGAAATAGGAGTCTGCCAGGAGGGGTCGATCGATCGAAGCTTGGGGCTCGATCGATCGATCGAAGCTCTAGGCTCGATCGATCGATCAAGCAGGTCTGGGCAAAATTCTGCAGAATGCAGTTACGGGTTTCATCAAACTTCTTCATCCAAAACTATGTTTTTCCATTCTAATCGTCCCAAAAATCGTACTATCATCATTATAACATTATACCAGGTGTTTATAACGTAAAGCATGTGTATAACTATCATTAAACATGGATTTTTCAACCTAAAATCATGTCCAATTATCAAGAACCCTAGAATTTTCTTAAACATATTTCTAATGAATCTTTCTCCAATATTTCTTTATTATGATCACCAAATTTCGTGGATTATTACCTCTACATGGCAAGGGTTTCCAGAATTAACATATACATCAATACTACATGGGTTCTCCTATCAAAAATGGGGTTTTCTTCCATAGTTTTTATCCCAATTCATTCCTAAGCTAACATGAAGATTGCATCAATGAAAATAGCAAGTTTAAACACTTGCATGGGATTTTGGTATGCAGATTCACGGCTGATTTTGGTATGGCTGCGTTCCTCGACTCGTGATCTACGCGGTGGTGGTGGTGGCGGTGCAAACCGGTGGGTTTTTGGCCTTGGATTGCCTTGGAGCTCTCTCCTCTCTTCTCCAATGGCCGTCACTTGATTTGTGAATGTTCTAACCCTAAGAGGCTGACCTAATGGCTGATATAGGTTGGCTAAAATTCGTGGGTTTAATTACCCACTTATGTAAAATGACTAAAATGCCCTCCCGGGGCACCAATTAGGCCTAAAAACGCCCCGAGGCTCAAACTAAACCCCGGGTACACTTTTCTGACTATCTTGACCCTTCCGGACGCGTTAGCGAACTCAAAACGACCATACGAACAACTTATAAAATATTCACTTTTTAATTTAACAAAATTAGTCCCTTTGTGACACGGGCACGTCCCGACTTAAGTTTCCGAAATAGTCATTTAATTCACTTATGACATTCAATATAACCAATATAATATATTACTATGCTCATTAGTAATATTCAACAAGTTTCCCATAATTACTAACTCTCGTCACGTTCATAATTATAACATAATTAATTTCTAGATTTTTATTAAATAAAAATCCCCAAATTAATATAGCATAAAAATACGGGGTATTACAATTAGTCCCTCAGACATGTATTTCACACATCTATTCCCACTTCCCTTTAACGCGGACAACCCTTACATTAGCTAGCTGGGATGACCACACACCCTATAAACCGTGCATACTGGCATAAACATCCCATACGTATCACACATAGCACTCAATTCTTTGTTGTCTCTATATTCACAACGTGGCTATAACACTTGGGTATCCCCAATCACCCCAGAAATCAAAATTTTAAATCCTCCTTATCATTTTTCCACCCTTCAACTCGTGGTGATAAAACAATTATTCCAATGCTTCCTTACCACACAATCTGCTCCACTAGCCTTAAATCATAATTTAACTTCCAACTTGTAGTTATAATTACCTGATCCTATAACGACCGAGGTACCGGACTCATGGACTAATGACTGAACATCTCTCTACTTCCAACATTACATGAAATTTCATGCGTGGGATGTCTCTCAAAGCCAAATCCAAATGAGGAACCCCCTCAATACACTACTACCTAGCATTGTCGGTTATCGAAATCCGTTAGGCCCTCCGTCCATAACATATACCCCTATATTTCACCTCTAGACGGAAAAGCTACATCTTCTCCCGCAATTATACTAAAACAAAGAACTTTTCACCAATTTCATTATCGCTCAGTATTGATGGTAATCACATTACATAAACCTCGTACTTATACTATCGACACTCTCAAAATCCTGCCCCTAAACATATGAACATAAGTCTTAATCTCCACCTCTTTAAAGCATAGATATAACAATGCGCTCTTCCTATTACCAAGTCCTGAGCGCTAAACATACTACTCAACGGTAAACCCAATACGCACTATATCATAACAACGAAGTCCCTACACACATCAGGATCGAATATCTCAAGAACACTATACCCTCCGAAGCCTCTATAATATATAATATGAGTGCGAGCACGGCCCTCTCGCAGGTGAGGTCTCGCCAGAACAAGACATGCTGCACTAGGGCAACAATCCCAATAGCCTTGCAATCACTGCCCACTATCGTTTTAACCATTACTTATAAAACCATAATCCGGATAATATCATACCTGTATAACGCATCACTAAGACGAGTAATCTCAATAAAGTATATAACACTATTAATACACCCATTCATCCTCCACGGATAACACTAAATATAATCCCACTACACTAGGGAAAATATTCACATAATAATAACGTTTATAGATATACGCACTAAACTCGTCTCACATGCGAATCTAACAATAAACAAATTATAGTGACTCGCTCGTGTCACATAAAACACATCCCATCCTCCGAGGGTAAAATTCATACGTCTACCTTGCTAATCGCCTTGGCTGCTCAAATGGTTTCCGGACGTAACATGCCTATCCAAATCAAAATAAAAACTACTTTAATCATTGCCCTTTACTAGGTACCATATTCTTGTCCCCTTTACTCTCTTCGTGAAAAATTAATGCATGTGGTTTCACTCTCCACAAAGCACTTCTATGCATAATCCACTTACCACTAGTCATGCTGACCATTTTAGGGTTGTTCTTCTCTCAGACTTTGGTAGGCTCGATTCCTGATGGCTACCCCCATTGTCCCCTAGCTTTGTTGGTCTAAAGGAACATGCGAGCTTCAATAGCCCTGACTGAGTTCACCATCGCTTGGTAAGGATTCAGCTATCCAAATCATTTAAATGGGTTCCCGTAATGGTTTCCCCTTTATGGTGCTTCACTACCACCATTTTATCCAATCTTATTCTCTAACTAAATTTTTTGAATATATTAGCTTCCCACACATAGAAGCATTAACATCTCCATTGGCCAAATGCGATATTGTCTCCATTTGGATCGATCGTCCAACAGAGTTCCCTTTAAGTGTTGTTAACTTTTCTTACGAGTCAATTTCCTACTTGAAATCCTCTCCTCCATTTGTTCCTACATCCTCCGATATAAGATTCACTAATCATTTAGATTCATATTCACAAATGGACCTCTAATCGGCCCTCCTGTGATGAGTTCAGAACAACATTCACATCTTAACCTGAACATCTGATGAAGGAACTTGCGGTAAAACTGTACCTAAGATCCTTCTATAGACATAGCATTCCACTTCTAAAAACAGTGTCTAACTCCCACTATTATAACTTCGTTCCAGCAAGCCATGAAAAATTTACCCCAAATTTTCACTTCCGGTTAACCACACTCCGCCATATGCCCAAGTCTTTGGATATATTTTATTCGTTGGTTAACACAAACAATTTTCGTGTTTCTAGAATTTCCACCGGCGGTTCTCCTAAATGGTTCCTTCGACTCTTTCCCAGTCATACCATATTGGGTGAGTCTGATTCGACCTCACTTTCAACTATAGAAGCACTTGGAAATCGTAGGCTGAGCCCTAGCCGTCTTTACAGTCCTGGCCTCTCGTGCCATAATAGGGGTGGCCTCGACTATGGTCATCATCCTCGAATATACTTCACAACCTCACTAAGCCCTGCCTCCCTCTATCCTCCCCATATCCCTCTCCTTCCATACTTCATTTTTCGAACACGTTCGAGCGCAAATAAGATTCATTAATATATACGTGATAGCAGGAGAACGAAATCTCCCCAAAGAAATCAATAATCTTTAACATAGGGCTCTATATCAAAGAAATCTACACTGGAAGCATAATAAGCCGCAAAAACCCTAAAGGACATTAGAACATGATGCTCTGATACCACCTGTGACACCCCTCCTAATTAAATACCAGGTGATCAGTCCTTTATTAAATTAAAAATCAAGGTGAACGGCTGGTTCATTCTTAGCATCACCATTGATTTCTTTATGAAAGCGCAACTAGGATAAATGGACATTGTACAAATCGTTGATATACCATCCAAACTCCTTCAAATAAGCATATTTTTTTTATATGACTATATCAAACTAAACAAATATAGGCCTTGGCTAAATATTTTCTTTTAATGCCATATTCTTTTAGGCCTTTGGACCACATATTTCTTTTAGGTCCATAGCAAATAGTGGCTTACTCGCAAAGGATAATTTTTCCTTTCGGAGCCTTTCCCCGTGCACACACACACACACACACACACACACACACACACACACACACACACATATATATATATATATATATATATATATATATATATATATATATATATATATATATATATATATATATATATATATATATATATCAGTTTTATCACACAAATCTCACGTGCAATGAATTTTATCGTGCACTAGTCCTCCTAGGTCACATAATATGTAGATGACTAGATTGGTAGGATAATACCTCACAAAGATCAAATATACATGAGAAGCTAAATTTCAAAAGAGCTCGTGCATGTGTGTAAAAAGGCATATAAAGTGAATCCATTAAGCAAGTCAAACTTAAACTACTCCATGTAAGCATGATAAAGAACATTTTAAGGATTAAAATTTAACCAAAAGTTCTAGCTACATGGTAGCGATATGAAGGATTCAAACACAAACATATGCCACAAAATGTGTATCAAACTAAAATACACACAAAAATAAAATCTTTTTGAGTTTTTGAAAAGTTTTTAACGAAACACAAAAATATGTACTCAAAAGACAAACAAAAGTCATTTGAATTTTTCATTAAGCCTAAATAACTCATAATATAAAACACAAGTGGTAAACTAAAATATTTTTGTATTTTTTCATTTAATGCAAACTAGAATGAAATATCTATAATACAAAAGATAAACAAAAATCATAATTCTAGTATGTGATTGATTATGGAGCATAGACTAGGAAATGATAAACAAGCATACAACTAGCAAGGATATATGATATAAAGCACAAAAAGCTAGAATATGCAAACTAAACTAACACATTCAACCTTTAGATTTTTCAAGGGAGGAAGCATGAGAAAGTAAATGAGAATCAAAAATCCTATTTTGTAAAGCTACCAAGTCAGATCTCCTAATCCAAACTAATAAATAGTGGAACTCTCGGGATTTAGGAATATTGGCTACCTCGGTTGCCTTAGTCATGGATTTTCTAGAAATTCTTTTCAGATCAAAACAAAAATTCCTAAGATGACCTTTTCGATCACAATGTGAACAACTAAAGACACGTCGAAAAGTGGTACCTAAGGATTGAACTCTAGAAGATTTCCTAGGTAATTCTCTCAAAACATTGGTTTTGGCTTTATAAGTAGACTCATTACAAGTAACAAAGCCTAAGCCACAAGTGTCATTTTTGGCTTGGGAGATTCCTAGAATTTTATCTAATTTAGTGGATCTACATTTTAAATAATATTTGACTTTACTAGAGTCTTTTAATTTATCTTCTAATTCTAAAATTTTAGACTCTAATAAAACATTTCTCTCTTCAAACACGAGAAGCTCCTTTTTTAAGGATTCCATTAAACCCTTAAGGCTATCTTTCTCACCTTCTATATATTCAAGCTTCTCACGAAGAGCTCTCTCTCATGCCCTAAGGTCATCAAACACAGCACTATCATCAACGACCTTGGCATGATCCCTTAAAGTAGATTCTAACTTCAAATTAGCTCTTTTTAATTTAATTAATTCTTCATATAATTCTATAAAAGCTATTTAAAGTTCACTCTCTTCAACCTCCTCATCACTTTCATTCTATCTCTCTTCTCCACTCTCACTACCATCATTGTTTTTAGCTTCACTAATAAAGGCCTTAAAAGTGTCATGTTTTAAGGAATCATCATCGGACAATATCTCACTCTCACTAACATGACTAGCTGTGAACGCCATAAAGTTGCGCTCAATGGGGGAATCGGGTCCTTCTTCCTCATCACTATGACTAAGGGTTGTATTGTAGGATATTGGTTGCTTTCCTTCTCTCCTTAGTTTAGGGGGGCACTCAAAAGCCCTATGGCCATACCCTTCACAACCATAACATCTATTCAACTAATCCCTATTAAGATCTTCATTATGCATTTTAGGGAATTTTTTGACTTTATCATACTTTGATTTATCAAATTTCTTAAAATACTTTTTAACATTATCTTTATTAAATTTAAGAAATTTTCTAGCGAACATAGCCATCTCATTGAAATCTATGTCACTCTCATCAAGACCCGTGAGGATCGAGTCGTTGAGTGAGTCTTTGTTTGCTCATTATAAATCCATATTCATAGTGATTGTCTAGATTGGTCCATCCAAGATTATTTTCCCGTTTTCGATTTTTTCCTTGTACATCCGGCGTTGTGAGTATTCTTTACTTTATTTTACTTACTTTAATCACTAGATGTATGTTTAGGATTAATCAAGATAAAATTGGTTTAAAGTAAGAATTGGGTTTTCACAACTTGGTTTGGTGCATAATTAAAAGTTGGATAATTTTTTGTAAAAAATTGGTTTTGTTTAAAACACACATATTGGGCACTTTCAAATTGGTATCAGAGCAAGAAAACATAATTTATTTATTTTGTGATCCCGTGTGTTTTCAAAAATGAATTTTGGATTTAATGAACTTTCTCGAACTCCTATTTTTTATGGCACTAATTACACTTATTGGAAGAAGAGAATGAGAAGTTCATTAAAATCAATTGATGAGCGTGTGTGGCTAGCATTTGAGAAAGGTTGGACACCCCCTGTCACTATTATGGGTGAGGTCACTAGTTTAAAGCCTGTCAAGTCATGGACTGAAACTGAACAAAAACTTTCACAATATAATTCTAAGGGTCTGCACGTTATTTCTTCACATGTCACACCGGAAGAATATAATAAAATTATGACTTCTGAACATCAAAAGAGGCTTGTGATATTTTTTTGCACTCAATCACGAGGGCACTAGCACGGTTATGGCGTCAAAACTTCAAAATCTCACGACACAGTTTGACACCATTAGGATGTTAGAGAGTGAGAATTTTGATGAGTTTTATACTAGGTTATCCAATATTGTCAACTCATCGTTTAACCTAGGTGAGAAAATTCTTGACAACCGTGTCATTAAGAAAATCCTTAGGTCATTGCCTAATAGGTTTGATGCGAAAGTGACCATTTTAAACTCCTTGGGTAGGTGAGAATTGACGAAACTAGAAGAGATTGTAGGTGACTTACAAACCTATAAAATCGACATGATTACCTCCAAGTAAGTGCCTAAGAAAGAAAAGGGTATTTCTTTGAAAACCCGAAAGGAGGAAATTAAAGTTTTGGATTCTGATTCCGATTCTGATTTTGAGGATGTTGCTTTGTTGGCAAAGAAATTTAAAAAATTTCTTAAGTTTCAAAAGCAATCAAAAGATGCTAAGAAATTTGAAAAATTCAAGAACAACAAAGTAGATCCCACCTCTAAGGATAAGTTGGATAAGCCTAAGAGAGATGAGTCAAATAAGTGTTTTGGGTGTGAGGGGTATGGTCGCAAAGTTAAGGAGTGTCCTACTAGACTTAAGAAAGAGGGCAAGAAACGCATTGTCTATAATGCCACCTTAAGTGATAGTGATCCGAAATAGGGAGACAGTTCCCCTATTGATCGTAACTTTGTTGCGTTTATGGCATGCCATGTGAGTGACGACGATTCTTATGTACATGACACTTTCGAGGAGGTTTTGAGTGTATCCCATGTTAGTAAGGGTGAAGAGAGTGACGAGGAGTAGGTAGATGTGAAAGAGTTGCAAAATGCATTTAATGAGTTGTATGCCGAAATGGTGAAGGTGAAAAAGGCTAACTCTAAATTAGAAGCTAAGTTGAATGAGCGTGCCATAGAAAATAATGATAGTTTGATTAAGGATCTTAGGGCACGAGAGAAGAAGTTTAGGGAGAAACTAGAGTTTGTGGAGAAAGAGAGAGATAATCTTCGTGATTTGATGGAGTCCTTGAAAAAAGGAGATTTTAGAGTTTGAGTCTTGGCATTTGCGCGAGTCTATGATTCACGAGTTGGAGGATAAATTAATAGACTCGGCTAGAGTCAAGTTTGATTTGGAGGCTAGGTCGAAGAAGTTAGATAAGATCCTAAGCACCGTCCAAATTAAGGGAGATAGGGGAGGCATAGGTTTTGATGAGAGAGTTGTTCCTATTCCCACCGCACGTGTGAGAAACACTAGGAAGGTTAGAAAAGGTCCACATATAGGTAATCATTCCCACCACCTCTACACTTGCACGTTTTGTGGTAGGAAAGGTCACCTTAGGCGCTATTGTTACGACCTTATACAAGCTCGTAGGAAGTTTAGGAATAAAGTTTCCCTGGTTACCAAAACCCCCATGCTTCGTTTTACACCTACTTGGGTTAGGAAATCAGATTTAGTGGCTTTAGGAATTAAATTTCATGATTCTTGTTTGGGTGAACTTGATTCTTCCAATTCTAAATCTAAAGGATGATTGTGTTGCCATGATTTGTCATATGCTAGTTTGCTTCATGATAGATTCATTGCTAGTATTATGACATGTGTATCATTTTGTATTATAGTTTTCATTTGTTTGAGTCCTATTGAAAAAATACAAAAAGATTTTGTTTTTTAGAAATTTTTTGAAAAATCCAAAAAGATTTTATTTTTGAGAAAACTTTTGAAAACCCAAAAAGATTTTGCTTTTATTTAAGTCAAAATATGAAAAGCCAAAAAGATTTTCAATTTTCGATTTTTGTTTTTGAGTTTACATGTTTGATGTGGCATATTGGTGTGCTTGGACCCCCTCCCCCATCGTTTCATATCCATGTGGCTAAGACATTTGGTCATTATTATCAATGCTTACAATGATCTTAACCATTATTTTTATGGGGTTGTTTCGAAGTTGATATGCATTTTGATTCGACTTTGTATATATGCCAACATCGCACACATGCATGAGTTTATACGGATGTTTGACTTCTCTTGCATATTTGAATTTGGTGAGGCGCTCTTATCTCAATCTTGTCATCTATACGTAAGTAGGCTTAAGGAGAAGTGTGCATGTAAGAACCGTTTACCATGAGGATTTAAATTGGTAAAAATGATGAGTGATTCACGGGAAAGGGCTAAGAGAGTTCAAAATTAACTCATCGTGAAAGCCATCGTTTAAAAGAGCCCAAAAGAAAATGGAATATGATAAGAAAAGGTCCAAATTAGTTTTGTTCATTCCAAAGAAAATTTGATATTATTGAGCGAGTTTGGATGGATTAAAAAATTTAACGGGTTTACACAACTAATCCTAATGTTGAAACATTACAATTTGACGCTATGGTTTGTAGAATCGTCAAAATTCTGGATTTGTGTGCATGTAGTATGTTTCGTTCATTAAGCTCACACTTTTATTTTCATATGGCTATGATAAAGTTTGATGATTTATCGCTATCAATTAGAGCTTCTTGATCGTTTCGATGTGTTGTAATTGTGACTCATTTGTTGTAGTTTCACGCCCATTCATTTCATATCCATGTTTGAGCACATCGGTACTATGTTTGCATGTAACTCAAATTTTTAGTTTTTATGAGTTTTTGCATTTTGTGTTAAAAGCCTACTGTTTTAACACTGTTTTGCAGCTGTCGGGCCCTTCCTGGAATTTTTTTTTAAAATTTTTTTCATTGGGCAATATTGTATAATATTTCTGGTAATCTGGGAAATTTTGACAGGTCGCGAGAAATCGTCCAAATGACATCACTATGTCGCGCGAACAACATTTGTCCTTCGTTCGAGCGACATCCTCATTTCGTTTGAGCGATGTACCTGGCTCGTTCGAACAATAGGCTGATTTCTGAATTCTGATTGGCTTGTAGTCCACTGGTTTAAATTGGTATATTTTTTATACTGCTGGAAGTGTTTCTGGACTGACTGGTTTATATGCAGGATTTATTGATTCTAAATTGGTTTTTTGCATATAGTCCGTTTATCACATCTGATTAGATTGCTACATTCTTTGTGTGATTCCTTAGTTTACTAGCTACTGATTTGTCATTTCTTGATCATATTTAGCTACTGATTTCAAATTGATTCAAATTAGTTTATTTTCTCATGCTAGATACTTTGATTGGTTTATCTTTTCACCGGATTGTCTATTCGAGATAAAAAGGGGGGAGAGATGTATGTGATGTAGGGAGAGATTTATTGAGCGTTTTTATTGATATCTGGATTTACATATTGTTTGATTATATTTCATTCAAATTGGTATCAAATAATTGCTCATATGTTTCAAACGATTTGTTCTTATTAGAAATATAAATTGGTATCATTTGCTCCTCCATACTTCACTGGGTATTTGTTTGTCTGTTTCATGTGTGTAGGTACGCTTCAGCAATTAGAGATTTCAAGTCTACATTACATTTTGACAGTTTATGCTCGTCGGCGCTATATATACTAGTCCATGTCCTGTATTTTTTATTTTGGGTTTATGAGATGGGATTTAGGCGTCATACGGCTTGACGGCCCGACCTAGGCATTTCACTAGTTTAGTTTTGTCCCGAAATAGTCAAAGGGGGAGATTTGTAAGGACTAAATTTCCAATTGAGTCCCTGTATTGTTTTGGCCTAATTCCGTGAACAAAACTGTGTTTGTAATATGTCATAGGGAGATTTTATTTTGTCACGAACCCACTTGGTCTAAAACGTATTGAAGAAAATTGAAGACGTTGCGGCAAAACTTCAAAGAGTTTATCATGCCGATGTTTAATTGGTGCAAGTTTAATCGTATTTAAAGTTAATGGAATTCCGAGATCACTCAGGTATGAATGCATATAATTAATGGTGCTCGGAATTATTTTTATAAAATATAAGGATGCAATTTTATAAAGAAAAATATTTTAAAATGTGTTCTAAGTGTTTACACTATGTTTTAATTCTGATATACTCGAAATAGAGTTTGACTTATTTGGATCTCCTTTAAAAGAGACGTTTTGAACTAAAAGTCCAAAAGTCAAACTGACACGTCAGCTCGTTCAAACAATATAAGGATCTCGCTCGAACGAGATGCCTATGTCGCGCGAACGACCTAGCATTGTCGTTCGAATAAAACTCATTCCGAGGCGGCGCTAAATTATTATTTAAAGCGTTTTTTTATTAGAGTTTCGTAAGTGTGCATATGGAAAAAACAATACATTCCCATACGTTGTTTGCACATGTTTTCTAAGGTTTACAAAGCATAAACACATCCTTAGAGTTTGCAAATATCTGAGTTATCATTCTTATATTCTTACGTGATCTTGCGGCACCAAGTTGTTTGTTCTACACATTGAACATAAGGGTTTTGCGGTGAAGAAAAGAGAAGGACTTCTTGTTCGACATCGTAGACAAATCAAAGCCAATCGGTGGACACCGAGACATACGTGGGCGCGTGTGTTATGGACAGGTATCGTGGAAGAAGGACTTTTTGCGTGGACACTATGAGAGGAGTGATTGAAGATCAGAAGAGCGTCAAGACCAATTGGGATCGAGTCATTGAGTGAGTCTTTGTCTGTTCATTGTAAATCCATATTCATAATGATTGTCTGACTTGGGCCGTCCGAGGTTGTTTTCCCGTTTTGAGTTTTTTCCTAGTACATCCGGCATTGTGAGTATTCTTTACTTTATTTTACTTGCTTTAATCACTAGATGCATGTTTAGGATTAATCAAGATAAAATTGGTTTAAAGTAAGAATTGGGTTTTCACAACTTGGTTTGGTGCATAATTAAAAGTTGGATAATTTTTGGTAAAAATTTGGTTTTGTTTAAAACACACATATTGGGCACTTTCAACCTCCTTTTGGGATTTCAAAGCGACCCCCTTATCAATTTTCTTTTCATTTTTGGAGGGAAACATGTCTAGTTCGTAGGTTTGTAAATCACATACGAGTTCTTCTAGTTTCGTAGAGGCTAAAGTTGGTAAATAATTTAAGACGGTCACTTTAGGGATAAACATATCGGGTAAGGACCTTAAAATTTTATTTGCAACTCGGTCGTTGGGTATTTTCTCTCCTAAATTAAATGAAGAATTTACTATATCGGAGAGTTTAATATAAAACCCATCAAATATTTATTTTTCATGTATTTTAATGGTTTCAAATTGAGTGGTGAGGTTTTGGAGTTTTGAAGCCTTAACGACACTAGTTCCCTCGTGAGTGAGTTGTAATATATCCCACGCTTCTTTAGCGGTTTCACAAGTCATGATATGACGAAATTCATCAGTTATCACCGCATTAAATAAAGCAGTTAAGCCTCGGGAATTAAAGTTAGCAAGTTTAGCTTCATTCTCACTCCATCTATCTACAGGGTTGGGAACACACTCATTTTATAACAAACATGTGGGTGAGGACCATCCGTTAACAACTGACAACCAAACCCTCTCATCGATAGACTTTAGTGCCGATTTCATACGTGCTTTTCAATACGCGTAATTGGAACCATCGAAAATAGGAAATTTTGAAAATAGAGAAAATTCCGTTTTTTAACTAAAAATATTAAGAGGAACTTAACGCAATAAATTAGCGCTCCGGCTCTGATACCACTTACTAGAGCGTAGGACCCCCAATTATAAAACTCTTTCTTTTTAATCAAAGATAATTCCCTAAAAGTGCGGAATATGATGGTTCAACACAACTCACACAAACAATAAATTTTAATTTATTTCAAATTAAAATTAAAGTGAAATTAAATTACACAACTAAATTTTTTTTCACTTAAACGAAATTAATTCAACCCAACTCCTAAATATTTGTCTCACAAGAATAATTCATTTTTGCATATTAGGCCACACCAAATTGTAAGCCTCATCTTTAAAAAAGAGCATGTTTGACCATTAGTATCCGGGTAGTATGATATCTCGAGAAACTTTGAATGATTGAATTATTCTAGGATGCTGGAGGGAATTTTTTTGATTAACAATTCAATTGGAGCAAGATCAGGGAACCTAGCATAAGAGATTCACATTAAAAAAGTTTATTGTCAAAACAAGACACACCATAATGACTAATAGAGTGTTTCATGTCTAACCAAGTGTAAAGAAAACTCAACGTCAGGGCAACTAGTGGGATGTTGACTATATGAGCCAACCTAACTGCAAAATTGACCAAATACCATTAAGCTTGGTCATTAGGCTTGTCAAGTAAGAAGAATCGAGAAAGAAAGTAGAGAATATAAGTTGATAACTCTAACATCCTTATCCAAGAGCAAGTGGTACATTAGGTATGATAAATTTTTCATGCTTCTCATTGGTTGGTTTCATGGGAGCCTTGTAAAATTACTAATCAACTGGCCGAAAGTAGCCTTCAAGGAGCCACCGATGCATTCATGAACAAGCTTGTGTACCCTTATTTGTGCTTTAACTTCATCTTCTTCAAAGGGAGATTCAACATAAGCAAAGGCGTCACTGGTATCTATGCTCAATAATTCACACACATCCTCCGGAATAATTAAAAAGTCCCCTAAGTTACAACCAATGTGTGGGATTCCATGCTCCATCGAGAAATCAATACCTGAAAATGAGGGTTATTTTATGATAAAGTAAAATCTCCAAACCAGTGTATTGTAGGATCTAGACTAACCTTATTAAGGATACTATTATAATTATCATCAATATAGAGAAACCAAGCACCAAAGACATCAGTAGAACCACCTGGTGCTTTGAAATAAACATTAGAGTAAGGAAAATCTCTACCTTCTAGGTTAGACCTTAGTACACTACTGAGGGAAAGAAAATCATCCTACGTTTGGCTTGCTGGATCTTCTTCCATCAATAACGGACGATTTTGGCCTTTAATGGAGCAAGACTGAAAACGTTGATCTTTTCTGAATCAAAGCTCTGATACCAATTTGAAAGTGCGGAGCTTGTCTTAATTAAAGCTCTGATACCAATTTGTAAGATCTGGAACCCCGGATTTAATAAGTTTTAAACACAATTAAACATATTGTAATAATTTCCTTTTATATAAACTTGATGCGGAAGCGTTGGGATGGTTCAACTTTACAATAACAACAAATTTTAATTTCTTAAAACAAATTAAAATTACACCAATTAATTAATCAAAGTCCTAGAATTTGCCTAAGTCATATTTATCAATATTAACAAATTAGGCGAAACCAAATTTTAGCAAATGACTTGAATTAACTACACAATTACCCAATATTTAATTTAGTCCCAAATTAAATGAAGTGTGATAATTTAAACCGAATTTTATCTTGAATTATCTTACGCATGCATTCTAAATAAATTATGCAAGATAAAATAAACCAATCACACTACACCACGATGTACGAGGAAAAATCCAAGACGGGAAATAACCTCGGACGGCCCTAGCCACAAATCCACTAGATACGGAATTACAAGTACAAGACAGATAGACTTACAACGCACGACTCGATCCCTCTCAAGCCTCGACGCTTCTTCTTGTAGACACATCTTCCTAGCGGATAACCTTGGAACACCACCGCGGTCTCGGAATCCACCGATAGGACTTTATATGGTCACCGTCACCCGTACATGGAGACTTTCTCCGTGTCGGTAAATCAACATAGAAACACTTCTTCTTTCTTTGTGGGAGGTAGAAGCAAAACCCGAAACTTCTCTTCAATTCGGAGTAGAGATAATCGGTGCCAAACTCCAAGTAATTGATATGTATATAAGAACTTGGATAAACAATATGGGTGTATAAACTTGAGTGGTAAGTGAATTTCTTTTTGAAAATTAGCACTCAAAACATGAACATTTTCCTTAAAACAATTTGCTCTCAAACTCTCTCTAAGAGATGGAACTAGGATGGAAAAGTTAGATTGGAAAATGTTATTCCCGCACATAATAAAGTCTGAAAAAGTTGGTTAAAAACGAAGTGGGGAAGTGGGTGAAAAACTGCCAATAACTGTTCCCGCCTGACAGCTCGTTCGAACGACATTTCGTTCGAACGAAATTCTCATTCGAACGAGACTTCTAACGACGTTCCAGATTGAACTCGTTAGAAACTCGTTGGAAATCTCGTTAGAACGAACAATCTCGTTCGAACGACATTTCGAACGACGGACCAGTATACCTTGGTGGGAACTCGTTGGCAGGTTCGTTCGAAAGACATTTTCGTTCGAACGATAATCTCGTTCGAACGACTCTATCGAACGAAAAACCAGAAAGTTTGAATATTCTTGTTTAAGCCTAGAAAACTTTATAAACATTTATTTAAAGTTTTTAATTAATTATTTCTTAAAACAAAACGTAGTTTTTATAAAACCTAACACCCAATAAACTTTGTTCCAAGCTCCTATATATATAATATTGTATTCATACCTTGGGAGCATGGAACTATGGTTGATGACGTAGAAACGAGGCACACAAATCGGCACATTTGATGAAGCTTTATACTCTTTGTCGCTACGTCTTCAACAAACACTTCATAGGCTTAAGAGTATTACAATTACATACTATCCTATGAATAAATGTTTTTGTCCGGAATTGAGCCAACACTATACATGGACTCAATTGGAAATTTGTGTCTTTACAAATCTCCCCCTTTGTCTATTCCGGGACAAAAACCAAACAAAAATCCTAAAGGGTCGTCAAGCTCACTAGACTCAAAACATAACCCACCCAAACTTGACTCAACCCAAGGATCAAACGCTTTGCCATTAAACAATGCTGCTTTAGAAGAAATCCTGCACACTTAAGAAAACTCATCAAATGCATAGCGAATATCAAAGTATTAAATGCAATTTTAATTAATTACTCCCCCTAAATTAATTCTCCCCTTTATCAAACACATGACCTACTTAGAAAGACGTCTCCCCCTAAGATAAATCTCCCACAAACTAAGATACGAAAATAATAGGATTAGATACCATTTCTCCCCCTATCATTTCTCCCCCTTTTTGTTCAGGAATATGCAAAGGATAAAGAACTAATAAACACGTTGAAGCTTAAAGTGTTAAGACATTAAAGCATATGGGCAATAAAAGCAAGGTACAGACAAACAAATATCATATATATATATATATATATATATATATATATATATATATATATATATATATACCAATAAGTACTTGCATATGTATATAGATATAAACGCACACATGACACAAAATACAATAAGTTTGCACACTCGTATGGCAAAAATGTGTCATATGGAAACGGAAGTGTAGGGGTGTGAACGAGCAACAATTAAATTTATACCCAAACACTTAATAAACATTCACGGAGTTCTCATTTGATTGCAAACTTTATCACATTTAAATATAACCTCATGTGACAATATGAAGATTGAACTCAATGAACAAACATACACAATGCATACAAGCCTAGCATGATGATGATTCTACAAACCAAATAGAGTCATGACATTAAAGACAACTAGGATAAACGGACATTGTGAAACCGTTGATATACCATCCAATTCTCCCTCAATAAGCATATAAATTCTTTTGCTTTTGAATGAATATATCAAACAAACATAGGCCTTGGCAATTGTTTTCTTTTTAATGCCAAATATTATGTTTTTAGGCCTCTGGATCACGTATTTCTTTTAGATCCAATAAACGGTGGCTTACTATCGCAAAGGATTTAATTCATCCTTTCGGAGCCCTTCCCCGTGCACGTTTAGATATATAATTCTTTTATCTCACAAAGCTCACGTGCAACGGATTGTGACATGCACTAGTCCTCCTAGGTCATAGATATGTAGATGACTAGATTGGTAGGAGAACACCTCAAAAAACTCACATATAACATGTGACATTAAGATTTCAAAAGAGCTCGTGCATGTGTGAAAAGAGGCATATAAAAATAGAATCCATTTAAACAATACAAAATCCAACTAATCCATATAAAACATGGTAAAGAACATTTTAAGGATTGAAAATCTAAACCAAAAGTTCTAGCCACGTGGGAGCGTAAAAGATGGGATTCAAACACAAATATGTGCCACATAAAGTGTGTCAAACAAAAATACACACAAAAAAAATCTTTTTGAGTTTTTAACATTTTTAATCAAAAATAAATATTTACTCAAATGGACAAACAAAAATCATTTGTATTTTTCATTAAGCTTAAATGAAATAAATAAAACACAAATGATAAACAAAAATCTTTTTATATTTTTCAATTAATTCAAACTCAAATTATAATACAAAAAGATAAACAAGTCATAATTTCTAGCATGTGATATGAAATAAGGCAATGACTAGAAAATGACTAAACATGCATACATCTAGAAATGATATATAATATGAAGCATAAAAACTAGAGTATGGAAAAAAAACACTAACACATTCAACCTTTAAATTTAGCAAGGGAGGTTTCATGTGATAGTAAATGAGAATCAACAAATCTTGTATCTAGCGCATTTAATAATGATTTCCTAACCCATATAGATTTATATTTAACATGATGGGGATTAGGAAATAATGAAATGCTAGATAAATATTCCCTTGGACTTCTTTTAAGATCAAAACAAAATGACCTAAGGTGACATTTCCTACCACAATGCAAGCATGTGTAAACACGAGGAATGTTACCTAAGATGTGACCCTTTTTAAAGACCTTGGAAAAAGTTGACCCTCTAAAACAAACAATGGTTTTAGCTTTAGCAATGGAAGAATTTGAGCATGATGTGCTAGAACCATTAGAACTACTACTAGAGTCTTGAGAATCATTTTTCAATTTTAAAATTTCGGACTCAAGTAATAAATTAGACTCCTCAAAATTATGGGACTCCTTTAAATTTTCAATAATTTCTAGAAGGTTAAAACGTTCTCCCTCAATATGAGCAAACTTTTCCCTAAGAGTCATTTCACGATTTTCACTCTCTTTCTTGGACTTTTCTAAAATATCAAAATTTGAATGTAAGTCCATGAGGTTTTCACGAAAAATATCTTTCTGAGATAAGGAGATTTGCAAAGACTCAATGTGAGCTTTAAAACAAGAATTTTCATTTTCAAGAAATTTAATTCCTTTAAATTTTCGTTACATTTGTTAAGCCCATTTAATTCCTCTCGAAAATCAAATATTTTATTTTCATTAAAATTGGACAAATTTTCATTAAGACATCCCATTGAGAGAGAAAAAATATGAGAGTGATAAAAAATTGAACCACCTAAAAAGGTAAGGAAATACAAAAAGCCGAAAAACGAATCTTTAACGCGATAACTTAGCGCTCCTGCTCTGATACCAATTTGAAAACGTTGATCTTTTCTGAATCAAAGCTCTGGTACCAATTTGAAAGTGCGGAGCTTGTCTTAATCAAAGCTCTGATACCAATTTGTAAGATCTGGAACCCCGGATTTAATAAGTTTTAAACACAATTAAACATATTGTAATAATTTCCTTTTATATAAACTCGATGCGGAAGCGTTGGGATGGTTCAACTTTACAATAACAATAAATTTTAATTTCTTAAAACAAATTAAAATTACACCAATTAATTAATCCAAGTCCTAGAATTTGCCTAAGTCATATTTATCAATATTAACAAATTAGGCGAAACCAAATTTTAGCAAATGACTTGAATTAACTACACAATTACCCAATATTTAATTTAGTCCCAAATTAAATGAAGTGTGATAATTTAAACCGAATTTTATCTTGAATTATCTTACGCATGCATTCTAAATAAATTATGCAAGATAAAATAAACCAATCACACTACACCTCGATGTACGAGGAAAAAACCAAGACGGGAAACAACCTCGGACGGCCCTAGCCACAAATCCACTAGATACGGAATTACAAGTACAAGACAGATAGACTTACAACGCACGACTCGATCCCTTTCAAGCCTCGACGCTTCTTCTTGTACACACCTCTTCCTAGCGGATAACCTTGGAACACCACCGCGGTCTCGGAATCCACCGATAGGACTTTATATGGTCACCGTCACCCGTACATGGAGCCTTTCTCCGTGTGGGTAAATCAACATAGAAACACTTCTTCTTTCTTTGTGGGAGGTAGAAGCAAAACCCGAAACTTCTCTTCAATTCGGAGTAGAGAAAACCGGTGCCAAACTCCAAGCAATTGATATGCATATAAGAACTTGGATAAACAATATGGGTGTACAAACTAGAGTGGTAAGTGAATTTCTTTTTGAAAAT
Organism: Sambucus nigra; assembly: GCA_949130495.1. Taxonomy (NCBI): domain Eukaryota; kingdom Viridiplantae; phylum Streptophyta; class Magnoliopsida; order Dipsacales; family Adoxaceae; genus Sambucus; species Sambucus nigra. The sequence continues at coordinate 536,627,386 of OX422215.1, read as the reverse complement.
TAGCACTCAAAACATGAACATTTTCCTTAAAACAATTTGCTCTCAAACTCTCTCTAAGAGATGATACTAGGATGGAAAAGTTAGACTGGAAAATGTTATTCCCGCAAATAATAAAGTCAGAAAAAGTTGGTTAAAAACCAAGTGGGGAAGTGGGTTAAAAACTGCCAATAACTGTTCCCGCCTAACAGCTCGTTCGAACGACTTTTCGTTCGAACGAAATTCTCGTTCGAACGAGACTTCTAACGACGTTCCAGATTAAACTCGTTAGAAACTCGTTGGAAATCTCGTTAGAACGACAATGTCGTTCGAACGACTAGCACATCATACTCTGATACCAATTTGAAAACGTTGATCTTTTCTGAATCAAAGCTCTGATACCAATTTGAAAGTGCAGAGCTTGTCTTAATCAAAGCTCTGATACCAATTTGTAAGATCTGGAATCCCGGATTGACTAAGTTTTAAACACAATTAAACATATTGTAATAATTTCCTTTTATATAAACTCGATGCGGAAGCGTTGAGATGGTTCAACTTTACAATAACAACAAATTTTAATTTCTTAAAACAAATTAAAATTACACCAATTAATTAATCCAAGTCCTAGAATTTGCCTAAGTCATATTTATCAATATTAACAAATTAGGCGAAACCAAATTTTAGCAAATGACTTGAATTAACTACACAATTAGTAATGATTATACAGAGCCTTTCTTAGTTATTTCTGATACCTGACCTCCGCCCCTGTCTTATCAAAAGCCTCCGTAGATTTGATTGATGATGCCATTAATGCATAAAAAATAGTATTACCATAAGAAAAATGATGAATATGTTGTGAAGATGATAAGAAAAGGAGATGATTGATAAAAAAAAATTAAAAAAAAAATGAATTTTGGAACACCAACGGACACTTTGTCGCTCTAAAAACTTGAAGGCTTTATATGGTAGTAAAGAAAGAGTTTGGGGGAAATGAAAGAGGTGAGTTTACTTAAAGGGTGAGAGTAAAATTATCATTTAAAATTTGAGTAGTGATACTCTTATCGGGAGATACTATTGGTTTAATACCGGTACCATTTTATTTGATTGTATTTTGATGGGACCTACAGTATTTTCTGGCGAGACCCACACCATAGTACGAACAAATAAAGCAGTACCGGTACTATCACCCGGTGTGTCTAACATTTTCCTTAAAATTTCTTTGATGGTTCACTACTCCACGCAATCGATTGAAATAGGGGAAAATAATAGTTGTGTAACCAAAGGTCTCATAGATCATCTCGGGACTACACATGGCAAAAAGTGACGGTGATGTCAAACATGTAATGCCAAAAATACACAAACGATCAGTTGAAGACAAGTGGATATTAAACTGACATGTGTACAGATAAGGTTATTTAATGTAAGGTTCCTCGACAAATGGTTATTTGGTTTGAGACTCATTGAATATAGGTTCTTCAATCCAAGGTTCCTTAGTTAAAATGTCTTGGGTTGTTATTCGTCAGTTCCAGATTAAAATATTCCCAAATAAATTTCTCCACATCAAGGAACTTTGCATATGAATCAACTACTTTGATTTGAGATATTTTGACTTAAGGATTTATTCATTCAAGGTGTTTTATGGTTCATCTAAATGAGGTGTTTCATAAAGAAAATTCTTGTTTACCCATCAACTTTCTCTACGAGGGGAAAATGTGTAATACCATATGAGTGGGTTAAATTTAATACTCGGAGAAATGATTTGAGAAATTAAGTGAATGGATAATTATTAATTGGTGAGTGATGGATTAATATTTATGTGTACTATATTTACTTACAGGAATGAATAAACAAAGTTGGATAATTTTATATCATGTCGCGGTTAGGCAAAGCGATAAGAAATAATATTTTATTCGAAAAGCACGTGCAAAATTGTATTGAAAAAAAGGTTATTTTTTATAAGTAACTCAGATGGGGATTTTGAGTGCACGGTTGGTCTCGGATGGGCCGAACTAGTCCAAATATAGTACCCAGGGGTAGTGTTTGGGTTCCGAACACTTTTTGGACCAGTAAGGATTCGCATTTGTGTATACGAGATAATTTTGGATTTAATGATGGAAAACCCTTATTTCTCTATTATAAGGCCATGAGAAAAAGAAAGAAATAAAGAAAAGAGTGAAAGGGAGAAGAAGAAGAGAACTCCGGCCAAGCTTCAACGGATTCCGGCACGAGGTCGTCGAATTTATCCAACGAGGCAAGTGTTTACCTTGCTTTAATTATTTATGTGTGTTTATAATTCATATTATGATTGGTGAAGAAAAATATGAATTTCGGGCTTCGGATTCTTGCATAAAAATGGGATTTTCGAAAATGATTTCATATAAATTGATGTGATAATAACTCAATATTAAGTCTAAGCTTAAATCCATGTTATTGGTAAAATTTTTGACGAGGAATTGGGAGAATTGAAAATTGTGGTATAACTAAGAAAAAGAGTTTGAATTCTTAATTAGAGTGGTGAATCCCATAAATTAATTGATGTGTTGGGTAAAAATTAGTGGGGAGATGAGTATATTGATGGTTGATGATGTTTGAGACCATAAATATTTAATTGGATGAGTGTTGGAGTGATTTTTGGAGTTGAAGAAGAAGATGAACTCGAAAAGTAGAAAAACTGAACCATTTTGAAACAATTCGCTAGGAGGAGAATCAATTTGGTCGAACCGAATCGATTCGGTCCAAGGCGAATCGATTCGGCCCTGTCAGGTATGAAATATTTTTCTTGGTTTTAAGGATTGAAGGAGAATTGTTTTGTGGAGATAAATATTAAGGGATCCTAAAAAGAGTGTTAGGACTGCTAAATTATTAAATGAGTACTATTTGAACTTTGGGTTAGTGGGAATAAAATTCGGGATATGAATTATAGGAGTGTTTGGGATGAACGACACTCGGGGAATTATTTCGGCGGGTTTATATATATTTTATGCATGTAGAATATATATATGCCAATTATATATAAGTGAATCCGAATGTGTGAGTAAGGATGAAATAAGAATACTAGATAGATGTGATAAGCTAATATTCGGAAGAAATTAATGTGATAATTGTATCATAAGTGAATGATTACTTATGAGATTATAATAAGTGTGTATACATATGAATTAATATGAATTGGTATATTCAGGATTTACACACTAGTGTCAAGGGATATAGGCATGATAGCCGGATCTTATATATATAGAGACAATATATATATGATATAATTATAAATATATCTATGTATGAATGATATATTTTTGTGAAGCATACCCCTCTAGTGCTATCATGGTAAGTTGAGCGATATGGGTGAATCACCTGTCTTGAGGAGCAGGGAGAGTATAGTCCCTAGATCATAGCGTCCATTATTTATATTGTGTGATTGGAAATGTGGGACCCCAAATTTTAAAACTCTTTCTTTTTAATAAAAGATAATTTCCTAAAAGTGCGGAATATGATGGTTTAACACAACACACACTTATAATAAATTTTAATCTATTTCAAATTAAAATTAAACTAAACTTAAAGTGATATTAAATTACACAACTAAAAACCTTTTCACTTAAACCAAATTAATTCAACCCAAGTCCTAAATATTTGCCTAACAAGATTAATTCATTTTTGCAAATTAGGCCACACCAAATTTTACCAAATTAAATTATCTTGACTTAAATTAAATTATTCAAAATTCACCCAAACTAATATTAGCACCAAATTAAACTAGAGTGTGAATTAAACCATATTTTATCTTTTAATCCTAAGCATGCATTCTAAGTGATTTGCAAGATAAAATAAATTCACAACCACTACGCCGCGATGTACGAGGAAAACCCAAATGGAAAAAACCTCGGACGACCCTAGTCATAAATCCACTAAGTACGAAAATTTACAAATACAAGACAGATGACTTACACAATGCGACTCGACTACTTTCAAGCCCAAGCCTCTGCTTAGTCGACAATCCTTGACTCCACCGGAACCTTGGACTCCTCCAATGAAGCTTTTTGGGAACCCGTCCGTAACACCCCGCCCGTCCGGGGAGAGCGAACGGAGCGCTACTCATCGATAAAATTAAACTAATCCACAAATAACAAGGTATAAAGCATCTAAATACCACAATAAAACAAGAAACCACTATTCTCATCTTCAAATTAATACAACAAATCTCTCGAAATAATTACAACAATCTAACTATCTCAAAAATAAAATAAATCTCAAATGCTCTATACATCAAAATAAATACAAGTCTTCTCATCTCTTGTATTAAAAATTCTTCCCAAATAATCCTCGCTAAAATCATCCCAATTGGTCCATAGCACTCAAATCCATGCTCACCTACCAACTAAGAAAAAGATGGGGAAGTACACAATACGACAAGAATATGCTCAACAAAGATGTTAGCGATGAACAAAGCGCAACAATACGACTACGAATACTCAAATCAATTAATGCAAATCTCAATAGCATTTTATCAATAAATTTCTCAACAACACATTAACCGGAGTCACCAGGCCTCACCATACCGCACCATACTTTATCAAGTAGCCGGAAAAGCAGTCTTGGCGGGTGCCCAACATCAGTGCCATATTAAAATCTCATGACAGCGTGCTCAAAACAACATGAATAATACCTCATGAATGAAAATAATTCCAACAATTATTTTTCCAGATTTCCAAGAATTTAACAATTTAAAATATGAGTTCAATTAACAAGAATTCAACGGAATAAACACTCGCGAGATTTCAGGAGCATATTGTGTAAAACCCCATACCTTAAACCACCAAAAAAAATCATCACATAATTCAGCCTCAAAATCTAATCACACCATCACGTTCTTCTCGCGAAAATAATCAAATCTCGTTCTAGCCCAAACTCGAGAAAACACCAAATAATGCTTCTAATCTAAGGTTGAAATCTTGAATAAGTTTGGGGCTATGGTTTGTATACGAAAGGGAGTAATTTTAGAGAGGTCTTCTGGTTGAAAAGTTTGAGAAATAGTGATTTGAAAAGCCAAGCCACGAATTAGTTGATATATAAAGGATTAAGAGTTTGATTGAGAAAAGAGTTCTAATCAGATACAAACACTAAAAATTTTATTCCGGACGATCGGACCGTTGGAATCGCTTGAAATTTTAGTATGTTGTAGCGAACGGCGAGAGAGGACTGCTGACAAAAATTCAGCTTGATCGGGCGGTCGAATTTCTAAAAATATTATTTTTACTAGAAAGTTTTATGTTTTGAGGACTCTAAGAGAGTTTTATATTTTGAGGACTCTTCCATATAATAAAAATTCAACTAAATCTCCATTTTAATTTCGATTTCGAAACCATTTGAAATTCTCGCCCTTAAAAATAATAACCAACATATTTGAGTAATAAAAATAATTTTATCTCAAAATTTATTTTTCTTCTTTATTTCGAAAATACCCCAAAAATTACGCGGGTTGTTACACTTCCCCACTAACAATGGAATTTCGCCCTCGAAATTCACCGAACACCTAACTCTCAAAAATCAGGCCAACAATCTCCAGAAATAATCTCGTCACCAAAAATAAATTTTCTCACATCTAATCTAGATGCCTAACGCAAAACAATTCTCTAAAAAATTTCTATCTCCAAATTCGTGCCATAAAAATGCAACAGACCCAAAACCCAAGACCCGAGGGTTGTCGTATACCTAAGCTCTAATACCATTCTATAACACCCTGCCTAATTTAAGACCGGGTGATCAGTCCTATATACAATTAAAATAGGTTTCTCATTTGGTTCATTCTTAGCACCACTGTCGAAAACTTTTTAAAACATTACTAACCACCTAGTATTCAAAAAGTCGATGTCAAAATTTCAATCTTTTTATTAAACAGTCAACAAGAAAACATTATTACATAAATACATCTCATGCAAAAGTAATATAAATCCATCCACAATATAAAAGACTGGAATGAAATAATACCGAATAAACCATCGGTTACAAAATCCAACATATAGTCCAACCTGAATAAGAGTCTGAATACAAGGTCTGACTATCATAAATGAAATAACTGTGGGAAACATGCCCGAATAAAGTACTGACCTGCACCCTACACTAGGAGTGAAGTAACTGAATCGTCTAAGTCAAAATCCTGCAAGCATCCACAAGTGCTGCAGCTACGCATCCCTAGAATAGATCATCCTGCTTGGCGTCCCTGTGGCTGGACACCTAAAAGGTTTTGAAAAAAGGTTTTGCAAGTACGGGTCAGATCCCAAGTAAAAATCATTTAAAAACAATTAGCAAGTATTTAAATAGCAATTTATATTAAGCATGTTATACTACCCATGTAGATTAGGGTTTGATTTCATGCTTTTTGATGTTTTATATGAATTTGGGAGGGTTTAATTCATAAACTAGAGTGGGAATGCATGTAAAGATGTTCCTTAATGATGATAATATGAAATTAGTGGGTTTGGGTTGATTAATAAGAGAGAAATCTGAGTTCTTGATTTATAAAGTTGATGAATATGAGAAAAAAATTTGGGTTTTATGTTAATTAAAGGAGAATTTGATTTTTAGGTTGAATCTTTGATGTTTTGTGTAAATTTTCATTGGAAATTTATCTCTATATGAAGATAAACTGATATTAGAGTATATTTGATGATTAAGATTGAATCTTGATGGGTTCTTGATTGAAGAACATGAATCTTGAATGACTTAGGGTTTAATTGATGAACACAAGATGTCAATCTGCCAGAATTTTTGATGTAACTTTAAACGTATGCCATTTTAGTTTCACTTATAATTAAAGTGATAGCCATAGATGTTTGGAAATTTCTATGTCTTGGATTTCTAATGAGCTTTGAATCAGGTCAATCGGAGTCCCGTAGAGGGAGAAATCGATGTTTTACTGTAGGGTGTTTGATCTGCCAGCATAGTAACTGCCAGAATTTTTGACGTAACTTTAAACGTATGCCATTTAAATTATACTTGGAATTAGAGTGAGATCCATACATTCTTGGAAATACCTATGTCTTATCTTTCAAATGAGCTTTGAATTAGGTCAATCAGAGTTCTGTAGAGGGAGTAATCGATATTTTACTACAGCGTGTTTAATCTGCCAGAAAATTTTCTAATCGATTCGGTTGCTCAGTTTTGGCCAAAAATTTCCTTTTCTTTAGGACCTTTGGAATCGTTTGGAATTAATTTGTGGGATTTAATTTATAATATAAGGGAATTATATTGAAACACCAGTAGTCCTAGTTTGGGTTTTAGGCGTTGCCTACGCGGGAAGTTTAAGGGCTAAATTAATTTGGATTAATAGAGAGCAAAAATCTAAATTGAAGGATAGTTTGAGTTAAGAGAATTTGAGAGGAACGGGGACTTAGACCATTAGGGGGTAGAGAGTTTACCTTACGATATTGTATGTGGAATAAAGGATACCCTTCGAGTGGTGAGAAATACTCAAAAATGTATGGTAATAAGCGAAGTTATAAATTATGGAATACGTAGAATATTCGGGATATAAATATACTATATATGAGGCTTGTGATATGGGATGTGTGTGTGCCCTATTGTTATTATAAATATATATATCGGTGTAGTGAATACCTATCCTTATTATATGGTTGTGTGAATACCTCGTTGATGTTATATTTACATAAGTGGAATGTGTACCTATATTATTGTTTATTATGTGTATGACATACCTACCATACTTGCTATCACGGGAGGTTGGCGTTCGAAAGAGGACAATCTTATCCTGTGTTGCCTTCGGGGGGATTTTAGATTTGGTACCTCAAGAACATAGGACTATGAATGGCTTATCTGTGAGTCGATAAGTCTGCTGACTGTGGGAGCGTAGGTATGTGCGTGACCCATGGATATGTGAACTATGTTCGCCTCCAATATGTGTGATTTGATATATATGGTTCGTGAGAGAAGACGAATCAATAGTCCCTTGTACAACAATAGATGTACCCGGACATGATAGCAGAGTATGCATGCATCGCAGCTGTGCCTAGGGGTGCCTTACTAGTATAGATATAATGGATGATAAATATATATACCTTTGAGATGTTTTACAGTATGCACAGCAGCTAGGTCTGGGAGGTGCCGTGTTATATATATATATTAAAAAGTGTGCATATATATATATACTTGTTATGTTATCTACTGTGTAAAATTAATGGATGAGAAAGATAGTGAAATATTATTTGACTTAAGTATGTGAACACTAAATCCTAAAATTTGAAAATCCTTGCTCATATTAAAGAGAAATGGATATATATTTAATAAATGTATTTGCATGGAAATACGGGTAGAAGCTATGAGTTACGGGTAGCAGACTTATGATTTCAAACCAGTTAGTTGTGTGTATCTAAACTAAAAGTAATCTGAATATTGGGGTTGAGGTAACATTCCGGACCAATACATATGGAATAACTATTGGGGTCGGGGTAACATTACGAACCAATAGCCCTTGATGTGTGATACAAGGATATAATAGCAGAGCGTGTACTTACATTATATATGGTGTGTAAAATATATATACTACATGAATAATCTACTTATGTGTGCTAGTAGAGAGACGAGATAGTATGTATCTAAAGAACGATTAATCTACTAAAGAGTAATTAGTAGGGAGCTTAGATAGGGTATATCTATATAATGATGAAGATACTAATGTGTGAATAGTAGGAAGATAGTTAGTGAATATCTAAAATAAAGTTTAAGTAGAGAAACTTAAATGGTAAAGTTTGAACAATAACCTACATAGAAAGGGTAACTGGGGTTTAATAATAACATAAGAGAGATGCTAATTATTAAGGGTATTCGATAGCATACTGTATGGGCGGTACGGAGGAGCTATATTGATTTGGGTTTATTAGATAATGGTTGCCTAGTTAGATTGTCTAGAATTGACTAGGTGGGGTTAAGTAGCAAATGTTAGGTGCGCATTATAGATGAGAGATGAGGAACTCAAGGGATTGTTCGCAACCTAACATGTGTATCTAATAACTGTTCATTTAAATTGTTATTTAAGTACTTGCTAATTGTTTTTAAATGATTTTTACTTGGGCTCTGACCCGTACTTGCAAAACCTTTTTTCAAAACCTTTTAGGTGTCCAGCCACAGGGACGCTAAGCAGGATGATCTATTCTAGGGATGCGTAGCTGCAGCACTTGTGGATGCTTGCAGGATTTTGACTTAGACGATTCAGTTACTTCACTCCTAGTGTAGGGTGCAGGGCAGTACTTTATTCGGGCATGTTGCCCACAGTTATTTCATTTATGATAGTCAGACCTTGTATTCAGACTCTTATTCAGGTTGGACTATATGTTGGATTTTGTAACCGATGGTTTATTCGGTATTATTTCATTCCAGTCTTTTATATTGTGGATGGATTTATATTACTTTTGCATGAGATGTATTTATGTAATAATGTTTTGTTGTTGATTGTTTAATAAAAAGATTAAAATTTTGACATCGGCTTTTTGAATACTAGGTGGTTAGTAATGTTTTAAAAAGTTTTCGACAGTGGTGCTAAGAATGAACCAAATGAGAAACTTATTTTAATTGGATATAGGACTGATCACCCGGTATTAAATTAGGCAGGGTGTCACACCGTCAACCACACACGGTGCCTTTCACCATATGAGAACGCCGTGGTAAAAACAATACTTCTTCTTTTGTGGGAAATAGAAGCAAACCCAAACTTCTCCTTCTTGTGGTAGAGATGAACCAATGGTGCCAAAAACAAACTCCAAGCAATAGATATATGTATAGAGGTACTTGGATAAAACAAACTTATTTATGGGTGTAAATACATGTGTATGAAAGAATTTTTCCTTTTAGTTTTAACACGTGAAAAACTAGGACTTTTGGTTAGAAGTCTTTTTTCTCAAAAGATTTCTAAGGATGCTCAAAAGTCTTAGACAAACATCTGGTCCCGAAGTTGGTTAAAACTGTCAAAAAATAATGGGACAAAATAGTGGGAAAATGCCAAAAACTCCCCAAAACTGTTCTCGCCTGAAATCTCGTTCGAACGACACTTTGTTCGAACGACCTTTTTAACGAAAAGTCAGTGTTCAAAAAGGGAAACTCGTTAGCAAAACTCCTTCGAACAAAAATCTCGTTCAAACGACAATCTTGTTCGAATGACATTTTCGAATGAAAAAACTGAACATGAAATTTTCATTTTAAGCCCATGAAACTTTATATAAATAAAATTACATCCATTAAAAATTATTCCGAGTCTCTACATATATATATATATATATAGCATTCATACCTTATTGGAGACTTAAAATATGATGAATTATTGAGGATGCAAAAGGGACTTGAAACTCGGTAAGGATGATGTCTTCACGCTGAACTAGGCCGATACGTCTTCAACTCAAACTTGTCATAGGCTTGAAGGATACACATGAACGCTATCCTATGACTCAAATGTTTTTGCCCGGAATTGAGCCAAAATTGTAAAGGACTCAATTGGAAATTTGTGTCCTTACAGATTTTATCATGGGTGAGACGTCTTGGGTATGATTCGTTCTTACTTTCAATTGAGGAACTAAGAATGATTCCCATACATTGTGATTTGGATTTTTACCAAGGCGATGTGAGATTCCGACCGTTGGTACCCAGGATGATGTGTGAGAAATCCCTGGAGATCGATAACATTTTAGAGACTGCATCCATTGAGTTATAGCTCTGAGAGATGGTTATTGTGCTTATATAGTGTGTGATATATAAGTATGGATATACTTAATGTGTATAATGTATTGTGTGTATATATATGAAGATGTGAAAATATATATATATATATATATATATATATATATATATATATATATATATATATATATATACGAACAAAATAAAGAATAAAGTGAGAAGTAAATTGTTGCATCCGAGAATTAAAATCCGGAATAAAATGTGAGATACGTATATAAAGATGAGGATATTATATACGAGACTAATATCACTAAAACGTGGATAGTGTATAATAACTAGTGAAAGTTATTCATAATGAACGGAGAAATTATAAGTGAGAATTTATAATGCAAAAGCTCGTGTGAAAGAGTAGAATATTATATATGCGGGGTGTGAGATAGCGGATGATTACTTAGAAGTTTTGAGAGATGCTAGTTAGGCTGGGTAACGTAATTAGGGTGTTTAAAATACATGCATTAGGTGTGCACTATTAAATGAGAGGTGAGGGGTATCTCATGTGAGTGCAACACCAGTTTAAATACGGAGAATATTATATTTTAAATGTTAAAGTATTTTAAACACTTGCTAAATATTTTCAAAACGCTTTGGGCTCTGCCCTGCTTGCAAATATTTAAAAAACCTTTTAGGTGTCCAGACACAAGGAAGCCAAGATGATATTATTCCTTTGAGTTAGACAATGATGCAGCACCTGTGAATGCTAGCAGGGATTGTTTAGACGCTTCTATCCTTGTAGTTAACATAGGAGATATTGCGAGTTATATTCGGGTATATTGCCCAATTGTTGTCATTTGTATTATTTTTTTTCTTTTTCATTTGCGCCTATCCGATATGGTTGTATTAATGTTTTACCGAGAGTTATCGGTTATTATTTTATTTAATTTAATTAGTGTGTATTAATTGTGTGGATGGATTTATTGTGTGTTTTAAGTTAAAAAAATTAGAGAGTTTAAAATTTGACATCAAGCCTAATAGGTTATTAGTAATTAATTTGGTTTTCAGTGGTGATGCTGAGAATGAATTATATGAGAATCATGTTTAATTTTGATAAATGATTGATCAATCGTGATTAAAATAGGCGGGGTGTCACAGATGGTATCTGAGTATCGGGTTCTAGTGTCCTTAGGAATTTGTGAGGACTACTACATTTTCAGCATTTCTTTCTGTTCAATATAGATCCCTATCCTTAGTATTGTTGATTCTCATGGTGAGATTTTGTTCTCCTGCTATAATGTATAATTATAGTGAATCTTATATGCGTTCGGGTGTGTTTATATGTCGAAAAATGAAGGACGACAAGTGAGGGTCGTTGGGAGGACATCAGGAGCTGGGGCTCAGTTGAATTTATAGAATATTTTGGGGACAATGATCGTAGTTGAGGTCACCCGACGTGGTTAGAATAGGAGAGAGTTTGATGGGTCTTTGAAGAGGACCATCCGTTAGAATTTTAGAAAATGTGGAGATTGTGAGTGTTAGCCGATGGAAGTAGGGGTGTAGGGGTAAATTATTGTAATGGTGGGAGTCAGTCACCACATTTGAAAAGTGAAATATTATGCCAACGAAAGGATTTTAGATAAGGTTTGACCGCAAGTTCTTTCATCTGCTCTTCAGAAAGATATGTGAATTAATATGCACTTATCATAGGAGGGCCGAAAAGAGTCCCATTTGTGGAAACGAATTTATTTATCCAGCGAACTTTGTACCCAATGAGGTAGATACAATGGAGAAAAATAGTCCTTAAGTGGGTGGTGGATTCATGTGAGGAGTCGCCAACACTTAAAGGAAATTCTGAGTGGACGATCTATGTAGATGGCGACAGTGTCGTGTTTTGACAATGAGAATATTAACACTTCTATGTGAAGGGAGTTAAAAGAGTTAAAAGATATGGTCAGGTAGTAAGACTAGATGTAACGGTGCTAGCAAAACGCTGCAGGGGGAGACCCATCAGGAGACCCACTTAAATGATTCAGATAGCTGAGTTCCTACCGAGTGAAGGTGGATTCAGTCAGGGCTGTTAAAGCCAGATGTTTGTTCCTTAGGGCCAACGAAACCAAGGGAACAATGAGGGTGTCCATCAGGGTTGAGGATACCAGGGTCCAAGAGAAGGACAACCCTAATACGGTCAGTATGTCCAGGAATAGGGGATTATATAGAGAAATACTTTTTAAGGTGGAAAGTAGGACCACATGCATTGATTTTGCCCGAAGCGACGGGATAAGAGTATGGTGCCTAGTAGGAGCAATGATTAAGATAGTTTTTGGTTTAGTTCGGACAGGCGTGTTATGTCCGAGAACCAATTGAGCAGCTAGAGTTATTGGCAAGGTAAAGGTATGCTTTATTTGAGACGAGCGAGTCACGGTATTTTGATTAGCGCTAGATTCGCTTATGAGACTACTTTAGTGGTTATATTGATACATTATTATGTGATAGTGGGAATATATTTTATTGAAATTATTCGTTTTAGTGATGTGTTATACGAGTATAATATTATCTTGAGTATAAACAGGTTAAAAATGGGTTGAACGATAGTGGGCTATTAGTGCAAGGCTATCGTGTTTGCTATTCTAGGGCAGGATGTGCTATTTTGGCGATACTTCACCTATAACAGGGTCAGCTCACATTTATATTGTATTATGATAGAGACTTAGTAGAGTATAGTTGTCTCGAGATATTGATCCCGGTGTAGACACCTCATTCTGTTACCCCCTAACTATCCTTAGGTCCCTAGTACCTCCACTCATCACCGCAAACCCATTTCATGTCCCGAGCACTAACCTGGAAGCCATCGGGCACCGCCCGGCTCAATTTGACCAAAAATAAAACTCTTTGTCTTGACCGAGACGCAATGAATCTTCGAAGGTCACTGAATACCCTTTCCAACGGTCCATCCCATGCACAATTCTGACTTACCATGCGGACGAATGATCCGTTTGCGTCCGAAACCCCAACCTAGAGGCCACCGAGGGCTCCCGAGCTCTGTTGACTTAAGTCAACCCTTCAGCTCGACCGAGGTTGAATGAATCTTCGAAGGGCACTGAATACCCTTTTTAACGGTCCGTCTCGTGCGCAATTCCGACTTTCCATGCGAACGGACGATCAGTTTGACTCCGAGAGGTCACCGAATGCTTCTCGGGCCCGATTGACCAAAGTCAACTTCCCGAACCGGGCCAAACTCTTTGGAATGTCAAATTACATCTCCTAACCTTTATAACATTCCACCCCGTGTGCGATTCGAACTTACTATGCTGACGAACGATCCATTTGCGTTCGAACAATTCCCCGTTCAGCGAACCGATAAATGCTTCCGAGCCACATTTGACCCAAAGTCAACTCATGAACTCGGGAGCAGTCCAAAGGACTTTTTAAGGTCTCTAAAATACCTTTCTAATGGTATGCCCCGTACGCGATTCTGTCCAATGATTTGCCCTCGGCGGCCAATTTTCCAAAAAAGCCTGAGGCGCACTGCCAAATGGCAGGTCCCAGACCCTGCCTATCGTCACCTGCCGATATGTAGTGCCATGGAAGTGCCGATCGGCAGACCCCTAGGCCTATAAAAGGAGGCCTTAGCCTCATTTTCAAGGGGATCTCAGATGGAGAAGCAAATCACTCTCAGCAAACCCCCATAAACCTCTCTCGAAGGCAACATGATTTCAACTTCCAAATCCCTTTTTCACTTCCACTTTTCATCATCCCTTTCATCAAACTTGATGAATTAACCACTCCCCATCATCATCCAAGTGCAAGGGATGCTTTTCAACATTCAAGCTCAAGGTCTCCAAGAAGGTCCAACTTTCTCAAACTCTCTCCAAAATTCTCTTAAATTTGCAATAACTTGTTTTCTTACTTAGAACTTTTATTATCTCATCTCACACACCATAAATACACTTTTTATCTAGTAGTATTGCACATCTCCTATTTTCATATAAATAAAAACCCAAAAAACAAGAAAAATAGGGTCTGCTCATAAATTCCAAGTAGGTATTCTCACACTTTTTCCACACATTTCTCAAAACTAAAACATTTTTTCTACACACACACACACACACACACTTACAAATAAGACATTTCTCCATTTGGATTTATGGGTTAAACCCCACCCCTCACTTTACATGCGAACTACGTGGACTTTGATGCCTTTATAGGCTACGTAGGCGTCTCGGGGTAAAACTCGAGACTCGAGTCCTTTTTTCACTTTTTCTCTATCTTCTATTTATCTCATTTTCCATTATATTCTATATACTTGTTCTTAGTAACGTATTATTCCATATGCGTTATCGCTCCCTTATAACGATCAACGTAGGGGTAATCACGTAAATCTTATTTTCTACACTAATCTCACATTCCTACAGATGACTCTCTTTGTCTTTTCCTTGATACAAATCGAGGATTCCTACCTCCATTCTATATATACACATGCACACATATCACGGGGGGAAATATAAAGGAAAATAGCAAATATTCATGAGAGACCGAAAGGGCGGAATGGGTGCCTAACACCTTCCCATTTCATAACTAAGCCTCTGAACCCTTCTCGAATCATTTTGGTTTCGCACGCACCAGTGTGTCTTTGGATGCCATCCTTCGGGGTGGCTTCCCCTTTTTCTTTTGTCTATTTTGAGTAAAATAGACTGGCGACTCTAAATCTCTATACATTTTCACACCTCACAAATCGACGCCGGTCGAAGCGCTCTCTCGAGAGGGGATGCGCGGAACCTGAAGGATCCTTTCTCCCTCCGCGGCGACGGGGATCGGTGATGGCCACGGTGGCGACTCTGCTGGGGACGTGTTTTATATTTTGAGGGCTTGACTCTATTTACGTGAATGCTATATTTTATGTTTCCCCCCCCCCCCCCATACCTGCATGCCCCCCTTTCTCACATGTGTATCCCATGCTTATGCTTATATTCACACACTTGTAGAAAATTCTCCATGTACACTTCACACCACGTGCACCTAGGATCACATGTATATCCCCATGTTGCACGCATCACCCATCCATACTTGGTGTACCTTTTGGGGTACTTGTACTTGGCTCCCTATTTTTGGCATAATTAAGAAAGGCATTCTTATCATAAGATACTAATAAGAGAATCATGCATGATTCACACGATATCACCAAAGGGCATTGCTATTGACCAAATTTTACCCAGTACCTGGAGGGTCACTTCGTGATGGGCGCTGGTCCGGTAGGTCGCAGTTAGCCTAAGCGATATGACTCTCACCTTCCATTGGCGAAGTATCTTCGACGTATATCGAACGGTTCCCCCGCATCGTACCTCTTAACCGAAGTCATGACGGGAGGTATATCGCAGGGAATTCATTCACGTATGCCGAGTATATCGAATTCGCTCTCACACGTACCGTCCCCACGAGGTATATGGTGAGGCAATTCACGTACACTCAGGTATATAAAATAGCTTGTCCACACGTACTGATTGCCCGCAAGAGCAAGACATATATTGTGGAAGTCACGCCAAAGGGAGGAACCCATGCCGATTCACCCAACCAACTGCATATCCGCATATAGGTGTCAAACCTAGGACACGCACTTTAGATTGTCGGTTTCAACCCGAAACTTTGTCGAAATTCTGGGTCGGCCTGCCGCCCAATTTTTGCGGATTTTTTAAAACGGGACCCTGTCCGCAAGCCTGGTTACAAGTCCAAACGTAGCTTTGCATATATTAAGACCCCCACTTTTCCAGGCTCGGGTCCCGTCCTGCATTGCATTTAGGATAATTAAATACAAGTGATAACATAATAACATAATAATCATGCTGAATTCCATCTCCAAAAACATTTCTCCCTTCTTTATCAAAAATCCAAAAACATTTATTCCTTATTTATTAAAGATCCAAAAACATTTCTCCCTTTTTATCAAAAATCCAAAAATAGTTTCTTTCCTATTTTCTCCAAAAATAAATCTCATCCTACGCCTTCTTAGGTCAATCACACGCCCTTGGCCTGGATCCTTATTGGCTTCGGCCTTCAGTCAAATCACCTCGAAGTTTCATCCGCTCCTCTACTACTTCTTTCGAGTCTAGAATCCATCCATCCTCCATGGAGAATGCGGATCAAGCACTGATCATACAACCAAATTTTCTGACAGTCCTAGCTCAGCTCGTGGCCAAGATTGACAACCTCCAAGATGAGGTCCGAGAAATGCAACGAAACCAAGTCCATATTCCTCAAGAGCTCGAGGCCCTATTCCCTCGTGCATGGGTCCACCCGAGCCCATCTGGGCCCCAAAGAAATATTAGCACGCTCCACGTGCCCCTTCGGCTAATGGGCCCCCGCCTGCCCAACTTCCAATGCCAAACATTACCCAGCCTGTGGCTAACCTGCCTATGGTCGCTGATCCAAAGGACGAGGAGGAGTTGAATAAAGTCAAAGAAGATCTTAAGATGCTCACTAATAAGTTCGACCAAGTTCGAATATCTGGGAATTACATGGACTACACCCATATGTCTCCCTATCCTAAAGCAAGGTTACCCGAGAAGTTCAAGATGCCAAATATCGAGAAGTTCGGGGGAGTGGTCCCCCAATTGTTCATCTTCGCAGTTATCATCGTTCCATGACTCTACTAGGTGCTTCTGAAGAAGTAATGGCCCAATTGTTCTAGCAAACTTTGAAGGATAGCAAACTTTGAAGGATAGCTCCCTTCGATGGTTTTTATCTCTTGAGGAATCCAGAATCCATAGCTAGGAGGATGTAGCCCGAGAATTCATGTCGTAGTACAAATACAACGAAAAGCTCGAGGTCACCCACCGTGATTTAGAGCTGCTCAAACAAAACTCTGGAGAATCCGTCTGTAACTTTATAGCCCGATAGAGGGAAAAAGAAGCTACCATGACCAATCGGCCATCTGAAGAAGAACAAGTCAACATAGTGAAGAAGAATTTCTTGCCCCATGTTCGAACAACCATGGGAGGACAGTACTACCCCCACTTTCGATCTCTCAGAGAAGCAGGAGTAGAAATCGAGGAAAGTCTTGCCGAAATAGAAGTTGAACCAAAGAAGGTGTTCGGACAGTTCACCCCTAGAAAGTATGACAAGCTTCCAAATGCTACAGTCTCAACCATAAACAATATCTCTCAACCAGCCGCATCCTGGGCACCAGAAAGTTGCCCTATCCCCATCTGAAGGGAATACACTGAGCTCCATGCTCCCCTCTCCAAAGTTTACCAAGCCCTGTTAAGCCGAAACCTTATAAAACCCTTGGATCCCTGTCCATTACCCAATCTACTTCCTAGAAATTTCAAGACCGATGCTCATTGCGCCTTTCACCAAGCAGCTGGCCATACCACCGACCAATGCTTCCACCTTCGAAACATAATCCAAGATCTCATTGACCGGGGTACCATCGCCCCACCAGCCAATCCTAAACCATACACTACTCATAACCCACTCCCAAATCACACCAATGTCATCTTCTTGGAATAAAACCCGAATTTTGATCCGTGAACCCAAATCACACCCTTATACCCTCCTAAACCTCTTCAATTTTGCCCATATTTCCTCCTACACCCTACAAAGCCCGCTGATCAGGCACCGTCACTCCTTACCAGAGCGTTCTTCACTGTCCGGACCTGTTCTAAAAGTGGAAGTATGGAATTATCAGAGGTATTGAATCAACTCCTAGAGTTCGGGCTAAAATTGCCCTCACAGATGATTATCGATTGCCAGATGTTTAGTGTGTTGTTTTTGGAAGCACGAAAATGGGCCCAAGAATCAGATAGGTGGGTGGTACCAACCGACGAAGTCATCTTAGATGATGTTATCCAGGTCATGGCGAAAGCATTCAGGCAAACCAATAACATTTGCAGTATCACTGAGTTACTTGACACTTTGAAGCTATAAGGGAGCCTGATCCCTTCACCCTTACACATCCCCACAGAATGGGAAGACCTATATGAGGAAGCCGTTGAAGTTGTGGAATGCATTGATTTCACGAGGGAAAATAGAATTGTTACCACCGGATAGGGGGGAGAATTTGAAGATTCAAATGAAGAACAAGCTTCAGGAGGAACTAGCCCAGTAGCAGACATATGTGGGATAATATCATTTGAAGAAATCCTCGGAGAAATAGATAGGGTGGTAGAACAACCTGATATTGACGAGGAAACTGGATTTAAGTTTTTCCCTTCTTCAGTAAATCACATGACCAGATCTGGGAGACATTACCAAATTCCAAACTCACTACCAGCAAATGACAAGGGAAAGGGGTTGAAGACCTTCCTATGCCAAAAATGACCCTCGAGGAGAGCAAGATCCTCGATCAACTGAAGAAAACTCAAGCTAATATCACTTTATGAGGGATTTTCATGTCTTCCTAGCAGTACAAAAATGCTTTAATTAAGTTGCTCACAGGACCCATAGTTCCTCCTTCTACCACACCAGAAGAAGCGATAAATTTGGTCGGATCCTTGACCTCCACACGAATGCTGTCCTTTTCTGAAGAAAAAATCCCCAGAATTGGGTCAAATCACAATCATGCACTCAACATCTCCGTCGAAGTTATGGGGAAGGTTTTACCGCTTTCTCTCGTTGATAACGGATCCGCTTTGAATGTCTGTCCACTGAGAACCTTCAAATGTATAGGCCTCAAAGAAAGTGACCTAGCTCGAACCTCCGCTGTCGTGCGTGCCTACAATAATACCCGTCGTGAAGTGATGGGATCCATAAAACTTATAGTAGGGGCTGGTCCTATAAACCCTGTCGTTGACTTCCAAGTCATCGACATCCCGGCCTGTTTCAACCTGTTTCTCGAACGACACTGGCTCCACAGTATAAAGGGTGTCTCTTCCTTATTCCATCAGAAATTGAATTTCTTCGCCGAGGGGCGAGTCATCACCATCTTGGGTGACGACGGTAACGCCGAGGGTGCAGGCACCAACAGTCCAATTCTTGAGATACAGCATGGGTCAAATGATATGTTCCTATCAGGATTTCGAGTCGAGCCATCCCTACTCCCTGCAGGGGACGGTTTCAAAGAATGGGTTTGTCCAAAATATGACCCTCATGGCAATGTCAATGTGATTCCGATATTCAGAAACATGCATTACATGCCTAGACTGGGGCTAGGACAAAAGCAGCAGGGGTACTTGAGCCCATCGAACTGAAGAAAGCTTTCCCTCCTTGCGGCTTGGGGTATCAACCATCAGAACAAGAGCTCAGAATGATCCGCCAGACTCAATCAAAAAGAGGGTTAGACTGCGTTCGAAATATCTCGAGTGATTCCTTAAATGGACGATTCATTAAAGAAGGCGAGGATTTCCACTTTTGCGGCTTTCCAGAAACATGGTACGACCACACAGACAAGAAGATGAAGCATGGAATGGAGATTTTTTTCCAAGATAGCTACCCATGGGCCGAGAGTTTCCCACCCCACGTACAACCGCTCATTAAAGATACCGAAGAAACTGAGGAAAGTGACTCCGAAGATTCCTTCAACCTGCAGACACTGGGGCTAGCACTCTGCATGGTTCATTCAGACACTACATCACTGGACCCCTCTTATCTGATCAAAGTTGCTGACACACCTCTCCTCAACTGGCATGCTGTGCCAGTTCTACCTCTTGAAATCTCCCCTAATCCCAATATTTACCCTATTTCTTCTACTGTTGTCCACCCTTGCTCAAATGTAATTGAGACCTCTTTTGATGAGGTTCTCAATGTTGTTTTTCTTATCAATGAAATAAATGAAGATTTTGAGTATCTTGATGTGCCTTACATTAATTGTTTAGATTCTAATCAAACTTTTGATGATGATGATTTTGCAAATGAAAAATTCTTAACTGATTTAAATAAGGTTAATAACAAACAACATAACCGCGTTCAAGTTAATAAAGAAGTGACTGTTGTTATTAATCTCGGTTCTAGTAGCCAACTGCGCGATATTAGGATAGGGGCCACCCTTGACGAGCATGAGCGCGCACAACTCTAAGATTTGCTAAAGGAGTTCGTGGGTGTCTTCGCATGGTCCTACGACGACATGCCCGGTATTGATCTCGAAATAGCTTAGCATGAGATCCCCACTCTCCCTAATTTCAAGCCAGTTAAACAAAAATTAAGAAAGCTCTACACCGAATGGTCGCTTAAGGTCAAAGAAGAGGTGATCAAACAGTTGAATGTGGGTTTCATTCGAGTAATTGAATATCCCACGTGGCTAGCCAATATTGTACATGTACCAAAATCAGGAGGAAAGGTTCGAATGTGTGTGGATTACCGAGATTTAAACAAAGCCTCTCCGAAGGATGATTATTCGCTACCCAACATCGACATGATCGTGGACAACACAGCCAGTCATGCTCTCAAGTCATTCGTCGACGGGTTTCCCGGATACTATTAAATCAAGATGCATCCAGACCACCAAGAGAAAACCGCATTCATCACCCCATGGGGAACCTTTTGCTACACGGTTATGCCATTCGGTCTCAAGAACGCTGGGTATACCTACCAAAGGGCCGCCACAACCATCCTGCATGATTTGATTGACAAAGAGGTCGAGGTTTACATGGATGATATCATTATCAAGTCCAAAACTAGAGAAGGTCATGCTCCTGCTCTCCGAAAGTTCTTCGAATGACCGCGACAGTATCAGATGAGACTCAATCCATAGAAATGCGTCTTCGGCGTTACAAAGGGAAAACTATTAGGATTCATGGTCAGTGAGAAGGGGATAGAAGCAGATCCCGCCAAGCTGAAGGCCATACTTGAGATGCCACCACCCCAAATAGAGAAAGAAGTCCGAGGTTTTCTTGGGAAATTATAATATATCAGTCGGTTCATCAGCCAGCTAACCTCCATCTGCGAACTAATCTTTAAGCTCCTTCGAAAGGATTCAACCAAGGTTTGGAACGAGGCCTGCCAAGAAGCTTTTGATCGAATCAAACAATATCTGAACCAACCTCCAGTTCTCATTCCACCACAGCCTGGTCTCCCTTTGCTCCTATACCTAACCATAACCGACACTGCAGCTGGGGCTTTGCTAGCCCAATACCTTGAAGACTCCCGCAAAGAAAGAGCCATCTATTATGCAAGTCACAAATTGGCTGGGTACGAGGTCAACTACACTGCTTAGGAAAAAGCATGTGTCGCGCTTGTCTGGGTCACCCAAAAGTTGTGACACTACATGCTCGCCTTCCCCATTAAACTTGTATCCCGAATGGATCCCATCAAATACCTTCTCGAAAAACCCGCCTTATCCAGCCGAATGGCCCGATGGTTGATGCTCCTAACAGAGGTCGATATCATGTACGTCACACAGAAAGCCGTTAAAGGAAGAGCCATCTCTGACTACCTCGCTGACTACCCTGTAGAAGAAACAAATGTCTGGATCTCCGAATTCCCAGATGAAAATGTCCTCTGCACCACTCAAGACTACCTCCGATGGAAAATGTTCTTCGATGGCGCTGCCAACAAAAAGGGATATGGCATTGGGATACTTCTGGTCGCCCCAGATGACTCCCACACTCCTATCGCCATTAAATTGGATTTCCCTTGCACCAACAACATGACAGAATATGAGGCATGCACAGTGGGCCTCAAGGTCGCTCTCAAGAAAGGTATTCAATACCTTGATGTATATGGGGATTCTGCCCTCATCATGGGTCAAGTGCTCAGAAAGTGGAAGGTCAAGGACGAAAAGCTCCAACCCTTTCATGCCCAATTAGAAGAGTTAGCCTCCCAATTCTGAGATATCACCTTTCATTACCTACCCCGAGAAAAGAATAACCTAGTCGATGCTCTCGCTACTTTGGCTTCCATGGTCAACATGCCCGAGGGAATAACAATGACCCCCTTCCTAGTTCAAAAGCAAGACAAACCAACCCATTACTACCACATTGAGCTTGTCACCTCAGAAGATCCTAAGCTAGTCAATTACTGGTACTATGATATTTGGTGCCTCCTCCGGTACGGTAGGTATCCCGAGGATTCCAACAAGAACGATCGAGCTACCCTTCGAAGGTTGGCCGCTTAGTACATCATCTGTCATAAAGCACTACTCAAGAGGAATTTTGATGGAACTCATTTGCATTGTATCGCAGGGGCTGACAGCGGGGAATGCGGGCCCCATATTAACGGTCACATGCTTGCCAAGAAGATCATTCGACAGGGCTACTACTAGACCACCATGGCACAGGATTGCACCGCCTATGTTTGGAGATGCCCTAAATGCCAACAGTTCTCCAATCTCCAACATCTACCTCCGCGGGAATTATACAACATGACTTCTCCCTTGTCGTTCTCCACCTAGGGTATCGACATCATAGGGAAGGTTACACCAAAGGCGTCAAATGGTCATGAGTTCATCCTGGTTACCATGGATTACTTCACCAAATGGGTCAAAGCTGAGTCATACGCAGTATTAAATGCTAAGAAGGTGGCCAAATTCATCAAGAAAAATATCATCTGCCGATATGGAGTCCCGCACGAGCTAGTGTCAGATAACGGTTTACACTTTGAGGCATAAGTCACAGAAGTTGTCAACGAGTATGGGATTCAGAGACACAAATCTTCTCCCTACCGACCTCAGACCAATGGTGCAGTTGAAGCCGCCAACAAAAACCTCAAAACCATCATCAGCAAGATGACCGAAAGTTGTAGGGATTGGGACGATCGGATCCCGTACGCTCTCTGGGGCTATCGAACCTCAATCCGAACCTCTACTGGGGCTACCCCTTACTCTTTGGTCTACAGCATGGAAGCAGTCCTACCTGTGGAGCTGCAAATACCCTCGCTACGTGTCATGCTCGAAGGCAAGGTTAGTGAAGAAGACTGGTACCAAAGCCGTCTTGATGAGCTAGCCCTCATAGATGAAAGAAGATTAAAAGCTCTTTATCACATACAAGGGTACCATCGTCGAATAGCGCAATCATTCAATAAGAGAGTCAAAGACCGCGGTGTCCGGGAGGGGGATTTAGCCCTCAAGGAGATAATAGAACCCATCTGGGACCAAAGAGGAAAGTTCAAGCCTAATTCGAGCGGCCCTTACATTGTGAAGAAGATCTTGTATGGCGGTGCCGCCATGCTCACTGACCTGGATGGGGAAGAGATGGCTCGTCCAGTCAATCTGGACCGTCTCAAAAAATTCT
This sequence comes from Sambucus nigra, assembly GCA_949130495.1. Taxonomy (NCBI): domain Eukaryota; kingdom Viridiplantae; phylum Streptophyta; class Magnoliopsida; order Dipsacales; family Adoxaceae; genus Sambucus; species Sambucus nigra. The sequence goes on along the minus strand of OX422215.1, from coordinate 536,603,579 downwards.
ACCCCTAGTCCGAAATCTCAGCGTGCTATGACTCTTCTCATCCCCCTTATATTCTAAAAAAAAAAAAACTCTCCATTTCCCTCTACCCAAAACTACGTGGGCCTGATCCTCTATAAAAAAAAACTATTTTAAAACTTTTCAAAAAAAAATAGAGGTACGTAGGCAGCTCATACATCCCACATGAGCACGACCCCTTCTTTTTCACCAAAATATATTCTTTTCTTATCTACGAGAATGACAGGTTCATTCTAAACATCTACTTGAACAAAAGGATTATGTATTCCTTAGAGATTGGTATAGATAATTCAAAATACAAAATTCATCGAAAGGCATAGCTGGATGATCAGAAACTACAGTACAGATTACATAAGAAAAAGGAACGGATAACTCCTTTCCCCCTACTACCATAAAAACCAGATAAAATCCCCTACATCTGTTACATAAATAAACTCCCCAAGAGTCCTACCCATAGCTACCTGAATAGCCTGCACCCTCATCATCTGCATCCTGAGGACCCCAAGTTTCTCCTGCCTGAATGGAGTGCCTCAAACACTCCATGGACCGATGAGCCTTAACTATCTTCGAAAATACCACAACACCCCCTTTAATGGAGTCAAATAAAATAAACCACCTTTGACCAGTCTCTACTGCCAACATCTTGATTACTACTTTTCCTCCACAACCGACTCATATAATCTTTGGGGACATGCCAAACCTTCTTGACAGACTGAGAGGGACGAGTCGATAGACGCCGATTTTCCCACAGAGATCCAAGCAACAGACGCAAGCGCTCAGTCAAATCTTCTACCGGAAAGAAATTTGAGGTCCGAGGGGGCACGACCTGCACCCAGCCAAATTGGGGCAAAAGCCGCCAAGGGAAATAAAAAGAGGTATGTCCGAAACCAACCAGCAACACATATGAATACTCTTCTAGCTCCAGAACAGGCTGCAACTATCCCCACCAAGGCACTGACCAATACAGCCCACGAGCCCCATGCTCCACAAGCCAATTCTCAACATGCAGACCAACAGGAATGAAGTAGCGTGAAAAGAAGTTGGGTACAACCGACAAAGGATATTCTGGAGGGGTCGACAAGCAGAATCTTTTAGAAATCCACATGAACAGCATCATAGGGCTACCCCTTAAAAAGTCAGAACGACCTTCTCTACAGGCATCCAGAGTCTCCGCCAATATCACCGCCGTAGGATTGCGACGGTATGATATCCATGAGGTAATGGCTGCAAGTTGTGGGTCCACTCGCACCTCCCCAGTCACCAACAGTAATTTTGAAACCAGGCCCAGAACAACAGCTCCAGTATAGCCAGCATCACCTACTTCCCGCGAATGCACGGACTATAACACCGCCGGGAGGGAGATCATTCCTCCGGTAACCAATGACCTAGCCGCTGAAGGCGAGATATGAAGAAGCCCGACCAACAAATCCTTAGGGGAGCGAGAGAATTCGGGAAAAGCTGCAGTAACACTGGGATTAACACCTAGTATGGCAGAAAATTCCTCGTAGGTAGGACAAACTTCTTCCAACCCAAAGAGGAATACATGGTCTTCGGGGTACCAAAATTGTACTACCGCCATCAGCATATTCCACTCAAAAGGTCGATTACTCCACAAGGAGACTCGACGCATGTTAAAAGAATTATAAGAGCACATAGCTTCCAAGGCTTCGAGGTAGTTGACAAACTCGGTGCTACCAAGGAGAGCCATCTTGTAGGGCAAAGAAATAGTGGACAGGTAGATAAAGATGCAAAGGTGTGATGAAAATACTCCACCCTCCCCCCTTTTTTATACTTGAGAACTCTCACAAAAGACATAATCCCTGCAGAAATCGAAAGCAATCCTACCCCGCAAGGTACAAAAGGGTACCAATCAAAGCTTTCAATTGATAGGACTGGATTGAACTACCGATAGGTAGGCCAGGGTGCTTGTCGATCGGCAACCCCCATTTTTGGAAATTACCTCCTTTCCTTTTCTATCAAATAAGAAAACTCCATAAAAATAAATTGATATTCTCAAAAGAATTTCAAAAATCCTGTTTTCTCCTTATGGGATTCCCCGTTCTAAATAAAATAGCTTTCCTTTGAAAAATTCCAAAAATACTCCTGTTTTACGGTCTCAATAGCAAATTAAAAAGCGCATGTGCATGCATTCATTCATCATTAAAATAAAAGATAGTCAAAAAATTACATTGCATTGCATATATCTATTTTCTGTGTTACATCATCTTGTAGGAAATAGGACGAAAAAGCAAAAAAAAACAACGGGATTCAGCCCGAACCCACACTCTATCTCTCCCCCTCTCTCTCTCTCAAGAGCTTCCACCCCTGCGACGCGCTCTCTTTCCCCTACGGTGAGACAATGCGCCCCCACTACCCAAGCCAGAGTCTTCCCCGGACGAGGCTGACGGCACCAAGCAAGAAGGAACAGGGACAGCATCCCAAATGTGGAGAGTCACCGATGATATCCAGTCTCTGATGTCCCTGAGCCAAGTGGTCGACACCCGAATTTGCTGCAAGGAAAAGGCAGAATCAGTATCAAGCAAAAGAAATCAAAAAAGAGGAAAAGGACCGAAAGGTTTACCGCAGGACGAAGGACCTCCTATGTCAAGTCCAGGTCCTCCGGATCCATCGCAAAAGGACGATACAACATCGGCACTATCCCTCCATCAGCCCACCGGATGTTGTACGAAGGAGTGTGTAGCCGAACAAAAGGGACCTCCAAGGTCGTCGCCACCGCAGGTGCCGATGGACCACCACCACTGTGGGAAGACCCCACCGCCCAACTCGAACCAGCAGGAGGGAAAGGCAAAGCGTCATGTATGCTGGGCGCCATCAACCAGCTCGTCACAAAGTCCATATAATCATACGGCGCGGCCGTATCAGTATATAACGCATAGGACTCTCCGATCATCGCCGCGATCCTCTCATCCTCCAACAGCTGTCACTCCCGCCTCATAGACGTAGGAGGCTGCGCAGGAGGCACCACCACCTTCTCCTTAGCAATCTGACGAATCACCCTCTCCCCGAGGTACCAGGAATGGCCGAACTCATGCGCTAAAAAATGCCTCATCTGCGCGTTTACCCCAGTCATCCCCGTATCCTGAATGGCTGTCCCCCAGGGATAAAAGGTCACCTAAAAATCCCCAAGCACACATGAGTCAATACAAGATCAGAAGGTGCAAAAAACCAAGACTAAAATGGAAAAAGTCTTACCCGACCACTGGTCAGGTCATTTAAGACCTGACGCACCGCCTCCAGGGAAAGAGATCCCTTCGACTGTCTGTTGGCCTTACGCCATCGATAAAGTCGGCAGAAGTCCCCAACGGTGTCGTCCTTCAGAGAAATCATCGGGGTGTTGCACCCAATCACCTCATAGAACCATGTCTGAATTCACAAGAAAAAAGAGATGCATAAATAAAATGCGAATGCATGAAAGGAAAATGCACAAAGTAAAGAATACCTCAAGGAGATACGTGGCTCCAGTAAAAGTCTGCCGGCAGCACCGGTTGAATGCATCCAAAGAAGAGTAAAGGGTCGCCAAGGTCAGACTCCCCCAATCATAGAAAGGGATGTTCGAAAACATCCTCAAGTACGGCAGAAACCACAAATGGACGACGTCGCCGCTCAAAGCCACCATGAAACCTCCCAGCACCAACAAGATGAACAACCGAGCCATCTGCCTCACTTGCAGCCCGTCCTCCACATCAACCACCCTGCCCAGCAAAATATCCTTCAGCAAAGACAGCCGGATAGAATCCCCAAAGACAATCCTCCTCACATCACCAAGTACCGCATACACCGCCTCCGGCCTCACCCGCAAGGAGCGATCCACCTCTATCTGCTCCCCATCACAATCCAGCCCCAGCAGTTGCTTCACATCTATGGGAGTCACCATCATCTCCCCGAAGCCAAAATGAAAAGTGTGGGTAGTGTCCCACCACCTCTCCTCCAAAGCACACAGGACTTCTATCGAACGAGGCGTCTCATCCAGCGCAGTTGCCAACCTCCCAAAACTTCTATCACACCACAGGTGGAAGATTCTCCCAAACATCCTTAAGCCCCGTCGTCCCGCGGGCACGCATGCTCTTCAAAGAAATATCCGACTGGCAAAAGGAAAAATTCATTCAAAGGTCAAGAAAAGGAAAAATCACCCAAAAAGAAAGGAATGCCAAAGGTCAGGTTACTTACATAACCACCGGGAATCACTCTCGAAGAGCGATGACGCGACGGCTCCCGCAGCAAGGTCCGCACATCCGCAACCGGCTCGAATGCATCAAAGGCATTCTCATTCCCCAAAGCAAGAGGCACCCTATTCCTCCAATCCACATTCGCCCAGTCATCAACGATCAACCATTCCCGATGGACAGCGGTACTCACAAAGGCGGACATTTCTTGAAGATCAGAACGTTAAAACAATTCGCAGAAAGAAATCGCAGAAAGAGAGAATGCAAGAAGCTGTGAAAAATGAAGTGGATTCGCCCCTTTATATAGGAGGCCAAGCACCATGCCGATCGGCACTGACCCCATCGATACCGATCGACACTGTCTCCTCACCTTCCCGAGGCAGCCCAAAAGTCTGTGCCACTGCCGAATGGCACCCCTCATACTATGCCGACCGGCACCCCCTTAAAATTTCGTACAGAAACTCCCAGAAAATACCAGGAAGCCTCAAAAAATCCCCGAAAAATTCCTAAAAATCCCAGGAAGGATTTAGAACATTTTCATCGAGAAAATTTTGCACTCCTTCAGGAGACACATCTTTTTCCCCAACGAAACCCTCAAAATCCAAGAGAATGACCTCTCGAGCAATGTGCCCGGACCACCTAATCACCTCCTCGACAGATTTTATAAAAGGCTTCCCCAGCCATCGGCTATCCAGTGCGATACAATATCACATGGTATTTTTTAAAGCAGAAATTAGAAGAATCACTCGCCCTAGGCGATCTATCCCAAAGGACAATCCAAATTTTCCCCAGCTCATTCATCGTTCCCCAGCGGAACCTCAAATCCAATTCTTACTCCCAGTGGAACTCTTTTCTTTTCCCAAGGAAATACAATCACTCTTGGGCCAGAATTTCCCGGTCTTGGATCATCACCTAAATTAGGTCAGAATTGACCTCGGTCCTCAGTCGTCACCACTCTTGGGTCAGAATTGACCCCGGTCTTGGATCGTCACCTAAGTTAGGTCAGAATTGACCTCGGTCCTCGGTCGTCACCACTCTTGGGTCAGAATTGACCTCGGTCTTGGATCGTCACCTGAGTTAGGTCAGAATTAACCTTGGTCCTCGGTCTTCACCACTCTTGGGTCAGAATTGACCCCGGTCTTAGATCGTCACCTAAATTAGATCAGAATTAACCTCGATCCACGGTCGTCACCACTCTTGGGTCAGAATTGACCCCGGTCTTGGATCGTCACCTGCGTTAGGTCAGAATTGGCCTCGACCTCGGTCGTCACCATTCTTAGGTCCTTAGAATCGACCTCGACCCTCTGATTTGGTCGTCCCCGGCACTCTCCTTATGTCCTTAGAATCAACCTCGGCCCTCTAAATCGGTCATCCTCGCTTCCTTAGGTCCTCAAAATCAGCCTCGATCCTCTAAACCGATCATACTCTCTCAGAAGAATCATGCGGTGTCTAATCGACGGCTATCATTTATTCCAAACTTACCCATTGAGGGACTCTATAGACACCTCATTATGTTACCCCCTAACTCTCCTTAGGTCCCTAGTACCTCCACTCATCACCGCAAACTCAGGTCATGTCCCGAGCACTGACCTGGAAGCCATCGGGCACCCCCCGGCTCAATTTGACCAAAAATCAAACTCTTTATCTCGGCCGAGACTCGATGAATCTTTGAAGGACACTGAATACCCTTTCCAGCGGTCCATCTCATGCGCAATTCTGACTTACCATGCGGACGAACGATCCTTTTACGTCCGAAACCCCAACCTAGAGGCCACCGGGTGCTCTCGGGCTCTGTTGACCTAATTCAACCCTTCAACTCGATCGAGGTTGAATGAATCTTTGAAGGGCACTGAATACTCTTTTTAAACGGTTCATCCCGTGCGCAATTCTGACTTTCCATGCAGACGGACGATCCGTTTGACTCCGAGAGGTCACCGAATGCTTCTCGGGCCCGGTTGACCAAAGTCAACTTCCTGTACCTGGCCAAACTCTTTGGAATTTCGAAGTACATCTCCTAAAATTTCTAACGATCCACCCCGTGCGCAATTCGGACTTACTATGCGGACAAACGATCCATTTGCGTCCGAATAATTCCCCGTCCAGCGGACCGATAAATGCTTTCGAGCCACATTTGACCCAAAGTCAACTCATGAACTCGGGAGCAGTCCAAAGGACTTTTTAAGGTCTCTAAAATACCTTTCCAATGGTATGCCCCGTACGCGATTCTGTCCAATGATTTGCCCTCGGCGGCCAATTTTCCAAAAAAGCCTGAGGCGCACTGCCAAATGGCAGGTCCCAGACCCTGCCTATCGTCACCTGCCGATATGTAGTGCCATGGAACTGCCAATCGGCAGACCCCTAGGCCTATAAAAGGAGACCTTAGCCTCATTTTCAAGGGGATCTCAGATGGAGAAGCAAATCACTCTCAGCAAACCCCCAGAAACCTCTCTCGAAGGCAACATGATTTCAACTTCCAAATCCCTTTTTCACTTCCACTTTTCATCATCCCTTTCATCAAACTTGATGAATTAACCGCTCCCCATCATCATCCAAGTGCAAGGGATGCTTTTCAACATTCAAGCTCAAGGTCTCCAAGAAGGTCCAACTTTCTCAAACTCTCTCCAAAATTCTCTTAAATTTGCAATAACTTGTTTTCTTACTTAGCACTTTTATTATCTCATCTCACACACCATAAATGAACTTTTTATCTAGTATTATTGCACATCTCCTATTTTCATATAAATAAAAATCCAAAAAATAAGAAAAAGAGAGTTTGCTCTTAAATTCCAAGTAGGGATTCTCACACTTTTTCCACACTTTTCTCACAACTAAAACACTTTTTCTACACACACACACTTACAAATAAGAGATTTCTCCATTTGGATTTATGGGTTAAACCCCACCCCTCACTTTACATGCGAACTACGTGGACTTTGATGCCTTTATAGGCTACGTAGGCGTCTCGGGGTGAAATCCGAGACTCGAGTCCTTTTTTCACTTTTTCTCTTATTCTCTATCTGCTCTTTATCTCATTTTCCATTATATTCTATATACTTGTTCTTACTAACGTATTATTCCGTATGCATTATCGCTCCCTTATAACGATCAACGTAGGGGTAATCACGTAAATCTTATTTTCTACACTAATCTCACATTCCTACGAATGACTCGCTTTGTGTTTTCTATGATGCAAGTCGAGGATTCCTACCTCCATTCTATATATACACATGCACACATATCACGGGGGAAAATATAAAGGAAAATAGCAAATATTCATGAGAGATCGAAATGGCGGAATGGGTGCCTAACACCTTCCCATTTCGTAACTAAGACTCCGAACCCTTCTCGAATCATTTTGGTTTCGCACGCACCAGTATGTCTTTGGATGCCATCCTTCGGGGTGGCTTCCCCTTTTTCTTTTGTCTATTTTGAGTAAAATAGATTGGCGACTCTAAATCTCTCTACATTTTCACACCTCACAAATCGACGCCGGCCGAAGCGCTCTCCCGAGAGGGGACGCGCGGGACCCAAAGGATCCTTTCTCCCTCCACGGCGGGGGTCGAGGATGGCCACACCCGGCGTGTAGGGACTTTACTGATATTATTCGAGGTATATTGGGTTTACTGTTGAGTAGAGAGATTGAGCTCGTTACTATGTTTAGCGCTCAGGACTTGGTGATAGGGAGAGCGCATTGTTATATCACTCATTTAGAGATGTGGGAATTGAGATTTATATTTATATGTCCGGGGATAGGATTTTGAGGTCTCGATTATGTGTTTGAAGTTTATGAAATTTAATTACCGACAATGCTGAGTGATAGTTCATTGGGGAAAGTTCCTTATTTGAATGTTATTGCAATTTGAGATACGCATGGACCTTGGTAAACTTAGTGAGTAGAGAGACGTTGATGGCTGATAGGGAATCAGTTTTGAATGTTAATCAATGAATGTGTGGAGAAAACACTTTGAGTTGAGAACTCGTATACTCTATAAGGCATGAGAAGACAATAGTGCTGTGACAAATCACAAAAAAATTTCTCACCACGAGTTGAAGAGTGGGACAATGTCGAGAAGGATTAAATTATGATTTATGGGGTGATTGAGAATTCCCATGTGCTTGAGAATGTTTTACTTGTGAGACGTTTATTATGCTATGCCAATATGCACGGATATTAAAGTGTATGGGCGCCCTAGCTAGCTGATTTTAAAATCGTCCGAGTTAAAGGGGTGTGGGAATAAATTTGTGGAATATATGCTTGTGAGGCAATTATAAACAAATTTGGAATGGTAGGAAGGATTAAACATCGTGTGAGAAAGGCGATGATCCAAGTAAATATGTGCAATGAGAGTAGCACACCCGAGATGGGTTGAAAGGCTGTGGGAAGCCATTTGAAAGGATATATCTTGAGAAGAGGAAAAATCCAACTATTGTGGGAAGGTATAGTGGAGTCCTACTTAGTCGAATGTTGAGAGTGGCTTGCGCGTAAATAGAATGTTAATGTCTATAAAGTATTTAGAAGTGCAGGAGCCGAGACTTTTGATATACCCCGAGGAAGGAGGGGAGTATAAAGTACCACTTAATGTGAGTCGTTATAAGTGAAAGTTGGTATTGAGCGGAACGTAGTGTATTTGTCTCCGGGTGAACCACTCATAGGTGGAAATAGGTTGGTTCGAGATGATTAACCAGAAATTTTGTGTCAAGCCGACGATTTCAGTGATGGAATGGGTAGACAGATTGGTAAATTTCATTAATGGGTTACCAACATCAGGATAAGGTCACGACTTCCATCGAATATGTGGAACAAATTGACAGAGATAAAGTAATTATTATTCTTTTGGGGTGACTCACACTATTAGAAGGTGTTCCCAAACCTTTCTTTGAAAAGAAGGATTGCATCGGTGCAAAGTGTCGCCCAATACTGTCATGAATTAGGATGAAACTCTTGAACCCCACCTCCGATAGATATTTTCAGGAAGTAGCGGGGATGATGTTTTGTTTTGGGCAAGTCGTGTCATATATGGCTCGATGAGTAGACGGGAGGTGATTGAAGACTAGCAGAGCAGTATGAGTGCGATTCTGGAGTTATTTTGGTTATTTTACTTCTGCAACTGACCTAAATTTTAATTAAAGTAAAGAATAATACGATAATTGGGAGGAGAAATTACCGATTGGTAAAGTTGTGTGTAGTTACCCGTACCTATTTGTCGTAGATAAGGTGCTCATTGAGGTTTTGTGTGGGAAAGCCTGGCCATTCTCCCTCTGATTGATTAGAGGTGAGTGGATAATTAAATTTTTGGATCGGGCGAGAGTTAGAGTCTGTTGACAAAAGTGGAGTAACCACAAACTGTTTTGGATTGCTTTTTACGGTCGAAAGAGTTACGCACCACGAAATGATGTTTTTAGGATGGACATGAGTGGTCAGATATTCTTATGGCTTCTCTCAGGATGGGAGTTTTGTGTTGGGCTGGATATGGGAATATGGCACTTAGTGATGTGTGGCCTTCCAATAATATTGAGGCGATAGAGCCAGTGATGTATAGGCTCATTTTATTCGGATGTCGTTGGTAGAAGAATAATGTGTGATGTGTCATTATTAAGGTGAGACCTTATGACTGATGGAGTATATCGGTATGAAGATAATTGAACAAACTTGTCGTGATGCTGGAGTTATAGTGATTAAGTCTTTAGAGAAGTGGGTACCACTAGTGGGTGTATAGTAGAGTAACCTTATATTACATTGAATTTGATTTCAACTACTAGAGGATGTTGTGTTGTTAAATATCCCAAGCCTTAGTACCAGGTGTATCCGAAATTCGAGGACAAAATTACTCTGTAAGGGGGGGGGGGGGGGGGGAGTACGTAATACCCTGTACTTTTATGGGTATTTAAATTACATGAGTGGGTGAAATTTAATACTCGGAGAAATGATTTGAGAAGTTAAGTGAATGGATAATTATTAATTGGAGAGTGACGGATTAATATTTACATGTACTAATTTACTTACAGGAATAAGTAAATAAAGTTGGTTTATTTTATATCATGTCGCGGTTAGGCAAAGCGACAAGAAATAATATTTTATTCAGAAAGCACGTGAGGAGTTGTATTAGAAAAAAGGTGAATTTTTTATAAGTGGCTCGAATGGGGATTTTGAGTGCACGATTGGTCTCGAATAGGTCAAAATAGTTAAAATAGAGTACCCGAGGGTAGTGTTCGGGTTCCGGAGACTTTTTGGACCAATAAGGACTCGCATTTGTGTATGCGAGTCAATTTTGGGTTTAATAAATGGAGAACCCTTATTTCTCTCTTATAAGGCCACTAGAGAAAGAAAGAAAGAATGAAAAGAGAGAAAGAAGATAAAAGAAGAAGAAAATGGACAAGAAGAGGAGAACTCCGGCCAAGCTCCGGCGAATCCCGTCACGAGGTCGTCGGATTTATCCAATGAGGCAAGGGTTTGAATTGATTTAATTATTTATATGTGTTTACAATTCATATTATGATTGGTGGAGAAAAATATTAATTTTGGGTTTGGGATTCTTGCATAAAAATGGGATTTTCGAAAATAATTTCATATAAATTGATGTTTTAATAACTCCACATGAAATCTAAGCTTAAATCCATGTTATTGGTGTAATTGTTTATGAGAAATTGGAAGAATTAAAAATTATGGTATAATTAAGAAAAAGGGTTGGAATTATTAATTAGATCGGTGAATCCCATGAATTAATTGTTATGTTGGGTAAAAATAAGTGGGGAGATGAGTATATTGATGGTTGATGATGTTTGAGACCATAAATCTTAGGTTGGATGAGTGTTGGAATGATTTCTGGAGTTGAAGAAGAAGATGAACTCGAAAAGTAGCCAAACTGAACCATTTCAAATTGATTCACTAGGAGGCGAATCAATTTGGTCAAAGTGAATCGATCCGACCCTGCCAGATATGAAATATTTTACTTGGTTTTAAGGATTGTAGAAGAATTGTTTTATGGAGATAAATATTAAGGGATCCTAAAAAGAGTGTTTGGACTTCTAAATGATTAGATGAGTAATATTTAAACCTTGGGTTAGTGGGAATAAAATCTGGGGTATGAAACTTAGGAGTGTTTGGGACGAAAGACACTCGGGGAATTATTTCGGTGGGTTTATATATATATATATATATTATGCGTGTAGGATATATATATGCCAATTATATAGGAGTGAATCCGAATGTGTGAATAATTATGAAATAAGAATACTAGCAAGACGTGATAAGCTAATATTCATAAGAAATTAAGGTGATAATTGTATCATAAGTGATTGAATACTTATGGGATTAAAATAAGTGTGTATACTTATGAATTAATACGAATTGGTATATTTGGGATTTACAGGATAGTGTCATGGGATATAGGCATGAAAGCCGGATCTGATATATTTATATATATATATATATATATATAGAGAGAGAGAGAGAGAGACGGTATATATATGATATGATTATAAATATATCTGTGTATGAATGGTATATTTATGTAAAGCATACCCCTCTGGTGCTATCATGGGAAGTTGCGCGATGTGGATGAATTCCCTGGCTTGAGGATCAGGGAGAGTATAGTCCCCAGATAATAGTGTCGATTATTTATAATGTGTGATTTTATCATGGATGAGATGTTTTGGGTATGATTCGTTCTCACTTTCACGTGAGGAACTATGATTGCTTCTCATACGTTATGATTTCGATTTTTACCAAGGCGGTGTGAGATTCCGACTGTTGGTACCCAGGATGATGTGTGAGAAATCCCTGGAAGATGATAGCATTGTAGAGACTGCATCCATTGAGTTATTGCTCTAAAGGATGGATATTATACTTATATAGTGTGTGATATATAAGTAGGGATATACTTTATATATATATATATATATATATATATATATATACGGACAAAATAAAGAATAAAGTGAGAAGTAAATTATTGCATCCGGAAAATAAAATCCAGAATAAAATGTGAGATACTAATCTAAAGATGAGGATATTATATACGAGACTAATAACACTAAAATATGAATAGTGTATAATAACTAGTGAAATTTATTCATAATGAATGGAGAAATTATAAGTGAGAATTTCTAATGCAAAAGCTCGTGTGAAAGAGCAGAATATTATATATGCGGGGTGTGAGATAGAACATGATTATTTAGAAGTTTTGAGAGATACTAGTTAGGCTGGGTAGTGTAACTAGGGTGTTTAAAATGCATGCGTTAGGTGTGCACTGGTAGATGAGAGGTATCTCATGTGAGTGGGACACCAGTTTAAATATGGACAATATCATATTTTAAATGTTAAAGTATTTTAAACACTTGCTAAATATTTTCAAAACATTTGGGGCTCTGACCCGCTTGCAAATATTTTAAAAACCTTTTAGGTGTCCAAACACAGGGAAGCCTAGATGATATTATTCCTTCGAGTTAGACATTGTTGCAGCAGTTGTGGATGCTAGCAGAGATTGTTTAGACTCTTCTATCCTTGTGATCAAAATAGGAGTTATTGCGAGTTATATTCGGCCATGTTGCCCAACTGTTGTCATTTATATTATTTTCCACTTTTCCGTTTGCACCTATTTGATATGGGTGCATTAATATTTTACCGAGAGTTATCGGTTATTGTTTTACTTATTTCAATTAATGTGTATTAATTGTGTGGATGGATTTATTATGCGTTTAAGTTAAAAATATTAGAGAGTTTAAAATTTGACACCAGGCCTAATAGGTTATTAGTAATTAATTTGGTTTTTGACAGTGATGCTAAGAATGAACCATATGAGAATCATGTTTTATTTTGATAAAGGATGGATCAACCATGATTAAAATAGGCGGGGTGTCACAAAATGTAAGAGGGATTATTTGTAAAACTCCCCACTCAAGGATAAATTACCTCACCAAGAAAGTAATAACGACACGAAGGCAAATGGAAGTTGGTTCGAAGATTGATAAACTTTTCAAAGAAAACAAGTTGAATCCGGTCATGTTTATAATTTATGAAAATATGAGTTATGTTTTATGGATAAGGTTTGTTTGAACGCACCAGAATAATCGAGAAAACACCCATAATCTGTCGAGTGACTAGGTTGATAAGGTCCCCGAGGAAATGCGTTTTGAGAATACAAGGAGCGAAATAACTTTGCATAATTGAACACGCTTCGAAACAGCTTACCCGATTGAGCATGTTGAGAGCAATCATCATATTTCTATATTAGAGTATTAATGAGTTATAAAAGATGCTGATGTTAAGAGAACTATCTAACACAATGAAATATTCCTTTTGAATATGATTCCAAGCATGCATATTTTTCATTATATATTGGGCAGTGCGCCTGAGCCACATGTTAAAAATGGAACACTTTTGGTTAAATTGGTATTTTCTCCATGTTTTAAGATAGACGTTAACCCATTATTAATGAGTTGGTTCCCCATAAATCTAATGATAATTGTTTTCCAGTAGAAGATTCCAAAGGGAAAGGAGACACTCAAGAATCCATAGGTTAAGGATGAAACTATATATGCTTCATTAATCCATCGAAGATGACATCAGTTCAATAAAGTTTAATAGACAGTCATAATAAATTTTTAGCTTCTTAAGAGAGTTAAAACACTTTATACACTTGAGAGGAGAGGTTATATGTTAGATTGAGCATTTGTGAACACCGATTTCCATTCTCAAAGTGAAATAAAACTCGAGCTCCTGTGGATGTAGCCCAAGTTTTGTGAACCGCGTTGATTATTGTGTTCTTGCAACTTATTTTCCCTATCTTGAGTATATTTCCTTCACTGTTGAGTTTTCTCATTATCATTTGTGAGAACTATGTTTATTATCACAATTGATAAAGGTTATGCATTATTTTTTACTGCAAGCCCCTAGGCGGCAAGAGAAATTATGAGTTCTTCTTACTATCCAAAGAGAACTCCCTCCGTACACAAATTGTGACATTAGTCAAAATATATCAAAAGAAAATTATTTAGGATTTTAGGATGTTTAAATATCTCCATAAATTATTAACTATATTTCTTTTAAAATTAAATTGGATTTATGGGTTAATTTAATATACATTTGTACACGGTTACATTTAGAATATTGTTGTATTTCAAATCAGCATCAAGGTAACTATAGACTTCATTTGGTTTTATTTGAGTGAAATTTGGGTTGAATTTGGATTTAACTTAGATGAATGATTATGGGCCACTGATAAATAAGGTATAACGCATTGGTCTAGCAGTGTAAGGACATGTTTTCAAGTGTTGGCTTTCTTTTAGTTTGCCAAAACACACAGCGTATATGGATCTCGATATAATTGTGTTAGATTAATGTCACATACTTAAATTCTTTCAGGTCTAAATATTCAAGATAAGTTCAAAACAAGATTTTTTGGTTCAATTTACACACCATCGCACATATTCCAATGCATCCTGGTAAAATAAACCTAGAAATGGAATTTTCATTTTTTAAAGGGAGTACATTAAATTTTTTAAGTGAAAAAATGGTTATTAGGTTTTGAACCTCGTTATGGCACGTGTTTAATTTACAAAAACATTTGATAAAACTCTAAAGGTATTTTTGGAACATCTGATAAAATTTGTAAACATATAAGTATTATTTTAAGTGAAAAAAGGGTGCGTCATTCCTACACCCGAATGAAAAGCTATGGCAAAATACAAACGGTGCTCAATGTTGTGAGTGATCTTCTTTTAATAGAATTTTAGCCCGTTCATACTAGGTATTCACATAGGGTAATGTAGAAACTCTCGTGCGAACCCAAGATGGTAAGAGATGTCGATCTTGTCACACCAGACGCAATCTGACAGATGATGACTTGTTTTTTGGGTGTATGTCGTTGTTGAAAGCCAAGTCAATCAAAACCTCAATTAGTTACAAAAATTAACAAACTCAAGTGTAGAGGTAAGCAAGGGTATCAATCCATATCAAGGGGTAAAGCGAGGGGAAAACAATTGTAATTCAATTTTATTTTATTTTTGGGTTTTTGCTTTTTCTATTTTTTTTAGATTTTTCAAATATAAAAACAATTAGGTGATGTGAGGATGTGAAATAAGACTAAACTATATGGAAGATCAAATCACAAACTAAAAAGTAAATAAAATAGAAAATAAAGTCTAACACTAAAATAAGAGATAAAGTGAGGTAAATTAATGTGAGAACAATCAAGGAGTGGGATTACACCACAAATTTTAGCTATTCTAATTAATTAATTTAATTAATTGAATTCTCCCAAATTAATATCAAAATTACAAATCAACTCTTGTTGCAAATGTAATTTTAATAGTAACCTTTTAGAAAATTATGTTTAACACCCCACAACTCTAGAAAAATAGATCTACACTCCTTTTAATTAATCACCCACTCGGATCGATCAATTAACACTTATGTAAATCTTAGAAAATAAATTATAGTTGAAATTCAAGTTATAATACCCTACTTAAGAAACCCATATCTCTAGTTCGAATCTAAAATGGGTATTATAACTAGAATTTTGATTTTCTCTCGAAAATCATTTACCCTCTCTCGAGGCGTAAATTTACGGGTGAGGGATCAAAATTAACATTCAAAGGGAATTTTCAAGTAATCAAACTAATTAAACTAAAATAACATCAAATAAGGGTTTCCCCCCACCCCATAAAAGGGGATTTAGCCTAACATAATAGAAAGCATGATAATCAAAAGATCAATAGGCATTTAATATAAAAGAGAAAAGATAAGAACAATCAAACCAATCTCAATTGACTCCAATACTCCAATTTGAAGTATACAACCCTCCAATTGAGCATACAAGTGATTTGAAATAATACCCACTCAATTAAATCTCATACAAAATTTCTCCTCACAAATCTCTAACAAAAAAAACTATTTACAAAATGTTTCTCTACCTAATTTTCTACTCTAACTATCTCTCTCTATTTTCTATGATATGATTTCTTCTCTACAAATTGATATATCTCCCCTTCAAATGGAGTCTTGAGTCTTCTATTTATATATGGCAAAAATGGAGCTAAAGGGGTATTTTTGGTAATGCGCTTGAGTGTACATGGAAAGGGTGAGTGTGAGGTCATGTGAAAAGTGGGGTAATGAGGTAATGGGGATAAAAACAAATCAGATTTGTTAAAAGCGTGATTTTTGGCTAAGAGGTGTTAGGTGAAGAAAATCGTGCAAGGGCTTGGAGCAAAGGGAAAAGGGTTTGAGATGAGATGGGTTGACACAGGTTTGGAATGGTGCGGGTGATTGGGTCGCGGGTTGGCGACGGAGCTGGCCACCGGCGATGGAGGTCCAAGGGGCTCGGGTTGGATGTAGGGGCCGGAGGCAGGTTCGAGTTGTGGACAAACTCGGGTTCGGTTAAGGTTCCCGGAGCTGGGGTCAGATTCAACCGGAGATGGGTTTACGAAGGGGTCCAGGTTGGGTTGTTTGGATGTGGGTTTCGCCGTCGTCGACGCTGGTATGGCCGGGGCTAGGCTTGGGCAGATGGGTTTAGCCGATGGGGTCTCGGTTTGTGAGGATCCGGCGGGCTAGTCACCGTGTTGGTTTTCGGTGAGGGGGAAGGGATGCCGGGTTGCGAGGTCAAGTGCTGAGATCGAGTAGAGGTTCGGGTTGGTTTAGTGGCTGGGTCAGAAGTTTGGTCTGCCCCGATTGGAGCAGGGGCTATAGAGGTTGGCCGTGGGTTTGGGCAGGGCGTAATGATAGATGGGTATGGCAGCGGACTCATGGTAGGGTCGCGGCATTGGGATTCCGACGGGTTGGATCGGGTTGGCTGGTGGTTGATCGGGTTCAGGAGGTATAAGGGAAGGAGGTGACTCGCCAGCAGGTTCTGCAACTGGCAGTGGCTGGCCACGCAGGTCCACTGACGAGGGTTTATATAAGCGGGTTGGGACGTGGGATGGTTGGTTTTGGAGGTGTAATGGGTGAAAAGACTTACAATTTTTATTTTTTGACCAAGATCCGAATCGATTCGCTTCCTAGCTGAATCAATTTGGAAAGGACGTTATCTTACTATTCATCATCTTCTCCAACTTTCTATTTAATCCAACATTCAACCAACCAATCCCTTAAGGTTTCTACATCATCAACTAACATAAATATCATCTACTAACTATGATAAAACCAACACACCAATTAAATCAAGGGATTAAATAATTAATTCAAGATTTCAAACCCTAAATCCATTTTTAACAATCTTCCATTTTCTCACCAACAATTACACCATTAACATGGATTCTTACTCACAATTTATATGGAGTTAATAACACATCAAATTATACGATATTAGTCAAAAAAGTTCCATTTTATTTCAAGAATCAAACTCAAAATCACATGGTTTATACCAACAATAATATGAGAAAAATACACTCAAATAGTTAAAGCAAGATAAACACTTGCCTCGAGGGTAAAATTTGACGATCCCGAGTCGAATCCCGTGGAGTTTGGATCGAAAATCCTTTTTCTCTCTTCCTCTCTTATCTCTTTTTCTTTATTTTTCTTTCCCCCTCCCTCCTTATAGAGGGAGAAATAAGGGTTTATCCCTTTTAAACCCAAAAATGACTCGTTTACTTAATTACGAGTTCCTTTTACTCTAAAAATTCTCGAAACTCAATTATGACCCCCGGATACTCTATTCTGACTATCTCGGCCATTCCAAGACCAACCGTACACTCAAAATCTCCATCTGAGGTACTTGACCGCAACCCACTAATTTAACCCCACATAACTTAATGCGGTATTCCCAATAAAATATTATCGTCTGTCGCTTTACCCAACTACGACGTATAATTAAAATACTCCGACATATTTACTTAATCCCAAAAGTAAATATAACACCCATAAAAAATCATCTTATCCATGAAAATTCCAAAAGTTACTATTCTGAGAAATTCCTCAAAATTCCAATTTACACCCAATTATGGAATTTAATTATTCCCCAAAAGCACGGGGTGTTACAAGGTGTGGAGAAAAATCCGATTCCAAACACTCAAAACAAGGATATATATTAAGGAACTTGGAATAAACTGTTATGAGTGTAAACCAAAAGTGTTTAAGGATGATGTTCTTGAAAAAAACAAAACACTCAAAACATGAACCTTTTCATGGAAAAATTAAACTCTCAAAACTCTCTCTAAAAGTTGGAAGAATATGAAAAAGTTAGTTACAAAGAATTGGTTCCCGCACATTGGTAATTCTGCAAAAATTAGTGGGAACAAAAGAGTGGAGTAGTGGAGAAACCTACCGAAAAACTGCCGAAAAAATTTTCCACCGAAAATCTCGTTCGAACGAAGTCTCGTTTGAATAACCCTTCTAACAAAGTTCCAAAGGCCAATGGGAAAAGTTCGTTGGAAAACTCGTTCGAACAACATTCTCATTCGAACGAAAAACTCGTACGAACGACAATATCGAACGAAGTCCCAGAATGGTCAAAATTCGATTTTAAGCCCAGAAACATTATTTTAAAGTTCTAAAGAAACCTTATGAAAATAAACTTCAGTTTAAATAAAATTACACCCTTTATAAAATTATTCCAAGTCTTCCTATATATATATAAATGCATTCATACCTTTTGGAGACTATAGAATATGATGTTGATGACGTGAAATGAGGCACATGTAAACTCGGCATATGATGAAGCTAGGCACATATAAACTTGGCATATGATGAAGCTTTATAATCTTGGCCTCTACGTCTTCAACTAACACGTCATAGGCTTGGATTGATACACTTGAACACTATCCTATGACTCAAATGTTTTTGTTCAGAATTGAGCCAACACTACATTAAGACTCAATTGGAGACTTGTGTCCTTACAAACCTATACCCATAAAACCCAAAATCCAGTCATGAATCCAACGAACCCAAGGGTTATGAATATTAATCATATTACAGAATCTCATAAAAACATCCCCAAACTTTAGTGTTCACTTTATCTAATTAGATTTCTAATTGATTTTAAGAAAACATGTAATTAAGGTTTAGGCAACACTTAAAACGCATAATACTAAAGGAAAAGAATGGAGTATTCATGCCTGAAATTAGTTAGATGAAAAATCTGAATAAAAAGTTGAACTCCTCTTGAGAAAACACCAATAGACTCTTCAAAACTTGTGAAAAGTAGGGGATAGGGGTTGAAGATGAGAGAATTATGTTTTGGAAGAGCTTTCTGGAGAAAGTTTGAGAGAAAAGTGATTTTTGAAGTCCCAACCTCGTATCAGTTTAGTATATAAAGGGTTTCAGAGTTGGAAAACAATTAGGAAGCTCAACCAAGCCACCGCCTCTATCGTTCGAATGACGTACACTGTCGTTCGAATGAGATACTAAGTCATTTGAACGACAATCGCTATCATTTGAATGACCCTAGCAGCAAAAACCAAATCTTTTTAAATCTGATAAATATTCTTAAAAACGTACCTGCCAGTTTAATGATAAAAACCTTATAATCTTTTTATAAAAGACCCGAATTAATTCCCAATTGAAAATTTGCTAACAAAAAAAAGTTGAATTCTTAAAGGCTATTAAATCCAAAATTTTATTTTACTCCAAATTAATTATAGTCAACTAATTAAAACATGGGGTGTTATACATCTCATTCAAGTGAGTTTGTGTAATGAACTAAAACATGATTAGGCATGTTAGTTGAATGATTAAATATAAGTTATAATTGATAAGATTAATTATGAGTATTAAAAATTTTACTTATAATGTTTGGAAAATGCATACTCCCGTGATATATATATTGGTTGCATTAGAATATAATTGAGATTATGATTCGTGATAACATGTTTAAAGTATGTGATTAGTTATGCGGTTAAATGGATTATAATGTAAATTTAGAATGCATCGTTATGTTTATAAAATTAAATCGGGCTGTTGGTTCAAATTTGGTGAGGTTTGGTTGCCAAATGTTTAAATTTTAATTTTTTGGGCATTTTGTTATATTCATATTTAATACCAGTTTAAGCATAAAAAAGTTATGATCATGGAAAAATATTAAATAAAAAAGTTATACATATTTAAGTTATCAACGAGCGGACACAAATGGGAGTTCAATCAGATGCTGAAATAGTAAGTTGATGTGGATTTACGATTAAGGGACGAAATTGCCATAAGTCGAAATATTTTGATTGGACCTTTGTTCCATCCAATCATACACAACCACCTTAAAAATGGCCACATGACCATATGGCCATGTTTTTATGGTTATATATCAGATATTTACTATCTTGTTCATTTCATAGTATGATCTTTGGAATAAATAAGCCTGAGGAGAGAGAGAAGAGGGTTTAAGGAAGGATTGCTTGGGAAAAATTATCATAAATTAAGGAGTTCTTATAAGGTAATTATATTTTTGTCAAATTTAATCACATGAATGAGTTATATAATTTTTATATTTTTATTTCTAATTTGAAAGATATTTAAATGAGGCCCATTATGCCTAGAGAGATAAATAAGAAAGGTTAAACACCATAGATGAGGAATTGTGCTAAAATGGTAAAAAGTGAAACTTGAAAATCCTAGACTAGAATCATCATTTTGTGAATATTTTATTTTATGATATATATATATATATATATATGGGGGGGGGGGGGGGGCTAGGTAGTTGTTTTCATGAATTATAGCCCAAAGTAGATATTTGTATGCTTAATTATGTTAGGTTACGATCTAATGTTATATTTCGGAATTAGTTGTGTTCAAAGTTTCATAACTCATTGGATACTTATTGAAATCAAGTGATTCTAGTTGGAGATGTTAGATAACATATATAAGTATAACATAATATAACATGAGCATAAAATACCATTTGGTTTGGCTTGGGTGTTGTTTTAAAGTTGAAATTTTGTTGTTGTTTTTCTGCAGAAACAACTTGAAATATGATGTAGTAAAATGAGCATAACTTTCTCTAAAAAATTTGTACTTTCATTCTATAAATTGTGTTAGAGCCCTAATTCATAAAGTGTTACAGAAATATAAAGTAGAATATCTAATTATTTTCCTTTTATTTCATATTGATCAACTAATGTGATGTGTTATTAGATTTAATGTTATTTGGTGTATTCAAATATTAATGATGTTGAATTGATAGGTGGGGAAGCAACTAATACTACCATACCAAGGAAGTAGATTTGGTACTCATCTTATTACTTACTTTAATGTGAGTGAATTGTCCTATTAAATGTAGATGCTTATACTTTCATTTGGAAATGTATAGCTTAAATGCTTGTGTCGAGACACTCATGTAATGATGTGTTGTTTATAATGCATATGCATATGCATGTGATTAAAAATAATAAGTGAAATAGACTATAGTGGGTCCTATGGGATGTGGTAATATCATTAATCCAACTTAAGGTTTTGTATACTCGGGCCCAAATAAAGGGATGTGCTGGTCCCTATAAATCGTAATGGATCAATTGGACTACGGTGGGTCCAGTTTTTTGAGAGTCCACAATTCCTAATTGGTTTATTTGATTTAAAATATTTATTGAAACTTGTTATATAAGTGTGGGGTGTGTATATAAGGTCATTCACTAAGATTTTGTATCTTACACTCCTATAATATTTTGTTTCAGGTATGCTTATCATTTGGAGTTTACTGCAAAGTTAGGACTTTAAAATGGGATAGTGAAAGATATGTAACATGGTTGAATATCACAAACTTTTTGTAAATTTTAAACTAAAAAACTTGGCTATGTAAAGTTTTGTGGTGCTTTATAAGTTATATGTAAATGTAATGATGTTCTTGTTTTGTACTTAGTAAGTTATATATAAAGGGAGTTATGTTTTCATATAAACATGCCTTTGAAAATGAAATCGTGTGTTATTTTACAATTAAATTATTGAAATAAGAGAATTTATGTGCATCAAAAGGATAATTTCAACTTAATTAAGTCAGGACGTGACAACTTGTATCAGAGCATGGTTATTAGGTTCAAGACATGGTGTTAGGGTCAACATTGGTAGTGAATAATAGAAAGTGGGTTTATTATGAGTCAAGATCTTGACTAACAATATTAATGTTAAACTTGTGATGTTGTATTTTTGCTTAATTTATTTATGTTGCAGTCAGTGATGGATCCACATGAGCAACATAATATAGCAGAGGGTGTGGCATCCCATGTTCCCAATAGTCATTAATGATATAAATCTATTGAAGTGGAGAAACCAGAGGTGCAACAACAAATTATAGATGATGTGGAAAGAATATTACGTGTAGTGGCACAACTAGTGGAACAAGCGAGAGGTGGAGTACGTGATGAAGAGAGGGATAAATTACATGAGAGATACATAAAGTTAAATCCTAAGGAATTTACAGGGACTACCACTCCTTTAGTGGCAGAAGGGTGGATTAGAAACGTGGCGACATATTCAATGTAATGGAGGTAGAAGATTAACAAAAGGTCTTCTTGGAAACCTTTAGGTTAGAGGATGATGCAAAATTATGGTAGGCTAGAGAGTGGTTACTTACTGCAATTGGGGGAGTGGTACCCACAATTACTCCCCAAATTATTTGGGAGAAATTTATGAATGTTTTCTTTGAAAAATATTTTCCAAGGCTCTATAGTAAGGAGAACGAAGAAGAATTTATCATGCTGAAACAAGAGAATCAAATGATGGCGGAGTATAAAACTTTATTCATATCTTTATCTATATGTCCACCTTAATTGGTGAGGACAAAAGAAAGTAAATGTGATCAGTTTTAAACTGGGTTGGATTCAGATATAAAAACCATGGTTGCTAATATGAAGATCACGAATTATATGGACTTGGTGGATAGAGCTATGGTGTCAGAAAAATTGATGAAAGAAATGCAAACTGAACATTCAAAGAAAGCTAGATATGATGGTACCAAACCACATGGATGGGAGACGAGATCCTCAATTCAGAATGTAGCACGAGAGGGATCTAAAGGTCAATAATTTAAAATTACCAGAAGTACTCATGGAAAATTTCAATCTCGAGGTGGACGGATTGGGATGAGTCGGCCAAAAAATGTATATGTATTGGGACCGAGGACAATTTTTCATTATAGATGTGGTGGTGAAGGACATATGCCTCAGAAGTGTTCAATAGCTATGATGACACCTTCATATTTCCATTGTCAGCAACCAGGGAACACGTGAAAGAATTGTCCAGTAATTGGAGCTACAACATTAGGTTGAAGTGTGGCGGTAGGAGGTATAAGTTCTATACAGAATGTACACAAGGGAGGTATATCTCAAAGCCAAGGTTCAGGCAGAGTTTTTACACTGATGCGATAGGATGCACAATCTACACCTAATGTGGTGACGAGTACACTTCCTATTTGTGAGAAAGATGCTTAAGTGTTTATTATTAGATTCCTATTTATCTATTATTAGTCTAGTATGGGAACTAGTTTTTATTGATAGGTTGTGTAGGGAGTGTTGGTACAAGTAGGTGAAAAGGAGTTGTTAGTTGAATTATTACCTCTTTACATCCATGACTTTGATGTGATACTGGGTATTCATTTGTTGGCCTCCAATCATGTATGTGTAAACTTCTTTATAAAGGAGGTAGTGTTTCAATTACCGAGTGAAATCGAATTTAAATTTATGGGGGACCAAAATGTTACTCCAACATGTTTGATTTCTGCTACAAAATCATATGAACTGCTAAGTAAAGGATGTCAGGGTTATCTTGCTCATGTGGTGGACAAAAAATAAGAGGCTGGCAAATTATCATATTTACCGGTGGTAAATAAGTTTGGAGATGTTTTTCCAGAGGAACTTCTAAGGTTAGCACGGGATTGTGAGGTAGAATTTGTAATTGAGTTGGTACCAGTAACCACATCAATATTTATTGCACTATATCATATGGCACCTACAAAATTAAAAAAGATAAAAATATAGTTGTAAGATTTATTAGATCGTGGTTTTATACGACCTAGTGTACCACCGTGGGGATCCCCAGTATTTTTTGTGATGAAGAAAGATGGAACCATAAGACTGTGCATTGTTTATCATCAGTTGAATAAGGATGTGATCCAAAACAAATACCCACTACCTCACATTGATGACTTGTTTGATCAGTTGCAAGGATCCACATTATTTTCCAACATCGATCTCAAATTCGGATATCATTAGTTGTGTTAGGGCAATTTTTTCGTCACTTTTCCTAGTACGTAGGACTTGTGCATAGAATCTAGTTTACATCAAGTATGGCATATCTCGTTGTCTCCTTTAATGCACACATGCACGAATTTATCTGAGCACTGCACTTGTCTGTCTCATGTTGATCAAGGTGTTTTCATCTCAATCATGCCTTTAAAATGAACCAAATGCGATAAAATGAGATAATGAAAGTAGTGCTTGTAAGAACCATTGCCCGAATTGGAAAAATTGAAATTGATATCTCCGATAAATGTGTTAATTTAAAAGCAATGAAATCGGGCAGCGAAAGTCAAAAGATGTTTGCATGAATAGCCAACATTTGAAAAAAGAAAAGAGCCTAAAAGATTAAAGGCACACAAAAGAAAAATCTAAAGTGCCAGACTGAAATTCAAAGAAATTGGTGCTTCGCTACATAAGGGCATTGATTCCTTCAAAACAAAAGAGTTGGAAGATATATTCTATATGTGAGTTTTTAGGGAATTTAGTCAAAGATCAATGGGTTTACACGTCTTGAAAAAGTCTCGTAAAAGCATTACATAGTTTCTGGTGTTATTGATGTGAAAATCATATTAGACTTTGATTTGTTGATTAGATTGAGTTGATATCATATGAATTCAACATTTTTACACCTAAAGACGACTTTGAGTTCATTCATTAGGAGTATCCAAAATCCATCGTCCACATATGTTATGCTAATTTGAGTTGATTTTCTTATCCAATTTGTTCATACCCATTCATTATGCGTTCATGGTTTGGTTATCTTGTTGTTAGTTCATAGTGTGTGTTCTTTTTGTAAAAAAAATTGCTTAAAAATTTGAAAAATAAAAAATTGTTGGTTTTGCTTAGTTTATCATTAGTTGATTCTTCTTGCATTATATTAGTGATGATATTCTATGATTGTCCCCTAAAGTTTATTATTTTTGTTTATTTTCCATGTCTATTTCAGACAAATAATAAGGGGGAGAACGAATTATGGGGGAGTGAAAGTTTGATTTATGGGGGAGAACTAATATTGATTTTATTTATGAGTTTTATTTTATTTCAATCTCGATACGTCATGAGGTATATTTATTTGTCTATTGTGGGTAGGTACACTTCGATTAGTATATAAAAAGTACACATTTGACAAAGCTCACAAAAAGAAGATCAAGAGAAGGCAAAAGATTTGAAGATTTTAAAAGTTAAAATTTTTGAAGACTTGTACATGTTTAATATCTTTTCATTTATGGGTTTCTGGGAGTGTATTTGATTTGTATAGGATGTGTAGGATAATTCGAAATTTTTTTTGTATTATAATAGCCATAGAGGGAGATTTGTAAGGGCAAATTTTCTGTCATTGCCCCTAGTATTTAGGATTTGTACAAAGAATCTAGTTTACATCAAGTATGGCATATCCCGTCAATTCTATCATGGCACTTCACATTCACACATTCGAGAAGACGGATTCGATTATCAAGAAGCTTCAACATGCTCCACGACGTTACATAAATTTTGTATAGTTTTTGGTTTATGTTTCGTGGATTTTTTACAAAGTATTGGGAGATTTGTATAAACTATTTTTTTACAAAACGAGGTTGTTTTTAAACCAATATTTCAACAGTTTTTGAAATTAAAAAATATTTTATTTTTTTAACAATTTCTTTCAAATGATATTTCCATCTCGTTATAACGACATGGATCTCCTCAGAAGGTTTTTTGAAGCATTTATCAAACGAGGTTCAAATCGGGGTTTATTGTCTTGAATTTTTTAATCTCATTTGAAGCGAACCTTATGTCATTTTTACGACATCAGTACATCATTAGAATGAGGTTAGCTTCTCGTTCGAACAAGATTGTGTCACCTCGATTTTTGTATCGGCCCGTAAATACCTGTTTTCGATAGTTTTTTTAAGACTTCCCATTTACAAAAGTGCGGAACTGCTGCTTTAAGTCTTCACTTTTTAAAGGACAAAACACTTTTTGATTAACACAATAATTACTATATACTTTTGTGAATTATCTTTAAAACCCAAATCACTTATATATTTAAGTTACTCTTGTAAATAAGGAGTCTTCACTATTGACCTTGTAGAGAAGGAGTCTCTACTACTGCTCTTGTGATTCTTATAAAAATCATTGCTGAAGGAAGATTGTGATATTTTTTATTCTCTTGGGAACCATTGCTGAAGAGGACAAGGGTCACCTGTGGGAGATTCATTGGATTTTATTTCTTTATTGTATTTGTATGTTGCTATTTGCAAACTATAGTGAAATTAAAGGTTTTTCCCCTTTGGGGATTTTTCCAGAAATTATGATTTATTTACATGCTTGATTTGAATCACATAGCTGCATGTTTAAGGTTAATAAGAATTAAAATTTGTTTATGGGTTGACATCTAATTAAATAAGTCTAAGCCATTATATAATTGTGCACTCTCAAGTTGAAAGTAAGATACCATGACATTTCTAAAACTGCTTTCATTTCAGGTATGACCATTATGAATTTCTTGTCATGCCATTTGGATTAAAAAATTCACTAGCCATATTCATGGACTTAATGGACCGCATATTTCTCCCATACCAGGGTTCCTTCATTATTGTTCTCATTAATGATATTTTGATATATTCTCATAGTAGGGAGTGTAAGGACATTTTTTTCATGTCCAACATGTTACATTTGTGTATGTCGTATGCCGCTACATTTGGCACATCACCTCAAGATCTCACTCGACGGCATCAATTAGAATTTTGGGAATCAAGCTTTTATTATATCCATCATGTGTCCTTCATCTGCCTCAACGACTTCACGTTCCATGATTTTAGGGACTTTATGCAAGTGGTACGCAAAAGAAGTCAAAACAGTGCAACAAGGCTTGATAGGGAAGTTCAAGGGCAATTTAGTAATTTTACAGCCACCGTCCGGAGGACCGGTCAACTGGAAAGTTGAAGAGCTTTCCGTAACAAAGATACTGGAAGAAACAGAACCTCAATCCGAGCTACGGTGAACAAGTTATGGCCCGTTGAAAATGGAGATATTTACATTGAAAATACTGTTTTCTAAGTGTTTAGCCCCTGTTCCCAGCGAGTTTCCCCGAACCCAGCCCGAACCGGTTCGGGGGGGAGAACCGGTTCGCAGGGTACCCGAACCGGTTCGCAGGGTACCCGAACCGGTTCGGGGTCCCTGTACGCTGGATAGAATTTCAGTGTTTTAAATTGGAGGAACTCTTCATTTGTTTTCCTATTTAAACCACCTTCGGGGGAGCAGTTTTGCAAGACTTTGGAAGACGTTTTTGAGAGTCCCAATTACTCTAGTCTTCATATTTTTTGAGTCCCAAGACTCATGTTTTGATTCACACAATTGCCAATCCTTTGTCAATCTTTTTGGTAACCCAAGAACACAACCTTGTGTTTATTCAAACCTTTGTGGAGAGATCTTTGCAACCGAGGGCTGCGTGTCATTGCTGAGGGAGTCTCTACAAACTTTTATGGCTGCGTGTCATTGAGGAGTGCTGCGGTTCTTCCTTTGTTGATTGGACTGAGGTTCATGTGGGTTCGGTGCGTGTGAATTCATTGTTACCGACACCGACCGACACCTGCGGGTATTCGTGTGTCACTGTATTTCATTGTAATCTGTGTAAGTTGCGATTTACTCATTATAGTGAAATAAAAGGTGTTGCCCTGCGGGGATTTTTCCTTAACTTTGTGTCTCATGCTTTATTTATGGTTTGACACACACACACGTAGTTGTTTGTTTATGGGTTGTTTCTAAATAGACTCGAATTAAATAAGGGTTACTTGGAATCTTGCGAATTTAATTTAATTTAAATCAATTATCACACACCGAACCCATTCGGTTTCTCAATTTGGTATCAGAGCGGGTTACGCTAATTTATCGCGTGATCCTGATTTTTCAAGGTTTTACTTTCTGATACAATTTTTCTACTCACGTTTACAAATTGGTATCAGAGCGGGTTACGCTAATTTATCGCGTGATCTTGATTTTTCAAGGATTTATTTTTTGTATACAATTTGACTTCTCACGTAGTCAAATTGATATCAGAGCGGGTTGCCCTAATTTATCGCGTACTCCTTTTTCCGCAAAATCGTGTGATATTGATTTCTTTTAAAAAATTCAATTTTGTGAAAAATCGTAATTTTTTCAATGGAACGCCCGTTTAATGAGGACCCTATTTTTGAAAAAGTTCACGACCATGCTAAAAATTTAAAAAGTTTGAATTTGAAACTTTGCAAAAGAATTAAAGATTTGGAAAAAGGAAATTCTCGTTTTAAATCCGCGATGGATCTTTTGCAAACGGTTCAAAGTCAAAGAGATTTTTATCGTGAAAAAGTTGTTTCCTTGGACCATGACTTTGTTTCTTTAAAATTGTCCAAGAAGGAGAGTGATGAAAGGGTCCTATTTTTAGAAAAAGAATTGGAGGACCTTAAAAATTCGATGGTTTGTGTTTGTGCCAAAGAGGAGAAAAATATTTTAGTCAATGAGTTTGTGGCACGTGAAAAGACTCTTAGGAAAAAGTTTACTTTAATTGAGGGAGAGAGAGATACGCTTTTAGGAAATATTGAAAACTTGAAAAAGGCGTCCCTTAATTTGGAAGAGTCTAATTCTTTGCTTGAGTCAAAAATTTTGAAATTAAAAACTGATTTGACAGACTCAAGTAGGTTTGATAGTGATGGTAATGGCTCATCTTGTTTTCATGCTTCTAATGCTAAAGCCAAAGCCATTATTTGTTTTAGAGGGTCAACCAATTTTCAGGATGTTATAAAAGGTCAACCCATAGGTTCCGTTCCACCCGTTTACACATGTTCATATTGTGGTCGGAAAGGTCATCTTAGGCGTTTTTATTTTGATCTTGGAAAATGTCCTAGGAAATTTATGTCTAGTGTTCCCGTGGTTCCCAAATCCCCCACACGTTGTTTCACATCTATTTGGGTTAGGAAATCACTTTTGGATACACTAGATTTTAGACAAGTTGATTATCGTTTGCTTGCACATGATTCTTCTCTTGCCATATCATATAGATGAGTGTGTTTGCATATTTGTCATACGCTAGTTATGCTTTTTGATATATGTTTGCTAGCGTTGTGACATGTACTTTTTGCATAGATTTTTGGTTTTGGAAATATTTTGAAAAATCCAAAAAGATTTTTGTATTTTTTTTGCACCGTTTATGGATGAACACTTTGGATGACCGAGTCACAACATCATTCCATTTTACATGTGACTATTTGATAGTGTTTTGAGAAAACAGGTCAATTCATCCTTGTGCTTTATACTGTTTGGAGTCATTAAGATGTAATTGAGTGTTTCTTCCTACATGTTTTACTCATGTTTCCTTTATTGCACACATGCACGGATTTGTTTGATTATTGTGCTTGTCTTATCACATGTTGGTTGGGTGTTTTCACTTCAATCCTATCCTTAAAACGAACCAAGGGCGATAAAATTTAATAAGGAAATTGTGCATATAAGAACCGTTTTGCGAGTTTGTGTGCTTTGTTTAAAAACGGGTAAGGGCTGCGAAAGGTTCATTTTTTCTTTGCGAATACTAAGCCACCGTTAAATTGGACCTAAAAAATGGAGGAATTTTATTATCCGGGGTCCAAAGAGGTTAAAAGAGCCCGAAAAAATTGAAAGGCAATAAAAAGATATTCATGCCAAAAAGGGGCCATTTAGGTTTTTGCACCAATTCTCCAAAGTTTGAGAATTTAGATTACCTCTAAAAGAATATATATATATATATATATATATATATATATATATATGTGTGTGGGAGTTTGGTTAGAGAATTAAAACGGGTTTGCACGTCCTTGAAATTCTTGAAAATGCGCTATATAGTTTTGGACGTTATTGGTGTGGAAATCATTTGACTTTGATTTCTTGATTTGCATAAGACGATGTCATCTAAATTCAACAAATTTTTACACCTAAGGATACCTTTGATGTTCATTCGTTAGGAGTACACGTATGCATCGTGCACATATGATTGATTGAGTTGATTTACCTATCGAATGTGTTCACACCCATTCATTCTGTTTCCATGACTTGTTTGTTTGAGTCTAAATCCATGGTGTGATTTTTGTATCATATTTTTTTAAAAATGGTATCAATTTTTTGTACGAAAAAAAAATAGAAAAATGAAAAATAGTTTGCGAAGATTTTTATTGAGCATCTCCTTGCAAGAGCACATTTGCCATTTGATTGATGCCTTGATTTGTATACCGTGACACCCCGATTTTGCTTGATTGATTCATTCTTCTTATTTTGTAAGGACACAAATTTCCAATTGAGTCCATATATAGTTTTGGCTCAATTCCAGACAAAAACATTTATTCATAGGATAGTATTTATTTGTAATATTCTCAAGCCTATGAAGTGTGAGTTGAAGACGTAGCGGCAAAGAATTTAAAGCTTCATCAAAATGCCGGATTGCGTGCCTCGTTTCTACGTCATCAACTAAGGTTCCATGCTCCCAAGGTATGAATGTAATTATATTTATATAGGAGATTGGAACAATATGTATTTGGTGTTAGGTGTAATAACAAACTGCATTTTATTTTCAGAAAGAATCAAATAGAACTTTAATATAAGTATATAAAAGTTTCTGGGCCAAAATCGAATTTTTCAATCTTTCTGGTCGTTCGTTAGAAATGTCGTTCGAACGAGTTTTTTCGTTCGAACCAGATTTCGTTCGAACGAGTTTTGTCGTTCGAACCAGTTTCGTTTGAACGAGTTTTTTCGTTCAAACCAGTTTCGTTCGAACGAGTTTTGCCAACGACCCTAACTGGTCAGTCGTTCGAACGAATGTTCGTTCTAACGAGGTATCTAACGAACTTCTAACGAGCC
The DNA here is from genome assembly GCA_949130495.1 of Sambucus nigra. Lineage (NCBI taxonomy): Eukaryota > Viridiplantae > Streptophyta > Magnoliopsida > Dipsacales > Adoxaceae > Sambucus > Sambucus nigra. The sequence continues at coordinate 536,572,392 of OX422215.1, read as the reverse complement.
CAGGATGGTCACTCGTTAGAAGTCTCGTTCGAACGAGAATCAAGTTCGTTCGAACGAGATTCCAGCGGGAACAGTTATTTGGCAGTTTTTTGCAGTTTTTCCCCACTCCTCCACTTGGTTTTCAACCAACTTTTTTCATACATTATTATGTGCGGGAAACACATTTTCCAAGACAACTTTTCCAACATTTGTTTACCTCCAAAAGAGAGTTTGAGAGCAAAATTATTTTAGGAAAATGTTCAAGTTTTGAGTGTTAATTTTTAATGAAAAATTCATACACACTCTAGTTTACACCCAATAATTGTTTATCCAAGTTTCTATATTTATATCAATTGCTTGGAGTTTTTGGCACCGGTTTTCTCTACCGAATTCAAGAGACGTTTCGGGTTTGCTTCTTCACCCCATCACAAAGAAGACTTTTGTTGAGATTCTACCCACACGGAGAAAGGCTCCATGCTTGGGTGACGGTGACCATATAAAGTCCCATCGGTGAATTCCGAGACCACGGTGGAGCTCCGTTGGTTATCCGCTAATTGGAGGTTGATACAATAAGAAGCATCATGGCTTGAGAGGGTTCGAGTTTAGGAAGTAAGTCTTTTGTTTTGTATTTTGTAATACCGTTTTTAGTGGATTTGAGGCTAGGGCCGTCCCGAGGTTTTTTCCCGTTAGTGGGTTTTTCCTCGTACATCGCGGTGTAGTGTGACATTGTTTATTTTTATCTTGCAAAATTTAGAACGCATGCTTTAGGTTTAATTCAAGATAAAATTTGGTTTAATTATCACACTATATTAAAATTAGACTTTAATCTAATATTGGGTAAAATTGGTTTATTCAAGTCATTTGTTAAAATTGATTTCGCCTAACTTTGGATAATTGTTAATTATGACTTAGGCAAATTCTAGGACTTGAATTATGTTTTAATTTGTTTTGAGAAATTAAAACTTGTTGTTATTATTTTTGAAAGTTGAACCATCACCCCTTTTATAACGCTTCCGCATCTTCTCTATTGTGTTTACTTTAAAAAGGAAATAAATATTTTAATTGGGAAAATTTCCTCCTTTCAAATTGGTATCAGATCCAAAAACGATAATTTATTTCGTTAAGATCCTTTAATTTTTGGGCTAAAATGGATTTTTCCCCATTTTCAAAATTTCCTATTTTCGATGGTTCAAACTACGCGTATTGGAAAGCGCGAATGAGATCGGCACTAAAATCTATCGACGAGAGAGTTTGGATGTCTGTTGTTACCGGATACTCCCCACCAACTTACTTAGTTGAAAATGAACGTGTTATTAAACCCGCCGATAGATGGACTGAAAATGAGTTTAAACTTGCTAACTTTAATTCCCGAGGTTTAAATGCCTTGTTTAGCGCTGTCGCACCGGATGAATTCCGACGTATTATGACGTGTGAAACCGCTAAAGAAGCTTGGGATATTTTACAATTAACTCATGAAGGAACTAGTGTCGTTAAAGCTTCAAAACTCCAAAACCTCACCACTCAATTTGAAACTATCAAAATGGATGAAAAAGAAACCTTTGATAAATTCTATGCTAGACTTTCTGATATTGTTAATTCATCCTTTAACTTGGGAGAGAAAATACCTGACGACCGTGTTGTAAAGAAAATTTTAAGATCCCTACCCGATAGATTTATTCCAAAGGTGACCGTTTTAAATTCTTTACCCACTTTAGCCTCTACGAAATTAGAAGAGCTTGTAGGTGATTTACAAACCTATGAACTGGATATGTTTCCCTCTAAAACTGAAAAGAAAATTGAAAAGGGTGTTGCTTTAAAAGCCCGAAAAGAGGTCAAACAAGTTGTAGAGAGCGATAGTGATAGTGACTCGGAAGACATGGCTTTGTTTGCTCGTTAATTTAGAAAATTTCTTAAATTTAACAAAGATAAAGTTAAAAATGATTTTAAGAAATTTGATACTTCTAAACATGATAAAAGCGAGAAGATTTCTAAAGCCGAGAAAATCCCTAAACCTTGTAATGAACATTTAGATAGGGACGAGTCTAATAAGTGTTTTGGTTGTGAAGGTTATGGCCATAGGGCTTATGAGTGCCCCACTAAACTAAGGAAAGATGGTAAGCGACCTATTTCATATAATGCAACCCTTAGTGATAGTGATAAGGAAGAAAAGCCCTATTCCCCCACCAAAAAAAATTTTGTGGCTTTTATGGCTAGTCATGTGAGTGATAATGAGAACTCATCGATTGATGACACGATTGCACATGCCACTTCCAAGGTCATTGTTCATGATTCCCTTGTTTTTAATGATAGTGAGAATGAAGAAGAAAGTGAGAGTGAAAATGAAGAAGAGGTTGATGTGAGTGAACTTCAAAATGCTTTTCATGAATTATATAAAGAATCTATTAATTTGAAAAGAACTAATTTGAAGTTAGAAGCTTGTTTAAGAAAGAGTGTCAAGGTCGTTGATGATAGTGTCTTAATAGAAGACCTTAGGACACATGTGAGGACTCTTCAAGAGAAGCTTGATTATGTAGAAGGCGAAAGAGATAGCTTTAGGGGTTTAATGGAATCCTTGAAAAAGGAGCTTATTGCTTTTGAAGAGCGAAATGTTTTACTAGAATCTAACATTGTTGAATTGGAAAATAAATTAAAAGATTCTAGTTTTATCAAATTTGATTTGGAGTGTCGTTCGGAAAAACTAGATAAAATGTTAGGAACGATCCAAATTAAAAATGACACTTGTGGTTTAGGCTTCAATCCTTGTAATGAATTTACTCATAATGCCCAAACCAATGTTTTAGGAGAATCAACTAGGAATACTTTTAAAGATCACTCCTTAAGTAAATCTTTTCGACATGTTCTCACTTGTACACATTGTGGTCGACAAGGTCATCTTAGGAAATTTTGTTTAGATCTTAAACGAATTCCTAGAAAATCCCATAGTAAAGTAACCACGATAGCTAACGTTCCTACACCCCAAGATAGTAATTCTTCATTAATTTGGGTTAGGAAATCCGACTTGGTTGCCTTACAAAATAGGGATTTTGATTCTCATTTACTTTCACATGCTTCCTCTCTTGCTAAATCTAAGGGATAAATGTGTTAGTGTTTGCATGTTTTAGCGTTTGTACTTCATGCCATATTCATATGCTAAATGTATGCTTGTTTAGTCATTCTCTAGTCATTGCCTTATTTCATATCACATGCTAGAAATTATGACTTGTTTATCTTTTTGTATTATATTTTGTGTTTGAATCGACTGCATAATATAAAAAGATTTTTGTTTATCATTTGTGTTTTATTTATTTCATTTAAGCTTAATGAAAAATACAAATGATTTTTGTTTATCCCTTTGAGTAAATATTTATTTTTGATTAAAAATGTTAAAAACTCAAAAAGATTTTGTTTTGTGTGTATTTTTGTTTGACACACTTTATGGGGCATATATTTGTGTTTGAATCCTATCGTTTACGCTTCCATGTGGCTAGAACTTTTGGTTTAGATTTTCAATCCTTAAAATGTTCTTTACCATGTTTTATATGGAGTAGTTGGATTTTGTATTGTTTAAATGGATTCTATTTCTATATGCCTCTATTCACACATGCACGAGCTCTTTTGAAATCTTAATGTCACATGTTATATTTGAGCTTTTTGAGGTGTTCTCCTATCAATCTAGTCATTGTAATACCCCGTATTTTTATAGCTTTTAAATTATGGGATTTATTAAATTTAATTGAGATAAATTAATTTAATTTTAATCCGGAATGTTGCTTTAAATATTTACTAGCGTGATGAGAGTTAGTAATTATTGGAAATTTGTTATCTGTTGAATATTACTGGATGAGTATAGTAATATATGAGATTTATTGTTATAATATTGTCACATGTGAATAAAATGACAATTATGAAAATTTAAATCGGGACGCGCCTGTGTCGTGTCGGGACTAAATGTTGATTAATAAGTGAATATTTTATAAGTTGTTCGTATGGTCGTTTTCGGTGCGCCAACATGTCCGGAAGAGTCGAGATAGTCAGAAAAGTGTACCCGGGGGTTTAGTTTGGGTCTCGGGGCGTTTTTAGGCCCAATTAGTACCCCGGGAGGGCGTTTTGGACATTTTGCAATTATGGGTAATTAAACCTACGAAAATTAAAAGGGTTATATAAGATATCTAGGTTGTCTTCTAGGGTTAGAACAACCAAAGACAAATGACGGCCATTGGAGAGGAAGAGGAGAAGCTCTCCAAGGAGTTCTAGGCCAAGAACACCTCCGATTGCACCGCCGTCACCACCAACGCGCAGATCGCGAGACGGGGAACGAAACCACACCAATTTCGACACCAAACCAGATTTCTAAAAATTCCAGGCAAGTGTTTATCTTGCTTATTTCGTTGATGCATCTTTCATATTGGTTTAGGAATGATTAGGATAAATTGTATGGAAGAAAAACCCAATTTGAGATAGGAAATTGCATGTAGTGATGACTTAAATGATATTTTGGAAACCCTTTGTCATGTAAAGGATTAAGAGCTTGATTAAGAAAAGAGTTCTAATTAGATACAAACACTAAAATTTTTATTCCGGATGATCGGACCATAGGAATCGCTTGAAATTTTAATATGTTGTAGCGAACGGCGAGACAGGATTCCTGACAAAAATTCAGCTTGATCGAACGGTCGGATTTCTAAAAATATTATTTTTACTAGAGAGTTTTATATTTTGAGGACTCTTAGAGAGTTTTATATTTTGAGGACTCTTAGAGAGTTTTATATTTTGAGGACTCTTCTAAATAATAAAAAAAATCAATTAAAACTCCATTTTAAATTCCGATTTCGAAACCATTTGAAATTCTCATCTTTGAAATATGGTAATATGAGTATAGTTATATGATTGTGTATGCATATACTATCTATGTGTGAAAATCATGCCCACGCTACTTGCTATCCCTGAGGTTTCCGCACTGGGATAGTCTTATCTCGATGGGACCTTTATGGGGGATATTGACTTGTACCCTAGAAGATAGATATCCTTTGTACAGGCTATCGGAATGATAGTTCAGACGATCCTAAGAGATGCGGGTATGTGCTTTCCTCTTAGAGACTTGGAATCTATGCTTCGCCTCATTTTGTTTGTGTATAGGTATCCTTGGTACAGGCTATCGCAGTGATAGTTCAGACGGTCCTAAGGGACTTGGAACCTATAGTTTGTGTATATGTTAATACAATTCGAGAGTGATTCCGAATTTGTATTCCCCTTAATGTGAGTGATATGGGGTTTGGATAGTAGAGTATGCCCGCACCATAAGTTATTATGTGGGGTGCTGTTTTGATATATATATTCTCGAGTAGTTAATATATATATATATATATATATATATATATATATATATATATATATATATATATATATATGAAATTTTGAAATCTGGAACTACCCACTGTGATTTGATATGTAGGACATGGTTGATGACTCAAATTGTAAATACTTGTTTTGAGAAAGTATAATATGAAACTGGAAAGCTTTATTGATTAATAAAGTCAAAATGAGAACTTTGGTTAATAATTGAAATATTCTTTTCAAACAATTGAATCGTGAAATTTGGAATCTTTCGAGTAATATAAGATAAGTTAAATCATTGGGAAGATTAGTGCGATAAATGATAAGATAACCCGTTGGGGAGGTTAGTGCGATAGGTGTGCACATTAGAAGAGAGGTGAGAATTTCTCAAGAGAGTGTCGCTCTAATATGTCGTTGCATTGGCTTGTATCAATTTAAATACTTGCTAAACGTATTTTAAATCAAACACACTTTCGGGCTCTGACCCGTTTTTCTCCCTCTCTTTCTCTTGTATATATATGTATGTATTACAGGTGCCCAGCCACAGGGGCGTCTTGGTTAGGATCTTTTGGAAGGAACGCGCTGCAGCTTAGGTGAGAGTTGCAGGTCTCTTGATTAGACGACTTCGTTCATTCGGATCCACTCTTTGTACTTTCATCTAGTTGAGCATGTGTAGCTCTTTCCATTATTCCGTTGTTGTTGGACATTTATATTTCAGTTATTTCCAGTATTGTTACTATGGGATTTATTCAGTTTGGATGTGTGACTTTAGATTTCATATGTTGACATTCGATTTACGAATGTATTAAATTATTTGGATTATGTTCCAGGTTCATTGTGGTGTGATTCTTATTTATTGAGATGTTGTTAATAATAAAAAAAATAAGTTTTCTTTAAATAAAATTTGGAAAGTATGTATTAAAATGGTTTTGACACTTAGCTTAATTATTTAGGGTGTTAAATTGGAAAATTTATTTTTCGACAGTGATGCTAAGAATGGACCAACTGTTCACCTTGATTTAATTTAATAAAGGAGTGATCACCCGGTATTTAATTAGGTGGGGTGTCACAGGTGGTATCAGAGCATCAGGTTCTAGTGTCCTTAGGATCTGTACGGCTTATTATGCTTTCAGCGTTGCTTTGTTTGTTATAGAGCCCTATGTTTAGAATTGTCGATTCCTTGACGAGATTTCGTTCTCCTGCTATAATGTGTATACATTAGTGTATTCTAATTTCGTTCGGATGTGTGCATATACCGAGCGATGACGGATGTCAGAAGAGGACCGTTAAGCGTACATCAGGAAGCAGGGCTCAGTTAAGATAATGAAATATATCCGAGGATGATGACCGTCGTCGAGGTCACCTCCATTGTGGCACGAGAAGCCAAGACTAGAAAGACGACTAAGGTGCAGCAATGATTTCCAAATGTTGTAATAGTCAAATGAGGTGCGAGGGTAAACTTACCCAACGTATTACAAAAATGTGTAGAGACTGTCAATGGGAAATTTTAGAAATGCGGAAATTGTATGTGTCTTTACCAAAGGAGGTAATGTACCCAAAGGCTTAGATATAGGACGAAGTGTGGAAAACTGAAAGTGAAAATTTAGAGAAAATTTTCTTGGCTTTCGGGACGAAATTATAATGGTTGGAGTCAACCACCAATTTTAGAAGTGGAATGCTATGCCTATAGGAGAACCTTAGGTACAGTGTTGACCGTATGTTCCTTCCTCAACTGTTCAGGGTGAGAAGCAAACGTGGTTCTGAACTCATCGCAGGAGGGCATGACAGAAGTCCAATTGTGGATATGAATCCTAATCGTTAGCAAATTTTGTATCGAAAGAGGTAGATACTAGTGGAGGAAACGACTCCAAGTGGGAGACCAACTTGTAATAATAGTTGATAATACTCGAGGAGGAAATTCTGATGGACGACCGATTCAGAGGTTGACATTGTCATATTTTGTCAAAATAGAAGATAACGCTTCTTTGTGGGGGAAGTTAAAGAAATCGAAGAATTTAGTCGAGAATGAGATTAAATACAACGGTGGTGGTATAGCACCACAAAAGGATGTGGATACACATCAGGAAAACCATTTAAATGCTTCAAATAGTTAAATTCCTACCAAGTGATGGTAAATTCAGTAAGTACTATTATAGATAGTAACATGATCTTTATGGCCTAAAAAGCTATGGAACAATCGGGATGGCTAACAGGAATCGAGTCTACTAATGTCCGAGAGAAGGACAATCCTAACCTAGTTAGTAGGACATGTGATAGGTGAATTAAGTGTTGGGGTATTTCTGTGCGGAGTAAAATCTCTCGCGATAATATGTTCCAAAGTGAGAAAAAGGGACAAGAATACGGTGCCTAGTAAAGGACGATGATTAAAAATAACTTTGTTTTGGTTTGTCCAGACGTGTTACGTCCGAAAATCATTTGCGCAGTCAAGACGATTGCCAGGATAGAAGTATAAGTTGTATCCTTAGAGGATGCGGCGTGTTCATGTGAGACGAGCGAGTCACCATATTTTGTCCATTGCTAGATTAGCATGTGAGACGAGTTTAATGCATATACTTATAAATGTTACCATTATGTGAATATTTTTCCCTAGTGTAGCGGGATTTTTTTTTCTTTAGTGCTATCCGCGGAGGATGAATGAGTATATTAATAGTGTTTTATACTTTATTGAGGTTACTCGTTGTAGTGATGCGATACACGAGTATGATATTATCTTGTTTAAAACATTACAAAAATGGTTAGTACGATAGTGGGCATTTATTGCAAGGCTATCGGAGTGGTTGCATTAGTGCAACATGTTTTATGTTTGTTTTGGCGAGGCTTTACCTGTGAGAAGGTTGGACTCGCACTTATATTATCTATCCTAGAGACTTCGGAGGAGATAGTGGGCTCGAGATATTCGATGCCAAAGTATGTATAAACTTTGCCAATATGATTCCGTATGTATCGGGATTTACCGTTGAGCGAAAAGATTTGACGCAGTATTATGTTTGGCACTCCGGACTTAGTGGTAGGAAGAGTGCAGTGTTATATTTATCCTTAAGAGACGTGGGAGTTAAGAGTTATGCCCCTAATGTTAGAAAAAGGAATTTCGAGAATTCCGATTGTATGTATTCGAGGTTTATGGAATGCTATTACCACCAACCTATGCTGAACGATAGTGAAATTTGGTGAAAAGTTCTTTGTTAAGCATAATTACGGGAGAAATTGTAACTTTTCTGTCAAGGGACGGAATAAGGGGTATATACTATGGACGGCGGACCTAACGGATTTCGATAACCGACAATGCTAGGTAGTAGTGTATCGGGGGGGTTCCTTGTTTGGATTTCGCTTTGCGAGACATCCCACGCACGAAACTTAGCGTAAGGTTGGAAGTAGGGAGACGTGTGGTCTCTATTCCATGAGTTCGGTACCCTGGTCAAAATGGGATCAAGTAATTATGTATGTAAGCTGGAAGTTGAATTTGTCTTAAAGCCACTGGAGCCGGATTGTGTGGTAAAAAAAAGCATTGAAAGTTACCCCACGAGTTAAGGGGTGGAACGCTAATAAAGAGAATTTAAGAATTTTAATTTCTAGGGTGATTGAGAGTACCCAAATGTCATAACCGCGTATAGAACACAAGGGGAATAAAGAGTTGGAATGATTTTTAGCATGGACCATCTGGAAATAACTTTATATCATACAAAAGAGATGACCTGTAATTATTTTGATGAATAGAGCGTTAGTGATTTATTTTGGTTGTTGTACTTATTTGAGAAAATTGTTGTACTTATCTGAGAAAGGTTGAGGATTATTATTCCTCTTTTATTGTCATGGAATGTGAATGCCCTATTCCTTCCATTCCATTGAATTTAGTTGGTCCTACAGATGAGTAGCACGCCGTTCGCTCTCCCAGGGCGGTCGGAGTGTTGCAAAAATGTGGGCATCTTGGTTAACTACAGTTAAAATAGTCCGAGTTGAAGGGACGTGGTAATAGGCGTGTGAAATATATGTTTGTGGGACTAGTATAACGAAGTGGAAGTGATAGAGTGGATTAAACATCACATGAGGGGCGATAATCTATACATAAGTGTGCAATTAGAATAGCACGCCCTAACTTGATTGGAATGCTGTGGGAAGCCATTCAAGAATTGGTATTCCTTGAATATAGTAGAATTTAATTGTTATAAAGCACACCCGGAGCGGAGTTGTTATTAGTCAAGTGTGAGAGCGACTCACACATATAAAGAGTAATGATGTTAGTATAGTATAAGAGATCCAGAAGTGCGCTTCGTGGAGAGAAGAGCACGGGTGGAACTTTCGGCATACTACAAGGAAGGAAGGGGAGTATTACGTGTCACTTAATGTGAGACATTTCAAGGGAAGAATCGATGTTTAGCGAGACGTAGTGAGTAGTCTCTACATGCACTGCCCATAGGTAAGGTTTAGTTGAAAGAGGAGAATCAACCAAATAATTTTGTGTTTATCAAAAATTCCTGAAATTGGAAGAGGTTGGTAAAGTCGGTAAAGTTCTTGGATGGGTTACCATCCTCAAAACAAGATCAAGGGTTTATCCCGAACATGTGAATTAAGTCGCCGAGAAGGAAGTGATTGATATTCCTTTGGCCTGGCTTACAATATTAACTAGTATGCCCCAGACTTCCTTTGAAAGGAAGGATCGCGCCAGTGCATGGTCTGGCGCAGTATACATTTCTGAATCAGGATGAGATTGGTGAATCCCACCTTTGATATGGGATTTCAGGAACCAGCGGAGATAAGATTTCGTTTCAAGTAGGATGTATCACCCTTAGCCAGGGAATAAGCGCATGGTGATTAAATATTAGTGGAGCCACGTGAAGGAGATTTTAGAATCTTGGTACGATGATTTCAAGAATGCTCTGTAGAAGCACTCGTACCTGTTTGTCGCATATGAGGTACTTATTAAGGTTTTGTTATGGAAGAACCTCGACTATTCTCCTTCCGTATGTTTAGAGGAGAGTAGATAATCAGAATTTTTGGATCGGTCGAGAAAATATCCGATAACTATGGTAGAATTCCACGACTGTTTTAGACGAGCAAGAGTGATCAAATGTTCGTAATATTTTCTCAGAATGGGAGTTTTGTATATGAATAAATCCGAGTATTTGTCATGTAGTGAGGTGCGGCCTCCTAATGATAGTGAGATAATGAAATGTATAACGTACAGACGTGACCTATGTGAATGTTGTCGGTTCGGAGCACAATGTGAAGTGTCTCCAAAGAGAATGCAAAGTAATGTTACTGTGAAGAAAGGGCTATAGTGATTGAGCGCCGTAATGTGTAGTTGGTTTGTGTACGGAAAAGGATATCCAGAATTGTGCTACCTGATAGGCCTTATTTTCCGAATTTCGGGACGAAATTCAGTTATTAGGGGGGAAGTATGTAATACCCCGTATTTTTATAGCTTTTAAATTATGGGTTTTATTAAATTTAATTGAGATAAATTAATTTAATTTTAATCCGGAATGTTGCTTTAAATATTTACTAGCGTGATGAGAGTTAGTAATTATTGGAAATTTGTTATCTGTTGAATATTACTGGATGAGTATAGTAATATATGAGATTTATTGTTATAATATTGTCACATGTGAATAAAATGACAATTATGAAAATTTAAGTCGGGACGCGCCTGTGTCGTGTCGGGACTAAATGTTGATTAATAAGTGAATATTTTATAAGTTGTTCGTATGGTCATTTTGAGTGCGCCAACATGTCCGGAAGGGTCGAGATAGTCAGAAAAGTGTACCCGGGGGTTTAGTTTGGGTCTCGGGGCGTTTTTAGGCCCAATTAGTACCCCGGGAGGGCGTTTTGGACATTTCGCAATTATGGGTAATTAAACCTACGAAAATTAAAAGGGTTATATAAGATATCTAGGTTGTCTTCTAGGGTTAGAACAACCAAAGACAAATGACGGCCATTGGAGAGGAAGAGGAGAAGCTCTCCAAGGAGTTCTAGGCCAAGAACACCTCCGATTGCACCGCCGTCACCACCAACGCGCAGATCGCGAGACGGGGAACGAAACCACACCAATTTCGACACCAAACCAGATTTCTAAAAATTCCAGGCAAGTGTTTATCTTGCTTATTTCGTTGATGCATCTTTCATATTGGTTTAGGAATGATTAGGATAAATTGTATGGAAGAAAAACCCAATTTGAGATAGGAAATTGCATGTAGTGATGACTTAAATGATATTTTGGAAACCCTTTGTCATGTAAAGGATTAAGAGCTTGATTAAGAAAAGAGTTCTAATTAGATACAAACACTAAAATTTTTATTCCGGATGATCGGACCATAGGAATCGCTTGAAATTTTAATATGTTGTAGCGAACGGCGAGACAGGATTCCTGACAAAAATTCAGCTTGATCGAACGGTCGGATTTCTAAAAATATTATTTTTACTAGAGAGTTTTATATTTTGAGGACTCTTAGAGAGTTTTATATTTTGAGGACTCTTAGAGAGTTTTATATTTTGAGGACTCTTCTAAATAATAAAAAAAATCAATTAAAACTCCATTTTAAATTCCGATTTCGAAACCATTTGAAATTCTCATCTTTGAAATATGGTAATATGAGTATAGTTATATGATTGTGTATGCATATACTATCTATGTGTGAAAATCATGCCCACGCTACTTGCTATCCCTGAGGTTTCCGCACTGGGATAGTCTTATCTCGATGGGACCTTTATGGGGGATATTGACTTGTACCCTAGAAGATAGATATCCTTTGTACAGGCTATCGGAATGATAGTTCAGACGATCCTAAGAGATGCGGGTATGTGCTTTCCTCTTAGAGACTTGGAATCTATGCTTCGCCTCATTTTGTTTGTGTATAGGTATCCTTGGTACAGGCTATCGCAGTGATAGTTCAGACGGTCCTAAGGGACTTGGAACCTATAGTTTGTGTATATGTTAATACAATTCGAGAGTGATTCCGAATTTGTATTCCCCTTAATGTGAGTGATATGGGGTTTGGATAGTAGAGTATGCCCGCACCATAAGTTATTATGTGGGGTGCTGTTTTGATATATATATTCTCGAGTAGTTAATATATATATATATATATATATATATATATATATATGAAATTTTGAAATCTGGAACTACCCACTGTGATTTGATATGTAGGACATGGTTGATGACTCAAATTGTAAATACTTGTTTTGAGAAAGTATAATATGAAACTGGAAAGCTTTATTGATTAATAAAGTCAAAATGAGAACTTTGGTTAATAATTGAAATATTCTTTTCAAACAATTGAATCGTGAAATTTGGAATCTTTCGAGTAATATAAGATAAGTTAAATCATTGGGAAGATTAGTGCGATAAATGATAAGATAACCCGTTGGGGAGGTTAGTGCGATAGGTGTGCACATTAGAAGAGAGGTGAGAATTTCTCAAGAGAGTGTCGCTCTAATATGTCGTTGCATTGGCTTGTATCAATTTAAATACTTGCTAAACGTATTTTAAATCAAACACACTTTCGGGCTCTGACCCGTTTTTCTCCCTCTCTTTCTCTTGTATATATATGTATGTATTACAGGTGCCCAGCCACAGGGGCGTCTTGGTTAGGATCTTTTGGAAGGAACGCGCTGCAGCTTAGGTGGGAGTTGCAGGTCTCTTGATTAGACGACTTCGTTCATTCGGATCCACTCTTAGTACTTTCATCTAGTTGAGCATGTGTAGCTCTTTCCATTATTCCGTTGTTGTTGGACATTTATATTTCAGTTATTTCCAGTATTGTTACTATGGGATTTATTCAGTTTGGATGTGTGACTTTAGATTTCATATGTTGACATTCGATTTACGAATGTATTAAATTATTTGGATTATGTTCCAGGTTCATTGTGGTGTGATTCTTATTTATTGAGATGTTGTTAATAATAAAAAAAATAAGTTTTCTTTAAATAAAATTTGGAAAGTATGTATTAAAATGGTTTTGACACTTAGCTTAATTATTTAGGGTGTTAAATTGGAAAATTTATTTTTCGACAGTGATGCTAAGAATGGACCAACTGTTCACCTTGATTTAATTTAATAAAGGAGTGATCACCCGGTATTTAATTAGGTGGGGTGTCACAGTCATCTACATATCTATGACCTAGGAGGACTAGTGCATGTCAAAATCCGTTGCATGTGAGATTTGTGCGAAAAATGAAAACATGATTAATTAATATATGCACGGGGATGGGCTCCGAAAGGATGAATTAAATCCTTTGCGATAGTAAGCCACCGTTGATTGGATCTAAAAGAAATACGTGATCCAAAGGCCTAAAAACATAATATTTGGCATTCAAAGAAAGCAATTGCCAAGGCCTATGTTTGTATGATATATTCATTCAAAAACAAAAGAATATATATGCTCATTGAGGGAGAATTGGATGGTATATCAACGGTTTGAACAATGTCCGTTTATCCTAGTTGTCTTTAATGTCATGACTCTATTTGGTTTGTAGAATCATCATCATGTTAGGCTTGTATGCATTGTGTATGTTTGTTCATTGAGTTAAATCTTTATATTGTCACATGAGGTTATATTTAACTGTGATGAAGTTTGCAATCAAATGAGAACTCCGTGAACGTTTCTTAAGTGTTTGGGTCTAAATTTAATTGTTGCTAGTTCACACCCCTACACTTCCGTTTCCATATGACACATTTTTGCCATTCGAGTGTGCAAACTTATTGTATTTTGTGTCATGTGTGTGTTTATATCTATATATATGCAAGTACTATATTGGTATATTTCTAATGTATATATATATGATATTTGTTTGTCTTTGCCCTGCTTTTATTGCCCATATGCTTTCATGTCTTATCACTTTAAGCTTTCACATGTTGTGTATTAGTTCTTTATCCTTTGCCTATTCCCGAACAAAAAGGGGGAGAATGATGATAGGGGGAGAAATTGTATCTAATCCTATTATTATCGTATCTTCGTTTGGGGGAGATTTATCTTAGGGGGAGACGTCTTTCTAAGTACGTCATGTGTTTAAAGGGAGAATTAATTTAGGGGGAGTAATTAATTAATTGCATTTAATATTTTGATATTCCCTATGCATTTGATGAGTTTGCTTAAGTGTGCAGGAATCTTTCTAAAGCGGCATCTTTCTATGGCAAAGCGTTTGATCCTTGGGTTGAGTCAAGATTGGGCGGGTTATGTTTTGAGTCTAGTAGAGCTTGACGGCCCTTTAGGATTTTTGTTTGGTTTTTGTCCCGGAATAGCCAAAGGGGGAGATTTGTAAGGACACAAATTTCCACTTGAGTCCATATATAGTTTTGGCTCAATTCCGGACAAAAACATTTATTCATAGGATAGTATTTATTTGTAATATTCTCAAGCCTATGAAGTGTGAGTTGAAGACGTAGCGGCAAAGAATTTAAAGCTTCATCAAAATGCTGGATTGCGTGCCTCGTTTCTACGTCATCAACTAAGGTTCCATGCTCCCAAGGTATGAATGTAATTATATTTATATAGGAGCTTGGAACAATATGTATTGGGTGTTAGGTGTAATAACAAACTGCATTTTATTTTCAGAAAGAATCAAATAGAACTTTAATATAAGTATATAAAAGTTTCTGGGCCAAAATCGAATTTTTCAATCTTTCTGGTCGTTCGTTAGAAATGTCGTTCGAACGAGTTTTTCGTTCGAACCAGATTTCGTTCGAACGAGTTTTGTCGTTCGAACCAGTTTTTTCGTTCGAACCAGTTTCGTTCGAACCAGTTTTGCCAACGACCCTAACTGGTCAGTCGTTCTATATGTCGTTCGAACGAATGTTCGTTCTAACGAGGTATCTAACGAACTTCTAACGAGCCCAGGCTGGTCACTCGTTAGAAGTCTCGTTCGAACGAGAATCAAGTTCGTTCAAACGAGATTTTAGCGGGAACAGTTATTTGGCAGTTTTTTGCAGTTTTTCCCCACTCCTCCACTTGGTTTTCAACCAACTTTTTTCATACATTATTATGTGCGGGAAACACATTTTCCAAGACAACTTTTCCAACATTTGTTTACCTCCAAAAGAGAGTTTGAGAGCAAAATTAGTTTAGGAAAATGTTCAAGTTTTGAGTGTTAATTTTTAATGAAAAATTCATACACACTCTAGTTTACACCTAATAATTGTTTATCCAAGTTTCTAGATTTATATCAATTGCTTGGAGTTTTTGGCACCGGTTTTCTCTACCGAATTCAAGAGACGTTTCGGGTTTGCTTCTACACCCCATCACAAAGAAGACTTTTGTTGAGATTCTACCCACACGGAGAAAGGCTCCATGCTTGGGTGACGGTGACCATATAAAGTCCCATCGGTGAATTCCAAGACCACGGTGGAGCTCCGTTGGTTATCCACTAATTGGAGGTTGATACAAGAAGAAGCATCACGGCTTGAGAGGGTTCGAGTTTAGGAAGTAAGTCTTTTGTTTTGTATTTTGTAATACCGTTTTTAGTGGATTTGAGGCTAGGGTCGTCCCGAGGTTTTTTCCCGTTAGTGGGTTTTTCCTCGTACATCGCGGTGTAGTGTGACATTGTTTATTTTTATCTTGCAAAATTTAGAACGTATGCTTTAGGTTTAATTCAAGATAAAATTTGGTTTAATTATCACACTATATTAAAATTGGACTTTAATCTAATATTGGGTAAAATTGGTTTATTCAAGTCATTTGCTAAAATTGGTTTCGCCTAACTTTGAATAATTGTTAATTATGACTTAGGCAAATTCTAGGACTTGAATTATGTTTTAATTTGTTTTGAGAAATTAAAACTTGTTGTTATTATTTTTGAAAGTTGAACCATTACCCCTTTTATAACGCTTCCGCATCTTCTCTATTGTGTTTACTTTAAAAAGGAAATAAATATTTTAATTGGGAAAATTTCCTCCTTTCATATTTGTCTATTTGGGGACATCATAAAAAGGGGGAGAAAGAATTATCTTATTTTGGGGGAGTTTTTGAGAGTTAACTTATGCTTATCATTTATTGGTATCTATGTTTATCTCATTTCAAACTCGATATGTCACTTGGTATTTTTTCTTTATCTCATGTGTGTAGGTACTACATTGATGATCTCTAAATTGCACACCCTGATGAGAAAAGATTTGAGATTCCTGACGATTTGAAGAACAAACGATGGAGACTATTCACTTGTACCTTTTCCAGTTTTGGGTTCATGGGAGGGTAGATTTGTATAGGCAATTTTGTTTTTTGATAATTCGGATTTTTTATGTATGTACCGGCATAGACATAGGGGGAGATTTGTAAGGATATTTTTTTCATGTCCAACATGTTACATTTGTGTATGTTGTACGCCGCTACATTTGGCACGTCACCTCAAGATCTCACTCGACGGCATCAATCCGAATTCCAGGAATCAAGCTTTTAATATCTCCATCATGTGTCCCTCATCTGCCTCAACGACTTCACGTTCCATGATTTTAGGGACTTTATGCAAGTGGTACGCAAGAGAAGTCAAAATAGTGCAACAAGGCTTGATAGGTAAGTTCAAGGGCAATTTGGTAATTTTACAGCCACCGTCTGGAGGACCGGTCAACTGGAAAGTTGAAGAGCTTGCCGCAACAAAGATACTGGAAGAAACGGCACCTCAATCCGAGCTACGGTGAACAAGTTATGGCCCATTGAAAATGGAAATATTTACATTAAAAATACTGGGAATTTTTCTAAGTGTTTAGCCCCTGTTCCCAACGAGTTTCCCCGAACCCAGCCCGAACCGGTTCGGGGGGGAGAACCGGTTCGCAGGGTACCCGAACCGGTTCGGGGTCCCTGTACGCTGGATAGAATTTCAGTGTTTTAAATTGGTGGAACTCTTCATTTGTTTTCCTATTTAAACCACCTTCGGGGGAGCAGTTTTGCAAGACTTTGGAAGACGTTTTTTAGAGTCCCAATTACTCTAGTCTTCATATTTTTTGAATCCCAAGACTCATGTTTTGATTCACACAATTGCCAATCCTTTGTCAATCTTTTTGGTAACCCAAGAACACAACCTTGTGTTTGTTCAAACCTTTGTGGAGAGATCTTTGCAACCGAGGGCTGCGTGTCATTGCTGAGGGAGTCTCTACAAAGTTTTATGGCTGCGTGTCATTGAGGAGTGATGTGGTTCTTCCTTTGTTGATTGGACTGAGGTTCATGTGGGTTCGCTGCGTGTGGATTCATTGCTACCGACACCGACCGACACCTACGGGTATTCGTGTGTCACTGTATTTCATTGTAATCTGTGTAAGTTGCGATTTACTTATTATAGTGAAATAAAAGGTTTTGCCCTGCGGGGATTTTTCCTTAACTTTGTGTCGCATGCTTTATTTATGGTTTGACACACACACACGTAGTTGTTTGTTTATGGGTTGTTTCTAAATAGACTCGAATTAAATAAGGGTTACTTGAATCTTGCGAATTTAATTTAATTTAAATCAATTATCACACACCGAACCTATTCGGTTTCTCAGGGAGTAACATTAACACCATTTGTGTACTATTTTACAGACCTTGCGAGAGAAGTAATTATATGCTAAACATATTAAAAGTGAATTTTGGCTAGATAAGGTAGTATTTTTTGGGCATGTTATTTCTACTGATGGCATTTGTGTTGATCCCAAGAAGGTGAAAGAAGTAATGAATTAGGAAATACCAAATAATATGACCGAGGTATGTAATTTTTTAGGACTGGCGGGATACTACATGAGATTTATATAGGGGTTTTCTTCTATTGCATTATCATTGAATAAGCTTACAAGGAAGGAGAATAAGTTTGTGTGGAATGAGGATTATGATCAAAGCTTTGAAAATTAAAAGGGAAAGTTGACATCATCTCCAGTATTGACTATTCCAATAGGCAAAAAATGTTTAGTTATTTATATTGATGCCTCATATCAAGAACTTGATTATGTATTAATGTTGTATGAAAAGGTAGTTGATTTTTCTTCTCAATAATTAATGATACATGAATGTAACTACCCTACACATGATCTTGAGCTAGCCACACTAGTTTTTGCACTAAAGATTTAGAGGCATTCCTTATATGGTGTTAGTTGTGAAATTTTCACTCACCATCAAAGTTTAAAATACTTGTTTACTCAAAAATACTTGAACTTGAGACAAAAGAGGTGGATGGAACTTATAAAAGATTATGAATGTACAAAACATCACATCCACGTAAGGATAATGTTGTTGCGAATTCTTTTAGTTGAAAGTCTTTAGGTAGATGTAACAACCTGTGATTTTTAAACCGGTTTTAATTAAATTAATTCGGATTTCAAAAAAATAAAATTTTGGGATCTATTTAATTTTGGTATGTAAAAATGTTGGTTTTTATATATAAAAATAAGGTTTTAAGTGGAATTTAAATCGGGAATAAAATTTGGAAATTATAACTTTTTGTATAAAAATCGAAGGATCCGACCTAAGGAGGTTATAAAAAAATCCAACCGTCCGATCGAGCTAAATTTTTTACAGAAGCTTCATCTTGCCGTCAGCTACAACATACTAAACTTTTAACCAATTTAGCAGGTTAGATCACCCGTAATAAATTTTTGAGTGTTTATGTTTGAGTAGGACTCAAACTTTTTTTTATATATAAACGTAAAGTGATGGGTTTAGGACTTTTAAAACACATTTTAGCCTTCTCAAAAATCAGTATCCTCCTCTATTTTTATCTTCTTCCATCTACAAAACCCTAGCTCCATTTAAACCAAGATTCAACCCATGATTTGAAGGCTTATTTGGTGTTTTCTCGAGTTCGGGCTAAACGAGTTTTTAATTGTTTTCGCGCGAGGAACACAGTGGTATGATAAAAAATTTAAGACAGAATCTTATGAGTTTTTTGTGATGATTTTAAGGTACGGGGTTTATCCAATATACTCCTTAAATCTCTCGAGAGTTGTCGTTTGTTCCTCATTTATTTGTACTCATATTATTTATATCACGACGTTTATTGAAATCTAAAATATTGATTCGATTGAGATATTTTATTTGTTGATGGGCATGGTGTCATGAAATTTTTATATGGCACGGAGAATGGTCACCCTCCAATAATCCAATAGTCCAATAGCCAGGTGTAATACCACGTATTTCTGTGTATTTATAATTTAATTAATTCGGCGATTAATTGAGAAACTATGTTTTATTTAAATTACAAGAGCGAAGTAATTTAATGTGATAGGATGATAAATGGGGTTTTCAAATATTAATCGAGAGATAGATACTAATTAATATTATGATATATTATTTACTAAGAGTGAATATTGAATAAGTGATAATTATTGTAATACGCATAGCGAGTGATATGTGCGTATTTTATTTCATCTCAACTGGGAGTCGCGTCTAGGCTAATTTGAGATTGAGAAAGGAAATATATTTTAGTGACTCAAATGATTATTTAGAGGTCATGAATGAACCCAAATGGGTAAAAGTAGTCGAAAAAGTGTATCCAGGGGTATAGTTTGAGTCCCGGGTCAATTTTAGACCAAATCGGCACCATTTGGAGGCATTTTGGTCATTTGGCAAATAGTGGTTAAGAGACCTACGAAATTTGCAAATTTATATCATATGTTAAGGGGCTTAAATTAGGGTTAAGAACATAAAAAACACAGAGAGACCAATTGGGATAAAAGACAGACAATTCTCAAGGCTTAAGGAGGAATTGGTGAGAGATTTAGAGGATTCTTGCACATTAATCAATTTGGGAAGGGAAATTGGAGGAGAAGACAACCCAACACCTTCATCAAATTCAAAATGAGACCATCCTCACTAAGGCAAGCTGTTTATTGCAAAAATTATGAAGTTATAATACCCATGCGTAGGGTTTTAAGATTTGTTTTTGTTAAATCAATATTCTTGGGAGAAAAAGAATGGTTTTTACGTATGTTGGGATAGGATCTGCATGTAGAACAAGTTAACATATGTAGAGGATTAATAATCGGAGGAATCATTAACATTGAATAAATATGAGTTTTTGATGATGTATGTGGGAATAACACAAAACTAGGGTGTTAATGAAGTTTTGGGTTTTAATTTGTTCCTTATTGACTTCTGGAAAGATTTAATATGTTTAGGAAGTTAGAAACCACCCTATTACATGTGGAAATAGTTTAGAACAATTGGTTGGGACTTTGGTAGAGTATCATGGGAGTTTGATATATGTTAATGGTGGAAAAATTGCGTGGAGAACACGAAGTTGGAGACCTGTACAAAATCGAATCGATTCGACGAGGTTGGCGAGGGGCGAATCGATTCGATTAAGTGAATCGATTCGGCTTGGGGCGAATCGATTCTGCTTACCAGACAACCTAATTCTTTTTCTTTTTGCCTTAAATTCCTAAATCATTATTGTGGGATCTTTTGGGACTTTGTTAAAATAATATTGAGAGGTTTATTATTTTACAGTAGGCCATGTTAAGGAATGATTATGTCTTAGAGAGAGACAAGAGATGGGAATGAGTTTAGGATATACTACGTCGTAATTAATCTGAGAGACGGATAAAGAATTACGAAAATTAAATAGATTGAGGTATAGACCAGTATAGTAAGTTAGGCTTAACTACTGAAATTATAAAATGGGTAACTTGGACCCTTAGAGTTGTGTGAATACTCATATTTAAAACGATAGTGAGATAAATCGTAAAGTAAATAGTATGGCGAGTATGCGAGAGATATATACTACGTACTAACATGTATTATCGGATTGTGTGAGTACCTATTGATGGACAGTAATACATAGGTTGTGTGAATACTTAAAGTATACTAAATAAATATTGGCGATCGAGGAAGGATTCTGAGACATTGTAGAGGACTAGCGTTGGTGATCGAGGTGTGATTCCGAGCCAATATAAATATGATTAATATTGGTGATCGAGGTGTCATTCCAAGCCAATATAATCAATAACTACTGGTGATCGAGGTGTGATGCCGAGCTAAGATATATATATATATATATATATATATATATATATATATATATATATATATATATATATATATCGCTATTGGTGATCGAGGTAGGATTCCAAGCCAATAATCCCTAATACGTGATATAGGGATGTGATATTAAAGTATGTACTTATAGTATATATTGTGTATGAAATATATACCTAAATGATTATTCTACTTACGGGTGACAGTAGACTGGCAAATGTTAGATATAGGTATATATCTGAAAAGCAAATTAAGTGGTGAGACTTAATTAACGGATTAAGGATAGATAGTGAATATCCGAGTTAATAAATTAAGTAGTGAGACTTAATTGCAAGGGTTGAAATATAACATATGTGAAATGTTACATGAAATAATTAACATATGAGAGATGTTAATAAATTAATGTATTGGATGGGAAGTACGAGAAATTTAGACGTGTAGATAAGTCCAGTTGCATACTTTAGTCTCGTTAGCTTGGGTAGTATAGCTAACTGGGTTAAGTATAGAACGTTAGGTATGCACTATAGATGATAGGTGAGAAAAATTCAAGAGAGAATGTACATGAACATGAGTAATCAATAACCGATTTTAATGTAATAAAACACTTGCTAAATATTTTCAAAACGGATTGTGTACTAGCAATTGCTATAAAATATTATTAAAAATCTTTTAGGTGTCCAGCCACAGGGAAACCAGTCGTGACTTCATTCCAGGGACTCGAAGCTATAGCATTGTGGATGCTAACAGGGTTGGATTAGACGATTCTTCCATTCAGATCTAGTGTAGGATCTCATTTCATATTCCATGTATGGACATGTTGTCTGTTTTCAGTCTTTTAGTTATTTTATTATATTGGAGTATTTGGTTTTGGATTTTTAGCCGAAGGTTGATTAGGCAAACCCTTATTCATTTATATACTATGATGGTTGAACTCTAGTATGTTGGGAATGTCTAATTTAGTTTTTCGCATTATTCATTTATCTTTTTTAAAGAAAGATAAAATTTAGCACCGGTTTAATTTCACTTAGGTGGTTAGTAATTAAAAAGTTTTTCGATAGTGATGCTAAGAATGGACCATATGAGAAACCTGTGTTAATTTAATAAAGGCCTGATTAACGGATGTTTAATTGGACGGGGTGTCACTCCAGGATGAGGCTTGGTGACCTATTGATGTGTTATTGAGAAATAAATTTGTATAATGTTGGGATGTCGCATTGGACTCGTATGCAGTTTCGTATTGTTGCATTTCATTCACCGTTATTATTTTGAGCATCTATTCTTATCATATTGTGTACTTTCCCGAATTTTTCTTTTAGTGGCAGGGTAGTGTTGATTTGGACGCTAAGGATTTTTTAGGATTTTAGAGCTTGACGTTTGGAGGATTTTATTTTTTTGTTAAGATTGGCAGTGTAACTATTTAGAGAGATTAGCATTATTTTTTAGAGGAATTAAATTGTAATTATTTTGGAGGTATAAATTTTGGAATGGACGTTATGTAATTTTGGATTCGTTATGTTAATTTTTATGGAATATAGATGCTCTATACTAATTGTTGAGGATCTAGTTTAGCTTTAATCGTAGTAGCGCCTCGTGTTTTACGCGGGGTGTTACACTAGAGTATCTTTTATTTATTATATACTATGAGAGAGTTAGCTTTAATGGAGGTGGAATTAACTTTAAATGATTTTTGGGAAATAGTAGCACATTTAAATGTTAGACCTACGTTGATAAACTAGATAAGATAATCACAGGCAGGGGATACATAATTGGAGAAAGTGAGAAATAATATGAAGAAGGGATGATGATATTCTTATGTATGATAACATTTTATGTGTATCATATGTGCCTAATTTAAGGAGAAAAATCTTAGAGGGAGCCCATTGCTCTTTATCGGCTATGCATCCGGGTAGCACGGAACTTTATAGAGATTTGAAATATTGTTATTAGTGTCCAGGAATGAAACATGACATTGAAGATTTTATTGTTAGAATTCTAGTTTGCCAAAAAGTGAAGATGAAGCATCAGAAGCCTGGTGGTTTACTAGAGTCCATACCTATTCTTGAGTGTAAATGGGAACATGTTACCAAAAATTTCATTATAGGTCTACCAAAATCATCACGAGGGTTTGATTCTATTTGGGTTATCGTTAATAGATTGACTAAGTCTGCACATTTTCTTCCTGTTAAAACTACATACTCAATGGATAAATATGCTAAAATATATAAAAATGAGATAATTAGATTGCACGTTGCACCTATTTTTATTATTTATGATCGAGATCCTAAATTTACTTTTCACTTTTGCCATAGTTTGTAACAAGATTTGGGGACTAATTTGAAACTTAGTACAGGTATTCATCCTCAGACTGATGGGCAGTCAAAAAGAGCGATTTATACATTCGAAGACATGTTACGAATGTGTATATTACAGTTCAAGGGCAGTTGGGATTAACACTGTCACTAATAAAGTTTGCTTATAACAACAATTATCATTCTAGTACTAAGATGGCTACATATGAAGATTTCTATGGGAGAAAGTGAAAACTCCAGTACGTTAGACTAAAGTAGGGGAATGAAAATTACTATGGACGGAAATTGTGCAGCAGATTACTGAGAAGATAAATCTTATTCATAATTACTTGAAGGTGGTGCAAAGTAGATACAAAGTTATGCAGACAACCAGCGGACAGAATTGAAATTTTAGGAAGGTGATCAAGTATTCAATGTGTTTCATCTTGGAGAGGGGTTATAAGGTTTATGAAGAAAGGAAAATTAAGACCTAGGTACATTAGCCCTTATGAGATAGTGAAATGAGTTGGACCCATGGATTATAAGTTGGAATTACCACCAGAATTGTCTTAGATACATGACATTTTTTATACATGGATATTGCGTAAGCAAGTACTAGATCATTCACATGTGTTTATTTCACAATCAATATAGCTTCAAGATGACTTGACCTATATAGGAATAACCAATTGCTATTTTGATTGAAAGGATAAAGTGTTATGTAATAAAACCATTCCATTAGTTAAGGTAATGTGGAGAAGTCAAAATGTTGAGTATGCCACCTGGGAAGGAGAGGATAATATGAAAAAGCAATATCATCGTCTATTTGGTAAGTTTCTTTTGTGTTAAGTTTCAAGGATGATTTTTTTAAGAAAAATATAATTCTAATACCCTAAAACATGATTAGTCATGTTAGTTGCATGATTAAATATAAGTTATGATTGATAAGGTTGATGATGGGTATTAAACATTTTACTTACCATGTTTGGAAAAGGCATACTCACATGATATATATATTGGTTGCATTAGATTATAATTGACCTTATGATTCGAGATAACATGTTTAAAGTATGTGATTAGTTATGTGGTTAAATGGATTATAAAGTATGCTTTGGATGCATTTATATGTTTATAAAAGTAAACCATGGTGTTGGTGAGAATTTGGTGAGGTTCGGTTGCCAAATGTTTAAGTTTTAAAATTTTGGGTAATTTTTACATTCATGTTAAAGCCCACTTTAAGCATAGTAAAGTTATGATTTTGGAAAAATATTAAATATAAAAGTTGTACATCTTTAAGTTATCGATGAGTGACCGCAAATGGGAGTTCAATAGGATGTCGAAATAGTAAGTCAAATGGATTTACGAACAAGGGACGAATCTGTAATAAGTCAAAATGTTTTGATTGGACCTTTCTTCCATCCAGTCATACATAACCACCTTAAAAATGGCCACATGACCACATTTTTGGTTATATATCAGGTCTTTATTATCTTGTTCATTTCATAGTATAATCTTTGGAAGAAATAAAATTGAGGAGAGAGAAAAGAGGGTTTAAGGAAGGATTGCTTGGGAAAAATTATCATAAATCAAGGAGTTATTATAAGGTAATTATGTTTTTGTTAAGGTTGGTCACATGAATGAGTTATAAAATTCACTACACCAAAACAGCTGACTTTTCACGATCTTTGACTGTGACAAGTCCATCTTGTCAAGGTCTTTGATTGTGACAAGTCACTTGTTATCGTCATCACGATCTTTGACCTTGAAAAGTTTTTTTTGCAATCAAAGACCGTGACAAGCCAGTGAAAAAGCAAAAATAATTATCACGGTCAAAGACCATGACAAGTCCGTGACAAGTTTCTTTGTCACGTTTTTTTACTGTGACAATTCTGGACAGAATTAAAAAAATAAAGTACTGGGCAGTATGGCCATTGCCACTACCCAGCAGTATATTTTTACCTATTATAGCATAATTATATCTGTCCACACAACATATATCTAAATAAAATATAAATAATATACCAAATCAAATCATCGCATATATAATCCATACCCAAATAAAATAGAAATGCAAATATCCATATCCAAACCAATATGTACCAAAATCAAAAAAATACAAATACAATCTAATATCCAAATATCCAAATAAAAATATAGAAATAATGTCATGAAGCTAGAGTAGGTCGGAGGAGGAAGGAAAGCCACACGACATAAGAATTAAGACACCCCGCAATATGTTGAACATCGCATTGTTTATGAATCTATAAAGGTGAGTTCTCCTTTCCCTCCACCACATGCGTAACATGCACTCTTGCCTCGATGTCTTAGAGAGGACGTCCATGAACCAGCATACCCGGGAGGAATCTCGGATTCCTCAACCCCCTCGCTATCAGCTCCCTAAAATATATGTCAAGTAGAAACACGCTCGACCAACCGAATGTTGACATAGGCCGCTCGGCGGGGGTGACGATGGGAAATGGATCATCATATGGCGATGAGTCTATACGTATAGGCGATGAATTAGTGGCGTCCTCATCCTCATCCTCATCCTAGTCTACCTCTACCTCCTTCTCCTTTCCCTTGCCCTTGCCCAACTGACGCTTTATGAAGGCGTGTATATCTAGGGTCATCGCCTCCAACCTTGACAACTTATCATCATGGGTGTCCACTTTATGTGCCAACCCGTTGTTTCTCATCTCCATTACGACGATCCTCGACTTCCCCACCCACAAGCTCACCCCTTAGTCCTCCCCTTGCGATCCGGCCCGAGCACTAAGCTGAGTGCGTCCGTAGCTAAAGATGCTTTGTCATCAGACTGCGACTCATGCACTTCCTTAATCTTTGCCTAAAAAGACAAAAAGTACACGATTTGTTAATTAAGTAAATAAAAAAAAATATAACATAATTAAAAAAATTAAACATTTATAACTTAAAATAGTGGCTACGATGCTCGGGACCACCTTCTTATTCTTGTCCTTTTTCGTTCGAATTTCCACATAGGCATCGAGACTGTGTGGCCTACCCCTAGGGCCACTCGCCGTGTCCTGAAATAAAATAATATAGAATTAGTAAGTAATGCAAAGTAATGCTAAATTAGAATAACTAAAATTAAAGAAAAATAAAAACTTACCATCCTAAGTTCCACCTCGGTGTAAGACGTCTGCCCGGAGTAGTGCACATCCAAATTTTTCGCTGGGTTGTCCCTCCCCGATTGGAGAGATGCCAATTGTCGCTCATTGATCTCATTGTCGATAAACTTTTGCCAATGTGCCAATGAGATCGGCTCCTTCGGGGGGACAGTGTCACGTAGTCTCAGAATGGATTCCCGGGTCTTCCCAAAGTACCGTGCCTGCAAATTCTTCTTCCACGTCTTATATTGATCCCTCAATTTCTCCAATGTGGAATCGCAGATATATGCGGGCAGGCCGAATTGTTCCTGTCAAACAAATACAAACCAAAAAGAAAGTAAGTGTTAGTCGCTTATAAATATAAATATAAATATAAATATAAATACACTACCTTTAGTGCCCCCCGGATGTTCAACTTGTGGTCAATAGGCACGACACTCCAATCAGTGTACCCCGGGCCAACGATCGCCTTCAGCAACTCTAGCACTCTAGCTAATAATGTCGTCTTATTCTCGATTATGGACCCCAATTTTCCCCATTTTTGGGGCCTACTAGCCGAGGAACCCTCATCGCCTCCGTTATCGTGCCCGGATGAAGTTAATTTCTGCAAAAAATGTTATTATTAGTACAAACATGTATATGGACTTTGAATTAATGATCAAATTCGATAATAACAATACATTCTAATAACAATATCAATTTATATCTATTTCAATTTATACCAATACTAAAACCAATTTATACCAATACCAATTTCAATTTACATACACGCACACTGCCACCCCACCCCTCCAAGCATACACACTCCTGGGTCATGGATTTGAATTAATGCTTAAATTGATTAAAATTCTAATTAATATATTCACTTAGTTATTACAAGTGTGGGTACCTCTTCCATTTGTCTTGGCCCAAAGAAGTATCGTGACTAGGCCCTATCAAGAATAGGGGGAGTCCGGCCCAAACTCCAAAGTCTCACAGATGACAAAATCAGCAGCGACCCATTCAACCCCTAAAATCTCTCAGGAGATATTCTAGGGATTATGGGCCAACGTGGAGGTTCCCAACACCCCCACTCTCCAAAGTTCACATGTATATATTGTACCCTTGGCCCGAGGCAAAGGGTATGTAATCAGAAACACTCCCTGGAGAAAATACATATACAAACAAAACACACCACCGTAGACGTAGGCAATTTTCCTAACCACGTACATCTTGTATTGTGTGTGATTGTGATCATTCTTATTTATGTTCTTTATACTTTTTCTAGTGATTGTCTTTACTTATAATTTTTGTTGAGATTTATTGTTACCACAATTGGCGTCGTCTATGGGAAGCGATTGTTCTTCCTTTAAGAAAAGCTTCACCAACAAAAACCTAGCATGTCTGGTCATAGCAACAATGCCCCTCAAGCAGGGGATATTCAAGAACAACATGTCCCTCGTAGGGTTAGATCTGAAGTTCGACTCTCAAACCCAAGGCCTAGACCAGAATGGAAAGCCTCAGAAAAATCCAGGGACCAGCTAGGTCCACACAAGTCTCCAGGCTGATCGACGCCTACGAGGCTAGGATCCAAGAGCAGGAGGAAGCCACTCGCAAGCAGGAAGCTAGAAAAACTCACCTTTGCGCTAGTGGTAGACTCAAGGAAATTTAAACACTACTTCGAAGCCCACTCCATCATCGTACTTACATCCCACCCTCTTAAAGCAATCCTGAGAAAAATAGACCTTTACGAAAGACTATCAAAGTGGTCGGTCGAGCTTGGGCGATTTGACATTCAGTTACAATCGAGGAATGCCATCAAAGGACAGATCCTCGCTGATTTCATCGCAGATTTTACAGGAGAACATCCTTGCGACCAACCCTAAACTATTCATAGAATGAAGTTCCCCCAGCGTGAGGCGTCTGAAGACTATTCGCTGATGGAGCCTCCAATTCCAAAGGGGCAGGAGTAGGCATCGTGCTAATTACCCTTGAAGATGCAATACTCGAGCAAGGAATCGGTCTTGTATTTGAAGCCTCCAACAACGAAGCAGAATATAAAGCACTAATCGTGGGCCTACAAAAAGTGCAAACGCTCAGAGCAAATTGACTCCAAGTGTTCAGCGACTCACAGTTGCTCTCCAACCACATAAGTGGCGATTTCAATGCTAGAGATGAGAGGATGGTATCCTATCTCGCCATTGCAAAAGAATTTATGGCCAACTTTGAACAAGTCAGCATCCAGAAGTTTCCTAGAGGATATAACAGCCATGTTGATGCCCTAGCAACCTTAAGCTCAATGATCAACTCTGACTTGAAGAGGACATTTCAGATTGATTTCCTTGACCAACCAAGTATCAACCAGATAGACAAGATACCGAGCGTGGGGCATATTATCTAGATCGAGACAGCCCCGAGTTAGATGGACCCCTTAAAGGATTATTTGAAGGATGGTGCGCTACCAGCAAATAAGAAAACCGCTCATCAGATAAGAGTCAAAGTTGCTCTCTTTCACTTATCTTCTGAGGACAAGCTATATAAGAAATATTTCACTGGCCCTTACCTCCAATGCATTCATCTAAAGGACATCGAGAAAGTCTTGCATGAACTCCATGAGGGAATATGTGGGAGTCACATTGGGGGAAGGTTACTAGCTTTTCGAGCAATGAAAGAAGGCTATTGGTGGCCGTACATGCAGAAAGACGCAGGAATCTAGGCTCGAAAATGCAAAAAGTGCCAACTTCACACACCTATGGTTCATCAACCTGCAAGC
This sequence comes from Sambucus nigra, assembly GCA_949130495.1. Taxonomy (NCBI): domain Eukaryota; kingdom Viridiplantae; phylum Streptophyta; class Magnoliopsida; order Dipsacales; family Adoxaceae; genus Sambucus; species Sambucus nigra. The sequence goes on along the minus strand of OX422215.1, from coordinate 536,542,961 downwards.
GAACTGAATTCACTTAATAGACCATGGCCTTTTGCCCAATGGGGTATGGACATCTTGGTCCCTCTACCTACCACAGACGGTAATCGCAAGTATATGTTGGTCGCAATAGACTACTTCACCAAATGGATAGAAGTAGAGCCTCTGGCAAACATTAGAGACGCGTACATGATAAGATTTATATGGAGGAACATCGTAACTCATTTTTGAATCTCAAAGACTATCATCACTAACAATAGAACTCAGTTTGAGAGTGGCATCTTCCAGGGTTTCTGTATCGACCACGGGATCAGACACTACTTCAGCTCTGTAGCATACCTTTGAGTAACGAAAAGGCTGAGGCTTCCAACAAAATAGTGATTGATGGATTAAAAAATCATTTGGATCGGGCCAAGGGAGCATGGTTAAATGAACTACCCCACATCCTATGGGCTTATCGCACCACCCCACGACGAGCAACTAGAGAGACACCATTCGCACTGACGTATGGGATGGAGACAATTATCCCCTTGAAAGATGGCCTCCCTACCATGAGGTCCACTCTGGTATACTAAGGCCAGAACGATGCAGTATTGCTCACTGAACTTTACCTAGCTAAGGAACGAAGGGAGTTATCTCTAGTGAAACTATCAGCCTACCAGCAATGGCTAGGAAAGCACTACAACAAAAAGGCCAATCCAAGAGCATTCCAAGTTGGGGACTACGTCCTGAGGAAAGTTCTTGGTAGCGTTGTAAAACTTTCGGATGGAAAGCTAGGAGGGGCCATTCAAGGTGATAAAAGATGACCTATAAGGAGCCTATCACTTAGAAACGCTCGAGGGCAGGGAGATACCCAGATCTTGGAATGCATCCAATTTGAAGAAATTCTGCTTCTAGTTTTCTTTTTTCTTTTTGAACTCGGTGTTTAATTTTCAATTAATTTCTGATTAATGAGATTTTTTTGGCGGTGTCATTTTATGGAGTGTTGATTTTTCTCAACTAAATTATAATTCATGCACCCTTTCCAAGTTACAAGCCCCCTCTTAACATACAAAACTAAGATCATGAGAAACATATTAAAGAAGGGTCAATGTGTAATGACCCTCCTCAAGCATTTATCAACGAATGCGAATGACCTCCTAGCTTTCCCCTGGAAATATTTGAAGCCCTACAGGGAACTCTTAGAAAACATGGCCAACCCAGGTTGGTTGCCAACATCATTTGGCTCAAAAATCTTGCTCAGATAGAACATCCAATACCAGGTGGATCCTCGCCATTGCCTCACTTGGGACTAAGAAAGTGTGACGGCACAACCTAAAAGGTAAAGTAAGGAATAATGGTACACTAAAAGCATACTAGAATGGGGGGATACTCACTCAACAACTAACTCTGCCTAAATCAAATCTAGTCGGCTAAAAGAGCCCAAGATAACTGAGTAAGAGATCAATGAAGTAAAAAGTAACACATCTTTAGTCGACAAAATGCCAAAACATAACTGTTTTATTACATCATTACATATACAAAGAGTTACATATGATGAGTAATTAAAATCCTAATGATAAATACGTCGCTTAGCAAGGTAGTCAGCCACTCGCGCTCTTCGGCCATCATCTGGATGAGGAGCTAATTCATCCTCGACTTCGTCTGAATTTGGTTCCATGAGCTGTCTTGGGACCGCATCTATAGGAACCCATCGATCATATCTTCTGAATGGGTTCGGCATCAAAGTTGAGGTAGAGATCTCATGCCGATAGCAGAGAACAGAGTTCCTAGGGACTTGCAACTCCCTAAGGGAACTCGACCACCCTCTTATGAAAGCTGACTCCTCAACCTCCTTCAACTTCGTTGGAGCATCAGTCCAATCCTAGTCATAGGCATCAGCCCGCACCTGTCGAGGACCTTTCTTGAACAAGTGCCTCAGTAAGGTGATATCTTTTTAAAGACCAGCGGCTATCAAGTACTCCCTACGAACTTCACTTCGTAGTTCAGTAATCTCCTTAGCTGAACCACTATCATTAGTACCATCTCGTCCCCCAATCGATGAAGAGGAACCACGTAAAACTCGAGGGGAAATTCTCAGCGCATTCTCCTTAAGTCGCGAAACTTCCCTTCTTAGATCATCATTATCTTATTGAAGGACCTCTCCAACTTGATTGATCTCGGAAGCATCCAGAAGCTTAGCCTTTAGAGAATTCATTTCTTCTTGAACAGAAGCGCTGACCTCCTCCATCGCCGTAAGCCTATCTTTCAACTTGGCAATAAGATATGATTGGTCTTTATAGTCTTGATTCCTCGATCTAAGAGTCTTATAGATTTTTACAAAGTCACAGTAAACTTGGTTGCTCACATCGGGACCAAGAATTTTTCTTGGATGAGAGGTAGCAGGAATATATTCCTCAATATCGATAAGCTACAAATCATACGAGCATCAAGAATAAATAAACCAGTATATGAAGAAGAACAGAATTTCATTTCATTAAAATAAAAACAGTTAGAGTACATCAGCGAGAAGAAATAGAGATACAAAAAATACAAAGGCTCCCTAAAAAGACTAGTTGGCGACCTCAGACTGTTCTGAGGATGTTGGTTGCTTCCCCTTATCCGCTGCAGCCTTACGTACTCCTCCCTCAGATAGAGCAGTCACCATTCCCTGATCAAGGGGAGCAATAGTAGCAGTGGTTGGCACAGATGAAGCATCTTCACTAGCAGCAAGAGGAGGCACACCTTCTATAATAGGTTTTGGGCTAGGGTCGTGCTCATCAAAGGGAGGAGAATCACTGTCCACCTCAGCAGTGAGCAAAGCCCTATCCTAACCTTTCTTAAAGTTAAAGCGGCTGATATAAACGATATGACCCTCGGCGTCCTCATGTGCTGCGAGCCTCCCATCATTATAAGAGCTCTCCTTGATGGTGGCAGCCTCGGACTCCATATCTTTTATCTTCACGCGAGCCCTTTATTCTCCTCCACCACCGCTAGCTTGCTCGTGCAGACCAGGTCATAAGACTGCCTCAGCTCCTCCAGCTCCTTAGATGTTGCCTCTTTCGCTCTATTGGCTTTAGCCAAGGCAAGGTCAGAGGACTTTTGAGCAGCACTAGTAGTCCTTAGGCTTGCCTCGATCTCAGCATTTTTCCTTGCCAGCTCGTCATGGCTACGATGGAAGACGGTGAAATCAAACACAAACCGCAGAAAGAAAAAGAACATTAGAGAAGAAGGTATTAAAAGGAAAATTACAAGAGTAAAGAAGTAAAAATAGACTTACCAAGGCTATCCCCTCACTTACCTTTAGGGCTAATTGGTCGGTCCTTATACTTGACGACCTCTGGCGATCAGCTGGTAAGACTGCTCTCTCGAGCACCGCAGGAGCCAGCTGAGGGGAAAGAGCAACGGAATCCCCCTTAGCCAGGGTAGACACGGGTACCATAGACTGCCCCGTCTTGGTCCTCACTTCGTCTCTCCTCCTTTATTCCTCTATATACTTCTTCTTCCTCTCTCCCTCTTTTTACCTCTCTTCTTCCTTCTTCCTCTCTCTCTCTCTTACCAGCGCCTCCTTTTTCTTCTTCCTCTCCTGCTCATGAGCTAAAGTCTAGTAGTTAGTGGCAGTATCCCCACTCCCAAACTTATGCTTCCTTAACCTGTGAAAAAGTGCCACATTATCCTCATCATCATCCTGGATCAAATTATTCCTTGGAGGGGCCATAGTCTCTTCGCTGGAGCTATTCGAATATTTTGAACTCTCTAAACCCTCTGAACCCTTCTCCAGACTAGAGGATCCTTCACCACTTGAACTCTCTTCACTAGAATCACTTTCAACTCCACCTCTATCAGCCCCCACGCTATCTTCACCATAGTTATTCTCCTCTTTGTCTAACTGGATCGGTCCAGCAGCAACCTCTTTTATGATATCAAGGTGAGGAATACTATCAAAAGGTCAGGCGATGAAGCTGGACCCAATGTTATTGTACTCTAAAAGAAATGCAGCTGATCGTGGATGCTCGCCATCAGCCAAGTATTCCCTGATCTTCCAAGATTTGATTAGCTTAGCAGCTCAAATTTCGTGGAGTGCAGGTTCCAAGTTCTTTGTCTTCGCTGAAAAAGGAAAAAAGGAAAACATAAGAAATTCAGTACACTAACAGAAAATCAATGAGTAGAACAAGAGTTATGTCTACTATTATCCTCCTCCCCGTAAAACGGAATCGTAGTTCCCCTGTACCTCGCTCCCTCAGTTTGAGGAGGGAACTACCAATTCCTGGTAATAAACCCTTCTTGCCAATAGTCCTTATAAGAATCAGGTAGATTGACTCCCAATACCCTGTCAGGACTCCTAGCTTTCAGATAGAGAATACCATAACTTATTCGAGAGAAGATATAGCAGTAACAAATTTTAGCAAGACCTAAATTGGTGCCATAGAGCTGATTGATCCTATGTACGCCATTCATAATTTTCTAAATGTATGGAGAACATTGGGCAGGAACTATATAAAAATAACTAAAGAAATGCAAAAATAAGCGATTTGGGGGAAAATTCAGACCCCCCCAAGGCAACATAAGAATATGATTTCAATGCCCATCCTCAATTTCTTGAACATTACGAGGGAGAGAGGCACATTCAATGTCCACCCAATTAGGGATGTTGTAAAACTCCCTAAACTCATCTATTGACCTATTACCTATTCTTGCCATCAGAAGAAAAAACCCTAGCAGTGATAAAGAAGAAATTTCAACAGAAAAGAAAGGAAAAGAAGTTTGGAAAACTTATGAAGTAAAAATCAGCTTGAGACGACACAACGCCACAAGCAAGGAAGATAGAAAGAGAAAAAAGAGCTCAAAGACGAAAGGAGATACCAGAAAGTGAGAAAACGCAATAATAAGCAGGAAAAATCTTGAGAGTGCGAAGATTTTTTTAAGCGATGTTAGAAATGGCCTCTTCAAATAAATTTATACCCTCTCAGTGATAACGTACGTAGAACGAAGTGAATCCGCCGCCTAAAGCTACTAGGGAAAGATGTTTCACTCCCCAAGGCATATTGTAATTCATAAAAATGCCATCATAGCTATTATTTAAAATTATTGTGCCCAAATTTTAGGGGAAATTGTGGGTACCTCGTCCATTTGTCTTGGCCCAGAGAAGTGTAGCCCTATCAAGAATAAGAGGATTCCGTCCCAAACTCCAAAGTCTCGCAGATGACTAAATTAGTAGCGACCCATTCAAGCCCTAAAATCTCTCAAGAGATCTTCTAAGGATTATGGGCCAACGTGGAAGTTCCCAACACCCTCACTCTCCGAAGTTCACATGTATATATTGTACCCCTGGCCTAGGGCAAAAGGTATGTAATCAGAAACACTCCCCTGGAGAAAAGACATATACAAACAAAAAACACTACCGTGGATGTAGGCAATTTGCCGAACCACGTACATCTTGTGTTGTGTGTGATTGTGATCATTCTTATTTATATTTTTTATTCTTTTTCTAGTGATTGCCCTTACTTATAATTTGTGTTGAAATTTATTGTCACCACAACAAGCATTAAAATGATCAAGTACAAATGAATAAAAAATATTAAATTGCCATCCAATAATAATAAAGCACTAAAATAATACAGCCACTGGTCATTACAAATAATTTGAATACTTATTACAAATCAAAAATTTATTTCAAATTCGGGTTATCATGAAAATGGATTAATATTCAGTAGGTGCAGCCAAATCATCCACACTACTGTTTAAACACTTTGGCACATGTAGGACGATTGACCACGGCTCGCTGTTGATATACTCTGAGTAAAACACTTTCTTGAGCTTTAGAAAAGTACAAACAAACGTCTCATAGCTCACGTGTTTGTTTCTCTTCAAATTAGAAAATTCAACCATGATCAAATTGATGCTAGGATCAATTCTACAAGCATTTTTATGCTCAACTCTTACCCAACCACAGTAAAATACAACCTCTTTGAAGTTTGCCTAGTCCAATTCAAATATATATCGAATTACACCATAGTAAGTCATTTCATCTTCAATGAGGTTTTTATCTTTCGCGCTCGCTCGAAAGAAAGTAAGAGCCTTGTATGAAATGCTCGAGTTCTGTACATTTGTATTTTCCTCGTACACCCTTTCACTAAATACGTAATTGTTCAATCGACACTTTTTATATTCTTGTGCCATGAAGAAAGGTCCAGTGGCTAGAGGAGCAAGCCTTGATGTTGCATCACCCGTCTTTAAGAGCTGAGAATATAGATAAATTAATTAGGTTATTCATAACGCTTTCTTATAATGTGACATTTAATAACAGTCATTTTCGTTATAATTACCTTGTGTGACAACCACAAACTAAATTCATTGTCTGATTGTTCCATTGTTTTTCATCTTTTATTGTTCTCACGAAATTCATATTTTCGACATAGATCCTGACAAACGTATTACAAAATTAATCATCTAAAAATTAAAATAATGTAGAAGTTAAAACAATTTAAAATTACTTTTTACATTCTTCGAGATCTTCATGTGTGTCAAATAGATAACGAGCTACTCGTTCATGATGTAAACTCATTAATTTAAATCGTTTGCCCATTACAAGACCACCCTCATTGATGAACTCATCATTGTATCCACGCTGGTCGAGTCAGGCATATATTCCTGAGTGTAGATTGATGACTCCACGTTGATGTATTTATCTTCAATTGATCCTTCAATGTATCATGTATTCTTGACGTAATCTTCGAAAACTTTCATCAATCTTTCAAACGAATACATCCACCAATATCTAACAGGGCCACAAAGAAATGCCTCGTCACATAGGTGTACCAACAAGTGAGCACTTATGTCAAAGAAAGATCGGGAAAAGTATTTCTCCGAGATATAAAGTGCATTGTTCACCGCCAATTTTGCGGCCACTTTGTGTTATCGATTGACTATCTTCTCACATAAAAGTGAGAAGCAGATACTAATTTGCATAATAGCCCTTCACAAATCCTTGTGCTTAGAGAAACAGTGTTTAAATGATAGAGGAATCAATTGCATGATGATATGCCAATCGTGGTACTTACACTTATGCAAATCATGGGGTAGAATAATTCACAATCCTTTGCAAATTGGACGAAAAATTATATGGAACTTTCAAATTATATATTGTGTCTAAAAGCACATTCCTTTCCTCACTCGTCAAAGCAAACGCACCATGGGGAATTATTGTCCTTACCCTACTATCTTCTTTCAACCATAGTTGTGGCTTAAGTTTCAACGCTTTAAGGTCTTTTTGTTCATTTTCTCCATCCTGCGAATGACTCCCCCAAGGCATGTGCCCATAATACATTCAGCGATGCTCTTCTCTATGTGCATCACATCCAATATATGGCGCACTGCGTTATTCTTCCAATAAGTCATGTCAAATAAAATTGACCTCCTAGACCATGCCTTTTTTGTCTCAGTTTCATTCCCAGTTGGGGTCTTCTTATGCTTGACATTCTTAAATTTATGATTCTTACCTAGCATATTGGGGACACAATCAGGAGATTTACTTTTAATTTTTTAGCCTAAAAGTATTCTCGATCGTAGCCTATGTCCAACCCCACCTGGTAAAAAATTGGAACTTTTCTTAAATCTAAAACTATTAGAGGTGGGTAAAAACCCCACATGGAAAAGGTATACATTTTTTGAGATAGTGGGGAGACGAAGAGATCCATTCTCCTCTCCATAAATAGGACACCCTAAATAGCCATATACTACACAACCGGATAATGTCCCATAAGCTGGAAAATCATGAATTGCCCACATCAACATAGCTTTCAGTGTAAACTCTTTTTTTCTAAAAGAGTAAAATGCTTGCACACCCTCTTCCCATAACTCATTTAATTCTTCTATAAAAGGAGACAGGTGGACATCGATGTCCTCACTTGGTTCCTTTGGGCTAGGGATTAATAAAGACAACATCAAAAATCCAGGTCTCGTACAATGTGAAGGCGGGAGGTTGAGTGGGGCTAGGATCACTGTTAATACACTCGGATTGGTGCTTAGATTTCCAAATGGATAGAAACCATTTATTGATATTTCCTAACGAATGTTACGTTGTTCTTGAGCAAAATTGGGATACTCAAAATTTATCCTCTTCCAAGCTATAGAATCAATAGGATGGGGCATGAGATTTTCCCTTGCTTCTTCCCTACCGTGCCAAGTCATTGCCTCTGCTATCAATGATAATGTGAAAAACTGCTTTAATCTAGGCCCAACGGGAAAACATTTGAACACTTTTTGAGGCGCTTTTGAGCTTGTGCCTTCCTTGCCAGCAGATCGGACATATCTAGGTTCATCGTATACCGAACACCGATCAAGATTTTCATACTCCTTTCGGTATAGTATGTAGTCAAACACACGAGCATGAATTGATTTATACTGCATTCCCAAACCTTTCAAACTGTTTTCATAGTAGGATAGCTGTTTGGATGCGTATTCTGCTTGGGTAGCGAGCCCTTCACCCAATTCAAAATTCTTATCAAGCTACTGCCAGATAAACCATATTGGGTCTTCAAACTATACAAACCAACCATGGCATGTAAATTTGTTTGATCTTTCTCACAGCCTGAGTATAACAGCAGCCTCACCTTCAATTTTAAACTTTGGTAGTCATCGTCAAGGTTTATCCCGATATATTCATGAGCACCTGAACTTTGTACATCGTCCATGACCTCATTCTCTTCCACTTCATGAACTCCATACGCATCATCAACTAAATCCTCTAACATATTATGATCTATATTTTGATCCTCCCCTTGTACATCTATCCTACCTGTTCAAGGTTGTTATGAAGGTTGCTCGATGATAAAAGAAACTATTGGTTTCCTGTGAAAAATCCAAATTCGATAACTATCTTGCATACCCCATCATAACAAATGTAGTTCAACTGTTTTCCACTCAAATACCTTACTATTCTTACACCTAGCACACGAACACGGAAAATCTTCATCATTATGACATTTCTTTGCGTATTTCACAGATTCATTAGCACCTCTATGAAACACATCCCCCAATCTATTTGTCTCACCCATCCACTCTTTGTATTTAGGATATCCCATCACAGCTACTATAAATAATCACATATTATGGGTAAGAAGCGTATATTCGTGGATTATCATAAACAAAAGTGTGAATATTTAGTTCCCACTAGTATAAACAATCACCTATTGAATGAGTACGAATAAGAACTAGAAGGCTAGTTTATATGCATAAATTTCTTCGTGCGTTCGAATTCAAATTCAAATTTAATTTTAATTTTAATTTGAAATTGAAATTAAAATTCAATTTTAATATTAATTCCTATTTCCTTCATCTTCTCTAAAGGGTGAGTGGTCCTATCCCATTCGAGACCGCATATTTCTGCAATATACTTAACAGCTCATGCACATTGTTCCAATTTAAGGAAAATTCGGCAGCGTATCCCCATAGTTCTCCAAGTACACGACATAGATTCGTAAGTGTGAGTGTTATTTCAATTTATTAATTGAAATAACACTTAATATTGCATCATCAAGTATGTACCCAGAGAAAATTAAGATATGACTGCAGAACTTTCCCTAAAAGTAACAAGTTTAAGCCACTAAGAATATTATTATACAGTTGCTATGCAGTCCCAAACCGTCCAAACGGGACAATTCGAGTACAGGGGTAATGTCTCTCGAATGGGTCTAATGGTTATTGAATGCGTACGCATAAGAACTATAAGACTAGTATCTATGTGCACTATATGTAATTTAAAGTATGTTTCATTTAATTATGTCTTATCACAATTCGAGAGATTTCATTTAATTTAAAGTATGCATAAAAACTAAAACTTATACCAATTTATACCAACATCAATACCAATTCAAATTCAATTTCAATTTATACCAATATCAATACCAATTAGAATTCAATTTCAATTTAGAGAAACGGGTTCTATAGAATTACAATGTATACAAATTAAAAATCTTATTAATGTTTAGAGCATTTTATATGTTTCAGTCCATTTAATAAGGAGCTAAGGGGATGGTAACACTATTTGGGAGAAGTATAAAGTCCACAAACAACATTGATACTATTTTCGTAATCATACACACACATGTGACATTCCAAATATTAATGCCCAAATTGAAAACAACACACTAAAATATCTTGCATCAAAACCAAACACAAATTGATTATCTCACCAAATTGATTCTCTCACCTCCACAAATTGATCCCCAAATTTATTCTTTCACCTGCCCCCCCTCCCACTCACCCCCTGCCCCACCACTGCCACCCCCACTTATACACACACACACCTACTCCCACTGCCACCCATCACTCCCCATACCCCCCTCCCACTTCCACCCCACACACACACACGTACACCCACCCACCTGCACACACACATATATACAAAGGAGAGGGAGAGAGAGAGAGAAAGAAAGGGGAAAATGAAAATAGTGAAAAAAAAGACTATAGGTTTTTTTTACTGAGAAAGTTGTCATGGACTTGTCAAGGTCTTTGATTGTGACAAGTCCATGACAATTGTACTTGTCACGGACTTGTCACGGTTAATGATCGTGACAAACCGTTTTCATGGCCTTATCACGATCAATGACCGTGATAAGGTTGGCCGGCCCAAAGGTGACAATTTAGCCTTTTGGTGTAGTGATTTGTCTATTTTTATTTATAATTTGGAAAAGATTTCAATGAGTACAATTATGCCTAAAGAGGGGACGAAGGAAGTCTTGACACCATAGATGAGAAATTGTGCTAGAATGGTAAAAAGTAAAACGTGAAAAACCCAAATTTGAGTCATTATTTTGTGAATGCTTTATTTTATGAGTAACTTATTGGATAGTTACTAAAATCAAGTGATTCCAGTTGGAGATCTTCGATAACATATATGAGTATAACATATCTAAGATAAATACCTTCTTGTTTGGCTTGGGTGTTGTTTTATAGTTGAAATTTTGTTGTTGTTTTTCTGCAGAAACAATTTGAAATACGTTGTAGTAAAATGGACATAACTCTCTCTAAATAATTCGTAATTTCATTTCGTAAATTGTATTAGAACCCTAATTCACCGGGTGTTACAGAAATGTAAAGTATAATATCAAATTTCGTAAATTGTTTCCGGTATGACTATTGTTGGAAGTTCACTACCAATTTAGGACTTTAAAATGGGATAGTGAAGGATATGTAATATGGTTGAATATGATTTTTTTTTTTGTAAATTTCAAACTAAGAAACTTGTCAATGTAAAGTCGTGTGTTGCTTCGTAAGTTATATGTAAATTTAATGATGTTCTTTGTTTGTACATAGTAAGTTATATGTAAAGGTAGTTATGTTTTCATATAAGCATGCCTTGGACAAGAATTGTGGGTTATTTTTCGAGGAATGACAATTAAATAATCGAGACAAGGGAATTTATATGCATTAAAAGGATGATTTTAACTTAATTAAGTCCGGGAATGATGGTTTATTTTTTTAATCGAATGAGGTGTCGTTTTGAGAGTTTTTGTTTTATTTAAATCCAATTCTAATAAAACATTAAAGTAAATATTGATGCAATTTAAAATGATAGTTTTGAAAGAACTTTAAATTAATCATACTCTTTATCATGCCTTGAATTAGTCTTTTATTAAAATCTAACTCACCACATGCAACGTGACCGACAAGAGTAAAATCCCAATAATCTAGGAAGACTATGTGGTATAATCATCATAACAACAAAAATGCTATAATGACTCAACCAGAGGTGTCAATATAGATACGAACAGAGGCAGGTCATTAACTCACTACAATTATAGATAAGTAAAACCCTTTATTATTAAAAATAAGGCCCCTATTGTGAAGAGGGCACATGTTGGCACTCGATCAAATATGAAATACTTGTACTTGAAGTTTGGATTATCTCTTAGAAACCATAACACATAGGACCTCTGTATATTGAAAAGAATAACATCTCTATCTTTATCCCACTAGGACGTATGCAAGGAAGACTTGTTAAGCCACATTAGATGCCAATTTACATTTTACATAGGAATTCTTAGTGAACTAGTCAATTACTTAATTGTATAATTAAATCTCTTACAATCTGGCTTCGTTTGTGGGAGATATTCTAATCCTACCACCTAATTTATTAAAATTTTGACTATGATTGAATGATATTTGATTATTTCCTATGGAGGACACAAGATCCAATATGGGATTCGAAGATATTTATGAAATCATTCACTTGCCAGATCTCCATTTTTCCCAATGAAGACAAATAAAGGGGACTGTTAACCCATTATGTGGGTCCTAGTATTCGCATTCGGTGTCACATTTCTACATATACGGAGCCACTAACTAGGAATCCCATGTCATGATTGACCAACATATATACAGAGCATTTTTAATAACATAAGAATAAGATCTAAAAATATGCTGACAAGAAAGTTTATCTCAGGAGGCAATTGAGTGTTTAATTAAAAAGCCATGGATCCGACACCCGTAGACCCAACCAACATCAAGGAAAGATGTTTATTTCACTTAGTACACCCCTACCACCCTCGTGATGGCCGTACATCCAATTTTATGAGTCTGTGGGAAAGTTATTACAACCATCATAAGAAATGGAGTTTTTATTCAAACAGAATCAACAAATTGATAAACTAACCATGCGCATGTTCCCAAAAAATACGTTACGATGCTCAAATTCATTTTCCTCATTGACAGAGAAAAGTTAGAGATCATTATGATTTTCATGACTTCATCGATAAGGAATTAGAAAAATAATTGCATCTCATAATGACCGCACCCCCAAAAATATAGATAACGTGGATTGTAATACCCCGTACTTTTGGCTATATTTATTTTTGGGATTAATTAATTAAATGCGTATTAATTGGAAATTAATCCGGGTTATAAATACTAACGAGATGCGAGTTGGTATTTTATTATGTTCATATATGATTATATATGAATTTGGAATTATAAAATTTGTCGTGAGATTGATATACGGCATTTTAGAAATTTTGTTGAGACGCGTGTGACCACCGCGTCATTGTATATTATTTTAATTATAAAAGTGAATTTAAAATCTATAGACCGTATGGTTGTTTTGAGTGCGCCAACTCGTCCAGAAGGGTCGAGATAGTCAGAAAACACTAGCCGGGGGTGTAGTTTGGATTCCGGGGTATTTTTAGGCCATACCGGCATCATAAAGGGTATTTTGGTAATTTTATATTTTGAGGAATTAAAAGTGACGAAAATTGGGAGTTTTAATCTAATGTGGATTTAACCCACTAAACCCACTAACCAACCCATATTAACCCATTAAGCTACGGAAGTTATCATTTAGGTTTCCAAATTTCCCCAAAGCAAACCCTAGCCACCATAACCACCATTGGAGAAGAAGCTTGGAGAGAGAAGAAATTCTGTAGAAAAGCTTCATTAAACCTACACCAAACCCAGAGACAATCAAGGCAAGTGTTTTAATTATATTTAAATTCGTAGAATATTCCTTCCATGTTAGAAAATTGAAGAATATCAATTGTTCTTGAAAGATAATGAAAACCCATGTATTTTGAAGCTTAGAATTTGAAATCTTGAGGAGAATTGCATGTAGAATGATAGGTAGATGATTATTCTCATGATATTTGTGATTGGAAGAAATTAAAACGGATTTATATTGGATTAATTCATGATTCAAAAAGTTAGGGTTCATGTTCTTGAAAATTGGGGAAAAAGTTTAGAGATTTGTAAAATTAGTTGATGTTAGGATGGATTAATCCTTTAAAACGTGATAGGATGTGATTAAAAGATGATTAGGATTGATTAGAGACCTTAAAGTATTGTTGGGACTTAGTTTAGAAGAGATTTGAGGAGTAAGAATGGTGAAAAAATGAGATTAGACAAATCTGGGACGAATCTGGTAGGTCGTTAGAAGCCCCTGCCCAGGTCGTTCGAACGAACTCGTTCGAACGAGCTTCTAATGAATTGACCAGTCGTTCTAACGAAAGGGAGCCTCATTCAATAACTTCGTTCGAACGAGATCTCGTTAGAAGGTACAGTTCGTTCGAACGAACTGGATCTCGTTCGAACAGCCTCGTTCGAACGAGACTTCTAACGAGTTGACAGAGGAATCTCGTTCGAACAGTCTCGTTCGAACGAGACTTCTAACGAGTTGACAGTTTGGGCCTTTTTGGACTGTTTTGATTTTTGGAGTCCCTTAAACTTGTTCGAGGATATAGATAACATTCCGATGATGATGTAATGATAGAATTGGGACTTTTGGGTATTTATGAGAAGGAAATTATATATGAGAGTTATATTAAATGGACGGTTTGGGTTGAGACGTGAGTGTCTACTACGACGAGAGAATAAATTTATGGCGCGTATGATGATAAACCGAAATAGTATAAATTGTGATAATTATAAGTTAGTACGAGAATGCGATATGTAGTACGATTAAACTACGGGATTACTAAGATGTGTGTTTACTTAGTATTGGTATATGAATTGTGTGTATGACATACCTACCATACTTGCTATCACGGGAGGTTTGCGTTCGCTTAGGGCCCTCTAATCCTTGTGTTTCCCGGATTTAGACTGCTTACCTTGATGAACATAGGTCATAGAAAGACTTATTGGGATATTAATAAGTCCGCTGATCGTGGGAGCGTAGGTATGTGCGTGACCCATGTGATGTGACTGTGTTCGCCTCCATTATTTGTGATGTTGTTATCTGTGAACTATTCCTGAGAGATTCGAAATATGTAATCCTTATGTACGTGATGTACCGGGATGGATAGCAGAGTATGTGTGCACCACAGCTTAGTTCTCGGGGTGCTTGTATTGTATATTTATGATGTGAATAATATACACTTAATTAATGGGAACCTTCATGTTAATGTTGTGAATATAATTACGGTATTGTTTCGAGAAAAACATAACGGGTTAGATGATAATGATATATATTGCATATTGAGCATCTGAGTTTATGTTAAACCCCTACTTAATTACGAGCGTTATAATGTTAATAGAACCGAGTAATAAAGGTAGGACCTATGACAGTCTAGATAGATATGATGTCACTTAGCTAGTGGTTTGTGTCGTTGTAGATGGGTACTTACGTTAGGAGTGCACAGTTAGACGAGAGGTGAGAATATCATGTGAGTGCACGTCCTAACATGTACTTTGCATTTAATGTTTTAAATGTTTTTTAAAGCACTTGCAGGTTTTTAAAATATAACTCCACATTCGGGCTCTGACCCGTTTGCTTTCAAATCTACTTTTCTTGTAAAACCATTTTAGCTGCCCAGCCATAAGGACACCATGCATAGGATACTCATTCAGGTGACGAGCTGTAGCTGGATGTGGAAGCTACAGGGATTTGCTTGTAGACGCCTCTATCACTTGGATTCCAGATTCATTATCTATCAGTTGTAGGGCATGTTGCCCATTTCTATTAGAGTTACATTTCCATTTCAGTTTTCAGACTTTGGCATGTATTGTTTTAGTATTCAGTTTACTTATCAGTTGTGGGATTTGTAGTGAGGAGTTTTTCCTCCAGACTTTATTTACGTTATGTGATGGTCATTCTATTTACTTCATTATGGTGAATGGTGTTATTATTCTTTATTACATTTGTTGCATGTTAATCAGACTTTAATTAAAATTTGGCACTTACTTTTAAATACTAGGTGGTTAGTAATAATAAAAATGTTTTCGACAGTGATGCTATTAACTGAGCCAACTTGGCATTTTGAATTAATTTAATAAAGGAGTAGTTACCCGGTATTTAATTAGTCGGGGTGTCACAGGTGGTATCAGAGCATCAGGTTCTAGTGTCCTTTAGGATCTGACGGCTTATTATGCTTCCGCTAAGTTTCTTTGATATAGAGCCCTATATTTTAGGACTGTTGTACTCTTTTTGTGTATGCTTCGTTCTTCAGCTATCTTAATTTTATACACAGCGAACTTATAAACTTTGTTCTTATTTCAGATGCCTCCACGACGTGCACGACGAGTTCCCAGGGATGCAACGCCCGAACCCCAGCCCGCTCCAGTTCAGGGCATGATGAACGCCGCTGAGGTTGCAGCTATAGTAGCCCAAGCGGTAAATGCCGCAATTGCCGTTGTTCAGCAGTCACCACCTCAGGCGCCGGTTGCCGTGCCAGTACAGGCAAATGCATTCTCGTCTGCTTGGGAGCGTGTACGTGACGCTTTTCAGAAAGCGCATCCGCCAGAGTTTGCAGGTAGCTCAGATGTGGTAGTCTCGAGCCAGTGGAGGATGGATATGCAGAGGCACTTAAGGATGTATGAGTGCAAGGACGTCCAGAAGCAGGTACTAGCTACTTTCAAGCTAGTTGGATCTGCGCTACAGTGGTCGGAGTCTATTACCACCATGGAGGAGAGGGATACTCTCACTATTCAGGACTTCTGGGTGCGGTTTGACCGCAAGTACTTTCCGTCGGCTGTTCACACGGAAATGAGGAGGAAATTGATGAGTCTGAAGCAGGAAGGTAAGACTGTGGCCGAGTATGAGGCCGAGTTCACAAATCTGTTGAATATCGTTCCTGATGAGATACCTACAGAGAAGAAGAAGATTGAGAAGTTCACGGACGGGTTGACATGGAGGATCCGTCAGCATCTGCTAGGGAACCTATCGTTGGCCACTTATTCTGATGTGGTTAACGCTGCATTATTACACTGCCAGGACCACCGTTTTCATATGGCCGAGGGCAAGAGGTCGGGGGAGTCTAGCCATCAGGGCAGGACTGGAGGACATGGTGTCAGCGGGGCACAATCTGGTCAGGGGCAGAGACAAAATGAGCAGGGCTCCCAGCAGGGGGATAATAAGAGGTTCCGATCAGGGAACTACAGATAGGGACAAGGAGGTTTCCGTTAGGGCCATCAGGGTCCAAACGGCCATCAGGGCCAACAGGGGCAGAATGGGCAGCAGTTTCACCAGGGCCAGCAGGGCCAAGGGAGGAACGGTAACGGCCACCAGGGCCAGGGACAGCAGGGACAGAGAGGAGGGAACTTCCCAGGGAAGTGCTTTGTGTGGCAAGACTGGCCATAAGCGACAGGATTGTCCTGATAGGGGCAGGGCCCCACAGCAGCAGCAGCAGGGTGCTCGCCAGGAGCCACAGAGGCCTATGTTTCCCGCCGCTCTTCCCGCACCGCCACAGATGGCAGCATTGCCACCCATTCCAGCAGTCCCAGTTCAGCAGGGACAGCTACAGTATGGACGTGTCTACAACGTCCACCAGGCTGCAGTTCCACAGGCACCGCCCGCGATTGAGGGTAAGTTTCCTATCCATGGCACTATGGGTCGGGTATTATTTGATACGGGTGCTACACATTGTTTTATAGCTACACACTTCGCGAAAGCTTTAGGATTATTAGCTACGGCAGAGAGCACAGTGACGTGTGTCGACTCACCATTGGGGAGTGGGTCACTTATTTTCTTTATATGCCGGGGAGTGGGAGTAGGGATTGGTAGTCTGGTATTACCCGCAGATATGTTGGTATTAGATATGCATGTTCACAATGTGATTATCGGTATGGATTGGCTCGTAGCTTATAAGGACATGATTGATTGCTTCAGCGGGAGCATTATTTTTTCCATTCCGGGGCAAGAGATGTTCGTAGTGGCGATGCCTTGCCCAGAGGGAGGATCGATCTCTCATCTGTATTACATTGAGGAGGATACCTCTAAGGAGGTAGTGATTCCTTTAGATTCTATCCCAGTTGTCAGGGAGTATTCAGATGTGTTTCAGGAGATACCAGGCTTACCCCCCAATCGAGAGATAGACTTTATTATAGATTTGCTACCGGGTACGAGACCTATAGCACGCGCACCGTACCGTATGGCTCCAGCTGAGATGAGGGAGTTACGGGATCAGATAGAGCAGCTGTTAGGTCAGGGCTTTATTCGCAGGAGTACCTCACCTTGGGGCGCTCCAGTTCTATTTGTGAAGAAGAGGGACGGTTCACTGAGATTGTGTGTGGACTACCCGGAGTTGAATAAGGTCACGATACGGAATAAGTATCCGTTGCCTCGAATCGATGACTTATTCGACCAGTTGAGAGGAGCTTATTTCTTCTCGAAGATTGATTTGAGATCGGGATACCATCAGTTGCGTATCAGGGAGGAGGATGTCTCGAAGACTGCGTTCTTGTCGAGATATGGTTCTTACGAGTTTCGGGTTATGCCTTTCGGTTTGACCAACGCTCCAGCAGTGTTTATGGACTTGATGAATAGAGTGTTCAGGGATTTCCTAGACCAGTTTGTCATTGTCTTCATTGATGATATTCTGGTTTACTCCCAGACAGAGGAGGAGCACGCCGAGCATTTGAGGCAGGTTTTGCAGACACTTCGTCAGAACGAGTTGTATGAAAAATATGAGAAGTGCGGGTTTTGGCTGAAGGAGGTCCAATTTTTGGGACACATTATTTCCGACTAGGGAATATCTGTTGATCCGGGGAAGGTATCAGCGGTGAGGGAGTGGGGACAGCCCACGACACCAACGGAGATTCGTAGTTTCTTGGGTCTAGCAGGATACTACAGGAGGTTTATTCGGGGTTTCTCGGAAATAGCAGGTCCTTTGACACATCTGACTCGTAAGGGTGTGCCATACATCTGGAGTGATGCCTGTCAGTTGGCATTCGATGAATTGAAGGACAAATTGACCTCAGCACCTGTGTTAGCATTGCCGAGACCGGGAGTTGAGTATTTGGTTTACACCGATGCGTCTTTGCAAGGACTGGGAGGTGTATTGCAGCAGGAGGGACAGGCCATAGCTTATGCTTCCCGTAAGCTTAAGCCTTATGAGAAGAATTACCCCACGCATGATTTGGAGTTGGCGGCAGTGGTATTTGCCCTACGGATTTGGAGGCACTATCTTTTGGGGGAGAAGTTCCAATTGTTCACGGACCACAAGTCCCTACAGTATCTGTTCACGCAGAAGGAATTGAATATGCGGCAGCATAGGTGGCTTGAGTTTGTGAAGGACTACCAGTTCGATATCCAGTATCACCCGGGTAAGGCTAACGTGGTAGCAGACGCGTTGATCCGTAGGCCAGTAGATGAGGTGGCAGAGGTGTGGAAGGCTAAGTGGCAGGAATTGGGACACCAGGATGCAGTGGCCCGATCTTTCATGTCTGTGAAGACCGTTACACCGCAGATTGTCACGAAGGTAGTACG
Source organism: Sambucus nigra (assembly GCA_949130495.1). Taxonomy (NCBI): domain Eukaryota; kingdom Viridiplantae; phylum Streptophyta; class Magnoliopsida; order Dipsacales; family Adoxaceae; genus Sambucus; species Sambucus nigra. The sequence goes on along the minus strand of OX422215.1, from coordinate 536,523,814 downwards.
GGCACAGGCCAATGACTCGTTTTGTCAGGAGCAGATAGTTCAACTACTAGCAAAGGGAGCCGAGTCCTATACCGTTAGCTCAGACGGGGGATTACGCTTCAATGGGAGATTGGTAGTTCCAGAAGGGGATGAATTGCGACACGAGGTGATGGCAGAGTCGCACGGCTCACGGTTCGCGGTACATCCCGGAGGGGACAAAATGTACTAAGACATGAGACGGCAGTATTGGTGGAGCGGTATGAAGAGATATGTCGCCGAGTTTGTTTCGAAATGCGCCACTTTTCAACTTGTAAAAGTGGATCATCAGAGATCGGCAGGACTGCTATAGCCGTTGGAGGTCCCAGTGTGGTTGTGGGAGAGCATATCCATGGACTTTATCACGGGGTTACCTACGTCGCAGAGGGGTCACGACTCCGTTTGGGTAATTGTGGACAGGTTGTCCAAGGTCGCTCACTTTTTACCCGTAAGGACTGACTACACTACGGGACAGTATGCCCAGCTCTTCATTTCAGAGATTGTGAGACTTCATGGTGTGCCCCTAAATATCGTGTCTGACAGAGACAAGATATTTGTTTCGAGGTTTTGGGAGAGTTTCCAGGAGGCCATGGGCACGGAATTGCGATTGATTACGGCTTATCATCCGCAGACTGATGGGCAGACCGAGCGCACAAATCAGATGTTGGAGGACATGCTACGCATGTGCATTATTGACTTCGGGGGTGGATGGGAGCAGTACCTTCCACTGGTGGAGTTTGCTTACAACAACTCCTATCAGTTCACTATTGGCATGGCTCCGTTTGAGGCATTGTACGGTAGACCTTGTCGTTCCCCAGCACGTTGGTTAGAGGAGGGGGACAACAAACTGCTTGGGCCGGAAGTGATTTAGGATACTTCGGCAAGGATTGAGTTGATTCGGAGTAGCATTCGGGTAGCTCAAGACAGGCAGAAGAGTTATGCTGATGCGAAGAGATTTTTCAGGGAGTTCCAAGTAGGGGACCAGGTTTTGCTCAGGGTATCTCCTATGAAGGGGATTATGCATTTCGGGAAGAAGGGGAAGTTGGCACCAAGGTATGTGGGGTCGTTTCCTATTATTGAGCGGATCGGACCGGTTGCGTATAGACTTGGGTTACCGGAGCATTTGCATCGAATTCACGATGTGTTCCATATTTCCTCGCTGAGGAAATACCTTAGAGATAATTTGGCTCATTCTCACATTGCTGTGGAGGATATCGATCTCCAGCCGGATAGCTCCTACGAGGAGGGGTCGATTGCTATTTTGGACCGAAGCGAGAGGAAACTACGGTCAAAGATAGTCCCGTTAGTGCGTGTTCAGTGGCGACATCACAATGTCGAGGAGTCCACATGGGAGCGCGAGGATGAAATGCGCGAACGTTATCCAGATTTGTTTTTAGCAGGTACTTTCTAGTTTCGAATTTCGGGACGAAATTCAGTTATTAGGGGGGAAGTATGTAATACCCCGTACTTTTGGCTATATTTATTTGTGGGATTAATTAATTAAATGCGTATTAATTGGAAATTAATCCGGGTTATAAATACTAACGAGATGCGAGTTGGTATTTGATTATGTGCATATATGATTATATATGAATTTGGAATTATAAAATTTGTCGTGAGATTGATATACGGCATTTTAGAATTTTTGTTGAGACGCGTGTGACCGCCGCGTCATTGTATATTATTTTGATTATAAAAGTGAATTTAAAATCTATAGACCGTATGGTCGTTTTGAGTGCGCCAACGCGTCCGGAAGGGTCGAGATAGTCAGAAAACACTAGCCGGGGGTGTAGTTTGGATTCCGGGGTATTTTTAGGCCATACCGGCATCATAAAGGGTATTTTGGTAATTTTATATTTTGAGGAATTAAAAGTGACGAAAATTGGGAGTTTTAATCTGATGTGGATTTAATCCACTAAACCCACTAACCAACCCATATTAACCCATTAAGCTACGGAGGTTATCATTTAGGTTTCCAAATTTCCCCAAAGCAAACCCTAGCCACCATAACCACCATTGGAGAAGAAGCTTGGAGAGAGAAGAAATTCTGCAGAAAAGCTTCATTAAACCTACACCAAACCCAGAGACAATCAAGGAAAGTGTTTTAATTATATTTAAATTCGTAGAATGTTCCTTCCATGTTAGAAAATTGAAGAATATCAATTGTTCTTGAAAGATAATGAAAACCCATGTATTTTGAAGCTTAGAACTTGAAATCTTGAGGAGAATTGCATGTAGAATGATAGGTAGATGATTATTCTCATGATATTTGTGATTGGAAGAAATTAAAACGGATTTATATTGGATTAATTCATGATTCAAAAAGTTAGGGTTCATGTTCTTGAAAATTGGGGAAAAAGTTTAGAGATTTGTAAAATTAGTTGATGTTAGGATGGATTAATCCTTTAAAACGTGATAGGATGTGATTATAAGATGATTAGGATTGATTAGAGACCTTAAAGTATTGTTGGGACTTAGTTTAGAAGAGATTTGAGGAGTAAGAATGGTGAAAAAACGAGATTAGACAAATCTGGGACGAATCTGGTAGGTCGTTAGAAGCCCCTGCCTAGGTCGTTCGAACGAACTCGTTCGAACGAGCTTCTAACGAATTGACCAGTCGTTCTAACGAAAGGGAGCCTCATTCGATAACTTCGTTCGAACGAGATCCCGTTAGAAGGTACAGTTCGTTCGAACGAACTGGATCTCGTTCGAACAGCCTCGTTCGAACGAGACTTCTAACGAGTTGACAGAGGAATCTCGTTCGAACAGTCTCGTTCGAACGAGACTTCTAACGAGTTGATAGTTTGGGCCTTTTTGGTCTGTTTTGATTTTTGGAGTCCCGTAAACTTGTTCGAGGATATAGATAACATTCTGATGATGATGTAATGATAGAATTGGGACTTTTGGGTATTTATGAGAAGGAAATTATATACGAGAGTTATATTAAATGGACGGTTTGGGTTGAGACGTGAGTGTCTACTACGACGAGAGAATAAATTTATGGCGCATATGATGATAAACCGGAATAGTATAAATTGTGATAATTATAAGTTAGTACGAGAATGCGATATGTAGTACGATTAAACTACGGGATTACTAAGATGTGTGTTTACTTAGTATTGGTATATGAATTGTGTGTATGACATACCTACCATACTTGCTATCACGGGAGGTTTGCGTTCGCTTAAGGCCCTCTAATCCTTGTGTTGCCCGGATTTAGACTGGTTACCTTGATGAACATAGGTCATAGAAAGACTTATTGGGATATTAATAAGTCCGCTGATCGTGGGAGCGTAGGTATGTGCGTGACCCATGTGATGTGACTGTGTTCACCTCCATTATTTGTGATGTTGTTATCTGTGAACTATTCCTGAGAGATTCGGAATATGTAATCCTTATGTACGTGATGTACCGGGATGGATAGCAGAGTATGTGTGCACCACAGCTTAGTTCTCGGGGTGCTTGTATTGTATATTTATGATGTGAATAATATATACTTAATTAATGGGAACCTTCATGTTAATGTTGTGAATATAATTACGGTATTGTTTCGAGAAAAACATAACGGGTTAGCTGATAATGATATATATTGCATATTGAGCATCTGAGTTTACGTTAAACCCCTACTTAATTACGAGCATTATAATGTTAATAGAACCGAGTAATAAAGGTAGGACCTATGACAGTCTAAATAGATATGATGTCACTTAGCTAGTGGTTTGTGTCGTTGTAGATGGGTACTTACGTTAGGAGTGCACAGTTAGACGAGAGGTGAGAATATCATGTGAGTGCACGTCCTAACATGTACTTTGCATTTAATGTTTTAAATGTTTTTTAAAGCACTTGCAGGTTTTTAAAATATAACTCCACATTCGGGCTCTGACCCGTTTGCTTTCAAATCTACTTTTCTTGTAAAACCATTTTAGGTGCCCAGCCACAAGGACACCATGCATAGGATACTCATTCAGGTGACGAGCTGTAGCTGGATGTGGAAGCTACAGGGATTTGCTTGTAGACGCCTCTATCACTTGGATTCCAGATTCATTATCTATCAGTTGTAGGGCATGTTGCCCATTTCTATTAGAGTTACATTTCCATTTCAGTTTTCAGACTTTGGCATGTATTGTTTTAGTATTCAGTTTACTTATCAGTTGTGGGATTTGTAGTGAGGAGTTTTTCCTCCAGACTTTATTTACGTTATGTGATGGTCATTCTATTTACTTCATTATGGTGAATGGTGTTATTATTCTTTATTACATTTGTTGCATGTTAATCAGACTTTAATTAAAATTTGGCACTTACTTTTAAATACTAGGTGGTTAGTAATAATAAAAATGTTTTCGACAGTGATGCTATTAACTGAGCCAACTTGGCATTTTGAATTAATTTAATAAAGGAGTAGCTACCCGATATTTAATTAGTCGGGGTGTCACATGGATTTAGGCCACAGATTAGTCTCTTCATTTGTATAAGAGAGCAAAGACACAAAACCTTTAAATAAGTTATCAATCCCCAAGATATTTACCTATAATGGTAATATGGATCTTGTTTATTATCTTTCCTCTACCAACCATCCATCTCTTTATTGTGCACTAACAATACATTAATGTGTTGTGTTTTCTCATCAACGTTAGGGTAGATTGACCAAAAGTGATTTGAGAATATAACCTCTAAGTAGATCTTCATGTTAATAAATTCAATCTAGCAATTCATGGATATTTTCATTACCATGAACATGGTCATCAAGGAAGTGGACTTCCTGATTTTAATCTGGAAAAAGCGGGGAGAATCTTTGAGGAAGTATATTGAGAGATAATGGGAGATGTTTTAAAAAATTTGAAATTGTAATGGCCAGATGGATGTCTCTTCAATCTTGTAGGTGGTAAAATCATACTATAACTAATTTAATACAATTAAGTCGATAATTAAAGGATAGTCACACAGTCATACATCACAAGATATGCGTGGTTTCGCAATGTGCCTACATCTACAAGTCGTCTCGTTTTTCTTCGTAGGTTCTTGATAATAAAGATTGCATACAACTTTCCCTAGGGGTGAGGGTTATATTTATAAATAACATAAAGAGAATTAGTGATGTGGTATGTTATGGACTTATAATGTTAATATGATCTGATTGAGAGAATCCAATCCTAATATTTTCCTTGATTGTCTCCTCTATAGTTCTTATGTCCAAGTTATGATCACCTACCAAATATTTCAAACATGTAGGTTATTTCGTTTGGTCAAATAACGTATATTATTCCCCCCAATTACCTTATAAACTCTACTGTTTGACTGGGGTGTTGAGTTTTGATTACCTTTTGACTCCTAATGTTAGTCGACGGTGATGTTTGATCACCTATAGAAGCTATGCGCGGAGAGTTTTACACGTGGTGTTTTTAGGTAAAAACTAACCTTGTTTTTCCTATTAGGTCTGGAGGGCACTCATATAATTTGCCTTAGTATTTCAGGGATATGCTTATAAATTTGTGAAGTTTAATGAACATGCAGCAGCATATGTACTGTCATTTGGGGAGCGTGTCCCGCTAATGACGACATTTGCCTTAGGAATTGAGACTTGACAATTTATGTCTTTCAATGCCTCCAGTTTGATATGCATTCGATCCATTTCTTTTTCAAAATTAACCTATAGCTTTTCGTCCTTTCTATTCACTATAAGTCTTTATTCTCTTTTACTTCTCAATTCTATGTAACTTTCTCTGTTGACTGCATTGAAATTTTTCGTCAGTATTTTTTTAGCTTAAAAAATGATTTATGATATAAGAGAGAGTTCCACAGGAGAGTTTAGGGAGAGGTTTTCTATTCCTGATTGGATTGTGATAGAGATTGGGGAGAACCTGATGATTACTACAATATTTAGGGCGTACATTAGATGTTTACCTAATTTATTGTTGAGGACAACATTATTTTCCCCTAAATTAATTATTTTTATAATTTTATGAATACTTCAGAGTAGTGTCTACCCAATGTAACCCAAATACTTGGAGGATAGTGAATGGGGGTTCATCGGATTAATGAATTGTACTAATACTCAGTTAGGAATCCAATAGATCAGATATGGTTACTCGTGGGTACAAATAAATGATAATACCTTCTATTTTAAGGCGAGGAAGGCAGAAAGAGTGATATTAGTGAACCTTACTAATTCTAATAAGGGTTACTGGTCCCATAGTTTTGTTGTAAAATAATTGGAGCATTCACCAATGCCTCAAGGTGGTGATCTATGTAGGGTTTTCAGGTGTCCCAGTAGAGGACGACATATGTCAATTATTATTTCTTGTTATCTTTTGTTTGGGTCAACCAAGTCTTGTATAAATTTTTGCTAACATTTTTATTTCTTTGTTATGTGCAGAAGTTTCCAGAAGAAAGATCCTAACCACACTCATTTTAACTTTGCCTATCCAAGCAAGGTTTGGAATCTTAGGATACCTTTGGATATTGGCATTGAGAATCCTAGGTTAGCATCACTATTGTTGGATCACACCAATACTATCACCTCTTTCATTATCAGGTCAATAGACATAGTACCTAAATTCTTAGTCCCTTACGATAACAAGGAGTCTTCTAGTGAATCCACCTCAGGCTCCTCTAAGTTTATGGGAATCTTCTCCATCCTTAGTGTAGTCCTTTCTACCTTAGAGTAAGAAATGGCACCAAGAACAAAAATCCTCACTTTTTGGATGATTCTGACATCCTTACATACCCAAAAGTGCATTTTTCCAAGATGAAGGAGGTCGAAGTAAGGTATGAAACCATTCACTTGTCAGACACCCCTAATAACTCATAAGCCCATCTTGAGAAAAGATAAAGACTTGAACCACTCTTTCTCCTTTTGTCGTTACCATCAAGAAAGTGGATGTCCTCGATAAGGGAAAAGCCCATGTTGTGATGTTAGTGTCCAAGAATCCAGACATAGCCCCCTTGTTGTTGAGGGGCCCCATCTTGGATATGGATAGGGAGCAGGTCGACAAACTGTCCACTAACAACTGGTCTCATATGATGATCATGCATTATTTTTGGTAAGTCTTATTATTTTATTCAAATTTTTGGTTGGAAACTTTCTCCATTACTAACTTTTTTATCGTCCTTTCTCTTGCATCTTTTGGTGGACATTATCGACATATTAGATAGAAAAATCAACCAGGACAAAGCCAATCCCAAGTTGGGGCGTTCTTTGGATGAAATCCAGAAGGGCCTAAAGGCTATCAAGAAGGCTTATGAAGCTGCCAAGAAGTCTAAAGAGTTAAAAGTGTTGAAGCTGGTGTTAGAGAATAAGAAATTAAAGAAGGTCGTTATGGAATCAACCCAAACCTTATAGACCGCCTTATCGACAAAGGACTAGGCATATGTGTAACACCTCTCACATTCTAGCATCAGTCGCCACCAAACCATGTCGGGCATTACAGATGGTATCAGAGCATGGTCTTAGGTCTCGTAGGTTATGGGTTCATTTATATTCCACGTTAATGATCTTCGATCCCCTTTATTGATTCATACTCCTTAAGGTATTGGGTCTATCATATGTGTTAGTTGTGTTTCTTAGAGATAGGAACTTTTGTGTTAAGGACGTTATAGGTATTGAGGTTAGAAGTAGTAATCTTGAAGTGAGGATCCTTGGAGTCGATTTTGGAGACGATATTTATTTGGCATACTGTTAGTATAAATTTTGGGTAAATCTAGTATCGATACAGTGATGTGATTGATTTGAGAAGTTAAGCTTGCGATGTCTTTTGGAGATAGAATCGAGTGGTGATTCGTGAGAGAGCGTGGTACGCCGTTATTTTTCATAGTTATGCTTATATATATATATACGCGCACACACACATATAGGATATATATTGTATCTTTGTTCGTGGGGTATATGCGTGTAGGATTAGGTGTATGGACGCTTAATCGTAGCATTCTACGGGTAGGCATCTATAAGCCTTTTCTTATTGGTGAAACTTTATGTTTGACGTTTACACTTCATCAAATTTCGAGGATGAAATTCTTGTATTAGTGGGGGAGTATGTAACCCCCCATGATTTTTTAGCCATAAAAATCTTTGTTAAATTAAAATGTTAGAAAAAATAATAATTTTTGGAATATATTTAATTTTGGTATGTGAAAATATTTTTTTTTAAATATAAAAAAAAGTCTTTGAGTGGAATTTAAATCGGGATAAAAATTTGAAAATTATAACTTTTTATATAAAAATCGGGGGACGATCCAACCTAAGGAGGAAAAAAATAAAAATATTCGACAGTCCGATCGAGCTAAATTTATTTTGTTTAGCTTCGTTTTGCCTTCATCTACAACATATTAAAATTTCTACCAATTCCAACAGTCCGATCGTCCTTAATTCTTTAGTGTTTGTGTTTGATTTGGACTCAAATTTTTTTTGGTATATAAACATAAAGTGACGAGTTTAGTATTTTCAAAACACATTTTATCCTTCTAAAAAATTAGTAGCCTCCCAAAATTTCATTCTCTCTTCTGGAAAACCTAAACCTCATTTAAATCAATTTTCAACCTAAGATTCAAAGAGCTAAATCGAGTTTTCTTAACATCATTAAAGAACGTGTTTTCATTGTTTTCTCAAGAGGAATGCAATCATCCAATCAGATTCTTTAAACGATTTGTACAGAAATGAATAATTCTATTCTTTCTCTTTAGTATTATGCATTTTAAATATCCCCTAAACAGTAATTTGCATGGTTTTCTTAAAATAAACTAGAAACCATCATTAGGGAAACTGAAATCTATGTTGGGACTGTTTTTATGAAATTTTTTAATATGAATTAAGACCTATAACCCTTGTGTGCTTGGGGTAGAGGTTGAATTTTTTGTTAATATGGATATAGATTTACATGTAGAAATTCATAATAGATGTGCATAAAATCATGTATAATATTACTCTATGGGTTCACGAACCCTAATTGGGGAGAGTAGTTAGTATTCATGCGGTGGGCTCTAATCCATTGTGTTGATTAATATTTCAGTTATAGTGCTAAAATAATTGCACATGAGTGATTGGATATATTTTTGGGAGTGCAAGATTCATTTTACTGCTTTAGTACTTTAGATTTACTCTCTGTTCCGCCATTTGTATTATGAGACTTTCATTTATGTATTGGTGGGACAATTGGTTCCATAGTTGTTTACAGTTTCCGTCGGATACTTATTGTTTGATTATTTCATTTAAGTTTTAAATAAAATTAGAGTTGAATTCATTTTGGAGATTAGCATGATGATGAGTATTATTGGTTGGATGTTTTAATATATTTGTTGGATTTAATTGCATTATATCTTGTGGAGATTTTTTAAATGTCTCGTATATCTGTCACATGCTAAGAATAATATTTAATTTAGTAACGTCTGACATATTTTGGTGGCGGGCGATGCCAGAATGCGCGGGGTGTTACAATATAACCAGGGGATGCATTTGGATAGTTCGAGAAACAACTAGATTATATTCATAAGTCTAGTTTCAATATAGGACGGGACGTGGCACTGGACAGGGCAAGAGTCCCTTCTGATTTCGAAGTCTTCAATCAGCATGACCCCGACTCCCCCCAAAAGCTGGATAAGGAGGAGGGCGAGGCTTTAGGTAGTGGCCAAGAGAAGGAGGGAGATGACTAGACAAAGGAGTCCACAAATCCAAGCAAGGACTTATCCAACGAAGAGAAATTGAAGGAGAAAAAAGGACAAACTTAGTTGGATTTATACTAGGTTTTCTTATTCTTTGTATTTTACTATCTTTTATGATTTATGCTGTAAGGGTTCATTCATCCTTGGATTTTAATGAAAATGTTTTATTTTGTTCTCATCACCACCATCTCAATTTTTGATCTATTGTGAATGATTTAATTCTACTCTTGTCTTTAAATGCCCCATCTTTGATATTTATAGTCTGATATGAATTTGGCACTTATGCCAATAACTCAGGAAAGTGAAGATATGAACCTGGTCCTTAGTTCAAAAGCTTCTAGCTAGTCTCATGAAGCGTTTATATATATTTGGAAGTCACTTCATAAATAACAAGTACCTTCAATGATCAAGTTGGTATGATTGCTCCACTCAGGGCCAAGGTCAAAGATGGGGCAACCTGTACTGAACTACTAAAAGGGAAGAACAATTATCTAAGGGAGAGGCTCGACTATGTTGAACAAACTTTTAATAAAAACCGAAAGATCAGTAAAATCCTTTAACATAAAGTGAGGACACTGAGTTACCCATTTTTACATGGCCCTCATGAAGTCTGATTACCGAGCTATGATGCTGGTTGGATAGATGCCTTACCCTAATTAGACGAGGCTAAACATGTCGCGTACAAGCATGGATGGATAAATAACTTAGCCATTATAAAATTTCCACGCGATTAATAATTATGGAACTGGTATGGGTTTGACTCTCTATTTATTTGACTCCTCCTTCTTAGAAGTGAGAAATTAAGGATCCCAACGAATGCCATCCCAATTTAACTTATATGGGATTATTGCCTGGATCATGACAATGCTAATGAATTTTGTTCTAATGCATACGATGTTCGTCGTGCTAGAGTGATAGCCAAACTAGAGTGCCAAAGATGAAATTATTATTCATCCTTTTTGTAATTCAATTTACGTATTTCTCCAACCTGACAACTAGAAATTAACTGAATATGAATAGAATTAATTTAATTAATTCCATGTCTTGCATTTTCTCAATTCCTATGTCGAGCATATTTTATCAGTTACCTTACCTTTTAGGATAATATTCGCTACACCATCTTAGGCCCAAGACCAACTATGGAAAAAATGCAACTATTCATACGAATTCCACCCATTTTTTACTTTAGTCAAACAGAGTTGGGACACTCAATGCCTAGGAATCCCCCGTAGGTCTTTTTTTCTTGGTAATTATTGACGTCTTCATGTTTATTGGTAATGAAAACATGTAATCTTAATCTTTGATTAAGTGTAGTATCACAAAAGCATTAACACTGGCGATCACAGCCTAATCGGATAAATTAGAACAAATTTAAATGACAATTGCAACTAACGGAATCGGATTACCATTTGAAATAATAAGAAACATAATTGTTATTAATCGAACTTTGTATCACTGGAGAAATATGAACTTAAAATTGTAATAAAGCTAATAAAACTAATTTTATTATCAAAAATAAAATCTCCTAAGATTGGTCGCATTCGAGGCCAATATTGGCCGCATTCCATACCCTAGGAATCTCCAAGCTCCCTATTGTTTATAAACGGTAGGCTTCTTGGAGGTTGTTTATGGTAACTTTAAATGGTCCTTCCCAGTTAGGACCTAACTCTCCATCTGATGGATTCTTCTCATTATCGATTACCTTTTTGAGGATATAATCTTTAACCTAGAAATCCTCGGATTGGGTATTTTTTTATACTGCTTAGATAATTACCATTGGTAAGAATCGAGTTCGATTAAGGCTTGTTCTCTTTCCTCGGCTAGGTCAATCTCAGTCCTTATGATTTTTTCATTCAAGCCTTGATCGAAAACAATTGTCTTCATATTCAGCAAGCTGGCTTCTAATGGAATTATGACTTCCATTCCCTAAGACAATGCGAAGGTTTTTTTTCAAGTTAACCTCCAGGGTTTTGTCCAATATGCCTAGAGGACGTGGAGAAGTTCAACCACCCAAGCACCTTTTGACTTTTCCATCGTCTTCTTTATTCCATCTAGCACTGCTTTATTGAAGGCCTCAGCTTGCTCATTAATTTGAGGGTAGAAAACAAAACTATAGTGGTGCTTGATGTCGTATATATTACATAAGTCTTGAAATGGGTCTCTTTTAAATTATGTTCCATTATCGGTGATAATTATAATTAGCACGCAAAAATGGGTCACGATGTTCCTTTAGATAAATCTGACCATATTGGTGACCTTAATGTCCACCAAAGGTGCAACCTCTATCTATTTAGTGAAATAATCCATGTCAACAAGGAGATAATCCATATTCCCTAGTGTTGTAGGTAGGGGAACATTGATTTCCAATCCCCATTAGGCAAAAGGCCATGGACTAATGAGTGACTTTAGGTCGCTGGATGGTTAGTGAAGCATGGGAGGGAACTCTTGATGCTTCTTACATTTCCTAGCGTAAAATTTCGTGTCCTTATGCATGTAAATCCACCAATAGCCTTCTTTGATGGATTTAAATGCTAAAGATCTCCCCCCCCCCCTACATGATTTCCATATGTTATGTCTTGAAATTCATATCGAAGTTGGTTGACGTCATTTGTATGCAAACATTGAATGTACAAACTCGTAAAAGATCGCTTGTAGAGATCGCCTCTAGGTGATAGGTAAAATCGAATAGCTTTTACCCTGATCTGATTGGATTGCTTATTATCGGCAGGCAGAACATCTTCTTACAAATATGTTATGATTGGGTTTATCTCACTAGGATATCTTTGGATGGAGAACACCTGATCGGAGACCTTCGAATTTGTGATGCTTAATTGGGAAATATATTCCACCTTAATTATTATCTTGAGGTCGAAATCAATGGTTGAATCCAAAGTAATCAAAACACTTGTGTGGGTGTTATTTCCTCATAGAAACTGTTGGATATGTGAACCCATTTTAAGTAGGTAATCAAGTCTTGGGCAACATTAAAGTATGATAACATTTTTCTATGTGTGGGGTTATAATCTCCTGATGCTTAGTTGGATACCAGACTTGAGTCACATAAGTTATCAAAGTGCCTTGTGCTAAGAGATAAGTATTTCTCCATTCAGATGATGAGAGCTTCATATTTGGCCTCATTAAAGCCAATTTTGATCTCTTTCTCGATCATGGTTTGTTTTGGATTGATAGTGACAACCCAATCCTCCCCCTTTTGATTTATAGGCCACGTCGACATAGATCTTCCACTTGTTAAGTGGGTCAATCCCTTCGTGGTCCACTTGGTCGGCGTGTCCCCCTTCGTCGGGCTTTTGTCCTCCAATGAATTCAGTGATGAAGGATATTAACACATTCCCTTTTATTATAGTTATTGGTTAATAATGGGTATCGTGCCTTCCTAATTCCACCAACCATTTGGACATTTGTCTAGAGAGCTCGACCTTTCTAAGGACTACTTTGAATGGAACATATGTGATGACTATAACCTAATAGGCTTCGAAATAGTGTTTGAACTTTCGTAAAGAGATTACAGGAGAGTAATCTAGATTGTCCAGAGGAAGGTAGTAGTTCTTAATGTCCAACAACGTCTTACTAACATAATAGATTGGAGGTGGGTGCCCTTCCTTCTCCCACATTAAGGCCGAGATAACCGCGTGGTCGGATACCGTATGATATAGAAAAATTGGATCTCCCAAGTTTGGGATCGCAAGTAGAAGTGGTCAGCTTAAATAAGATCTAATTTCCTCAAGTGCCTTTAAGCATTATTCATTCCCGACCATGTCTTCTATTTATTCAAGAGAAGATTTAGAGATATAGTGGTTTAGTGTTGTTAAAATTCCAGTAAACTTTTGAACATATCAGATTGTTTTTGGAGGTTGAACATTATTAATTGCCTCAATTTTTCTTGGTTTGCCTCAATTCCCCTTTGACTGACCAGGTAGCTAGGAATTTTCCAATTGTCCTCCTAAAGGACACTTGGCAACGTCGATTTTCACCCTATAGTACCTTAGGACCTTGAATAACTTTGTTAGGCACATAGTTGATTTTCATGAGCATATCGTCTATATAGACCTCCATTGTATCAATTGGTGTGAATATTGTGGTGACTAATTATTGGTATGTAGCTCCCGTGTTCTTGAGCCTAAATGGCATGATTATATAACAATACAAGTTAAGTAAACTTTGATTTGGGGCATTAGTACTCATTTCGAACCTGGGACTTTCAGAAATCAAATTTAGAGGATATGGTAAACTAAAATCCTTGGAACCAAGCCTGTTCGATTGCATTTTAAGCATATAACATAAAAGTCAGCATGTCGTAGCTTGAATCATAGCCTAAACCCCTGAATGTTAAAGTCAAACCTATGCCATTTTTACAGAAATCGATAGCTTGAACCATTCCACCAAATATTTTGAAACTAATATGGTTGGATTCCTCTAAAAAATTAGACAACTTTCATTCAGAAATCAACCTAAATGGTATTCTAAAACGATTCGAATATAAGGTCAAGTTTTCAAACCCAAAATCAACAAATCGAAGGTAGGAGATGATATGATTTACGCGTGCGAGAGTGGAGTCAAACCCAAGCGCGTCTAGAATTTGACCTAACACGTGAGGGCGCGTATCCAATAAAAAATATGAATTTTTTATAAAAAAATATGTTCTAATTCTAAACAAATTGGTATATTACATCACCCTGTTTGGATTCCCAGAAAACAAATTCTTGTGAAAACGGGTACATAGCCCCTCGACTTTTTCAATAATTTCAAAACAGTCCAAAAATTTAAGTATAAGTTCCTTCTATTAAATACCTCAAAATTGTCTTTTTCCTATAAACCCATATTTACAGGTAAGATAGAGAAATAATTAAAATCCTAAACTTTTATAAATTACGCATTTAACCCCAGCCTTAAATTTTATACTGAAAAGAAAATTTATCTTCATTCTAATAAATATTATAATTTCACTTTTATGTATATACTAAATATTTATACTATCCATGGTTTCAGAATACCTGGTTCACTCCCGTCAACTAGACGAACAATTATCAACAAACCGAAACTTAAAAACTACGTGATTCTGTTTCACTATTATTTTTTAGCGACACCTTTGAATTATTGCACAATGTGATAGCCCCGGAACTCTTGTTCTCATTTATGAACTCTTTTGTGTAGTTCACATTACCGTGAATATTTATTCAATATTTATCCAATTAAACCCTATCTTGATAAAACCCTACGGGCAATGATTTCAATAAAAAAGCTGATTTTAGTTAAACCCTTGATTGCAGTACACCCCCGCATCTTATAACCTATTATTTTCAGTGAAAGCTAGTGGCATACCTTATAGTTCAAGTATTAGACTCCAGTATACCCATGGAAACTCTTTTTATCCTGTAGGACTCAGACGTTGAGTGTCACTCTAGTTAGTCTGCCTAGATGGTTACTATCCTAAATATTTTATTTCAACGATCCAAAGGTCTTGGATGATATTATAAGAGCATTTATACGCATTCGAAGCCCTTATAATCGATAATTATGGGTTAACTTGTTATAGTATGAAACCTTATCCTTATAACTCGATAACAACCAATCCAATTATAAATCACCGTACTATTTATAAAAACATCAACAAACTCCCAAAAGTTCCTGTTCATTACTATTGATATCTCATATTGTTTCATATCATTATAAATTGTGACATAACTCTTGACTTATGAACAAACTCACATATTTACATTTGTTATACAAATAAAATTATTCTACTTGGCAAACTTTTGCTTAATTGTTTCCTTTTCGAATGGAAAGTGAACTAGAAAAAAGAGAATTACCACCCGCACCTAGGGCTTTTAATTCAGTTTTACAAAGGAAAAAATATTTTCAGTAACATATGTGTGGGCGATAACAAGAAAAGATGGTAGTACCCATTGGAACACCTTCAATACAAGATACCAACTCTTTTGATATTTTAAGTCCCCTTTAGTTTTTTGTTATTAGAAGACATGGGAGTATTTTATTTCTATTTATGAAGACTCCTATTATTTAATAAGATGTTACGAATCCAAATAAATAAATATTCACTTTGCTTCTACTTATATTACTACTTATTATTATTGTTACTTAGTACCACTAAGCATAGAACTGCGGATGTGATAACATGATATCAGAGTTATCGCCAAGTTTTAATGCCTATATGAGACTGAGAGATAGAAACCTTCCATTTAGATAAGACTTATAGTAAGTATATTGTTCATATAGACCTCCCTTGTTACATTCTATAACCTTTTTGATATTATGAACATATGGGATGAGATCTACCTAGATGTACGTGGTGCCACCTATGAGAAGTTCGAAGAATCCATCAGGGATGAATGATACTCAAAGTTCTGCCAAACCATTCAGAACATTTACAGATACTAGGCCATAGCCACTTCAAGATTAAGCATAATTTACTAATTGGATGCCTAATGGGAGAGGACTAAGTGGCATGATAATTAATGAGATTCTTTGAAGGCCTCGATGTACTTCAACAAGCCATTCACCTTACTTAAGATATGGCACTGCCCGAGGAACTCGTCATCACTCCTCCAAATTCTCCCATAGAATATGACCAGACTTTCGCAAACACCAGCTGTTTCACCTCCACTGCCTCTGGCACTACCTCGAGTGACTCTGACCCCTCTGAACTCAAATTCGAATTTACTAGCGTTGTACCCTAGCTTATCAAGAAACCCCCAGGATAGGAATATGGTTATACAAAATAAATCTATGACAGATCTAGAGCTTTTTGGCTTTCATTCTCCTGGTTTGGACCCTTTATTGAAGATGAAGAAGGAGAGGGCGACGATCGAGCAACTGGCAATACTAAGATTGCTCCTGCTGTGGTTGACCGGAGCACTGGTGCTAGCTAAGAGCAACAGGTGGTCTATAAGGGGAAGACCAAGGTTGGGGACGACAAGGTAAAAACTAGGGCTCTCATAAACTAGGAGTTCTTGTTTTTCGTATACAATTTCTAGTTTTCATTGGTCAGTACCCTTATTTTATAAACTTCATGTACTAGTCAGTGGCCCTTTGTGATAATGAAACCTTTCCCCCTTTGTTTATGTGTTCATCCACTTGAGTTTGTGCTAATGCTTGCTTCTGATTTGATATGTATTGCTTATAGTCTGCTTATTTAGATCGGTACATTTCTCCCAAAATTTTCAACTTGGAAGAATTCTTGGACCTGATATCAGTTTACAAGCTTGCAAAGCCTTCGTGAAGATTTGTAAATCACTAGCTAGGAACGAACAATACAAAAACCAGACTGAAGTGATTGCCAAGCTAAAGGATGACCTTCATGAGATGGAAGAGATAGGGGCCTCCATTCAAGAGGAAGTTAATTCCCTGAAGGCCCAACTTTTGGCGAGTACTGAGATCGACCAAGTGGGTGAGGTCTTAAAGTATGAAAATGATGCTCTGAGAAAAGAGGTGGAGATCTTGAAATCTTTCATCCGGGTATTGGGAGACAATATCAAGAAGCTAAGATATTCTTTGAAGGCTGGACCCAAAGAGGTTTGTAGAAAGGGTTATAATGCTGGTTAGGCAGATACCCCAGCAAAACTGAAGGAGGCTAAGAGCGTTGCTTTCTCTTGAGGATGTTTGAGTTATCTTAAGGAGGCGAGAACCCGAAGGAATCCAAGCTTTGGTACAAATACCTGGTTAAATGTCCTGCCTATAGCCATAACCCCTTTTCGATGGATGATGAATGGATTCTGGATGATGTCATTCCTCCCCGAATCTTAGACCAAGCCCTTGATGAAGATGCCGAGGAATTTTCCTCGAAGTCAGACGATGGTCATAGGGCAGCTGTAGCAGGATATCTTTCTTGAAGCCATATCCCCTCTTAGGCTTTTGTATATCTATTTTTGGTTTTGTGATTGTAACCTTGTATCCATAATAATAAATTCTCTTATGTTTTGAGTATTGTGCTGACTAAACATATTTTGTTTTTCGTAGGTTACCTATCACTTTAACTGACTAAAATGATATTAGTTGACCAATCGTAGGCTTTAAGTAGGCCACTACTTAGTTTGAATCGTTTTGAGCCATGGCAACCGACTAAATGATATTTGAGTGTTGGCACTTTTCCTTCAAATATGTTTGAACATTCTCCCAGTCCAATATACCTCAGCAGTATCATTCCATTCACTTTACCTTTTAGGTCGTGTCGTCACACTTCCTTAGGCTTAAGTGAGATGATGGCTACAATGTACCTAGTTATTGGGTCGTCCACCCAATGTGGCACCCCGTCTAATTAAATATCGGGTAGCTACTCCATTTATTAAATAAATACGGTATATCAAGTTGGTTCAGTCTTAGTATCATTGTCGAAAACATTTAATTCATTACTAGCCATCTAATATTTAAAAAGTGAGATGACAAATTTTATTAATTAAATTATCTTACAACTAAATAACGAATAACCATCCATACAACATTCACACAAACATTCTCATAGGGATGATTAATATAATGAAATAAACTGAGTTTGGAGTAACACTCCAATAATAATCCCAAAGAAAAACATAATCCCAATACAAAGTCTGAATAAACAAAACCAACATCTAAATAAATAAAAGTTTAAAACTGCTATTTCCGAATAAGAATGGGCAACATGCCCTAACTGATATAAATGACTCCGAAGGAAGCAAAGATAGATGTGGAGGTGTCTATTACCGAGATCATGTAACTTCCACAGCAGTTACAACACGTCTACAAAATGAAAGTCCTATGCTTAGCGTACCTATGGCTGGGCACCTAAAATATTTTTACAAAACAAAATAGATTTGGAAGCAAACGGGTCAGAGCCCGAGGTGAAAACATTTTAAAAATAATAAGTGCTTAATTGCATTAAACAGTAAATATTATATACATGTTAGTCACGTGCTCTTACTCGAGATTCTCACCGCTCATCTATTTTTCACGCCTAACGTATGGCTTAACCCATCTTAGTTTTGCTATTAACTAAATAGTTTATACTAAATCTGACTATAGGAATTACTACATGGATCCACCCGTATTACTCAGTTTAGACATACTTACATTTTAAATACTCGTTATTTGAATCTATTATCTCATGTATTATTTAAGTTCCCACATATTTAAGTCATTGAATATCTTAGCCATTCTCATATACTAAACAACAGTGAATAATCACAAGTATATATTTATATCATACTCAGTACATATATACACATATGGCACCCCCAGGCTAAGTTGCGGTGCATGCATACTCTGCCATCGAATCCCGGTACATCACGTACATAAGGATCACGAGTTCTGAATCACTCGGGAACCGTATCAATAGAAAACACACATATTGGAGGCGAATATATTTCACGTACCCATGGGTCATGCACATACCTACGCTCCCATGGTCAGCTGACTTATCAACTCACAAATACGTCTTCACAGTCATATGTTCTTGAGG
Source organism: Sambucus nigra (assembly GCA_949130495.1). Lineage (NCBI taxonomy): Eukaryota > Viridiplantae > Streptophyta > Magnoliopsida > Dipsacales > Adoxaceae > Sambucus > Sambucus nigra. The sequence goes on along the minus strand of OX422215.1, from coordinate 536,504,679 downwards.
TACCAAATCTAAATCCCCCGAAGGCACACAACACAAAATTATCCTCTTCCTACAACCTCTCATGATAGTAAGTATGGTAGGTATGTCATACACATAATAATCCATATATTAGTTAATCACACAACCTAAATATTCATCATTTCAATATAGGTATACTCCTATCGTATATTATAAGTCTCATACGTAGTATAGTTTCATACCGATTATTTTACGTAACAATGTTTAGTGTGACAACTCTCGTCGTATAAATTCGAATACTTCAACCTATCCCAAAAGGTTACTATGTTTCCCACTTGTCTCTAAGGTTATTTCAGTATTCTAAAGTCTCTCTACTACTGTTCTTAACCATAAGTTATTATTTACCTGAATTAAATTCAAGTTCCCATAATTTCCAACCGTAACTCACTCGTCGAACACTCGTAAGTTTATCATTTAATCCCAAACCAAACTAATAATTTTCGAGCCTCAAATACATCCCTACTGACCTTCCCTAAGTTCCAATATGTTCACATAGTCCACACCAATAATTCTTAAAAGTCAGAATTTGGTTAAAACTTAAAAAGAATTCTTATCACAAATTAAGGGGAGTCGATCGATCGACTCAAGAATGTCGATCGATCGACTATAAAAGTCGTTCGATTGATCGACCAGTTACAGCCCAGAATTTCTTGCATTTTTTTCCATCGTTTTATCTTCAAATTCATTACATGATTTTAATCTCCAAAGTAAACGTACTTGATGTTATAACAACCTAAACACATGATTTCTAACGTTCCAGAATCATCAAATCATTACGAAAATTTCCTACGAATTCAATTGTTCATCAAGTTTTCATGGTTAACCCTAGGATAACTTCTCCCAATTCAAGATAGCCAATTTCCCAGATTTGATATGTGATTTATATCATTTAGGATATGATATAATTCTCTAATCTTTCGAGAATTTATCTACATGCAAATCCTACCCATATTCAAGATCAAATTCTCCCAATTCATGAAATTATCAATATTTCAAGTTTAGTCTCCAATTCTAAACTACCATGGATAATATATTTGTTGAATCATAACAAGTTAAATCACTTGCATGGAAATAGAATTTATGATCCTTTGGGGACGATGATATGGTGGGGGTGTCCTATTTTCGATCACAAATCCAGCAAGGGTGTTGGTACAAGGTGGTTGTTTGGCCTTAGCAACCCTTAGAAATCCTTCCTTTCTCCCTATTTCTCTCTCTCAAGTTTGTAGCAGCCAATAAACGTAATTACCCTAAGGGTTGGATGATATAATAAATCCCAAATTTCGTAGGTCATTATTCACCAAATAGTGAAATGACTAAAATACCCTCCCGGGTAGCCGGTCCCCGGGACCCAAATTAAACCCCCGGGTAGACTTTTTTTACTATCTCGATACTCCGGGACACATTGGCTCACTCAAAATTACCATAAGGATGACATAAAATAAATTACTTTATAATCCATTAAATTGGTCCCAACACGACTGACACGCGCTACCCAACTCAATTTCCAAAACTGTCATATTTTCTACATGTGACAATTTCAATAAATTGAAAATTATATATTACTATACTCGCTCAGTAATATTCAACATAATTATAATAATAAACTACTAACTCTCATCTCGCTAGTATTTAAATCCGGATTAATTACCAATTAATTCACATTTTTAATTCAATTAATCTCATTATTAAAATTAGTAAAAATACGGGGTATTATATACTTCCCCCTAATAATGGAATTTCGTCCCGAAATTTGAAAATAAAGGTAAACCTGGTAAAAATAACTCTGGATATTTTCCGCGCATCTCATCCTCGCGCTTTCAGGTAGACTCCTCGGCATTATGATGCCGCCACTGAACACGTACTAACGGTACTATCTTCAATCTCAATTTCCTCTCGCTACGATCGAGAATAGCAATCGGCCCCTCCTCGTAGGAACTATCAGGCTGTAAATCAATCTCCTCCAAATTAATGTGAGTATGGGCCAACTCATCCCGAAGATATCTCCTCAATTATGAAATATGGAACACATCATGAATCCTATGCAAGTGTTCCAGTAACCCAAGTCTATAAGCAACTGGTCTAATTCGCTCGATAATAGGGAATGGCTCCACATATCTCGGTGCCAACTTCCCTTTATTACGAAAACGCATTACCCCCTTCATAGGAGATGCTCTTGGCAACACCTGGTCTCCCATATTAAACTCTCGATAGAACCGCTTAGCATTGGTGTAGCTCTTTTGTCGATTCTGAGCAACCCGAATATGACTCCGAATCATCTATATCCTCGCCGAAGTATCATGGATCACCTCTAGCCCAAGTAACTTATTTTCCCCCACCTCTAACCAACATGCTAAAGAACGACAAGGTCTATCGTATAATGCCTCGAATGGGTCCATGCCAATAGTAAATTGGTAGGAGTTATTATAGGCAAACTCCACTAGTGGAAGATACTTATCCCATCCTCCGCCAAAATCCAGGATACACATGCACAACATATTCTCTAGCGTTTGATTCGTCCGCTTAGTGTGCCCATCAGTCTGCGGGTGGCAGGCTGAACTCAATCGTAACTCTATACCCATGGCCTTCTGGAAGCTCTCCCAAAATCTGGACACAAAAATCTTATCCCTGTCGAACACGACATCATGGGGCATGCCATGAAGTCTCACTATCTGAACGATGAAGATCTGACCGTACTTCCCCATAGTATAATCGGTACGAACTGGCAGAAAGTGAGCTACCTTGGTTAAACGATCCACAATCACCCATATCGAATCATGACCTCATTGAGATGTAGGCAATCCCGTGATGAAATCCATAGAAATACTTTCCCATTTCCACATAGGGATCTCTAATGGCTGTAGGATCCCCCGCAATCTCCGGTGGTCCACTTTTACCAGCTGATAAGTGGCACACTTCAAAATAAACTCGACAATATCCTTATTCATTCCACTCCACCAGTACTATCGCCTCATATCCTGGTACATCTTATCCGCACCGGGATGTACCGCAAAATGTGAATCATACGACTCTGTCATCACCTCGTGTCGCAAGTCCTCACTATTAGGAACAACCAATCTCCCATTGAAGCATAACCCTCCATCCGAACCAACAGTGTAAGACTCGACCCCCAGTGCTAGAATTTGTACTATCCGATCCTAGCAGAACAAATTCGTTGCCCGAGCCTATACCACCTTCGTAATAATCTGAGGCATAACTATCATAACAAACATAAGTGATCGGGATACTACATCTTGGTGTCCCAACTCCTTTCATTTCTCTTTCCACACCGTATCCACCTCACCTACTGGACTACGGCTCAACGCATTTACTCCCACCTTAGCCTTCCCCGAGTGATATTGTATATCGAACTGATAATCCTTCACAAATTCAAGCCACCTGTGCTGATGCAAATTTAACTCCTTCTGGGTGAAGAGGTACTGTAGTGACTTGTGATCTATGAATAATTGAAATTTCTCCCCCAAGAGATAATGTCTCCAGATACGAAGTGCAAACACGACTATCGCTAACTCTAAGTCATGGGTAGGTTAATTCCTCTCATGCGTCTTAAGCTTCTGGGAAGCATAAGCTATATCTTATTCCTCCTGCTGAAGCACACCCCCGAGTCCCTGTAAGTATGCATCAGTGTAGACTAAATACTCCACTCCCATCCAGGGCAGTGATAGAACGGGTGTCGAAGTCTACTTTTCCTTCATCTCATCAAAGGTTAACTAACAAGCATCATCCCAGATGAATGGTACCCCTTTGTGAGTCAGGTGTGTCAACGAACCCGCTATCTTTGAGAATCCCCGAATAAACCTCATGTAGTATCCATCTAGGCCCAAGACATTACTTATCTCTGTCGGTGTCATGGGTATCCCCACTCCCTCACCACTGACACTTTGCCCGAATCTATGGATATACCTTTGTCGATACTATGTACCCCAAAAATTGGACCTCCTTCAGACAAAACCCACACTTCTCATATTTGGCATACAACTCGTGCTGGCGTAGTGTCTGCAACACCCATTACAAATGCTCGACATGCTCCTCCTCAGTCTGAGAATATATCAGAATGTCATCTATAAAGACAATGACAAACTGATCGAGGAACTCTCTGAACACTCTGTTCATCAAGTCCTTGAATATGGTTGTTGCGTTGGTTATCCCAAATGGCAAAACTCAGAACTCTTAGAATCCATATCTCGTCAAGAATGCAGTCTTAGACACGTCCTTCTCCCTGATACATAACTGATGATATCCCAATCTCAAGTCTATCTTCGAGAATAAGGCAACTCCTCTCAACTAAATGAATAAGTCATCGATTCGGGGCAATGAATACTTATTCCATATCGTGACTTTATTCAACTCTTTGTAATTAATACACAACCATAATGACCTAATATTCGATAGTATACTCACCTTGTACTAAGCTTTAAATTCCTAGCACAACTGCGCAACAAAGTGTTGCTCTATACCCTTCTAATCGCAACTATATTGCCCTCCCTTGTTACATCGATTAATTCATGATGTAAAACATTCGACGACGCTTCTTACATCGTATTATACCGCTCTATTGGTTGTGAATAGTAATATAATCAAACTTATGATTATCGTTTCCTTTACGGATGAAAACCAAGGTACCAAACCCATGTACTAAAGGCCAAACATTCCCAGCTCTCGATGTTCGCTAGGTTTTATGCATGGGATGTCTCGCTAAGTGAAATCCAAACAAGGAACCCCCCTGATACACTACTAATTAACATTGTCGGTCAACGAGATTTGTGGGTCCTCAGCATTTGACTTGTACCCCGCATCCCTGCTTCTTGATATAAAATTAACTCATTTAGACTCTTAAATTTACCACGAGATAATCCCCATGCTCAGAAATATTTCCTCGTTTCTTAAATCACTTTAGTAAACATCCTTACCCACAGGGATTAAGTATAACCAGACAATATACTCCATGAAGTCTCTATACGATACAATATATATATATATATATATATATATATATATATATATATATATATATATATATATATATATATATATATATATATATATATATATATACACACACACACACACATGTGGCAACGCCTTCTCACAAGTGACACTTAGCATAATTACTTTCTATTTGGGATTAACGAAGTCAAAAATATCACTTTAACGATCTATTATCAGTCAAACCATCGTTAGCTAGTTCGAAAATCAAGATAATAATACTTTTTATGCTCATGTTTCTCAAAGTAGTAAAAATAAACTGTAACGCATCTAAGTTATTCAAGATTTTCCTTTTATCATAAAGGATAATGTAAATAATAAATTATCGAACCTCCAAACGCCAGTAGTAGTTGCGGTATCAGTGGCATAACCGCATATCGGGCATTATAGATACGCACATACTGTACTTCCTGATGCGGTTGTGGAGTTTGTGTCGTTGGGATAAATATCCCTGTTTCCCCGTATTGGACATTATGTGGTTTCGGGCAAGCACCCTGAGGCTGTTGCGGGGGCTTGCCCTTTTTAGGGAAATTTCGACGGGAGTGGCCCCATTTGTCGCATATAAAACACTTACTAATAAAGTTTCCACTTTGTTGGCCCTTTGAGCACGCTGCTAGCCCTGATGGCCAAGCTGACCTTACTGATTTGACCGAGGTTGTCCACTAGCTCGTTGCGGGCAAACTTGGCATTTGTGGCCATTTCTTCCACACTTAAAACACCTTTTCTTTTGAGATCTCCTTGTTCTTGGCCAGGTTGACCCTGATGGCTTTGGTTCTGGATCTCATCTCCTTTATTCCCATGGTCTTGACGTCCCTGAAGAACTTGAAACTGTTGTAATGGTGCTCCCTCACTATTGTTACCCTTTTTTCTGATAGGTTGACTAACTACCTTTGTCCTTTTGTCCCCTTGAAGCTGGACATGGCGATCTTGGAAGATCAATATGGCAATAGTAACTACTTGTACAACTACGCTTTCCACCTCTGTGATTATCACCGCTTCCTGGGGTACTTGGGGTACTTGTTGAGTTTTTCCCGCACTTACTTCTTCGGTGGTGTTAGTTTGTCTCTCCCTCATAAAAGACATCTGAAATTCAAATGAATTTTATCGGTCCACCGACCATACATAACATTGTACCAGAAGTACGTAATCTTCAACATGCAACAAGGAATGCAATAGTCCTAATAATAGGGCTCTATATTAAAGAACGCTACGCGAAAAGCATAACAAGCCATATAGATCCTAAAGACTCTAAAACCTGGTTCTGATACCACATGTTACACCCCGTCTAATTAAATACGGGGTAGCTACTAATTTATTAAATTAATACAGAATATCAAGTTGGTTCAGTCTTAGCATCACTGTCGAAAACATTTAATTCATTATTAGACACATAATGTTTAAAAAGTGAGATGACAAATTCTATTAACTAAATTATCTTACAACTAAATCACGACAAACCATCCATACAACATTCATATAAACAGTTTCATAGGGATGATTAATATAATGAAATAAACTGAGTTTGGAGTAACCTCCAATAATAATCCTAAAGCAAAACATAATCCCAATACAAAGTCTGAATAAACAAAACCAACATTTGAATAAATGAAACTCTAAAACTGCTATCTCTGAATAAGAATGGGCAGCATTCCCTAACTGATATAAATGACTCCAAAGGAAGCAAAGATAGATGTGGAGGCGTCTACTACCGAGATCCTATAACTTTCATAGCAGTTACATCACATCAACAAAATGGAACTCCTATGCTTTGCGTCCTTATGGTTGGGCACCTAAAATATTTTTACAAAATAAAATAGATTTGGAAGCAAACGGGTCAGAGCCCGAGGTGAAAACATTTTAAAAACAGCAAGTGTTTAATTACATTAAACAGTAAATATTATATACATGTTAGTCATGTGCTCTCACTTGAGATTCTCACCCCTCAACTATTGTGCACGCCTAACGTATGCCCTTAACCCATCTTAGTTATGATATTAACTAACTAGTCTGTACTAAATCTAACTATAGGGATTACTACATGGATCCACCCGTATTACTCAATTTAGACATACTTACATTTCAAATACTCGTTATTTGAATCCATTATCTCATGTATTATTTAAGTCCCACAACTTTAAGTCATTAAATATCTTAGCCATTCTCATCTACTAAACAACAGTGAATAATCACAAGTATATATTTATATCACAGTTTGAACATATATACACATATGACTCACTCAAAATGACCATAAGGATGACATAAAAATAAATTACTTTATAATCCATTAAATTGGTCCCGATACGACTGACACGCTCATCCCAACTTAATTTCCAAAATTATCATATTTTCTACACATGACAATTTCAATAAATTCAAAACCATATATTACTATACTCGCTTAGTGTTATTCAACATAATTATAATAATCAAATGCTAACTCTCATCTCGCTAGTATTTAAATCCGGATTAATTACCAATTAATTCAGTTTTTTAATTCAATTAATCCCATTATTAAAAAAAAAAAAAAAATATGGGGTATTACACCCAAGCAGGGTTTTTTGCGACCATCAAATGCTAGCGATCAACTAAAGTTGGCTTTATTGCCTATGGATTCCCACTAGGGATTTGGTTGTTGTCGGGGAACCTTATAAGTCCCCTTGTGTTAAAAAAAAGGGCCTAAGGGTAAACCGCAATTATTTGCATTTAACTTTATAACCCTGTTAATTAATCATTCAAAATATGCATAAAAGAGATATCATTGGAAAAGGTGCTAATTAATGAGATATAATATAGATGAGTTAGGCTGCCAATGTGATTTTTTAGAATGGATGGGCCAGTTTGGCCATTTATTCACTGCAAATTGTCTTATTTAGTAACAAAAATTTGTAAAAAACTAAAAGTCCTGCTGTAAAAAAGATAATAAAGAAGGTCTAAAAGTATAACTTCTTGAGAGTGGTTATGTTCCATGCTCTTGGAATCTCCCTGCCCTCCAGCGTTTCCAGGTGATATATTCCTTGGAGATCATCTCTGATCACTCTAAATGGTCCTTCCAGTCTGGTCCCAATTTTCCATCTGATGGTTTTACGCCACTATCGAGGACTTTTCACAGGACATAGTCTCGAATTGAAAACTTCCTCGGATTGACCCTTTAGTTGTACTGCTTGGCAAGTTGATGTTAGAAGGAGGCAAACTTGATCAAGTCTAGCTCTCGTCGCTCTTCTTCTAGGTTAAGCTTAGTGCATAAGTCTTTATCATTGAGGCCTTGGTTGAGCAGTGTGGTCCTCATAGTAGGGAGGCCTACTTTCAGAGGAATAACAACCTCCATGCCATAAGTCAGGGCGAATGGTATTTCCCCCATTGGTTTCCTAAGCGTCGTGGGATAAGCCTATAGAACATGAGGGAGCTCATCCACCCAAGCTCCTTTAGCCTTTTCCAATCTCTTTCTCATCCCATTGATTATGGTTTTATTAAAAGCCTTTCCTTACCCATTGCTTTTAGGATACGCCACATAACTGAAATGGTGCTTGATGTCGTGCTCATTGCAGAAGGCTTGGAAAAAAACACTTTCGAATTGCATGACGTTATTGGTGATGATGGTTGTTGGTATCCCGAAGAGAGTGATGATGTTTCTCCATACAAAGTTGTTTATGTTAGAGTTTTGAATGTTCTCTAAAGGTTCAGCCTCCACCCACTTGGATAAATAATCAGTGGCGACCAAAAGATACTTACGATTTATAGATGCAGTAGGTAGTGGTCCCATGATATCCAAACCCCATTGAACGAAGGGATATGGGATGGTAAGGGATTTTAGGTCACTGGAAACCTGGTGAACCATCGGCGAGTGTTTTTGTCACTTTTCATATTTGTGAACATATCTGTCAGCGTCTATCTGCATGTGAGGCCACCAATATCCTTCTTTGATTGCTCTAAAGGCTAGCGATCTTCCACCTGCGTGACTCCCATATATGCCTTCATGAATTTCACTAAGTACTTTCTCGGTATCATGTGGGTGAATGTAGGGGCCTGTAAATGACTTCGTATAAAGTTTCCCCTCAGGGCTAGCTTCGACTTTGATTTGGTGGGCCAACCTTCAGCTGTCTGGCAGTATATCATTGCGTAAATAATTGATGACAGGATCCATCCAACTTGGAGCTCTATCTGTAAGGAGGACTTGCTCAGTTATAACTGTATGGGCGATATTGGGTCGTGCGAGGAACTCGATTTATATTGTCCTTTTTAGGTCAAAGTCGACTGATGAGCTTAGTGCTGCTAAGGCATCAGCGTGACTGTTCTGTCTTCGCTGGAACTGTTGAATCTCCATCTGCTCAAAGTCTCTCAAGAATTTTCTGACTATGTCGAGTTATGCTTCCATCCGATCATCTTTGGCATTGAAATCCCTATTTACCTATTTTGAGACCAGATTGGAATCATCAAATATGTTAAGGCATCTTACCCCTAGTAGTTTGGCTTTTCTCAAACCGGTGATCAACGCTTCATACTCAGCTTCGTGATTAGAGGGTTCAAATCCCAGTCTAATTCCTTGTTCGATATTTGTGTTTTTGGGGGTGACAAGAACAATCCCCACTCATTCCCCCTTGGAATTTGAGGATCCATCAACATACAGTGTCCAGTCGTGAGACATTGTATCACAGGTGATCGATTGCTCTTTGTTCATCTAATCGGCTGGCCTATCTCCTGTAAACACAACAATAAAATGTACTAGGATATGCCCCTTTATTATCATTTTGGGCTGGAAGTGGATGTCTAATCTGCCAAGCTCGATCGACTACTTCGAAAGACGCCCAAAAAGATTAACTCTTTGTAGAACGACCTTGAGTGGATAGGAGGAGATTACTGTTATGGAATGAGCTTCAAAGTAGTGATTCAACTTTCTCGAAGTGATCATTTGGGCGTGGGTGAGATTTTCCCGAGGTAAGCACCTTTGTTCATTATCTAGTAGTGTCTGACTGGCGTAATAAACCGGATGTTGTTCCCCCTCCTTTTCACAAACTAAGGCAGAGCTTACAGGATGGTCTAATATCACCAGGTAAAGGTATAGTTGTTCTCTATCGTCTGGAATTACCAATAGTGGGGGATTACTAAGGTAATACTTGACCTCTTCTAAAGTTTGCAAACAGTTTTCATTCCATATTAGGCCTTTGCCTTTTTTTTAGAGTTGAACGAATGGTCGACAGCGCTTTGAAGACTTGAAGATGAAGCAGTTGAGTGAAACGAGCATCCCAGTAAGCTTCTGAACATCTCTAAGTGTCTAGGGAGGTTAAACCTTGGTGATAGCATAGATTTGGTCTGGATTGGCCTCAATTCCTTTTTTACTCACTAGGTAGCCTAAGAATTTTTTTGACTGGACTCCGAATGAACACTTACTTGCATTAAGCTTCATTCGGTACTTCTTGAGGATTTCAAAGGTTGATGCTAGGTCTGAGAGGTGATCGTCCTTGTTCTTGCTTTTAATGAGCATATCATCGATGTAGACTTCCATCGTCTCTCCCATATGTCTGCTAAACATTTGGGTTACCAATCTTTGTCAAGTTGCCTATGTGTTCTTGAGGCCAAACGGCATTACCTTATAGCAGTACAACCCAACTGATGTTATAAAGGAGGTTTTGTCCTGGTCGGGCCCATATAGAGGAATCTAATGATATTCAGAGTAAGGGTCAAGGAACCCATCCTTTCATGAGTTGTAGTGGCATTGACCAGTTGATCTATCTTTGAGAGAGGGAAGTTATCTTTGGGACAGGCCCGATTGAGGTCGGTGAAATTGATGCACACCCTCCAATTGTCAATGCTCTTGGGAACCACCACTGGGTTGGACAACCATACATGGAACTGAACTTCCCTAATGGATCCTACAGCCAGTAATTTCCTTACCTCTTTCTCTACCGCCTTAGCCTTCTATGGAGACGTTCGGCGAGCTTTTTGAGTGATGGGATTGAAAGTAGGATCTACATGTAAGCGATGACATGCTAGGCTAGGGTCGATCCCAGTCAACTCATAAGGTTCCCATGAAAAAATGTCCTTATTGCTTTTAAAAAATACAGCCAGTTCCTTTTTCTCCTGATCGGTGAAAGCAGATCCAATCAAAAACTTTCTTTCTATCAAGTTGTCATCAGCTGCAACTTCTTCCAGTCTTTTGACTACCTTGTCTGTGGGGTGGACCCTAGTCTCTTCCACCCCTGGTCGACCATAACGTAGTTTCTATTTAGAGATAACGACCCTTCCCTGGTCTTTCTCCTCGGTATCTTAGAGATCCTTATTTTTTCTTTTTCTTCGAGAAGATGATCGTGATAAAACACCTTCGGGTTGAAGCCTTGTAGCCAGAAATCTTGACCACTATACAATTCGTGATGCACTTCAGTTTTTTATGATAAGTGGGTGGTACGGCCTTCTTAGCGTGAAGCCAACCTCTACCCAAAATAGCGTGGTAGCAGGACTCGATATGCACAAACAAGAACTCTATTAACTTTGAGATGTTCCTTGCCTTGAGTAGCAAGGTAATATTTCCTAATGGCATGGTAATCCTTCCTGCGAAGCCAACCAATGGAACAGTGGCTTCTTTGAGGTTAGCGACATTCAATTTCAATTTCTGGAACAAGTCCAGATACATCAATTTGGATCAACTCCCCTGGTCCACCAGTAGCTTATCGACATCCCAGTAAGCAATCCTGAGTGTGATTACTAATACATCATGATGTGGGGTCCTTACCCCGACCAAATTATCTTCAGTAAACATTTTATGCTTCGTGTAATCAACATCTTTTGGTCGCCGTTATTTTTTAGCTTGAGTCTTGGCTAGGCCGATCTGAAACGCCTCCATCTTGACATTATCTGGCTTCTGGTCGCCATTGGTTGCGACCTTCTCTATTTTCTTGTCAATGTACTCAGTAAGGTGACCTGCCTGAAGTAGCTATTCTAGGTGTCACTTCAGAGCTTTGCAATTTTTGATTCGATGACCACCCTCCTTATGGAATGCGCACCTTAGTGCGTTGTTTCACTTAGTCGAATCTCTGCCCATTGTCTTGGGCCATTTGACCAAGGGCTCGTCCTTAATTTTGCTAAGGATCTTGTAATCCTCAAAGACCATGTTAACAGCCTAAAATGCCTTGGAGGGATCATTCTTACCTCCACCTTTGGATACGTTCTTGCCCCCGTTCTTACTTCCCTTCTTCTGGGTGCCATTCTTCTCTTTCCCCTTGTTCGCCTTTACTCGACCATTGTCTTTACCATTAGGATGGACCACTTTTTTTAACTTGGCATACTTATCTATGTAGTTAATAATATCATCAATATTTATAGCCTCCTTGTTGGTAAGATATTGGTACAACAGAGAGGTGGTTAGAAGGCCTATCTTAAAGGATGCTATAGTAACTTGCTTCGAGAAGTCCTCGATCTCATTAAAGATCTCCCAGTATCTCTTGGCATAATCTTTCAGGTTTTCCTAAGGCTTTTTCTTCATAGTGAGCAGTGCATCCATCCGCTTAGGATGGGAGCTTCTCGTTATGAACCGTGCCATGAAAGCCTCTAACATTGACGCGAAATTTATGATCGACCTGTATGGGAGCCTCTTAAACCCCTTTTATGCTATATCGTGTAGGATATAAGGGAATATTTTGCACATAAGTGTGTCGTTGTAGCTCCATTAGGTCATTGCCTATCAATATTACCTAACATGATCCATGGGGTCTATTTTCCCATCATAGATCTTGAACCTGAGGACGGCAAATTTCTTGGGGGGCTCATTGCGTTCGAATTCCTTGAGAAAGGGTTTTTTATCTGAGAATTGAGAATTCTTCTAGCAAGCTCTCTGGTCGATCTGGCTCATCGGTGTGGCGAATGTTGGTCCATCTCCCTATGGACCAAAATCCTTAAATCCTCTCTTGGTCGATCATAATCTTTGTGGAGCCTCTCCTTGTGGTCGCGCTCTGATCGTGCTCGCTCTGATCTGTCACATTTTTCTCTTCCCTAGTCACGCCTTGGGCTCCTTCCTCGATTGGGAGAGTCTCCCCCTTAAGGTCTATAAGTCCTATCGTGATGCCACCTTGTGTTCCTGGAGATCTCTCTCTCCATTCTTTCTAGTCACCTCTTAATACGAGCATTATATTCTTCTTGGCGACGTGTCGCCTCATCTTGTTCTCAAAGTCGGGATTCATAGGCATCGACTATCTTGGAAATCCGAGTGAACCTTTAAGGTTCATGACTTTCTTCTGAAGGTTGCCTTGTTAGGTGAAACCTTGGGTTTGACTGTTGGCGAATTTCAGACCTAACCCTAGGAGGGATAGGCTCTTTCGGAACATCGTCGGCTTGGGGAATGTTGCTGCTTTGGTGATACATTTATGGCTTTATGTAATTGAATGCTTTCGTAGAAATACAAGTCAATTCTCACAGATGATGCCAATTTTGAGTGCAGAAAAATTCACAATAAAAGATTCACGAAAGAAATGAAGAAAAAGGGAAAAAATTTAATGGAATCACACACAACAATGATGTACATGGGTCGACAACTTGCCTACGTCCACGGAGAGGTTACTAATTTCATTAAGTGTCTCTCAACGATTATAATTTTTCTTCCCTTTGCCCCAGGTCAGAGAGTACAGTTTATACATATGTTTGTTACAGAGTTTTAGTTATTCAGGGGACTTTCATCATTGTAAGGAGGTTGGTCATGAGGGGCTTGAATATCTTGACCGAGATTCTCGGTACCTGATTTGATAATATCCATGAGTGTCCTTCTCTGACTAAACTTCTCGTGTGAAGATTAATCCATGATTTGGTCCGGACCAAATAGCTTAAGTTATCTTGGCGGGATACTCTCCTAGGATTATAAAAAGTGGGCTCCACAACACCCACGTTCTTCTTCTTACTTCTTGCTTCTTTTTTCTGATCCATTATTACCCAAATGGCCCTTCCAATGCACACAGAATTTTCTTCCTACCTCGAAAGCCTTGAAGCCATGTGTTTGTATAATGTATACTATAAGGCTTTCAACTTACATTGAGTCTTCTTGTGGTGTAACATAGCCACTGACTGGAATATGCTAGCGAAGGCGGTGCAGTTTTGATACCCCAAAGACCATGCTTTTCATTTTAATTTCGATGAGGTTTGCCCGACCTATGAAGAGTTCTCAACCATATTAGGAATCAATCCCAACATAGCAGCAGTTATGCTTGAATTTTCTCGATCTCCTTGGGCATTATTAGCGGAGTTGCTCCATATTTTCCCTTTGGTGGCTTGACCGTTGGTTACTGAGGGTGTGATTTATCTTCTGGCTATCATATATTCTGTGCACTTAATGTATTTCAACGATGCAGGCTGTACCAGAGTTATTGTCCTGGGCCTAACTTCGAGGCTTTGGTGAAGGGGGACTTAATGTTGAATCCCCAGTTAGCAGCGATAATATCGTGGATGTCCTACCATCACAGTCTTATGGCGTGATACTGGAGGAGACTCTGAATGGTTTTGATGCTTGGAGGGAAGGTTTCTCTGATATTTTAAGAGGGATATCGGTGATGTTTTTCATATGGTTGGCTGAGAGGCTCCAACTGTCGAATCCTCCTAAATATCCCTTTGTAGGCGTGTCAAATTTCTTTGCTCGCTACTTTATTAGTTTTGTCCCATCTATGGAAAACTGGGTTAATTGGATCATGGAGCACGAAACTCGGTGCCTTCGTTAGTCGGTGCTATAGTGGGGGAATTACAGCTTGTTTTGGAATCGGGAGAGTACCGGTATGCTCGATTATTTGGCCTACGGCAGACTTCGTTCTATTTACCTTGGTGGCTTCTACCTCAAGTTGGATGGGAGAAAATAGTGCCTCCTTGGATACCATTCTTCTTTCCGGTGGAAGACTTAACTGAATCCATGCGCATGAGGTTTGGTTTTATGTGGGACAATCGTCGACCTTCGACCTGTCTATCTCAATATGTAGGCAGGGTCTGGCATGTGTCCGGGGAATATTTAATATGGTTGTGGAAGCAAGTAGTAACGAAAGAGATCGTCCAGAGGCTATTTGTTCTTTCTGACACCATAGAAGGAGGGGTAGTGGTCTTTTCCAGGCTATTCAGGGCATACTGCTCTATGGAGCATATCTGAAACATTAATTAGGCAAGGGTATGACTTTCCCTATGATGCCAAAGCCCTAGGTAGAGAACGGTCAGGGAGAAGTCATATTGTATAATTCACAAGGAGGTAAGTGTTGAAGGTTATCAAACTACTGGAATTTAAGGCATCTTCAGACATAGTTGGTGCAATCCAAAACCATGGTGGTCTTATAATGCCCTCAACGGTAGGGATGGAAATAGGGCGGGTATGGGGCGGGTTTTTCAAAACCCAGCCCCACCCCGCGAAAAAATAATTAACCCGCCCCATCCTGCACCGCGACCCGCGATGGGGTAAGATTTTAGGACCCAAACCCTTTTAAGTATAACCTCCTCAAACTCGAACCCACCCCACCCTGCCCCGCTAGTTAAAACCCGAGATTTTAAATCATTTTTTAATTTCCTTTTAACTGCAATAAAAAATGCATCTTAGAGAAAAGAAATCATTTTTAATTTCCATTAAGGAATGATATCGTTCAGATTTATGTGTTCATGATCTCATGAATAAACCTAAGCCCTCTAAATCAAGAGGAACCAAATCCAATATTAAGAGATCTAACTTGGAGAAAACATTAAGAATAGCATAACAAAAACACTACTTCATAGAAAAAAGGCACAAAATAGACCTACTAGAACAAAATTTAAAAAAAACATCGATTATCTTAATTTTTCGATCTTTGTTCGTTGATCTTTAATAGAAAAAAGGCACAAAGTAGAGACCTTCTTAATAAAAGGGATTATAAATGTATACCTACATAAACGCTTCTTGGTCCTATAAAAACGCCACTGCAACCTCGATCCTCCAGTAGAGGCACAAACAAGAGGAGAGGGTTGGCAATGATGATGTTGTGGAATTTTCCAGGTCAATAAAAAATAACAGACTTATTGGAGAAGTTTGAGAGGACTCCAGTGCTCCGGTGCTCCAGTCGAGAAAGTGGTGGAAAATTATGAGAAAGTGGTGCGTAGATTTCGAAACCGGTTATGTGTTTTGGTAAGAGGAAGAGGTTGTTCTCAGTCTCTCAGATTTAGAAAGCGGGAGGGTGAGATATATATATAGTGGGAGTGTTAATAGGTTAATATAAAAGGGATATATAAGTAAATTTAAGTATTATATGGGGCAAGGCGGGTCGAGATTATTTTTGTAAAACCCGAACTCGCCCCGCTTAATAAACGTTTTTTTAAACCCAAACCCGCCCCTATTATTTTAAATAGGTTTTTAACCCGCCCCATTAGTGTTGGGGCGGGAACCCTGCGAGTTGGGTTCAATTTCCATCCCTACTCGACGGATAATATTTTTGGCAAGCAAATGATCGTTCATGTGGGGTCCGCATTCCACGCTGTGGAACTTCTGTATCATTTCTTCAATGTTAGCCCCTACAATGCAGTGTAAATGGGTTCCATCGAAGTTTCTCTTGAATAGTGCTTTATCGCAAATGATGTACTGGGCAGCCAATTTGCGGAGGGTTGCATGGTCCTTCTTGTTGGCACCTTGGGGATACCTACCATGATTGAGGAGACACCAAATATCATAGTACCAAAACCCGTCCATATAGAAATCTTCCTTTGTGACGAGCTCAATGTAGTACCAGTGGGTTGGAATAGCTTGTTTTTTACTAGAAAATGGTCCATCGTTATTCCCTCGGGAATGTAGACCATGGAGGCTAGGGTAGCAAGGACATCGACTAAGCTGTTCTTTGCACGAGGCAAGTAGTGGAAGGTGATATCTTCGAACTGGGAGGCTAGCTCTTGTTGGTGGGGGTGGAAGGGTAAGAGTTTTTTATCTTTGACTTTCCATCTTCTAAGGACTTGGTCGATGATGAGAGAACAATTCTTATAGACATCTAGGTATTTGATACCTTTATTCAGGGAGACTTTGAGGCCTAGAATGCATTCCTCGTATTCGGTCATATTATTGGTGCAGGGAAAATATAGCTTGATGGAAATGGGAGTGAGAAAGTCATAAAGGGAGATCAGAACTATCCCAATAACGTATTTTTTCTTGTTAGAATCGTACTCAAAGAACATTTACTATCGGAGGTTCTCCTAAGAGGTACAGAGAATATTTTCATCCGAGAATTCATCAACCTCTTCTATGGGGTAGTCAGCAAGGTAATCGGAGATAGCTCTCCCTTTCATGACTTTCTATGTGATATATATGATATCGAACTCAGATAGTATCATCAACCCCCAGGCCATTCATCTAGACAGGGAGAGTTCCTCAAGTAATTATTTGATAGGATCCATTCGGGACACAAGTCTGATGGGAAAAGCTAGCATATAGTGCCGTAACTTTTGAGTGACCCGTATTAGGGTGACGCATGCTTTTTCCAAGGTAGTGTAATTCACTTTGTGCCTGATCAACTTTTGACTGGAATAGTAAATGGTCCTTTCCTTGCGAGATTCTTTGACATATTGGGCTAGCAAAGCCCCTGTTACAGTATCTGTTACGGTTTAGTACTGGAGTAAAGGGAGACCTGACTGCGGAGACACAAGTACCGAAGGTCGGGTAAGGTATTGCTTAATTCTGTCAAAGGCTTGCTAACAGACCTCATTCCAGACTTTGATAGAATCCTTTCTAAGGAGTTTGAATATGGTCTCACAAATAAAAGTCAGCTAGCTGATGAACCGACTGATTACTGATGTTTTCTCAAGAATCCCCGGACTTCCTTTTCTGTTTAGGATGGTGGCATTTTGAGTATAACTTTTAGCTTGGCGACGTCTGCTTCAATTCCCTTTTCACTGAACATGAATCCCAAAATATTTCCTTTTATGACACTAAAAATACATTTCAGTGGGTTTAGCAGCATTTGGTATCATCATAATCATTCAAAGAACTTTTAAACGGCAGACACATGACTTCCTGAGTCTTAGACTTAATAATCATATTGTATACATAAACTTTGACCCCCTTGTGTATCAAATCATGCAAGATTGTTGTGGTAACCCTTTGGTAGGTAGCCCCAGTATTCTTGAGCCCGAATGGCATAATTATGTAACAAAAGGTTTCCCAAGAGTGATGAAGTCAATTTTTCTCTTGATGGTCAAGGTACATCTTGATCCGATTGTATCCGGTGAATCCATCGACGAATGAATTGAGGGCGTGACTGGTCGTGTTATACACAATCATGTTAATATTGGGCAATGGGTAATCGTCCTTTGAAGATGCTTTGTCCAAATCCTAGTATTCGATGCACATGCGAACTTTCCCCTTAATTTCGGTATGGGTATAATATTAGCGAGCCATGTTAGATATTCGATCACCCGAATGAAGCCTACGTTCAACTGCTTGATTACCTTTTCCTTAATCGTGAGTGACCATCCAGTGCGAAGCTTTCGCAGCTTCTATTTGATCGATTTGAGCTCTGGGAGAGTTGGGATCTCGTGCTAAGATATTTTGGGATTAATTCCAAGCATGTCGTTGTAAGAGCATACAAAGCCGTCGACAAATTCTTTTAGTAGCACTTCGACTTGTGCTCTTTCATGCTCGTTAAGGGTGAACCTTATCCTAATCTCGTGTTATTGGCTACTAGAACCGAGATTAATAACATCAGTTTTATCCTCATAAATTTGAACGCGATTATGTTGTTTATTATTAACCTTATTGAGATCAGTTAAGAATTTTTCATTTGCAAAATTATCATCATCAGGAGTTTAATTAGAATCAAGATAATTAATATAAGGCACAACAAGATACTCAAAATCCTCGTTTATTTCACTTTCGAGAAAGAAAAAAACATTGAGAACCTCATTAAAAGAGGTCTCAATTACATTGTTATCAGAAAAGGGAGGAACAACAATAGATGAAGAGATAGGGTAAAAAGTAAGGTTGGGTTATATCTCAGTAGATGGGACTATAATAGCATTCCAGTTGGGGAGAGGCTCATTAGCGACCTTGATCAGAATGGATGGGTTCGATGGTGTAACGTCTAGATAGATCATAAAGAAGGTCAGCCACAGTGTCTGTAGGTTGAACAAGCCTTCATAATCACTTTCCTTGGAGACTTATGTAATGGCTAGGGCTTTCTGAGTGAGAGGTTTCAATTTATGATGGCAGTTTTCGACCCAAGAGTAGTTGTCTTAAAAGAATACCGCCATTCCCGAATTCATCTTCTTATCCACATGGTCCTACTACGGTTCAGGAAAGCCACAGAAAGGGAAGTCTTCACCCTCCTTGATGAATATTTTATTTAGAGAGTCACTCAAAACAGTCTTAGCATATTTTAAACTCCTTTTCGATCGTGGTTAGCAGAGTGCTTTGAGTTCTTCTGGTGAAGGCTGATAACCTAGTATACCTTATTGATGTTGGAACCCAGTATACCTTTTCAGGACAATGGGTTCCAGTATACATTGTTGATGTTACTCCATCCCCAGTCCAAGCATAAAATGCATATTGACATTACCGTGAGGGTTGTGCTCTGGACAGACTCGGTCTTTGAAATGATCCCTCGCTGATAGGGGAAGTGGGTCAACTCTTAAGACAAAGAGAAGCATTTCATTTATCCCATTTTGTATTTTTAATATCAGATTATTGGTGCTAGTATTTTCTATACTATTATCGTCCCCCCAAATGGTAATGACTTGGCCTTTGGAAAATAATTTAAACTTTTAATGAAGGGAAGAAGATACACCACGGATGCTATGAAGCCACAGTCGACCAAGAAGCAGATTGAAGCATGTGAGTATGTTAATAAATTAAAACTCATTAATGGGATTGATAGGGCCAACCCTTATTGTGAGTGTTATGGATCCCATCACCTCTCAGCGAGTATTATTATAGGCACATGCTACGATAAAAGTATGAGTCAAGTCGCTTACTTTTAATCCCCAAGCAATGAAAGGTTTTTAGTAGGAAAATAATGAGGGTGGATCCATTGTCGACGAGTGAGAGTGGGACTGTCTTTCCCATCACTTCAACGAAGATGTTGAGGGCATAGTTGTGGTCAGAGCCGACATTCAAAATTTCTTCTTCGGAGAAGGAAATGAGTCAAGTGGTGGTCAAGGATCTAACTAGGTTTACAACTTCTTCTGGAGTGGTGGAAGGAGGACCGTGGGCCTATTGAGAAGCTTTATCAGAGCATTTCATTGTAATTGGGAAGACATGAAGAGTACCACATGGTAATATCGGCTTGAGTCTTCTTGAGTTGGTAAAGGATATTGCTTTCCTTAACGATCATTTTTGGTATGGGAAGTTCTTTGGAAACTCTCTTTCCCTTATATATTCTTAATGACTGAGGATTCGAATCTTGGGAATGTCTTCTTAATCTAGTCATGTGGTTTATGGAGGCAGGGAAGAATAAGAACCCCATGTCTTAAACTACTTCTGGCTAAATTGTTATTTTACTGATCTCCCCCAATATGTATTCAAAAGATATCATTCCGTACATGCTTACTACTGGACTGACTTTTCCTTGACTCGATTCATCATTTAAGCTGTAAAATTCGTCCCCCCCATCCGGTGGAAATGATATCTTCTTGCCAATAAAAATCGATGCATTCCACACCCTCAACGTCTTCCTCATATAAATCTTCCCACTCAACGAGGAGGTGGAAGAGTGAAGGGACCATTCGCCTTTGAAGCTTTAAAGTAGTGAGTAGTTCGACAATATTGCAGATCTCATTAGTTTATCAAAACATGTCTGACATGATTTGTACTACATCATCTAAGTTGACTTCATTAACGGGTACTAACCAATCATTTGATTCTCAATCCTATTATCGAGCCCATTTTTTGGCTTCCATGAACAAGCCACTGAAGTTCTGATAGTCTATGGTCGTTTTGGTGGGCAATTTCAGCCTGAACTCCAAGAGTTGGTTCAAAACAACCAGAAGCTCCATATATCTCCCTTCAGATCGGGTGCAGACGGCAATACAAGCCCTTCTTAGTAGTGACAGAGTTTGGTCGGTGAAATAGGTAGGGTTTAGTAGAAAATATAGGCAAACTTTGAGCGATTTGGGTGAAACTACAGGTATGATGGGTGCTTTATTTGGCATAATTTGGGTAGATGGATCGAATTTTGGGCCATTTTCTAGAAAGATGGCATTTTTGTGGGTTGGAAGTGGATTATGAGTGGTGTTGGGTTTACGATTGGTTGGGGGGCGATGATACCCTGACCAATCAAGCCTTGGACTGCATTTCGAAGATGAAAGCATTGTTTGGTAGTATGGTCGGCAGACTGGTGGAAATAATAATGGGCATCGATCTTGAAGTCCTTAGGAAGTGGGTTTCGTAATTAACGGGGGTCTAAGGGTTTGATAAGGCTTCGACTTAACAAGGCTTGGTTGACTTTAGATAAGGGGGCATGGAGCTCGGTGTACTTCTTTTAGGAGGTATTAGGGCGGCTTTCTGGTGCCCAAGAGGTAGCAGATTGGGAGATATTATTAATCATTAAGACTGTAGTATTGGGAGGCTTATCGTATTTTTTAGGAATGAACAGTTTAGTCCCCTTCTTCGGCTCAATTTATACCTTGGCAAAACTTTCTTCAATTTCTATACCCGCTTATAGGAGAGCTCGAGAGTGTGGATAATATAGACCTCCCATAGTCGCACGGATATGGGGCAGGAAATTCTTATTCGTGATTTTGACTTGTTGTTCTTCGGAGGGCCGGTAGGTCATGGTGGAAGTTTTTTCTCTTTACCGAGCTATGAAGTTGCTGACAGTTTCTCCACGATTCTTCTTGAGAAGCATAGTTCACGGCATGTAACTTGTAGTTCTTTGTTGTACTTATACTGTGATATGAATTCCCAAACGACGTCTTCCCAACCACGGATTCTAGATTCTTTAAAGGATACGAACCAACGGAGGCCATTGTCCTTCAAAGTCTGTTGAAACATTTGGGCCATTATCTCTTCAGAGGCACCAAAAAGGGTCATGGCTCGGCGATAATTATGAAGGTGCATAACTAGAGTCCCACGACCCCCGAACTTCTTGATGGTTGGCATCTTGAATTTCTCTGGAAATCTTGCTTTAGGGTAGGGAGACATGTGGGTGTAATCCATGTAGTTACCAGATATCTTAACTTGGTCAAACTTCTTTAAAAATATCTTGAGGTATTCATTGACCTTATTCAGTTCAACCTACTTGGGATCAATGGGTACTCGCAAGTTAGCCCCTGGCTGGGTAAGGTTTGGCATAGGGAGATGAGTTGGCGGCGGCTCGTTGGCAGGCGAGGCACATGGAGCATGATGATATTCTTCTAATACTCAAACAAGATCGAGAGTGGGTGGACCCATGTCTCGAGAAAAGAGGACATCGGGTTCTTTGGGAACTTGGACTCGATTTTGCTACATCTCACGAACCTCAGTTTGAAGGTTGTCAATCTTGGCACTGAGTCGGACTATAACTGCCATCAGATCAGGCGACACTTTCAGTGCTTGATAAGTGTTTTCTATGAAGGACTCGTGAAGCTATATTCTGGACTCGGATGAAGTAACAGACGAATTGGCGAAGCTTCAGGGCGATTTGATAAAAGATCGAAGCCAATAGGGAGCCAGGCCAAGAATCAGGTATGCGATCGACCTAAGAACAAAAATGATTCGAATATATTTTTGACAAAGGGAAGAAAGGATTATTTTTTGGCATTTTCAAAAAAGAGGAAATATGTTTTTGACACTTTGGTAAAGAAAAGGAGGAAAAATGTTTTTGGCATTTTTGGTAAAAAGGAGGGAAAATTTTTTTGGTGTTTCATTTTTTTGAGAAAGAAGAAGAAAAACGAGAGAAGAGTCTCAGCATGATTATTATTATTATGTTTTCACATGTATTGGTTTACCTAAATGCAAAAGAAATGTCGGATAAGGATCGAGCCTGAGAAAATTGGGTTTGAAAAATAGGTACGATATGTTTTGAATTGTTTCCAAGCTCATGAACAGGGTTCTATTTTGAAAAAATGACGAAATTGTGCAAAAATTATAGCAGTATGACGACCCAACATTTCAACAGAGTTTCGTGTGGCACTCGTCAAACTAAATATGAGAGCCCTAGGTTTGACGCCTAGTTGAGGTTTATTCAGTTGTTGGGTTAGTGGAAGGGTTCCCCCCTTGGCATGACTTCTACAATATACTTTTTTCTTTTGAGGGCAATCGGTACGTGTGGACAAGCTAGTTGATATACTTGAGTGTAAGTGAATTGCCTCACTATATAACTCATGGGAAAAGTATGTGTGAGAGTGAATTCGATGTACTCGACATACTTAAATGAGTTCCCCATTGTATACCTCCCATCGTTAGTTCGGTCAAGCAGTACAATGGGGGTGGAACCGTTCGATATACATCGAAGATACTAGCCCAACGGAAGGTGAGAATCATATTGCTTAGGCTAACTGCAACCTGTTGGACCAGCGCCCATTACAAAGTGACTCCCCAGTACGGGACAAAATTTTGGTCAATAGTCATGCTCTTAGTGATGTAGCGTGCAAAATGCATGATTCTTGATTAGTATATTATGGTGAGAGTCTTTTATTTGGCATGATGAGTAAAAGAAGCACTATACTAATATGGAAGAATGTACAAGTGTTATGAAAAGTAAATCTATAATGGAGCATGAAGACTACACTAAGCATGGATACATATGAGTGAGTGATATGTGAATATCTATAAGTGAGTATGTAGTAGTGAGCCTAATCATGGATCAACTACAAGTAGCGTGTGATATGTGCAAGTGAGCATGGATATATACAAGTCTGATAAGTAGAGGTGTGTGCTAGTGAAACCAAAGCATGGATATTCTAAGTGGTGTGTGAAACATGTGGGTATAAGTGATCCTATAAGTGTAAGTAGTGTGAAGAGTACGTGGAGGGTATTTACAAGTGTGTGAAGTGAAAAGTGATATACATGAGCTAGATAAAAGAAGTAATAGAGAAAAAAAGGAACATACATGTAGGAGCATATGCACACATGCGGAAAATGATAACACCCATGTGAATAGAGTCTATCCCTCTTATGACAAACAGCATTCCCCAGCAAAGTCACCATTGTGGCCATCCCGTCTCCCGATCGGCGTGAGCGGGTGGTGGGGTTTCGCTCCCTTTCTCAGGGCGCTTTGATTGTCGTCAAATGTGGGGTGATGTATAGAGATAAAGTCTCCATCCTTATTCAAAATATTTAAGATTAATATTTATTGCTGAAGGGATTATCTTACAAGTGGATAGACGTGGAAGGAGGAGAGGTAATGGAATTTGCTAAATTGAGTAAGAAAATGATGGAAATAAAAAGTGGGGGAGAGGTTTCAATATAGAAACCACGCTGACTTTGAGAGAATGTTGCTGAGATAATTGAGAAGGATTTCTTTAGGTGACTTTAAAAGTGACATCATGCTCCCTTTGTTTAGGATCAATGGGGGTGTCGATCGACACTGTCCTTGAAATGACTATCGGAAGGCAACCCCATACACACTGCCATTAAGCAGGAAATAGGTTTGCCATTCGACAGTCTCATGCAGATTTTCTAAAAAACGATCGTAAAACGCAATTTTTAAGTCCAAATCACACATGGGGAATACCATTGGAAGGGGTATTTAGAGATCTTTAATAATTCATTGGGCTTCTCCCGAGTTCTAGAGTTGACTATGGTCAAACCGGACTTGAAAGCACTCGATGGCCTTTTAACAAGAGATTCTCGGAGGAAAATATATCATTCATCCAAACTGTAAGGCTGATTCTTGCATGAGCTGGACCTTTGGAAAGGTTGTATATATCCCTTCGAATATTCATTCAGTCTCGTTTGGTTCAGAGAGTTGATCTCATTCAAACGGGGCTCAAAAGCGCTCAGCGACCCTTAGAAGTAAAATAGATCCTTCATCTATATCGAAAGGCTAATTCACTCGCGGGGAAGATCGTTGGAAAGGGGATTCAGAGACCTTCAAATATTAATTCAATCTCATTCAAGTTAAAGATTTGACGAAAGTTAAATGGAGCTCAGGAGAGCCCGATGGCCTTCGGATCAATTTTTGGAGGGAAACGGACCGTTCGTTCGAACTGTAAGGCTGTATCATGCATGGGGTGGATTGTTAGAAATGAGATTCATAGATCTTTGAAGATTAATTATCTTTTACTCTGGTGAGGAAGTTGAGTAGGGTCAAAACGGGGCCCAGGAGAGCCCGATGGCCTCCAGATTCGATTTCAACAGTAAAACTAATCGTTCATCCAAACCATAAGGCCGATTCAAGCACGGAGTGGACCATTAGAAAGGGAATTCATAGACCTTTAAATATTCATTTTGCTTTCACTCAAATGATAAAGTTGACTGGAGTCAAACGGGGTTCAAGAGCACCCGGTGGCCTCTAGATCGGTACTCAGAGTGTGACCTAGTGTTTATGTGAAGGAGGAAGTATTAAGGACATAAGGAGATGCTTAGGAGGGTCCTAGAATGTGGTGTCTACAGACTATGGCCATCCCATCTCTCGAGTCGATGCGTGCACGATGGTGGGTTTCACGCCTCTTCTCGGGGCGCTTCGATCGTCGCCAAATGTGGGGTGATATATAGAGATAGATTCATCAGCCTATTTTGTACAAAATGGACAAAAGAAATGTTGTTGCCTCAAGATAACGACTTCAAAGACATACTGATGCTTATGAAACCAATTAGTTCAAGGATTCGGGGGCTAAGTTACGGAATGGGGAGGTGTTAAGAATCCATCCCACCCTTTCAATCTCTCATGAGCATGTGTTATTCTTCTCCTTAATAACTTCGTGAAGTGTGTGTGCATGTATATATAAATGGAGAATGGATTTACTCGACACGCATCCTGGAGAAAGGCGAAATGAGGTCATCTATACGAGTGTTTTCAAAATCGTAATTAAAAATATAATGTGTGTGTTTATTCGGTTATCGATCATTTATAATGGTATCAATCGGATAAAACATGAGCATGAATCACAAATATAATATGTAGAAAATATATGAACAAAAATAGGAAATGAGGACTAGAATCTAGGGTTTTTCCCGAGACGCATAGATAGCCTAAAAAGGCATCAAAGTCCAGTAGCTCACATGCAACACAAGGGTGGAGTTTATCTCATAAATCCAAATGGGGACTTTATTATATGGGTGTGTGTGGAAAAATGATGTTTTAGTGTGAGAAAAGGTAGTGAAAAATCCCCGTTTGGAATTTAAAAGCAAACCCCTTTTTTCTTATTTTTTTAATTTTTTTATAGAAATTATAGTATGTGCAATACTACTAATAAAAAGTGGGATATTTATATGCGTGAACTAACAAAGATGAAATGCTAAAGTAAGAATTGAATAAATAATGCGAAAATAAGAAAATTTAAAGAGAGAGTGGAAGATTTGCACCTTCTGTTGAAGCTTTAAGATTGATCTTGATTGTTGAAGGGCTTCCCTTGCAAGTGGATAGACGTGGTCGCAGGAGAGAGGAGGGAAATTGATAAATTGGGTAAGAAAATGATGGAAATGGCATGTGGGGGAGAGGTTTTAATATAAAAATCACGCTGACTTTGAGAGAATGTTGTTGAGATAACTGAGAGGGGTGTTTCTGAGGTGCCTTTCGAAGTGAGCTCATTCTCCCTTTATATAGGGTCAAGGGGGATGCCGATTAGAATTATCCTTAACATGCCTATCGGTAAGTAACCCCAGACACACTGCCGATAGGTAAGAAAATGGGGTTTCCATTTGGAAGTCTCATGTCGATTAAGTCCAAATTACGCATGGGACGTACCATTGGAAAGGTTATACAGAGAACTTTAAGAATCCAATGGGACACCCTCAATTTTGGGAGATGACTGTGGTCAAACGGGGCGTGGAAGGGCCCGACGATCTTTAGGACAAGAAGTTCGCAGAGGAAAATAGATCGTCCGAACCGTAATGTCGATTCACGTACGGGATGGACCATTGAAAATGGTATTCAGAGACCTTAGAATATTCAATCAGTCTCGTTCAGTTCGGAGATTTGACCTTGGTCAAACGGGGCCTGAAAGCCCTCGGTGACCCTTCGAAATAAAACACGTTGTTTGTCCATATTGTAAGGCTTATTTGTGCACAGGGCAGATCATTGGAAAGGTTATTAAGAACCCTTCGAAAATTCATTCAGTCTCATTCAAGATGAAGAGTTGACAAGATTCATATGGATCTTAGGAGCGCCTGGTGGCCTCCGTATCAATTTTCGAGAGAAAATGAACCGTTTATGTGAACCGTAAGGCTAATTTATGCACGGGGCCAATCATTGGAAATGGGATTCAGAGCCCTTCGAAGATTCATTGACCTTAATCTTAAGTGAGGGAGTTCATTGGAGTTAAAATGGGGTCTGGAGCGCTCGGTGGCCTCTAGATCGATTTTTAAGAGAAATGGATCGTTTGCCCCAACCGTAAGGCCGATTCGAACGTGGGGTGGACCATTGGAAAGGGGATTTAGAGACAATTGAAGATACATTAAGCTTTAACTCATATGAGAAAGTTGACCGGAGTAAAATGAGGCCCTAGATCACCCGATGGCCTCTAGATTCGTGCTCGGAGTATGACATATGGTTTATGGTGAATAGGGAAGTGCTAGAGACCTAAGGAGATTCTTAGGAGGGTCCTAGAATGTGTTGTCTACAAATACTATCTACTTTTGCACCTGTGGACGTAGGCACCACCTTAGGACGAAACACGTAAATATGGATTCATTATTTTTCTCACATTTCTCTTTATAGAAAGTCCTAGATAAATATTCCATTGATTTTCATCTTTTTATCCATAATCGTTTACACTTATATACTCTGTCAAAGATCAAATCAGTATACCAGATTTAAGCAGTAACATATTGGCACCGTCTGTGGGAACGCAACAAGCCATTCGTTGCTTTGTACCATCATTAATTGTTCTTAAACTTGAGGATACCCGTTTTCTAGTAAACTAGTGAATCGCCTTCCAATTCATCTGGGATTTAACATGTTAGAGTTATTTTCAATCAATTATTACTCAATTTTGTTTTAATCCTTAAATTCGCCACTAGATTTATCCTATCCTACTTTAAACCTAATTCCGTACAATTTTTGCACTGGCAATTATTATACGCTGCTTTAGGCATTAAGGCATTATGATTTTCTAGAAATACTATGAATATGGAAGAAACCAAAAAAGTAATCAAGCCACTAAAGCAGTTCCTCCCTCAACACATGTGGATATGGGAGATCTACATGGAATCTTAATGAGCCTACTTAGAGGCCAAGAGGCTATGCAGGAGAGCATAAAGCAATTAACAATTTGACATGAAGTTCTCTGAAGGGGTAAAATAAGCCTAAATTAAACTCGACTACCCCAACACTGGGTAAAAACTCTGATAGAAGATGAGAGATGCCACCTCATCCCCATATAAGAATAGGAGGTGGGTTAATCAAAAATCCTAGGAGATTGGATTTGGAATCATGATGTGAAGATAGTAGATCAAAGTACATTGAAAAAGTCAAGGATAATAATCCTATTATCCTGGGGCAACCTCCACCATCAGATTAGGGGGATATGATAGAGAACAGACCTATTCCTTAGAACTCCCGAGTGTTCTAGGAAGGCTAAGTAAGATTTTTGCATTTGACCGGATGGTCCCAAGAGCTACAAGGGAACACCAATAGAAAGAGACTAGGGAATGCAAAGTGGGTCCAAGAAGGTCTAGGATGAGAAGGGTTGAATTCGGTTAGGTCTAGTGCGAGTCGACAAAGACTGAGTAGATTTCCTAGGAAGAGAGATTAATGGAGATTCGAGGAAGACGAGAGAAAATCGTCGCAGTAAAAGCTAAGAGAGAACAGTAACCCTAGAAAGGGTGTATTCAATGCTTGGAAGGCCGACTGGGCAAAATCATCAAAATAAATAACTCCTTGCAGAGGTACTTCAATCAAGGATCATTATTCACAACTGTAATAATGGGTTATCCAACCCCCATTAGATTCAAACCAATGGTTATCACTCCCAATTACGATGGGAAATAAGATTCTATGTTGCATTTGGAGTAATACCATGTTGCCTAGGATATTTATTATGTCATAGGGCTTTCTCTAGAATTATCACTAGGTCAGCTCAATTCTGGTATAACAGCTTACCAAAGGAAAATCTTAATTTTTCAGTATTTGGCTAACCTCTTTATAAATAGTTTTTGCTTCGGTACAAAGCCAGGGAAAATAGTGACCCACTAGATAATTATCTGTCAAAGGGAGGATGAAACGACCAGGGATTTCATCAAGTGATCCAACACAAAGAATCTTGAAGTGATTGATTACGATGAAAAAATTACCATCACTGCTATCACTAGCGGTCTATTACCAGGAAAATTATATGCGGTGCTAGCTAAAGAGCCTCCAAGAATGATAGTTGAGCTCCATGCTAAGGCAGTCAAAATTATGAACACTGAAGAGGCTATGGAAGTAAAGGAATCCATCCATGCTAGATTTAAGGCTGGCAAGAACTCTATTAAGAAGGAAAGCCCTCGGGAAAAGAAATCCGAGGTGACTCAATGAATACACTCTACTCATCGTAGGCATACATTACATCCTCAATGAGATTCGAGGAAGTAGAAAACTAAAATGGACGGGTAAATTAAAGGTCAAACTGAACCAGAGATATAAGGATAAATATTATGAGTTCCACAAAGATCACGACCATAATATCAATAAATGCTTAGCCCTAAAAAATGAGATATAATCTTTGATCAAGTGTGGAAAATTAATGAATTATATGGACAAAGTTGGTTATCCAGATATGAAGGATGGGCATAAGACCGGGCGATGATATAAATCCCCTTATAAAAGGGCGGACTATAAGAAATGTGTCTTGGATGGGGACCCAGATGATTAGCGAGATCTAAACTTTCCCGAAAAGGACAAAGGGCCAATATATGACGTTACCATGATTTCTTTAGGTTGTCACTTTATAGTTGGAGATGACGCCGGTGGATGAGATGGTTCTGCCAAAAGAAAAGCATACCTCAACGAGGTGAAGGCCTGTGCTCATATCAAAGAGAACAATTTGGCCATTTCTGGGGAGACTCATCCTCATATGATAAATAAAGACCGTGTCATTATTGGGTTTTTAAAAGACGATTTATCATGAGTTATATATCCCCACAAAGATCCTCTAGTCATAACTATAATGGTACATGAGAGCAGAGTAGAAAGAATTCTAGTTGATAATGGTTGCTTTAAAGATGTATTGTTCCAGAGTTGCTTCAAGAAGTTGAGGTTAAAAAACCAAACACTATAGGTGTACCACATACCTCTTATCAATTTTTCAGGAGAAAAGTGTACCCCTTGGGAACGATCAAACTAGAGATTATCATCGGAACATGTCCTACCTGTCGAATAGAAACGATACATTTTTTAATCCTTAACGAGAACATCCACTTAGACTATAACATCATCATTGGCAGCGTCGGACTAAAAAATTTGAGGTCGTACCTTCCACTGTTCACTAATGCTTAAAGTTCCCAACATACTATAAGGTTGGTGTGGTGAAATAAAACCAAGTGGAAGCTCGTGAATGCTATTACTCATCGACTAAACAAGAGGAATTGAAGATTCTGATCGACACCTATCAAATTGACATAGATCCTTGATATGAAGATAAGATGGTCACGGGTAAGGTAGTTGATCATATAGAACCAGCAATTCTAGATGACAAACATCCTTAAAGGATAGTGTAAATCGATTCATCACTAGACCCAACCTTTAGGAAAAAGTTAACACACTTTTCGAGATTAAGAAATAATGTATTCACCTGGAGTCACGAGGACATGATGGGTATAGACCTAGGATTTTTTTTCACGAGCTCTGTATTATAAAAGATGCGAAGCTTTTCAGATAAAAGCGATGAGTGTTTAGCCCAAAGAAGTATTTGGTCGTATATGAGGAGGTTAACAAATTAGTAAAGGAAAATTTCATTAAGGATGTCAAGTACTTGGAGTGGCTCTTAAACGTGGTCATGGTAAAGAAGAAGAATGACAAATGGTGTATGTGCATCGACTTCACATACCTCAATAAGGGTCATCCCAGTGATTATTATTATCTTCGCAGAATTGATCAGTTGGTCTATGCATTTGTTGGGCATGAGCTACTCAACTTCATGGATGCCTATTAACGGTATAATCAGATCAACATGAATCCAAAAGATAGGGATAACACCTCATTCATCACTAGTCAAGGAACATACTGCTACAACGTGATGCCCTTGGGGTTAAAAAACATTGGAGATGCTTATCAAAGGCTGGTGAATAAAGTATTTGAGGAGAATATTGGCAAAACTATGGAGTTATACTTACATGAAATGCTAACAAAGTGTAAGAAGGCAGTTGATCACATCAAAGACCTCAGAAGAAAGTTTGACCAACTAGAAAAGTGTTAGATGAAGTTGAACCAAACAAAGTGTATCTTCAGAGTTAATGAAAAAAAATTCTCAATTTCATAGTCAATCAGAAGTGCATAAAGGCCAACCCTGAAAAGATTCAGGCGTTAATCAATATGTAACCACCTGTGAGGAAAAGAGAAATTCAAAGATTGATAGGATGAGTAGCCTTATTGTTGATACCAAAATTAATATGCTGAGGT
Organism: Sambucus nigra; assembly: GCA_949130495.1. Lineage (NCBI taxonomy): Eukaryota > Viridiplantae > Streptophyta > Magnoliopsida > Dipsacales > Adoxaceae > Sambucus > Sambucus nigra. The sequence continues at coordinate 536,473,024 of OX422215.1, read as the reverse complement.
GGATGAATAATACGAGGACACGTGTCAATCTACGTGGCACAATAGCAGCAAGGAAGTTCATTACCTTCGACCAATTCATGTTCTCTCCGAGGTACAAGGATATCCCGAGGAACTCTAGCACCCCGAGGTACTCTAGCTCTCCGAGGAACTCTTGATCAACGAGCCACTAAGGCGGTCCGAGCTGCATCTCGGCTGTATCATTAATTACCAGACGGACAACTGTTTGACTATTCATTGAATAATTATATTCTTGACGCCCACGCTACATTAAATGTATTACCCTTTCATATGTATGTCATTTAATGTATCGAACCTTTCATGTACAGCCTAAAGGCTATAAATACCTTGTATCATCCTCATTCAAGGAGGGCCGGAATTTCTTGAGAGAACTTGTAATCAAGAATTCTGCAAACATTCAGCAATAACATAACAGTGGACGTAGGCTTTATTCCTAGCCGAACCACTTTAAAAATCTTTGTCTTATTTATTTATCTGTGATTGAATAATTAGAGCAATCTAGTTTTTTACATCAACAGATTAAGGATATCCCGAGGAACTCTAGCACCCCGAGGTACTCTAGCTCTCCGAGGAACTCTTGATCAACGAGCCACTAAGGCGGTCCGAGCTGCATCTCGGCTGTATCATTAATTACCAGACGGACAACTGTTCGACTATTCATTGAATAATTATATTCTTGACGCCCACGCTACATTAAATGTATTACCCTTTCATATGTATGTCATTTAATGTATCGAACCTTTCATGTACAGCCTAAAGGCTATAAATACCTTGTATCATCCTCATTCAAGGAGGGCCGGAATTTCTTGAGAGAACTTGTAATCAAGAATTCTACAAACATTCAGCAATAACATAACAGTGGACGTAGGCTTTATTCCTAGCCGAACCACTTTAAAAATCTTTGTCTTATTTATTTATCTGTGATTGAATAATTAGAGCAATCTAGTTTTTTACATCAACAGATTGGCGCCGTCTGTGGGAAACGACTGTTATTATCGTTTTTCATAAAAAATCATTTACCATCAATGGCAGATAACCCAGAATCCAGTAATCGAAATGCTGGAAATACTGGAAATCTTCCAAATCCATCTGCATCTCCAGATCTGGCCGGAATTATGACAAATCTGGCTCAAGGACAAACCGCCATGCAAGAATCTATGAGGCAACTCATTCAAACTCTTCAAGGCGGTGCACCTACATATTCAGGGCAAAGGAGTGATCGTGGGCAATCGCGATCCAGACGTACTGGGTCATATCGCAATGAAGAATCTAATGATTCTTCTTATCAACCTGGGCGAACTTCATCAATACGGGCCACGGATACAGATCAACGTATCACTCTCTCTCCGGAGAGAACTAGCGCTTTAGAAGGATTAAGCAGGGTATCTCCTTTCAGTCGATTAGGACCAAGGAGGAATATGAGTCCACCTAGAGCTCCATCTAGAAGTTTACGGCCACCTTCAGGTTTGAGAGAAGGATCAGCACAATCACGACCAGCTACTCGTCGAGATAAATCTCAGGAAGCTATGTCAGAACAATCAATTGCTCGGACTAGGCGGCCTGAGGAAGGGAATGAAGCATGGAAAGGTTCCATTCAACGGTTGGAGGAGAGACTGGGAGAAATGGCTAAAGCGAGGAGCCCTTTACAGAGAACTTTTGTTCAAGGGACACCTTTTGTGCAAGCCATTGTGGATTTTCCAACACCATCGAAATTCAAAGCACCTGTAGTGACCCCTAAGTATGATGGAAAGACAGATCCTGTACTTCATATAGAACAATACCAAGCTGCTGCCGACATCTATGCCGTCCCCGACGAGATGAGGTGTAGAGCATTCTCGGGAACTCTTACCGGATCTGCACAAATATGGTACAATAATCTTCCTCGGGGTAAGATTTCAACTTTTATTCAGTTAGCCGAGCTGTTCATTGGCAATTTCTGTTTTGGAGCAAAGCCAGTAAAGCGAGTAGCACATTTGCTAAGTGTCAGGCAAAAATCAGGTGAAAGTACTAGAGATTACATAACTCGTTTTAATAACGAGAAGTTGGAAGTCATAGATTACGAAGAAAAAACAGCGATCACTGCTTTGATGAGTGGTTTACTACCTAATAAGCTGTACTACACCTTGGCCAAAGATCCACCTAAAACTATGTCCGAATTGATGGCAAAAGAAGCCAAAATCATGAATGCCGAGGAGGCTATGTCTGCGAAGAAGAATATGGATAAAGAAACTAAGGTGGAGGTCGACAAGTCTAAGAAGAAAGAGCAGAAAGGTAATGGTGGTGACAAGCACTCCAAGAATAATAGGACGTCATGGGAGGTCCTAAAGAAGTACGATAATTATACTCCATTGAAAATGGGTATTAATCACGTTTTAGAAGAAATCAAAAACAGCGAGGAAATCAAGTGGCCAGAAAAACTGAGGACAAATCCTGATCTGAGGAATAAGGCCAAATACTGCGAGTTTCACAAAGATCATGGCCATATGACCAAAAATTTTATAGCCCTTCAGAACGAGATTGAAACGCTCATCCGAAGAGGAAAATTATCAAAATATGTAGATCGCAGGAGTGAGAGGAAGAATGATGATAGAACTAGAGAAAGATCTAGATCTCCTCGTCGTGCAGAGGAAAAAAAGAAGAGGGACCACGAAGATGATCCAGATGATGACCCTGATCTTCCCAAGAAGCCAAGGCAGCCTGAAGAGATGGTATTTTCCATACGTTTCGGGTCATTTGATTGTAATGTTATTACAGGAGGAGATGCAGGAGGAGGAGACCTTACTGCAGAAAGAAAGGCTTACCTCGGGGAGGCTCAAGCTTGTTCGTATATTCAGCGGATAAATCTGGCCGAGGATGATCGTCCGAGGAAAGTAAACAAAGAGAAGCTAGTCATTGGGTTTTCAAAAAACGACCTGGCAGGTGTTCTTTACCCTCATGACGATCCTTTGGTGATCAAAATGAGGATGAAAGAGGTAATGATTTCAAGAGTGTTAGTAGACAACGGTAGTTCAGCAGACATCATGTATTATTCATGCTTTGATAGCTTGAATTTGAAATTATCTCAATTGGAGCCTTATCATAGACCCCTTCTGGGTTTTGCTGGCGAGAAAGTATTTCCACTTGGGACGATCAAGTTGGATATATTCATTGGAACCTGGCCTGCTTGTCGAACAGAAAGAATACGCTTCTTCGTGATGGATAAGAATGTGCAGTCAGCCTACAACATCATCATGGGAAGAGTTGGATTGAAGAAGTTCGAAGCAGTTCCATCTACGGTACATCAGTGCTTGAAATTCCCAACAAACTTTGGGGTAGGAGTTGTGAAAGGTGATCAAAAAGTAGCTCGGGAATGCTATTATTCGTCTGCCGAGCAAGAGGAACTTGAAGAATCAAGGAAAAAGACTGCTACTTACCAAGTGGAGGAAGATACAGAAATTGAAACCCTTGATCCTAGGGATGAATCTCAACTTGTAAAAGGACAGGTGGTGGAATCTACAGAAAATGTTATTCTGGACGACGAGCATCCTGAACGAATAACCCAGATAGGATCGTCGTTGGATGTTTCAATAAAACAGGAGTTGATAGTTTTCTTGAGAAAGAGGAAGAATACTTTTGCTTGGAGTCATGAAGACATGCCAGGAATAGATCCAAACTTCTTATGTCATGAGCTCAATGTGAATAAGGAGATCAAACCTGTGAAGTAGAGAAGAAGAGTATTTAGTCCCGAGAAGAACCAGGCCATACAAGAGGAGGTCGAGAAGCTCCAGAAAGCCCAATTCATTGAAGATGTGAAATATCCAGATTGGTTGGCAAATGTGGTGATGGTAAAGAAGAAAAACAATAAGTGGAGAATGTGTGTTGATTTCACTGATCTGAACAAGGCATGCCCAAAAGATCATTTTCCATTGCCCAGAATCGACCAGCTAGTGGATGCTACCTCGGGACATGAACTGCTCAGCTTCATGGATGCATATTCTGGTTATAATCAGATCAAAATGAAACCTGAAGACAGGGAGAGTACTTCTTTTATTACCCCAAGGGGAACTTATTGTTATAATGTTATGCCTTTTGGTTTAAAAAATGCAAGTGCAACATATCAGCGGCTGATGAACAAGGTTTTTGCCGAACAAATCAGCTGCAACATGGAGGTCTATGTCGACGACATGCTCACCAAAAGCAAGAGAGCTACTGATCATCTAGTTGACTTAGGCCAGACCTTTGATCAACTGAATAAATACCAAATGAAGCTCAACCCGACGAAGTGTACCTTTGGAGTACGAGAAGGAATGTTCCTCGGATACATCGTCAACCAAAGAGGCATCGAGGCGAATCCAGAAAAGATCAAAGCTCTTTTAGGGCTGCGATCCCCGACGACGAGGAAAGAAGTACAGAGTTTTACAGGACGAGTTGCAGCGCTCAACAGATTTGTATCCCGAGCAACTGATAAATGTCTCCCATTCTTCAAAACACTGCGAAAAAGTTTTGAGTGGACTGATGAATGTGAGAAGGCCTTTCAAGATTTGAAGAAGTATTTGGGAGCCCCACCATTGTTGTCCAGGCCAATAACTGGAGAGAAGCTGTACTTGTATTTGGCAGTATCAGAGAATGCAGTTAGTTCAGCATTGATCAGATTGGAGAATGGAGTCCAGAAACCTATCTATTACACAAGTAAAGCTTTCCGAGGTGCAGAAATCAGGTACCCAAAGCTAGAAAAATTGGCACTGGCATTAATTGAAGCAAGTAGAAGAATGAGGTCATACTTCCAGGCCCATACAATCATTGTATATACTGACATGCCATTAAGACAAGCCCTTCACAAGCCAGAAAAATCAGGAAGATTGATGTATTGGGCAATAGAACTCGGTGAATATGATATTGTGTATGAACCCAGATCATCATTAAAGGGGCAAGCTATAGCAGATTTTATAGCAGAATTCACATACCCTGATACCCCCGAGGAACAAAAGGTACTTGCTGACCTACCTGTGGACGATACAGGATCAACAGACACAGGCCCAGACCAACTAAGGTTGGTAAAAGGACTTGTGGATGTAGAAAAATCATCATATTCAAACCCAGACCAACTCCGGTTGGTAAAAGGTCAAGAACGGATGACCGACGAGGAACGAAAGATACCAGGGGATGATGAAAGAAAACAGCAGATATTTTACCGAGGAGTTCTGACAGATAAGAAGTTTGAAGATGAGGTACCTACATGGAGATTATATGTAGATGGATCATCTTGCACAGCTGGTTGTGGAGCAGGGATTGTTTTAAACACCCCAGATGATATTGACATGGAATATGCCTTGCGATTCCAATTCAAGGCTTCCAATAATGAAGCTGAGTATGAGGCCATGATAGCAGGTTTTCATTTGGCAAAAGATATGGAGGCACGGCAAATAATTGTTTTCAGTGATTCTCAATTAATTGTGAATCAAATGATGGGAATATATGCAGTTAAGGGAGAATTAATGGTGAAGTACCATGCTAAGGTGATGGAGTTATTGACAGAATTTGAAGCTATTCAATTGGTGAGAATACCGAGGATGGAGAATGCTAGAGCAGACGCATTGGCCCGATTAGCGTCAGCTACGCGGACCGAGCTGCGAAGAACGATACCAATTGAAGTATTAGAAAGTCGGAGCATAGAAGAAGATCTGACGGTGAAAATTATTACCCTTGATTTAGGACCATCTTGGATGGATCCTATCAGGGCATACATTGAAGAAGGAGAATTACCGGAGGACAAGTTAGCTGCCAAGAAATTGAAGTATAAAGTTGCTCGGTATGTGTTAACTAATGGTGTTTTGTATAGACGAGGAATTATGGCAGGTTTGCAGAGATGTGTACATCCATCAGAAGTCAAGGAATTGATAGAAGAAATCCATGAAGGATCCTGTGGAGCTCATGTAGCAGGTCGGACACTTTTGCAAAGGGTAATGACACAGGGATATTACTGGCCGACGATGAGGGCTGATTGTATAGCCAATGCCAAGAAGTGTGACAAGTGCCAACGTTTTTCCTCAATCCGAAGAACTCCACAAGCATTGTTGACACCCATAACTTCACCTTGGCCATTTGCCATGTGGGGGGTTGATCTGGTTGGACCATTGCCGACGACCCGAGGAAGGTTCAAGTACCTCGTCGTAGCAGTGGATTACTTTACTAAGTGGGTGGAAGATGAACCACTAATTGATATGACGTACGAGAAGGTATATCAGTTCATTTGGAAGAGCATCATTTGTCGATATGGTCTTCCCCATGCTTTCATCACAAACCATGGAACACAATTCGATAATGAAGAATTTGCTGCCTATTGTCGTCAGTCGAACATTTTGAAGCTTCATTCAGCACCAGGCCACCCCCAAAGCAATGGACAGACTGAGGTGACGAATAGAACATTACTGAATGGTTTGAAGAAGAGGTTAAGTGAAGCTAAAGCAAATTGGATTAACGAGCTCCAATCAGTACTATGGCCTTACCGAACAACTCCCCGAGCAGCAACTGGAGAATCACCATATATGCTAGCATTTGGAAGTGAGGCTGTGATTCCTGCCGAGTTGGGTCTCCCAACTCATAGAGTGCTGAATTTCAATTCCCCAGTCAGCGATTTGATGAGAAAACTGGATTTGGATATGCTCGAGGAGGTTAGAGAAGAAGCAGCCATTAGGAATGCTGCTTACCAACAACGTACAGCTCTGTTCTACAACAAAAGGGTGAAGAAATGTGACTTAAAATAAGGGGATTATGTGCTAAAGAAAGTCATTCAGAAGCAAAATAAGTTGGAAGCAAACTGGCATGGACCTTACCGAGTTACAGAGGTTGTTCGACCAGGAACTTACAGAATAGCAACTCTAGAGGGAGAAGAATTTAAGAACGCATGGAATGCTGAACACCTGCGCAAGTATTATCAGTAATGTAAAATGTAAAGCATTTCTTTCATTATGAATAAAACGAGGATGTTTCACCATTTTCTTTCTGTTGAAAGTTTCTCGGGGAATACTAGTGTGTAATACACTACGCACCAAAAAAAAAAAATACTCCTTTGGTTAGGAGGCGACACTAGTGTGATCAACTACGGTTGGTAAGATATCTAGTGGACAGCTCGAAAGAGCCAAAAAACTACTCCTTTGGTTAGGAGGCGACAGTAGTGTGACCAACTACGGTTGGTAAGATATCTAGTGGACAGCTCAAAAGAGCCAAAAAACTACTCCTTTGGTTAGGAGGCGACACTAGTGTGACCAACTACGGTTGGTAAGATATCTAGTGGACAGCTCGAAAGAGCAAAAAAACTACTCCTTTGGTTAGGAGGCGACACTAGTGTGACCAACTACGGTTGGTAAGATATCTAGTGGACAGCTCGAAAGAGCCAAAAAGTTCGAAAGAACCAATACTACTACCACCACTACTCCTTTGGTTAGGAGGTGTACACCAGCATGATCAATTACGGTGTCGGTAAGATACAAATATACTCTCAAATTACAACTTATGTTGGTCGGGAGGTAAGATTATTACAAAAAGTTCTTTGAAGAACAAAATATTCCAAAATATACCAAGTATAGCTGGTCGGGGATAAAAACCCATCAACTGTAGTCGGTCGACAAACATAATTTAACAACCTTGGTTGGTTGTAGGCCGGACACATTTTATGAAAATATTTGAAATTGAACCAAGTATAGCTGGTCGGGGATAAAAACCCATCAACTGTAGTTGGTCGACAAACATAATTTAACAACCTTGGTTTGTTGGAAAAATTTTAAACATTTTTATACTCATTACTTTCTTATTAAGTGATTGAGCAACATTACTGATACTGGTAATTCTTTTTACTAAGTTGGTCCATGAACAGCACAATATTGTTATCTTTTTAACAGATACATATGCATAAATGTAAAGTGTTTGATAAACACAAGACAATACCAATACAGATCTACAAACAAAAATGAAGTCTTTCATTAAAAATTCAAAATAAGTTACATATTACATGTATGTGCTGACTATTACATTAAGATTCCTATTCTATTGGTTTCTTGCCCTTTGCTTTTGAGACAGGATCTTCGCCAGCAGGAGGATCTTCCAGGCAAAGGGGAGAATTAATAAAGTTCAAATCCTTCAGCATTCTGACGTTCATTATTGAAGGTGTATCCATTAGATGCTCTGGACGAGATACTTCGATTTGGGAATGAAGGCTATAATCACCGAGGTATTTTGAAATTAGGCTACGAAGAATGGAACGAGCTGGGATCCAGGCCATGTCCAATTTGAAAGGTGGCACAGGCAAGTCCAATAACCCTGGAGCATGATAATCCCATAAATAATGCCCTTGCTCCAATTTTAATACACCCAAGGCGTTCAACCATCCCTGCTTATAACCTTCATTGTTGGCGTGTTCAATACGAGCATCCAAATGAACAAGAGCTTCATTATATCCTGCCATCCAGAATTCCCTGGGCTGCTTATGAAATTGAAAGGTTAATCTATCCAATTGTTCGAGAAGATTTTTGGCAAAAAGATCCTTGGTATGAAGAGCAGACTTCGTTGCAGTAAGTTGATCTTCCAACGATAGATTTTTCCTGGACATTTCTGACAGAGCACGATCCTTAGCATTGAATTGAAACGCTTGAGTTTCCAAAGTAGACTGAGTGCGAGCCTCTTCAACATTGCGACTAAGAACTCTTGATCGGCTCCGAGAAGCAACTGGAGAACTTTGATCCTCGACAATTCTTCCTCGTCCCCGAGCAGTCACAGGAATAACAGATTTTCTCAAGTTATCCAGTTCTTGCCTTAGTTTGGCATTTTCAACTTCTAAGAACGAGAAACCTTCATCAGTAACGGGCACTAGAGCAGTGGAAGATGACGCTGCAGATTCATATTGAGCCAACTTTTTCTGTAAATTATTATTTTCTTGTTCCAGGATCTCGGCAATCTGCCTGCAAGCTTCAACTTCACCTTTTAGGGTCCTTTCCCTAATATCATATCCAGCGATAATCTTTTTATGGCCTGTTTCAGAAGAAAGTTGTTGATATCTATTTTCATAATCCTTGTGCAACGAAGTCATTGATGCATTGTGTTGATTTTGAAGATCCTCTATGGAACCATGAAGTTCCTCGATCAATTCGTAGTATGCCACATTATTGTCCACAGATCTATCAAGTAAATTCTTCAGGTACCGGTAAGCCTCAACTGCTTGTTCTGAAGCATCGTGACCAAGGATGTCGACAATCTCTAATACACTTAGGTCTGTATGACCAGCTTTATAATATCCATTGCATTGTCGCATCAACTCAGTATCAGGAGCAGATATCAATTCCATTCTGGCCAAAAACTAATAATGAAGAGAAAGCAGTAGTTAAATAAAAGCAATCAAATCATCAACAACAGAGATGAGCAAAGATGTATTTTATTAGATCACAAAAGGATTACATTGTTCGATTACAAGTAATGAAATATGGAAATAATGCCGAACAACTTCACACCTTTTCCTTGTCTCCCAAGACTTTCTCGGGAGGCTGGGACGAGGAGCTCGGTTGCTCGGTGGTAAAAACGGTTTGATCGGCAGGAATCTTCTCGGCAGGAGGAGGCATAGAAGAAATATCCTCGATGATAGAGGGTTGAGAAGCAGAGACTGGGTCACCCATAGCCATAGAAGATTCATCTGAGAGAGGTTCATCTTCTTCTTCTTCCACAATTGCTGGAGGAGGACCAGGGAGGTGTCGTTGGAATAGCTCAGAATCGTCTTTAACCTTCAACTCTTGCAGAGCAGCTACCCAGCCATCGTGGAAGTATTTCAACTTCCCATATTGGACTTGGGATGTCATTGCAGCAATCCCCTTATCCCATCCTTTCTCCCAACCAGCACTGAAAGATTTCTTGACTGCAACCTTTCTTCTCAACTTCTCCGAGGAGAGCTTCACATCCAATTCCTCTTTTTTGACCTTGATATCTCGCAGGGTAGATAACTCTTCCTCTGCCTTTTTCAGCTTGCCATCATATTCCTGATGTTCAACCTCTAAACCTTTTACTTTATCCTCCAAATTCTTGGAGGTTTCAGCCATTTTCACCTTCTCAGCTTCAGCCACAGCCAATTTTTTCTCCCAAACAACTTTTTCCTCAACATACTGTTGGCGAGATTCCTTTAAAGATTGGGTCAAACCCAACAGAGCATCCTCTACACCTGACGAGGAACTTGAAGCTTTAATAGCCTCATCCTTCTTCACAATATTATTGAAACAGTTCACCAGCTGAAAGATGAGAGAAATAGTAAAGTCAATACAAAATGCAAGTATTCAGAGAAAGAAAGAAAAACCAGAAGTATGAGAAATTTACTGAAGCAAGGTGACGAGCAGCTAAGGATGTCAGCATATCCCTAGGAATTTTTTCATCAATACCATGGACCTCGGGTACGACCGAGCTCATTGCAGAACTTGGAAGAATGATGTTTGGAACATCAGTACCACCAGCAGGTAGAGAGGAGGCAGTTTCAGCCGGAGTAACTGAGGATGATTTCCTCAATCTCCTCAACGGGAGTTCAGAACCTTCGACCAAAGAAGTCTTGGTCGGAGAGATTGTAATTACATCTGCAGGAGCATTTTTCTTTCTCGGAACCACTGGGGGCTTCTCGGTAGCTTTAGAAGACCCAGCATCCACTTTTTTAGTCCCCTCTGGGACATCAGCTTTGCTTTTCTTGGCCCCAGCAACAGAAGTAACATCATCGAAGAGAGCAGGAGGAGCTCTTTTCTTACCCATCCTTTGACTTAAAGGAAGATGAGAATCTGAAGAAGAGTCCTCTGGGGTGGAAGCTGGCTCAACAGGATGAGCAGTATAAGAGGTTGTATAACTCTTATACTGTAGCAAATATGATGCAGACCTAATGTGCTCGTCTGCAACGTTCTTATGCAAACCCCAGATAAGTTTCAGATGCTTGATATTAACTTCTGATTCCTTTGGAGTTTTTCTTTTGCTATCAACTGCAAATAAATACATAACGAGATATCAATCATACATTTTGTCAAACATGATGAAAGCATAATTTCATAAGTAAAATAAAATGAAAAATAAACCTATCCCATTGCCATATGGGGGGCATCTGGGACCGTTGTATACTCCATCTCCAACTAAAGGGGCATATTGCCAATTTTTTATGATCAACCCATGCTCAAAATAATCTCTATTTGAGTCAGGGAGGTTAACTACAAGAGCCCTATTCAGAAACCTAGTTTTTAAATAATAAATATTATCTAGAGTAGCCCATTTATAGCAATACATAATTTCAGGGATCCCAATACGAGTCCCATGAGTTAGATTTAATTTGTGCACCCCATTAATTATTCTCCATGAATTGGGGGCTATTTTTGCAGGGACAAGATCAAAATATTGACAAAACTCAAGACACAATGGGTTCGGTGGAAAGGAAAAACCACATTCAGCAATGAAAAGACTGGGGAACCAATGTCCCTCAGCCAATCGAAAATAATCTAAAGGCTCAGAAAGAACCTCTAGAGTTACCCAGGAAGGAATGGAAAAATCAGAACGAAATTTCTCAACAGACTCCACAATATAAACCATATTGAATAAAAGAGATACAAAAGAAAGGAAGAAGATCTTACAGGAAGAAAGGACGTATGTTGACAACGAACGAAAACAAGGATGAACGCACAAGAGAGAAGGAGAGAATAGAAAGCTTGAATGCAGAAAAGTGGAAAACGTAGAAGACGGTATGGTTACCTAAGAAGTTTCAATACTCTGCATTGGGAAGCGGCGAAAGAAATGATTACCAAAAAGAAATTACTGAACTTCCGGCGGCTAAAAGGACAAAAACTGCACGGAGATCGAAGCGCTTATAAAAAAATTCAAAATAAAGGCGGAAGCTGCGAAATAAGAAGGAAATTTGAATACAATGTTCCTGAAACCCAGGAAAGTCATTTAATATCGCCATATACCGAGAAAGAATGTCCCATACTCCTCAAAATTCGAAATATGAAACATTGGGGGCTTCTGTTGATACCAAAATTAATATGCTGAGGTGGACGAATAATACGAGGACACGTGTCAATCTACGTGGCACAATAGCAGCAAGGAAGTTCATTACCTTCGACCAATTCATGTTCTCTCCGAGGTACAAGGATATCCCGAGGAACTCTAGCACCCCGAGGTACTCTAGCTCTCCGAGGAACTCTTGATCAACGAGCCACTAAGGCGGTCCGAGCTGCATCTCGGTTGTATCATTAATTACCAGACGGACAACTGTTCGACTATTCATTGAATAATTATATTCTTGACGCCCACGCTACATTAAATGTATTACCCTTTCATATGTATGTCATTTAATGTATCGAACCTTTCATGTACAGCCTAAAGGCTATAAATACCTTGTATCATCCTCATTCAAGGAGGGCCGGAATTTCTTGAGAGAACTTGTAATCAAGAATTCTGCAAACATTCAGCAATAACATAACAGTGGACGTAGGCTTTATTCCTAGCCGAACCACTTTAAAAATCTTTGTCATAATTATTTATCTGTGATTGAATAATTAGAGCAATCTAGTTTTTTACATCAACACTTATTGAACCGATTTATGTCAGGAGCCACTGACAAATGTCTTCCATTATTTAATGTAATCAGAAAAATCTTTGAGTTGACAAAAAAAATGTGATAATGCTTTCCTAAAACTATAAAAGTACCTAGGGTCAACGCCTCTACTGTCAAGGCAGCTCGTAGTTGAAAATTTTTACTTATATTTGGCAATATCAGAATTTGTAGTATACTACACTATCAAGGTGTACCGTAGAGTTAAAATCCAGTACCCTAGGCTGGAAAATTTAGAGTTAGCTTTGATTGAAGCTTATAGAAGAATAAAACCATACTTTTAAGCTTATAGAATCTTGGTATAAATAGACATTCCTCTACAATAATCCATTCAGAATAGTAGAAATCTAGAAGATTAATGGCTTGGGTTGTGGACCTATAAGAGTATGACAGCATATATGATCCCAAAATGATAATTAAGGGTTATGTCGTAACAGAATTTATAGAAGAATTCACTTACAAGGAGAAAAGAGCCGAGCAGACTTTACGAAAAAGAGCTTAGCAATAAAAACATCTGAGCAGACTTCTACGAAAGATAGCTCAAAAGTCAAAGTAGTCGAGCAAACTTATACGAAAGATATCTCAGCAGCCAAAGTAGTCGAACAAACTTTTATGGAAGATAGCTTAGCACTAAAATCATACGAGAAAAAGTCTATGAAAAAATCATTTGATCTGATCAGAGGCAGATCAGTTCACCGATTGGACAAGATGTAAGAACTTGCGAATCATAACAGATGAAAATGTTGTTCAAAAATATATGTTTAGTCGAAAGCAATTTCGAAAAAGAGCCTCATGTGTGGTAGCTATCTGTAGACGATTCATCATGTGCCAACGGTAGTGGAGTAGGTTTGATCATCAATACGCCTAATGACATAGATGTCGAGTATGGCCTCAGACTCAACTTAGATGCCTCTAATAATGAGGTAGAATATGATTCACTCATTGTAGGATTTGGATTGGCCTCATCACTTGGAGTTGAGAAGTTATTCATGCACAGTGATTCTCAATTGGTCATAAATTAAATCCTCGGAGTTTAGAGGCCAAAAAAGAATCGATGGTAAAATAACTGGCTAAAGTAAACCAAAGTAAAAACATTACTATCGAGGTTCTCGACTTTACAGATGGCGAGAATACGAAGAATTAAAAATGCCAAAGCAGACGCTCATGCTCATTTAACATCAACAAAAAGAGCCAACTCAGGGGAACAGTCCTAGTGAAAATATTATCGCAACGCAACACGAAAGAACATAACATCCTTGTTATAGAGTTAGATATAGGACCATCTTGGCTGGAATACATCCACGCATACTTGGAGACTGGTACCATACCAACATATCCAAAGGAAGCAAGGAGGCTCCACTATAAAGCAGCTAGGTGTAACACCCCGCCCGCCCGGGGAGAGCGAATGGAGCGCCACTATCGATAAAACTAAACTAATCCGCAATATAACAAGGTATAGAGCATCTAAATCCCATAATACAATAAAAGAAACCACTAATCTCATATTCAAATTAAATACAACAATTCTCTCGAAATAATTACAACAATCTAACTCGAAAAATACAAATCTCCAATGCTCTATACATCAAAATAATACAAGTCTTCTCATTTCTTGTATTAAAATTCTTTCCAAAATAATCCTCGCTAAAATCAATCTCCAAATCAAATCCAAAGCGCCCAAATCCGCGTTAACCTGCCAACTAAAAGAAAATATGGGGAAGTACACAATACCACAGGAAGATGCTCAACAAAAATGTTAGCTATGAATAAAACGTAACAATACGAATACGAATATTCAAATCAAATGCGAATCACATAAGCAATTATATCACTATAATTTCTCAACAACACATTAACCGGGTCACCAAGCCTCACCAACGTACCGCGCCTATGCATTTTTCTAGCATATCCGGAAAAAAGAATATTGGCGGGTTCCCAACCTCCGTGCCATATTAAAATCTTCATGACAACATGCTCAACACCAAATATAATACCACATGAATGGAAATTAGATTCCAACAAATATTTCCAAATTCCAATGAATTTAGCAATTCAAATATGAGTCAATAATCACATGAAACCAAAGGGAGAAACACTCGCGAGATTAAGGAGCATATTGTATAAAACCCCATACCTTAAAATCATCACATAATTCAGCCTCAAAATCTAATCACACCATCACGTTCTTCTCGTAAAAATAATCGAATCTCTTTCTAGCCCAAACTCGAAGAAACACCAAATAAGCCTTCTAATCTAAGGTTGAAATCTTGAATAAGTTTGGGGCTATGGTTTGTATATGAAAGGGAGTAATTTTTGAGAGGTCTTCTGGTTGAAAAGTTTAAGAAAAAGTGATTTGGAAAGCCAAGTCACGAATTAGTTGATATATAAAGGATTGAGAGTTTGATTAAGAAAAGAGTTTTAATGAGATACAAGTACTAAAAAAGACATTCCGGACGATCGGACCGTTAGAATTCGATGAAATTTTACAGAGCATTAGCTGAAGACGAGATGAAGCTACATAAAAAATCTCAGCTCGATCGGACGGTTCACTATTTTTAAATATTTTTTTTGTTAGACAGTTTTATGTTTTGAGGACTCTTCTATATAATAAAAATTCAATTAAATCTCCATTTTAATTCCGATTTCGAAACTGTTTGAAATTCTCACATTTAAAAATAATAACCAACATATTTGAGCAATAAAAATAACTTTACCAAAAACTTTATTTTCCTCTATATTTTGAAAATACCCCCAAATTACGTGGGTTGTTACACTTCCCCACTAACAATGAAATTTCGCCCTCGAAATTCGCCGAATACCTAACTCTAAAAAATCAGGCCAATAATCTCCAAAAATAATCTCGTCACCAAAAACATAATTTCCCCACATCTAATCTAGATGCCTAACGCAAAACGATTCTTAAAAAAATTCTATCTCCAAATTCGCACCACAAAAACGTAACAGACCCAAAACCCAAGACCCGAGGGTGGTCGTATGCCTAAGCTCTGATACCATTCTGTAACACCCCTCCCGCCCGGGGAGAGCGAATGGAGCGCTACTGTCGATAAACTAAATTCAAATCCACAAATCACAAGAATCACAAAGGCAACATCATAATACCAACAAGTCACACAAACAAGCATAATTAATCAATATATAAAACTATGCATGATAGTCCAATTCAATTAAATCTTTAATTTAATTATCACAACGTCAACAATACCTAAATAATCTCTTTTAATTATTTTAAATTAAATATACCAAGTTTTCATCGTATAATCATCAAAACAAAATTTTATTATCTCTACATGTATTACATGAGTTATACGCACCCAAAAATCATTTATTTTAAAGCTAGGGTTTTTCTACATGCACTTTACACCAATAAAACCCAAAATCACTCATCAATCCTACGTACCCAAGGGTTATGAATATTATTCAGATTTAAAAGATTTAATAAAAACATCCCCATAATTAGTATTCAATTTTTCTAATTAAGTTACTAATTATTTTTGAGAAAACATGTAATTAAGTGTTTAGGCGACACTTAAAACGCATAATACTAAAGGAAAAGAATAGAGTATTCATGCCTGAATAAAAGTTGGTTTAGAAATCTGATCTTGAATGTGTATTCCTCTCAAAAATTTGACAAAGATTCGTTCTTGACGCGTCTTGAGAAAATCCGGTTAATCTTGACAAAACTTGAGTTGAAAGTTATGTAGAATGGGGCTAGGGTTTTGAGGTTGAAGAAGATGAGAGGATTCTGATTTTTTAGAAGGCTAAAGTGTGTTTTAAAAGATCTAAACTCGTCACTTTATGTTTATATACCAAAAAGAATTAGAGTCCTAATCAAATACAAATACTTGAAAAAAATCATTACGGACGATCGGATCGTTAGAATCACTTAAAATTTAAGTATGTTGTAGGGAACGGCGAGACAGGACTGCTGACAAAAATTCAGCTTGATCGGACGGTCGGATTTCTAAAAATATTATTTTTACTAGAGAGTTTTATGTTTTGAGGACTCTTAGAGAGTTTTATATTTTGAGGACTCTTCTAAATAATAAAAAATTCAATTAAATCTCCATTTTAATTCCGATTTCGAAACCGTTTGAAATTCTCACATTTAAAAATAATAACCAACATATTTGAGCAATAAAAATAACATTACCAAAAACTTTATTTTCCTCTATAATTTGAAAATACCCCCAAATTACGCGGGTTATTACACTAGGTATGTGCTTAAAGGAAGGATATTATTCAGGGGAGGATTCATAATATCGCTACTCATATGCATTCATCCCACTAAGGTTAATAATATGGTAAAGGAAGTACATGGGGGATCGTGTGGAGCTCATTCGGTAGGCAGATTATTGGTAAATTGGGTCGATATCTAAGGATATTATCAGCCCACAATGAAGCAGGATTGTACTAGTTATGCAAAAAAATGCAATAAATGCCAAAGGTACGCCATGATACATTAGAGGCCTAGAT